>CM031243.1:160442227-161798477 GCA_018340775.1 Taxus wallichiana var. yunnanensis | reverse complement strand
TGTTCCTTTGATTGTGAAGTCATGCTTGATATGGATTGTATCTTCTTTTCTCTTGAAGATCTTTGACTGAGCCAGGATATGCTTGGACTCTTTTATTTCTTTCATTTTTAGAACCTGAGTTTAATCTGATTTCGGAATGAATTGTGGATTTACCCGTCTATATGACTCAGCCTTGGATCGAGTGGCATTGATCCAAGAGATGTTTTAAGTTTATTCTGGATAAACAAAAATTATAGACCTTACGAAGGTCAGTAAGGTCGAATGTGTGGAATGAGAAATTCAGGAGTTAACTCAGGCTGATCTTGTTAAATGAATTGGTTCCCGATATCGTAATATCAGGAAGGTCTTGATCTTGGGCTAGGTGATAAATTTAGATACATTTATACTACTAGCTTATTATCAGTGCTGGAATGAATCCTTTTCGTGAATGTATATTTGTTGGTTCTTATACTGAACGATTCTAATTGTTAGACCTAGACTGGATTTATTAAGGTTAATAACCTATGGGTTGGATTAGTGTTAATCTAACCTAGCCCTAAGCTATAAGCTAAATGTTCCTAAGGTTAGCGACCTAGCACTAAGGAAGTTAGACTAAGTATCACCTTATGATCTAACCTATGTTTCTAACCTAACTAATGTTAGTGGAGGAAGGGGACCTATGAAGGGGTGCGAGCCATGGGCGGTAGTTTCTATGGCATTAAATGAGATGGATAAGTATGAAGGACAAGGATTTAGCGGAGGTTTCAAACGGCCATCGAGGCCGACGTGGCAGAGTCGCCAAATCTGGAAATGGTCTTTGGTTTGCATTTGTCCATCGCCAACTATGGCGGTCGGTGGCAATGGAGATTGAGCGGGAACTTCGGAGTTAATGCAATTAAGGAACTCGATTTCCGAGCACGGATCACTCGGGAAGGCATGCAAAATGGAAAACTGGTTGTTTGTTTGGTTTTCCATGCGCTCCAGTTTTCTCTCTGTTTGATCACTGGTTCTTCGAACTAGTCTACTTGGTGTTGCATGGCAACTATGAGAATAACTAGCTTTTTTCTCTGTCAAGGAAAGTTTATAAGGCATGGAAATAACAAATTATTGTTGTTGAATCTAACGTGGAAGAAGAGGAGAAGGCTCGAGCTCATTCAGAGGTCTTCTTCAGATTTTTAAGCGACATTACCAGGCATGATAGGCCCTGACTTTTAAAAATCTTGCTTTACTTCAAATGCTTTCATTAAAACAACTCTGTTCAGGTGATTTCAATTCAGTTGGTTGGAAGCATTGTTTTGGTTCTTCTTTTCCTGTGAAATTAGGAATCTCGGATTTTTAGAAGACCTTGAAGGAATAGTTTCTGTATTTAATCTTCCTTGTGGTTTCGCTTCGTTTGAGACCGGCTGTACTTTTATGGTTGCTGAATCTTGTTGGATCTTGCTATAATACTTTAAGTTACTTCTGGTTGGATAACTTGTTGTGTTTATACTACTTGAATGCGACTTTTGTAGAAGTCCTCCCTGTGTTGCAATTTTTGGGATATAATCCGTTGAAAGTTTGCAAGGAATATCTACGAAAATGACTCTGTGGAGTCCTTGGAATGTTTCGTATATTTTGGACTTCTGTAGAAGTCATGATTGTGAATACTTATTAGTTAGACTCAGTTGGAGTCCTTGAAAAGTAACTGGTATTACGACTTCTGTTGCTTTGTTATGAATACTGTTGCTTAGCAGTGAATATCGTTGGTACAGACTCAGTTGGAGTTCTTTTTATGTTTCGTATGTTTCGTCTTCTGCTTAAGCTTAGTTTCGAATGCTGATGTTTAGTTGAGATTACTTAAGATATTGATTCAGTTGGAGTCCTTGATATGTATCTTGAATTACGACTTCGTAGAAGTTTAGTTGTGTAGACTGTTGGTTTGATTCAGTGGAGTCCTTGAAACGTATATTATGTTTTTTTTTTTTAAACTTCTGTAGAAGTTTTGCTGTGAATACTATTGGGATTCTTGAATTGTTGTCGCATGAAATCAACTTCAATCTAAGCCTTGTTTATGAGCATTAGTTGTATGTGATATTGTTGGAGATCTCGATATGTTGCGAGTTGGCTCGATTCTCGATTTAAACCCTCATTGTGCATGCATATCGTTCAGACTCCTTAACATTCTTGTGTTCCTTTCTGTTCACTTCTGTGGAAATTAAAGGAAGGGTTTTCTTTACAAACTTTACTCGGTTTGAGACCCTGTTGTATTCCGTAGTAGCTTGGCTTAGGATGAAACTTTGAGGAAAATACTGATATGGAATTTCGGCTTCTGTGAAGACCTTGTTGTGATTATTTTTCTTGAAAACGGCTTCCAATATAAGTCATGGCTGTATTATCATAAGGATTTGTTTCAGTTGAATGAAGTTGTGCATGTTTGTGTTAGATTCAATGAATGTCACTATATATGCATATGGAAACATCATTTGTTTTAATGTTATCTAGCCTCTTGTTTGACTGTGATAAAGAGGTTATTCTTTTTGATTTCGGCTTTTGATTTAAGTCCTTGCTGTGTTAGTAGGGATTAGATTGAGCTGTATGTTGCTGAGTGTTTCGACTCAGTGGGATTGTTGTTGTGTTTGTGCATGGTTACGTCTTCTGTTATTGTGATTATCTAGTCTTGTGCTTGACTGAGATAAAGAGTTATTAGTTGTGCCTTGACAAGCGATGGCGTTGGATATTTTCTCGTTTGTTGAATAATATGGAAAGCTATGTTGAGTCTATTTGTTGGATTATTTATTACTGCCTTGCCATGAGGGCTATTGTATTGCTCAGTAAGCTACAGGTAATTTTTATATTTGAATTTTGACGAACTGTAGTTCTTCCTGTGGTCTCGACTGGCTTAGTCGCATGCGTATAATGTGAATGCATTACTCTTGAGAGGACGGTATAGTCATGAGCATGATTGGAAGGGAAATCTGAATGTCTCGGTTTCTTTCTCTTCTGTTGTAAAGTATATGTTGATATATTTATATTTAACTGTTGGAATTGTTTAAACATACTGATGGATTCATGAATTGTTAGGATATTCATTTTTTTGTTGAATGTAATGGTCTGTCGGATGTTTGTTGTCCTTGGGATTCAGATGGATAGTTGTTTTGGATACATTTGTTCTTCTTGGTCACTAATATTTATGAAGAAATATCTGAAAAGTATCTAGGACTATTTAGTAACTATAATATGAGTTACGCGTTTATAGTCATGTTTGAATTACAAAAGAGCATAGTCTGAAATATGTTTACATGTTTGGTGAAATGATTTCATTTAAACAGGTTGTTTAATGAAAACAATTGGTGGATTGCAATTGTTTTAAGAATTAGTGCTTATCATGCTCAGTTCACCGAACTGACCCATGTTGACAATTTTTGCAGATGATTGCCGTATGTGGTAAAGGCACGCAGATCTGATATGATGTTCAGATTGTTTAATTTGGTTTTATGATGAAATCCAACTTGATTCTCTGAATGTACTACTTGAAGAAAGATGTTCTTTTGCTGCCAAGTATTGTATCAAATATGCTGAAGGCATAGAATGTATTTGATTAGCTTAGAAATTAATGTAATGAGGTATTTGTTACTTATGTGTTTGCCTTCGTATCTTGATGGATTGATCTTCTTCGGTTCGAATGATTTTAAGTGCATTTTTACTATAGTATACCGTGGAGATATTTGGGATTTTCTAAGTAAACATTGCAAGGATTATGTGATTGAATTCTTGTAAATATTAGTAGTTTTGTTATGTTCTATCTAAAGCTAATATGGAATTAGTTCACTGTCTTTCGAGTAGCTAAGGGTAAAATAAACCTTAACAGGAAGCTGAACGAGAAGAGTAATTTATCACTCCCTAACCTTGAACAAAGTCAAGACAACAGTATTATTTGATTTTAATTCACTATATCTTAATACTAATAAGTAAGATATATTTCAGTTTTGAGAACTGATATAAACCCTAAAGAGTATGGTTAGCAACCTTATGAGAAGACTTTGGGCTACTTCCCAATTTCATTGATTTAGATTAATGTACATCAATGAACTCCTTAATGAAACCTCAATCCTTATTAATTTTTCTTGTGAAATGGGTCTTAATAAGAAAGGCAATTCTAAGGTAAGGAACCCAGGGGATGGGAAAAGACTACCCAAAAAGGAGCGTTTTTAAGTATAACTTTATCTCAACGTAGGTAACACCTTAAAGTTAAGTAGATATTTTCGAGGTAGTTTTGGAAGGTTGATGGCACAAGTCAACTGTAGGGTTGTACCCATGAGAAGATTAGGATCTTCTCGAAGATACAACAATGCAGGTGACTTATGGCGACACCCTTCGCATTGATCGTTAAGATTTACACCTTAAACTCGAACAAGTTTTACTCTGGGACTGATTAGGAACGTGGTCATGTTATAAGGCTGCCCAAGGAGACGTGGGGTATTTTGACACACTTTGGGTTAACTAGGGTTGACCCAGTATGTCAGCGTATCCCTAGTCCCCGGGAGCATCCTTATAACGTTGTCATTTTACTAATCCGTTCCTGAGTGAATAACTTGGGGCAGGAGAGACTGACAGAAGTCAGTATAAGACATTCTACATAACATAGGAATGGGGTGAAGGACGTATTCTAGATTAACGAGTATGCCATCAAGGAGTACGAGACATAAGCAGTATGTTTCAAATCTTTGGCCAAAGTATCGCAAGTGCACGATTGCGTTGTCCTATGTCACCTAGTCTAAGGGATGAGATGCCGATAAATAATGGTAACAATTATTCATATAGGTTCCTTGGATAGATCATTCTGAATCCCAGATTAGGGAAGAGAACAGCAAGAGTGATGTGTTAAAATAAAAATGCCAACTCTTGATACTCATGAATAGATCGATAGATTACCGAGTCATGAAATGAATAGATCGGAGGTACTCCGAGTCATTACAACTACATATGGTTATCTATTATAAGAATGGTTGTTTTGATTTGTGAGTTCTAAATTATGTATTTAGAACTAGGAAGCATTTATCAAAAAAAAAAAAAAATTACTTGTTCTAATGTACTAAAATGGGGATGTTACAATGGGAGCTTAAACCGATGCCTCCAATGTTTACATCTTGTCCAACATCAATTTGATTAGTTTATTGGTAGGTTGTGATGATTAGGTGCCTCCTGTAGTGTGAGAGGGTTGGTTTTTGGCATATAACGGGGGTGGCACTCCAGTGTATGGTACTGCCATGTAGTTTGATTGGGAAGAAGGCAGTGAAACTGGAGGTACGTACTCAGAGTGAATAATGGATGAAATGGGAGGCTGCTGATAGTATATATATGGAGGTGGAAGGGTCGTGGTAACCCTAGTGGAAATGGGGGCTAATGCTTATGGAATGGAAAGGACCACGTTATAAAATGGGGTAGGGGCCACCGACACCAGAGGTGGTAATGTAGCTACGGGTATGTGTGAGACATTAGGGGAAGATGAGGTTTCATTTTGGGTAGTTTTCGAGGGTATTGTGGATGTGGTGGGTGCCACAGATGTGGTAGACATGGCAGTCATAACGGGTATAGGACTTACCTACGAGACGACCGGGGTTAAAGTAGATGCGAGTAGCACAGAGCCAAATGGGGATGATGCAGAGTGGGAGCAAGAGTTGGGGGATAGATACAAGCATGTTTTATATCAACTGACCCAAGGCATCTCGATTGGATGAATTGGAAAGCTAAAATTGCAAAGCGATAGAGAGTTTTAGTCAAGGAGTTGTGAAAACTCTTCATCTCCAAGTAGAGATAGTGATAAAATGGAAGGTGGTGAAGGACTTGGTGGGAGTGGTTGACAACTTGCATGAAATATAAGTGCGCTTGCTTTTTTCTGTCAACACCATGTGAACCTATATTGATCGTAGGGTTGCTTCTCTCCGTAAATGACAGAAAAAAGTAGAAACAGTGAATTTGACGGTAAAAAAGTGTATTAGGTACCAAAGGTGGGTTGGGAATGAAATAGGCTAACCAATGTCGGTTAGGGAAAACTCGACTTCTGGTCATGGATAACCGCTACCACCACTATAGAGAATGGAAAGTGAGTGACAAAAAGGTAGAAGGTCAAATTTTCCAGGTATGCCAAATCTGATGATGTTTACAACATCAATGGGAATGATAAGCATGATAGGGACTATGAAAAGTGGAAGATGATGAATAAAATGTCCTTTTGTGTAGGTTAAAAAAAGGACCTGGAACCGACGTTGGTTGGGTATAACCGATGATGGTCGAGGGTAATTGACGATGGTCACTAGACTGACACTGGTCACTGTTAAATTAAAACAATGATGAACTAATAGTGGTTGTGAATTAAAATCTGATGTAGAATCAGACCCAAAATTTTGAGAATGATGATGATATGGCCCAGGTACACTTAGGTGAAGCCTGAATACACAAGCTGTGATGAGGAGTGTGCAAGGACGACCAAGAAAAATGAAGAACGTGATCTCTCACCTCAAAATGCAAGCCAAGCAGAAACACTAAGGAAAATGCAATCCTAGGAGTGCCTTTTCTATTATGTTTGTTTAGCTTATGCTATTTAAGTACTGACACATGAATTATGAAATAGATTTTTTTGGTGAGGATGGTTTCCTACAAAGAAGGAGATCTAAAAGGTGAGGTTTCAGGTATGTTGTGGTGGGAGCGGGCTTCACTCTGAAGTATGACTCAACATAGCAACGAGCTAGGGAGTACCTGTCAATCCTCATATCAGTGCGATCATTAATAGGCATTACCAGAAAGATGATGTTTAAGAATATGTATTTGTTTTGAATTTGTGTAATTTGGCAAGACTCAGAGAGAGAAAGAGATGTGCTTTCTACGGTTTGTTTATCAACCATCAGCTGGTCATGACTTCCAGCGTATAGGTTTCCCTCAATTAATGTGAGCTAATGCAATAAATCAGAATGGAATGCACTTATTTTTAAGCCCAAATCGAAGTGTGAAGTTGGATGACACAATAAGATGAAGAGGAAGAGGGATGCTCTTTCACTACAATGCAGAAAACACAAAGAAATGGTTCTTTTTAATTACACCAAAAGAAAGGTTTCCTTTAGAGCAAATAGAAAGAAAAGGTGGGTTACCAAGGAAGAAAATTAGTGTGTATGATTTTCAGAAGGGAAACAAACACACAACTTTTCCTAGGAATGAATGAAATGCAAGGAACCTCGGATGGGTCCCACCAGAATGCCAAAATGTTTCACCTAATTCTTAGACGTTTATTTGAAGTACTGATGAAACACATAGGGTAACGGGCATAGGAGGAATACCTGTTCAAATGTTGGTTTATGGGTTGTTACACACGTATGAATTCTAAATCCACTGCTGGTTGTGAGAGATTCCTTTTGGCTAGGAGGAACTACCTGTAATAAAAGCAAGACCACCATAAGGAATTAAACAATATGTGCAGTGAACTACCTAGTGTATGCTAGATCCGGGAAGTGTGATACTTCCTAGATGGTTGTCAATCCACTGTTTTAAACAATTTAATGCGGTAAATAAAGTAAATCCTATTGTAGTTCAAAATTATTTAGGTATCTCACTTAAAACACAATAAGAAAGATCTAATCTAATAGGCTAGGTTAGAGTAGGATCCAAAGGTCAAGTGACTGGTTCTGGGTCTCTGCAGGTCTGACAGAGGTCTCAAGTAGATCACAGGTGAATGAGGGTGAGGTAGAATTAGGTGGGTAGGTCATTGTTCTAGGTTGTATGGGAAAATACAGAGATCAATGCCGGTTAAGGGTGACCGATGGCGGTTGGGTGTAAGCGGTGCTAAGCATTATGAAAATCTGGGAATTCCAAAAACAAGCTTTGGGTCTCCTTTGTGATTACACAAAGGACTTTGGTTGGTTGGAATGAGGTATTGGGTGGTTTGGGTAGGATCTAGTGAGGTTTTAATGGGTATATGGAGGGGTGAGTGTTGGAGGAAGTCAATGGGTGGCTAGGTGAACAATAGGTGACAATATAAGGATGGAATGAAATAAACTAGAGAAGTATAATGTTATACTTACTTGGATCCTGGTCTTGGATGCCTATGAGTGAGGGATGGAGGTGTTGATGAGAGGTTGAAGGCTACAGGTGATCAAAAATTGTAGGAGAGCTTCTATATGGGCTACATGTGCATTCCTCTTTACTTGGTTAGATCAGATCATTGTTGGGATGGCTATGTAGGAAAAGATGCTTGATCTCCTTCCTTGCATGTATGTTCTCACTGAAATTCACTCTTAGAAGATGTGATATCTCTTGGGAATGTGCTAATGTTCATAAAAAAATTTCAATAGTTTGCGAACCTTGAAAATAAGGTTGTTTTGGGGGTTAAAAGGGTAACCGACAGTGGTTCTAGCCTAATCAAGCGATGGTTACGGCTAACCAAAGATCGGCCAAGGCAGGATTTCCTAGGTTTACTAAACTAGGGAGATCCTCTTGATTTTCTCAGATCTCATGTTTTTAACCTACAGATTAAACTAGAAGCTTCTTGTAAGCATGCGGGAATGTGGTTAGAGAGAATGTAGGCATTGATTTTTAGGGTTTGGGTAAGTCTTAGTTAGTTATGACAACTTACTAAGAATAGGTCTTAGGTTGAGTTGGCTTGATGAGGTGTTTAAGTGAGGTGTATGTGTGGATATTATTTAAATTAAGATATTTAAATATTAAATATGGTGATTATAATGAATTAATTTAATTAGATTAATTAAATTAATATAAGTGAGGTGAAGGGTGCCATGGCTAGGTGAATGTGATGAAGGGTCTTATTTGTCAAGGGACCAAATGGGAGTGTGACCTAATTTTGGTGTCTACACTTAGAACCTAGGGATTGATGGGATCCCACCCAATTACAAATGTGAAAGATAATCAATAAACCACATGACCCAACAAAATAAAACCACAAAAACTAACTAGGCTGCAAGTGAGAAAACCCAACATCGACAAAGAAACGAAATATCCAACCACCGACAACTAGGGACAGGGAACCAAAAATTACACCCGAGAGGTCAAACCGCTTGGTGAAAAAGACATCCTCCCACCCATTAAGAGACCGACATGAGCAATGCACAATAATAAGTTGTATGTAAAGCCCAAGAAAATATAACTTCTCCATTGACTAGCTTCACTAAGCCCATCAAAATAAGAAAAATGAATGCCCAAAGAAAACCGCATCAAAACCTCATTCCTCAAGATAACTAGGCTATCACCCTCCTCGCTTCCTCCATGGCCAACCCCTCATGAATAATTTCAAGTAGTAGTTGACCCCTCCCAAAATCCTTCAATGCTTCAACCAAGTTGACTTGGTGCTAGGGATTAATGAAGTTGAGGGAAATATATCTCACCTTGTCAAGATTCTACCTAACCAGAAGAAGTCGGGACATAAACCAAGAGGTGACTTCTAAATTAACTTGAGCTCTAGTCAACTCTTCCAAATATTCCTCCCTTCAAATCCTTGATTCAGAGTAAATTTAGGAGGATATGTGTTCCCTAAATCTCCCATTATTGACACAGTACAAAAGATCACTCTAAGAGGTTTTTGGTGACTATTTGAATGCTACAAATTGATTATGTACACACATCTTGTGGCTGGTCAAAGTTTGGTCAAAATATGGTCAACAAAAAAATGAATGATATGAAATCATAAAACTTTAGTATCATTACGTATATCTTTCCAAGACCTTTCCGACGCATTTTTAATGGACCAAATCTAAGTCCGTATGCGAAAGTTATGACCGGTCAAAGTTTAGTTAATTAGTGGTCAACAATGAAGGATGCACCAAATGGAAAAATGACATGGTGACACATATCATAGATGCATTTGACACGTGTAAAACCTTCATTTTATTATGTGGATGTGGTATTAAATTTGGGTTTATGGTTTTTACCTACATAAAAGGTTTTATAATCTTTTTATAAAAAGAAAAAAGAAAGACCACGTGAAAACAAATTATGGTGGATAAAGCCTATTAAAAAGGCTTGCATATAATGTGGGATTTTTCCCCACATTAATTTTTTCCATCCACGTGAATATTGGATATTATTATGGGGTTGATTTTTGTAAAAATATGGCTTACACCATTTAAAACCTTAAGAAATGAAATTAATCCCTATTATTCCGCTCAAAGCCTATTAAGGATTAGATATTATTTAAAGCAGATTAAATATTTGGTGGCTAAATTATTATTATGCCACATGGAAATTTTGGCTAAGCCCAATCCGTTGAGGATTATTATAGGGATCTTTAAAAATAAGCCATGGATATTATCAAATATCCTTATATTTTGGGCTCCTAATCAATATAAATAAGGGACCCGTGTACAATGTAAAACACACAAGCCTTAAGCTTATTAATATTTGTAAAGGCATTTGAGGTGTTATTAAATATAACTTCTAAGCTATATTAGAGACCTTAATTATTTTGTAAGGCATTATTTTTATTTTCCTATTATAGGCATTATATAAGTCCTATAGGTGATGAAGCTCCGAGTTCTATCCATTGAAGTAGTGTTCCATGCCTGAGCTAAGGAGGATGACATGAAGTTCAAAGGTGATTGTGGAGGCATTATGGAGATGGAAGACCTATTATTTAATAGGCATATGGAGAGATATAAGGCCTATATTATTTGTTATGGGCAATATGGAAAAGAAAGTCCTATTTATTTTTATAGGCATATTAAGGACCGATATTATTCATTATCGGTAAGATAAGACCTATTATTTAATAGGTATCTTCAAATCATTCAAAATTTAGTATTATTTTAACTCACCGAGAGAATTATCAAGATATATTGTGGAAATTTCATTTATCGAGGGATGTAAAAGAGCATCATAGAATTAGTAGAGCTTATAGCCTCAGTACATTGGATGTATCATCGAACGTTGGCTTTAGAGGAGGGTCAATATTTAGTATGAGCTCATTGGCAACAATTGATATCTGCTGACATTTGGAGACTTATCACCGCACATCGGAAGCGTGGAGGTTTCTAGAAGAATACTTAGCACCATGGAATGGAGGCATAGAGTTATTCATGGATATAATAATGGATCAAATCTACCAAGGTAGCCACTTGGTGTTCAGGTTCTTGTTCCATTTTTATTTAGTATTATCATCTTTCGATTGTATTATTTTTATAGTCATGAAAGTGGATAAAATATCGGTTCTATTGATGAACCAGGATAAGTAGGATTTCTTTCGAGCTTCATTACCAATATTTGTGCAAAGTGTGTTTTTAATTCTTGCATTATTTAAGGTTAATTCTAACGGGTAAATTCAGAAAATAAATTAAATCCTATAGGGGTCCATGGTCGAGTAAAAAATTAAGTCAATTTTTAGATCAATCCTTATAATTTCCTCACATATAAAACCTGATGCCACCCTAAAGATAATTGTAATACAATCCCGAGAAATGCTCCAAAAATTCCATATCATGGTTCGTACCTTGCAGGAAAAGGAAAGGTAGTGGAGGGCACTCCATACTCATCTATTAGAACTCCACACCACCTCCATCCACCATAAGAAAATGGAAGAATGAAAAGGAAGCCAAGACACTAAAAATTAATAACACCTCACTCCCCCTTCCCAAGATATGATATCTAGGAACGTGCTAGCTTGCCTTGATTTCATCAGTCATCTCTCTTAATGATTCCTTGGTTAGCCAAGAAATCAGTGGCGTAATTTGATTCTCTATAATTATGGTTTAAAACCCACTTAGGGATTTTTCTCAACCAATGCAAAATTTTGGTGATATAATAATCCAAATTCTAAGACAAATATTTTCCCTTTCAAACATCATTTATTACCACCTAGGAATCACCTTCAATTTCCAAAGCTTCACAGCCAATGTTGACCACCAATTTGAGACCTACTAGAAAATCTTGAGCCTCTGCCTCATTACACGTGTCATCCTTTATAGGAAAGGACCCAACTATTACTAAACTTCCATACATATCTCTAATTAAACACCCCACTCTTGATAGACCGAGTTACCTTTTAACGCTCCATCAAAGGTAAGTTCTCGAAAAGTGGGAGGGGTGGAAAATTTTGGATGGTAAAAGATTTTATTATAACAGAGCTATGAACCAGAGTAGTGGAGGAGAACTTTCTCTAAGTGGGACATGGGGGTGGACTTGGGTCCTTAATGTCTGCCAAGTGATCCGCATTCAAAGTTCCCCACTATGTTCTCGCTTGGTACATATGGATAATTTTGAACCCTACCTAAAGGTTTCCCCATGGCCACTTATTGAAAGCATTGAATGAACTTAATGGGAATGGAACTTGGGTTGATGATTAAAAACCACTTATAAATTTTATATGGTAAATGCTTTTCTTATACCATATCTATGAACTGGAGTGGTGGAGGATAAATTTATCTAAGTGGGACATGGAGGTGGGCTTGGGTCCTTAATGTCCATTGAGCGATCCAAATTCGAAGCTCTCTGATATGTTCTGCTTGGTCCATATGGAGAAGTTTGACTCCTACCTGAAGGTGTCCCCATGGCTACTTATTGAAAGCATCAAATGAAATTAATGGGAATGGAACTTGGGTTGATGATTACAAACTAATTTTAACTCACCAATAGCCCAAAAAATTAATTTCATCCTTTCTTTGAATATTTTTTGTCTAGTCATGTATTTGAATATCCGTTAAGTCATTACTAATTGTTTTGTATGTAAGACAACAACTATCCTAGCAACCACTAACCTCAAGCATTTGTGATGTTATAAAAACACTGATTCGAATAACATATTAAACCCAGTAGCCACTAGGCTTAAAATTGAACACAACAGAACTAGGCTTAAATTTTTGTTTGGAATTCATGTGATAGAATACGAATATACTATTGAGCTTAGTAGTCGGTAGGCATAATATTTTTCATTTGGAATAACGATTATTTAGGAAATAAATGTAGTGAGAAACCACCCTAGATGTCACCATTCATTAAAAATAGTCTTTTAAAATTGAAATATAATTGCGGGAACATTCAAAGCACCCCACTATGTTCCACTTGGTCCATATGGAGAAGTTCAACCCCTACCTCAAGGTGTCCCCATGGTCACTTATTGAAAACATCCAATGAACTCAATGGGAATGGAACTTGGGTTGATGATTACAAAATATTTGTAAATTTTGGATGGTAAAAATTTTATTATACCAAATTTATGAATTGGAGTGGTGGAGGAGAACTTTCTCTAAGAGGGACATGGAGGTGGGATTAGCTCCTTAATTTCGCTTGCGTTCCACATTCAAAATGCCTCGCTATGTTCCGCTTGTTCCATATAGAGAATTTTGAACCCTACCTCAAGGTGTACCCATGGCCACTTATTGAAAGAATTCAATGAAATCAATAGGAATGGAACTTGGGTTGATGATTAAAAACTACTTGTAAATCACCAATAGCCCAAGAAATTTATTTCATCCTGTCTTTGAATATTTGTTTTCTAGTCATGTATTTGATTATCCATCAAGTAATTACTAATTTTCGTATATGCAAGACAAAAACTATCCTAACGGCCACTAAACTCAAGCCTCTGTGATGTTGAAAAAATGCTGATTTGACTAACATATTAAACCTAGTGGCCACTAGGCTAAAAATTGAACACAACGTCCACTAGGCTTAAATTTTCATTTGGAATTCATGCAATAGGTCAGTGAATATAATATTGAGCTCAGTGGATTCTAGGCTTAAATTTTTCATTATAATCATGAGTATTCACGAAATAAATGTAGTGAGAAACCACCTTAGCAGTCATCATTCATTAAAAATAGTCTTTTTAAATTGAAATAAGATTATGGGGAGGATTTAAAGCACCCCTCTATGTTCAGTTTGTTCATAGGGAGAAGTTTTACTCCTACCTCAAGGTGTCCCCATGCCAATTATTGAAAGCATTCAATGAACTCAATAGGAATGGAACTTGGGTTGATGATTACAAACTACTTGTAACTCACCAATAGCCCAAGAAATTGAGTTCATCATGTCTTCGAATATTTTTTTTCTAGTCGTGTATTTGAATATTCATCAAGTCATTACTAATTGTCATGTATGCAAGACAACAACTATCCTAGTGGTTGCTAACCTCAAGCCTCTGTGATTTTGCAACAATGTTGATTCGAATAACATATTGAACCCAATCACCACCAGGCTTAAAATTGAACAAAATGACCGCTAGGATTAACATTTGTTTGGAATTCAAGTGATAGACTATGAATATACTATTAAGCTCATTGGCCTCTAGGCTTAAATATTCATTTGGAATCACGAGTATTAAGGAAATAAATGTAGTAAGCAACCACCCTAGTGGTCACCAGTTGTTAAAATTTAGTCCTTTAAAATTGAAATGTAATTGTGGGGAGCATTTGAAGTGCCCCGATATGTTTCATTTGGTCCATATGGATAACTTTTACCCCTAACTCAAGGTGTCTCCATGGAAACTTATTGAAAGCATCCAGTGAACTCAATGGGGATGGAACTTGGGTTAATGATTACGAACTATTTGTAAATTTTGGATGGTAAACAATTTTATTATATCGATCTATCAACCGGAGTGGTTGGAGGACCCCTTTATCTAAGAGGGACATGGAGGTGGGTTTGAGTCCTTAATTTCCACCAAGTGATCCACATTCAAAGTGCCCCACTATGTTCTACTTGGTCTATATGGATAAGTTAGACCCCTACCTCAAGGTGTCCCCATGACCACTCATTGAAAGCATCCAATGAACTCAATAGGAATAGAACTTGGTTTGATGATTACAAACTACTTGTAACTCACCAATAGCCCAAGAAATTGAGTTCATCCTATCTTCAAATATTTTTTTCTAGTCATGTATTTGAATTTCTGTCAAGTCATTATTAATTAAGTTATATGCAATACAATAACTATACTAGCATCTACTAACCTCAAGCCTCTGTGATGTTGCAACAACACTGATTCAAATAACATATTGAACATATCTACCACTAGGCTTAAATTTTTGTTTGGAATTCATATAATAGACTATAAACATACTATTGATCTCAGCAGCCACTAGGCTTAAATTTTCATTTGGAATCATGATTATTCAGGAAATAAATGTAGTGAGAAACCACCCTCGTGGTCATCACCATTAAAATTTGTCTTTTACAATTGAAATATAATTAGGGGAGCATTCAAAGTTCCCCACTATGTTTGGTTTGGTCCATATGGATAATTTTGACGACTACCTCAAGGTGTCCCCATGGCCATTTATTGAAAGAATCTTATGAACTCAATGGGAATGGAAATTGGGTTGATGATTACAAACTACTTGTAGTGGACCAATAGCCCAAGAACTTGATTTCATCCTATCTTTGAATATTTGTTATCGAGTCTTGTATTTTAATATCCATCAATTCATCACTAATTGTCTTGTATGCAATATAAAAACTATCCTTATGGACGCTAACATCAAGCCTCTTTGATGTTGCAACAACAAACTAAGCGCTTTGAATAACATATTGAACCCAACACACTTAGGCTTAAAATTGAACACAACAGCCGCTAGGCTTAAATTTTTGTTTTGAATTCATGTGATAGACTTCAAATATACTAGTGATATCAGCGGCCGCTAGGCTTAAATTTTTATTTGGAATCACGAGTATTAAAGAAAGAAATGTAGTTTGCAACCAACCTAGTGGTCACTAGTCGTTAAAAATAGCCTTTTAAAATTAAAATATAATTACAGAGAATATTCAAAGTGCCCCGCTATGATCTGTTTGGTCCTTATGGATAATTTTGACCCCTACCTCAAGGTGTTCCCATGTCCACTTATTGAAAACATGCAGTAAACTCAATTGGAATGGAACATGGGTTGATGATTAAAAATTACTGGTAAATTTTAGATGGTAAACACTTTTATTATACCAGAGCTATGAACTGGAGTGGTGGAGGAGCACTTTCTCTAAGTAGGACATGGAGGTGGGCTTGGGTCCTTAATGTCCACCATGCGATCCATATTCAAAGTGCCCTGCTATGTTCTACTTGATCCATATGGAGAAGTTTGACCCCTACCTCAAGGTGTCCCCGTGGCCACTTATTAAAAAGGTCCAAAGTGAATTAAATGGGAATAGAACTTGGGTTGATGATTAAAAACTACTTGTAACTCAACAATATCCTAAGAAATTGGGTTCATCCTGTCTTTGAATATTTTTTGTCTAGTCGTGTATTTGAATATCCATCAAGTCATTACTAATTGTCATGTATGTAAGAAACAACTATCCTAGTGGCCGCTAACCTCAAGCCTCTGTGATGTTGCAACAATGTTGATTTGAATATACTATTGAGCTCAGTGGCTAGGCTTAAATTTTTGTTTGGAATCACAAGTATTCAAGAAATAAATGTAGTGAGAAACCACCCTAGTGGTCGTCAGTCGTTAAAAATAGTCTTTTAAAATTTAAATATAATTATGGGGAGCATAGTTATATTTTCAATCGAGTCATTATAAATTTTCCTGAATGTAAGACAACAAATATCCTAGTGACCACTAGGAATATCATATAATAAACGTTGAAAAACATGTTGTACTCAGAGGCTTCTGGCTAAACAATCAAGTGTTGGATTTTAGTTCAGTTTTGAGTTTTTAGTCGGGTCGTTAATCATTATCTTGAATGCAAATAAAAAAATATCCTAGCGGCTGGTAATCTTAAGTCTTTATTATGTTACACAAATGCAGTGGAATAATATACGACATTAGCAACCGCTAGGCTTCAAATATCATGTGATAGGCTTCAAATTAATCTTGTCTTTGAATATTTTTTGTCTTGGAACATCAAAGAAAGAAATTAAACATCCACCCTAGCGCTCGCTAGTCTTAGAAGGTAGTAATGTAACATCCAAATATAATAAAGGAGCTAGTTAATTTTTCATTCGGGTCATTACTAATTGTCTTATATGCAAGGAAACAAATTTCCTAGTGGGTGATAATCTCAAGTCTTTGTTATGTTTCACTAATGATATTTATTAATCTTCAAAATTTGTGGTGGATAGGATTCAAATATCATTGTAGGATTTTGATAAATTAATACGTAAATCTAAATATAATAATGGTGTTTAGCTAATTTTTCAAACGAGCCATCGTAGTTATATCGTATGCGAGTCAACCAAAATCTTAGCGGCCACTAGTCTCCATTCTTGTTTGAAAAATGTATTCAGAAACTCTTTAATATTTTTCTTGTCTTGGAATATTTGTTGCCTTGTGTTTTCTTGTAATAGCTAGGAAATTTCGTAAACATCGAGCTTAGCGGCCTCTAGTCTTGGAATATGTTATTTTAGAATTTAAATATTGTTACTTTATATTGGCTCATTTATCAAGTAAGTCATTACTAACTGTAAATGAAATATATGTTTGTAAATAGAATGGTTAACATTTATATTTAATAATATTTATGATAACATATAATGTGCTTACCTTTTTCTAAACATAAAAAATTGTAAAGACAATGCATTTAATTATTTCTACGTGGAAAAAATATATAAAAACTATGTATATTAACGTGGAAATCAAGTGTGAATCAAATATTGAAGAATTAGTCACAACTATTCTTTCATATTTAAAAAATCATTAAAGGAAGTCAAAATGATTACCTAAACTATACAAAAGAAAAGCATTATAATTTATAAAATAATAATATGTGACTCGTGTTTTGTTGCTAGAGATAGATACAAATGCTTACAGGAAAAAATAAATGGACAAAGAAGAACGAAAAATCAACAAAAAAAAAACAAAGAGACATATATGAGGGGCTGAAAAGGAACTTTTTTAATGATACACGAATACCTGAGCTATGATCGAACATAAAAATGGGTTTTTAGAAGGAATAAATATTTTAAAAGGGATTACACAATCTTTGGTCATCAGTGGACTATAATGTGGTTTCAGATAGAGCAACGCATTTTGACAATAAGATGGAATGGAACTGCAAAGGTACCAAAGGGAAATGTAGGGACAGGTTGTAGTGAAAAACACAAGAACTAGGTGAATACAAAGCTACTGTAAGTGCCCACCATCAACTACGGTACACATACAATAACATATATGCTTTTGATAAATACCTATTTTAGTTGTATCTGATATTTTGACATGATTGATAATGTCTGTTAAAGCTTCGTATTCTCTCTAAAACACAATATCAATGAGATTCTATCTGCAACCTGTTTTTCTTGTCTCTTTTGATTCCATCCTTTATGGGCCTCCTGATCTACACTCGCACCCATGATCTATCCACTATCATTGTTTTTTCTTGTTTGTGCACCCCCAAATGTGATTATGATCACTGCCTCAACTTACCATTAAAAAAACTCTATGAATCAAGTACTCGGACTAGTAAATTAGTGCCTACACATGTTGTATTCTAATTTCAAGAGATCCTTTTCTATGCTTACATAATAAAAAAGAAACCATAATATATATTTCTATTGTTTTTTTTTTTCCAAATGCATTCAATGAAAGAAATTTCAAATTTGAATTTCCCCTTCTTAAAGTGAAAGTGCAGGATTTTGATATTTTAAATATTGGCATTTAATGTGGGGGATTTCACATATCATACTTTGAATTAACCCATCATTAATATTTTCATTTAATTTGGGGCATATGGTGGGATACGGGGAAATCAAATTGATTAATTTTACCTACTTTAGAAACAAGTGGGATAACGACAAAAGTTCTTTGTGATCACTCGGGAAAAACACAAATATTAATTTAAGCATAATAAAAACCATTTAGAAAATAGAAGTGAACATTAGGAAAAAATAAATAAAGTTTAATAGAATGATATATGCCTCGTTAATTATAATTTATATATTTTGTGAATTTAGTATTTTATAAAAATAACACACTTTAATTCGGAGGATAGCATGCGATTGGAGG
The DNA here is from genome assembly GCA_018340775.1 of Taxus wallichiana var. yunnanensis. NCBI lineage: Eukaryota > Viridiplantae > Streptophyta > Pinopsida > Cupressales > Taxaceae > Taxus > Taxus wallichiana. Next base: position 161,779,593 of record CM031243.1, on the reverse strand, counting down.
GATAGCGTGGGATTCGGGAAATCAAATTTATTAATACTACCTAATTTAGAAACATGTGGGACATCAAAAAAATTCTTTGTGGACTCGCGACAAAACAAAAAATAATAATTTCAGCATAGTAAAAACCATTTAGAATATATAAGTGAACATTAGGACACAAAAATTAAATTTTAAGAGAGCGATATACGCCTCGTTAATTATTAATTTTTATGTAGTGCGAATTTGGTAGTTTATAAATATAATGTGCGTTGATTTGTGGGATAGCATGGAATTCAGGAAATCAAATTTATTAATACTACCTACTTTAGAAACAAGTGGAACATCAACAAAAGTTTCTTTGTGGACTCGCGGCAAAACAACAATTGTTAATTTCAGCATAATAAAAAACCATTTAGAAAACATAAGTGAACATTAGGAAACAAAAATTTAAATTTTAAGAGAGCGATATATGCCTCATTAATTATTAATTTTTATCTAGTGCAAATTCAATATTTTATAAATATAATTCACGTTAATTCGAGGAATAGTGTGGGATATGGGGAAATCAAATTTATTAATACTACCTACTTTAGAAACTATTGGGACATCATCAAAAGTTTCTTTGTGAACTCATGGGAAAATGACAAATATTAATTTAAGCATAATAAAAAACCATTTAGAAAATAGAAGTGAATGTTACGAAGAAAAAAAAATTTAAGAGAGTGACTTATGCCTCATTTATTATTATTTTTTATTGAGTGCGAATTCGATATTTTTAGCTATTGTCTCACGTTAATTAAAAAAATCTAATAAAATGTGGCATCTTGCAAGTTTGAACTAGTTAATTACACAATTATATAATTGACACATTTATTAAGAAATTTTTAATTAGCGATAGAATTAACAAATATTTTTACATATAAAAATCTGCATTATTAAGTTGTAACTATAATCCATTAAAATGTTACCACATGGCATGAAATTTATAATATATCTCATGATCAACGATATTTTGGAGTTATTAATGCTTTACTATAGAAAAACTAAAACATAATTTTACGCTTCACCAGAATTTGAGAGTACCTTATAGATAGGAAAGAAAATAGCGACCACTAAGCTCCATTAGAATGATATTTTTACAACACCAAATTCAAAAAAATAAATACTTACATTTTATAGGGGATCAGGGTATTCTCTTCAACACATGTTAATGAAAAAAAAATTATGGTGTCTCTGCCTTCATTTGTTGAGTAGAAGCCTAGTGGTCACTAGCCTCTACAACTCCTATGTTTCATTTCCAAAGAATGTAAATAAATATCTTTACAGTTTTTCGATCACTAGTATTTTCATTAACTATAATCTTATCTTATTGACTATACATTCCTTCCACAACCAAGTGTGGCACTACATACCATTGAAGGATTTATCAACTTCTATATTACTCATAAGTTCTTTTATGTCTAACACATAATTTATATCAGTTCATATCAAGTAAAATACTTAGCAACTGCTAAGCTCCATTACTTGAACAAGATCAATCAAACAGTGGGTGTGAAAGAAAATGCTTAGAGCCGCTAAGCTACAATACTTACCAAAAGGAATGATTATGCGGAAAATAGGCTAAACAATTTATTGATAACATAGATGCTTTATGAACAAATCATACTGATAGATATTAGCGGTCGCTAGGCATTTTCCATAATATATTTTGATGGCAGATAAGTGAGATATGGATAATTTTTAATGTTGAAAGCTATGGAGGTATTTTCATAGTCGGAAGAAATATGATTACTAAAAAAATTTTAGGGTACTCATATAACACCATAGGGACTGCTAGGCACACACCTTTGCATCTTTTCCTTTTTAACACATTGATGTGCATCAATGAAAATGATTAGCGACCACTAAGCTCCACTACTTGTCAGGAGGAGTAGATTAGTGACCACTAGGCTCAACTAATGTTTTATTTCGAATATAGAGATCAAACAATAGTTTGTATTAAAGTAAATGCTTAACGAAAACTAAGCTCAATTACTTTGAGGAAAGAATGATTTGTCAGCAACTAGGCTAAATAATATCTTATTTCGAACATAACACTCTAGTAATAGATATTATTAGAGCTAGGCATTTTTGTGAAATTTTTAGATGCAAAATATGTGAGATATAAAAATTGTTTACTATCAAAAGCTACGGAGGTCTTTTGAGAAAGTAATAGATTAGCGGCCTCAAGGCTAAATTGTTTATTAATTTTGAAAATAGAGATAAAAATAATTCGTATAAAATAAATGCCTAGTGACCGCTAAGCTTGAATACTTACAAAACATAACACTCTATGCTTATTGTTTATTGTTAAATGAGAAAGGAATAAATTAGTGGCCTCTAGGCTAAACTGTTTCTTAATTAAGAAAATAGAAATTAAAAAAGTTTGTATTACAAAAATTCTTAGCGAGCGCTAAGTTACGATACTTACATAACATATCGCTCGGATAATAGATCATATCCATAGATGAAATAATACACGAGGAATTTTTCATGTCAACAGTATCAAATAAAATGCATAGCAACCACTAAGCTACCTTACTTACTTAAAGGAGTGTATTGGCATTCACTAGGCTCTACTATTTATTTTTTGTTAAAATATCGAGATAATTAAATTCAATGTCTATATTTGCGACAAAGATAAGAGTTATATCATAATAATAGAAGTACATATTTTGAATGTGAAGACGTAACCTGATCATCTTGGCCCTGCATATTTCATTAAATAACCCGTTAAAAAAATAGTCCTAAATGTTTTACTAAAAATTTAAGGAAAAGATGAACATAGGTCTTGCTTAATAATGACTTCTTTGAGTCCGTGAAGAGTAATGCATGTTTTATGTTTGTTAATTATTTGTTTATGATAAGTCTATCAACCACTATCCTATATATTGTCGACGAATCTATTTTAACCATGTAAAAATAAATATCAACAGGTTTGAAGTCAATATCTGTAATTGTATTATATTCAATGGACTATCCTTGAATATAAACCTTCGAGAAGGATGACTAATGACTAGAATTTTTGCAACTCATAAGTGTTTTCAAAGTGAGTGAAAGGGAATGCTTTGTTATTGCTATGATCGATAATTTCTTGTAATTTACATAGCCATGTAGTATGGAAATGTTAGATCATTGTATAGTATGTACATAAATTAAAACTCGCGACATGTTCTTTCCATCTTGGCCTTGCATATTTTCCTGAAATCATCCTTCAAAGAAAATATACCTAAAGGATCAACCACATATGCATAGAGAAGGTGAACAAGATTCTCGTGTAGTATTAAATGACAAAATTCTATTACATGGATCAAATATTTCGATACAAAGATGCCCAATAATATGTTTGATAAAATAAGCATACTTTTTTGTGGGCCAAGGAAAATAAAAAAGCTGGTCTAAGTGTTAAATGACTTTGTCATACTTTCTCCAATCCTTGAATCTAGTTTGGAAAGATACCCACGAAAAAAAGGGTGACCTTATTCCAGATGATAATCACATAACTAGTAACATGACTAATGACTAGAATTTTTATTGGAATGTGTTTGTTAGATTGATAGAAGTTTATAATGTTGATTGATGTAAGAGAAGTGTGGTTATGCAGATATGTAGTAAATTTTGAGAAGTCGATTCACAAATGCAAAAGGTTTTATTACAGAGAATGCTGAAGAGGGTATTGAGAAAATAATGTTAGTGGAAAGCATGTTGTGTATAATTTGTGTAGAAGGAATTGTCTTTAACCAACCCTATCAATACAATATTGTATCGATCAATGTTTTTCCAATATACTGGTTCATATTGCCCAGCTATATAAGTTTTATCATGAAACAAGATGAATTATGCAATTTTTAGACTATTTTTATTAAATTTTAAGTAATGAGTTTTTTTGTTCAATACCACACCAATATTTGTTATTTTGAAGGAAAGCAATAGAAGGGAATTGTCTATCCTCGAGAATTTTCTAGATCCTAATGGCATGATCAAGATCTACACACTGTTGTTCAATAATTCATATTTGATGCTTAAATTTTTGCTTTTCTATCTTGTGATGTTTTGTAATCAGGATGTACTCCTAGGATTTTTGTCTTCCTAGTTTTAACTCGTGGCTTTGGGGTGTGCTTCCATACTGCCAAATTTTTTGGTGAATATTCTTATATCATTTTACTTGTTAATATAATATAAGATGTTATTCATAAATAAAACACACCATCAACCCCAAATTACTAAATTAAAAGTAAATGTAAAAATTATTGAGATTACTTGAAGGACCAAATATAGTAATGATTATTAATAGTTTAAAGATTAAATTATGCAATCATGAAATTGATTACCTAGGTTATCCCCAACTATAGACTACAAACCTTGATCCCACCCAATGTAAATTAATAAATGTATGAATCAATAAATTAAAGTGTTGGAACATTGTTGGTCCATTTCTATTGAATTGAATAGTAATGATTTAATTATTGGAGGTGAATCTCATATTATTGCTAACACCGCCATAAAAAAACTTGTGTGAATAAAAATTCTATTGTACTCTTTCATTAATTACATATTGGACCTTAAATGTTATATATGGGGAGGCTACTAAAAATTTGGATTTTATAGAAAATTGTGTGATAAGATTGAAAATAAATATGTTGATCACTCAGATTCATCACCTTTTCCAATAAAGGTCGATATTAAAGCCCCTAACAAGCTTGTATTAATTACAAGCATGTGATGGCATAGTCACTCCAAATATTTACCAATCCTCTCCTTCTTATTTTCACACATTTTGTCTTTATTCACTAGATTTCATTTTGTCTGTCATGGCCTTTCCAATGTTGTCTTTCATGTAATTTTCTATGTCGGTGAGTGAAATGGCATTTTATACCAAAATTTTGCATCGCCGTTTGAAATCCATTTTTTGAATTAAAATAGAGCAAGACCTAGTTACTATTGAGGGAGTTCTTAGAGATGATTATCTTTCTCTAGAGGGATGTCCGAGGGTAAATGTGGAAGTTTCTTCAACATTCATTTGTCATCTTCTTATCATACACCCGACAAAGGATTGGGATTTGAAGATGGGTTGTCACTAGATCAAGCCAGCGTATAGGGTTGGCATGGAAGTGAAATGGACAAAACCACGAGTGTGTCATGGATCTTTCTATCTGAGGCTCATTATAAACATAAAAAATTTCTATTCGTGGTCATTTTTTTAGAGTTGTAAAAATGGTTTGACATCCTAATGCGATTTGTGTCTGGTGTGTCCAAATGGGGTGAGACACCAAGGGCGGGAGATAGTTCACTCCCCTTGCTTGACCTGGATGATATATTTTCTCTACTGTAAGAGGAACTGACACGTTGTGATCTTATTCACCAGGAAGTTTGCATGAGGCATACGATTGGTTAAAGAGTCAGGTTGCTACTAAAAAAGAGCATATTTTTCTGGAACCACCTGCAGAAACCATTTTCAGGCCCGTTAAGGTGGAGGTTATAGAGGTGTCATTTGATTCAAATAAATAAGTGCTTCTAAAATCCATCAGTTGTAACTTTATTTTGGTTGTTATATAACCTTGTAAGTTGCATTGTTACCAAATCATCATGTATGTCTTACTGGTTTGGGTTTTTTTGTATTCCCAATCACTTTTGTTTTTGACATATGCCCTTAAGAATTTTTTCACCAAAGTATTAATGGATTTTTCATGGTTTTAGACTGATCCTCTCATTGTATCTATAATGTAAAGGGAAAGGGACCCTTCAACCCTCCTTCAGTTATAAAAAATCAATAAATCATTAATAAATTTTTTTGTTGTGTGTTGCACTATGAAATTTCAACAATTAATTGCTATTAAATTTGGTTTGTTTGAAGATGTCAATTTGTTTCTAGAAGTGAAGACTAGTGGCTGCTAGCATCAATATATTATAGAATATATTTCATCGAATGTAAAAACAATCTATACAACTTTAGGATAGAGGAGCTAATAGTGGATTGATGGTTATCTTCCCATCACTTTAAAAAAATTGAGTTACACTACATCATTGTGGAAACTTGGAGGTATTCACTTTCAAAAGCTATGGAGGTCTTTGAGAAAGGAATAAATTTAATTCTCTTGCAATAATAATAGAAGATATTATAAATGGCTCTATTTCTTTTATAAAAACCTCTCCTACAACAATTTGTCAGGGAAATTCATGTCATTAAAAACTTTTCATGTTTTCCTCCATATAGTTGTAGATATAAACATATATTTTCTCTGCATACCAATTTAGTTTTGTTTCTTATGGTTTTGGATATCATCAATTAACTAATGCAAGAAATAGTAGTTGTCTTTCAAATAGCTCATGTTCCAAACACATTCTTATATTGTTATCGAAAATTTGGAAAATTAGGATATCTATGATGTTGTCTAACAAAATTGTTGCCCAATGCAATGAACAACATCCATCTCAAAACCAGAAATTGTTTACATTTGTTAGGGTTTAGTACTACTATTGTGCATAATTATAGCTATGTACCATTCAAATCATCCAAAAATATTTACAAAAGGCTCTGCAAACAACATGGAAAGACATGATTTCATATTGTATAGATTATCATATGACAAATCAAAAAGAAATATCATATTACAATTTATTTATTGACACATCTATTTGTTACATTTAGGTTCTCCAAGGTTGGTCATACTACACATGAACATGGCTCTTTACATGTACAATGACATAATGACAATCACAAAAAATATTAAAGAGAAATATGTAATTGGCTATGGTGCTACAAGAAATATTTATAAATGTGATCTAAAGAATTCTAAGCCAATTTCTATAAAGAGAATGTACAGTCACTACCAACTAATCTTGCTTTCATTTGAAATTGATGTGAAAATAGTTAGAAGCATCAAGCATCATAATCTTGAGAGTCTGTATGGATGTTCACTTTCTCCACTTGGAAACCTAATGTTTTATGATTACATGGTAAACATGTAAGTCTGTGAGACATCCTACATGGTGAGTAAAATGATTATGTTATGAAGAAAAATGAATTTGTACATTTTAGATTCAATTTTTAAAATAAAAGTGTTTAGTTAGCCTCTAACCTTCATAGTAAAATGGATATTTGGAAAATCTAACAAGTTTTTTATTAATTTTTATTTTCTTATAGGATCATCAAATAAGATTAAGCTAGAATGGAATGATCAACTAAATACTGATCATGGTGCTGAAGAAGGATAACCATATCTTGATTATGACTGTAACCCACACATTGTTTACAAGGATGTGAAGACTTCTAAAATTCTTTTGGATTATAATTTTGATGCAAATTTGTCGACATTGGTATTTCCAATTGCATTTCCTTGGCCAAACACCACACCTCTACCTATATTATGGGTACCATTCATTACATTGACCTAGAATATGCAAGAACATCAAGGTTGAATAAGAAATTTGTAGTACATGATTTTTTTACATGCTCGTAAATACTAGTCTCTACTTTGATAGCACCTCCACTACTACTTTACTCAACACTACTTGTATCCAAACCGGTAGTCCCATTCTAGAGGCAACAAATGTATTCATGTTTTGTGCAAATAAAATTGTCCACAAAAGGCAACGAATCCTCATATAAGATTTACAACTATATATGTATGAATTTGTAACAAATTTAAAATGTACATATAGAACCTTTCAATGTAAAGATGATGACAAATCAGTTTTGTTATTTCTTGACTCAAAAAAATACAATTGTGACACAATGAGTGTTTTGATTTATGTAAACTATAAAATAATGGTTCAATGTATCTCCGAGGGCATAAGATAACGTTTCTCATAAAAAAATTCTTGCATTGTGTCAAGGATTATTTCATTTTCTTGCTCATGGAAGTGACTCATTGTTTATACAGAGAATGGAACAATTTACAAGCATAAATTCTACTATCTTTCATAGTAATAGAATTTGTGATATACATAAACTCCCAAATTTGTTATTTTATTTTAATGATTACTCGTAGATATAGTTTATAATAATAAACACTAGTGAACTTGTACAATCTAAAAAATAATAATTGAGTTGTTACAAGGTATATTTCGGGGTGAGAACGTAATTTTATTGTGAGTTCCACCAGAAGTCAAAATAACACCACTAGCATTTAAGGCTAGTGTCAAATTTAAGGATATGTGCATACTAAACATTGAAAGTACATGCCTTACACTTTCAAATTTTGAGATTCACACTCGAAAGTGTGAGTGTGATACTTCACACTTTCAAGGTGTGAATCTCAAACTTTGAAAGTGCAGGGCTCGCACTTTTAGAGGGTGAGGCTCACACTTTTAGAGTGTGAGGCTCAAATTATTCAAAGTGTGGGGATATCACTTTGAAAGTGCGAGGATCGTAATTTTCATAGTGTGGGGCTCACACTTACAAAGTTGCGGGGCTCTCAAACTTTCAAAATCATGGGGATCACACTTTGAAACTGCAAGGCTCTCGACTTTAAAAGTGTGAGCCCCACTTTTAGAGTGTGAGCCCTGCACTTTCAGAGTGTGAGGCTCATAATTTCAGAGTGTGGGGCTTGCACTTAAATACAATGGGATCATGACTTATAATAGTTACCAAAGATCTAACCTTACATCGAGGATTTTTCACTTTCATTTAATATAATGGGCTCATGACTTATAAGAGTTAGTGACTTCTCACCTTAGATCAATGCTCATGACTTATAAGAGTTAGTGACTTCTCACCTTACATCGAGGCTCATGAATTATAATATTTGGTGACTTTTCACCTTAGATCGATCCTCATAACTTATAAGAGTTAGTGAGAACTCACCTTACATCGAGGCTCATGACTTATAAGAGTTAGCGACCACTCACCTTAATACAACAAGCTCAACAAATAATAGTTATCGTTTCTCTAGCCTTACATACTCTCAACATTGAAAATCTAAAAAATAGAAAAATTGGAATCCAATAATAGCCAAATTGGAATCCAATAATAGTGATATTAATTCAATAATAGCTAAATTAGAACTAGAATAATTCAAATAATGAAAATATTAGAATCTCATATTGCTACTAATGGATTCTAATAATAGTAATAATGGAATTCAATATAGATAAAAATGGAATCCAATATACGCAAAAATGGAGATGGATTTCTTCCAATACTTGAAATATTGGAGTCTCAATTCATTGGAATATGTCCCAATTTAGTGAAATAAGCATTTACCTATAAATGTACCCGCACGATAGAAAATCAACACGTGACCTTCTTCGCACTCGACTTCCCAAGGTTGTGTCGAGATAGCCGGTGTGGAATTGAAATGGAAGTGAAAGTGATGGCAGTGATCAAGCTAATGGGGAAACCTTATGTCTTCGAAACACAATACTGGAATCTACAAATCTAAGGCAAAGAATGCTCTCCTAACCTAAAGGGGTGTGATGGTATGGTCTGATATGATAGCTACTCAAAGAATCCAATCAATGTCTAGTTCTACCGAGATTCTATTGATTGGTTATGAAATACGTGGAAAGTAACTTTGTAGGTGCCTTGTATGGGTTTCTAGACAAGGTCATGGAAATGGAGACAAGAGGTGTAGTGGAGCTGCAGAGACTATGGGCAATTTTTGGTCTTATCAAGAAAGTCTTAGCCTGATTAGCTGCTATATTCAATAATGAAAGTTGTGTAATAATATCGGGTGGAAGCGGTGAAGATATGAATACCAATGTGTGTAAACTAGTGTCAATATCTAACTGACTAGTAGGCCCATTGGGTTGTGGGACCTATGGGTCACAACCAAAGACTCATTGAGGTTGAGGCCCTTGTATGGTCATGCATGCAATCAAATCCTATTTCTAGGAGTATTCCAAAAGTCGTAGGCTTGATTAGTAGCAATGTTCAATGTCTCTAACTGTCTTATTTTCTCAATGTATGTGGCAGGTGTACGTAAGATTGTTAAGCACAAACTTGTGTCAATGTCAGTTATTAGCTCTAGCCCATTGGGTTGTGGGACCAGGGATCACAACTGTAAGTATTTTCTTGTTGTGGACCGTTGATGGTCATGTAAGATGAATTGATTTTTTTAGTAAATAAACTATCTATCAAAGGAAATATAACCTATATTTTTGGTGTTTTCTCAATATATTAGAACAAAACAATAAAACAAGCTAATCTATGGAAAATAAATGTTTTTTTCTTTTCTAACTTTTTAGATAATGCATCTAATCTAATAAAAAAGTTAAGAATAATAATTAGCCGATGTAGCTAACTATATGTGTAGATGTGTGAATCTAAATCTAAGATCTATTCTAATTCAATCAAAATCTTTCCAACCCTACCTCAGAAGTGAAGAACAAATCATGACTCTAACAGAGCTATTGTTCCCCCACAACTTCCCTAGCAATGTTGAAGAGAAAAATTCCTATTGATTTGATCTACTTGCAATTATCTAGCTAATTGAAATGAATTGTTTCTCTACTCTATTTGATATGCAATTGAAATTAACAATTCGTAATTGACAATTTGATAAAAAAAAAAAAAAAAACAAATAGACAACTCCAACCCGGAAGAGAAAGAACCTTAGTAAATACAAGAGTATAAGTATCTGTCCCCTCAGTTCTTTCCTTTCTTTCTCTGATTGTTCATGTGAGTCCAAAGGATTGGGAATGTGAATAATAACAACAAGAGGATGGCACTTGAGCAAGGGCATCTTGAAATCAATCTAGATGCAATGCAACTAGAAGAGAGATAGGACAAGAGATCCAAACTTGGATATGTAATTCCTAGCAAGATTATGGCAACACAACAATGAAAGATACAAAAAATTCTCAGCCCCTTTTGCTTGAATACAAGCATGGAATATATAGGAATGGAGGCTAGGAGGTTACTTCATGCACAAGGAAAGAAGAAGCAGTTCCAACTAATTAAATCTTATTTAAAATAGAAGGACCAAGGATAACCAAGCAAACAAATCTATTTTTAGCCAATTCATCTCATGGATGCATGCAAATAGCAAACTTAAGTGAACCATCACATGTTTAAAACATGCATGAATATTCTGTAAAAAGTGGGTAGGACTGCCACCTGTGCAGGCGGCGGTCTTAGCACTAAAGGCCAAAACATACATAGAAAGAAATGGGGAGATGGAAAATTGCATCAAAAAGTTAAGTAAGGCTATCTAGGCTACAAATATATACTTGTGAATGGGTTTTGGAGCTCGAAAACCTTCTTGAAAGGATTTTGAATCATCATTGGGGATTCTTGTAACTATTTTCCCGATAATGTAGCACATGTAATTTTGGGTGCATACATATTGTCCCCTTGGAGAAGTGACTTGGCCATGAAAAGGCATAAAATGTAGAGTCCAAGTATGTTGTTCCTAAAATGGGGAGTTAGAAGCTATAGCTGACATGCCTATGTGTCAAAACATCATCAACCAAGCTCCCGATGCTTACAAGAGGAAAAGAAAACTCAAGTGCAGATAGATAAAACATTAAAAATAAACACTAAATCAAAATGACAAGAGGAATTACCATTTTTGTGGGGATGTAGAAATATACCTATGCCAACGCTCCAGCCCTGTGAACATATACACTCAAAATAGGTTTAAAATAACATATATATTGAAACAAACTCATTTTTCAATTCATTTGTGCATTGTTGATTTGGTGAATTTGGAGCTCTGGACCTACGTTGACTATTTCTGATGTGAAGACAGCCGAAACAACAGTTGTGAGATAGTGATCATGCCTCCATGAGCAGGAGATCGGCCGATGCGTTCTCGGTTAATTATTTCCTCTTTTTCTTTCTCGTGCCCTAAATATTAAAATGTTGAAAAGTTCACCTAGGGGTGACATTTTTAAATTTTATTGTTTCAAATGAGTCTTTGGGGTGCCCACAGGTGGCATTCTTTTTTATTTTGCCGAAAATGGTCAATTTTGTCATTTTTAAGCATTTTTAGGGTTAAGGGCGCATTTTGGGAAATTAGGTCAGGACCGCCACCCAAGACAAGGTAGTGGTCATGGGACCATTTCCCTGATAGGGCAGCGGTCATGGAACCACCACCCTATGCTAGGCAGCGGTTTTGAACATAATGTCTAAAATGCTCCTAAACTTGATTTTTTTTGTCTTTTCAATGTTTTGCTATGTTTTTTACAATCTTATCATGTGATGTATGTTACTAAATTTCTCTTTTCTCATGTTTTGGTGGATGTAGAAGAATTTGGAGTATATACGCCTGAGCAGAAAGAGAGAGTGTGACTAGCTCCCTAGGATTCTGGATCAACCCGACCCGTGATGAGACCAATCTTCTTCAAAGGGTGGGCATTTGGCGGATAGCAAGGGTGCCGCATGTTACTCCTTCCAGTCACATTTTGTGTGACTTGTTCTCTTACTAGGATGTAGACTGGAACACTTTCTAGTTTCCAGCATCATGGGTGAGTGGACTATCACTCTGGAGGATGTATACCGCATCCTTGGACTCCTGATACTTGGTAGGAGACTGACATTGGAGATAGTGAGGTCTAGTTCCATGATGACACAATGGGCCATGTATATGGGAGACACCATTGTTTCATCTGACTCAAGAAGGAATGAAGGTTTGGTCCATTTCTACTACTCCCATTCCTATCCTTCAGAGAGCCATCATGGGTATCATGTCCTCAAGATTATTCAAGGACAAGGGAGGAGATACACTTTTATACTTGTTGGGCCCCCATCATTGCACAAATTGAGGCTCATGGCCATAAGTATGCCTAGGGGGAAGATATTCTGGGACTACATACCACGATTTGTATAGAGTGGTTAGATTATAGGGATAGTCTTTGAGCCACCCTACTCTTGTTATGAGTTGGGTTTACGAGCGTTTCATCCCTTATGGCGGGGATATAGGTATCAGATCCAGAGGCTATCTAAGTAGGCTGGATGGATAGGCATGTCAGTGCTCCAGACACCACATTAGTCAATGGCCTCCCTGACTATAATAAACATGACTACCACACCCTATCAGGACATGGTAGGGATATGGGGAGATGAGGCTATGACAATGGTAGCTTTCTCTTCCATGAGATAGCAAGTTGAGAGAGATTCACCCCTTTGACCGGGTACCCCAGTAGTTCATCCTTCCATACCCTATCATGCTTCCTCCAGTGGCACCTATTTATAAGACTATTTGGGAGGCACAGAGGGGTCTTAGAGGGGATCCTGGTTGGATAGTTTTTACTCATGGTGTTCCTACTATAATTAAGCATGTAGTCCAAGCTTGGTGGGTAGCTATTGTTCCTCAAACACCCTTATTTCATATTGGGTTGGCTCCTGCTCATAGTGGGGAGGAGGAGGAGATGATCGATTTGGACTCTAACTCTGAGGAGGATACGGGAGATGATATGGAGGGGGAGTCGGTTGAAGAGGAGGATGAGGGGGTAGGACCTTCGGAGGGAGCTAAGAGTGACCCCGAGTGGCATGATACTTAGGAGATCCTTGTATCAGTGCACGAGGAGGTGAGTGTGGAGAGAGAGACACTAGTCTCGGAAGATGCACTTAGAGAGGATGATGAGTCTATGATCGACAATGCCATACCTCTAGATTCAGTGAGGCTCCGTAACCACCACCAACACCAGCTGTAGTAGCCACTGATCCCACATGGATGCCTGGAGACCTAAGTATGTTCAATACTCCTTTCTCAATTTTATCTATTGATTTTTGCATGTTTAGCTTAGCATTCTCATTTTGATTTGCGTTCTATGATTTTCTAGCTCACTATCTCTTTTTTTTCCCTATAGCATCTACACACGAGTGGTGAGAGCTCATTCATCAAGTATGTGTGGACACCCTGTTGATCCCCTTAGGTAAGACCGACCGAGTAGATTGTTGATTCAGGGCAGCCCTTAGCCACCGGCCGACATACCGATATCTTCACTCCTATCTAGAAGGTGGCAAAGATAGTGACTTCCCTTCATAACCGTAGTTGGATATAAGACTATTGAGTGCTTGATGAGGCAGAGCCATTCTCACATGGAGGCTATAGGCAATTGGTGCCACCATGAGCACTCACACCATTTATTCCATTCTTATCATTGTCATAGCCGTAGAAGGAGCCCTAGATGTGGTCACAAACCATCTAGGGATCCCATAGGGATGGATAGGTCGTTAAGCCTTTATTTCTTTGATACCATTTTTGGTATTATAAGATTTTTGTATATTTTGAGCTCATTGTGAGCATTTTGACCATGCCTAGCACATGATGACATTGTATGTAAACTTGATCTACTACGATATATACAAACTCTATTTTTGGTTCGGTATTCCATTGTATCCGAGTTAACTCTCTTTGTCTTATCTCTCATGTGTACTCTAGATATTTAGAACTTCCGCTTTTCAATCATTTTTAGAATGTATGTAATGGATGTGAATGATAAACAAAATGATTTCTTTTTGTATTTTATGTTGCTGATATATGACGATGCAAACACAATGTGATCTTAAACTTAGCTTCTTTTGCAATCTTCGATACTTCATATTGTCTTGATAAAACGTGATGATACAATGATATGATAAATAGATGTACTTGCCCCACTCCTAACCCCACACAACTAGTAAGATGTGAGGGATCAACACCAAGAGTTAGAAAGGGAAAAATTTATGAAATTTGTTGAATGGAAGTGATGAGAGAAAGACAGAGGTTTGATAGAACCAAATTGGGATGCTACAACCTTACTCTACTCAAGCTACTTCATAGTTTAGAATGTGAATTGCTTTGCAGTTTATCTAGACTTGGATCCATAGATGGCCAATTGGTTGAAAAAATATGGTTTTTGTGGTTTTAAACTCTTCCTGAAACTTTGGATATCTAACTCACTTTTTTTTTATTTATGATTCCACATTGTTTGACTAATTTGTAACTTTCAAGTTTATCAAAGAGACCCCCTACGCCTTGCCCCATGCTACTAGTAGGAAGTTTGGGATTATCACTATGGACAAGGAATAAATGAGTAAGGGAATTTCCCTCCTTTCTGAACCCTACATCACTAGTAAGAGATGCAGGCTCAACATCGAAGGTTGGTAGGGAAGAGAAATGTGTAAAAATAAAATTTTCTATGAATTTGCATTTGATTTACTTATTTGGGAAAAATGTTTAGAATGCTCTTATTTCTAAGGATATGTATATGGGATAGATGTGACACCATGAAGCTTCTAGAATAGACCATGAACAAAATACACCTAACCTAAGAAGAGACCAAAAGTAGAACCAAGTATGCAGGCCTTGGTATGGTTACCATAAAAAAATTTGTCTTATCTTATTTGGATTGATAAATGATTCATAAACAATTGATGATATTATGAAGGTTTGAAGAGACATGATTTGAATGTTTTGTCAATATTTTCAGAAGTTTTTAGGAATTTCTATAAGAATAAGATCCTTGATCAAACTTTCTACAAAATCAATGGACATGATGAAAATGCAATGCAGGTGTAATAATGTACATATGAAAATGTTGGTGGATCATGTGTAGTACCTATTTAGATGAAGAGAGTTTATGGATTCTCTAAACTCCTCACCTTCTAGTGTACATAAGTGAAATGCACCATTTTTGTAGTCTTCCACTACCCGATATGGACCTAGTCACCTAGTTCTGAATTTTCTTCCCTCACCGGTCTTTTTTTCTATTCATCTATCGATTCTTAATACCAAATCTCCTTTGTAGATATCACATTCATACACCTTATTTTATTTGTGAGCCATACGAAATACATAAACATTGTGTCATAGTTCAATGTTCATTCTAGCTTTGTTGAGATTTTCTAATTGGGAGATTTGCACTTCTTGATAACCCTCCTCTCCCAAGATCCCATGTAGTGAAATGTGGAGACTAGGTATTTCAAATTCAAGTGGAAGAACCACCTTAGCACCGAATACTAAGGAAAAGGGGGTTTCCCCCATTGGTGTTCTAACCAACATTTGGTAGGCCCACAAGGCCAAAAAAAGCTTTAGGTGCCAATCTCATTTATTCTCCTTAACGGTCTTTAGGAGAATGGAATTTAAAGTCTTATTGGTAGCCTCAACTTGTCCATTATCCTGAGGGTATTAGAGAGAAGTTGTGTGAAGACTGATTTTGAACTTTGTAAACAACTCACGCACCTCATCATTTTTGAAAGATGTTCCATTATCAGAAATAATGACCTATGGCACCCCATACCTACAAATGATTTGGTTCAGGATGAACTTAGTGATTACAGAGCTAGGAACAGTGGTAAGGGGCATGGCCTCTACCCACTTGGTAAAGTATTATATGGCCGTGATTATGAAATTATGGCCATTTATTGATGAGGGAGAGAATTCCCTATCAAATCCAGGCCCCATGTGGAGAAGGGCCATGGGGTTACGATTGGTTGTAAAGCTTGTTCGGTATGTGGATCTCGTGGGAGAACTCTTGACATTTGTGACATCTATACACAAACTCTACCATGTCATGCTCTAGGGTGGGCCAAAAATATCCCATCCAATGTATCTTTTGGGTAGTGGCATGGATTCTAAAGTGACCTCCACATACCCCGCTATGTGACTCATAAAGAATCTTTTTGGATTCTTCTGTCAACGCATCTCAGCAACAATCTGTCAAATGCTCTACAATAAATAACCTACTCCAAAATAATGTACTTAGCGGCAATGACATGTAACCACCTTCTTTGTTGTGATGTTTCCCCTTCTGGGTATGTGTGGTCCATGATGAAATTGATAATGTCAATGTACTAAGGGCATATAGAGATAGGGGCCTAGTTTTTCCAAAATATACACACTCATCGGGAAATTCTAGATCTACCAAATCACCCCCATCTAATGGATTATCAACCAACCAGTCTGCAATGATTTGACCCTTAATGGATTTTTTATTTACAAATGTTAACTCGAACTCACCCATTAATGTAATGAAATGCCCAACCTTTTTAGACAAGGATCCCTACATGAGGAATGTTCATAAGTGGTCTGACTTGACAATGACCCTTGTTTCTTGATTGAGCATATAATGTCTTAAACGCTTGGTTGCAAAAACTATGGCAAGGCATTCTTTTTCTACCTATGTGTAGTGTGTCTCATAATCAAGTAACATCTGACTGATAAAGTAAATTACCCATTCCCACTTATCATCATCCTCTTGAGCCAACATGCAAGCTAGTGAAACATCTATAGCCCGTGAATATAAGATCAAAGGGTGATCTGATCTAGGTGGAATTAGCGTGGGAGGGGATAACAAGAATTGTTTAACTGCCTTAAAGGCCTCATTGCATTCTTCTATCCAATCAATGCTATAATCCTTTTTCAACAAATTTTTGATTGGATGAATGGTGAAGGTCAAGTCAGGGATGAACCTTCGGATTGCACTAAGTTTCCCAAGAAAATATCTAATACCAGACTTGTCTGATGGCGTAGAACCATTTCTAACACAACCCAGATTTTGGTCGGGTCAACATCAATCCCTCGTGAAGATATAATGTAACCTAGAAGCTTACCACCTGTTACACCGAATACACATTTCTCTAGATTCAACATGACACCATACTCAATCAAGTATGAGAGGATGATATGAAGCACCTCTGGGTGATCGCAGCTGCTTCCTGGCCTTGGCTAACAGTGTCATCTACATAGGATTCCACAATCTTATAAATAAGATCATGGAATATGTAATTCATTTCTCATTGGTATGTAGCACCAACATTCTTAAGACCAAATGGTATGACGACATAACAATAAGTTCCCCAAGGAGTTATAAACATAGTTTTAGCTTTATCCTCCGTGGAGATTTTGATTTGATTATATCCTGAAAACCCATCCATGAAGGATAATAACTAAAATCCAATTATTACATTGAAAATAACATCAATGGATGGTAACGGAAGTCATCCTTGGGACAAGCCTTGTTAATGTCCTGGAATTCTATGTAAATATGGATCTTTCCATTATTTTTTAGAATGGGGACAATGTTAGATACCCATTGTGAATAATCAACTCGGCTTGATAAATTATATCTGGAGAAGCTTTATTAATTCTTCTTTTACCATAAGCACCACCTTTGGCTTTATAGGTCTTGACTTCTACGTAATTGGTTTGGCATCCGTCTTGGTGACAAGGTTATGAACTGTGATGTGTGGTGTAATTCCCATCATTTCCTTGTAGCTAAATGTGAAGGATTTTTATGTTCCTTGAGGATTTGGGTATGAATTTATACTTCCTCTGGAGTTAAAGAGGACCCTAGTTTTAATATTTTTGGCTCCTCCTCCATTCTCGATGTTTATATCAATCGTCCCCTCAATTGATTAGGAATTTCCCTCCTCAAACTCAGGTGGGGATGGAGGCAACTCCAAGTCCCCTTCTTCTTCTACTTCGTAAATCTCAAGATCTTTTCCTAGAGAGGACTCAATCATTGGATTCCCAAAATAAGAAGAGGAACGTGGAATTAGGGAAAGGTCTACCTCATGACAGGTAAGATATAGTTCTACCAAAGCGTTTAAATAACTTAAAGTTGACTCATCCCCATCAATAGGTTTCAAGAGTCAAGCTGATCCTTAGCTTCCACGTATGTCAACATTGACGCTACTAGCACTTTGTGAATCAAGGATTTAGCATAGATTGAAACCGTGAAGTTGGTGTCCTCTAAGTCACTACTTGGGGTGAAGCGTGAGGTAGAAGTTGCTATAGAGTCTTCCAGAAGGTTCTGTTCACATGGAACTACCTCGATTGATATAAATTCAAACCCCTTAGTTAGGCCCAACATGGCTATTTTGTAGAGTTGTAGGTGTTCAGCCCTAGTCTCATATACCTCGGATATCTGATTTGTGACTAGCTGTGAGTCACCCAACACCCTAATATTAAGGATGCCCATTCTCTTAGCTACAATGAGACCTAATAGGAGAGCCTCATACTCAGCCCCATTGTTTGTGCATTCAAAATTCAATTTGAAAGCAAAAGGTAAAACCCTTCCTTCAGGCGAAGTAAGGATCGTGCCTACCCCGACACTGAAGCAACACTTGGCTCCATCAAAATGGAGGGTCTAACAACTACTCGGAAAGATGGATGTTGGTCATCATTTGTAAGTTCTCCTTTTACCTCAGTTACCTCCACCATTGAAACCTCATCTACTATAAGGAGCCAAGTCCAAAGGCATTTTCATCGAGGCAAGGCGGTGGTCCTGGCACTAAAGGCCAAAAAAAGCACATAAAGAAATGGGGAGATCGAAAAATTCATGGAAAAGTTAAGTAAGGCTATCTAGGCTACAAATATATACTACGAATGGGTTTTGGAGCTCGAAAAACTTCTTGAAAGGATTTTGAATCATCATTGGGGATTCTTATAACCGTTTTCCTGACAATGTAGCACGTGTAATTTTGGGTGCGTACAAGAACCAAGTGCATAGATTTTGTGTTGATACTCCAATGTTTTGTTCCTTCCTTTCCTCTTCTCTTTCTCTCTTCCTCCATGATTTCTATAAATGTAAGTTCTCATGCACATTTTAAGGGTTCTTCTCCAATTTCTTCCCTTACATATTTTGGAGTTTCACGCCTATGAACTCAAACTTATTTCTTTTTACCTTTATAATGCATGAATATAAGATTCTATCGCCTCATATTTTTATATAAACCTGTCAAGCATGGATTAATGTAAGTATGTCATTCTTCTTTCCTTCAAAAGTTCTATGTTTAACAGAATATATTTTCCCTTTTGCATATCTTGTATTGTTTTCAATTGCACACATTAGAGTAGTGTTAGTCCTTATGATTTTTATTTTAAAGAATTGTATCTATATCACTTATATATGGAGAAGCTCCACTTTTTATTTTGGTTTTATCAACATCTGTTTTATCTTAAGATTTTATTTTTCATCCCTTCCCTCCTCCCTCTCCCCCGGTTCCTTGGATGTGTTAGTGTAGGTTAGTTGTAGGAGTAGTTTTAGCATTAGGTTAGATTATGTTCCATGGATTATCCTAATCAGAAACAAAGGAATCCATCCTTCTCTGGAGGTATATCTCAAGTTGCAAGTCTCACACTTGGATAGAGTCCCGTGTTGGCCTAAAATTCTAGATTTCCCATGATTCAAAGTTAGGATATAATTCTTAGTGCCAACAATATCCCAATATGCCTTCGCCACACTCTACATCTCATAACTCTAAGCCTCCTTATAATATTACCATCCCAAGAATTATATCTCACCATTATCACTTCCCTATAGTTTTACATTGGCCCTATAGTGCACATGTTATCCCCATAGCTTCTTAATATTATCCTAGTGGTTGTCACGCTTGTTCCTCTAGTCTACCGCATTAACACCATTTTACACATGTTAGCGTTATATTTACTAATCATTTTTGGAATATGCTACTACAATAGTCTTTCTAGTATTTGCATCATCACCGAGGCTTGAGTCTCCATCTTATGTGGAAGCTCATTCACCTCCTCGGAGGTTCTCATTGGTTAGCTCTTTTTCTAATTACAACTTTTCTACACAGCTTATGCATTGTGATAATATGAAAACATTCAAATGTTTACAAAATACAAAACCATGACATATTCATCTTACTTGAATTATTAGTACTTTACTTTACACATATTATTTTTCACTCTAGTTTGATAGTGATTTAACCTAAATGGTTAGATTTATGGGGGTAGTAACCGATGGTAGATCATCCTAATCAATTAGTTTCTAAAGCTAATTGTAGAAATATCATGATAATACATGAACAAATATAAAAAAGATAGATAAGTGAACCAAAGTACAACTAATGAGAGGGATAAGGATGCATAGCTGATATTATAGATCGTGTATTGATCTAGGATGACCTGATAACTATAAAGGGATGGAAATCATTCAAAAGGATTCACTTATGAAATTATGTCCTAAAACGTTGTTTAGACCAAAATGTATGGCACGAACAAAAATTTTTTGACACTATATCCATTTTTTTACACCCATGTCCATATGTACTTTCATCTCCTAAAATTTTATGGTTATGCACATTTCTTCTTGATATACTCCTATTTATAATTTGAAATTTTAACATTATGTGATGTTCATTATGCATATGATTGAACCTTCAAAACCCTATATGGTGAAGGGGTATTAAAAACAAATGTTATTTGGGTTGTGGGAACCCTTATGCACTTCCAACATCACCATTTCTTTGAATAGGGCTCAAATTGCACGTCTTTCTCACCTAACATGTGATATCTAGAATGTAAGCAACCATATTGATAACCATGAGCTTTTTGAAAAAAATTTCCCAAGCTTGACTATACTTTGATAATGTACCTTATGTATTTTTATATTTGAGTGGCTAAAGTCCCTAGAATGAGTATGTAGAATAAATGAATCAATGGTGTCTTGGAGTAGCTTTAATTGTGATTGCTCTTAGTGTTTTCTCATTGGAATGCCAGGTGTTAAGTAGATAAAGTACTCTCCTTTAATGAGAGATGAATAACTTGTTTATATATGTGTTTTGGATATAGAAAATTTGGATAAGGCCAACTAGAAGTATACAAAAGGATTTCAAATTAAGAAAAGTATCGTTGGAGGGAGAGGTACCAAAGAGATCAATTCGGCCTATAGAACATGGGAGTTATGATACCAAATACATGTGCAAATGAGTTGAAAAATGGAATTGTAATATGAAAGGGTATAATCTAATCCAATGAGTTAATATGATTGCTATATAAATAAACAAGTTGTGGTAAGCAATAATGAGTGATATATAGTTATGGATAGCATAAGTGTCCATGTTTCACCATTTTCTTTGTGCATTAGATGAAACAAATAAGGGTATGGGCCAAGGAGGAATATCGGTTATGATGGTCGGTTGGAGGTTGTGCGTGCTTTCTAACATCTTGATCCAATGCTTGATGTGTGTGAGCTTCCTTTTGGCTAGGAGGAACTGCACTGAAATACAAAACAAGACCAAAAAGAGAGTTAAAAAAATATGCCAGTGGGCTACCTAGCGTGTGCTAGATCCAAGAAGTGTGGTACTTCCTTGGTGTAATTCAACCCACTTTTAATACAACTCAACATAATGAATGACATAAATAAATAAAGTCCTACTATTTTTGAATGATTTAGGTATCTCATCTAAATATAATAAACAAATCTAACATAACAGGCTAGGATATAATCAAATCTGTAGGTAGGGTAAGTGGTCAAGGTGTTGGAACAGGTTAGGGTAAGGTTATGGGTCACTTGGGTCACTTGGGTAAAGGTTATTAGGTTCCATTATTAGCATGGTTTCCAAATATAAAGACCGACGTTGGTGAGGTGTGACCGACAAGGGTTATGAGGGAACCGGTGATGGTTAAGGCGAATGGTAGAACTCTAATAAACTAATTTTGGGGGTTAGTATAAGATTGAACAGAGATGGTAAGGGGAATAGTTAGATCTATGGAGGTATTGGGAGTGCTCAGAGGTATTCAGGAATCAAGTATGGGTGATTAGATGATGATGGGTGATGGAATGGTTGGGTTCACAGGAAGGTAATAAGGGTGGGATGAAAATTCAAGTAAAGGATGATAAAAGATGTGAAGAAACCTTTTAAACTAAATAAAGATGAAATGAAATAGGTAATAAGCACACTTACCGGTGTTGTAGGTCTGATGGATGGAAGATAATGATGGTTGATATGTGAATTAGTGGTCGATGTACTACAAAAGTGCCTCCCGAAATGCTACCGTGAATGTAAATACCTTCAGACTGTGTTGTGGTGCCGGCTATGGTCGTCTGGATGTGCAAAAGGGCTCTGGTTCTTACTTGCATGTAGATATATTTTTTCCAAGACTCAATAATGTGGCTAACCTTTCAAAAAAGGTTACCAAAATGAATATAAGGTAACCGATGATGGTTTAGGGTGATCGGAACCAGTTTCGGGTTAACCAACATCTGTTAAGGTGGGAAATCCTAGGTTTACTAAAATTGACAAATGTTGGTAATCTTTTGGGCCAACTCTGTCTCTTCTCATGGATCAAAACGGAATGTTACATTTTAATGAGTGGTAATGTGGTTAGAGGGAGAATAGGCATATGATTTTAGGGTTGAACTAAGTCTTAGTTCATTAAGGTAGGTATGACTAAGTCTTAGTTAGTTATGGTGAGTGAATGTTAGTCATAGTAGAGGGGAAATATACTAAAAATAAGTTTGTGATGAGGTGTCTAGGTGAGGTGGAGATTAGTTTTAATTAAGGTATTTAAATAATGAATGAAGTGAGGATGAGTATTAATTTAATTGTAAATAATTAAATTAATATCAATGTGGGGAAGAAGGGTCATGGTTAAGTGAATATGTTTAAGTTGGCTATTTGAAAAGGGACCAAGGGAAGTGTGACACAATTTTGGTGTCTACATTTTACCCCTTTTTGTTACATAGATTGTATTGGTAAGCGACATTGACAAAAACAAGAAGTGATTGCCCCATGTGTGGGTGAAGGTTATCCCCCTCAAACCAAGCACTAAGGAGGTGTAATATAGAATCTGTGAGTGGTTTGATAAATGTATAGTGGTGGAATATTGGTGAGGATGGGTATGAGTACTATGTGACAAGGTGATGGTCAACTCGGGTAATAGGTAATAGGCTCGGGTCAAAATCAAGTCATGGGTAATGGAAATCAAAGGCACGCACACATATATATTGCAAACATGCGTACCAGAGTTGAAGAGCTTGCAAACTCTACATCATCCATGGTTAACAAGTTTATCCAAATAAGGGTGAGGTGATTCAGGTATCCAAGGTATAGGATATGGTCCGGAAACACAACATAGGTTAGGTGCAGGAATTTTTAGGTATGTTCCAGTACACCAAAGGTTTGGTTGGGATAAATGACACGACAATAGGAAAGGTATGGTTGGTAGGATAAAACAACATAGGTAACAACATCAAGGTATAATGAGTACATAAGGTCAATGGTCACACCAAGTAGACCAGGTTTAGGAAAATAGGCCATGCCACGGGTAAGGCAAGGTATCCATAAAATAACAACTCCTAAGATGCAACAAAGGAAATGTAGGGGTAGGTTGAGCTTGTAGGTATGGTTAAATATGTGTTCGGGATGAGGAAAGGGGTATTATCACTAATGGTTGTAGGAAAAAGGAATCTTATCAAGGCCAAAGATTGATAAGGGTTGACTAATGCTAGTTATAGGGTGACCGACATCATTGGCTAAGGAGCACATATGACCGGCGTCGATCAAATCTGTTGGGTTTATAAAACAAAAATTATGTATTTTACTGGAATCATTGTTGTGTTGTGAATTTGGAGAAGATGAAAGATCCATTTGAATTTTTATAATTTTTCCAAGATATAAGGACAAGGGATTGTACTTGGCTAAGGTGGAGAGGAAAGGTTAGTGAGAGGAGCTAGGGAGACGGGTCCATGAGCTCAGGGGGATCAATTTGATTGGTTGGAGTAGAGGAGTGGATTTGGTGATTTAGGCATGGAAGATGTGGGAGAGGGTTAGATTGGGCCACCCGTACATCAACCGGATGTACCACCATGCCGACAAAACCACGATGAGGTAAGATTTGATCCCAATTTGTCATTTGTTGTTAAAATAGGTTGGTAAAATTGGTGTTGGGTAAAACGTGTCAGGTGGGGGGATAATTTTGAATTTGTGGTTAAAATGTTGCAATGAGGGAGGGGGGAGGTCCTAGGTAGGGTAAATAGGGGTGGGGAGGGGTTTAGGTTAGGTTTGGGTAAGGTAGGATAGGGTTCTAGGTTAGATTTGAGAATTTTAGAGAAATAGGGGGTTTTGTTGGATTCGGTTTCGTGTGACAATCATCAATTCAGCCTATGGTAGTAGACGTTGAGTACGCTATAGGTGACATAGGTCTAAATAACAGGTGACTGATGCCCTTCACCAATGACCGATGTTGGTTGGATTTTGAGGAAAATAGGTCAAGAAAGGGGTATGATGGGAGTTAAAGAGAAACCGAGGTAGGGAGGTATAAATTTAAGTGTGTTGAGAATAGGTAGGGTAAAGGGTATGTATGATATGAGTTAAGGGGTGGGAAAGTGGGATGGGGAAAAGGGGGAGGTTATTAGGGTTGCGGGGAAATAAATAATAAGCATTTCAGGAATAGGTTTGTCGGGTAAGAGATGTGTTGGGTATGGGCAATATTTAATAATGGCGTGGTTTGTTGGGTGCAGGCTAGGGATTGGTTATAGATGAGAGCATAGTAGCACCTCTCTTATTATCGGTATGAGGGAGTGTGACAATAGAGGAGTGGCGACACACTACGGATGTTGACCTTATCGGGGTCATATGGTATAGGCACATAGTGCAAGAGCCAAGCTTAATGGTCGCACTCTTTGATAGATGGGATTCAGTAACCAACATGTTTCATCTACTGACGGGTGAGATCACAGTCACCCTAGCGGACGTTTACACAGATCCCGTGGTTACCAATACCGGGGATGTACATGTATTCTATTTCTTCGAGACATCGAGGAGCTGATGTTGACTATTTTTGGAGAGGATGGTAGATATGAGGTTCCATAGCATGTTCCTAAGCTATGGAGAGATGTACATGGCCCATCCTGAGGAGATGAGGCTAGTGGTCTGATTATGGAGGTAGTGTGTTGTTTTACACTACCAGATGTGGAGGGTAGGAGATTCCCATGACCACTAATGGGGTTATCCATGAGATGATGTAGAGATAGACCCATTCACTTGGGAACCAACATACTTTGTACAACTATATAGGAGTTATGGGCCTATGAGCGGTTATGGAGGTTCATCTTGTGTTACACCTTTCTCTTACATTTGGGGCATATGAGCACATCGTATATGTGCATCCATTGGTATGCTCGATTAGATGTGTTCGAGGTGGGTTTTGTTTGATGGGCTATAGGCGTTGGGTGTCCGGTGTTGAGAGAGTGCAAGACCGCCATGATTACTCATGATGTGGCATATTATAGGTAGGTGTTGGAATGATTATCTAGGGTGGACATTATTATGTTGGCTTCCCTCATATGGTAATATGGTAGTAGATTTGTACCATCTTTAGTTGCTCATATGGATTGAGGGGTTCCGTCTTGGAGAGAATGAGATGATATTGTGGATAGGGTCTGAATGTAGTTTGGGCTGCCCCTAGATGTACCACCACCATTCCCTTAGTATAAGAGAGTTGATGTGGAGAGGTCTATGCCTCTACCACCATAGTCGACCATTCGACGGGTAGGAGGAGCAGGCGGTGGACCAGACGGATTGATGATGTTGAGGTTACGAATAGATATAGGCGGTGGTGGGTCGTCCAACTACGAGAAGAACTACCTAGGCCAAGGAATCAAGACTTGGCTACCCTCATAGTTTAAATGGATACACTACAAGGATATGTGGCTACCTTACAGCCCATATTACAAGTCTACAGGGCATTTGACGGGGTCACATGAAGAGGTGGCCACACTACAAGCACATGTAGTAGGTTTGTAGGGAAAGTTGGCCACTGCACAGGCACAGATTATGACCTTATAGGCTTAGGCCATGGTACAAGAACCATCACAAGCACCAACACAGACTCATGGACAAGGTCCCATGGTACAGAGATAGTAGCGAGATGTGGTACCATGGTATAGAGAGGAGGGCAGGGTGCATAGGAACATGGGCATAGAATGTTAGTACCAAGGCAAGGCTTACAAGGTACCACGAGACCCATGGCACCACCATAAAAACTGTCGATGGCCAGATTCAGGGATGCCCTGAGTGAGGCTAGGTACTACCAGGATCATTTGAATGATTTTGAGATAGACATCCCTTCCTATGTGGAGTACAGGTATACACGGACCTCAAGAGAGGATGTATCTCGCACACATAGTGCAAAGAGTAGAGGGGGCCGACGAACCCAAAGACAGGGTCAGGGAGAGGCAAATAGCTCATGGAGGCTAGACCTAGCTATAGACTAGGAAGGAAGAGGTGAGGGCTAGACCCATGCTAGGTGGAGAGATGTTGGCAGGGCATCGGACTGGAGGAGAGGAGGAGGAGACATATGAGATAGATATGGATATTAGGTGATTAGTCACCATATGTGTTTAGGGTACAAATTTTTTATATTTTTTATTTATATCATCCTGTATGCCGAAGATAGCGAGGATGGACATGATAGGTGATATTTTTTTATTATTATATCAGTTTGTGTGCTAAAGATGTTGAGACTATATATGAGAGGCATATGTATTGATTTTTCTTTTGTGCACATATGTATGGCACACAAATTCTGATGATTTTTATATAGAGATGGTGATATTCATGGTATGATGTCATAGTTATGTGTGTAATTTCCAGTTTTATTATTTATGTGATGGAAACTAGGTGGATTAGGCATGATTGAGTGAGTTCACTTAGGCATGGTGGAGTCAGGTCATTTTAGGCATGATGGACTTAGGCCATTTAGGCATGGTGGAGTTAGGTTGGTTTAGGCATGATGGAGTTAGGTCACTTAGGCATGGTGGAGTTAGGTCATAGGCATGGTTGAGTGAGGTCACTTAGGCATGGTGGAGTCGGTCACTTAGGCATGATGGAGTCAAGTTGATTTAGGCATGATGGAGTCAGTCACTTAGGCATGGTTGAGTCAGGGTTTATGGTTTTGATTTAAGTTCCAAGTTATTGGTAACATGGGAGACAAATGGTGATGTATATGCATGTTATGGTTTAAATTTCCAAATATATGCTATGGTGGAAATATAAAAATGATAAAAGAATTATTTGATGATGTGGTAATTTTTTTAATTGGTGTTTTTGGTTTAATATCCAATTGTTGAAATAAAATTAAAACTAAGGTAGAATGTGAATAGGAAAATGAAGGAGAAATTGGTTAGGGTAAAGAGTGGCCGAGCTAACCTCTAAGGGCCCCATGCCCTAGGAGTGCTACCTACATAGCCCCCGAGAAAAGAAGCCTCGTGCCAATGTAGTTATCCCATAAGCTAGGGAAGAATATGATGAGGTAGAGGAATGGGTTGGTAGGTTTTAGGTTTGATTAAGTGCATGTTATAGGCATGGTTAAGTCTATGTCATAGGCATGTAAATATTTTTTTAAATGTAGGTGTCGATGGTATGGTCCTATATAGGATAATCAATAAGTAATGAGGAAGGTAAATCATAAGAGGTGGTAAAAGAGCTTCTTAATTGATAAGAATCCTAATGAGTCTACCATACTCAAGATGGGCTTATGAACGTAAGACCCAAAAGGCATTACATAATGGACTGATTATAAGGGTGAAGAAATTCACATGATCACGAAATGTCGTAGTTGTGGAAATTCCCTTGAGCAAAGAGGAAATTAGGGTGAAAAGGAAATGAGGTGAAAATATGTGGTTTAGTGTAACTTAGTGTACGACAACATGTTTACCTGGAAAGAAACCCATGATCAAAATACTCAATTTCATGATGAAAAGTTATCATTTTCTTCTTTTGTGTTTTTTTTATAGACTAATCGATGCGGGAATTATATATGGGATGAGTATATATCTCCTGTGAGGTCTTCGTGAAGTTGATTGATATGGGAAGAATCGAACATTTATTGTATTTTTGTAATGACTTTATATAGTTTTCCTTGAGGGAGCGAAGTCTATTTGTAGTGGCGAGATAAGAGATGTCCTTTTGGGGACTCATCTTTTGCTTGGAAGTTTGACTCAAGGAGTTGAATCCCATTTTGGTTTTTTGGATGTTTAAGTCATGGAAAAGGCTATAGTGGAAGATTAGGTTCTTGTTGAGAAGACAAAACCATAGTACACAGATGTCAATTAGGAAAGAGTTAGTTTTAATTGACTAATGACCATAGGATTCCATCTTTGAAAAAAAGTTGAAAATTATCCATGAGAATCATGTTATGATTAGAGCCGTGGTACTCATATTGAAGATAAGGACAAAAGTGATAGGTAATCACATGGTTCTTGTTTAGTTTTTGATCCTTAAAATAGGTAACATGGAAGGTAAATAATGCTCACGAGATGAGTGGTCAATAGACAGAAGGTGATAAAGGACTTGATTTCAACAATAAAATGGTCGAAGATGTAAGGCATTGAGGGGCTTAGGTTTGGGTTTACCTTCAAGAGAAGATAAATGATAAGCACCTGATCCATATGCATGAGTAACAATATAGGGTCCAAGCAAATTAGGAGAAAATTTACCTCGTTTACTTTTTTATTCTTTGGTTACATGTTGATTTTCCTTTAGGACAAGGTCATTGACCTTAAAGGTTCACTCATGGACACATTTATCATAGGTACGTTTGATATGTTTTTGGTAGTTTTGGAGATAGTCAAGATAATTGAGATGATGTTCATCTAATAACTCAAGTTGTGCCAAACGGTCCTAGCAAAATTCATCATCGTTGATCATGTCTTGTAGTGAGATGCAAAGAGAAAGAATTTAGACTTTGAGAGGTAGGAAAACCTTGATACCGTAGACTAGAGAGAAAGGTGTGGTAGCAATTGAAGTGCAAATACTAGTTTGGTAAGCCCACAAGGCAAAGGAATGTATGTATGCCAATCCTTCCCAAAGATCGTCTTCTACTTTCATAAGGATTTTGTTCAAGGTTTTATTGGTTGATTCTTCTTGGCCATTTGTTTTTGGGTAATAAGGTGAAAAGAAACTAATTTGAATGCCAAAAGAGTCACAAAATTTTTGTAGGGTTTTTTTTTGAATTGCTTTCCATTATCAATGATGAGGTGGTGAGGAACACAAAAGTGACAAATGATGTGATAGTTAATGAAATCACATATTTTCTTAGCTTTTGTAGAAATGAGGGGAATGGATTCTACCCATTTAGTGTAGTATTCAATAGTGGTTATAATCCATTGATGGCATTGTGAAGAATGAGGATTGATTTCTTTGACAAGATCCAAACCCCATTGAGAGAAAGTTCAAAGGTCTCATGTAACCTGTAAGGCATGACTAGGTGTGTGATGAAGATTAGCATGTTGCTGGAATTTCAAAAACATTTGACATAGTCACAAAAGTCACAGTTTAGGGTTGGATAGTAATAGCCAAGGTGAATAATGCATTTAGTGACAGCTAAACCACTAAAGTGACCTCCACAAATTCCGTCCTGACCTCCTTAATGGTGTAGGGAATTTCAAATCATGTAAGGCATTGTAAGAATTGTTGAAGCTGCACTTATAAATGAGACCACCCATGATGAAATAGTGAGAGACACTTTCAAGAAAGGCATGTTGTCCACTACGAGTGAGATCAGGAGGTAGAATGCAGAAAGGGAAAGATAGTCTGAAAATTGCTTATACCAAAGATCACGTGGGTCAGGTGTAATGGTTCTGATCGAGTAGACCTCATGAGGTAAATAAGAGGGTGATTATAACCTTTGTATTGTGACAAATATTTTAGAGTTGGCAGGAGAAGTGGGTATCTGAGAATCCAAGTAGGCCATGGTATCCACAAATTTATTGGTAGAACAGGGGTGGTTTAAATTTCATAACGGTCAAAGGTAGTCAAAATTATGTCTACATGATGTTTATACTTTTGAAGTATTTCATTACGACACTAGTATATACCATTGACTTGGTTTATGACTAGATGGGAATCACCAAAGATATTGATTGACTTAACATCTAAGGAATAAGCATCCTAGAGACCCAATATGAGTGCTTCGTATTCAATGATATTGTTTATACAATAAAAATATAGTTTGAAAGATAAAGGCATAGGTTCACCATCAAGTGGAATGAGGATAACACCAGCCCCACCCCCATGCTAACACTTCAAAGAAGAGGGTCATTTGGTAAGTGGTATCATCCAAGGAGAGGGTAGCTATGGATTCGTCTAGGAAATCGAAGTTAGAGGGTTGATTCCTGGAAAGAGGTGCATCTGCTAGTTGGTTAGCGATGGTTTGGCCTTTGATGGATTTTGATGAATGAATTCAAGGTCAAGGTCAGTAAGAAGCATGAGCCAACACACAACACGTTGATGTTGGTAGGGTTTGGCATACATGTAATGTAAGGGGTTAGTATTGGTGACAACAAAGATTTTTGGTTGAGTAGGTAATGGCAAAGTTTGGTGGCGATGAAAACTAAGGCTAAGAAAAGTTTTTGGCATGGGTGTATCTAGTTTCATAGTCCAAAAGGGTATGACTTATATAATAAACCACTTTCTCTCTGTGTTGCTCAACGTGATGAGTGAGAATTGCACCCAAAGAGTGGTTAGTGGTAGAAATGTATAGGTAAAAGGGTTGGTCATCCTTAGGAGGAACGCGAGCACTTTGGTGGTTGAAGATGGTATTGTTTGAAGACGTCAAAGGCTTTATGAAATTCATCATCCCATTTGAAGGATACATCCTTTTGAGGAGATGATGAAATGGTTGGGAGCGGTAAGAAAGATACAAGATAAAATGACAAAGAGATTGCAAATTACCTTGCAAACTTCAAAGTTGATGGAGATTAGCGAGCGGTATTTCGAGAATATCTTTCACTTTAGCAGATCAAATTATATGCCATGAAAAGAGATGATGAAGCCAAGGAGTTTTCCTGAAAGTCTTGTAAGACACACTTCTTGGATTGAAGGTGAACATAATACTTGATGAGGAGGTCAAAGATGACCTTAAGTACTATAAGATATTCAGCTATATGTTTGTATTTGGCAAGAAGGTCATCTACGTAATAATCCAATATGTGATGCATGATTTCATGGAAAATATAAGTCATAGCTCATTGATATGTAGCACCAAAGATTTTTAAGGCCAAAAGGCATGACTTGATAGAAGGTCCCCCAAAGAGTGATGAAGTCGGTTTTGCATTGATCTTATGGAGTGAGTAATATTTGATTATAACCTAATAAACCATCCATGAGTGATAACATCTCATGGTTGGTGGTGAGATAAACCAGTTGGTCAATGCAGTAGAGAAAATTATCTTTAGGGAAAGCTAAGTTGACATCATGGAAATCTATGCAAATGCAGAGTCCCCTATCTATTTTATGATAGGAGCAATGTTAGAAATCCATTAGGGATAGTTAATGGGTAGGATGAAGGAAAATGAGAGAAGGCGCTGAATTTCTGCTTTGACAAGAAGAGAAATTGAGGATGCATTTTCCCAGCTTCTATTTTATGGGCTTGGCATCAAGAATGGTTACGATATTGTGGACCATAATGTTTGGGTCAATACAAGGCATATCAGCATAGGACAAAGCAAAATCATTGCTATGGTCCTAGAGGAAAGAATTAAAAGCTTCATGTTCACTGGCAGATATAAAGATTGCCCTATCTTTAGAATGTGCGGGTCATCTTGAGTATTAATGTTGATTTCAATAGTTGATTTGTTCAACATGGTTTGTGTCTCAGAAGGTAACGACTGGTGAATATAAGAATATTCCACACCAAGGTAGGTGAGGATAGAATCATCATCCTACCATTGAATGAAACTAATAGAAGGTGTATTTTTATCGATCATGTTAGGATACGGGAAGGGAATAGAAGAGGGAGCCTCACCATCATGTTGATAGGTAAGAGGTCCCTAGGAGATAAAGTTTACGAAAACAAAAAGTTAGGAGGGATAGATTCGGGATCTATGTACTCCATGGGTAAAAGTGGTGATATTGGTGAATGGGGTGAAGAAGGTTTATCTTCCTCAATGAGGTCAACGTGGGCCTTCTTGGAAGGTGGTGTAGAAAAGATGATGCCACTATGATCATTTTTATTATGGGTGGTACAAGAAATGATAGTATGGTGGCCTTGTTGATAAAAATTGAAGCCAAATCCTTTCCATGCACAATGATGAAGGAAAGTGTGGGCAAAGTGATGGTTAGTAAGGGATTGGAGGTCAAATGAAAAATCTCATGTTTGGGATGGAGGTTTAGATGAATAGGTAGCAGTGTCAATTCCCCCATATGCTAGGTTAGTGCAAAGGTGGGGAGGACCATAATGGAATACCTCTCCTATGTGGTATTCATAACGAGGGTGCTAATGTTGGTTTCCATACTCTTACGGAGTGAGGAATGTGTCAATGTATATAGGTAGTACTCCCAGAGTGAGGCATTAAAAAACAACTTCTAAGGGATCGATAGTAGGTATATGGGTAATAGAGATAGAGGATTCACTAGATGATTGGATAGGAGGGGTGTTGGTTAGTTGGGAGGTAGAGTGGTTATCATGTGGAGCCTATGGCAGCAGTAGGAGTAGAATAATTTGATGTGGGAGAGGTGGAGGAAGCATTGGTGGATGGGTTTGTGGATGAAAGAGAAGTGGGGGTAGTGGCAGATGCCTTGACTGGTATAAGTACATCGTTGGGTTGGTACAACATGTTACAATTTTTGAATGGTGATGGGTCAATGGGGATGGTATAGTTATGTCCTTCATGTTTGAATTTTACACAGCGGTGTAAATTTGAAGGAACATAACCCATGATGTGAATCTAGGGTCTTCGAGTAATAGGTTATACTAAAACTCTCCCTATAAGACGTAGAATAGTTCTAGGACAGTGTGAGGGCCTACGTGAATGTGAAGGATAATGGTGCCAAGGGTGGAGGTGATGGCATTGTTGAAGGAGCACAACATAATTGGGTTATTATGCATACAATTAGAAGGGATGCACATTTGATTATATGCATGGGAGGAGATGATGTTAATGCTAGCACCACCATCAATCATGACGTGTCGTATGCATATGTTATCAATATAGATGGAAATGAAAAGGGTGGGATCAGGGTCATTTGACTGGAGAGGTACAATCTCCTCATCAGAGAAGCTGAGGGTGACGACTTGAGGAGTGGACATGGGGGTAGAAGAAGGAGATGATTTGGTAAGTGAGGCTACATGGTGAGGGGTAATGATGGAGGCCACCAATGTGGGATCATCGGTAAAACTTCAATGGATTGCAAAACATCAATAAGGGCTTTTTATAAGATTTAAAAGTTTGAACAAGATCATATAATGACATCTTTAGAGGGGACTGATGTAATTGTTTTATCATTGTGTGATGGGTGACCCCGTCAGAGATAGGGTATGTAGGTCTACGGATGGTGATTTTGGGTGCAAGTGCAGATGGTATATTGGGCATAGGGTTGGTTGATGGGTTAGTTACTTTTTCTTTTCCCTTGTCTTTCTAAGTGTAGGTGGCAATGTGAACCATGTTAATCTAAGGGGAGGGGGAAAATGGAGAAGGTGTAGGATGAGTGGTGTAACGGCATGATGGGAAAAAACCTACCGGGGAGAAAATCCTTGTGAAGTGAGTTGGGCGCAACAACACTTGGGTGGTGATTTGGCTAATTCTCTAATACGGACCATGTTGATCTCAAATTTTGGAGGTGGGAAAAATGGTTGTGGGGCTAGAGATATTGACCACTGAATGGGTAAAGTACGATGATGTGTGGTGACAGGTGAAGGTGGAACATGGTCCTCATCAAGGTCATCATCGTCAAAATTTTGTTCAGGAGGACAAAGTTGGAGAAGAATGGTATTCAGAGCCTTACAATATTTGACATCATGTCTTAGTACATGATGATAGGCACAAATCTTGGTTTCATCAAACCCTTTCGGTTTGGATTTGAGAGGATCGTAAGGTCAAAGTGGCGGTGATGTGATGATGGAAGTCTCTAAGAGATTAGTTAAAATGTTGGCGTAGGAACCAACTAACAATCACAGTGGGAAGTGAGTGTGGGATTGGGTAAAGGTGTGGATGATGGGGAGGAAAGAGGATTTATAGGAGGAGGAATGGGTTGGCCCAAAGGTTTGGTAGATGGTTTGGTCTTATTTTTATGGCATATGTTTGGTAAGGGTATGATAGAAGCTAAGCGATGAAAGGTTTTGTTAGTTTGACTACCTTATTGGGGGTAGTGGTTTCTTGTCTTTGGGTTACACCTTCTTTGGTAAAGGTTTCATGGGAGTACATGATGCGAGAAGGTAAAGTATATGGTGGAAGAGGATGGGTTACCCATGGGGGTAACCAAGTTAGGAGGATGTGTTTGGTAGAGGTTGGGTAGATAGAAAGGGTTGAAGTCGTATAGGAAAAGTTGAGATTATAGTAACTAGTGGAGGTATAGGTGGTAATAAGTTCTCAGGTGAAGGTGAGGGTTCTTGTATTTTGGGTGAATGATGTATAACGAAGGATTGTGATGGAGCAATAGGTAACTTAGCTTTTGACTAGCCTTTTGGTAGGATATTTTTGGTCAAGGTTGATGGATAGGGCCTAGGATGGATGAAAGGGGGAAGGTGATAAAGGTGTGGTAGGCGAGACTAATGTATGCAGCCTAGAAGGTTGGATTTTCCTTTTAGGGGGTGATAATGTTGATGTGGGCTTGGGAAGATGTGGCTAAGTCCAATTTGATAGGTGGGTGAGTAAGGTTTGATGTCGGTATCACACCGAAAGTAGTGATGGGTCTAGATATGGATGAGGATATAGGTGTGGGTATATTTTGAGGTTTGGGAACTTTTTTAGTTGTGGGTAGAGGATTTGTTATAGGTAGGGATGATGAATGAGAATCCATTTCAATCAACATGGTTAGTTTTGATTTGGTTGCTAAAAATACCTTTGGGTAGATCATGGAAGTATCCTGAGGAAACATCTACATTTGGGTCAAAATGGGGAGCCGAAGACGTCCCTAAGGCATTGAATGATCAATGTAATCCAAGTGATCGACCAGCCGTGAAAATGGGACTACTAAAAAAGAGAATGGGAGTGGTTGGGTGGAAATACCAATAAAATATGTCTATGAGAAAGGGAATTGACTAACTTCAAACTATGTAGGTAATAGAGTTGAGATCATGTCAATGGGGTCCTGGGATGCTGGGGGAGAACTTCCCCCAATAGGTAGTGGTATTTCTGATGATTCTCCCATGGGTAGGAGAGACAATACTTTGGGTGAGGTAGGCTTATCCCTTCGTGGAGGAGAAAATGATGATGATTCTCCCGTGGATGGGAGAATTAAAAGCGTTGAATTTTTGGTATAATAGGAGGTAGACGGTGAAACAACATCGGTAGAAAGTATGGGTTTTCTATGAGAGCGGGGAGATGAGGGGACTCCTCTATGGGTGGAGGAGTAGAAGAGGTATGTTCCTCTGTGGGTAGAGGAGCTCGCACCAAAATTTCCTTGATAGACGAAGTAAGTGGGATTTGAGGAATGACCAGTATGATATCAAAAACCACGATGGACTTCATGGAAATTGTTGTCACTGGATGAAGGTTCACTATTTTGATTAGATGATGGTTTATGGTTAGGGAACAAATTTTTAAAGATGTGTAAATTTTTATTTTCTAGTGCATTCAAGTTTTTCATGACAAGGTCTCCATTATCTATCATCTCTTAGAAAATGTTCTTAAAATTTATGTAGTTACCATCACTATGGCCTTTAACATGATGGTAATTATAGTATTTGTGTTCTTTATACCATGCATGCATAGGATGGGTAGGATCGAAACCTATATGAGGTTTTATGGGAGGAAGTGTAATGGCTCCAAATTTAAGAATATTTTCCAAGACTAAAGAATAGGGCTCTCCAATCGAAGTGTACTTCCATTCTATCGCCAAAGCTAAAAGGCTTGGACAATGGAAATATTGGAAGAAGGTTGGGCTTTATTAGAAGGATGAGGTGGATCCACCTTGAGGAATACCACATTGGAAGATCCTTTGGGCTTTGAATAGTTATTTTGAGGTTTTGAAGATGAAGAAGAATCGTTTAATTTGAATGGGATGTTCTTGTTTCGTAATTGGATTTTCTTTTCTTCAATGGCATGAATTTCCAGCTTTCATGCCATGGTGAATGCTTTGTCAAAGTTTTAGAAGGTGCTTACCTATAGAGTTTGGTGAGATATGTCCGGGGACAAGCTCTAGTGAACAACTCAATAAGTTCAGTCTGAGGTAGCTGGAACATCAATTGGTTAATAAGACTCCGCCAACAGGAAACAAAATATGTGATAGATTCATCTTCATACTGTGAGGTTGAATAGAGATTGGGCATGGTGACTTTCTTGGCAACATTGATCGAAAAATGGTCTAAGAAAGCTTGGGATACTTGATTAGAGGAATAAATGGAATGTCTAGGTAGTCCACTATACTAATCCAATGTTGGTTGTATCAAGGACATTGGGAAGGTCCATAGGAGAAAAGTGTCATTATGGGCAATTAGGTAGGACCCATGCTTGAAATATTGTAAGTGTTGTTGCATGTCTTCTTTACTATTTAAGCGATTGAATCTAGGAATCTCCTAATACACATGGTAGGGGCGAATGTGAATAGATGGATGGAAAGGCTTGTTATAGATTTCATCATAAATTAAATAATTACGAGAGCCGAAATAGATGCTTCTAAGGTCTACATATTTTCCATCATCATTTTAATGAGGTCATTAGTAGGTTGTGATGAATGGGTGCCCATGTAGAAAAATAGGGTGGATGCGGGATGTATGAGGTGGGTAGTATGCTAGTGTATGGTGCCATTGAGTATGATAACTACACAGGAGAGGAATAGATGTAGGTGGAACATAGCCAAAATAAGTAATAGATGAGTTTGGGGTTATTGGTATTATGTGTAAAGTGGGTGGGGTAGTCATAACAACTCTAGTGGTGATTGGAAGTAAGGACTTCGAGGATATAAAGAATGAGGTTCACGAAAGGGGTGTAAGTTTCTAACACTAAAGATGGTTGCGATGCAATAGGTATATGTGAGGTGGTAGGTGCGATGATGGGCTATACTTAAATCAGATTTCGAAGGGACAATTTATTTCATGGGTTCAATAGATGATATAGATGTTGGGTGTGGGATCTATCTGAGACACCACAGGTGGTAAAGTGGATGATGGTAGCGCCTAACTTGTGCTAACTCGACACGAGAGTGGGTGCAAGAGTGGGATGGATAGATACGGCCATACCATATATTAACTTTCCTGAGGAGTCCTGTGGAAGAATGAGAAAGGTAGTACTGGTGGGCAGTGGTATTTAGGTCAAGGAGTCCTGTGAACTTCTCATTGCCAGTGGAAATTTGGATAAGCTCAGTCAGTTCCATAGGTGATAGGATAGATCGCATTGATAGACTAGGTGGGAGTGCTAACAGTTGGCATGAAATACAAGGGCATTAGTTTGGCTGTGAGTTAACACCATGTGAATATGTGCTGACCTAGTAAGACCGTGTTCTATAAATGTCATAGAAAACAACAGGGATATAAAAGAATTGACTATGAGAGGTAAAATGGTAGGTTCTTTGATTAAAAATCAAAACATAATGACAAATTTCGGTTAGGCCAACTGATGTTGGTTAGTAAGTTACTGATGATGGTCACATTAATTGATCCCGATTACTATGGAAAATTGATAGTTTGAGCAAGTGAGATAGAAATTGGGGAAATTAAGTCATGGAATCTATATTTAGCCAATAATATCATAATGTAGAGGATATGGTGATACCTAGAGATTTTAAATAGAGAAGAAGATGAGATTAGTGCTCTTTGGGTAAACTGACCAAAAGCACATGGAACCAACACCCGGTCAAATGAATCGATGACGGTCGAGGTAAACCGATTCCGATTCTTATGAAATCTATAGAATGAAGAAATTTTTTCTTTTTATGAATTAAAGTTGAATGAGACACCAACCCAAAAATTTGAGTATGGTAAAAATGAGTCTTGACACACTCGAAATAGCCAAAATACACCAACTATGATTATGAAGTGTGAAAGGAGAGAGAAACAGGAGAATACGACCTCACACCTCAAAACACAAGTCAAACACAAAGTTAATAAAAATACATAATCCTATAAGTGAATTTAGCATGTTTATCTTATGTTATTTAAAATACTGACTCGCGAATTTAGAGTAGAGTTTTTGTTTGGGAAGGATTCCTACAAAGAATGAAATTATAAAGGTGAGGTTTTAGGTTATGTTTTGGTAAGGATAGGACATTCTCGATGGGGACTGGACAAAGATAACCAGCTTGGTTCCCACCGTCAATCCTCCGATTGTGTGATGATTGTTGACAGCTTCTTCTAGGTGGGATGTTGTTTAAAAGATGCATATATTCTAGTTTATGTATTTTGGAAAAGAGAGAGAAGGAAGAATGTTCTTTCTACAATTCAGGTTATGTCAACCATCAATTTGGCATGACTTCCAGAGTGTAGTGCCCGTTTAACAACCACTTGAGACCAAAGAAAAAACCTAGGGTTAGCTAGAAAATTAAGGGATAATTTTTTTTTTATTTGAAGTGTCTACAACTAAATTACAAGACATCAATTTTCACTAATAGGTTCTAGAACAAACCTATTTACTAATACACAAGTTTCCTTTATTAACTTATAACAAGTTTACAAGGTTCAAATTTTAGGGTTAGATGTTCTAGTTAGATTCAGGGAGTAATCTTACCCCATACCTACTCTCTAACAGGCTCAAAACTTCAACTATATTTTTCTCATATTCAATGCTATCAAAATTTCCCTAAACCATTCCCAATGGATAGGAAATTTTCTCACCTTTCCAGTGATATAAGGAAGTCCTCCTAACTCCTTACATAACTCAAGATATAAGTGGGTAGAGTCTTGGGGTCAAATTTCCCCCTTGGGCGGGTTAGCAAGAAGAGAGCACAGCTTGGGTGGGTTGGTGGGTCACGGGAGGATTTGGGATAATTTTCCCCACGTGGGAGAAAAGTCACATTTTCTTCCACACCCCCGCAGTCCACTAAGGACACGTCGTGACCATGGAGACAACGTCGGAGTGGCAGGAGGAATTAGTGGTATGTGCCGAGGAGGAAAAAGGGAACAAAAGGGAGCACATGTCCGCACACCCGCGAGAAGAAAACAGAAAAATGGGAAGTGGAGTTGTGGGTGGTGGAAGGAAAATTAGAAATTTTCCAAAGCCAAAACACAAAACATAAGGGAGAAGGAAGGTCCGCCCTCCCACTTCCACCCCTAAGGTGCCACGTGGCACGCTTTCATTAGCCGCGGGCCGGCGGGGTCAACATGGAAATTTCTCCCTTAAAATTTATAAAAACTAAGGGTTTACAAGAACCCACACCTCTACCATAGCCACAAGGGGACATGTGGCACCCTCTGATTGGGTGTGGGATGGTGGAGGGAAAAGTGAAAATTTTCCATAAATTTTCAAGAAGTTTGAGGAGTAAAATTTATCTACGCCTCTGCCTTAGCCTTAGCCTGGAGGACACATGGCAGCCTATGATTGGCTGCCGGAGGAGGAAAAGTGAAAATTTTCCCGAGCCCAAAATTTTGAAAATTTTCTAAGGGCAATTTTGATGGGAAATTTTTGGGTTGCGGGCCCAGGAAAATTTTCCCAAATTTTCCCGCCAAGGCACAAAAACTTCAAAGTGTCATAACTTGAGCTAGAAAGCTTGGTTTTGGGAAAACGAGGAATTTTTGGAAATATCTCAAAGCCCTCTTTGCACAAGGAACATAAAATTTAATTTTTGATGAAGTTTTAAGGGTCAATTTTGTAAAAAAAATCTACAGGCCTTTATTTGGCAAACTGGCAATTTCCAACTTATAATTTTGATAAAATTAGAACTCCTCCTTCACTCAACATGTCAAACAGACATGGAGGATCAGTCTAGGGAGGGTTTAGAGTGTTTTAGGGAAGTCAATTTATCTAATCTATTCAAGGTTGCATTTTTTTGGCAATAGATGGAAAAATGACTGTGCAAGCTCCGAATTGAAATTCATTAAGTTTTGGAGATTCATTCTTGAATGTTATAGTGAATTTGAGTTCCTTAGGTACAAAAAAGTCTAATTTTTGATGTTTCATAACTTATTGTTTAGTGCAAGTATGAACTATTCATTTTTATTAAAATGTGAATTGCCAGGATGAGTATATTACAGTGAACTATTTCTTTAAATTGGAATCTCCATTTTGTCATTTAAATGTGCATATGATTCCTAACTTACTCAAATATTGTTGTTACTTTCTCCAAAGCATTCAAGTATTGATAAATGATTTCTTCTATATAAGGACATGTTCCTTTGGTTTTGGGAAGTCATGCTTGATATGGATTGTATCCTCTCTGCTCTTGAAGATCTTTGATTGAACCAGAATATGATTGGATGCTTTCATTTCTTTCATTCTTGCACTTGAGTTCAACCTGATTTCTAGATGAATTGTGGATTTATCCACCTTTATGACTTAGCCTTGGATCAGTTGCATTGATCCAAGGAATGTTTTAAGTTTATTCAGGATGAACAAATTTTATTGACTTTACGAAAGTTACAAAGTATGACTGAGCTTTGAATGATCAAACCCGGAGGTTAACTCAGGTTGATCATGGTAAATGGAATTTGGTTCCAGATATCATAACATCAGGAGAGACCTGGACCTTAGGCCAGGTAAGATGTTTATGTTTTATATCTAAAGCTTAATTTATTGATGCCAAATGGAATCCTTTACAAGAATGTTTTATCCAGTATAGACTCTAACACTGATTGGTCCTATTTTGGGGACCTAGACTAGATTCGTTAAGGTTAATAGTCTTAACCTAAACTATAACCTTATGGTTAAAAGAATTGCTAATCTAACCTAGCCCTAAACTATGAGCTTAATACTCAAGGGTTAACTACACCTAGTGCTATGGAAATGAGACTAATGTCATACCCTATGATCTAACCTAAGTCTCTAACCTACCTTAACTAATGCTAGGAAGGGGGACCTAAGGAGGGTCGCGAGTCATGGGCGGTGGTTTCCATGGCATTTAAGAGGGAGATAAGGTTGAAGGACATGGAATGTAGTCAGGTTTGGCGGAGGATAAAAACTACCAATATAGTCTTACGTGGCAGTATCTCTAAGGATGGGAATGTTTGTTTATTGTGTTGTGGCTATCACCAACTTTGGCAGTCGGTGGCAATGGAAAATAGGTGGGAGAATGGAAGTAAATGCAATTAATGAGCCTTGGTCCTCGAAAGCATAGATTTCTTGGGAAGGCATGCAAGTGGAATTTGGTTTAGTTGTTTTGTTTTCCATGCATTCCGTTTTTCACTCTGTATGAGCACTGGTTCTTCGAACCAGCCGTCTACTCTGTGTTGCATGGCAACTTTGAGAGTTTCTAGCTTACTTCTCTGTCGGGGGAAATATATAAGGCATGGAGGTAACAATATTTTGTTGTTTAATCTTTCATGGAAGAAGAAGAGAAGGTGTGAGCACATTCAGAGGTCTTCTTCGAATTTTAGTGACACTATCGTGCATGATAGGCCCTAAATTTTAAAAATCTTGCTTTCTTTTAAATGATTTCATTAGAACAACTCTATTCAGATGATTTTTTGTACAGTTGGCCTAGCTGGTAACAATGTATGGGTTTTCTTCTTTTCTTGTTGATTTGGGAATCCTGATTTTATGTAGACCCTGATGAAATCTACTTCTTTTATCTTCTCACCATGTCTTGTGAATACTATATGGGTATCGAATTCCGTAGAAGTGTTTTAAGTCTCTTTTTCTCGATCGAGGTATTGAATTTCCAAACAGTACCATGATGGACATTGTGCTTGATGATTTCGTGTTTGAAGATACCACGGAATGAACTGTTGTGTCAAATTTGGTTGGTTTATTTGATTGTTGCTTAGTTGTATGAGCTCTATTATTACTTGATAGCTTCAGGAAAATATATAGTTGGATTTGTGGTGAAACTGTTAGTTCCTTCTATAAACTCGACTAGTTTAGACGCATGAGTTGGAAATATGTTTGAATTCTAAGTTTGTTTCTTTATTTCAAAGAAGTATGAATTTTCCTAAGTATACAGAGTTTTGTGAGCATAAAAGTGTTTGATTAAACTGTTGTTTTTGTAAATTTTACATGAACAAAAGAAGAGAAAATCTATTTGGATAATCTCTGTATCTCCTGGAAATTTCGCAGGTTAATCCAGGACCCACCATAGTAAGAGTTAGGTAATAAGTGTGGTTGAGTTATGGCTGTGTATACCCTGAAATGACTGCGAACTCCACTGTTAACGCCGCCTTTTACAATGTCGGGAATTATTTTATATAAGTAAAACAACGACTTCAACGTCATCAAGTTTATTTAAGTTCAACAAATGCTTTTCCTGTCTGTAGTAGGGATTTGGGTTGAAATGATCCATACACCTCAGATTGATTTATTTATTCAATAGTTAAAGCATGGATAATTACTATGGTATAGGTAGTTTGGATTTTGAGGCTTGATGAATCTGCATTTGGAATCCTATTATTGACTCTGTATAGGAATTTCTAGTTTAATACCTTGAAATGATTTAACGACTTATCTATGCGATGGTAGAAATAATGTAGTTTGATCTACTAATAATAAATAGATAAGGGAAGATTATCCTAACTCTTAGACCTAATGGTACGAGAAAGGAAGAAATGTAGACTATTGCTTTTGAACAGAATGGTGGTCTGAGATTAGATCGTTTTTTTTACATTTTATGAAAAGGAGACATTGTTGGCTTTCGTTAAATGTTTAGTTGTAGATCACAATGATCTATTGGAAAATCTGAAGGTGATTCTATTTGATCTGAGCCTGAGTCTAAACGTACGTATTGCTTTACTTGCCCTCCTTTCTCCTGATAGGATTAGAGTATATGTATATTACTTCATGGAAGTTGTACAGACCTGATTTTGGGTAGGATAACGATCAGAATTTCTCTGCTCCTTAGTCTAGGTAAAGGAAGATAGTATTTATAAGTTTTGAAGTACAAAGGTACTCTCTTTTTTCTCTCTCTCTTTCTGGAAGTTATGAGTGTTCCCTTCTTTAGAATTTTCTATAAGAACTCTTCAGCATGGGCATGAGATGAATAGACTGTTAAAGTTAGGTGGAGAGAGTGGTAAGTGTTGAATCTTAACAGAAGTCTCCTTTCCTTATCTTTAGCTATATTATTACCCTGTTTGAGTAATTCAGTTATCTACTTGTAAAAAAGTAGTATTGTAGTAAAAGTTTGTATACTTATCAATGTTTATGAAATGATACAAAAGTATAGAGGAAATCCATCAGTTGAACTTTCTTGAGGCTATAATCTGTCTTTGCTTGAATTGTTTATATGCAAATCTATTGGTTACATGCCTTGATAAGATTTCATTCCTTGAATGGAGTAATTATATTAGGATTGATACTACTCTTGGTTTTCGGATGGCTAGGTATTTAAGATTCATTTTGTTTCTTCTTATTCTCTAATATAAGATGAATCATCCGAAAATATTTAAGTTGAAATGGTAGCTATAATATGAGTTATGTTATAAAGTCATATTAGAATGGTAGAAAGATAATTAGCGTGATTCATGTTTATGGATTTGATGAAATGATTTCATTTAAATAGGTTGTTTAATGGAAACAATTGGTGGAATGCAATTGTTTTAAGAATTAGTGCTTATCATGCTCAGTTCACTGAACTGACCCATGCTAGCAATTTTTGCAGATGGTCATCATAAGTGGTAAAGGCATGCAGATCTTATATGTTTCTCAGATTGTTTAATCTGATTTTTTATGATGAATTATGATATGATCTCTCTAATTGTACTATAAGAAGAAAGTTACTCTTTTGTTGATGATTATTGTATTAAAATATGTCGTAGTGCATAAGTTGTAATTGTATAGGTTGAGATTAAATGAAATGGAGAAATGTTACCTACATGGTTATGTTCTTATTTGTTGAATTGATCTTCTCACCTCTGAATGAATGAGAGTGCATTCTTATTATTATATGCCATGGGATCTAGATGG
Organism: Taxus wallichiana var. yunnanensis; assembly: GCA_018340775.1. Classification (NCBI taxonomy): domain Eukaryota; kingdom Viridiplantae; phylum Streptophyta; class Pinopsida; order Cupressales; family Taxaceae; genus Taxus; species Taxus wallichiana. The sequence continues at coordinate 161,734,971 of CM031243.1, read as the reverse complement.
ATTCCCTAGTAAGCCTTGTAAAATTATGTGACTGAATACTTCATGTTTGACTAAGTAATTCTTATATATTATGAATAAGGCTAAATTGGAAATTAGACCACTGCATTTTTAGGGAAGTTAAGGTTAAACTATGCCCTGATATGTAGCTAAAACAGGAAGAGTATTCTATTACTCCCTAATAATGATCTAAGTCAAAGCAATGTAATTGATGGCTTTAAATAATCATGTCTTATAGCAATAAGTCTGATATATTTCAGTCTTCAGGTTGATATGAACCCTTACGGGTTTAGTTATCTTCCTTATGGGAGAACTTAGGGCTATTGCCCTATTATGAGGAAATAAGGTTATTAGGAACCGATTGGCACCTTGACGAGATCTCAATCTTATTAAAAACCTTTCTCCGTGAAACTGAACCTAATTTCTTAAGTAACTCTAAAGTGTGGGACCCAGGGTTGGGGAAAGGCTACCCAGTTAGGAGGGCCTGTAATCCAAGTTTAACTCAACTTAATTGAATTCTTGGGGGTAAGTATATCTTTCTGAGGCTGTATCATAGGATGTTGACACATGTCAACTGCAGGGTTATACCTTTGAGAAGATTAGGATCTTCTCAAGGATACAACAATGCAGGTGACATTTGGCAACACCCTTTTACATTGATCGTTAAGATTTACACCCGAAACTTGATCTAGATTTTCCTTTGGGACTGGTTAGGACCATAGACATGTTATGAGGCAGCCCTTTGGGACTCAGGGTACCTTGACACATGGGGTTAATAGTGGTTGATCCTGTATGTCAGCTTACCCTAGTCTCCAAGGGCATCCTTATAACATGTGTATGATATTAACCCATTCCGGAGTGAAAACTAGGGACAAGGGGACTGACAGAAGTTAGTATAAGATGATCTATATAACATCGAGTGGGGTGAAGGACGTATTCTAGATTGACGAGTATGCCAAGGAATATAAGACATGATTAGTATGTTTCAAATCTTTGGCCAAAGTATCGCAAGCGGCTGATTGCGTTGTCCTATGTCACCTAGTCTAAGGGACGTGATGCCGATGAATAATGGTAACAATTATTCAGATAGGTTCCTTGGACAGAGCATTCTAAAATCCTGGATTAGGGAAGAGAACCACAAGAGTGAAGTGTTCAGATGAAAACGCCAACTCTATGATACACATGAATAGATCGGTAGTTCACCGAGTCATGGAATGAATAGATCGGTGGTACACTGAGTCATTACAGCTGCATATGGTTATCTATTATAAGAATGATTGTTATGATCTGTGAGTTCTAAATTATGTATTTAGAACTAGAAAACACTAATAAATAAATAAAAATTCTTGTTCTAATGTACTAAAATGAGGATGTTACATCTTGGTATCAGAGCTGAAGGTTGCAGCTCTTGGACCTATTATGTCCATAATCTGATAAAAACCTAAATTTTTCTTGTAACAGAAAATGGTTAGAACAAGGGGGAACATTGCAAATAATGCTCCACCTGAGGAAGGGGTGGAAACAACCCAAAAACTTGATGAGATCCTTGCTGCCCTATTGGACACAAGAGATCATTTGGCTGTACTTGAAACAAGGTAATGGGAAATGAGGAGGATGATGAAGCTGGTAACAACAATCAGCTACCTCCTGAGGATAACCCCGATATGGGTGTTGGTAATAACAATGGAAATGTACCTGTCCAACCAGAAAACAAAAAGGCCAGGTTGGTAGAGAACTCACTAATGATATAAAAAGGATAAGTCCACCTAAATTTGATGGCACCACATTAGGAGATGGAGCTAGAATTGGCTCAAAATGGAGAAGTACTTTGCAATAAGAAACTTCTCGAAGGAAACCAAAGCTATTTGGGGAGTCTATCAGCTTTCCCATGAAGCATCTTCATGGTGGGACAACCGTAAAGCTGAGCTAAATATTGATGAGACCAACATCACTTGGGATCAATTTAAAGGCTATTTTAGGCAATGTTGGCTGCCACAACTTTTCTATGATCAGAAAATGATAGAATTCTAGAACTTAGTTCAAGGAAAGCTAACTGTAACTGAATACTAGGAGTGGTTTACAAAACTCCTCAAGTACGTACCGTAGTATCAAACTGACGAGAAGTTTAGAATATGGAAATTTATCATGGGACTAAATCCCATGATAGGAGGAGAGGTTGATGTTCACATCCCAACCACTATGGAAGGGGTTGTTGAAAAAGCCATAAGGCAAGAACAGAAATTAAAGGCTATTTCTGCTCATAAAGAGGAAGTGCGAAGAAGATTGCAAACCCTTCTTCAACTTCTCTTGCACCCAAGAAGGGGCCATGGAAAAATTTTGGAAACAGAAATAAGTTTTCAGTGGATAATAATAAGAAAACGACAGCGAATAAGCCCCCGCTTGGAAATGTAAGGGATAGTTTTGCCAAGAATTATAACAATGGGAAGAAGCCCTATGGAGGACAACGTGATAATTTTAAGGCTGGAAGTAATTTTGAGCCTAAAAAGGGACCTGTAGGAGGCTAATATAATTGTGGCAAAGATCACTACGCAAATCAATTCCCTTTAAGAAGGATGATCATAATCAAGCATAAGATACATGCCGCAAAGAGCGCATGCAAGCAAGTGAAAAGTAAGTGACACCTATAGAAGTTCCGGTAAGTTATTTGGCATACCTGTCACTATTCTTTTTGATACGAGCTACTGAATGTTTTATTTCTAGTAAACTCACTTCTAAACTTAAAATAAAAGTGGAAAAATGGATAAATCTTGGGTATGCATAAAGTATGGTAATAACTCTATTCATACAAAGAGTATGTGTCTTTTTGGGGTAAGTCCTTGACTTACCTAACTTTTCCATAGAAGTTGACCTCTATGTTGCACCTTTGGGATCCTATGATGTTGTCATCGGCATCAATTGGTTAGCTGACCATAAAGCAAAAGTAGACTGCTTTGAAAAGAATATAAGATGTTTAGATGATCGGCTGAAAAAACAGAGATTCAAGGTGTAAAACGGGAAATTTTAGTTAGGAAACTGTCAACTATGCAACTTAAAAAGGCTAAAAACAAAGGATGTACCTTATATGCAGTAAAGATATCTAAATCTGTAGAAGAAGATGGTGATTCCATGAAATGATACCCACTGTTGACAAAGTTTCAAGGATGTATTTCCAGGAGGAATTACCAGGTTTACCACCCAAAAGGGAATTTGACTTCACCATTGAAATCAAACCAGGGACGGAACCTATTTCTAAAGCACCTTATCGGATGACTACTATAGAGTTAGTCGAGCTTAAGGCACAATTGCAAGAAATTTTGTCTAAGGGTTTGATTAGACCAAGTGTTTCACCTTGGGGAGCGCCAGTAATATTTGTGAAAAGAAAGATGGAACACTTAGACTGTGTATTGATTATCGGATGTTAAACAAAGCAACAATCAAGAATAGATACCCACTTCCAAGAATTGACGATCTATTTGATCAGATGCGTGGAGCATCGGTTTATTCCAAGATAGATCTTTGATCTGGGTATCATCAATTAAGAATTAAAGAAGAAGATATTCATAAAACAACTTTCCGAACCAGGTACGGACATTATGAATTCATGGTTCTACCCTTTGGATTAACTAATGCACCCGCAACTTTTATGAACTTAATGAATAATATCTTTCAAGAATATTTGGACAAGTTTGTGCTTGTATTCTTAGATGATATTCTCATATATTCTAAAAGTGTTGAGGAGCACAATGAGCATTTGAAGATAGTTTTGGAAATTTTGAGAAAAAGAAAGTTATACGGTAAGTTATCCAAATGTTCTTTCTTTGATACTGAAGTTCACTATTTGGGTCATGTCATTAGTAAAGAAGGAATTGTAGTAGATCCTTCAAAAATAGTGGTAATAACCGAGTGGCCTGCACCAAAGAATGTACATGAAGTAAGAAGCTTCATGGGCCTTGCTGGTTATTATAGAAAATTTGTTAAAGATTTTTCTAAAGTGGCTGCACCGATAACTTCATTGCAGAAGAAGGATAAGAAATTTATTTGGGATGAAAAGTGTGAATCTACTTTTAAAAGTTTGAAAATTCAGTTGACTTCAGCACCTATATTAGCTGTACCGGACCCTAATGGGGACTTTACCGTTGTAACGGATGCTTCTGGGGAAGGCCTTGGAGGTGTTTTGTTACAAAATGATCATGTCGTAGCATATGAAAGTAGAAAACTTAAGTTACATGAGCTGAATTATGCCCCTCATGATTTAGAGCTTGCTGCAATTGTTCATGCACTTCAAGTTTGGAGACACTATTTACTTGGGAAACCTTTTGAGTTGAAAACTGATCATTTAGGGCTGAAATATATTTTCACTCAGCCTAATCTAAATGCAAGACAATGAAGGTGGTTAGAGTTTTTGTCTCAATATGATTTTGATATTAGTTACATCAAAGGAAAAGAGAATAGAGTAGCAGATGCTCTAAGTCATAGGAAGCACATTTATGCTCTTATAACATTAAGAACTCAGTTTAAAGATGAGGTGAAAAGTGCCTCAGAATCTAATATATACTTTTAGCAAGTAAAAGTAGCACTTGCTGCAGAACCAAAAGATGAAAGGTATAAAGGTTTTCATTTTGATAATGAAGGAATCTTACGTTATGAAAACAGAGTATACGTACCTTTGCTAAATGATTTGAGAAAGAAATTGTTAGTTGAATTTCATAATTCACCCTTTTCTAGACACCCGGGTATTACTAAAATGCTTGCTGATCTAAAACAACAATACTTCTGGAAAGGAATGAAAAAGGATGTTATTAATTTTGTGACTCATTGTCTGGAATGTCAGTGGGTTAAGGCAGAACACATGCACCTGCTTGGTTTATTATATCCCCATAGCATACGCAAAGATAAATGGCAAGTAATAAGCATGGACTTTGTACAAGGGCTGCCTATGTCAAGAAATAAACATGATGTTATCTTGGTAGTTGTAGACAAACTAACAAAGGTAGCTCATTTCATCGCTGGAAATCTAAAGGATGATTCTCCTGTGTTAGCTAAAAGATTTGTGCATGAAATTTTCAGGTTACATGGAGTACCAGAATTGATTATATCTGACAGGGATCCTAGAATGACATCAAGATTTTGGCAAACACTTAATACAGCTCTTGGAACTAAACTAAACTTCAGTTCTGCATATCATCTAGAATGGATGGACAAGCTGAGAGAGTAAATTAGGTGTTGAAAGATATGTTATGAATGTATTGCATGGATCAACAGTATAAATGGGAAGAGTATCTCCCATTAGTTGAGTTTTCATACAACAACACATATCACTCTTCTCTTAAAATGGCACCTTTCAAGGCACTTTATGGAAGAAAGTGCAGAACCCCTGTTAGTTGGGATAGTATTGAGGATAGAGTGGTAATTGGACCCAAAATCCTTACTGAAATGGAACAGCAAGTTAAAATGATTCGTGAACGATTGAAAGAAGCAACAGATAGGCAGAAGAGCTATGCTGACCTAAAGCGGGTTGACCAAAAATTTGAACTTGGTGAAAAGGTTTTTCTTCACGTTAAACCCAGAAAGAGTTCTATAACTTTTGGCAAGGCTACCAAGTTATCACCTCGTTATGTGGGACCTTTCGAAATTGTTGAAGTAATCAAGCTCTAAAGCATACCGGGTCATAGCATTACCACCTGCTTTATCTCGCATGCATGATGTTTTCCATATTTCTTTGCTTAAGAAATACATTTCAGACTTATCACATTTTTAAATTGGAATTCCTTACAGTCCAAGACCCAGAATAATCATGGTTAAACCCACACGAGTGTTGGAAACTTTCACCATTACATTTGAGAAATCATGAAATACAGCAATGTAAGGTCCAGTGGGACCAGTTTAACGAAGAAAGTGTAACTTGGGAAAATTTGGAAGAGATGAAAATTGATTTTCCATTTCTTTTTGAATAGAATGGAATCATGAAATATAGTAAAAATATATATAATTATTATGAATTTATCTTTTTCATGTCTTTATGTAAGCCAGCTTTGAGGCAAACATTATTCAAGTTGAATAAATTGTATCATGATATTGATTTCTGGAATTATTCAAGTTGAAAATAGTAATTTGTTTTGTGAACCAATGAATTGATTGACCTGAAGGTAAATCAAAGGATGTAATCATCGGGATGATGAATCTTTTAGGAGGGAAGCATGTAACACCCTAAACTGTTGTTACTTTCTCCAGAGCATTCAAGTATTGATAAATGATTTCTTCTATATAAGGACATGTTCCTTTGGTTTTGGGAAGTCATGCTTGATATGGATTGTATCCTCTCTGCTCTTGAAGATCTTTGATTGAACTAGAATATGATTGGACGCTTTCATTTCTTTCATTCTTGCACTTGAGTTCAACCTGATTTCTGGATGAATTGTGGATTTATCCACCTTTATGACTCAGCCTTGGATCAGTTGCATTGATCCAAGGAATGTTTTAAGTTTATTCAGGATGAACAAATTTTATTGACTTTACGAAAAGTTACAAAGTATGACTGAGCTTTGAATGATCAAACCAGAGGTTAACTCAGGCTGATCATGGTAAATGGAATTTGGTTCCAGATATCGTAACATCAGGAGAGACCTGGACCTTAGGCCAGGTAAGATGTTTATGTTTTATATCTAAAGCTTAATTTATTGATGCCAAATGGAATCCTTTACAGGAATGTTTTATCCTGTATAGACTCTAACACTGATTGGTCCTATTTTGGGGACCTAGACTAGATTCATTAAGGTTAATAGTCTTAACCTAAACTATAACCTTATGGTTAAAAGAATTGCTAATCTAACCTAGCCCTAAACTATGAGCTTAATACTCAAGGGTTAACTACACCTAGCACTATGGAAATGAGACTAATGTCATACCCTATGATCTAACCTAAGTCTCTAACCTACCTTAACTAATGCTAGGAAGGGGGACCTAAGGAGGGTCGCGAGTCATGGGTGGTGGTTTCCATGGCATTTAAGAGGAGATAAGGTTGAAGGACATGGAATGCAGTCAAGTTTGGCAGAGGATAAAAACTACCAATATAGTCTTACGTGGCAGTATCTCTAAGGATGGGAATGTTTATTTATTGTGTTGTGGCTATCACCAACGTTAGCAGCGAATGTGGTAATGGAAAATAGGAGGGATAATGGAATTAAATGAAATTAATGAGACTTGGTCCTCGAGCGTGGATTGCTTGGGAAGGCATGCAAGTGGAATTTGTTTAGTTGTTTTGTTTTCCATGCATTCCATTTTTCACTCTGTATGAGCACTGGTTCTTTGAACCAGCCGTCTACTCTATGTTGCATGGCAACTTTGAGAGTTTCTAGCTTACTTCTCTGTCGGGGGAAATATATAAGGCATGGAGGTAACAATATTTTGTTGTTTAATCTTTCATGGAAGAAGAAGAGAAGGTGCGAGCACATTCAGAGGTCTTCTTTGAATTTTAGTGACACTATCAGGCATGATAGGCCCTAACTTTTAAAAATCTTGCTTTCCTTTAAATGCTTTCATTAGAACAACTCTGTTCAGATGATTTTTGTATAGTTGGCCTGGCTGGTAGCAATGTATTGGTTTTCTTCTTTTCTTGTTGATTTGGGAATCCCTGGTTATACGTAGACCCTGATGAAATCTACTTCTTTTATCTTCTCTCCTTGCTGTGAATACTATATGGGTATCGACTTCTGTAGAAGTGTTTTATGTCTCTTTGTCTGACTGAGGTATTGAATTTCCAAACTGGCACCATGATGGACGTCGTACTTGATGATTTCATGTTTGAAGATACCATGGAATGAACTGTTGTGTCAAATTTGGTTGGTTTATTTGATTGTTGCTTAGTTGTATGAGCTCTACTATTACTTGACAGCTTCAGGAAAATATATAGTTGGATTTTTGGTGAAACTGTTAGTTCCTTCTATAAGCTTGACTAGTTTAGTCACATGAGTTGGAAATATGTTTGAATTCTAAGTTTGTTTCTTTATTTCAAAGAAGTATGAATTTTCCTAAGTATACAGAGTTTTGTGAGTATAAAAGTGTTTGATTAAACTGTTGTTTTTGTAAATTTTACATGAACAAAAGAAGAGAAAATCTATTTGGATAATCTCTGTATCTCCTGGAAATTTCGCAGGTTAATCCAGGACCCGCCATAGTAAGAGTTAGGTAATAAGTGTGGTTGAGTTATGGCTTTGTAAACCCCGATGTTTGAACTCCACTAACGCCACCTTTTACAATGTCGGGAATTCTTTTATATAAGTAAAACAACGACTTCAACGTCGTCAAGTTTATTTAAGTTCAACAAATGCTTTTCCTGTCTGTAGTAGGGATTTGGGTTGAAATGATCCATACACCTCAGATTGATTTATTTATTCCATACAGTTAAAGCATGGATAATTACTATGGTATAGGTAGTTTGGATTTTGTGGCTTGATGAATCTGCATTTGAATCCTACTATTGACTCTGTACATGCATTTCTAGTTTAATACCTTGAAATGATTTAACGACTTATCTATGCAATGGTAGAAATAATGTAGTTTTATCTACCAATAATAAATAGATAAGGGAAGATTATCCTAACTCTTAGACCTAATGGTACGAGAAAGGAAGAAATGTAGACTATTGCTTTTGAACAGAATGGTGGTATGAGATTAGATCATTTTTTTTACATTTTATGTAAAGGAGACATTGTTGGCATTCGTTAAATGTATAGTTGTAGATCGCAATGATCTATTGGCAAATCTGAAGGTGATTCTATTTGATCTGAGCCTGAGTCTAAACGTACGTATTGCTTTACTTGCCCTCCTTTCTCCTGATAGGATTAGAGTATATGTATATTACTTCATGGAAGTTGTACAGACCTGATTTTGGGTAGGATAACGATCGAATTTCTCTGCTCCTTAGTCTAGGTAAAGGAAGATAGTATTTATAAGTTTTGAAGTACAAAGGTACTCTCTTTTTCTCTCTCTTTTCGGAAGTTATGAGTGTTCCCTTCTTTAGAATTTTCTATAAGAACTCTTCAAATGGGAATGAGATGAATAGACTCATTAAAGTTAGGTGGAGAGAGTGGTAAGTGCTGAATCTTAACAAAAGTCTCCTTTCCTTATCTTTAGCTATATTATTACCCTGTTTGAGTAATTCAGTTATCTACTTGTAAAAAAAAGTAGTATTGTAGTAAAAGTTTGTATACTTATCAATGTTTATGAAATGATACAAAAAGTATAGAGGAAATCCATCAGTTGAACTTGCTTAAGGCTATAATCTGTCTTTGCTTGAATTGTTTATATGCAAATCTGTTGGTTACATGCCTTGATAAGATTTCATTCCTTGAATGGAGTAATTATATTAGGATTGATACTGCTCTTGGTTTTCGGATGGCTAGGTATTTAAGATTCATTTTGTTTCTTCTTATTCTCTAATATAAGATGAATCATCCGAAAAGATTTAAGTTGAAATGGTAGCTATAATATGAGTTATGTTATAAAGTCATATTAGAATGGTAGAAAGATAATTAGCGTGATTCATGTTTATGGATTTGATGAAATGATTTCATTTAAACAGGTTGTTTAATGGAAACAATTGGTGGAATGCAATTGTTTTAAGAATTAGTGCTTATCATGCTCAGTTCACTGAACTGACCCGTGCTAGCAATTTTTGCAGATGGTCATCGTAAGTGGTAAAGGCATGTAGATCTGATATGATGCCCAGATTGTTTAATCTAATTTTTATGATGAATTACGACAGGATCTCTCTAATTGTACTATAAGAAGAAAGTTACTCTTTTGTTGATGTTTATTGTATTAAAATATGCCGTAGTGCATAAGTTGTAATTGTATAGGTTGAGATTAAATGAAATGGAGAAATGTTACCTACATGGCTGTGTTCTTATTTGTTGAATTGATCTTCTCACGTCTGAATGAATGAGAGTGCATTCTTATTATTATATGCCATGGGATCTAGATGGATTCCCTAAGTAAGCCTTGTAAAATTATGTGACTGAATACTTCATGTTTGACTAGTAATTCTTATATATTATGAATAAGGCTAAATTGGAAATTAGACCACTGCATTTTTAGGGAAGTTGAGGTTAAACTATGCCCTGATATGTAGCTAAAATAGGAAGAGTATTCTATTACTCCCTAACAATGATCTAAGTCAAAGCAATGTAATTGATGGCTTTAAATAATCATGTCTTATAGTAATAAGTCTGATATATTTCAGTCTTCGGGGTTGATATGAACCCTTACGGGTTTAGTTATCTTCCTTATGGGAGAACTTAGGGCTATTGCCCTATTATGAGGAAATAAGGTTATTAGGAATTGATTGGCACCTTGACGAGATCTCAATCTTATTAAAAACCTTTCTCCATGAAACTGAACCTAATTGCTTAAGTAACTCTAAAGTGTGGGACCCAGGGTTGGGGAAAGGCTACCCAGTTAGGAGGGCCTGTAATCCAAGTTTAACTCAACTTAATTGAATTCTTGGGGGTAAGTACATCTTTCGAGGTCTGTATCATAGGATGTTGACACATGTCAACTGCAGGGTTGTACCTTCGAGAAGATTAGGATCTTCTCAAGGATACAACAATGCAGGTGACATTTGGCAACACCCTTTTGCATTGATCATTAAGATTTACACCCAAAACTTGATCAAGATTTTCCTTTGGGACTGGTTAGGACCATAGACATGTTATGAGGCAGCCCTTTGGGACTCAGGGTACCTTGACACATGGGGTTAACAGTGGTTGATCCTGTATGTCAGCTTACCCTAGTCTCCAAGGGCATCCTTATAACATGTGTATGATATTAACCCATTCCGGAGTGAAAACTAGGGACAAGGGGACTGACAGAAGTCAGTATAAGATGATCTATATAACATCGGAGTGGGGTGAAGGATGTATTCCGGATTGACGAGTATGTCGTCAAGGAATATAAGACATGATTAGTATGTTTCAAATCTTTGGCCAAAGTATCGCAAGCGGCTGATTGCGTTGTCCTATGTCACCTAGTCTAAGGGACGTGATGCCGATGAATAATGGTAACAATTATTCAGATAGGTTCCTTGGATAGGGCATTCTAAATCCGAATTAGGAAGAGAACCACAAGAGTGAAGTGTTCAGATGAAAACACCAACTCTATGATACACATGAATAGATCGGTAGTTCACCGAGTCATGGAATGAATAGATCGGTGGTACACCGAGTCATTACAGCTGCATATGGTTATCTATTATAAGAATGATTGTTATGATCTGTGAGTTCTAAATTATGTATTTAGAACTAGAAAACACTAAAAAAAAAAAAAAAATCTTGTTCTAATGTACTAAAATGAGGAACAGAGATATCATTCTTGGATAGCAAAACAATTCCAGTATACAATCCAATTTTGAAACTACTTCAATATTTTATTCATAATTCAATGACACTTTTACAACTTAACACTCTTCCAATTCAATTACAAAATACAAATTACAATGCTTATAATATCCTTTACATTTCTTTCCAAAAACATAAAACAAGTGTAATTCTTCTTTACATTCCTCAATACAACTACAACTTCCATTAACAATGCAATGCTTCACATTACAACATTTATACATTCATCCACTCGAAGTGGGAGAAGTTACATTGAATTACTCAAAGGGAAATGACTGTCATAATGTGAAATTCCTTCTCCAAATAGCAACATGCTTGTTTCTTCTTCTTTCATCTTGATCATAACAAGGAAGGGGGAAAGGAAACGCTCTCCACCCAACCAAGACATCCAATGAGAAAGGAGAAGCCATCCTTTCCTCATTGGCCCCTGAGCCCCAACCATATTGAAATAAAGTATGAACATCAACACATGGAAACAAGGCTTCTTCCACAACAAACAAGCATTCTTCACATTGCATACAAATAATAAAATACACAATCCAACAAGACAGTAGTTCCCAACTACATTTGAAATCATACACACAACACATAGGCTTGATCAAGCAAGCCAACAAGAGCAAGAACTATGGGGAACTCCTTATGCCTCCCAATTTGGAATTGGGCATCCACCAAAATGCATACCACCAATAAACATATCAACCCCATAAACCTTATATCTCCCAACCCCTCCTTATGCCCCCCCAAGTTTATCCCTTATGCCCCCAAGAGTAAGAAATGTAAGTAGTTTCTTTTCCAAGGTGGATCCCAAACCAAAACTCCCTCCTCAATAAAATAGTGCCATTGGCAATCCCTTATGCCCCCCATATGAAATCCCCATAGCCTTCTCCTACACCATGCCCTAAGAATTCTACCCAACCATCCAAGAATGTAAACAAAAACACCCTTCAAACATGCATGTAAGAGAAGGAAAAACAATTAAAACATATCTCAAGATCCTACCTCTCCATACTGAAGTTTGTTCCAAGCTCACAAGATTTCCAAGATGCCAAATATAGTCCAGAATAAGCAAGGTCCAAGAAAGCAAAAGACTCCAAGCTCTTCCTCAAACAAGCTCCAAAAGAAAACAACACCAAAAATGCACCCCCAAGAGGAAATGGACAAAGTTTCAACAACCATAAACATTCAACTTTCAGTTTTATAGGAGAGGGAAGAGAAGAGGATGATGTGGATCCATGTGGGATGTCACATCATTCTTCCTCAACCCCTAGAGGAAATTCAACATCCTTCACCAAATCATAATAAATAAAATGACAAACATGACTTACACACTCTAAAAATGTCCATACTCCAAAAGGACCAAATTTAAAACATGCAAGGGAATTGAAATTAAAAATTACATATTGTCACTTCAAAAGAATTATAAATGCCTACACTTAACCTCCAAACCATAGGCATGGTTGGTGGATCATTTTAAGTGGTGTGGGACAAGTTTAACTTTTCCCACAAGTCTCCAAATTTGGCCTCCAAGGTCAAATTCGAATTTCATAAAAGATGGAAGCTTGACCTTCCAAAATCTACCAGACAAGACTCTTACAATTTTCTTATACATCCTTACAACATTAACTTACACACTCTTCCAACATTAATATCTAAAGACAACAACTTTATTAATTACATCCCATGTCCCAATTAAATTTAATAGAAGTTTAACTATAGGATTTCACACATTAATCTACCACATTCAAATTAATTAAAAGAAGGAACACATTACAAATAAAATACATACAACAATAATTCAAAAAGGAACACATAAATAAAACACTTATCCCATGGTCACAATAATGGAAATCCCCCATGGGAAATCCTAACATAACACAACACACAAACTCATAACATAGTTGCCATGGTGACCTTGTTGAATTCACCCAAAATTTTAATATGGTTAGTCTCTAGTCCCTCTGAAATTGTTGTGATTTTTAACCTACAAAATGTAAATACCTCCTTTAGCCTTGTGGCCATATCAGAACATCCAAAATGATATAAAAAACATTTTAAGATCATCTAAACACATGAATCACAACAATATCAAGAATTCAACATTATCATTTTTAATTCATAAATCAACTATATCATCATCAAGAATCTACCATACTAGGTCTACTCCAAATATCAAGTTTCACAAGTCCAAATCAATATCCATAATATGTCCTATCAAATAGTATATCATCAACCACATATAGAAAATGTCTCTAGTAATCATCATGTATAATAACTAAATCCAAATCAATAATAATCCATGATCTAACATCTAACCATCATACTAAAACAAAACATAATAGTGTCCATAATATGATCAATAGTATCAAAATCAGTATATAAAAGTGTTAAAGGGAAGTGGGCACTACATCCCCTCCCCTTAGACTCGAATTCCTCCTAGAAGTCACTGGAAAAAATGTGGAAACTGCACTCATAATACTGTGGCATCCTCCTAAGTCGTTGTAGTCTCATCATATCTCGTCCCATTGCACTGCATTCGATCAATCTCTCTCGCCTTGAAGGCCCGTGGTCCCGTAATCTATGATACACAGACGGCTCCACTATCACCTACCCCTAATCCTACACCTATAATGATGTCCATTCCAACACATGAGAACAATCTATATTGTACCTCCTAAGGACAGAAACATGAAACACATCATGTACGCGAGACAAGTTGGGTGGCAATGCTAGATGGTAAGCCAAAGGGCCGATATGCTCCAAGATCTCAAAGGGACCAATGAATCGAGGAGCTAACTTAGAACCTTTTCCATAATGAATAGGGCTCTTATGTGGTCTAACACAAAGGAACACCTTCATGCCCACATCAAAGCTACGATCAATCCTATGTTGATCCGCATACTTCTTCTGCCTGTCTTGTGCCTCCTGCAATCTCTACCTGATCAACACTACCTTTGCTCCATGTCTTACAAAAGAGTTGGTCCAAGAGATACTCTATCCTCTAACCTATCCCAGCTAAGGGGTGTCCTACACTCTCTACCATATAATTCTTGAAAAGGAGCCATGCCTATAGAACTCTGAAAACTATTATTGTAGGAAAACTCCACTAAGTACAGGTACTCCTCCCACTTAGACTGTTGATCCATCACATACATCCTAAGCATATCCTCTAAAATTTTATTTACTTGCTTGGTTTGTCCATCTATCTCAGGGTGATATGTTGTGCTGAAGTTGATCCTCATCCCGAGGACATACTTGCATGGTAGTCTAGAAATGTGAAGTGTACAAAGGATCGCGGTCACAAATGATCTTCCATGGAATCCCATGCAACCTGAAAATCTCATCCAAATAAACTCATGCCACTACTCTAGTTGTATAAGTGGTCTTCACCGGAGAAAATTGAGCCACTTTTGTCAATTTATCAATTGTGACCATAATGGCATCATGGTGATATCTCGACATAGGTATCCCAACAATGAAATCCATGGAAATGGTGTCCCACTTCCATTCCGGTATGGCATGAGGATAAAGAAGACCTATTGGATGCTGATGCTCGATCCTTAACCCTCTGGCACTCTAAACACCATGACACAAACTGAGCCACATCTTGATGAAGTCCTCTCCAGTGGTACAACTATCTCAAAGTAGCGTGCATCTTCTTCACCCTGGGATGGGCTGAATAGGGTGCACGATGTGCCTCTACCAAGATGTCCTACCTCAAGCCTCCATCTCTGGGAACATATATCCTACCTTTGTTTCTTGAGAAGACCATCTACCTCTAAGGAAAATCCATCAAACTTCCCCTCAAGGGGTCTCTATGACTCGATCTCTGCTCGTACTACCATGTAGAAGTTGTCAAGAGGAAGTTGTTGAAGAATCCTACTCGTAAATTTTTGCTCACTAAGGTGGCCATAGCCACATGTCTCCGTCTGCTAAGAGCATCTACTACCACATTCTCCTTCCCTTTCACATTCTCTATCTCCATGTCATACTCACAAAGAAACTCCATCCAACGCCATTGACGAGCATTTAGATTGGGCTGTGTGAAGAGGTGGCGAAGACTCAAATGATCTGTCTTGAGTGTGAATCTCTGTCCAAGAAGAAAATTCCTCCATCTAACCAAAGCATGCACAACTGCCGCAAGCTCAAGATCATGGGTAGGATAATTAAGCTCATGATCCTTGAGTTTGTGAGACTCAAAAGCTACAACCCTACCATCCTGCATCAACACACCTCCAAGCCCTACTAAAGAAGCATCTGATGCAAACAAAGAACTCACCCTGTGGATCCGGAACTACAAGAATGGGTGCTTTGTAGTGAGGCACTCCTTCAATGTCCTAAAGGCCTGCTCACATCTATCTCGACCAAAAAAACTTCTTCCCTTTCCTCTGAAGGGAAGTGATAGGCTGCGCATTCGAGAGAAGTCTTAAACAAATCTTCAGTAGTATCCTACCAAACCCATTAAACTATGCACCTCGATCACTATAGTGGTGCTGGCCAATCCATAATGGCTCTAATCTTGGAAGGGTCAACAAAGAATACCTTCCCCAAAAATAACATGTCCCAAATACTGCACCTCTGACTAAAAGAAAGCACACTTCTCCAAGTTCCCATAAAGCTGCTGCTCACGAAGACACTGAAGAACCTATCAAAGGTGCCCCTCATGCTCCTCACATGTATGTGAGTATATCAAAATGTCATCTAGGAAGATGAGCATGAAGCGATCTAAAAGGTCCTGAATACCCCATTCATCAAACTCATGAACACTGTGGGGGCATTCGTCAAACCAAAAGGCACCACTGTGAACTCATAGTGCCCATATCTCATATGGAAGGCAGTCTTATGAATGTCTACCTCTAAAATCCTCAACTAATGGTAGCCCGACTTGAGATCAATCTTAGAGAACACCGTGGCTCCCTTCATTTGATCAAACAAGTCATCAATGCAAGGAAGAGGATAACGATTCTTGATCATCACTTTGTTCAACTGGTGGTAATCAATACACAACTACAATGATCCATCCTTCTTCTTCATGAAAATCACCGGTGCACCCCAAGGGGATACACTAGGATGGATAAGGCCCTTCTCCAAAAGACCCTCAAACTGTAACTTGAGCTCATAGAGCTCCGGGGTGGTCATCTAATAAGGTGCCCATGAGATAGGCTTTGCTCCAGAACTAGGTCTATATGGAAATCAATCTCACGTGGGGTGGTAACCCCAGTAGCTCCCCTAGAAAAACATCGAAAAACTCTCTCAAGATGGGATGATCATCTAGTGATGGTCCACTAGACCCATCTTTTGATTTATCATTGTAACAAACAACATACATCTGACAACCCCATCACAAACACCACTTAATCATAGTGGAAATGGTGTGAATAGAAATGGGTCTCCTAACCCCCAAGATCACCGACTCAACTCCCAAATCATCTACACAAGCTATAGTCTTATGATAACAATCCATCCTAGCCCTATGTGTAGATAGCCAATCCATACCTAAGATAACTCCATACGAGCCCAAAGGAAGAATACAGAGATCTGAGGTGGTGGTGAAAGGTCCCAAATCCACAACACACTCCTTAACTAAGGATTCTACAGAGATCTTGGCTCCAGAAGCCATCTCGACATCCCAACTGAGACCCTACCTAACTAGCCACTAGCCTACATCACTCTACTAAAGATGGTGCAATGAAATAATCAGAAGAACCATAATCAAACAATACAGAGGTAGGAATACCACCAATGCTACCTATGGTCTCAATGACTATGCTCTGGTGCTCTGCCTAGTGGTTCTCAACCGCTGCATAAATCCTGTGGCTATGTCCCATGTCACCAACTGTCAGCTCAAAAACCAGTGCCTTACCCTTGTTAGGGTTATGAGGAAAATCTCTCTAAAAATGTCCAGCTACTCCACATCCAAAGCAACCACCTGATCCTCTCCAAGGAACAACACCTCTAGTAGGTGCCCTAGAAGCCTATGGTGTGGATCTTGATGATCCGGCTGTGGTCTGTTATGGCCTCTGCTGGCGAGCTCCAGCTGACTGAGCTCTAGGTCCACCCTGTGTCTTGATGGGACCCCTAGGAGGAGGCCCCATGCTCTGACCTCTTTGTGTATTAGCTCTCTCTGGAGGTCTATACAAGTGGGTGGGACTACTCCCTCGCCGTGGTCTAGAGGATGACTATGTTGAATGTTGACCACCACGTTGAAAGTGTATTGAAACCTCTTAATCTACTATCATGTATCTGCTGAATGCGGCTCCTGACTCGGTCTCTAGCTTGTTGGGTTTTACCCCGAGTCTCCTCTACAATATAGGAATTCTCAATGGCCTCTACTAAAGTTTATGGATAGTGAGTCCGCACTGCACCTCCAATATCTAAATTCAATCCCTGGATAAATTTTTGAATCCACACCTGCTCATCCTACATATACTCTACATACTGAAGTAGATCTATAAATCTACTCTCATACTCTGCTACTAAAAGGGTAGCCTATCGAGGTCATGGAACTCATCAATCCTCTGCTAGATGAACCTCCATGATAGATATCTACTCCTGAATCTCTCCTCAAATAGCTCCTAAGTCACTGTCTCTGAATCTACATGGAGCTTCTACTCCTCTATCCTCCACCATACTCCTGCTCCATCCCTCAGTAGATGGATCACAACACGAGCTTTCATGTTACTAGAACAAGGACAAAGCTTGAAGTAACCACTCAAGCTCACTAGCCAGGCCTCTACTTGAAATCCACCTATATCACCTAAGTAATGTGAGGGCCTAAGCTTTAGGATCTCCCTAATGTGATCCGCTGCTATGGTCTGTCGGCCTCTAGGTATCTCTCGCATGCTCATCCCTAAGCCTAGGGCTCCAAGACCTCTCTCTATGCTCCGAAACTCTGTCACCCTATCTCCTAGGTGGTGAATCTACTTTAGTTGACTCTACATGGGAGTTCTCTCCTCTATGCTCCTCACTAAGTCGAGGGGGTACCTGACCCTCGATAGAAGGAGCTCTATCATGACTAGTTGTCTACCCTCCACCTAATCCTCCACATAGAGCAGCATTAACATCCCGAAGGGTCTCATAGAATCTGAGGTAGAATGGTTGCTACACCCTAATTTGGTGGTGGTGAGTCTCGAGTCTCTATGAAGGTTCCTCTCACTGCCTAAGCCTCGTGCATAAACCAAAGTGACAAGTTAGTTAATTTTGTTAAGTTATACAACTTCCATGTTTACTAAAACGTACAAATTCTTGCAAAGTTGTTTTCTATATTTTATTGTGCTAGGTTTAAGTTTTCTAGTGTGCCTAATGGTCCAAGCCTTTGAACCACTGCTCTGATACCAAGTTGTAGTGCTCATTTCAACAACCACTTGAGACCAAAGAAACAACCTAGGGTTAGCTAGAAAATTAAGGGATAATTTTTTTATTTAAAGTGTCTACAACTAAATTGCAAGACATCAGTTTTCACTAATAGGTTCCAGAACAAACCTATTTACTAATACACAAGTTTCCTTTATTAACTTATAACAAGTTTACAAGGTTCAAATTTTAGGGTTAGATGTTCTAGTTAGATTCAGGGAGTAATCTTACCCCATACCTGCTCTCTAACAAGCTCAAAACTTCAACTAGATTTTTCTCATATTCAACACTTTCAAAATTTCCCTAAACCATTCCCAATGGATAGGAAATTTTCTCACCTTTCCGGTGATATAAATAAGTCCTCCTAACTCCTTACGTAACTCAAGATATAAGTGGGCGGAGTCTTGGGGTCAAATTTTCCCAGAGGGACACGTGGCAAGAGGAGGAGGAGTGCACCTTGGGTGGGTTAGTGGGTCGCAGAAGATTTGGGAGAATTTTCCCCCACATGGGTAAAAATTCACATTTTCTTCCACGCCCCCAGTCCCGCCAGTGACACGTGGTGACTCGGAGACAACGCCGTCGAGCGGCAGAAGAATTAGCGGTCTGTGCCTAAGGAGGAAAAAGGGAACAAAAGGGCACGTTGGTCCACACACCTGCGGGAAGACAAAGGAAAAAGGGGAAGTAGAGTTGTGGGTGGTGGAAGGAAAATTAGAAATTTTCCAAAGCCAAAACACAAAACATAAGGGAGAAGGAAGGTCTACCCTCTTGCTTCCACCCCCAAGGTACCACGTGGCATGCTTTCATTGGCCACGAGCCAGCAGGGTCAACATTGAAATTTCTCCCCTAAAATTTATAAAAGCTAATGGTTTTAATAGAACCTACACCTCCACCATAACCACAAGGGGACACGTGGCACCCTCTAATTGGCTACGGGCCGGCGGAGGGAAAAGTGAAAATTTTCCAAAAATTTTCAAAAAGTTTAAGGGGTAAAATTTATCCGTGCCTCCGCCTCAGCCCCTGGAGGACATGTGGCAGCCTCTGATTGGCTGTGGGCTGGTGGAGGGAAAAGTGAAAATTTTCTCGAGCCCAAAATTTTAAAAAAATTCTAAGGGAAATTTTGATGGGAAATTTTTGGGTTACGGGCCCGCCAGGGAAAATTTTCCCAAATTTTCCCACCAAGGCACAAAAATTTCAAAGTGTCATAACTTGAGCTAGAAAGCTCAATTTTGGGAAAATGAGGACTTTTCATAAATATCTCAAAGCCCTCTTTGCACAAGGAATATAAAATTTACTTTTTGATGAATTTTAAAGGGTCAATTTTTTAAAATAAATCTACAAGCCTTTATTTGGCAAACTAGCAATTTCCAACTTATAATTTCTATAAAATTAGAACTCCTTCACTCAAAATGTCAAACAGACATGGAGGATCAGTCTAGGGAGGGTTTAGAGTGTTTTAGGGAAGTCAATTTATCCAATCTGTTCAAGGTTGTATTTTCCGGCAATAGATAGAAAAACGACTGTGGAAGATCCGAATTGAAATTCATTAAGTTTTTGAGATTCATTCTTGAATGTTATAGTGAATTTGATTTCCTTAGGTATTAATAAGTCTAATTTGCAATCTTTCATAACTTATTGTTTAGTGCAAGTATGAATTGTTCATTTTTATGAAAATGTGAATCACAGGATGAGTATATTACAAAAGGAACTATTTCTTTAAATTTGAATCTCCATTTTCTCATTTAAATGTGTATATGATTCCTAACTTACTCAAATACATTTCTTATTAAACAACCATTCATTTCTACATTAAATGTAGTTTAGAATTCAATTCAAATATGCATTTTTCAAAAGAGAACAATACTGTCTTTCCTTTTTCCTTTGTTTTCAAATACAATACATACAATAACAAAACTGTTTCTTATTCCTTTTCAAAATAGAGATATCATTCTTGGATAATAAACAATTCCAGTATACAATCCAATTTTGAAACTACTTCAATCTTTTATTCATAATTCAGTGACACTTTTACAACTTAACACTCTTCCAATTCGATTACAAAATACAAATTACAATGCTTATAATATCCTTTACATTTCTTTCCAAAAACATAAAACAAGTGTAATTCTTCTTTACATTCCTCAATACAACTACAACTTCCATTAACAATGCAATGCTTCACATTACAACATTTATACATTCATCCACTCAAAGTGGGAGAAGTTACATTGAATTACTCAAAGGGAAATGACTATCATACTATGAAATTCCTTCTCCAAATAGTAGCATGCTTGTTTCTTCTTCTTTCATCTTGATCACAACAAGGAAGGGGGAAAGGCAATGCTCTCCACCCAACCAAGACATCCAATGAGAAAGGAGAATCCATCCTTTCCTCATTGGCCCCCGAGCCCCAACCATATTGAAATAAAGTATGAACATCAACACATGGAAACAAGGCTTCTTCCACAACAAACAAGCATTCCTCACATTGCATACAAACAATAAAATACACAGTCCAACAAGATAGTAGTTCCCAACTGCATTTGAAATCATACACACAACACATAGGCTTGATCAAGCAAGCCAACAAGAGCAAGAACTATGGGGAACTCCTTATGCCTCCCAATTTGGAATTGGGCATCCACCAAAATGCATACCACCAATAAACATATCAACCCCATAAACCTTATATCTCCCAACCCCTCCTTATGCCCCCCAAGAGTAAGAAATGCAAGCAATTTCTTTTCCAAGGTGGATCCCAAACCAAAACTCCCTCCTCAATAAAATAGTGCCATTGGCAATCCCTTATGCCCCCATATGAAATCCCCATATCCTTCTCCTACACCATGCCCTAAGAATTCTACCCAACTAGCCAAGAATGCAAACACAAACACCCTTCAAACATGCATGTAAGAGAAGGAAAAGCAATTAAAACACAGCTCAAGATCCTACCTCTCCATACTGAAGTTTGTTCCAAGCTCACAAGATTTCTAAGATGCCAAATACAGTCCAAAATCAGTAAGGTCCAAGCAAGCAAAATACTCCAACCTTTTCCTCAAACAAGCTCCAAAAGAAAACACCACCAAAAATGTGTCCTTAAGAGGAAATGGACAAAGTTTCAACAACCATAAACAAGCAAGGAGTTTCACTTTTATAGGAGAGGGAAGAGAAGAGGATGATGTGGATCCATGTGGGATGCCACATCATTCTTCCTCAACCCCAAGAGGAAATTCAACATCCTTCACCAAATCACAATAAATAAAATGACAAAAATGACTTACACACTCAAAAATGCCCATACTCCAAAAGGACCAAATTTAAAACATGTAAGGGAAGTGCAATTAAAACTTACATATTGTCACTTCAAAATGCATTATAAATGCCTACATTTAACCTCAAAACCATAGGCATGGTTGGTGGATCATTTTAAGAGGTGTGGGACAAGTTTAACTTGTCCCACAAGCCTCCAAATTTGGCCTCCAAGGTCAAATTCGAATTTCATAAAAGATGGAGTGCTTGACCTTCCAAAATCTGCCTTACAAGACTCTTACAAATTTCTTATACATCCTTACAACATTAACTTACACACTCTTCCAACATTAATATCTAAAGACAACAACTTTATTAATTACATCCCATGTCCCAATTAAATTTAATAAAAGTTTAACTATAGGATTTCACACATTAATCTACCACATTTAAATTAATTAAAAGAAGGAACACATTACAAATAAAATACATACAACAATAATTCAAAAAGGAACACATAAATAAAAACTTATCCCATGGTCACAATAATGGAAATCCCCCCATAGGAAATCCTAACAAAACACAACACACAAACTCATAACATAGTTGCCATGGTGACCTTGTTGAATTCACCCGAATTTTAATATGGTTAGTCTCCAGTTCCCTAACATTATTGTGATTTTTAACTTGCAAAATGAAAATACCTCCTTCGGCCTTGTGGCCATATCAGAACATCCAAAATGATATAAACAACATTTCAAGATCATCTAAACACATGAATCACAACAATATCAAGAATTCAACATTATCATTTTTAATTCATAAATCAACTATATCATCATCAAGAATCTACCATACTAGGTCTACTCCAAATATCAAGTGTCACAAGTCCAAATCAATATCCATAATATGTCCCTATCAAACAGTATATCATCAACCACATATAGAAAATGTCTCTAGTAATCATCATGTATAATAACTGAATCCAGATCAATAATAATCCATGATCTAACATCTAACCATCATACTAAAACAAAACATAATAGTGTCCATAATATGATCAATAGTATCAAAATCAGTATCTAAAAGTGTCAAAGGGAAGTGGGCACTACATCCAAAGTGTATAGGTTTCCCCTATTTTAATGTGAGATATAATGTAACAAATCAGAATGTTATGCAAGTGTTTTAAACCCAAATTGAAATGTGATATTTGATGTAGCAAGTAATGAATAGGAAGAGGGATGCTCTTTCACTAATGCAATACTAATGAAAGAAAATAAGTATTCTTTTTATAGCACCAAAAACATGATTTCTTTGAGACAATAGAAAGAGGGGAAGATTCTAGAGAAGAAAATTAATGTGGAAGCTTTTAAAAAGGGAAACAAACACCCAACTTGCACATAAGAATGAATAAAAATGTAAAATAACCCCTGATGGGTCCCACCCAGTGTACCAAAATGTTTCACCATTTTCTTTGTGGATTAGACAAAATAGATAGGGTATGGGCCAAGGAGGAATACCTGTTGTGATGGTCAGTTTGAGGTTGTGCGGGTTTTCTGACTTCTTGATCCAATGTTGACTATGTGATCTTCCTTTTGGCTAGGAGGAACTACTTGAAATACAAAACAAGACCACAAAAGAGAGTTAAACAAAATATTCCAAAGGGGCTTCCTAGCGTGTGCTAGATCCAAGAATTGAGGTACTTCCTTGGTTGTAGTTAAGCCATTATTTAATATAACTCAATGTAATGAATGATGTAAATAAATAAATTCCTATTGTTGTTGATTGATTTAGGTATCTCATCCAAATACAATAAAGAAATCTAACATAACAGGATAGGCTATAATTAGATCTATAGGTAGGGTAAGTGGTCAAGGTACTGGAATAGGTTAGGGTCAGGTTTTGGGTCACTTGGGTCACTTGGGTGAAGGTTATTAGGTTTTATTTATTTGTAGGTTTTCCAAATACAAAGACTGACGTCGGTGAGGTGTGACCGACTTACAACAGAAAAGAGGAAACTGATGATTGTTAAGGCGGGATGATATAACTCCAATAAACTTATTTTGGGGGTTATTCGAGATTGAATAGATATGGTAAGGGGAATAGATAGGTATGTGGAGGTATTAGGAGTGCTCAGAGGTATTCAGGAATCAAGTATGGGTGATTAGATGATTGTGGGTGATGGAATGGTTGGGTTCACAGGAAGGTAACAAGGGTGGGATGAAAATGTAGGTAAAGGATGATAACAAATGTGAAGAAACATTTTAAACTAAATAAAGATGAAATGACACAAGTGATAAGCACACTTACCGGTGTTGTAGGTCTGATGGCTGGAAGATAATGATGGTTGATCTATGAAGTGGTGGTCAATAATGTGGAAGTGCCTCCCAGAATGCTACCGTGAACACAAATACCTTTTGATCATATGTGGTTCTGGATATGGATGTCTGGATGTGTGAAAGGGCTCTAGTTCTTTCTTGCATGTAGATCTCCTTTTCCTCCAAAACTTGAGAATGTGGCCAACATTTAAAACAAGGTTACCAAAATGAATATAAGGTAGCCGATGACAGCTTAGGGTGATCGGTGCAGGGTTTCGGGTTGGACTGACATCGCTTAAGGAGGGAAATCCTAGGTTTACTAAAATTGATGAGATCTTGGAAATATTTTGGGCCACTCTATCTATTCTCGTGGATCAAAACAAAATGTTATGTTTTCATGAGTGGGAATTTGGTTAGAGGAGAATATGCATATGATTTTAGGGTTGAACTAAGTCTTAGTTCATCAAGGTAGGTTTGACAAAGTCTTAGTTAGTTATGGTGAGTGAATGTTGAGTCTTAGTAAAGGGGAAATATGCTAAAACTAGGTTTTTGGTGAGGTCTCTAGGTCAGGTGGTGGGGTGAGGTGTCTAGGTGAGGTGGAGATTATTTTTAATTAATGTTTTTAAATAATTAATGAAGTGAGGATGAGTATTAATTTAATTATAAATAATTAAATTAATATTAATGGGGGTAGAAGGGTCATGGTTAAGTGAATATGTTTAAGTTGGCTATTCAAAAGGGGACCAAGGGGAGTGTGACCCAATTTTTGTGTCTACAGTCCAATTTGAGAAAGTATGGGATAATGTAAAAGTGGTGTATAATTTACGTTATTACGAGACATCAATTACTAAATTGACTATCCACATTTCCCCCCTTTAAGTATGGAATAAAAAAATTTGTACTTAAAGGAAAAGTTACTTGATTGTGTAAACACACTTGATCTTCATTCGAGTGCCTTATGTTAGCAATAGGAATTTGTATTTTTTTTTGTTGTGTCTATTTTTCTAAGATGAGTACCGAAGAGAAAATTTTATTCAATGCCCATATGTATAGGAAATCTAACTTTAACTTGAAAATTTAGAACTTAGTGTGAAAATAAAAATATGTAATTAGAAAAATAAAACAAAGGAAGCATATACCTAATTACTTTGCAAGAGAGGGGAGAGGGTACTCCCACTACTATTTTCATGAATTTTTTTGAACAATATGTCGGAGCTAGTTGGAAAGACTTTGAGGTGATCATTCCCTAAATGGAATGTGAAAAGAAGAATAAAAAGAAGTGCAAATACACACTACATGGTGAAGAAAATTCTGAGGAGAATTTTAATTACCCCGCATCCCTACGAAAAATATGAGCAATGAGAATTCATGCCTATCGGGATAATAGTCATATTGAAAATTCCCAAGAACCATACATAAGTGTCACTACAGATGAACATGAACCCAATTAATTTGTAAATAATGATATAGTGTATGGTGGAAATGATAGCTTTCATGTACCTTTGGTGTCACCATAATTTGAACTATACCATGTATTCTATGATTAAAATTGAGAAAAATACCTTAAATGTCCCTGAGAAATTGTACCAAATGAGAAACCTATTGAATTTTCCTTTGAGATGAAAACATATGGAGTGGGTTGCAACACTTGGATGTTATGGTCTCTTTTATGCATTTTAGTCCTTCTATGTTTTCTATCTCGCTTTATTTGGACCCTTTTTGAACCTCTCCGTAATGTTTGATTGCGTACTTGTTATCATGTTTCTTGATTATGAACTATCATAAGGGTGAAATTTCATTCTATAATTTCCCCCTTTTTTTGGAGAGTGTGAGATAGAGAAATGTGAGTGTGTCCCAAACAAGAGGACCTATAGCTGATGTGCATATGTGTTATAGGATTCTTGTAGTGGAAATAGATGAGTACACATGGTGTATACCATGGTACATACATAATAATATAATATATAAACTAGCAAGTGTTGGTAGTAAGAAATAGATAAATAACATAGTAGATGTAAGAAAAATAATGCAAGGACACAAAAATAGAACATCATGGAAAACAAAATGCCACATACACGGACACCACTCAGGATGTCACAAGATAATTGAGGCATTCGAGGCCAATAAGAAACAATCAAGTAACATAGGGTACCTTTTGCAAATAAGTTATAGTACAAAGTAACACATGTAAAATAAAAAACAAGCAATAAAAATTATCTAAGTTTATATGTAACTTGCAAAATAGATACTACACATGAAACACCCATTAGCATGTTAGAGTAATAAATAATATGACATGATGTATGTACTGAGTGAATGAGGTAAGAGAAAGTAAAGTAGAAAATATTGGAATAATAACACCTATATGTGAGAAAGTGTAAAGTGGATGCCCCCAATTGTTGTAGAAGAACTGGTAGAGAGTAGTGTCAAGCATCATGCATCATGTAACAATCTATGTGTATCTTGTATTCAACTCAATGTACCACGTGAATGAACATATGTATATAAAAAGGATATATCATACTATGTATCAAGATAACATGATAAATAATGTGCAACATGAATAATATAAGCGTGTAATAGAAACAACCAAGAAAGAGTGATGCAAATATTTTTGGATGTTTGCATATATGTGAATCTTTTAGATTTTGATCATGTTTGAATATTTTTGGAATTTTATCGTATTTGAAATTTTTTGGATTTTTAGGCTCCTTGAGGGAGAAGGTGAAAACCTATTCTCCAAAGAGAAGGAAAGGTGGTATAAGAATTCCCCTAGGGGAATATTTACATTTTTAGTTCTTTTGATGAATAAATACTATATAACTAGAGAAGGGAAGTAAGGTTTCCCTAGTGTGTGTGTTCAAAGTGAGGGTCAGGTGTTTAGCCACCCTCAATATTTAAATTGAATATATAAATAGATTTTATCATCAAGAAATGAGGGGGAAAGTTGGATGCCCCCTAGTGTTTGAGTTGGAGTAGATACCATCATTGGATCCTATATAGAGATTCATAAAAACCTATTCTCGCAAGAAGAAAGGATGGTGATTTATGACTACACATACATGTATGATGAAGGGGGCCCATCTATGTGTATTATTTCTTTAGATGCATGATGTCATGGGGTTTTTAATGGGTTTTCTCATAGGAGTCATGAGACGATACATGACATTTCCAATTTTGTCCGTAATAATGAATGGGCCTAGCCAATTAGGTTTAAATTTTCCCTTGATGGAAGACCATGCATTAGTATTTTTATTTTTTTTAAGAACCAAGTCACCAATATTAAATTCTAGTGGGTAGACTTTATGATTATATCCATATTTTATATGTTCTTGGTACTTACAAAAATTTTCTAAATTTTGTACAATTAATTTACCAAGCATTTCCAAATCATATAGGCATCACTCACGGTACTCATTATATTTGAGAATATATTTAAGAAAAACATGTAAGGATGTTATCTATAATTTTAATGGTGTGATAACTTCGGTACCATAGACAAGGAAGAATGGAGTGGTATTGGTAGGAGTATGCACACTCATACAAAAGTGAGGCCTAAAGGAAATATATCAGTTGATTGTACAAAAATTAAGTAGATGTATATGACAAATAATTTGGGGATCTAGGAAACTATGGTTCTACTAATGTCGTTTTCACCAAATTATTTAATCTAAATGGTTAAATTTACAGGGGTAATAATTTATGGTATATCATCATAATCAATTAGTTTTAAAAGCTAATTGTTGTAATATTATGATAATACATGAACAAATATAAATAAATATGGACAAGTAAACAAAATTAGTAGCAATATTTTGTACTTTGTGATGCTCAGTTAAAAACAACCCACTTGAGACCCATGAACAACCTAGGTTTAGTTAGAAAATTATGGAATAATTTTTTATTATTTATTTATTTATTTATTGGGAGTTAATGACCAAAGTCTCAAAGACAATTAAATTCAACTGATAACTTTTCCCATTATAATAATTACTAAATTCCCATTATAAAGCAACAAGTGTAATAAGTCCACACCTAGCTCAAATCTCCCTAGGGATTAAATTAATCACTGATTACATTGACAATCTAGCTAAATATTCCTTGAATAAAATTTTAGGGTTAAGGGACCCAAAACAATTAAATACCCAAGGTATTTAATTCCACAAGGTCTAAGACAAGAGCAGGGTTAAATTACAGTGAGGAAAGGAATACCTATTTAAAACATCAGAGTAGGGTCTCACTTACCCACTCCCAGAACTTGATTAGGAGTGTCTACAACTAGGTTACAAGGCAACAACTGACACTAACATATTCTAGAACAATTCAATTTCACTAGGACATACTTTCCATTGATTGATAACTATTAAGGTCACATGGTCCAAATTTAGGGTTAGAAGTTTCAGTTAGGTTCAGGGGGTAAATTATCACCTTACCCACTTTCTAACAGGCTCAGAGTTTCAACTTGATTTTTCTCACACTTAGCATTCAAAATTTTCCTAAATCATTCCCATTGGATATGAAATTTTCACACCTTTCCAGTGATATAAAGAAGTCTGCCTAACTCCTTCAGGAACTCAAGATATGAGTAAGAAAACTTTAGGGGTCAAAATTTCCCCAAGGAGACACATGTCAAGAGGAAAGGAAAACCCCTTTAGCGGGTTGGCGGGTCACGGAGTGGCTTTAGAAAATTTTCACCTCGTGTGGCACAAATTTAAATTTTCTCCCACACCTCTGCGGGTCCCCGGAAGACACATGTCACCCAATGGGCCAAAGTAGGGAAGAAGAGAAGGAAGGGCGGAGCAGCGGGGTTTTTTTGGGCAATCTCGCCAAAGGGAGGGAAAGAGGGGAAAGATGGTCATGTGGGTCCGCACACCCACGAAAGGGATTCCCTAAGGTGAGGGCGGGGGTGTGGGGACGTGGAGATTTTCTTGAAAATTTTCCCAAAGGCATAAACTTCCAAAGCGAAGAAATTCTCCCTCCTCCGCTGATGCCCCAAGGTGCCACGTGGCACCCTTTGGTTGGCTGCAGGCCGGAGGGGAGAAAGGTGAAATTTTTCCAAAA
Source organism: Taxus wallichiana var. yunnanensis (assembly GCA_018340775.1). Classification (NCBI taxonomy): domain Eukaryota; kingdom Viridiplantae; phylum Streptophyta; class Pinopsida; order Cupressales; family Taxaceae; genus Taxus; species Taxus wallichiana. The sequence continues at coordinate 161,705,606 of CM031243.1, read as the reverse complement.
TTTTCAAAAAATCCAAAGGGAAAAATGATGTCATGCCTCCACCACTTCCCCGTGAGAACATGTGGCAGCCTTTGATTGGGTCATGGATGGTAGAGGAAAAGATTCAATTTGTTTTGAGCTAAAAATTTTGAAAAAAACTTTCTAAGGGAAAATCAACGGAAATTTTTGGGTTGTAGGCCCGCCAGGGAAAATGTTCCCAAATTTTTCCACCAAGGCACAAAAAATTAAAAGTTTCATAACTTGATCTAGAAAGCTTGGTTTTGGGAAAACAAGGACTTTTTGTAAAGCTCTTGATGCCCTCTTTGCACAAGAAACATAAATTTTACATCTTTATAAATTTTAAAGGGTAAATTTTGCAAAAAAGATCTGTAGGATTTTAATAAGCCAACTGGTAATTTCCAATTTCACTCAACATGTCAAACAGACATGGAGGATTACTCTAGGAAGGATTTTGAAAGGTTTAGGAAGTTAACTTTGTTCATTTGATTTAAATTTAAATTTTGTCCATCAAATGAAAGAAAACAACTGAGGAAGGGATTGTGTTCAAATTTGCAATGTTTAAACTTGTTTTCTTAAGTTTTCTTTGTCAATATGAGTTCCTTACTATTATATCATGTTAAATTTTAAGGTTTCCAAATTGATTTAAATGTGTAGGTCTGAACTGTGCATTTTTATTAAGTTTGATTGTCAGTTTTGAATATTTACAAGAGATCAATTTCTGTTAAATTTGTATAACAAATTTTATCATTCAATTGTGGCATTTCATTTCTAAACTAATCCAATACAATCAGTTGTTTCTAAACAAATCATTTCCAAGGCTAAATGATAAGGTCTGAATTTCAATTTCATATATTTCCCAAAAGAAACAAGCAACATCCTTCATACACATTTTCTTTCCTTTGCAAATAAATAGAGCTTCAAATCACAATTTGATATTCCCATTTCATCACAACAATGTAAATAAGAGATGAACTTGCAATTCCTTATTGACTTCAATTATACAACTTACATCTTTCAATGTATGACAACAATAACAGAATTCCTATTTCTTCCAATGTATAGAGCAGAAAACAAATGGCTTTCTCAATTCAAATATACATTCTCAAAATCAATTACAACATCATTTCTCCATAACATAACTATTACAATTTCATCCACATCATGTGGGAAAGGATTACAAATAAATATGTTTTCACAAGGGACAATCCAACTACATTTTTCCTTGCTCTAGGACAGCAACATGCACATCTTCTCTTTCTCCAAATTGATCACAAAAAAATGGGGAAAGGCAACGCTCTCCACCCAACCAAGACATCCAATGAAAGGAGAAGCCTTCCTTCATCATTGGCCCCAAGCCCCAACCGAAATACAATCAAAGGTTTGATTCAACCCATGGCAACAATGGCTTCCACAACACATAACATTCTTTCAAACATGCACATTTCAATATACAACATAATTCAATACAAAACAGCAGTTTACAACTGCAATAGAAAACATTCAAATCACAACTCAGGCTTGATCATGCAAGCCAAAGGAGCAAGGTCTATGGGGGAAGCTACTTATGCCTCCCAATTAGAATTTGGGAATCCACCAATAACAGACCACCAAATTAAATTCATCACACACAAATCCTTATGCCCCCACAAATCCCTCCTTATGCCCCCCACAAAGTAAGAAATGCAAGCTATTTCTTTTCCATGGTGGATCCCAAACCAAAACTCCCTCCAAAAATTTTATGCCAATGGCATTCCCTTATGCCCCCACATGGATTCCCCATAGCCTTCTCCTACACCTTCCCTAAGGCAGTCTACCCAACCAACCAACAAATAAAACAAAGCATGCACTACCCACACAACACAACAAGAAAATGACAACATATAAAAGAGAGTTAAATTCCTACCTCTCCATGGTTACTTTTGTCTCCAAAAACAAGCTTCAAATGCCAAAACATAGTCCAAAATAGAAAACTCCAAGCATGTAAATATTTCTCCAACTTCCTCCAAAAACAAGAGCTCCACACAAGAAAAATGTGCCCCCAAGGAAGTTGCAAAATGATTCAACCACCCCAAAACAAGCAAAGAGTTTGAGTTAAATAGAAGAGGGAAGAGAAGAGGATGATGTGGATCCATGTAGGATGCCACCTCACACATCCTCCAATTCAAACACAAAAGACAAAATTTCATTCTCCAAAGCTCAATAAAGAGGTGGGTGAAAAATGACAAGTTACTTGCACACTCCAAAAGCCCACACCTCAAGGGACAAAAATTAATTAAAATGTAAGAAAGTGCAATCCAAAACAAGAAACATGACTAATAAAATTCATTATAAAGTCACAAATCACATCTCCATCCATAAGTATGGTTGGTAGATTAAATTTAGAGGCATGAGACAAGTTTTACTTGTCCCACAAGCCTCCAAAAATAGCCCCCATGACAAATTCGAATTTCCATGGAGGTGGAGTATTTCTTACTCCAAAATATGACTTACACAAGCTCTTACACAACTTACACATCCCTTACATAATTAAATACAAATAGCCAACAACTCTTATGATTACTTTCCCATATCCCAATTTAATTTATTTAAATTTTAATCATATGATTCTCACATTAATTCTATCACAACATAATTAATTAAAGGAACACATTACTAATAAAATACATACAAGCCGATAGAGTGGGAGTGGTGTAGTCAAGTCACATGGTTGTGTGCTTTCCCACCTAGGTTCAAATCCCCCGAGGCATGATCCTCCTCGGAGGTGGTTTCACCGCTGGAGGCGGCTTCTTTGCTCGTGCTGACACTGGTGGTTCTCCTCTCACTGCTAATGTTGGTGGTTGCTCCTCTCATTGTTGATACTTGCTTCTCCTCTCGCTGCTGACGTTGGTGGCTGCTCCACTCACTGTTGATGCTCTCATTATTGTCACTGGTGGTTGTTCCACTTGCTGCTGATTCTAGTGGCTGCTCCTCTCACTACTGACACTTTGCTGATTTTTCCTCTCACTCCATTCACTGATAGTTGTCCCACTCATTGCGGCCGTTGTCATTGGTCACTGCATCTTCACTATGGTTTCATGGTTGCTCCAATTGGGTTCCTAAATAGTGGTCCCCTTCATTGTAACCAGGTTGTGGTTCCTCTCAAGAAAAATCCTCAATTGTACAAGGATGTGGGTCCTTTCAAACACCCTCAATTTACCCTCAATCCAAAAAAAAATGCATACAACAATAATAAAAGAAACACATTAATAAAATACACAAACCGATGGTCACATATAAAGGAAATCCCCCCATGGGAATCATTAACAAAATACAACACACACACAAGACATGTTGCCATGGTGACCTTGTTGAATTCACCTAGAATTCTATTGTGGTTGGTCTCTTATCTCCCAATGTTTGTTGTGATATTTAACCTGAAAAACACAAATACCTCCTTCAGCCTCATGGCCATATCAAAACATTCAAAATGAATATAAATAAAATCACAAAACCAACTATATAAATGAATCACAACAACATCGAAGTAACAACTACATCATTTACATTTTTAATCAACAACTATATCATCATCAAATAATTTCCATTTTCTAGGTTTACTCAAAATATCAAATATCACATGTCCAAACAACATCTACAATATAACCATGTCCGATAGCATGTCAACATCTATATAAAATGTCTCCAACAATCATCATGCATCATATATGAATCAAATCCAACAATAATCCAGGATCTAACATCTAACACCATACTAAATCCAAACTATAAGGATGTCCATCATATAGTCTATAGTATCATGATCAATAATAAAAGGTGCCAAAGGGAAGTGGGTAGTACATACTATGTATTAATCTATGTTGACGTGATTACTTTGGAAAAGTTTGGAAATGATAGAAAAATTCTTCATCTCTTAAATTGTGTCCTAAAAAGTTGTCTAGACCAAATTGTATGGCCATTTTGGACCTTTTTATATGCCCTTTTACCTTTATGATTTCAACTCGGAAACTATCCGGGTCTCACACTACTTCTTGATCTATTACCTTTTGTAAATTTGACTTTTGACATTGTGTAATGCTTGTTTTATAGTTGATTGAATCTTGAAAACACTATATGGTGAAGAAGTCTTGGAAAAAAATATAAGTTGTGTTGTGGGCACCCCTATGCACTGCCAACATCACCACTTCTCTGAAGAGGGCTCAAACTACATGTCGTTATAACATAGCTTGTGATATTTATAATGTAATAAACCATATTGATAACCATGATCTTGTAACAATGTGATTTTACTTGAAAAAAATTTCCTAACTTGACTTGACTTTGATAATGTGTCTTTTGTGCTTGCATATCTGAGTGGATGACTACCTTAAAATGAGTATGTATATTATATGAATCTCAATGGAGTGTTGGATTAGCTTTTCTTTTGAATCCTCCTAGTGTTTTCTCATTGGAATGTTAGGTTTTAATTAGATAGAATGATGTCCCTTAATATGGGATGAATAACTTACTTATATATGTGTTTTGGATTTGGAAAAATCAGATAAGGTTGATTAGAAGTGTACCAATTGAGTTCAAATTAAGAAATGTATCATTAGAGGGAGAGGGACAAAAGTAGTTAGGTCATCCCATAATTTATGGGCACTATGACCCTTTCTAGTCACTATGTTCCTTGCATGTGTGAATGATTTGAAAATTGGAATTGTAATATGTGAGGGTATAACCTAATTTGACGAATTAATATTATTGTTATGCAAATAAACAATTTATGTGTGTAAGAAAAAATGAATGAGATATAAATAGGAATAACATAATTTCCCAAATTGAGTAAGTGTGGGATAATGTAAAAGTGTTGTACAATATATGTTGTTACAAGACATGAATTACCAAAACGAGTGTCTATAGATGGATAACATGATTTATCTCCTTACACATATGTGTTCACTTATTTAGCTAAATTCAAGACACACTGATTGGTACACACTTATAGGAGCACTCATGTTTCCTTACATTCTCATCATTTGGGGACAATCCCTCCACATTCTACAGGAGTTATTATTCTATTATATTTCATTTACACTTCCTCATTTATACTCAATTATATACATTGTGTACTTTCTACTTTATAGACTAATAGGACTAACACATGTGTCTTGTGTAGTGTTGACATCTATTGTTTCATATATTTCACTTATTTTTGTTACTACATCATATTATCATGTTTTAACACTTTTCTTTCATGCATATATGCTTATGTGTGTTATTACTTACTTATTTTCCTTACTTTTATGTGTGTGTGTGTGTATTATTACTTGTGTGTAGGCATGTTTTTGGCATCATGTTGATCTTGTTTACAATGGCTTTATCTTATTTGTAAGCCCATAGTCCTTCATTGTCTTGAAACACCATGGGTGTCCTATGTTTATAGGCCCCAAGCCTTTTGTATACTCATATATGTCATTTTTACAATTAGATGTATTGATTCTTTCTTGTTTACTCCTACATATGTTGTTCATATTGGTTTCTTTAATTTATACTATATTTATCTATTTCTAGCATTGTTTTGTTACAAACCATAGTTTCCACCATGCGCTAACACCTTTCCTTTTGCATTTACATGTTCTCCAAGTTGGTCTCCTCTTCAACATTTTACACATCTTCTCCAATATCACCTTCATCAATACAAACCTGGTTTTCAAACATGCATCAAAAGAGGGGGCATCTATCTAGGTTTATTATACATTTTTAGGAGACACAAATAAAACTTTGGGGAAAGATACATTAAATATGGGGTACATTCACCTAGAAAGGTATTCATACACATAATTTCAGAAAAACAACATAGGGTCAAAATTGTACACTTTAGTTAGAACCATATGGTATGGTCTAATGCATTTTTGATCAAGGGAAAATTTTAACAGGTTTTAGATTTTTCATATTTTTCACCTATTTATATAGGTGTTTTAAAAAAATTCACATCTATATTACTCCAGTTCAAATTAGTACAATGGGCATGAAATTTTCCATTCCTTCTTTTCACAAACACTCGGCTTCGATTGATTTCAGATAATCTTAACGTTATGGATCTCTTTCCTATTTCATCATTGTTAGAAATTTTCATCATATTTCACCATTTATTCAGTTCATACTTAGTTATTTGGCATATGGGAAGATTTTAAGGGAAATTATTCTCCTTTATATTGTATGTTCTTATTTACATAATCGAGTATAGATCAGTCCACAACGGTGTGATTCGTGGGGTTAAGGAAATAAAGAAAGTAAGGGTTTCATTAGTAGGTTTTCCTCTCATATTACAATTAAAGGGGAAGATATAAAAGCTTCAAATAAATTTAGTACACAATATTATTCCTTTGTAAATTTTTATTTGTACCTATTTATTCTTCTCTCTCTTGCACATTTATGTGTTGGGTTGTATGCACCTAACACTCTATTTACTCATCGACACTACTTAGGGAGTGATCGCCCCAATCCTTCATTGAAGTTCAAAAATACAAATCTCCAAGTAAAAGAAAAGCATGAGAAAATAGGTGTATTATTTTCCTTGTTTACATCTTTTCATTTCACATATATGTAAATGCAAATCTTTTTTATACATATTTTTTTGAGTTACATCAAATATTTATCACAAACATTGACTACAATATGTGTTACTGATTTTATCGTGGATCATTTCAACACTAATAAAAATAATGTAGATGTAAAACAAACATTTAAGAAAAGAAAAATTTTGTTTACACACTTAGTTATAATTTCCTTTAAGTGTGTAATTTTTGATTTCATACTAAAAGGGAGGAAAATATAAACACTCAAATTTGGTAATTTGCACTTTAGAAACCCTTGATTTGACTATGAACTCTTGTTATGAAAAATAAACCTTCTCCATTCCTGCTTGGCACTTTTCAAGGTCCATTGTTTAGCTCATTTATCCTTGCACACCGACTTGTTGACACATCTGGAGACAAAATGCACAAATAAATAGAGAAATGTTAGTCTATCATCCCCAAAATTCATTTAGCACATTTCATGTTCCCATTTAGGACCATATAGATTATTCGAACTATATATATGATCCTTACCTACTTATATGGTCTTAGACTGGTATGTCTTCCACTCCACTTTCAAATTGAAATCTTTCATTAGGTATTATACTTCATTTGGGTCAACCTTTCTTAGATAAATCATCTTTCAAACCCTATATAAGAAAGCAAACACTACCTTGTTTGTTAACCTAGAATTCATAAGGTAATGTAATAGATAACTCACTTCATATACTTATAAAAGACATATAAAGCTCCATAAATATCATAATATCACATCTAAAGTCATTAGGGTAGAAATTGCATCAAGTTTTAAGGTACAAACCAGGTCAATGTAACCATATCTCTCATCTACAAGGACTCAAACATCCTCTCCCAAATTATTTTAGTAAGATCCAAGTCAAAGTGATCATGGTCAAAGTAAATACCAAATTTGATTGATCTATCAATATATCACATGATAGGTGTAGAATGATGTGTAGTTTGAGGCCTCTTTGAAGTAGTGTTGATGTTGGTGGTGCACGGGGGTTCCCACAACCCTTATATAACTTGTTTTACAAGAATATTCATTTGTGGCTAGGGTTTGATATGATGATAATACTACTCGAGAGAGACTTGTTATATGTGTGATAACTAGGGTTTCATAGCGATAGAAAAATACATGAATATTACCAGCCTAGAAAGTTACAGAGGATGATTTAGAGTAGGTCCAAGACCATACAATAGGGTCATGACTGTATGATATGATCTTGGAGTTTTAGTATGATTACATTCCAAGTCGATTTCAAGTTCTAGTACCAAAGGCCAATCAAGCTCACATCGCCTAGTTTCACTATTACATAATCCTATATCTCTATGAAATTCATCTAAAATCAACTAAGGCTTACATTCGTCTTGAGATTTCAATTGTATATTAAGTTGATTGGTGTGTGTTAATTATGTTTATCTGATTTGAGTTGTAAACATAATTTACTGTTTCTATTGTAACATCTTTGTAAGATCTATAATCAACTCTAATATAATTTACACCTAATTAAATTAACCTAAAATTTAATTAAGGGTTAAATACTAAAGGGGTAGAACTATTAGAGAGTATGTGCAACCAAATGACTATCAAGAGGCCTAGATGGGATAGAACTACTAGAGATATTATATGCAACTAAATGCATATTAGGATACCTATAAGGTCTAGAGCCACTATAGACATTATGTAAAGCCAAATATGAAGTGCCCACTTCCCTTTGACACTTTTAGATACTTGATCTTGATCTCGTTGATCTTATTATGGACACTATTATGTTTTGTTTAGTATGATGGTTAGATGTTAGATCAGAGATTATTATTGATCTGGATTCAGTTATTATGCATGATGATTACTAGAGACATTTTTATATGTGGATGATGATATACTGTTTGACATGGACATATTATAGATGTTGATTTGGACATGTGACATTGGATATTGTGAGTAGACCTAGTATGGAAGATTATTGATGATGATATAGTTGATTAATTAATTGAAAATGATAATGTTGAATTCTTGATGTTGTTGTGATTCATATGTTTAGATGATCTTGAGATGTTGTTTATATCATTTTGGATGTTCTGATATGGCCATGAGGCCAAAGGAGGTATTTGTGTTTTGCAGGTTAAAATATCACAACAATTTCGGGAGACTGAAGACCAACCATATTGGAATTCTAGGTGAATTCAACAAGGTCACCATGGAAACTGTGTTGTGTGTGTGTGTTGTGTTATGTTAGGGATTCCCATGGGGGGAATTTCCATTATATGTGACCATGGGTTTGTGTATTTATTAATGTGGTTTCTTTATTAATGTTTGCATGTGTTTATTTTGTGATGTGTTACCCTTTTCATTAGTTATTATATGTTGTGTTAATGTTGTGGATAATCATGTGTTAAAATAAATAAATCAATATGTCATAAGAATGTAATTAATGAAGTTGTTTCTCTTAAATGTAATGTTGTAAGAGTGTGTAAGAAATGTGTAAGAATGTGTAAGGGATATGTAAGAGAATGTAAGATAGATTTTGGAGTGTGAAACACTTCATCCTCTTGGGAATTCGAATTTGTCCTTGGAGGCTATATTTGGAGGCTTGTGGGACAAGTTAAACTTGTCCCACACCTCTTAAAATTATTCACCAACCATACCTATGGTTTGGAGGTTAAATTTAGGCCTTTTTAATGTATTTTGAAATGACTAATTATAAGTTTTAATTACACTTCTCTTACATGTTTTAAATTCAGTCCTTTTGGGGTATGGGTTATTTTGGAGTGTGTAAGTCAATTTGTCATTTTATTTATTATGTTTAGGTGAATGATGTTGACTTTGATCTTGGGGTTGAGGAAGAATGATGTGGCATCCCACATGGATCCACATCATCCTCTTCTCTTCCCTCTCCTTTAAAATTTGAACTCCTTGCTTGTTGGATGGTTGTTGAAAATTTTCTTATTCCTCTTGGGGTCAATTTTTTATTGCTATTTTGGAGCCTTGCTTATGAAAGGAGTTTGGAGTCATTTGCATGTTGGTGTGTTGCTGATTTTAGACTGCATAATGACATTTAGAAGATTTTTTATCTTGGAACAAACTCCATTATGGAGAGGTAGGAACTCGATCCTTTTGAAAATGTTTCTTTCTCTTGCATGCATGTATGAAATGGTGAATGTTGTTATGTGTGTGTTGGCTAGTTGGGTAGACTAATTAGGACATGGTGTAGGAGAAGGCTATGGGGATTTCAAATGGGGGCATAAGGGAATGCCAATGGCATCATTTTTATTATGGAGGGAGTTTGGGATTGGGATCCACCATGGAAAATAAATAGCTTGCATTTCTTACTCTTGGGGGGGGCATAAGGGAGAAACTTTGGGGGGGCATAAGGAGTAATTTTGTGGGGCATAAGGATATGTGAGATGGTTTATTTTGGTGGGTTGTATTGGTGGATTCCCATTTCCCATTGGGAGGCATAAGTAGTTCCCCATAGATCCTTTCTCTTGTTGGCTTGCTTGATGAAGCCTTAGTTTTGTTTGCACTTGTTTAATGTAGTTGTGAACTACATTCTTCTTGAAATGTGTTTCAATGTTAAAATACTGCATGTTTTTTGTGGAAGATTTTATTGCCATGTGTTGTATTGCATCTCTTATTTCAATATGGTTGGGGTTCGAGGGCCAATGGGGAAGGATGGCTTCTCCCTTCTCATTAGATATCTTGGTTGGGTGGAGAGCGTTGCCTTTCCCCCTTCCTTGTTATGATCAAGATGAAAAGATGAAGAAAATAGCATGCTGTTGTTTTTGAGCAAGAGGAATATACAGTTTGACAGTCCCTTCTTTGAGCAAGTTCATTGTAATCCTTCCCACTTTGGAGTGGATGAATTGTATAGAAATTTGTAATGTGAAGATATTTGTATTGATAATGGAAGATTAAAATTGGAATGTGAAATGTATAGAATTTATATATTCTACTCTCTTTTTGAAAGGAAGTTTGAAAGGATGCTACATGCATTGCATTTTGTATTTAGAAATCAAATGGAAAAGAGATAAATTGTAAAGTTGTTATTGGAAATCAATAAAGGAATGCTCTACCTTCTCATACTTGCATGATTGTGTTGGAATTGAATTGTTGTTGTGAATCAAATCTCTGTTGGAATGAAGAATGCGTATGAAGGAAAAGACAATGTTTTATTCTCTTGAAATGAGTTGAATTTGGAAATCAGGCTTTGTATAATTGCTATTGAATGGTTGACTAAATCAATTGAATGCATTAGACTAGAAAGGAAATGAATTCTCACACTTGGAGGATGGAAAAATGTTTAAGAACCTTTAATGTTGATCTTTGTTTTAATTTCCAAACCTGGCAATCAAATTTATCAAAGAAATGAGCAATTCAAACTTGCACCAAGAAATAAGATATGAAACATTGAAATTTAGATGTAATAAGTCATAAGGAACTCAAATTGACCTTAACACTTAAGAAAGGACCCTCAGAACTTTATAAAAATCCAATTTGAACTTGCACAGCCGTTTTACTTGTCAAAAGATGGAAAATTATCAATTGCAACTCAATAAACTAAATTTAATCTTGAAACCTCTCTTAAATCCATCCAAGAATAAGTCTCCATGTTTGATTGACATGTTGAGAAAGTAAGAATTCAAAATTGAATGAAATTTTATAAGTTAAAGATTACTAGTTTGCTTTGCAAAACCCTACATATTTTTTTCATCAAATTGACCACTTAAACTTCATCAAATTTCAAAATTGATGACTTCTATGTAAAGAGGGCTTTGAGAGCTTTCCATAAAGTCCTTGTTTTCCCAATTCTGAGCTTCCTATCAAAAGTTATGGCCATTTGAAGTTTTACTTCAAATTGGCATTCAAAAATAAAATAAATCTAACTGTTAACTTTAATTTTTGACTTTGGAAAAATTTCCACAAAAATTCTGCGGCCCCGCCATCCCACAACCAATTAGGACCTGCCATGTGGCACCTCGAGGGCAGTGGACTAGTTTTAAACTTGTCTTTTTGAAAATTTTACCTTGGGAAAATTTTCCCACTTTTCCCGCATCCCTGCTGGCCCATAGCCAATCACGTGCTGACACGTGGCACAACGGAGAGACGTACCCCTTTTGAACTTAAACCTTTTAAGTTTTGGACCTTGGAAAAATTTCCAAATTTTTCCCACGTCCCTGCTAACCCGCATCCAATCACATGCCAACACGTGTCTAAACAGAAGTGCGGGAGGTTTTGGACTTAGCACTCTTTGTTCCCCTCTCACAAAAATTCATTTTGTCTCCATGGCCCCGCACTAGTGCCCTACCTTAGAAATCCCTCCTTCGCGTATGCATGGGCCCACACAAATATTTTGGACTTTTCTCCCTTTTGGTGTAATGCCTTTTTTTTTTCTGCCCCATCTCCTGCACCAATCAACGCATGACACATGGAATTTCTAGTGTTGGCGTAAGTGAGTACCAATTTGGTCCCCTTGCAATTTTGGTGAAAGAGACTTAAAGTCTCAACCCGCTCCATCAGCCTGCCATTTCTCCCAACCAACCAGGGAGCGACACGTGTCTCCCTCACCGGGCTTGCAGAGGCACGTGAATGCATTTTGCACTTTTGCACCCAAAAAAGGAAAAATGCGCCAAGTTCATCCCCACTCTACTGACCCATGCAAGGGGGAAAATTTTCCTCCCTAGGCCCGTGGACTCTCCTTGGGAAAATTTCTCCCCTAAAGTCCACTAGCTCATATCTTACAAAATATAAGGAGTTAGGAGGACTTCTTTATATCATCGGAAAGGTGAGAAAATTTCCTATCCAATGGGAATGATTTAGGAAATTTTGGAAGCATTAAGTATGAGAAAAATCCTATTGAAACTCTGAGGCTACTAGAGAGTAGGCATGGGGGTAAATTACTCCTTGAACCTAACTAAAACATATAACCCTAAAATTTGAACCTTGTGAACTTGTTATTAGTTAATGAAGGGAACATATGTTGTGGTACATTAGTCTTATTCTGGAATCATTAGTGAAAACTGATGTCTTGCAACCTAGTTATAGACACTTCAAATAAAAAAAAATTATCCCATAATTTTCTAGCTAACCCTAGGTTGTTTCTTGGGTCTCAAGTGGTTTTTTAAAAGGGCACTACAAAATACCTATTTGTAGATGCACTAGAAGTATGAATGGAAATTATAGAAGAATGAATAGGAAAGTTAGGAGAAAAATCCTCAAAGGGAATAAATTGAATGGTGACAACCTACTAATTGTGAAAAAAATTGACACATTATTGAATAACTATTGGAATGACCCTAAGAGAATATAATCAAGAGAGACCTAAGTTTAATTCACTAGAGCTAAGAATAACAACAACTAAGAATGATACCGACATAGTAAGTGGCCCAACTTTAATAGGCATAGTAATGCATTGATATAAAGGATCAAAGTTGAAAGTGAGCTTATTTATGGGAATGTGAAGAGAGTGGAGTAATGGAAGAGAGTGGATATTACCCGTATTAGGTGGATCAACCAACACATAGTGTATAGGTACCTAATGAAGAGATATAGGAATGGCCAAGGTATCTAAATAAAATTTTCATCTATTTCAGAGTCATTGAAATTTATAATTAGTGGAGGAGATGGCATGTGAGTAGAAATTATAATCATTGCATCCAAATTCTTCTCGTTAGAGGGTAGTGGTGGTACCACTTGATAAGTATTTTACACTTTAAAAGTATATTTTTCATTATAATGCTTAGGAAGTGGATCATTGAATATTTTCACTTTGGGATTATCATTGGTTGGCTTAGAAGATTTAGTAGTAACATCCCATTCAATGTAATTGGAGTCAATAATATCTTTGATAATGTGACGAAGCTTGAATCATGGATTGGTGGAGTGATTAATGCATTGATGATAATCAAAGTAAGTATTTTCATTAAAACTATTAATTTGAGGCTTGCTCACATCAACCTCAAATGGTGCAGGGAGGAACATGAGATTACACTCAAATAATTGTTTCAATATAGTGTGTGAGATAAAGGTAAGTGTGTAAACTATCGTCATGTTGTTTTTAATTGTAGCTTAGTAGGTTGAGAAATAACATTTACAGTTCCTTATAAGTAGCCATAACATTAGTAATCTTTCCTTTAAATGTGTATTTTCTTAAAAGCTTGGCATTAGATGGATTGTGAGTACTACCAACGTACTTGTTTTTGTTCATATGTAATATCTTAACTTAATTTTCTTTTAGTATATGACATAGATGGTCAAATGATTGAAACTTGTCAAATATGACTAATTCTTATAAGGGATAAAACAAACTTTGATTAAAGAGATATTTTAGCTCACTATCAATTGAGATATTTTTCATCTTAGTAAGCATTGTTTTGTATATTAAGACATAATCATTAATATGTTTGTTAGATCCTTGTCTCATCTTATACATTTTTGTATATGAAACCTTGTCCCCAATTTCGATAGAGATTTTTGCTAGGAATTTATTTGCTAAATTAGTGAATGAGCACACAAAAAGGTGTCGGAAGGTCACATAACCATTGTAACACAAAATCATTAAGACTTGTAGGAAAGATATTGTTGAGAAAGGTGTCATAATATGTGTAATCATAATAATCCACATGAAATGAGTGAAGATGCTCAATTAGGCCACCTTTTCCATTATAACTAGTAAGTGTAAGTATAACGAAACCAAGAGGCATAGAATAAGAATCCACTTCGGATTGAAGTTGGTTGTGAAACAACTAAGTAGAATCTATAGAATGAGAAGAAGTAGATGTATCTTGTTGTAATTGTAAGATTTGAGATTATAATGTATGGACAAAGGTTGTAATAGTTTGTATGCTAGATGAAGAAGCATACAAACCATTATGATTTTGTACAATATGTGTAGTAATAATAGTATTTACATGCATAGACATAGATATAATGGAAAGATTCAGTACCCTTGAGGAAATAGGAATTGTAGATGTAGGAATAACAAATGTCTTGAGATGACATAATGAAGCATTCTTAAGTTAATATCTTGTATTATATAGAATAATACTGATGTTGGTGGGATAATCTTGTAATAAATGTGTTAGTTGGTGTGCTTTATCTATAGGAAGGTCATGTTCATGATTTTTAGAGTGAGTATTGGAGACCTCACCTTGGACATGATCATCATTAATAGTGATAACAATATTGGTAAAGATATCAAAAGTAGAATAAGATCCAATGGTAGGGACCATTGTGCCATGGTTTATGCCAACATAAGGGGAATGGTATCGGATGTCGGTGGGATATTGAGAACATATACATTGAAGGAAAAGATTGTAGAAGAGTTGAGGATTAATCATGATGAGAAAGAAAACCAAATACAACACCAAGAGTAAAGAGGTAGAACATAAACAATCCCTAAGGTGATTAGGGCTTGAAAGAAGGTACAAGATACAATGTCAGGTTCACCAAAATGTTTACACCTTTTTTATATTAAGTAATCTAATTTTTTAGAGAATAAATTAGATTAAGGATGTAAGGGTGGTTATAGGGGGTTATTTTGATTAATTAACTTCCAACAAAAGAATCATACAACACAGATCAATGCTTATACATTATACTACAAACTTGAAAACATTATAATATGAGTGCACTTAGCTAATCGTAGATAATTCTTGGAAGTTATGGATGTACATATAACTGGAACTAGGAGATATAAACCTAATAACACTTCATTCCCGAACTATGATTACAAACTAACCTAGAGTAAGACTATATAACATTTTCGGACCTCCCATATGGTCTTGACCCTATTACGAATCTTTGAATTGTTTGGATTCTACTTCTTCCAATTTATGGGAGTGTCACCTTCCTATAAATTTTTATCTCTATCAAACCTTAGTTTTTGATCATGTTGTTAATCCCTCTTAACTTTTTGAATAAGATATCAAGCCCTAGACATGGGTAGGAAACCATGAAAAATAAATATCACTTGGGTTGTGGGTACCCCCATGTATAACTAATGTTGGAACTACTTTGAAGATGCCTCAAACTCCATATCATTTTCCATCTAGAATTTGATATATGAATGAATACAACTATGGTTTTCTAACTTCGTTGAAAATTTGTGATTTGAGTTTGGCTCTTGCTAAAATACTTGGAGAAGGTATGTTTGAGTGCTTGTATAGGAGATGACCTAACTTATTGACCTAGTATGATGTTTAATACTTGTAGTGATTTTTCCCTAATCAATTTACACGTGATTTTCTGATATTTAAGGAGGCTTAGGTAGCGTTTGAAAGATTAGGAAGTGACTCGTATCAATGTAATGTCGTATGATTTCTAGTTATCTAAATGAGAGACTTTATATTTTCTTACATATAGTTTTAAAGGTAAATTATCAAAGAAAGGTCAGGGCGGAGGGAGTAAAGGACCCATCAAAAAATGTGAAATTGAAAGAAACTTTGAGGATATGTCGGTGAAACTATACAAATAGATCTAAACTGGATATAAACTCCTGACCAAACTATACGATTTTTCCTAGCATGAAAAACATGAAAAATGGAGTTTACATCTTGTTATTTGGGATTTTTTATGAATTTATGTATTAGAATCTCAAAATTCATCGGCATATTAGTGTGTATGAATAAGTAATATAGATATGAGATATTATGATGTACTAACCAGGATAGAAAGAATGTATTTATCTTAGTAAGAGTGCATTTTCAAAACTGTGATGTCAAAAAGTAAATTCCTAAATTTGAGTGTCTACACTTACCACTCTCTTTGACTCCTACTTCTTATGTGTCGATATCTAAAACAATTATGTCCTTTATTATTATATTGTGATGTATTTTATGGGGAACCCCATCTTGCATATTTTATTATTTTTCATTCTCCTTTTTTTCGAGCAAGGTTTAACCTTTCTAGAAACATTTTCCTAGTAAGCTTGTCCCGGATTACGAACCCCTCCTTTCTTCATTTCGAATTTGAATTTGAATGTGTGTTAGTTATGTGTCAAAATTTTCTTAATTTAGCATTGATCACTATATAATTACTTCACTTAAAACCATTTTGGGGAGTATTAAAAGATTGTATCAAGGGATAATCTATCAAGAATTTCATACACATTTAATTTCGGGGTTTGTTTATTTCATTACTAATTTTGAAATATTATTTTCACTTTGCGTCACTTTGGTATAGGAAGATCATCTATATTTACATATTATTCACATTTTATTGAACACCTACTAAAAGGGATAACTACACATGTTTGATGTTTATTCAGTTAGGAAATGTTTCAAGGGGATAACATGAATCAAGCAAGTATTAACCCCTTTTAAGTTTGAATTGAAGAGTTACGGTTCTAACGCAAAAATAATACATTTTTAGGTGTAAGAAATTCATTTCCAAATTCTAAACATAGATTCCATATCTATAGCATAGGTTAAATAAAATCTAAAGTCAGAATGTGGTGCAAACCCACAAAAGATACATTCACATATCCTAGACAGATTCACCAGGAAAATTGGTCCCTATTTATACAAACCCATACGTCATTCAATTTCAAATCCCCATAGGCTACAAACATTATTTTCAAATTGTGTACAACAAATTTACCTAGTTTCAAATCAATATCACACCCCTACATCTAGTATAAAAATTACTTCCTTGTAAACCCTAACCCTAATTTATATATTATACATTCTAGAAGAGTTTTTGAGTGAAATATCTTACTTTTGTAATTATAGGACTATTTATTTATCTTTTTGTTTCAAAATCATCTTATTACACACATATTAGTGATATCTTGATTATATAAATTATTGTTTGTTTATTACACCTTTTCAACAAGGGATCTTATAGCCATAATCCCCTCTTCTTCTCCTTTTTCTTCTTGTTTTTTTAATTTGAGATCATCTTATTTTTATTTCAAGTTCTATAAAGGTTTTGAGAATTTGATATTATTAATTGCATCCCAATGTGTGCAAGTTTAATTTTTGTATATAGATCTAAAACCCAAAAAAATAAAATATTACAATTTGATCAGTTTATTATTGCATGTGGAGACATTGGACACTTGATTATGTTGATGTTTCTTAGATACTTCCATGTTTTATCATCATGTTTATTTTGATACTCTAACACTTGGCAGGGTATTATATGTGACACTTTTGCTTATTCATGTTATAGACATTCTATGTGATTTAGAGATGATGATATGGATGATTATGTGATGAGATGAATGTGATGTTTTTATTAGATATATCATTGATTTTTATCATCATTTTTATATTGATGGATAGATAAATGTGGTGTGATTATATTAATTTGTTATAGAGTTGATTTATTATCATTATTATTCACATTATCACTTGATTTGATTTTAGATCGAGTAGGTATGAAGTTTTCTTTGAGTGTGTAGGATTACGGGTTGTTCCACAAGTAGAACATGGGACTCAATGGTAGCACTACTAAGATAAAAAAAAGTTCACCTTGCCCAAACCTAGCCTCACCTTATTGTTACCTTTTCATTTATTTGTGGATGTGAGTATGGTATGATCAATTTATTTTTATGTGATAGTACTTTTGGTGCTCAATTTGATCTCACCTCGTTTGTCCTTGAAATTCTTTAGTTTGCGGGCTCTGTCATATTTTCTATCTCCCCGTGTTGATGCGTGAAATCTCTATCCTTCATTTGGTTTCCATGATCAGTCCTTTCCTTTGGTCGAGGATCACTTTAAATCTAGAATTTGTTTTTTGTTCCTCTATCCATGTGAAAGAATTTGTAACTTGGGTGTAAACTCGGGTTTTTTCCCTTCCTTCCATTTTTCCATAGTCACATTTTGTTTTCCCCACAATTTTGTCCCAATATCTATGGAAACGTGGTCCTTTCGATTGGATGTGGCTCAATGGATCACATTTGGGCCTTATATCATTTCCAAATTCTCTATCCTTAAATAAAGATTCATTTCTAGGTGCAAATGGTGATTTTCCTACATTTTATGGTTTGACGTGTGTTTTCCCCACAAATTTATATCTCAACATCTGTGGAAACATGGCCCTTTCTAGTTGGATGTGGCTCGGTGGGGAATTTTAAAACTCTAAGGTCCACTTCAACTCAAAGCTTGTCTACATGGAGGGTCGGTGCTCATCTGAAAATTTACATTTTGGTTTGACCTTTGGAGTTACGTCTAGGGAGACACATGGAGGTTTCCACTGGCCCTGCCTAGAATTAGACATTTTTTCATGTGGCCGGTGCAGCTTTGTCAGACCATGGACACGTGGAGGGCCGATGCTCATTTGAGGATCCACTTCTAGGTCCTACCTTAGAAATTTTGCTATGGGGACACATGGTGATCCCGCGCTTGTTTAGGGTCTCTGTTTTTGGGCACCATCTCAAATTTGTGCCAGGGAGACATGTGGAGGATTTTCTTTGGCTCCTCTCTATACTTCAACTTTCCAATTAACTTTCTAAGGCCTGTGACACATGGAGGGACCATGCCTATTTGAGGACCTACCCCTAAATTTTATTTTTAAAGGAGTTTCATGTAGACACGTAGAATATTCTCCTCACTCGCCCTTGCTTGGACTTTTTAGTAGCAAAGGAAAACTATCTCAGACCCTAGACACATGGCGCCTTCCACTGGTCCTTAAATTTGTTTCAACAACTTTGTCGAATGAGACACATGGTGAGCTCCGTGCTTGGTTGGGGTATCCAATTTTGGGCACCATATCAAAAGAGTGTCATGGAGACACGTGGAGGCTTCCACTAGATACTTTTATACTGAGAATTTTCAAAGACCAAAAGGTGTTTTTCTTGGGCCTAGGGCACATGGAAGGCCCGCACTTGTTTGGAAACTTGCCCTTGTACTTCTCCTTTGTAGTTGCACTAAGGAAACATGTGGTTGACTCTAATATAAATTTGAGAAGGGGCAAAATCGATGGTTTTGTGAATTTTTCTAATTTTTCTACCTTTTTTGTTCCAAGACTCCAAAAGGTGTGAATATGCATTGTTTTTCTTACAAATCGACTCACAAAGGCAGTATGCGAGAATAATCAGCATGGAAAATCAATTTTCGAGAGGCATGAATTCAGTGTCCATGCGGGGGCATTCATTTCTCAAGGTGTTTCCTTAAGGGTGAAAAGGATTTCCTATCGAGATCCAAATGTAGAGCCATCGTAAAATGATTAAAACGGGAATTTTTCACACGAAAGAATAAGAGTTATTAGAAGGATTTGTCAAAAAATTTGTGGCATGACATCCTAGTCATCATTCGAGGGTCTGAGAAATGTGATCAGTTCATGATTTTTCCACCTAGTAGTTGTGGGTGTAAATTTGTTAAACATCACTTTCCGAGACAAATTGGTAAGAAGAAAAGGTTCCTCGAATATTCTTATTTTTGGGGGAAAATTTGGGATGAGTGAGCGAGTGAAATGTATAAATGCAATGAGAATACTCTTGCAAAGGGTCAAGGTTAATTTTTATGAGAAAATTTGAGAAATCCCATCTTCCTGAGAGACCAATATGATAAACCTGTTAATTTCCTGTGTTTTATATTTCAATAGTGTCATGCTGGTTACAAGTGTATAACCATTGACAAGCGTTGAGATTGTTTGAAGAAACTTTCCCCTACTAATGAATATAATCAACTTCAAATTAATCTATGTTAATCTTGGGAAAATTTGTCTTCTTTATTTCAGAATGTTTGCAAGTAGTTTTTCTTTTTCCTATTGTAATCTTGTGTTAAAGTCCCTTTGAATCACATAGGATCTCATCCCTATGACAGTTTAGTGGCATTTCTAATTTCATTTCAAGAAGAGCCTTCATCCTGTGATGAGATAAATAATTTAAAATAACTTTATTGTCATTTGTTGATAAAGATTGTCTGTAATCCTTTGGGTGTATCTTAGGCATGAGGAACCAGTGATCTTTGATGCTTAATTGAGTCTTTAGCTCAAGCCTTCGTGTTAAATTCTTGGAGATTGTGTGAAACCATGAAAATATAGGCCTCTATTGATGCAAACCTTCTGGTTGAAGGAATATTTTATCTATTCTGAAGTTTTTTTTCATTTAGTCTTCCAAATGTTGTGAAGGTCCTCAAAGATCTAGCATACTCAAGTTCATCCTACTTAATCTCCCACAAAAACTATTCAAAAAACAATGAATCCAACCTTGAACTACCCCTATTTTCCCGGTGTGTCCATAAATGAATAGAATCTACTGCCAAAATATACAAAAGAAATCAGGATCCCATAATGTCTCTAGTAACCTTCAACCCTATTTAGGAAATATCACCATTCTTTAGAAGTGACAACTCGTGAGAGTTAAATTGTGGTGCATTGATCATATTTTCTCAGGGTCTCCTTTGAAATTTGTGTAAAGAAGGATATCTTCATTCTCCTTCACTAAAAGAGGTTACAAAACTAGTCCTCTCACCTTGGTCAAAAGGCACATCATAAAGAAGTGAGGATAGATCAAATCCTTAATGAAGGTGCTATCCATTTCTCTGATGCCCAAGTGAAAAAGAGTCAGACGAATCCCCTCCCTGGCTAAAAAAATGACTCATAATATGATTTTTCTATCTCTCAGTGTCTTGTTAAACCTATTATGCTTCTTAGTTTCCCAAGGGATAATAAATTTTGATACCAACAAGTCCCATTTGTAATCTTTCACCTTTGATCTCCTTGTAATTTGATTTTGTTAGTAACCCTCTTATCTGGGCGTGTTTGTTGATTAATAGTCATTTGATCATGTTTTTAGTTGGTGTTTTGTTAGTACTAAGATTTTTTTGTGATGTCTTGGTATCACCTAAATTGGTTTTACGAGGACCACTAAACACCTTAGAAAATCCACTTTTTCTAAAATATCTTATTTGAGTAAAAAGTTCCAATTTGGAGGCTTGGATGGAAAGTATGGGGTCCTTATTACCTTAAAAAGACCTATTTGTGTAAACTATCGATGAGGGGAATTTTTATGAAGTCAAAATATTTTTCCCTCACAAAATTCCCTCTCAAGTGACCATATTTCCTTTACTTAACTCATGTGAGTGACCTTAGGATGGGGTAGCACACATTTAGGGGATTACATTTTGAATTTTGACTTTTTGGAATTTGTTTGGTTGGGAGTACTTGGATGGGGAATTGGGTGAATGGGACACTCCTATTTGGAAGGGTGATACATGTCACCCTCCCATGAGCTCGGGGATGTAGAGCTTTCTCTATTTCTATCCCCAAATTGGATTTTGGAGAGGCTTTTGGGAGGAGTTTCTTTTTAGAGAGAATTAAGAAGGAGGATATCTTGATTATGAGGTAGGCCTCACCTGTTCTTTTGTTTTAATTATATTTTAATGCATGTAAACTTTGTTAGATTTGATGATGTTTTGTGTTTGGTATGGGAGTGAAAATTGCTATTTTTCCTCATTCTTGTGTTGATTTTTTTGTCCCTCTACCCCTAATGGGAAGTGGATATGGTAAATATTTGGGAAAGGGAAGGGATCAATTACTGTATCCTCATGGATTCTTGGGGAATTCATGAAGAAATTTGATATTCTACTCCCTCCCTTGGGGGAAGTAGGAGGGATTTCCATTTGGTTTGGAAATCCCCTCCTATCCTTCCCAGGAATCATGCAATACTTTAAAAGCATTGACAAGGAGGAGGGCATAGAGTTATAAGGAGTTGATGGTTTGATATGAAGTATGGAGTTATTATTCTTAGAGGATGTTCTTGGCTTATTCATTTACTCTTGAAATGTTGGGATATAGTTCTACGTTTTCCCATTATCCTTATTGTTTTTAATGCATTAGTGTGTTATTCATTTTGGGTGTGTGATGGAAATTTTTCCTTCCCTCTTATTCTACTTGTTGGGTTTGTTGGAGCCTTGTTTTTCTTGGTATCTTGGTGGCATGTTATCCCTCTTTCCCATGGGCTTGGGGGAGGCTAGCATGCCCTCTCTTTGGAGAAAGGCATGTAATGATGCCTATGGTTGGGAGGTTTTCAAGCCTTCTTCTTGGTGGTGTTGGAGCTTGGACAAAGTTGAAGTTGGGGCTAGAGTTTGAGGCACACAAGGATTATTTTGGAGTTAGCTAAAATTTCAAAAATTTGGCATGTTGCTCCCTTAAAAGGGATCCTTATAAACTTAAATTGTTAAGTTATTATGGATTTTAAAATTCTATTATTAGATTATTTGTGTATTGAAAACTTGCATTATTAGATTTATTATGTATTATGATTGGACAATTTATATGGATATAGTTCATTTAGAGATCTTAAGGGAATAAGGTATGAATATTTTTAGTGCAAGATTGTTAAATATTAAAAGAAGAGAACTTGTGTTTACCTTGAAACCTAAATAGTTTATGTATTTTAAACCTTTGATTATTTGTTAGGAGTTTCTCAAAATTTGAAGATAGTAAACCTTGTTGGTTTTTAAATAGGTGTACAAAAAATACAAATTTCCATGTTGAGAAGTGTATTACTATTTTAGAAAGAAAATTACTTGTTTATAAAATACCACTTCTTCCATATTATAGTTCAATTTTATTTCAAAATAAATAATGTTAATGAAAAGCACACTAGCTATGATCATATTGTTGTTGGAAGTGAAATTTATTTTGTTATATGTATCTTGTTGTTCGATTGTTTTGATATTTGTATATGTGCATAGATAAGATATTATCTACACACACACACACACACACACACACACACACACACACACACACACACACACACACACACAATCATACATTTTATTTATTATGTTTTTGAAGTAAAATAAATAAATGTATCCTTTAGCTTTATACACAAACTTATGCCTCCATTTTCCAATTTATTTTTTAGTTACATTCTATATTATACCTCTTATGAGGAACAAAAAAATGTTATTTGGAAACATTTCCTTAATATATGCTAAATTTTCCATCATTGTTTGTGGATATAAACCACTAAAATATTGTAAAATTTCCCTTAATATATATAGGCATATAATAACCTTAATCGCATATATGTATATGTATATGTATATGTGTTGTGCCCCGAATATCGGCTAAGTACAAGAAGGCACGTGGGCGAGTGGGGCCTATTTGAAGAAGTGCATGCGGGTTGGAGGCGTGCACGGTAGGGTTATAGCAGGATTTATTAGAACACATTTCATAGCACGTAAGAAAAGACATGTTTTGGGACTTAGCCATATTTAGAGTTCTAGGAAGCACATGAGAAAAATGTGACCCGTCTAGCATGCAGAGTGGATAAGGTGCCATCCTAGAAGCTGCATGGTCAAGAATGGAATATTCCATGCATACATTAGAAGGATCCAAAAATAAATCATTGTAAAGAGTGGATATCTTAGAATAAAGGAAGCATGCTCCACTAGAGGACCACTTGGACACTTGGCAGTGTTTACTGTTACCTTAGACGGCATGGAAATGAAAGTAGAAAGCTATATATAGAGATGTGTAGGTAAAAGAAGAGTGTGTAGTAGTGAGTGGGGTGGAAGAGAGGAAAATATTTGCAAAAATATTATGGAGGATTCTATGGGTTGGGATTAGAGGAAATATCATAGTGATGGCATATTCGAGAGGTATGGGTCTATGTTTATCCTTGTAATATGAAGGACATTGTTTTTTTTTATGCATGACCTTGATCTGCATTATTATATGGGTTTATTATAGCCTTAAATGAATGTAATGTGGTTATTGAACATATTAACATGAATATAATATCCCATTCTAAAATATATATTTTATTCTTAGGCATTAGTCGTAGTACATTTCCTTTGTGTTATGAATTAGTTTTGTATTCTCGTTAGATACTTTTCTTTTAATGAATGCATGGTTCTTTTCCATTCTTTTGCACTTAAGTATCTATCAAAGATGATGTATTCTTACACAACTCACATAAAGGAGGGGCTCATTTCCCGCGCGTGCCTTGGGTGAGTGTGCAAAGGCCCACCGGGTGATAGGTTGACGTGCATGGGATTAGAATGTTGTTATAAGGGTATAAAAATGACTAAATCTTGGTTCCGTTACAAGACCTTTTTTAAATTTGTTTGAGAAATGGCATACATCTTGGTCTCTATGATGCATGATGATAGAACATCTAACCTTGGAAAGTGTTGAAGCATGGTTCAAGAGCATGAAGGAAGATTTTGGTTAAATATTTAGCACTGGACCTGATTTAGATACACGTAGATGGGTAGAAGAGAACATGTACCATGAGTTATACAAGATATTATTATACTATTTTCCAGTAGAAATATATGAATGGCTTTCAACATATGCATCCAGATCAAGATGGTACTATAGATCACATGTATGGACCCAAGATGATTACCGAGACTGTAGGATGCAGATTTGACTTGGACGTGTGTTGTTGATCACTAGTGGAAAGGAGTGTTGACTAGTTATACTCTAGAATACACCATTTCTATGTATTCTTTCCCATAGGTTGCTGAGTTCAAGTTTCTAAGGGAGCCCAGAGGATCATTTTTATGTGTTATCCCTTTGGCTATGAAGATCTTGATCATTACCTTAAGTTTAGAGGCATTTCTTATGGCCAACTAATCTTCTCTAAGCATTGGGTGAGGAAGCTAGGGTGGAGGAAGATGGTGGAAATTGTGGCTAAAAAGGAAAGGGAGGAGAGACAACTCAAGTATAGTGAAGCTCATGAAAGGGAGATGACTAGACAACACAAGGTTACAAGTGTGATGGATCTATGGAGGCAAACATTATAGGAAGGAGTTGAGGTTCACGTAGAGGACATGGAACCTGAGCAATATGTGCTAACCCATCTTGGAAAACATGAGAGAGAAGCCCTTTAGCTTCGATGAGATTCCATCACATAGAGAAAGGATATTTTCTCGGTGCACATCTCGAACCCACCTAGTGACAACCCCCTAGCGCTTGGTTTTCCAGATCAATGGAGAAGTATTGATAACCCATTTGGTATCGGTGGGAGTAATGGATCTACACCCGGAGATATAATTTCTCATTTGGAACATCCATGGGTACGCAAACCATTCTAGCATTTAGGGGATTTTTTTGGACAAGGTGCAAATACGCAAGGTTTTGGTATCACGTTGAGGTGTGGCCTAGGACACACAACATGCGATGGGAAAGATCACAAAACATCGCACGTAGTTCGGTGGGATGTTGGGAACACTAGGCATGACCACGTCGGGCCATTTTTGGCTACGAGAGGTGGATCTAGTGGTATAGGGGCTGACCTTGTGGACCTAGCAAACTGGAGGATATGGTGGGTCAAGAAGAAAATGACCTGATGGATCTAGTGGATCTGGTGGAGGAGGAAACACTGGAGAGAACCAAGGATTTAGATTAGGAGGACAAGGGTCTCAACCACCTCCACAAGTATTCTTTGATATGTATTTGCATTTTTTGGACTACAAGGGTATTGAAGATGTTGCAAAGCATGTGCACAAGTTTTAATTACTATGGTGTGCAAAAGGGATCACTACCCTAGAGTGGAAGGCAAGTCATTTTGCAATGACGTTATAAGGGCATGCACATAGTTGGTATCAGAAGTATGACCCCCATCAAATGGTGGTAGACTACACTACATTGAAGAACACCTTCCTAGCAGAGTTCCATATCCTTGAATTTGAGAAGAAAAGTATCAACACCCTGAAGGAGATCCAACAAGGAATGGAAGAGAGTGTGCGGGAGTATGACGCGTGGTTTAAAACTCTCTTATCAAATCTATCCTATGACATCCACCCTTATCAACATTCTCAATGGTTTGTTGGAGGATTGATAACACCATTTATAAGGGAACTATCACATAATACTTTCACAAACCTGCGCAAGGCCTTAGAAGCTTCCCTACATGTTGAGGCTATTAGGAGCATTGATACTAGTGTTAGCCCTTTTCTAGAAGCTCAAATTGCTACAATGGACAAGAATTTGGAGAAACTATTTGTAAACTTAGCACATGAGGTTCGCAGTGGGATTTGGTGTAGAGACTGTGAAGTGGAAGGGCATGTAAAGGATAGTTTCCCTCAAAATTTGGTACGCGCCATGGTGTAGACTATGAGATTTTCCATGGGGATCATGATGCAAATAGGTGTCCTCTACTATAACACACAATTCACAAAAATGTTTCTTGCTATTACAATATTTATACCTCTATGACCCATGATACCAAGGATTGTAGATTGATTGCTTAGATTTATGATGCTATTGATCTTGGTGTTTGCCATACTAGTTTTACAAGTAGTTCTAAGGATGATAGAGGAGCACATGGAAGAGGTTTTTGTAGAGGATTTCATGGTCACAGTAACCACAGAGGAGGAATAAGTGAGTTCCAGTGAGGAACATGTTATAACTATGGATCCATAGCACATTATAATTGTGAGTTTCCTAACCTATTGTAGTTCTCATGGTGTGGAAAAAAACATAAGTATGAGGAGTGCCCTAAGTTTTTTGAACACATGAACCAACATTACTAGAAAGATAAAGGCATTGGGATTGTGAGTATAAAGAAAGGTGACCCCACTAGATGCTAAGAGTGGTGCATGAATCGAAATTAGAACCTGTGTTGGTAACAATGTGAATGCGAGAAGATGCACGGGCAAGGGAGATGCCGAGATAAAAACTAATTTTTAGGGAATAATTGGTACATGGGAAGTACCCAAACCCTACTCTTTATAAGGGAGTGTATCAATAGACTATGCATGTGATTCAGAGTTTTCAAGGGGAGATCCAATGTCTAAAGGAGTATTCAAAGTAGTTGGAGCAAAGGAAGAATGTTGAGGCTCTGAAGGAGGACCTGGATGAAGTCAAGGAAGTATGTTGGATGTTAAGGAAAGATAATATTATTCCCTTGCTAGGATAATGGGTGAGGGAGAAGGTATTGTTGGCTGCTCAAACATGCACCCATGTCTTGGGTCTCGAAAAGGGACCAAGGTGTTTGAGACCACAATGGAACCATCCCCAAGTTGTGGGACCTTGCAAGCTTGGGACGGATCTCCTGGAGAAGGCCAGTTCCTATATCTATCTCTACTCTCTGCAAGGCTACTCCAGTGCTGAAAAGGGGATACTAAGCTATGAATGCCAAGGACCAGGGAAAGAATGATAGCATGAAGTAAACTACACTAAAAGGTGATAACACCAGAAAAGAGGGATGAACACTATCTTGTTTTGAGAAAGAATGACAGGGAATATGTGAGAGGAGGCTAGGCATGAGTAGCACAATAAAACATGCATTCACCAAATTGTTCTTATGGAACACAACCAAGCATGGAACTACAAGGGACCTGAAGTAGCACAACAATACACAATGCAAGAGAAAAGGCAAGAAGAAGAAATACAAACACACTAGGATAGAGAATAGTCACAAAACGATGTTTATATTACTTCCAAAATACACAAAATCACCATGTATTCAATGATAAGGAGGATGATATCCACATGTAATAGCCAAACATGGAGGTCTACAACTCAAAATATAAAAAATATGCAGTCCTTAGCAACATGCATAAGGATCCAAAGTATCCAACATAAAAATGAGCCTTGCTCTTACATTTATAGATGAATCCATGGAGGAAGAAAGGAAGAGGAGGGAAAACCTGAATTTGAAACATAACCACCAACAAGAAGCATTCAATGTTTGTAAATCTACTTGGAAATCTATGAAATACGCTTCTTCATGCTTGTTTGATGTGTTGAAGACAAAAGAGAGTGGATCATACTAAATTGGGTGGTTAGAGCAATCATATCTACTCATCAATGTTCAGAGAGATGTTTTCCCAATTCTTACCTACCAGATCCACCAGAATTTGAATTTTGAATTTCTAGCACTATAGTTGATGTCAGCAGCTTTCTGACAAGTCCAGGCACACACCAATCTAAGATCTATAGCTGATTATATGGATGTCAGAAGATGTCAGAGTGTATACAAGACACGTGGTGCATGCTAATTAGCTGAGATGGTGGCCAAATGTATAATTATTTTTCATTTCTACCACATGTTAATCATTCATTTGTTGCAAGGATTTGGTGCCCTATTGGTTCACATTGGCGGTTGCGTGTTGCACACTTAAGTGTGTCACAATATGATTTGGCATAGAAGGGCACATGAATAAAATAGAGGAAGATGGGGAGGGAGTGTGCATGACATGAACAAGGAGAGGAATCAAACTGGTGAGCAGAGAACGTATGGTTAAGGTGCAACTATTACAAAGTAATGGGTGTGGCACGTGAAGGATCAAAGACTTAGGTGTGCGGGGTGGAAGGAAACTGACTTGGAAGAAGGTGAACATGTGGAAGGAGGGCGTGAGGGGAAGTGGAAGGAGGAAGGGAAGGGGTACGTAGGAAAACTGTGACCAAGGGAGTGTGCCAAATGATTCTGAGCATATGTAATTCTTCAATAGATAACTTAGGGCCAGAATGTGTATGCAAGTTATCCAAATCACTAGGGGATTTATTTGGATAATAGGTACCACATGCTAGAGCAGAAAGGTAGGTTTTGCATATAAACCTTCCTCCTCACAACCTTGACTATGATAAGCAGATTATATTGAATGTAGTTCTTGATGGGTGGCTTCTAAGCAATATCCTCATTGACACAGAGCAAAGGTCAATGTTCTTACCTTAGATGCATGGAATCAAATGGGAAGACCCGCATTACAACCCTCTTCGAATGTGTTATATATGGAAAAAAATACAAAGGAAATGCCCATTGGAGTCTTGAAAGATGCGGTTATCACTATCCAAGGGGCTAAGTTAACTGGGAATTTGAAGTCTTGGCGCTTGCACGAGGTGGATAATTTCCAGAATTACTTGGGCATCCTTGGTATTATAAGAACAATGTCGACCTACAGTTTAACAAGGGGTATTTTAGCTTCGAGAAAAAGGAATAAAGTGTGATTATCCCTTTAATAGATGGGAATTCATTGCCCTATACTAAGCCGTGAGGAGAGGAATTCCTTGACAAAATCTACTTGCACTCCATCAGAGATCCTGAGATAATTCATCCCACGAGAGGATTTATCTAGTTTGAAGATGCTCAGTCCTTGAGTGATACCACTAGCATGACATGTGACAATTGGGCACATGGGACTTATGAGTTGATTGGGTGATATTTGAGAGGATTTATAACAAGGGTAATAAAGGCATACTCATTCAAGTGCCTGAGAGGGAAGAAGTTATTGAGTTACTCTGGAGGAGCATACCCTAAAATTTTCTTGCGAGAAATGGAGGCTCAGTGGAAGAATGAGGATGAGAGAAGGGGAATGATCAGTTATAACCCACTCAAAACTACAGTGCACTAGTGGGCTACACATCGGGAGAGCCTCCTAGAAATGCATGAGGTAAGATTTGCATTTTCTATAAGGTTCTCTAGGAGAAACATGCCCACTATGATCTAAGACTACTATGGTAAAGAGACTACCTCATTTTATGTCCAAGCATGTGAAAATTCCTAGATGGGAAGTGTAGAAGCATTACCACCTTCATTATGGGTACATAAGTTGTTATCCACCTTATAGGGTTGTGTGCGGACATGTTATATTCATTTGGAGATGCACCGTCAAACATGTAATTGGTAGGAGTTGGCGATGATCTCATTCAATCTTTTGAGTATAGAAGTACAAAGCCATTAGTGGATAAGGCATTACAAGTAATCAAGCACCTTACAATGGGAGATAGTACTATGATAGAAGATAGAATATAGGAGCTACTAGGAGAACCTAGTTTAGAGACAAGTTTTGATGAAGAGGAATCAGATAATGTACATCTTGAGTGCGCATGCATGGAAAAGGAAAAAGGAAAAATGTTCTATGTAGTATATGGTGAAGAAATGGAAAGTTTTGGATGTTAACCATTCTTAAGGTATGTGTG
This sequence comes from Taxus wallichiana var. yunnanensis, assembly GCA_018340775.1. Lineage (NCBI taxonomy): Eukaryota > Viridiplantae > Streptophyta > Pinopsida > Cupressales > Taxaceae > Taxus > Taxus wallichiana. Next base: position 161,675,195 of record CM031243.1, on the reverse strand, counting down.
AAGTCATAGATAGCGTTGATGAGAAAGTGCACACCTACCATGATCCCTTGAAAATAAATAAGGTTAACATTGGGATAGAGATAGAACCTAAGGAAGCTATCATTGGGGACTATTGGTTAGAAAAATAAGTTTCAAAGGTCATTGATTTATTACACGAGTTCCAAGATTTGTTCCCTCATGGATACCATGAACTCAAAGGCATCCACCATTCCTTGGGGAGATGAATATCAATTTGAAGGAAGGTGCGCACCTAATCTGGAAGAGGCCTTATCGATGAATCTAAATTTGTGCATACGGGTCAAAGAAGAAATAGACAAGATGATAGCATCTCGATATCATTTATGAAATGGAAGAATCATAATGGATAAGCCCAATGGTCATCAATATCGAGAAGTATGGAAGAATAAGGATATGTGTTGACTACAAGGACCTAAATGCAGTATGTGTCATCGATTCTTTCCCAACCCCTTTTACTAAATAAGTTTTGGAAGGAGTGGCCACGTGTTAAGTCTACTCTTTCACAAATGGGTTCTTAGGGTATCACCAAGTCAGGATTGCAAAGGAAGACCAGAGAAAGACAACTTTCACCACTGAATGGGGAAGATTTTCCTACATGGTTATGCCTTTTGGATTGAAGAATGTGCCTATTGTGTTCTCGCACATTGTGGTACAAGCATTTCAAGAATTCATCCATAAATTTCTTCAAGTTTACCTAGATGACTTGGACTATATATGGGTTGGTAAAATACCATTGTGACAATTTGAGACTAATGTTTGAGAGATGTCAACAATTGAGGATATCCCTCAACATTAAGAAATGTGTCTTTTTACTCCATTTGGAACCCTGTTAGGACATATTATCTATAAAGAAGGCTTACTAGTGGATCCCGCCAAAGTTGCAGTTATTGTGGAATTAGGGGAACCTCCTAGTGAAAGCACAGTGCATGGATTCCTTGGACATATGGGGTACTACATGAAATTCATCAAGGGATATGATAGATCTCTGCACCCTTATAGAAATTTCTAAAACACAAGAGTTTCTTTCATTGGGAGAGGCGCAACATAAGGAATTTGACACTTTGAAGGATAGGATTGTCACTACGCCCATACTACACTTTCCTTCTTGGGATAAGCCTTTCCATGTGCATGTTGATGCCTCAGGAACAGCCATGGGAGAAGTATTAGCATAGCCTAGTGAGGGGATTGTTGATCACCCCTTATGTTTTACAAGTAGGAATTTGACACCAGTAGAATATAATTACACAACTACTAAGCATGAGGCACTGTCAATGATCTACGCATTACATAAGTTCAGACAGTACCTATTGGAAACACCCTTTATATTCTATACATACCACATGGCATTGAAATACTTGGTGAACAAGCCCATTTTGCAAGGGTGCATATGATGTTGGGTCCTATTATTCCAAGATTTTTAGTTCACGGTGGTCGTAAAACCAGAAAAATTATTTCAAGACCTAGCCACTTATCAAGGATTAACTTAGGGGATGATGCACAAATCATTAAGGATACCATATCGGACATGCAAATCTGTTTAGGTTTTGGCATACACCCTCAAACTTGGAAGATATCGTAGTATTCTTAATAACTAGTTTGGCATCGTATGGGATGAAGGCTCTTGAGAGGAAGCAGTTAACAATATGCACAACACCCTACATGTTAATTAGTGGAGATCTGTATAAGTAAAGACATGATGAGGTTCTGTTCTGATGCGTATTGGAACATGAGCACGTGGTAATTATGGAGGAAGTGCATGGGTGGATTACAGGAGGAAACTATGTAGGAAATGTTATCGTACGGAAGATTTTACTAGTAGGGCTCACTGGGAGACCATCTACCAGATTGTATTGAATTTTGCAAGGCCTGTGACCATTTCCAAATCCTTAGAAAACCTAGAAAGAGGGAGTAAATGCCCTTGTGACCAAAAACTACCACTAACCATTTGAAATATGGGAAATCAACTTTGTAGGGAAAATTTCACCAAACAAGCGAAGGACTAGTTAGTGGTATATCATTACTTGCACCGATTACTCTGAAAAGATGGGTAGAGGAAACACCTATGAAGGATTTCACTGCAGTGAAAACAACTAGATTTTTATGGGAGAACATAATCAGCAGGAACAATTATCCTTTGAGCTTGACTAGTGATAAGGGTACACACTTTCTCAATGAAATGGTCGATTCTACTAGTGGAATTTATAGTGGCTCATCACAAGACTACTCGCTATCATCCACAAGTAAATGGATATGCTAAGGCATTTGAAAAAAACTAATTCATGCATTGACCAAGATATATGACATCGAAGACAAAATTGGGATGAGAAAGTATCAACCGTTCTATGGGCATATAGGACAACCTACAAGAGTTTGAACAAGGCCACACCATTTCAATTGGTATTTGGCATGGAGGTTGTTTTCCTAGTTAAATTCATGTTACCATCGCTGCGTATAATGTGCGTAGGAGGGTTGGATGATGAAAAAGTGTTGAAGAGAGGATCGATATGTTTATGCGCTTAGATGAAAGGCATTCACTTTGTAGATGGAGTCAGAAAACAAAAAAAGTAAGACAAAAGTCATGGCATGATCATCATATCAAGAACAACCAATTTGAGGTTGGGGAGATGGTTTTTTTGCATCATTCCAAGTATATGCACCATCCTAGGAAGTTTAAATTCCATTGGGTGGGACCTTACATCATCTCTTACATCCTTGATTCATGTGCTTATCGCTTATAAGTGCTAAATGTGACAAGATTACCAGGTCATTTCAATGGGAGTAGGTTGAATTCCTACTATAAATAAGTCTTCTTGGTGTTTGTAAATAAGGTAGTATTTCCAGTTAAATTAGAATTTCTCTTTATTGCTTTATCTTTTCTTGTGTTTCTCTTTCTCGTTGCTTGTTCCTTTCTTTTTTTCCGTTTTGCGCCTTGTGCATCGGAAACCACATTATTTTTCTATAGTTATGTAAGCGCATAGACCACACATCTAGTTTAGTGTGGGGTGGAGTAGTGCAAATTAAAGTATAAGATGAGTGGCACGGTAGAAGGAAATGTGTAAGATTGAGAAAGTGCATGGGGAAATGGTGGATAATGAATTATGGTGTCAAGAAAGTTGTAACAAATACCATGTATGAAGAATAAATAGCGTAGGAACAATATGAGGTAGGTGAGGGGGTAAAAATCGGGTAAAGGATGAAGAAGTACCTTTAGCTTTAGAGACAGAGGTGCACATAAGAGTCTTCAGTCAGATTGGATTTTTGTGCACCAGAAGGTTGAGGGTTTTTCATGTATAATTTGGCACGTTGGTAAGTGTGCTTAAGGTCGGCCTAGTGGAAAAAGTCACATTTAATGTGAAATAAGTTGGTAGGTAGTATAGCATTTATTGTTGGAGAGGAGAAAAACTATAAATATGAGGTTGGGTAAGTCATTATTTTACCTTGCTATTATAAAGTTGAAGTGCTCTTGTGAACTAGGGCATCCAGAGAGATTTGTGTGAAGGAAGAAGAATCATAGAAATCTAAGTGTGTGACTAGGGTAGATCTGCAAACCAAGAGGAAGGAGTACATGGGCGTGAGAAAAGTTTGTTTGAATTACATCATCTTTTGGAAGGGTTTTCCTAGTTAGGGTTTGGTAGCTAGGGCATAGAGAGAGAGTGATTTATTTGTAGAGTTAAGCTTTATAATTGAGCAGAATAGTAGAGAAGAGCAAGGAGTTTTAAATTTTAAACCGACTAGAAGAATAGCACCAAAACAGGTGATTATTTCACTAAAGAAACAAGAAGGGCAAAGGAAAAGGAAAATAAATTTTTTTCATCACTAGCTCTAATGACAAATGGTATGCAAAAATACAAGACCTAGATGGAGTGTTTCTAGGAAAAGAGTGGGTGTCACACATGAGACAAATGTCCATGAGCGATTACAACCATCTCATGAGAACTAGAGAGTAAGAAATGGCACTGAGATGGTTTGTCCAACTAATAAAAAGACGCCATGGAATAAATATATATAGTGACGAGTAAAGTTGGAGAAGGAAGGGCTATTGTAACTATATGAGTTTCCTTACTTTGGAAATCTCAAATGGCTATATCAATGGTTGATGTTGTGCATGCTTTCTACTTTGTAGGCCGTAAGATGCACATAACACCTCAATTTATATCCAAATTCACCGCTTGAATTAAAGGGGAATCCATATATGACGATTTGAGTGATAAGGAGATCATCAAGGAAACTATGGGGGCTTACAACTACAAAAATGGTTCATGGTACTTTGACATCACATAAATTCTAGACCCTATTATGAGGATGGCCACATGCTTGGTCACCAAGATTAATGATCAAGAAAGATGGACACAAGTAAACAAGGCATGGTTAAATGTATGCTAGAAGATCTCAAAAGGGACCATCTATAACTTGTCTGCCTTTATTGTGGATGAGATCATAAGCAACATGTAGGAAGGAAAAAAAGATACTATTTGGTAACATTCTCCTCACCATTGTCTTCTCAGAGATTGGAGTGCCCGATGGGCCAGAGAAGTTCATTTGGGAGTATCCATAAGATAACCCCTCTCTACAAAAAGGTTTGAGAAGTATACTTGTGAAACCATGACTCACACCACCGATAAGGCATGGCTAGAAAAGTGGTATAATTATGGCTAGTGGAGGATCCATGAGCAGTTACCCACACTCATGGATGGAGAGGAAGAGTTTGTAGTTTATCAACATTTATGCATTGGTAGGTTTACATTGAAAAATGGGACTAAGAGTCCATGGTGTAAGCTACCCTTCTCCTTCACCATGTAATACTTCCAAGCGGGGTCAACCAGTTCAAGGAGGCCAAAAGGCTAAGGTTTGACCTTAGTGAGGTAGACCAAGACCACCGTGAGCTGTCTCAAAATATCGTATACCCTAAGAAGCGTGCATATGTGGAGAAGTATGTCTCCCATGAAGTACAAATGATGAAGTTGATAATGCTTCCAATCACCGGAAGGGCTACAACAAGGGTATATCTATGCATAAGGCCTAAGTTTGAGAAAGGTGCCTATCTAGAGAGTGATTTATCCATTCCAGAAGACCCCACAGGTCGAAAAATTCTGCATCGAAGAAGAGGGAAAGAAAAAGGTGCAGGAGAAGAAGGCACCAAGTGTGTAAATTACATAATCAATGGGCACGCTAGAAGTAGTCACGAAGCCTAGCACTTACGTGCATAGGAAGAAGTCCCTAGTCAAGGAGAAGACCCTAGAAGAAGAGGCTCCAGAGCATGAAGGACCCCTCACACATGAAGAATCACCAAGGAAGACATTTCCTATTAAGGAGAAAGAGAAGGAATAATCTCCTATATTGGAATCACCAATTAGGAAGAAGCAGAAGGTGGAAGAAAAGGTAGACTCAGAGGAAACAGAGATCCTAGAAGCCTACATTGGTGAAAAGGATGATGAAGAGCCCAAGGGAGGTCAAGACCATTTGGTATATGATATACCTGACTTTGAGGAGGAGGAAGATGAAGAGAAGATGAAGAGAAGAATGACGAGGAAGATGAAGAGGAGAATAATGACGAGGAGGAAGTAGAAGATCAAGGCAGGAGGGTGAGTAAAGAGGTAAGCACCAAAAATAATAAAACCCCAAGCCTCACCATGGAACAAGTAGAAAAATCCACAAAAAGAGAAGTGGCAGGAATCATTAAGGATTTGGTGGGACAGGAGTTGGAGTGAAGTGTGCATGAAATTTTCAAGGAGATAGAAGAAGAAAGCATTGGGAAAGAATATGGCAGCATGAGTGGGAATCCCAATTTGGCAAGTAAGCTTACCAAAGGTTGCGTAAATGTGTGGGAAGAGCATAGTGGTAGCACAAGGGAAAGGAATGGGATACATCAATGATTCAAGAAAGGTTCTATACGCGCACTTCCAAAACCTCATACCAATAGAAAAACTCATGGCTATGACTTCGTTTGATGAAGAAGGCACATATCCCCTCGAACCCAAAAGATGATATCTTAGGCATTCCAGTCCCAAGACAAAAGGAGTTAATCCCTTGGTGAATGCTCAATAATTATCGATTAACAGTCTACAACATGCTCAACAAAGTCTCACTTGAGATTGAGGCCAGAATATTTGGAAGGAATGATAGAGTGAGATTCCTAGAGGAGGAATTGGAAAAGGAAAAGAAGGAGCTCATTGAGAAGAGAAAGGACTTGAAGCAAGAAGATCTTATCAGCACGTAGCTAAGGCATGAACTAAAAGAGGAGAAAGGGTGTGTGTGAGCTACATAAGAAAATTGAAATGATTATGGGTGTTATTGTCTCGAAAGAATCCTAACTTAGTGTTGCTTAAGCAAAAATATGAATCAACCTTACAATGTCTAGAGGATTTGACTCGTATCCTCACAATGGAAAGGTGACCACTTGCCTTATAGAATATAGAAGAAGCACTAGCACACCAAGAAAAAGAATAAAATTTGAAGGTTTTTGAGATCATTGCTCGATATACCAAACTCCTTATAGAGGTAAAGGCCGCACGCACAAGTTACCGAAGCTGCATATGACAATTGCATTGATAGAGATAGAATGGAAAACATCCTGGTCGCCACACATGAAATGGAACTCAAGGAGTTTCAAGAAAATAATAAGGGAATAGGCGAGAGAGATATAAAATCCTAGCCAAGTTAGAGAAAAAGTCGAATTTATAAAGACCTTGCGAGGCTCATACAAAATCCAAATAAAATAATTATACCCCGATCACCCACAGACGGATATGCTTGAGGACTTGGGAAAACAATTGGAAAGTATTGTTGAGATAATGAGTGATAAAGGGGAGGAATTAAGTTTTGAGGAGGTGATCACCTTAGATGGAGACCTCTTTCAAAGCAAGCACAGAGTGAGGTTGACACCTAGGAAAAGCTAGAGGTAGAAATAGGGAATGATTTCCTCTCTCTCCTTCAAAAATAAACATTTTCTCCTTCATTTTTCCCATTATTTCATTATTTCTCCCAAGTATTCATTCCTTCATTCTTTCTCCCACTATTCGAGCCTGTAATTCCTTCTTCTTTAAAGATAAGTTTTTCTGAGGATGGAAAACAAGCATAGTGTGGGGTGATGTTGGGCCCTAGAATATCGGCTAAGTACAAGAAGGCACATGGGTGCGCGGGGCCTATTTGAAGAAGGTGTGTGGGTTAAATGCATGCATGGCAGGGTTCTAGCAGGGTTTAGCAAAACACATGGCCTCGTGCACGTAAGAAAAGATGGGTTTTAGGACTTAGCCATATTCAGTGTTCCAAGAAGTACACAAGAAAAACGTTACCCGTCTAGCATGCGAAGTGGATAAGGTGCCAGCCTGATAGTTACATGGTCAAGAATGGAATATTCCATGCATGCAATGGAAGGATCTAGAAATACATCATTGTAAAGAGTGGAGATCTTAGATCAAAGGAAGTATGCTCCATTGGAGGACCACATGGACACTTGGCAGCCAATCCGTTACCTCAAATCGCATGGCAATGAAGGCGGAAAGATATATATAGAGATACGTGGGTAATAGAAAAAACTGTATAGTAGTGCGGTGGAAGAGAGGTGAAGCTCTACAAAAATATTATGGAGGATTCTATGGGTTGGGATTAGAGGAAATATAGGAGTGATGGCATATTTAGAGGGATGGGTCTATGTTTATCCTTGTAATATGAAGGACGTAGTTTAGTTTCTGATGCATGACCTTTCTCTGCATTATTATATGGGTTTGTTATGGCCTTAAGTGAATGTAATGTGGTTATTGAACATGTTAACATGAATATAAGGTCCCATTCTAAAATATATATGTTGTTCTTAGGCATCAACCCTAGTACATTTCCTTTGTGTTATGAACTAGTTCTGTATTTTGTTAGATACTTTTCTTTTAATGAATGCATGGTTCTTTCCTATTCTTTTACACTTAAGTGGCTGTCACAGATGATGTATTCTTACATAACTCACATAAAGGAGGGGCTCAAAACCTGCGCATGCCTCAGGTGAGCACCCAATGCCCGTTGGGTGATAGGCTAGCATGCATGGGATTAGATTGTTGTTCTAAGGGTATAAAAAATGACTACAATATGTATATGTATATGTATGTATGTATGTATGTATGTATGTATATAATTATATGCATATAATAACCTTAAGTGCATATCTAAATATATTATATAACTATAAGTATGTATATGATTATATACATATATATATTAGAAAGTTTGATTTTCTTTAAAATGTGGTGAATCCATATAATATAGAATGTTTATTTTAAATAAAAATATTGTCAAAAATTGGTAATGAGATTGAACTTTGGGTCAACCCAAATGACCTAACCTCAAACCCCCCATACCCCCTTTATGACTCCCACTACACACGACAAACCTCCCACCGACACGACCCTCACCACTTCTCCCGCTACAGGTCACCATGTCCGAACCCTTATCCCTTGGGTCATTCACCCACCCTCTAACCTCCTTTCCATGGGGAATCCCATTACACTATGTCAACACCCATGCCTCTCCACCGAGGTTGCAAGCTATGGCAGCCAATGGTTACCCTTTCCTCCTCGTGTGTATATATATATATATGTATGTATGTATGTATGTATGTATGTATATGTATGTATATATGTATATATGTATATATATGTATTTATGTATGTATGTATGTATATATGTATGCATGTATGTATGTGTTGTCATACAAATGTGCAAAAACGAAATTCCTAATTTTCAAGCATGACAACCATAGCCTTTGCCTACAAATTTTACTCAAAGGTCATTCTGAGCCCTCCTTCATATCACCCTAATCCCCGATTCAGTCCTATCACATCCATCTGAATCATTCCTCTCGTGTCATTTCATTACACCCATAGGTGATTTAGGGGTATCCAGTCATTTCAAGTACTTCCAAGGCAAGATCCATCAAGACAGGCTCTTTGACAAGCTTTAGGAAAGGTTATTCCCTAGTCTTCTTGAAGTTGGTACACATCCAAATAATAAAATGAAGGAAATAAACTCATCAAGGAGGTATATCGAGAGAGATAATAACTTTTAACAATCAATTTCATAAGATTATGGGAGGTTCTAGAAGTATTGGATCAGTTTCAACAAAATTGGGTCTTGGAGGCCTAAGAAGTGCACAGTGCAAAACAACTTTTGAGCTTCGGGAAAAAAATTTGGGAGTTTCATAAGGAGTTAGGAGTCAAACAAGATATATTCAAAAATATAATTCAGATCCCTATAAGATGGTGATTTCATATTTTTCACAACACCTAGGCATACATTGTCTATAATCTTTTCTTTTGCGCATAGCTTTGGAACATGAAATAAATTCATATTTTAAGGGATAAAATAACATAATCAAGAGATAATACCCCAAACATTTTATTTATAAGTTCATTTTCAAGCATAATCATAGACAATTTCATTGAAAAACTCCTCTAGGAGCTCAAGTTATGGTCTCGACAAGCGGTTCCCCAAGGTACAACTCCAACAATTAGTTAAATTTTTGCCTTGAAATTTGAGCCAATGGGAGAGTGGCACACTTTTGTGCACCAATTGAACCAAATAATTTGTGCATATGTTGTAATAAAATTCTCCCCCTCCCTCTTAAGCCCTCAATCACCCATGCAACCCAGTCTCAACCCCAAGGAGAAGGCAGTCAAAATAGGCACCCGATCTTCTAAGATGATTCTAGGATCTCTATAAGGAGTTATGAGGAAAAGAAATACTCATTATAAATACAATATAATCCTATACAATGTGGAACCATCATATGTTTCACAAACCCTTGGTGCTTTTAAGGGGAGCTCATTTTTCGTAGGGAAAATTGGTGAGCCTGATGAAAATGGGGAAATTTATGGAAGTTTTAGGAAGAATAAAGGTATGATACCATAACCTTTATGTTAAAAATTAATTTTCCATGAAATTTCATATAAATAAGTGTGTCGAATGATGTCTAGGAGCTCAAGCTATGTGCCCGACAAGTTGTTCCACAAGGTGAAGGATTTCGTCATTTTTAGTAAAAATGGACCAAAGGGGGAGAGTGGTGCACTTTTGTGCACCAATTTCACCAAAAATTCTTGAAATTGGTGCAATCAAATGTGACACCCTCTTATTTAATCCCTTGTACCCCAATGTGACCTCCTTTAAGCCCCTTTTTGCAATCTAAGCCCATGTGCACATTTTCCTAGCCCCCTCACCTTTCCACCTCAGCCAACCACGTCATGCCAAATTGTCCAATAGGGATGGGGAAAATTTTTTTCACCAAGTGCACCAAGGGCTTAGTTTTCTTGGTGAACAATTTTTTTCTCCTTCCCAACCATTAAAAATATGTAAGTTTTTTCATAGTTCATGTTTTTTCCAATGTTACATGTGCACAGTGTCCAGAGAGCTCCAACTACCGTAGAATTTCTTCACCCTTCCATTATTTTACTTCCACAAAATGTATACCTCCTCCAGCATATTTATTTCAGCATTCCATGTTTCTTCAATGTGAATGATGAAGGCTTCTAAGAAAAAAACCATAACTACATGATGTCACAAACCTTAGGCTCCAAAACCACAAATTTCTCATAACTAATGAACTCATGATCAAATATTCATGAAATTTTAGGAAAAAGTCTTCATCCAAATTCCTTGAAGATGAAAAAAACCAAACCTTGAATTACATCACTTATTTTTAATGAAATACATCCTAGGGTGTTCTTCCTTCATTTGTCATCAATTCGGGAAGCGGTTTGACTTGAAAATTTGTACAGAGCATCCAAATAAAAACCCAGAAAGAATCCAGAGTTTTCTTGTCAATCCAACATGGTTATTTTCAGATTCTAAAAATATCAAGTGCCACTGGTTTACACTTTCCATTTTTAGTAAGTTTCCAAAAATGACAAACTCCCTCTAGAAGAAAGAACAATGAAAATCATACAAACCGAAAACTAGGGCACGCGAGTCAAAAATTAAAAAAACAAATTTGAAACTTTCCAAAATTAGACAGCTTAATTGAATTGATCTTGAGGCATGTGTGATAATCCTAGAATGTGGAGGAACCATCTCAAAGTAAACAACAAGGCGAAAGAGTGACATTGCCCAAAATAGTAGCTCTTGGCGCCTAGTTTCCAAAAATAGTAGTTTTTGGTCCCAAGATCAAAAAGTTTCTACCATATCCATAGTAAATTATATTGTTTCTTTTTTCCACCATGAATTTCAGGCTCATTGGTTAAGTGATCCAAGGAGAGTTGGTTGGATCAAGATTCTTAGGACAAGAAGAGTTAATTTGTAGCAAAGATCTTCCTTTGGACAAGAATTTCCCATGGGTCATCCTGGAACCCACCTCAGAGATCTCAAGAATGTATTTCAACACTCATTTGATGGTCCAATTTTTAGTGAATCATGTGTGAGGAGGATTTTGTGATCATAATTATTAGATTGTCCATAGTGTGCTATATTGGAATTTTCAAATCAACATGGCAGCATTGTAGAGAGTCATCACAAAGCTTGGTTTCCATATTTTCCTTCTCCAAAATAAAATATTTATGAATAATGTCCACATTCATTCAAATTATCTTTCAATAGTGTTATTAAACACTAAATTAAGGTGTTCATGTATTGTATGAATAAGAAAACATAAATCATTTTCTGTAAGGGGTAAAGTGTTTAAAGGTGTTTAGAGGAGCAATCTACATCAATGTGGAGGATCATCAATGTCAGAGTACTTCTTTCAAAGTTCATGATTGCATCAAGGCATCCAAATCGGATCATCGCAAGGAGTGGATTTCCTTCATCATCTCCATCCTTCTCTCTCTCTCCCTCTTTCTTATCTCTCTTTTCTAATTCTTCATTGGGATTCATCATTATATTTTGTCCTATTCACTTAAGTGACCTACTTTAAAATTGTAAAATTATTTTCTCAAAATTATAAGAGAAATACTTAATTTAATGGAAAATGAAAGGTCACAAGTGGAATATGGAAATGAAGAGTCATATGAGGGAGATGAAATATCAATCCATAATGTTATAAATTGGGATGGATTCTCCATTCCAAATGATCCTAAAAATTACATTCTAAAAATTATGTACTTTGTAGCAAATAATGGATTATAATATGTTGTTGGAATTTTTGTCATCCATATACATGAAATAAAGCTACATTTCTTCTACATGCTTTCTTATTTTCCCTTGCTTTGTACAACTTGTGTAAATGTCAATCAAGGAATAGAGTTTCTACTTTCCAAGATGTATGAATGTGTGTAGCTTTGTATGCATGGTTTCCTCTCATCATTGATGAAATAAACATAGTTTTTATAAGCATCTCATGTTTCTTCCACTTCCCTTTTCATGAAATTTACAAGTATAATGATACAAGAGATTTGTATCTATGATATATGAATCTTAGTACTTGGTGTCTCAAGTTGTCCATCTCACTAGATAGCTTCATTGTGTTTTCCTCTATATTGAATGTTAAACTACTCGTTACTAGGTGTGAGCTCTACAATCTACTCACAACAATAATCTTCCTTTCCTAATTTCCCTCATTTCCCCTCATCATTGTAATTTCCTCCTTGTACCCCATACAAGCACTTTGTCACATGTTTAGTGGCATTTCCTTATGTGATCCCCAACCAATTTGGTCACCCAAAACACTTAGATAGGATTAGTATTAGTTTACTTTCAATAATGGGAGATGTACCATTCAATGTAGAGGGGTACACCTTGTGAATGTTAATAGAGACACCTAATTTTCCAATAGATAAATTTTATCACCAACTATTTTTTGCAGCTCTAAAAAGGAGATATTTTCCCAAGCGCACCCAAAAAGGATCTTTGCCAAAAAAAAATATATTCAAAAATATACAAAAAAGGGGGAAATTACTTGAATAATTAAAATCCTCTTTGCAATCCTGATTTAGAAATATGAAATTTTCAAGAGTTGAAGAAGAAGAAGATGAAGTGGAATAAATCATGACAGATGAAGAAAGAGAAAGACCTAATCCATTGTTCCATGGGGAAGGAATACAAGTCCACTTGCTCTTGTACCTCCTCTTCATGATCTACCAATGTGTTCCTACAAGAACTTTCCTAAGTTTAGAGGAGACGGTTTCTAACTCCTGGAGAGCATGTAGTAGATTTTATCACCACATATGGTGTGTTGGGCGTCAAACATGAAGACGTATATGTTAGATTGTTCATGGATCATTACAAGAAAAGGAATTCGAATGGTTTTATATGTTACCCGCAAGGTCTATCACTTGTTGGGAGGATATAAGAACCAGATTTGAACATAGATTTAAAACTATAGAAGACTATCGGATATCTTGGTTCAACTAGTATAGATGAAGGAGTCTATAGAATATATGAGAGAATTCATAGCTAAATATGACTGGTTAATCAGAAGAATCCTAGAAGATTCCTTGCCTTCAACAATAACCTAAAGAGATTCTTTATCAATGCTTTACAACCTGAAGTTGGATTCTTCCTCAGAAGATCACAACCTAGAGATTTGAAAGAACAAGATTATGCTATTGAAATAGAAGATGATCTAATCTTGTCTAGTAAGGTAAAGAATCCCAATGGTAAACAAAAGGTCAAAGTTTGGTTCAATGACCACTGATCCAATGATTCAGAAAATGGCTAATGATATGATTACTATGAAGAAACAACTCTCTCAAATCATAGAACACCCCGAAGGCTCACCTTGGAAGCCCCACCAGTCAATGAAATGTGCAAGAACTATGAAGATGAAGAAGAAGAAAGTTTTGAATCTGAAGAGGAAGGAGAAAATGAATATGCTAGGATTGGGTTTTGTGAATGCACACTTGATGATGAAGAATCCATTGACAGTTATTCATATGTGGTATTCACCCAATCCCAAAAGGAGAAAGAAGGATCTTCTTCCACTTCCCAAGTTAATAAATTGAATCCTCAAATGAAAACTCTAAGAAAAAAACAAAAGGAGGATCATCAAATCTTGCTTCAATAAGGATAGCAACTGAGAAGAATCATGAAGCCACCCCAACCAAGAATCCTTCTACCTCTTCAAGTAAGTCCCCTTCTACTTCTCTTGGAAAATCAGTTTAAAAACATCCATGTCAATGCTTCCATAACCCATGATTTTCCCACCACCTCTTCATCCTTAGACATCATTGATCATTTCAAAAAGTCCAAGATCCAAATGTCTGCATTTGAATACTTAATAACTCATCCCAAATAATTAGAGAGACTCATTCAACATGTCAAAGGAAGTATCCATGTTCTAAATATGCCTCCACCAAAGAACCACCACATGCATCTCAATCCACTCCATCTCTGAATTTCCTTACTTCCACACCCTCTACCTCTAAGAAGGTTGATCCTTTCTACATAGCCTTTTTAGTTAATAGGTACAAGCTAAACAATTACATCATTGACTCTGGTGCCTCGAAAACATAATGCCCTTAAAATTTGCTAAATCTCTTGATCTCTCCCTTTCCCCTACCTCCAATGAATTCCTCTCTATGGAGATGAAATGAGTGCCTCTCGTCGACAAGTAAAATATTCCAAGGTAGCATTGGAAGATTTCCCTGATAAGAAAATCACAATGAGAATCCTTGTAGCAGACATTCCCGCCTCATACGACATGTTGTTAGGCCGAAGCTTTTCCGAGATGTTGGAGGAGATATGTAGTTGAATTGGTCACACGCCACCATCCTAGTCAATGGTAAAACAAAGAAGTTACTTCCCATCAGAAAAAATGAAGTATATTGTTCAACGGCCAAATGACCCAATGATAGACATCCCATGCCAAAATTCCAAACCTGAAAATTCTTCATGACCTTCAGGAGGATCTTGAGCTGCCCTTATTGGTGGAAGAATGTCCAAGCATCATAGAGCAGTCAAAGAAAAAACACAATGAAGAGTTGATGAAAGATGAGTTTGAAAAGGTGTAATTTTTGTGGGATGAAGGTATAAATGAAGTTGCTCTGGTGGATGTTGAGGTTGGTGATGGGAACCTTGACTTACAAAAAAGAAATATCAAGTGATGAGAGATGCGGATCAAGAAGAAGGAATGATGCTCAACACCTTTTTAACAAATAACTTCAATGTTTTCAATGATTCTCCCAGGAGCAGTATGAGTCTTCATGTGATGAGTGTTCCAATGAACTTGAAGGCTTCTCTTTCTCATTAGAAGAAGATGATAGGGAACACAAGAATGGAAGCATACCTTCACCTCTCAAACTTGAAATGGAGCATACCCAGGAAAATGATGATTTCACTGTGGAAATGGACTTCTCGGTTCTCAATGATCAAGAATGAGAAGATGGTGATGACGAAATTTCAGATCTAGTGTTGTGCTCATTCCCTTTTTGCAAGGATGGAAACATTCTCAAAAAAATGGAGAAATGGATTGTTTCTTGGTCATAAGGATGATTTTTCTCAAAATGGAAACCTTCTCAATAGACTTCAACCTTTCATTTCTCACTTCACTCAAGATATTGATGCCCCCAACATAGGAATAAAGGATGAATCCAAAATGGACAAGGAAAGAAAGAAGAGGACACTTTCCATGATGTGTGCCCAATCTTGAGTTCATTCTCTTTTCAAGAGGATGATGTAATGCACATAACACATTATATAGGAAAACATATGGCAAGAAGACTCGAGCATGAGAAAGGTGACTTCATGGAACAATTAAAAATGGAGAAAATCAAGAAGAGGGACATGATGCCAAAGTTCATGAGACATCTGACTGAGAATAAAATCATGAAAGAAGTGGTCATGAAGTAGATGCATAATGAATAAAAAATGTTTCACAGTGAAAGTGAAAATGGAAATTCAAGTACAATAAAAAATCTTCATGGTAAATGACAATAAATCGACAAGTGGAATGAACCGGAGAAACAACGACAATCCAAGGAAAGTGTGTCAAAACAAAAAGGTGGTGGAATGAATAAGAAAACCATCAAGTGCACTAGCAATCAAGCTATATTTCTCAAGAAGATGAGGAGAGGTTCATACTTCAATGAACCTATCAATGGATTTTAGAAGAATGGTATTCAATGACACCCGTTTATGGGTGAGTACTCAATTCAATTTTACGCTTCAATGAAAGTGGGTTATCCCCACATGTACATAGGTGATTTAGGTTGTTTCCCTTATTATTTTTGTGTTTATTTTCCTGTTGTGTGTCATTTTCCCTTTTGGTGTGTTTCCTTTCTTTTTTTGTTGTGTGTGTGTGTGTGTTCAATAAGAGAAGTTGTGTAGTATATCTTTCTGGTGACTCTAAAGCCCAACGGATAAGGCACTGATTTGTAAATTGGTCAAATTTATGTATTGAGATTCTGGAGTTCTCATATCATGTCCTCACTGTGCACTCGATCCATGACATGTTCCCCAAGATAGAGCCATATGTTTTCATGTAAATGTGCAACAAGAAAATTCCCAATTTTCAAGCATGATAACCATACCCTACCTAAAATTTTACTCAAAGGTCATTCTAATCCCTCCTTCATATCACCCTTCCCAAGTTATTCTTTTTTACCATCCATCTTAACTATTCATGTGTCATAATTCTATTGTGACCATAGGTGATTTATGGGTATCTAGTCATTTCAAGTACTTCTAAGGTAAGATCTAGCAAGACAGATCTTTGACAAACTTTGGGAAAGTTTATTCCATAATCTTCATGAAGCTGGTACACACCCACCGGAGTAATTAAGGAAATAAAACCATCAAGGAGGTTTATCAAAGAGCTAATAAATTTGTACAATTAGTTTTGGAAGATTATGGGAGGTTCGGGAAGTCTCAAAGTAGTTTTAGAAAAAGTGGGTCTTGGAGGCCTAAGAAGGCACAAAGTGCCAAAACAACTCCTAAGCTTTGGGAAGTGATTTTAAGATTTCCATAAGGAGTTAGGATTCAAATAAGATATTTTCATAAATATAATTTATACCTATAATATGGTGATTTCATATTTTTCACAAAACCTAGGGGCACATTGTCTACAACCTACTTTTTTGTGTGTGTATACAACCTTGGAGAATGAACTAAAAAATCCTATATTTAGGGGAAAAAATGAATTAATAAATCATAATATACCCAACATTAGATTTATAAGGTAATTTTTAGGTACAATCATATAAAATTTATCAAAAAACCTCTGGGAGTTCAAGTTATGGTCTCGACAAGCGGTTCCCCAAGGTACAACTCCAATAGTTAGTCAAATTTCTACCTTAAAATTTGAGCCAATGGGAGAGTGGAAAAATTTTGTGCACAAATTACACCAAATAATTTGTGTATATGGTGCAATAAAATATTCCCCCTCCCTCTTAATCCCTCAGTCACCCATGCGACCTAGTCTCAACCCCAGGGAGAAGGCAATCAAAATAGTACACGATCTTCTTGGATGATTTTAAGAGCTTTGTAAGGAGTTATGAGGAAAAAAAATACTCATTGTAAATATAAGAGAATCCTATACAAGTTTGGAATCATCATATTTTTCACAAACCCTTGGTGCACTTTAAGGGGCTCATTCTTCATGGGATAGTTAAATCCCGATCAAAATGGGGAAATTTATGATGTTTCCGAAAGAATCAAGGTATGATACCATAAAAATTATGTTTGAAAAGGAATTTTCCATGAAATTTCATATAAATTAATGTGTGAAAAGACATCACGGAGCTCCTATTATGCACCCGATAAGTTGCTCCACAAGGTGAAGGAGTTAGTCATTTTTTGGTGAAAAATGGACCAATGGGAGAGTGGCACACTTTTTTGCACCAATTGCACCAAATACTTGGTGAAATTGGTAAAATAAAATGTTCCACCCTCCCATTTAAGCCCCTAGACCCCAATGTGACCTCCTTTAAGCCTCTTTTTGTAATCTAATCCCATGTGCACATTTTCCTAGCCCCCTCACCTTTCCGCCTCAACCAACCACATCATGCCAAATGGCCCAATAGGGATGGGGCACACTTTTTTTTGCACCAAGTGCACCAATCCCTTAGTGAAATTTGTGCACAAAATTTTTCTCCTTCCTAACCATTAAAAATATGTAAGTTTTTTCATATTTCATGTTGCTTCTTGTTGCTTTCTAGTCTACTGTGCTCAAAGCCCATGAAATCTCCAACTGCCATCGAAATTTCTTCACACCGCCATTGTTGCTACTTCCACAACCTTGATACAACCTTCAACATATTTCTTCCATCATTTCACACTATTGCAATGTGAAGAATGAAGACTTATGAGAAAAAAACCATAACTACATGTTGTTAAACCCTTGGCTCCAAAACCACAAATTGCTCATAACTAATGAACCGGTGATCGAATCTTCATGAAATTTTGGGAAAACTTCATCCAAACGCCTTGAAGCTGAAAAAAACTAAATACATCCTGATTTTTAATGGCATCCATTTGAATTTTTGTGCCCTAGGGTGTTCTTCCTTCATTTTTCATCAATCCAGGAAGCGATTTGACTTGAAAATTTGTACAGAGCATCCAAATCAAAAACCTAGAAAGAATCCATAGTTTTCTCATTGAATCCAACATGGTGATTTTAAGATTCTAAAAATATAGAAGTCCCATTGGTTCACACTTTCCATTTTTAGTAAGTTTCAAAAATAGAAAAATCCCTCTAGAAGAAAGAACAATGAAAATCATACAAACCAAAAACTAGGGCATGCGGGTCAAAAATCAAAAAAGTCAAAAAAAAAAAAAAAAATCAACTTTCCATAAATATGAAGTTCTTTGAATTGACCCCAAGACATCTATGATAAACCTGAAACATGAAGGAAACACCTCAGTATAAGCAACAAGGTGAAAAAGTGACATTTCCCAAAATAAGCTCCTAGGACCTAGTTTCTAAAAATAACAATTTTTAGTCCCGAGAGAAAAAGTTGCTACCATCTCCGTAGTAACATATATTGTTGCTTTTTTCCACCATGAAGTTTAGGTTCACTGGTTAAGTGAGCCAAGGAGAGTTTTTCATCGAGCTTCTCAGACAAGAAGAGGTAATTCATAGCAATATCTTCCTCTGCACAAGCATTTCCCATGGGTCATCTAGAACCCACCTCAGGAGATCTCAATAGTGTCTTTCGACACTCATTTGATGGTCCAGGTTGTTTGTGAATCATGTGTGAGGAGGATTTTGTGATCATCATCATCAGATTTTCCATAGTGTGCTTCATAGGAATTTTCAAATCAGCACGGAAGTGTTGCAGAGAGTCATCGCAAAGGTTGGTTTCCATATTTTCCTTCTCCAAAACAAGATCTTCATGGATAACATCCACAGTCATCTGAAGTATCTTTCAATAGTGTTTATAAACACTCAATTTAGGGTGTTTATGTATCGTACAAAGAAGAAATCATAAATCATCATCGGCAAGGGGAAAAGTGTTCAAAGGTTTTCAGAGGAGTAATCTTCATCAATTTGGAGGATCATCAATGTCAGAGTACTTCTTTCAAATTTCATGACTGCATCAAGGCATTCAATCATCATCATGAGAGTGGATTTCCTTCATCCCCTCCCTCCTCCTCTCTTTCTCCCTCTTTCTTCTCTCCTTTCTAATTCTTCATTGGGCTTCATCATTGTATTTTGTCTTATTCACTTAAGTGACCTACTTTAAAATTGTAAAAGTATTTTCTCAAAATTATAAGAGAAATACTTAATTTAATGGAAAAAAAAGGTCACAAGTGGAATATGGAAATAAAGAGTCATATGAGGGAGATGAAAGATCAATCCACAATGCTATAAATTGGGATGGATCTTCTCCATTCAAAGGATCCTAAAAATTACATTCTGAAAATTATGTACTTTGTAGCAATAGTGGATTGTAATATGTTGTTGGAATTTGTGTCATCCATATACATGAAATAAAGCTACATTTCTTCTACATGCTTTCTTATTTTCCCTTGCTTTGTACAACTTGTGTAAATTTCAATCAAGGAATAGATTTTTTGTTTTCCAAGATGTATGAATGTGTGCAACTTTGTATGCATGGTTTCCTCTCATCATTCATGAAATAAACATAGTTGTTATAAGCATATCATGTTTCTTCCACTTCCCTCTTTCATTCACTTTGCAAGTATAGTGATGCAAGAGATTTTTATCTTTGATAGATGAATCTGAGAACTTGGTGTCTCGGGTTTCCATCTCACTATATATCTTCATTGTGTTTTCCTCTATATTGAATGTTGAACTATTCTAGTTACTAGGTGTGAGCTCTGGAATATACTCACGGAAGTAATATTTCATGCCTAATTTCCCTACTTTCTACTGCTTGTTGTAATTTTCTCCCTTGTACCCCATACAGGCACTTTCCCACAAGTTCAATGGAGTATCCCTATGTGATCCCTGCCTAATTTGGCCACCCACAACATTTAGATAAGATTGGGATTAGTTTAATTTCAATAATGGGAGTTGCACCATTGAGTGCGAGGGGCATAACCCATTGAACATTGGTGGAGACACCAAATATGTCCACTAGACAAATTTTCTCACCAATACTATGTATTTATAAATATACAAATATATAAATATATATGTATGTATGTGTATACATACATATATAATAACCTCCTTATTTAATCATGTGAGTTATCCATGTAAGAAATAAAATACATCCTCCATCATGCTCCCATGGAGATGATCTGCAACCACAAAATTAGAAATTATGAAGACAAAATAAAAATATAAGAATACAAAATGAGATTGTAGGGTTATCAACCTATACCTCGAATCAAGGATAATATCCATTTAATATAAGGGCTCTCATATTTCACCCTACAATATGGATTTTAGTTTAGAAATATTAAGGTTGGACTTAGGTGTGTTTATTTTTCTAAAGTTTGGGTTTATTTTATAAAGTAAGTTGGGTTTGGGGTTACCTTATTAAAAGTTTTAGATGGGTGATTTTTAATTTAATTAATGGAAACTTAGTAGATCCTTGGAACTTGTAACCCTATGGATGTCTTAAAGTTTAGTTCTAGATTATTTTTATTAAAGTTAAAATGTAACTTTAACTTTTACCCGTAAAATAATTAGAAATTAGATTTACACATACATGTATATTTTTATTAATAATAATAATAATCCTTTAATGATCATTAGATCGAGGAAGATTGGACCTTAGTTATTTGTGTTCAATCTATTTATGACCAAATCATTATATGGAGATCATTACTCACCTTCTTGGGATTCTTCATCAAACAATAATAAGGACATGAGCTTAGTACTTTTTTGTTTGATGGGCACCTCATTAGGAAATATGGTTGATGGATTTTTGATCTTAACCGTATTACATTTTGTTTTATTGGAACATTGTAATAATAAACAAAAAATGATTTTTGTTGGTTTATTGGTTAGGTTTTGTGTCGTAAAATCATGGGAAAAATAGTTTGTATAAAATATTAGTTTCAACACTAGACACTCTGGGGATTGCAAAAAAACTAATTATGTTAGATTAATTAATCAACCCCTTTTAATAATCTTGTATGCTACCACACTCTAAACCTAATTCCATTCTTTTTCCATTCACTCACGGATGTCTAGACATGGTGTAATGCATCGATCCACTAGGATTTAGGGTGATGGGCCATCTACACCATAGTTTGGACCACAAAATACTAAAGACATTATAGTAGATGATGGGGGTTTTATTAGATCACCTCCCTACATAACGATATCTGGTAGAGAAGTTCAGTCAGCTAAAGGAGGTTACTCAACAAGTTGAGGGTGCACACTCTATGAAACATCAACATGATACATAGAGATGGGTGAGGTCTCTTATCCATTTCGTTCATTTTGAGAGGGTTTCCAAAATTTTCTGAATTCATTTACATTGTATTTTGGGGCCATCAGGGATCATATTGTCCATATTCACTTATTAGAGAGATTGTTGAGCATTGTCAGTAGGATCGTGACACTAATAGTGTTATTAGCGATCTCCTTCATTTACAATCACCTACTTATAGAAGGATAACCAATGTTTTTGGAGCTAAGTCATGGATCTTGAGCCTTGGCAATTTCTTTGAACTACACCCTTATAACAGAAATTTCAAGGACCGACTTGTTATTCACCTCCTACGATATGCAACAGAATTTGTTGGAGGAATGAGGAGTGGAAGCTTGATCTGATATAGGAAAAAATTAATTTAGAGATTTTGGAGGAGTACTTTTAGGCTAGATATATGTCAAAGTAATTTTTTAGAAGAGGATTGATGAGTTCAATGACCTCCATGAGGGATGAGTCATCATAGTGCACTATGAATCTCATTTCCTAAACCTATTATAGTATGTGGATTATTCATAGGATGAGAAGATTCAAATGAATAGGTTCATGTAGCGCCTAAATGTAGATCTAGTCGGAAGTTAGGATGTTATCTCCTCCAACCTTAGAAAATATAATGGATAAGGATTATCTAGTAGAGAAGAATAGGGAAGTCCCAAGAGTACCTTGACATAAACAAGAATAGGAATTAAGATTGAATTAATTTATATTAGGATCATATATCATGAGGTGTATCTCCACCACCTAGAGGAGGTCTTAGGCCCCCACGGATAACCCCGAGACCTTTGTAACACCCACATTAGCATTCACACCCCTATGCACATGATCACTAGAGTACTAGACATACATAGGATTGGAAGAGAAATAGAGGGTAATGAGATTTTGGTTTTGGTAGGGACATGGGACATGGAAATAAGTAGGTACAACCATCACGTACACAACAGTCCATTAGGGATAGAACCATATGTTGAATACACCAGAGTATAGGTGGGACTCCCATACAGAGGGATTCACTAGGATGTTACATCAGTGGGGTCCATGATCACTATGACCACCTTGTTCTACGAAACCTTTGTTTTTGTATAGATAGAAGGAACTTATATCCAAGAAGACATTAGAAGATATGGGACATTCTCACTATGTCTATGCAGCAATAATGAACCGCCAAGCCAAGCCGGGACACGGTTATTGAGTCCACATGTATTATCGGGGTATTTCTCTATCTTTGTTATTTGACTTTGTAGCTTATGATTCTTTCATTTCACCTTCAATTGTGGATCAAAGTGTGGGTTGGTGGTATCTTGGCAATCGATAAATGGCAAGTAAAGTTGGCTATTGGGGCCAAACCCATCATTAATAGCTTCGTAAGGAGTTGTGTACTTGTTTTGGGTGTGTTATCCACTACTTCATACCTTCGTGTTTTACCTTTGGGATCATATAAGGTAGTTTTGGGTATGGATTGGATTAAGTCCCACCAAGACAAAGTGGATTGTCAAAAAAAGAATAATGAGTGTCGGGATGACGTATGGATTTCAGCTTTGATTTCTAGTATTCGAGGTTGATTTCCTTGTGTATGATCTCCGCTAAGTAGCTCAAGTAGAGCATGTACAAGGGTTGTCGGATGTATGTGATCACAATTAGTGATCGATCAGAATATATTTATGCTAGTTAACCTCGATGATTACCCTATTTTGAGAGATTTTGCAGATGATTTTCCTGGTGATTTTCCTAGCTTACCAACATGTAAAGACATGGATTTCACATAAACTTGGTACCAAGTGCATCTCTAATTTCTTTGGAACCATATAGGATGAAGATTCCGAGCTTCATGATATTAATATTAGGTTAGAGGAGTTACAAGATAAGGTTATTGTGTACTCTAGTGTGTCCCCTTGAGGTGCACCAGTGATATTTGTGAAGAAGGATGGATCCCTTCAATTGTGTGTTGATTTCGGGTAGCTAAATAAGGTGATAATGAAAAACGATATCGCCTTCCGAGGATAGATGATTTATTTGAATATATTTGGGGAGATTGAGTGTTCTCTAAGATAAATATTAAGTTTGGATACCACTAATTGTGAATTAAAAAAGCATATATTCACAAAACAACCTTTTGTACTCATTACGAGACACTAGGAGTTCACCGTGGTTTAGTTTGGTTTAACTAATGTTCCCACAATATTTATGATGATATTATTATATATTCCCAATAAAAGGAGGAGCGTGAGAAGAAGTTGAGGTAGGTTCTACATGTTTTAAGGGACCATAAACTTTTGGAAATCTAGAGAAGTGTTCCTTTTTCCAAATTGAGATTTAGTATTTCGGACACATTATCTCTAGCGAGGGTATGTTTATAGATACCTCAAAGATTAATTCCATCTTAGATTGGCCATCACCCACTACAGTGACAAAGGTAAGAATCTTCATGGTATTTGTAGGATATTTTTATAAATTTGTACAAGATTTCTCTAGGATTTCCCATCCTATCACTTCCCTTAAGCACAAAGGGAAAAAGTTTTTCTAGTCATAAAAATGTGAATAGGATTTTCAACTACTCAAGGAGCAGAGTTGAATACAACACTTATTATTTTTGTACCTAATATGTTAGGAAGGTTTTTTTTTCATCGATGCTTCTTTGGAGGTAATTAGGGAAATCCTCATGAAAGAGTGGTATGTTATTACATTCGAGTCATGAAATCTCAAGGATTATGAGCTTAGTTATTCTCGCACACAACATTAAACTTGTAGTTGTTGTTCATGCCCTATTCCATTGGAGGCATTTTATTTTGGGTAGACCTTTTATTCTAAGGACCGATCATTTGAGCCTACAACACATTTTATTGCATCCTAATCTTAACACCGTCAACGACGTTGGATGGTGTTTTTTTGCGAGTATGATATAGAGATACAATACATTAAGCAAAAGGATAACATAATTATTGATTCCTTGAGTAGGTGATGACACGATCTTACCACTTTGATCATTCATTTTGACCTATAAGGAAGGATACTACAGCACATTGTGAGTGACATATTTTATGAGGGGACTAGGTAGGTATTTGAGTCACATGGTTCTTTGGAGGGTAGATACCTAAGATGTGTTTTAGAGGTAGATGGTATTCTCACTTTTAGAGGAACATTTATGTGCACAAGGGAATATATTTACACAGTTTTATCCTCTTTGAGGCTCATTGAGCCCCATATACATCCCATCCTAGAGATAAGAATATGCACATAGATTTGAGGTAGTTATATTATTGGTTAAGGTTGTGACAAGATATTGCAGATTTCATAGCTCGGTGTATCGAGTGCTTTAGAGGGTTAAGGCTGAGCAATCTCATCTAATAGGACTTCTTTACCCCCATGATATTCTCGAGTGGAAATAGAAAATAATTCTATGGATTTCATTGTTTGTCTTTCCACTTCTTTGTATCTCCATGAAGTGTTCATGGTAATGGTGAAAATTTGACCAAGTTTGTTCATTTCTCACCAAATAAGGTCACTTATAATGAAATAACCATTACTAGAGTTCTTCTTGATAATACTATGATGTTGCATGGGATTCCAAAAATTATAATTAATGATCAAGATACTATTTATGCTTCTAATTTTTGGACTTCTTTCCGTGCTGCCCTCATTACTCAGATTAATTTTAGTTCATCTTATCACCCCGAGACAGATGGATAGACTAAGAGGGTGAGCCGGTACTCAAGGAAATGTTAAGGATGTATGTTATGGATCATTAAAAGAAATGGTAATACTATTTTAATCGGCCGAGTTTGCATACAACAATAATTATCATAGCTCCATTGGTATATCACCTTATCAAGCCTTAAATGGGAGACCATGTAGGATATTGCTGAGTTGGAATATATTGGAAGATAGGGTTGTTCTTAGGCCATATTTCCTATGGATATGGAGTAACAGTCATCTTTATTAGACAACGTATTAAGTAGGCACAAGCACATTGTAAGGCATATGTAGACATGAAGAGGTTTGAGCATAACTTCTCTATAGGTGAAAAGGTTTTCTTAAAAGTGCATCCCCATAAGAGTCCAATCCATTAAGGAAAGGGCTCTAATATCTCCCCTTATTTAATTGGTCCTTTTGCAATTTTGGAGTTCATTGATCTAGTTGTTTATCCCATAGCATTACCACTTCACCTATCCCTCACCCACATTGTATTCATATTTCTATTTTGAGATAGTATGTACCTTATAGTTCTCGTATATTGGATTTTTCAACTTACATGTGGAGGCTAAAGGACAGTGGAAACTAGAGCCTATGCGTATACTAGCGCACGAGTTTTTCCCTTCAAGGGTGAGATCTGGACTAGGTTATAGTCTATTGGGATTGATATGATAAGAAAACAACCACTTGGAAGGATGTGACACCATTGAGGGCTAGATATCCCTACCTCTTCCATTAAATTCTAGGAGGAAGTATAATTCTAGGGAAAGGGGATGTAGTGCCCACTAGCTTTTATACCTTACACATATTATGTTGACTTGGTTTGGTTAGTTTATTATTACATGTGGAGATATTGGACACTTTATTATGTTGGTGTTTCTTAGATACTTCCATGTTTTAGCATCATGTTGATTTTGATACTCTAACACTTGGTAGGGTATTATATGTGACACTTTTGATTATTTATGTAATAGACATTACTCCGTGTGATTTAGAGATGATATGAATGATTATTTGATGAAATGAATGTGATGTTTTTATTATATTTATCATTTTTGTCATTTCTATATTGATGGATATATAGATGTGGCGTGACTATATTAAGTTGTTATAGATTTTATTGATGATAGTGATTGTTTACATTATTAGTTGATTTGATTTTAGATTGATTATGTATGATATTTTCTTTAAGTGTGTAGGATATGGGACTCGGTGGTAGCACTACTAAGATAAAAAAATCACCTTGCCCAAAACCATCCTTAGTTTATTGTTTCCTTCTCATGTATTTGTGGATGTGAGTATGGTATGATCACTTTATTTGCATGCGATATTCCCATTTGTAATCATTCACCTTTTCTCTCCTTGTAATTTGATTTTGTTATTAACCTTCTTATTTGGGGTTGTTTGTTACGTAATGGTCATTTGACCATGTTTTTAGTTGGTTTTTTGTTAATGCTAATAATCTTTAGTGGTTTCTTGGGATCACCTAAATTGATTTTTTTGAGGACCACCAAATACCTTGGATACTTGTTATCTCATTTTAGTGATCCTAGCTAGAAATGAGATGACCATGGAAAATTTTTACAAATCTCTTCAAAATTCCCCTTTGAAGGAGATTTTTGGGTTTTTGGGTTTCCATGGCATGAATGCATATTTATTACATGTTATATGTCCCATGTTCCCCGAAACACAAAACCCGATGGTCTCGCCATTGTGTCGGGTTTCAAAACCCCGAGCATCGAAACATGCGTTATCTAATGCATGGTTCATGTTATGTGTTTCCTGAAACCCAAAACCCGATTGTCACCTTTGTGTCAGAGTTTTGGGACTTAGAGGAATCGTGACATCTCATGCTTCATGCTTCATGTTCCCCGAAACCCGAATCTGAATTAAACCAAATCATTTGTGTCGGGTTTTCGAGAGCTCCAAGCATGATGACATGTCATTAATGCCTAGTTTTACTGCTAGTTAGCACATGTGTCGAGTGATGTGTAATAAATGTTATGGTTTTATAAATAGGTTATTTTCCACATGATTTGTTACTTTGTATGATTTCGATGCGTTGGATTTCTTTGCATGCTTCTTCCACCTCCGCACTCCAATTGAGCTTCCCAATCAATTTCGTAGTCCATTCTCGATCATTTTTGATATTGTTGAAGGGATTCTTCTCCTATTTCATTTTAAAGATTTTTGGGTTTTTTTTTTAAGGTGTGTTGTTTGGGTTTTCATTTCTTTTTCCTCTGCCATTTCCAACTTAGGGTTTTGGGTCTTTTCCCTTGGTTCTTGTCTTTTTCCATTTAGGTTTTTGCTTGAGTTTCACTCCTTGGTCATCTACTTATTTTTACATAAGTTGTGGTTTTCAAAAAAATAATCTAAAAACCCATGAATGTACGAAGTGGGAAATTCTTCATGTTCTGACAGGACAGAGACCCAATATCCTCTTTTTTAGGTTTTACAGGGTGCTCGACATCATTGAGTTTCCACAGTGTGTCAGATATTTGTAGCTGCTCAACACCTTGCTTTCTCCACCTTGTATCAGATCTTGACCGGTGTTCAACATCCTCTGAGTTCTGCAGTGTGTCAGATATTTGTACCTACTCGACATCATCTCACTTCCACCTTGTGTCGGTTTTTTCTAATGTGCCGCATTCCTAACTTCTGACACACACCCCTACTAGTGTTTTAGGTTTCACAGAGTGTTCGACACCTATCAAGTTCTGCTGTGTGTTTCGGGTTTCTCAAGGTGTTTGACACGGCCTAATTTCTAACACTCACATTTCAGTTTGTCGGTTTTGAAGGTGCTTTGCAAGTTTCAAAACCTAAAAGGTGTGTCAGGTCTATACACTTGTCTAGCAAGCTCTCACACCCGACTACTCTTCTAGAAGTCATCAAGGCATTCTCAAGACTCCTCATGTCGGACCCTAGCCCATCTCAGGACAAGTTAGATAAGTCAGGAAAGATGAAGTATAAGTATCAAAAGATGGAGTCCTCTTCTTATGTAAGTTGCAACTACGACATCTAGGACACGGCCTAGAAATATAGATATGGAAGACTTTTGGAAAGAATTATGGATTCTTCTCAGAATCCATGGATGAAGTCAATAGATGGTAGTGGTCTTTCTCTTGGAGTAGGATTTCCATTGTGATTCAACTTCCGCTCGAAGAAATCAAGCAAGGGAGTCTATAGTAAAATTAGACAGAGATTATTTTGATCAACTCCTAAAGTTTCCCAACTTTATGGAATATGTTGATTTAGATTTTAAATCAGCACAAAAAGCCTGGGACAAGGATTAGGAAGACTGCATCAAGCACGTAAATAAAAATTTCTTGATCAAGGCTAAGCCTATTGTTTCTAGGTTTCCTAAGTCAGTCCCTAGAAGTGACTTTATTCTTGAAGTCAGTGATATCATCACCCTTCTGAGCCATTTTTTGGACTCCTAGATTCAAAATAATTCCAAGGGTGGATGTACCAGTTCATGGTCATTATAAAGAAAAATGACCAAGGGATTGACTGGGGTATCCTGATAAGTAATGACATAGACTCTTAAATGAAAATGGTCTTGTCTACCAAAAAGTTCTACATGATGTCATATGTCACTTATGTGGCAGAAGGCATGAGAAACTATCCAAGGCTGGATGTAAAGGGGAATTGAGCAACATAACATATATATTGGTACTTCCCATAGCTGAAAATAAAAGTGTCTAAAGACCAATTTAGAAGAGTGAATGATGCCTTTTTCTACAAAATTATTTGTAGACTGGATCCTAATCTGAGGAAGAGAAGGGTTTCCGATGCGGCATCGACAAAAGTTTCTAAATGGGGTTGTATCTTCTTGAAATTTGATAAGTTTACCTATCTTCGAGTGGTAAGGTTCCACGGTAATCCTTTCCATTTTCCCCTGGTTTCCAGTGACAAACTAATCCTCATGGAGTTAGTCGATAGTTGTTGGAATTTTCACAAATTCCAACAGAAAGGCATTCTAAAGCGGATGTCTCCTTCCCCATTTCCATTAGAAGGTATACGTGTTCCACCATGGTTAAGGCTAAGAATGTGGTGCACAAACTTTAGGATAAATTGAATAAGCACATGAAGATGAGACAAGGATTCAACATCCGAGGATTCCTCAAGTCTTACGAACCTTCTACCTACATGTGCCTGTGTGGAAGATATATGGGGATAAGCATTTCCAGCTTGCCAAAGCCATCAGGTTTAGGATAAATATTCTCAGTGAAGCTTGCAGCAAGTTGAGGGAATCTAGAGATCAGTTGGTTGATGCCACTAATGATATAGAAGAGGAGTTATCCAGGATCTTTGCCAAGGTGTTGGGAAAAAGCTCGGAGATTCTACCTACTGACGACCTCTACAAGAAAATTCAGGAATTAATTCAGCATGAACCAGCTACTATCTTTGATCTATCAAACATCGATAAGTTCATAAGGATTGAAAATGTTTTGGAATCATTAAGGAAGCTCAAAAAAAAATTGAAGAAACTTCCTGGTAACACAAGTGATACTCAGGAAACTTGTGAGGTCCTAAGTGATTATTCAAGTGTGCTAGATGAAGATGAGATATAGGGCATAATCCAAAAGTTCCAAGAGTTCCAAGATAAGCAGGTTGACCTTTGAAGAAGACAATGATGATGAAGTAGAATAAACATAATGTATCATGTCATTTCTATTAAGAAATTGTCATGTCTTTTTCATTTTCATTTCATCACATAGGAAGCAAATTTTGAATTTTTCTCCTGCGTGAGAGTCAAGAAAATAGGACTCTCATTTAAAAGACTATTTTCTAGGATTTATCCTATTTTCTCTCTGCTCTCTCTATTATAAATAAGGGATGCTTGTGCATTCCAAAGGGAGACTTTTTAATATTAAGAGCTATTGTGAAGAAGAAGAAAAACTTTGTATTTTCTTTTTAATCATTGAAGAATAGAAACAGGTGTTATTTTACAAACTTTGTGTTGTGGGATTCATCTATCTTGAGAGATTGTTCTTATGTCCAAAATATTGAGCTATTCTTTGTTTAGTATTCTTGATCATTTTAATTGTTTCATAATATTACACTCATTATCTAAAACTCATATAAGTATTTCTTGATCTGTGTTTTCTTGAAAGAAAATACATTCCTCTCATTCCCTTCCCACTTTGTTTCGTCTATAATATTTTCCCTTCTAATTCTTCCTAATCTAAATTTGTAACATCTCCATTTCATGTTGATATGGATTTTAGGATTGTATCCCAACCCCAATGGTTAGAATAGTGTGGATACTTTGTATATATTATTTCTGCTATGTTTTAGATTAGTAATAAACAGGAAGCCTCACCTATCTTTGAGGAGGGATTTGATCCCATACACTGTGGTTGAACCTCATATTTTGGCCTAAAAAATATCCAACCAACAATTTTTGGTGACTCTTAGGGATATATGGATTGATAATACTAAGCTTATCCTCTTGGTGTCCGGTGACTCCATATTTGCCTTATTTTTAGAAGATCTATTTTCCAGTTCAAGCTGGCTAGAAATATCTTCACTCGGTCAATCTAAGCTAGGGGTGAAACTGATCCGTTCTTTGATCTACTTCAACAACATAATTTTAGACTTTCCCCAACAATGTTGCATCTAGCCAAGCGATAAGTTCTTCACCTATCCGAAGAACTCGGGTTCTTCAAGAACAAGAATTTTCTATAACTTTCTGTGTATTGCTCTTGTTTGATACTCAAATTCTTGTACGTACTTCATTCAGAAGAATGGTAGCACAGCACTGTGCCTTGGGGTATGGCTATTGGTCCTCTTTCCCTAACTCCATCGTTGCATGATCTACCTCATGGATCTCGTAAGAATATTCCTAAGTTCAACGGTGATGGGAAGCAAGAACCTTGATGAACACATCACTTCATTCTTTGTCACATGCGGCATCCTTAGGGTTGCTCATGAAGATGTCTCTGTTCGACTCTTCATTGAGACATTACATGGTGTAGTATCGAATGGTTTTACCATCTTCTGAATGCATGCATTACCAACTAGGCTACCATGAGATTTGTATTTGAAGCAAGGTTCAAACTAGTTGAAGATTCTCATGCCTTGTTAGCACAGCTTACACACATGAAGAAGGAGTCTTATGAACCCATGTGGGACTTCATTTCCAAATTCAATAAGCTGATTTGTAAGATTCTAGACCTAGCTATTCCCACTCTTGAAAATCAAAAGTGTTTCTTCATCAATGCTCAAAGACCCGATGTGAGATTCTTATTAAGAAGATCTTTTATTCCCGATTTGGCCACTACTCAAGCTACACCCATTTGAAATAGAATATGATCTTATTCGCCGAAAGATCAAAAGAGAGTCATCTAAGCCTAAAAATTAGAGTTCTTCTCAGAGTACTAATGATCCTATGATTTAGAAGATGGCCAATGACTTGATCACTTTAAAGAAGCAAATGTCCCAACAAGTGACCAACATTCCTTATTGGGATATTCCTAGACGGAATTTCAACAATGCCAATGGTGCCCCCGTAAGAGATAGGAATCGGTTGATTGCTTCTCCCACCAGGATGGCCATTGAAGCTCCTCCTATCAATGCAATGAGTTGAAATAGTTGAGGATGGTGAAGAACCAGAAGATCAAGATTCTCATGAAGCTTTTGAAGCTTCAGGATATGTTGATGAGTCTTTTGACGATTCAGCTGGCGACTCCAGCATTGGGTACTTGGAGTACGAGGAAGAAAAAGTAAGCATGATGGTCAATCATTTGAAATATTCACTCAATCTCAATCCGGAGAATCCCGTAAAGTCAATGAAAGCTCTAAAGAGAAGTAAAGAAGCTCCCATGGTTATGGCTAAAAGAGGCTCTCCTATCTCAATGAAAACTAAAAAGGAGACAACTAAAAAGGTAACTTCATCTTCTAACTCTTTTTCTCCTTCTCTCAAGTCCAGTACCTCGACTCACCAATGTAACCAAAACTAAGCCCTCCATCATTCCTTCATATACCGCTTTCAACATCATTGATCATGCAAAGAAAACTAAAATCCAAATGTTGGAAGTCGAGTACTTGTAATCCAACCCTGAGTAATTTGAGAAACTTTCCAAATTCATTAGAAGCAAGGATGTTATCCCTTCATCTTCAAAAGGAATTTTTCCTAGCCCCACTTAGCCTTTACCTCAGAGTAATATGACCTTTGTTGCTTCTTTAGGAAAGATTGAACCATTTTATTTGTCCTTACTTATAAATGGTTTTAAACTCGATAATTGCATAATTG
The DNA here is from genome assembly GCA_018340775.1 of Taxus wallichiana var. yunnanensis. Taxonomy (NCBI): domain Eukaryota; kingdom Viridiplantae; phylum Streptophyta; class Pinopsida; order Cupressales; family Taxaceae; genus Taxus; species Taxus wallichiana. The sequence goes on along the minus strand of CM031243.1, from coordinate 161,642,474 downwards.
ACTCAAGCCTCTAATAATGTAATGCCTACAAAAGAAGATCATGCCCTTAGACTCACCTTGACTAAATCTTACAGGTGGTGTTACTCTATGGAAACCAAACAAGTCCCCTTGATTGGCCAAATCAAGGATGCACAATTTGCATTTGTTGCCTTCCCTGAAAAGAGAGTGAAAATGACTATCCTGGTTGCTAGATATCCCAGTTGCTTATGGTATTCTTTTAGTAAAAGGTTTTTGTAAAGATGTTGGAGGATGAATCAACATGGAGTGGACCAAAGCTAAAATTCTAGCAAATGGATTTCCTCGTGTCCTTCACCCCGAAGAACAAGAAAAGTACCTAGTCACTAAATCAGATGATCCTAAGGCTAAAATTCTCTTCAAAGATATAGCCTTGGGTAATTATTTCATGACATCTGAGGTGCCCTCTATAGAATTAAAGGAAGAAGATCCTAATATTGTTTGGACCCTTAAGTTCGACAGGAGTTGTTCAACTACTGGGTCAGGTGCTGGCGTGGTTCTTATATCTCCAGATTTCAATATTTTTCCTTTGCTTTCAAGTTTTAGTTTGAAAATACTAATAACACAGCTGAATACGAAGCTTTGTTATTAGGATTAGAAATGGAAAGAAAAAAAGGAATCTGAAATCTCAATTGCAGGGAGATTCCGAGTTGATTGTGAATCAAGTAAGGGGGACCTATGAGGTAAAAAATGATCACCTAAGACATTACAGGAATAAATTTTGGGACAACATAGAATGCTTTGATGCTTTTTTCATTAAGGTAGTCTTAAGAGATTACAATGATAAAGATGATTCTTTAGCCATATCTACATCTCTTCTCCTTCCTCACCCAAAGTTCAAACAGAAACGTATACCATCAAAATTGTATATCGTCTGAGTGTTCCAGATAATGAAACACATTGGCAAGTGTTTAATGATGACCAACAGTTGTTTTCTTTTCTTGAAAAAGCTGATAATTTTAGCGAGCTTTATTTTGAAGGATCAGAATTAGTTTTCCATGAGTCTGTCTCAAATTCATATCAATAGATTGATGGTGAATTCATCAAGATAAAAGGAAACAAGATTCTAAAGGGATTGGTTTCTCTGGAAGGTCTGTTAGATAAACATGACCGTTTCATTTAGGATAAAAGGCAAGCTGAAGGTGCTTCCTCATCAGAGGTAGATCAAGTTAATCTAGGCTCCATTGATCAACCACAGATGGTAAACATTAGGAAATGTTGTTCCCAGGAGGAGAAAAAAAGATTCATTTCACTCTTGAAGAGATATATGGACGTCCTAGCATGGTCATATTTGGATCTAAAGTCTTTCAAGCCCAAGGATGTGCAACATAGCATTCCTTTGAAGCCTGAGGTTAAACCTTATAGGTAGAAACAAAGGAATTAAAACCCAAAGATCTCAGGGGCTATCCTTGTAGAAATTTAGAAGATGTTACACACAAGGATTATCTTTCCAATCCATCATTCCACCTAGGTTGTGAACATTATCACCGTCGAAAGAAGAACGGTGAGATCCGTGACATTTGTGTTGACTTCCGGAACCTCAATCAGTCTTCATTGAAAGACAATTATCCATTGCCCATCATGGACCAAGTATTACAGACTATCACTAGATCAGAAATTTTATCCATGCTTGATGGATTTTCGGGATATAATCAGGTTGAGGTAGCTGCTGAAGATCAACATAAAACAACATTCACTACCCCATGGGGACCTTTACTTATAGGAGGATGCCTTTTGGTTTGATTAACTTGAGCCACGTTTCAAAGAGCTATGGACTTATCTTTCAGATATTTTATGGGAAAGTTCATAGTTGTGTATTTGGATGACTTGACGGTCTTCTCTAAAAAGTAAAGTGATCATTATGATCACTTAGAGCAGGTACTCTTAAGGTGTAGGCATCATGGGATTTCATTAAATCTTAAAAATCCATGTTCGGACTAATAGAAGGAAATTTGCTGGGTCATATTGTGACTAAAGAAGGAACCAAGATCAACCCAAAGAGGGTGAAGGCCATCTAAAGCCTTACCCTACCTACAAGTAAAACTAGGGTGCATTCCTTTTTCGGAAAGGTCAATTTCCTAAGAAGATTTGTACCTGATTTTTCCAATAAAACCAAGGATATCCTTGGGATGATGAAAGGTAAAACTCCATTTTGATGGAGCACTAAAGGGAAGCTTGCTTTTGAAGAATTCAAATGGGTAATTTCTCATGCTCCTATTCTAGTATGCCCAGACTTCAAGAAGGATTTCATCATGTATAACTACGCTTCCGCACATACAGTATCAACCATCCTAATGCAGGAGAACGTAGAAGGAATCGAAGCTCCCATTACTTTCATGAGATTCCCACTAAAGGAACATGAATTGAAGATGTCTCAAATTGAAAAGCATGCTTATGTAGTGGTGAGAGCAATGAAGCATTTTAGGTACTATGTGTTGAGTTCTCACACTCTCGTTCTCGCCCCGATCATCGAGTTAAGTCCATTTTGACTCAACAAGAGTTGGGTAGTCAACGGGGTAACTGGATAGCCAAAGTCTAAGAATATGACTTAGACATCAGACCTACCAATTCGTTATGAGGAAGAGGCATGTGCCAATTGATTGTAGAAAATAAGTCTGAGACAGAATACGAAGAAACTAAAGATACTTCTTCAGAATTACCCATAGTGCCTTTTGTAAGCACAACCAATGAATGGTATGCGAGACATCACTTTCTTTTTAACTTATGGTGAGTTTCCCCACATTTGGGCCAAAAAAAAAGGATAGTTAAATTAAGGTCCATGAAGACAAATTTTATGGGATAATGGTATATACAAGAAAGGTATTAATGGTGTATTCTGCGTTGTGTTGACAAGTCTCAAAGAGATAAGGTTGCTAGAATCCCTTCACAATATTGCATGTGGAGGACATTTCTCTTCTTCTGTTATGACTTACAAAATCTTATAGGCTAGGTACTATTGGCCTACTCTCTTTCGAGATTTAGCAAAATGGGTGGCTAAGTGTGAAGCTTGCCAACATTTTGTTGGTCACCCTAAGATGGTTTCTCTTCCCTTGAAGCCTGTGGTAATTGAAGAACATTTTTGCCAATGGGGAATTGATTTCATTGGATTACTAAATCCTACCTCTAGCACCAGTCATAATTATGTGCTCACCACCACTGACTATTTCACCAAGTGGGTGGAAGTTGCACCAATCAAGCAAGCAACCTCTGAAGCTGTGTGCAATTTTCTCAAAGAGAATATAATTGTTAGATTTAGCATTCCTCACAAGATTTTTGTTGACAATGCTTCCAATTTCTCATCACATGAGTTGACTAAATTTTTTTATGGATTTGGGATCACATTGGCTCATTCATCTAACTATTACCCCCAAGGCAATGGTCAAGCTGAATCAAGTAATAAGAACCTGGTGACCATAATCAGAAAGATGGTTGATGAGAATCAGAGGACATGGCACAAAGCATTATATGATGCATTATGGGAAGATTAGATTACTCCTAAGTGAGCTATTGGAATGTCCCCATTCTAGGTGTTGTATGGAATTGATGTTGAGATTCCTATCTCTATAGAATTTCCAGCCTTATGGTTGGCTAAAGCAATTGAGGATGAAACTTTTCAAAGTTCTATTGAGAAAAGGATAATGTACCTAGCCAGGCTAGAAGAAGAATGAAACAAGGTGGTAGTTCACTTTACATATCATAAGAGCAAAGTCAAAAGGATATTTGACAAGAAATCAAAGAAACATGATTTCCAGATTGGAGACCTAGTACTTCTATGGGATAAGAGAAGGGAACAAAAAGGGATGCATGGCAAGTTTGACTCTTTATGGAAAGGTCCTTTCAAAATTCATCAGCTGAATGGTGAAAATAGCTTGTCTATCATACCTTGATGAAGAGTTTCTCTCTCTACCTTTCAGTGGCCAACATCTGAAGTTGTTCCATCAGTAATGTAAGATGCTCTCTTGCACTATATTATAATTTATTTCTGTTATGTGTTTTCTTTCTTTTTGTCTTTGTTGGTTTGTTTGTTTTTGGTTTTTATTCTTCCGAATATGTAGCCCAATGGATAAAATCTTCTTGATTTTGATTTCTCTTCCTTTGATGTATCAAATAAATTCCCCAACTAGAGCCAGTTGTTATCTCATTTTAGTGATCCAAGCTAGAAATGAGATGACCATAGAAAAATTTTACAAATCTCTTCAAAATTCCCCTTTGAAGGAGATTTTCGGGTTTTTAGGTTTCCATGGCATGAATGCATGTTTATTGCATGTTATATGTTCCATGTTCCCTAAAACCCGAAACCCGATGGTCTCGCCAGTGTGTCAGGTATTCGGAACCCCCAAGCATCGAAACATGCGTTATCTAATGCATGTTTCATGTCAAGTGTTTATGAAACCCAAACCCGATCATCACCTATGTGTCGAATTTTGGGACTTAGAGGCCTCATGACATATCATGCTTCATGCTTTGTGTTCCCAAAACCCGAATCTTGAATTAAACCAAATCCTTTGTGTTGGGTTTTCGGGAGCTCCAAGCATGATGACATGTCATTAATGCCTAGTTGTCTGGTAGTTGGCACATGTGTCGAGCGATGTGTAATAAATGTTAGGGTTTTATAAATAGGTGGTTTTCCATGTCATTTGTTACTTTGTATGATTTTGATGCATTGGATTTCTGTGCATGCTTCTTCCACCTCCAGACCTGATTGAGCTTCTCGATCGATTTCACTTTGTCCATTCTCGATCATTTTTTGATCTTGTTGAAGGTATTCTTCTCCTCTTTCATTTTAAAGCTTTTTGGGTTTGTTTTTTAGGTGTGTTGTTTGGGTTTTCATTTCTTTTTCCTCTGCCATTTCCAGCTTAGGGTTTTGGGTCTTTTCCCTTGGTTCTTGTCTTTTTCCATTTAGGTTTTTGCTTGAGTTTCACTCCTTGGTCATCTACTTATTTTTACATAAGTTGTGGTTTTCAAAAATAATCTAAAAACCCATGAATGTACAAAGTAGGAAATTCTTCATGTTCTGATAGGACAGAGACCCGATATCCTCTTTTTCAGGTTTTATAGGGTGCTCGACATCATTGAGTTTCCGTAGTGTGTCAGATATTTGTAGCTACTCAACACCTTGCTTTCTCTACCTTGTATCGGATCTTGATCGGTGTTCAACATCCTTCAAGTTCCGCAGTGGTGTTGGATATTTGTACCTACTCAACATCATCTCACTTCGCCTTGTGTCAGGTTTTCACTGATGCACCGCATGCCCTAACTTCCGACACACACCCCACCAGTGTTTTAGGTTTCACAGAGTGTTTGACACCTATCAAGTTCCGCCATGTGTTTTGGGTTTCTCAAGGTGTTTGACACGGCCTAATTTCTCGACACTCACATTTCAATTTTTCAGGTTTCCAAAGGTGCTTTGCAAGTTTCAAAACCCGAAAGGTGTGTCGGGTCTGTAAACTTGTCCAGCAAGCTCTCACACCCAACTACTCTTCTAGAAGTCATCAAGGCATTCTCAGACTCCTCATGTCGGACCTTGGCCCATCTTAGGAAAAGTTAGATAATTTGGGAAAGATGAAGTATAAGTATCAAAAGATGGAGTCCTCTTCTTATGTAAGTTGCAACTATGACATTCGGGACATAGAGGTCGCCAATATAGATATGGAAGAATTATGGAAAATAATTATGGATTATTCTCATAATCCATGGACAAATTCAATAGCCAGCAGTGGTCTTCCTCTCATAGCAAGATTTCTAGTGGCAACCCAATGCCCCGAATTCATCTGCGGCTTGCGCTTCTCACTATGATTCACTTCTCGCTCAAGAAGAAATCAAGCGGGAGTCTATAGTAAAATTAGACAGATATTATTTTAATCAACTCCTAAAGTTGCCCAACTTTATGGAATATGTTTATTTATATTTTAAATCAACACAAAAGGCCCGAGACAAGGGTCGGAAGAATTTATCAAGCACGTAAATAAAAATTTCTTGATCAAGGCTAAGACAAATGTTTCTAGGTTTCCTAAGTCAGTCCCTAGAAGTGACTTTATTCTTGAAGTTAGTGATATCATCACCCTACCGAGACAGCTTGTTTGGACTCCTAGATTTAAAATAATTCTAAGGGTGGATATATCATTTCATGGTTTTCATAAAGAAAAATGACCAAGGGATTGACTGGGGTAGTCTGATAAGTAATGATATGGACTCTCAAATTAAAACGGTCTTGTCTACCGGCAAGTTCTACATGATTTCATATTTCACTTATGCGGCAAAGATGCATGATAAACTGTCTGGGCTAGATGTAAAGGGGAACTGAGAAATAAAGCATATATATCGGTACTTCCCACATCTGATAATAAAAGGGTCTGAAGAGCAATTTAGAAGAGTGAATGACACCTTTTCTATGAAAATATTTGTAGACTAGATCCTGATCTGAGGAAGAGAAGGGTTTCCGATGAAGCATGGACAAAAGTGTCTAAATGGGGTTACATCTTCTTGCAATTCAAGAAGTTTACCTATCTTCGGGTGGTAAGGTTCCACGGTAATCCTTTCCATTTTCCCAGGTTCCTAGGTGACAAACTGATCCTCATGGAGTTGGTTAGACAATTGTTGGATTTTCACAAATTCCAATAGAGCAGACACAAAGCTGTTATCTCCTTCCCTATTTCCATTGGAAGGTATACGTGTTCCACCATGGTTAAGGCCAAGAACATGGTGCATGAACTTCAGGATAAATTGAAGAAGCACATGAAGATGAGAGAAGGATTCGACATCCGAGGAGTCCTCAAGTCTTATGGAACCTTGTACCTACATGTACCCATTGTGGAAGATATCTGGGTTGATCTTCATGATGAAGTTATTATCCAAAGAAAATACAACAACAAGGCTGACACTTGAAGAAGTTCAGATGTTATATCTGGCTAATATCCCTGAAGGCACCACAGATAATGAAAGTGTCCTGGAACCTAGGTACAAACAGTCAGATGGAGACCAACTTGGATTCCTAGCCATTGATTGGTCTGTTGCTGAAAAGGCTTCTATCACTGAGAGAGCTTCTCAGACTCTTGTCTGTACTAAGGCATGGCTCATTTCCTGGGAATGAGTTATAAAGAAAAGATATTTTCAAAAATAGCTACTCTAGAAGTGGGACCCTCCAAGGGAGAAAAGGAAAAGGATAAAAGCCCTACCAAGAGGCAAATAAAGTTTAAGTTTTTAGGAAAGGAGATAAGCAAGGGGCCGAATCATCTACTACTCCAACACAAACAATTGAGATCTTGGATTCACCTCCTCCTCCACTAGAACAAGGAGAAATTCTTTCAAAAATCGAGGTTAGTCAACCTCTTATTTCCCCTTTTGTTGATTTCTCATCGGAGGTAAGCCTTGCTCTTGCTTCTCAAGCTTTGGCTTTAGAATCTTTACCCCCTCTCTCCCAATCTTCCTCATCACATATTTCAATGCCACTCTCATCAGCCATGGCTAGCATTTTCTTTGATCTCTCACCTCTCTCTCGCTAGACCTACAATGGCCATAGAAATGCCTCCTCCTTCCGCACCTTCATTCCTTGAATCTATTCCCATAGTCACTACACTTGTAGTCATCATGACTCTGTAAGAAAATCTTCCTCCACCCATAGATACAACCATAACACCTATAATAGGAGCAACTTCTTCTGTTGTGCCTTAATGGTTGGTTGATCAGACCCCAAGGAAGAGGAAGGTTATAGTCCCCCTACCACCTTTGATTTCAGTTCACTTAAGGATTCTCCTACCAAATCCACCAAGAAACCCAATATAGTTTCAAGAGTTTCAAAGTGGATGCCTCGGGCATAAGATTTCAAATATCGCCACTCTGCGGATGACAAAACAAAGGAGGATATAACGAGGCTGATTATCGATTACAGGGTTGACCTGGGAAAAGTGACAACTGAAGGAGCACAACAAGATGCACAAGATGCCATGAACATGCTTTGTCAAAATTTGAAAGAAACAAAGGTAAGCAGGGATGAACTAAGGAGAAAGTTGAACAGTTGACAGAGGTACTACTCAAGCTTTCAAATCCTTCACAGTCAACACCGTCATCTTCTACCCCTATGCCTATCAGGTTTGATTTCTCATCAATACCTATGATTGAAAAGATCAATGAGAAGGGGAGAACTGTTGAAGAATGGATAAAGAGGCTACTCTTGCAAGGAAGAGAGGTCATAGATGACATGGTGGAAGTTTACAAATCCTTGGAGGATATAAAGAAAGATGGTGACAAGATGGATGATGAATTTTCACAGGAAGTCGGGAACCTCAAATTAACTTTGGAAGCCCTCAATGCACTGAAACAGGTTCTATCCTAGATCTTAATGGAAGAAGGAATCATTCCACATGGGGATAAGCATTTCCACTTACCAAAGCCATTAGGTTCGGATAAAGATTCCCATGAAGCTTACATAAAGTTGACAGAATCTAGAGATCATTCGGTTGATGCCACTAATGATATAGAAGAGGATTTGTCCAGATCTTTCCCAAGGTGTTGGGAGAAATATCGAGATTCTATGTTATGCTTGTGGAGCCTGTTTTCATGTTAGAGTTTGGTACACCTTCCATGTGTTACACTCAGATATTTTTATGGCGTATATCGCTGCTGCTGAGCGGGTCAAGGGGTTTGGGGGTTTGGGTGAGCGGGTCAAGGGTGAAGCACCCCGATGGGGCTCGGGGGCGAAGCCCCTAAAGCAAATTTTCATGGGTGGTTTATTAATCCATGGGTAATGGGTAATCATTATGGGCTATTTTTGGGCCCATGGTTTTTTTAAGACGCATTGTTTTGTAAAACTATCTCTTTAGCTACCTATTGATGTACTTATAAATATATGGACATACAATAGGATTGAGAAGAGTGTGTTTTGTGAAGGTGAATAGTGTGTGAAAATTTAAGTGCCAATTCGGGAGGGTTTGTTGAGCACAACTCCAAACAAGATCTCGATTATTTTAACTGTGAAGACTATTGGCTTGTAATAAAATCCAAGCAAGTGTTCTTGGTGGATGTAGCCCACATTGGGTGAACCACGTTAAATATTGTCTTCGTGTTGTGCATTTTTCATTTCTGTAATTCTATTCATACTTCTTATTATTGTGATTCTAAGGAATTATTATGCATTAGATTCTATTAATTCCTAACATTCTACCCGCTAACGACCTCTACAAGTAAATTCAAGAATTAATTCAGCATGAACCAACTATTGTCTTTGATCTGTCAAACATCGATAAGTTCATAAGGATCAAAATGTTTTGGAATCACTAAGGAAGCTCAACAAGAAATTGAAGAAACTTCCTAGTAATGCAAGTGATACTCAGGAAACTTGTGAGGTCCTAAGTGATTATTCAAGTGCACCAGATGAAGATGAGATGCAAGGCATAATCCAAAAGTTCCAAGAGTTCTAAGACAAGTAGGCTACGCTGGAAGAAGACAAGGATGATGAAGTGGAATAAACATAATGTCTCATGTCATTTCTATCAAGAAATTGTCATGTCTTTTTCATTTTCGTTTCATCACATAGGAAGCAAATTTTGACTTGTTCTCCTACATGAGAGTCAAGCAAAATAGGACTCTCGTTTAAAAGACTATTTTCTAGGATTTATCCTATTTTCTCTCTGCTCTCTCTATTATAAATAATGGATGCTTGTGCATTCCAAAGGGATACTTTTTGAATATTAAGAGCTATTGTGAAGAAGAAGAAAAACTTTGTATTTTCTTTTTAATCATTGAAGAATAGAAATAGGTGTTATTTTACAAACTTTGTGTTGTGGGATTCATCTATCTTGAGAGATTGTTCTTATGTCCAAAATCTTGAGCTATTCTTTGTTTAGTATTCTTGATCATTTTAATCATTTTAGAATATTACACTCATTATCTAAAACTCGTATAAGTATTTCTTGATCTATGTTTGCTTGAAAGAAAATATGTTCCTCTCATTCCCTTTCCTACTTTGTTTCATCTATAATATTTTCCTTCTAATTCTTCCTAATCTAAAGTTGTAATATCTCCATTTCATGTTGATATGGATTTCAGGATTGCATCCCAACCCCAATGGTTATATAATAGTGTGGATTATATATATATATATATATATATATATATACTATATATATATATTACTGTTTTTTTAGATTAGTAATAAACAGTAGCCTCACCGTCTTTGAGGAGGATTTGATCCCGTGCACTACAAATTGAACCTCATATTTTGGCCTAAAAAAATATCCAACCAAAAATACTCCACGTTTTATCAAATATCTTATTTCAAAAAAAACTACCAATTTGGAGGCTTGGATGGAAAGTATGGGGTCCCTATTACCTTAAAAATACCCTCTAGACCTATTCTATGGATGGGGGGACTTTTATGAACTCAAAAATATTTTTCCCTCATAAAATCCCCTCTCAAGTCACCAGCTTGCCCTTACTTTCCTTATGTGAGTGACCTTGGGAAGAGGGTAGCACAAATTTGGGGGATTGCATTTTAATTTTTGTTTTTGGCATTTATTGGGTTGGGATTACTTAGATGGGGACTTGGGTGAATGGGACATGCCTAGTTGTAAAGGTGACTCATGTCACCCTCCCATGAGCTTGGGGGATGGATATAGCTTGCTCTATTTCTATCCCCACTTGGGATTTTGGAGGGATTTTGCGAGGAGATTATTTAAAGATATTTTGGAATGAAGAACCTTGGATTTATCAAAAGGATCTTGGTGGATTCCATAGGATAATTAAAATCTTTATTATATACCTCACACATTATTTTGAATAGATTATATACTAATGCATGTAAACTTTGTTAGAATTGATGATGTTTTTGTTAGGTATGGGAGTGAAAATTGTTTCTTTTCCTCATTCTTGTGTTTATTTATTTTTTTACCCTCCACTCATAATGGGGAGTGGATTTGGGAAGGATTTGGGAAAGGGAAGTGATTAGTTATTTTATCCTCATGGATTCTTGGGGAATCCATGAAGGAATTTGATATTCCACTCCCTTCCTTGGGGAAGTAGGAGGGATTTCCATTTGGTTTTTAAATCCCCTCATATCTTTTCCAAGGAAGCATTCAAGGCTTGAAAATCCTTGGCAAGGAGGAAGACATGGAGTTATAAGGAGTTGGTGGTTTGATATGAAGCATGAATTTATTATTCTTGGAGGATGATCTTGGCTTATTCATTTACTCTTGAAATTTTGGGATCCACTTCTCCCTTTTCCCATTATCCTTGTTGTTTTTGATGCATTGTTCTTTTAGTCATTTTGGGTGTGTGATGGAAATTGGTCCTTCCCTTTTGTTCTTCTTGTTGGGTTTTTTGGATATTTGTTTTACTTTGTATCTTGGTGGTATGTTATCCCTCTTTCCCATAAATTTGGGGGAGGATAGAATGACCTACCTTTGGATTACATACATATAATGATGACTATGGTTTGGAGGTTTTCAAGCCTTCTTATTGTTGGCATTGGAGCTTGTTGGAGTTGGTAATAGATTTTGGAGGAACACATGGAGTGTTTTTGAGTTACATTATTAGATTATTTATGTATTTCAAACTTACGTTATGAGGTTTATTATGTATGATGATTGGAAATTTTATATGGATCTAGTTCTATTAGACATCTTAAGGGAACAATGTATGAATATTGTGTAGTGCAAGATTTCTAAATATTATAACAAGAGAACTTTTCTTTACCTTGGAACCTAAATATTTTATGGATTCTAAACCTTTGATTATTTATTATGAGTTTCTAAAATTTTAAATATAGTAAACCTTTCTGGTTTTTAAATAGGTGTAGAAAAAAATACAAAATTCCTTGTTGAGAAGTGTATTGATATTTTATAAGGAAAATTACATGTTGGAAAATACAACTTCTTCCATATCATAGTTCAATTTTATTTCAAAATAAATAATGTTAATGAAAAGTACATTAGGTAGGACTATATTCTTGTATGAAGTGAAATTTATTTTGTTATAGGTATCATGTAGTTCTGGTGTTTTGATTTGATACACACACACACACACACACACACACACACACACACACACACACACACACATATGCATACATTTTATTTATTTTGTTTTTGAAAAATGGTGTGAATCCATATAATATGAAATGTTGATTTTAAATAAATAAATAAATAATTGGCACTAAGATTGGGGTTTGGATCAGCCCAACCAACCTAACGCCCAACCCCATGCACCCCCTTACGGCTCCCATTACCCACGGCAGCCTCCTCCCACTTCTAAAGCCCTAAGCCACTCCTCCTTCTACGGTCACCATGGACAAACCCTTATCTCTTAGGTCATTCGGCCCTCCCTCCAACATCCTTTCCATAAGGAGGCCCCTTGCCTTGTGCCAATACTCATGTATTTATGCCAAGGTCGTGATCTATGGCGGTTACCCTTTACACACACACACACACACACACAACCCCCTTATTTGATCTTGTGAGTTATTCGTGAAAGAAATAAAATACATCCTCCATAATGCTCCCATGGAAAAAACCTTCAACCATAAAACCAAAAAATGATAAAATATGAAGACAAAAGAAAAATATAATAATACAAAATGATATTTTAGGTTTTTCAATTTATACCTAAAATCAAGTGAGAATATCCATTTAATCTAAGGGCTCATATTTCACCCTATAATATGTCTTTTAGTTGGGAAATATTAATGTTGGACTTGGGAATGTTTATTTTTCTAAAAGTTGGGTTTATTTTATAGAGTAAGTTGTGTTTGGGGATTTCCTTATTAAAACTTTTACATGGGTAATTTTTAATTTAATTAATGGATATTTATTAGAGCCTTGGAACATGTAACCCTATGGGTGTCTTAAATTTTAGTTCTAGATGATTTTTATTAAAGTTAAAGTTAACTCCCACTTAGAAAATAATTGAAAATGAGATTTATACATACATGTATATTTATATTAATTACAATATCAATCCTTAATTATCATTAGACCACAGAAGATTGGACCTTAGTTATTCATGTTCATTCTGCTAACAACCAAAGCATTATACGAAGCTCATGACTCACCTTTTTGTTATTCTTAATCTTGTAATAATAAGGACATGGTCTTAGTACTTTTTTAATTTCATGGGTACCTCATGAGGAAAGATGGTTGATTGGGTTTGTTCTTAGTCGTATTATGTTTTGTTTTATTAGAACATTTTAACTACAGACAAAAAACTTATTCTAATTTTTGTTAGTTTATCGGTTAGGTTTCAGGTCATGAAATTATGGGCACGACAAGGATCCAAACTTGTTCCCGCATTTTCAAGTATGTTTACAACACCATTTGCTTCACAAATAACATGTTGAAAGGATATGGACTAAAAGCAACAGGATAAAAGATGTGTTCCCTAAAATATATGTTCCCTCTAATATTGTTTTAGAATTATGGAAAGAAATGAATTAAATAATATTTAAAGGAAAAATTCTATAGGTTTCCATGGTCTTCAAACACCTTGTTCTTTTGATTATTGAAAATTTTAAATCCTCCATCAAAACCAACAAAGGTAGCTTGAAGGATTCTGATATCTTTTTCTCACAAATGGAACCTCTAATTAAATTAGGATATTAAGAATATAAATGCAAAGAATTTAAGGAGTGATATAGTTTAGATTCATCCTCAAGAAGGATGGCTTAATCTCAACTTCAATGGTTCTACTAAGGGAAAATTAGGAAAATCAGGGGTGGGGAGTTATCATAAATGACATGCGTTATCTTATAAAGATCATATGTTGGTAATATGGGGGTCCAAACCAATCACTTTGTTGAGGCCTTAACAGCTCTTTGGGGTCTTCTATTAGCAAAAATTGAACATCAACAATCTTTTGGTGGAGATTGATTCTATGAATATAATTAAGTTTGTAAAAATAATTTCCCTCCTAGTTAGACTGCAAACAAAATCATCAAGGTCTTCATTCATCTCTTAAGAACACTCCCTAAGGTTCTTATTATATATACCTTAAGAGAAGGTAATAATGTTGTAGATGTGTGCGTAATTATTGGGGTTAATTCTAAGAATCTACATCATTGGATTATGGGTGTAAATGCTCCCCTTGAAGTCATGAATGCTTCAACCATGAATGACACAACTCAAATAATTAAAATGATTGCAAATATTTTAGAGGATTTTGTTTTAATTTTCCACGCTTGGCACATGCATTTGGGTACTAGACCACCTTAGAATTGGAAAAAGGAAAACTCTTTTGGTTTCATTATTTTAATTCACACAAAATATATGGTTTATAAAGGTAGAATGGGTGGTGATCCTTGTTAGGTTAAACACCCCTTCAATAGGAGATTGAATAATAATGAGAGGATTTGGGAGATTCTTGGTGTTGGTAACTTTAATTTCTTTTTAGAACGAATTAGAGGACATGATCCTCATATTTCCATGGAGTTTTTGTGACATGAAAGGACATAACCTTGTAATCTAGAGGGTAGATTTGGCTTATCTTGGAGGGCCTCATTTCTCACGTCACTAGTATGGGTATCAAGGCACTAAATATTTAAAAAACAAATGTAATTGGGATGAACAAGAAGCCATTTTTATGGGTGATGGTGAAAATCTCAAACATGTCCCTAGTGGTGTTTTGAGGGATTATCTACTAATCTCATTCGATCAAGTGGTTAGGCTCATCATCAAATACTTGATGATGGAGGGAGGTTGCACAAGATCAACACATATCATCTTGTTCTTCTTAACCACTTCAGAAGGAATGTCTTGGTAATTCTTCCATTTCAAATTCTGATGTCTCTTGAATGTTCCATTAAAGAGGTTCAATGGGGTAAAAGGACCCATTCCCTTCACTAAGTTGTCATCTTTCTCATTTACCTTCATTTCAAACTCCATATTCCCAGCAGAAACCCCTCCCATTCTCTTCCATCCACCTCTTCTCCCAAATCCAACAAGAGATAAGGGGATGATATTAGATCCACTAGAGTTCTTAGAGGTAATTCAAACAAGGGAAAAAATATTGAATGATATAATACCAATAAAGAAGGCATAGAGGGTGATTTGGCTACTGAGTGCCTGCTTAGCATGGGTAAGATTAACAAGAAAGTTAGCAATGACACTAGGAATTATGGGTTGTTTATCCAAAAGGATGTCTTAAATGAGATTAATAAAGAGATACAATATTTGAACGGTAGTTTCAGAAACCTTTGAAATGCCAAGGTGAATAAGGACATTTGGAATATGATGGATGGTAAACTGGGAAAAATTGAGTACAAATTTGATATCATGATGGATGAGTTTATCATTCAAACCAGGTTTTTGAACTCTATTGTGAATGAACTCAAAAAAAAAAGATAGCAAGAGAAAATCTAGGGATATTGATAGGAAGTAGGAAATTGAGAACAAAGACAAATACATCAAGGATCTTTTTGAGCTCTCTTATCAAATTTTTAATCATAAATGATTTTGTTCTCTATTTTTGGCTATAGAAGTTTTTTATATGGTTTAGTTATTAGCTATATGCTTAGGTTCTATGTTTTATTTTATTATGGCTTTAGGCCACTCCCGAACTATATTTTAGGTTAGTTTTGGGTTGGTTTTGTGTTTGTACATACTAGTTGGTTTTTCTATTTGGTTTTTGTTTTACTCCTTGAAATGTTTTTAGTTATACCTGGATTGTATATCCTTTTTTGTAACATGGTAGGGTCCCTAGAAAAACCCTCCTTTTATCAAATATCAAAAAGAAAAATATGTAGCACACCCATCAACCGATCCTCTAAAAAAATTGTGCTATTGTGATTGGATGCGACTTGTATTATCCTAGATAAAAAGTAATTTTTGGAGGTACTTTGGTTTTATAATAACATGTTGTAACCTTATCTCCAAGAACCTTCAAACAAGGTTATTATGTGTGTAAAATCTCATGCATTGGTCTTTAGCAAGTAAGCTGCTCATGCAAGATATATCATGTTCAAAGTGACATTTCCTTACGAAGGGACCTTAGTTAGACATTTACCATGCAAATCCTTAAAAAGAATTATATATAATGATAGAGATAATAAAATGGGGTTTCAAAATAAATGAAATGAGGTAAAAATGAAATAAAATAATCAAGTGGGGGTAAATGATAGTGCAAAGAGTAGGTAGAGGAGGCATGATGGAGAATTGATAGGATTTTTGGGTTAATAATTTGGCTAAGTACAAGTCACACATCAAGGTTGAAGGCCACATGCAAAAGGGTGTGCCCGAATCATGAAGAATGGTCAAAGAGCTAAGAAGATATGCATATGAGAATGTGTGAGGATAGGAAAATATGTAAGTACCAATAAGCATGTGAATATGAGTGTGGGATATGGAATGAAAACACACCGTGAAGGTCCATGCACAAAGACATATTTTAGGAGTTAGCCGATTTTAGAGTGGGCTGAAATAGGAAAAGGAGAGATTGTGTGATAAGTAAGGAAAATATATAATTGGAAAAAAATTAGAATTAAAGCACATGCGGGATGGAAAAGGGTTGTTCATGGACAAATATAATTATATGGTGTGTACATGAATAAGGCCAAGCTATTTATATCATAGATTGGAAGTTAAATCAAGTTTACAGCATGAAATCTATAATTATGGATTATATTATTAGAACTAAAGCATGTAAGAGATTAAGGAAATCTCTCTCTCTCTCTCTCTCTCTCTCTCTCTCTCTCTCTCTCTCTCTCTCTCTCTCTCTCTCTCTCTCTCTCTCTCTCTCTCTCTCTCTCTCTCTCTCTCTCTCTCTCTCTCTCTCTCTCTCTCTCTCTCTCTCTCTCTCTCTCTCTCTCTCTCTCTCTCTCTCTCTCTCTCTCTCTCTCTCTCTCTCTCTCTCTCTCTCTCTCTCTCTCTCTCTCTCTCTCTCTCTCTCTCTCTCTCTCTCTCTCTCTCTCTCTCTCTCTCTCTCTCTCTCTCTCTCTCTCTCTCTCTCTCTCTCTCTCTCTCTCTCTCTCTCTCTCTCTCTCTCTCTCTCTCTCTCTCTCTGTGTGTGTGTGTGTGTGTGTGTGTGTGTGTTTGTGTTTGTGTTTGTGTTTGTGTTTGTGTTTGTGTTTGTGTATGTGTGTTTCTATGTTTGTGTGTCGCAATCCCTTATAGATTAATTGTGATGAGAGGATGATTATAATGATGATTACACCTAGATATTTAAGTGGAGGTCCTGTGTATGTATGAGTGCGCAAGTTTCATGATGTATGTATAGAATTTTGTTTGTAATGAAATGGTTTTCCAAGGTTATAAGGGATGTGTGTGATGTAATTGAAGTCTATATCCTCTTGTTAAATTGTTTATGTTGACGAATGAATGATTAAATCTCTTATTGTTGGAATTTTTGTTGTGATCTACGTAGTTATCTTCTATTTATGTTGTGCAATGGTTTATACTAAATACACATATTCCATGATAGAATAAAGAAGGACCTAGAAGGTTGCACACCTTTGGGTGAGCTCTTAAACATTATTCCAAGTGAAGTTCTAGCACACCAAAATAAGTGGTGTTGGTAAATAAAGACTACATTTTGGCTCCATTGTTAGGACTTCTTTCGAATCCATTTATCAAGATGTGTAGGCATGGAATTTTGGTTATCCTTGGATAATATTTAACATTGGGTCCATGACAAACTTAATGAGTTTTCTTAGAGGTATAACACTAAAAACATTTTTGATCGTGAAAATGGGTAAAATGTGATTTATATTATTCTTTATACAATACATTCTTTTGTTTCTTCCCGGTAGAGTTATAAAAATGGTTAGTGGGTTACGCATAGAATAGAGGAAGTCATCTCGGAAAAAATCAAGTGTGGATCCTGGATAAGTACCAAGAACTCTCTTATTTGGATGATCCATGGAATTAATTTGTATATTATTGGTGGGAAGGAGTGATGCCTAATTATACTTTCGAATCTATATTTTCAATGTACATGTGTCCAAAGGAAGAAAAATTCCAATTTTTTCTCGAACCAAGAGGATCATATCTATGTGTGTTAAATTTATCCATGAAGATCTTGATGATTAAACTAAGGATGGAAAATATACCCATGGTTCGCTAAAATCGTGATGCACGCATGGGAAAGGAGCATGTTTGAGAAGGATTTCATAAGTTCAATAAAAAGAGAGGGAGAGAGAAGAGAGAATTTTTAGGTATAATTATGTGTCGAGAGGGAAGTTGAGGAAGTGCTAATACTTGAGAGGAGTGGGGGTGAGAAGAAGTGATGAGAACCCTACAGAAGGTGAGGGACTATAGGACCATGTCCCTCAGATAATGGGGAAGCACAAAGATAAGAACCCCCTTGGCATAGACTAAGAGTGATTCTAATGAAAGATTAATAACCATTGGCGTGCATCTTACCCAACTCAAATCCCTATCCTTTGTGCATTGTGTTTGGAAAATAAATTTTGTTATAGAATATCATCATAGTCATAGGGAGTAAGAGGATAATCAAGGATCACCACATTTGGTTAGAGATACAAGTAGATATGTACTAGTATCAAATGAAGATGCACAACAAATAAAGGTTATGTATATGACATCAGAACAGATCCCGTATTTGGACAAAAATTTGTTTGGAAGCAATCTTGTAGGTGCGACATTGAGATAGAGTAGCGTGCGCACTCGCCTATTATAGGTACTCCCATAGGTGGAATAGTGGGGAAAATGGTTTGGCTAAAGTTCAAGATTACTACAGGGGACACAAAGTAGTATTCTAAAGGTCCTCAAGTAGCAAAGATGATGTTCGAGAGGCTTTGGTCCTCCTCCAGTGGAGGTAACCCTACTAAATGTTTGGGGTTAGTATTTATCCCACCACCACAATAGTCCCAAAACAATCTAGGACAACCGCAATAGACCCCCCATTTTTTCTTCAATATGTCACTTCATTTATTAGAGTATTGGGGTGTGGAAGATGCAGTAGAGCATGTGCACAAGTGTAAAATTTTATCAAGAGCTAAGGGGATAAAAACTTTATATAGGAAGGCAAGTCAATTCACGACCATATTACATGGTTGTGCACACACATGGTATAGAAAGTACGAACCTCACTAGATAATAGTTGACTATTATGCATTGCACACCAACTTTTTGGAAAAGTTTCACATCCCATAGTTTGAGCAGCAAATTATTAGTGTACTCAATGATATAAAGTAAGACGTTTTTTAGAGTGTTTGAGAATGTGACTTAAGGTTTAAGACTTTACTATCTAAATTTTCCTATGATATCCACCATAGCCAGCATGCACAATGGTTTGTAGGTTGTTTGATGGTACCATTTTGAAGGGATTTGTTTCATAAAAAATTGAATAACTTGTGTGAATCCTTAGAAGAAACTCTATACGTAGAATTAGTAAGAAGTGTGGACACTAGAGAAAGCCTATTTATTGAATCTCGTGTTTCATCCGTGGCTACTCACTCAATAATTTATCTTCCAATTCAGCACATGATACTTGCAATGGAATTTGGTGCATAAACTATAAGGTAGAAGGGCATACAAAGGATAATTTTCCATGCAGGAATGTGTGTGCATTATTGAGATCTTGTGATATTTTCCACAAGAATCATGACATTCGCAACTACCATCTTTTGCAATGAGCTATGAAGAAGAATGTTTCTTTTTACTACAAAATTTATGATGAAAAAAATCATGATACATCTAATTACCACTTGATTGATTAGATCCATGAGGCTTGTGATACATGGATGCACCGTAACATCATAGAAAGCATCTCATGGGCACATGATGGAAAGAATACGATGTGTGTAATAATGGAAATGGAGGTTACATAGGTGGATAACATGGAAGAGGTTATAGTGGTTATGGAGGCATGCTCACTTGAGGAACATGTTATACATGTGGGTTACCCGACAATTATCGTATGAATGTCCTAAACACCAAAGGTGTTGTGCATACTATTGAAGGTGCATAAGGTGTAATATTGCCTAGATTTATATGCTCACATGTGTAAAAATAAGAAGGATAAATGTGTATCCATGATTTGTTTTGAACGTTCTAAATAAGGAAAGTGGATGCCCAAGACTTTTACCGAAACATAATCTTAGCCATTATTGGTGACTACGCATGCATAAATAGTATGAGCATGCGCATAAGGAAAATTAAAACCACTCATCAGGCAAGAAGAGGTTGTATAGCCAAAAAAGTATCCAGATGAAGGCCAACAAAAGGAGGTATTTCAAGAGACAATGAGTGTTATTAGAAAGCTTCATGGAGAGATATAACATCTTATGTAAAAATCACACAAGAGAGAACATGAAAGGTATGTTAAGATACCTCCAAAGGATGTTGATGACCTCAGAGAAGTATGTAATATTCTCAGACAAGAAAATATCATACCTCTGCTTTGAGAGAATGGTTACAAGAGAAGGTACCACATGAAGAAGTAGAGAGAGAGCATCATATCCTCCATGCCAACTTACCACATCATGATTATGAGTATGACAAGGAGATCACTCTAGATGTGGTTATAAATGGATGGTTGGTGATTAATATTTTTATTGATACATGTATAGAATTCAATGTAATTACACTTCCATCCTAGAACCAAATGGGAAGGCCACCATTGTAGTAATTTTCAAGTGTGTTGTATATGGAAAACAAGACAAGGGTCATGCCCATTAGAGTATTAAAAATTCTACTATCACCATACAAGGAGAAAAATTCAAAGGTGACTCTACGGTTTTGGAGTTGGTTGAACCAAATAACTTCCCTATACTCTTAGGTCATCCTTTAAGTTATGTTAATAATGTAGACTTACACTTTAACAAGCACAATGTAATTTTTGAGAATGATGAAGAGCATGTTTTAATCCCAATGGATGACATGAATATTGTTCCTTTTATCGAGCCAATAATTAAGAAATACCTTAACCAAATAAATGTGCATACGGTGAGTGACCCGAGAATGTTGAGCCTTCGGATGAGGTTGTGCTTTAGTGGGGAGACGTTCATATCATTAACGACACTACCAAAGTGTTGATTGTGATAATTGGGCTCATAGTATGTGCAATATGGTGGGTTTTGAAGTTCATGGAAGAGTTACAAGAGTGATTTGGTCATGGTAGGTTAAACAGATGGGAAAGGCTAGTTTTCTAAGGTAAACTGGGTAAGAGAATCATGAATCCTTATTATGCATAATAAAGGCACAAGTACAAAATTAGGGGGATAGGAGGAATGTGCTGGTTTACTCCCGAGATGGATAGTAGGACATTGGTGGGTTGCACATCGATACATCTTATTAGGTTGTCATGAGATAAGAATTGCCTTCTTGATGAGGTTTTTTAGGAAGAATATTTCTTCACAAATATCGATTATGATGGGAAGACCTCTCCCATGGTACACATTTAGAACTATGAAAGGTTTTGGATGCAAGGCCAAGACACAATCCCACCATCCCAAAGGATTCATAAGTTATATTCTACACTACGTGGATACATGTTTTCATGGTATATACATGTGGATTTAATACAATGGACCATGAGTTCGCATGACTTAACTTTAGGTATCATGAACACTTTTAATTATTTTTCTAATAAACCTCCTATCAATGTTTCTCTAAATATAATAAAGTGCATCACTCTAGGTGATGACATAAAGGCAGAATAGCTTATAACACAATTACAAGGAGAGACTCCTCTAACTAAATGCATGAATTTTTATGACTAGATGACCTCTCGATGACCAAAAGATGGGGCATGCCTAGAAGGATAATGAAAAGAGGGAAGCTCATCTATCTTATTGACAATGAATACATCAAGGACCTGAACATAGAGCATGTAGAAGGTGAACATGAGGTTTTTACACTTCGATGAACATATGAATGCATACCATGTACCATTAAAAACCAAGAAGGTAAACATTGGGACTAAAGATGCACCAAAGGAGGTGATAATTGGTGACTATTTTTCTAAACCTGAGGTTGCAAAAATAATTAAACTATTACTTGATTTATAGGATTTATTTCTAAGTGTATACCATGATTTGAAGGGTGTTCATCTGTCTTTAGGTGAGTTGAAGCTAAATCTTAAGAATGACATGCGGCAGGTTCATAAGATGCCTTACCAAATGAATCCTAATCTACACATTAGGGTAAAAAATGAAATTGAAATAATGTTGAAGGTGGGCATTATTAATCCCACTAAATAATTAGATTGGATCGGTCTAATGGTTATCAACATCAAGAAGGATGGGAGGATAAGGATTTGTGTTGACTATAGATTTTTAAATGCTTCATGTGTCATTGATCCTTTCCCCATGCCATTCAATGAAGAGGTCCTAAAAGGTATTGCAGGGCATGAGATCTATTATTTCATTGATGGATTCTCATGATACCATTAGGTTATGATTATACACAAATATTGGGAGAAAATAATTTTGAAACCAAAAGGGGATGTTTTTCCTACACATTCATGCCCTTTGGATTGAAGAATGTGTCACTAGTTTACTTATGCATCATTGTGAAATCATCTCAAGACTTCATCCATAAATTCCTCCAAGTTTATCTAGATGATTGGACTATGTATGGCCTTTACAAGGACCATTGTGATTGTTTGTGACTAATGTTTGAAAGGTGCAGAAAAATTAGCATAATCCCGAACATTAAGAAGTGTATCTTCATGACACCATTTGGCACCTTTGTGGGCCACATCATCTACAAGGAAGGATTTTTGGTAGATCCAAAAAGATTACAATTATCAAGGGATTAGAGGATCCAACCAATCTAAGCAAAGTGCACATATTTCTTGTTCATACTAGATACTATAGGAAATTCATCAAGGGGTATGATAATATTGTTACACCACTAGAGGAGCTACTAAAATCGAGAGGAAATTTTTATTAGAAGGATGTGCAATAATAGACATTCAAGAATTTGAAGGAAAGACTAGCAATCATTCCTTTTTTTTGGCTTCCCTTTTTGGAATCTACCATTTCATGTTCATTTGGATGTGTCTAGAACAACCATTAGGAGTTTGAGTTATTCATCATAGTAAAGTACAGTAAAAGTAATTTGGAATTGGACCACTTATCACAGATTAAATCTAGTGAGGATGCGCAAATCATAGAATATATTATCTCATATGTTCATTTTTTCAAATTATAGCGTGAGCTAGCTGATTTGGAGGACATTGCAATATTCTTCTGCATAGGAGTTGCACCTAAGAGAATGAAGACATTGGATAAAAATTAACTCGTCATTCTCATGTCACCCTACTAATTAGTCGAGGAGACCTATACAAGGTGTGTAAATATGATGTTTTTCACATGTGTGTTTTAGAGCATGAATGTGAAGCCATCATGGAGGAAGTGAATGGTGAGATAGCATGAGGAAATTATGTAAGAATAGCTACAACTCACAAGATATTACTTACATTATTATGGTGGGACACACTCTACAAGGATACCAAGGCCTTTATCAAATCCTATGATCATTTTAAAATAATAGGATTTGATACCATGCCGAAATGCCACCATGCCAAAATGCCACTACAACTTTTAGTAAGAGAAGAACCTTTTTAGAAGTGGTAAATTGAATTTTTCAGTTCATTTACACCAGCTTACACATAGGATAGGAACATGTTACATCATCACATGCAAAAATTATTTGACAAGGTAGGAAGAATTAACACCCACAAAGGATTTCATTTCCACTACATCGGTGAGAATTTTATGGGAGAACATCATTAGTAGGTATGGTTTTCCATTGAGCCTTACAAGTGATAGGGGAACACATTTTCTAAATGAAAAAATTGCATACTATCGGCGAGTTTATGGTAGCCCATTATAAGACTACCCCTTATCACCCACAAGCCAATAGTACTGTAGAGGCCTTCAATAAGATCTTAGGACATACATTAACAAAAATATGTGATGTAGGCAGGAAGGGTTGGGGTGACAAAGTATCACTTGTAATATGATCATATTGAATTATTTACAAGAGGTTAAACAAGGACACAACCTTTCAATTAGTGTTTGGCTTAGAGGAAATTTTTCCCATAGAATTCATGTTACCTTCCCTGCATATTACGTGCATATGAGGACTTGCTTTGATGAAAAAGTAGTAAAAGAGCATATCGATACACTAATGCAATTGGATGAACTCGAGAAATTACACATTGGATTCAAAAGATAAAAATTTAGAATGAAGTTTTGGCATGACAGCATATTAAGAACAATTATTTTAAAGTTGATGAGATGGGGATTTTATTTGATCCGTAATTTTACGTGCACCTGGGAAGCTCAAATTTCATTGGCTATGACCATTTAAAGTGTTGCACGGTAGAATTGTGCTAAGTATAAGTGGTATGTGATAGTTAAGGAAACACACGAGATAGACACGAAGGTACACTTAGAAATTTGAACATGTAGTGTGCAAGGGTTTGCACCCAAGCAAAAGACATTCAGAATTAGCCTATTTTTGAACCACATGCTAAAAATAGATAGTAATGAGAAGGAGTGGTGTCCAAGAAACATTCCAAGAAAAGAAAGAGACATGGAGACTTATGGATAAAGGAATTTCTATTTTGGATAGATCACATGCACAAGAGATCAAAAGACATGCAGAGGTTGAGCTAATAATATGATTATAACAAATCTTATATTTAGGTTTAATCTATTATTATGATTGATCGCATGTGGCCTAGATTCCTTTTTACATATGCATGGCTATTTTGAGCATGTAGACTATTTTGAGAATGCATGGGAGGTGAAGGGAAATTCCACACTCCTATATGTGTTGATTTGCATAGTTTTGGTATCACCGTATGTATGATAGAGCTACATTAATCGATATAAAATTACGTGCATGATTTTATGAGAGTATTGTGATGTATTCAGCTATTGTTTTTTATGAGCTAATATAATTGATCTTTGAGGATGGATATTGGTTATTGATGTCTCTATTCATGATACTTATATGGTAAAGTTGATCTTGATTGTTACTCCGAACCCTATACTTTTTTATTACATGTGTTTCCAAATTGAGCTCATGGATTGGTTATTATGGTGGAATATACACTTTTATTATGGTTATTTTGAACATGCACTCTAATACCTTGGCAAGACAAGAACAAATAGGGACCTGGTATCTTTGCACACTTAGGGTGAGCACTCGGATATGTCCGAGTGAAGTGCCATGAGCCTAGGAATCGAGTATAAAATAAGAATACATTTTGGTTCTATTTCCGGTCCTCTTTTCAAATAGTTTTCCATGACGTTGCATGATTATGGCATATCGATTGACTCTCGGCCATTGAATATTAGGTAATTGAGAGACAAGATTAGTTTGTGTGAAGATATGGTTCTAGACCTAATTTCAATACACACAAGTGGGTGGAAGATAATCTATATCATGAGACTTATGAAACGGTCTTTTTATACTTTCTCGATAAAATTATAAAAGTGTTTACCCGCATATGCATCAAAGAAAATATGGAGTTACAGATCAAGGGTTTGGATGCATGAAGAGTACCAAGATTTGTTTGATATAGATGAGCCTTAGATGTGTGTTGTAGATAATTTGTGGGCTGGTGTTGTACATAATTATACTTTGGAGTACGTTATGTATACATATTATTGTCTGGAAGTTGTTGAGTTTGAAGTTTTGTGCAAGCCCTGAGGATATTACATTCTCATAATTCCTTTGGCAATTAATATGTTGATGGCAAAGTGTTGAGTTTAGAGTTCCTACCTATGGCTAGCTAAAAATATAACCATATGTAGGGGAAAGAGAAGGTGTGGTGAAATATGGTAGACCCTACAGAGAAAGGTAGAGAGAATAAATGTGGCTTAAGTATAATGAATCATGGGAAAGGGAGTTGGTGAAGAAACATGAAATTGAGGAGTCTATGGAGTTGTGGAGGATGATGTCTTGTGAAGGATTTGAGGCTCACATGGAATATGTGTAGCCAAAGCATAAAGATATCCTCCACTTAGGAAAGCACATTAGAGAATCCCATTGAACTTCCTGAGAGAGTGTGTCAAAGGAGGAAAGAGTAAGGATCATGGACACGTATTTGATCCCACCTCGCACCTAGCCCTTAAGCCCGGTGTTCTAGTTCTAGGAGTAATCATTGATCAACATGCGAGTATAGGTAATCTAGTAGCTTTAGGTAGATATCATTTTCCTTTGAATATAGAATTACATCAGCAACACATTCATCTACAAAGAAATACGTAGACATCATCTTTATTATTTGGAGGCCTGATTAGAGGAATATTTTTGGTGCATCATCAGGACAGAGTGTGGGCACGTAGAACATTGGGAACACATATGGAAGTACTACAACTTCATAGACTATGGGATTTCAGTTTAGTACTACTATTGGGACTCAAAGCAATACATCCACTAATCTTGTGTGCATTGTCATAGGATCGGGAAGATTAGGGGGTTAGGATCAAGTGGATCATGAGGCTCTAGTGGTGGAGGAAATACTTGGTGGCGTTATGGTTCTAGATATAGGGGACATGGCCCACATCCCGTAACCCTCACATTAACCTTATAAAGTTTATTATGATATGTACCTCTACTTTATAGAATATAGAGGTATTGAATATGGTTCGAGTACGTGCATAAGTGTGAACTACTATGGCACACTAAGGGAATCACCGCTTGTATAAAAAAATTGAGTCATTTTGCTACTACTCTTTAAGGACACACACATATATGGGTACAGAAGTATGACCTCGCATCGATTACGGTGGATTATGATTCTTTATGATTTACATTTCTAGTCAAGTTCCATATTCCATAGTTTGAATAAAAATTATCATCACTTATAAAGACATTAAGCGAGGATTATCAAAATTATTTTTGGGATATGACACACGCTTTAAAACTTTGTTATCAAAGTCACATTATGAAATACACCCTATTCAAATATGTGCATAATGGTTTTTGGTAGATTTTTGAATGCATTCGGAAGGTCGCTATCTCATAAGACATTTTTGATCCACGTGACACTTTGGACTTGGCTCTATGCACTAAGGTAGGCTGGGAGTGTGGACACAAGAGTGAGTCCATTTTTAAAGGTGCATATTGTAGGTATGGTGAAACAGGTTGGAGAAGATCTTTGCTAATTAAGATCATAAGATGCACAAAGTGGAATATGGTGTATAAATTATGAGGTTGAAGGACATACCAAGGATATATTTCCTCACAATTTGATGTGTGCCATGTTATTGATTGAAATATTTGTAATTTGGAACAAGATGCAAGTAAATGTCTACTTTTACAAAGTGTGCGATCCAAAAGAATGTGTCTATGTACTATAAGATTTGCAAGACTCACACTCATGACACTATTGACTACATAGTGATTGATCATATCCATGAAGCCATTAAAATTGGTGTGTGCCAAAATAGTGTAGTAGGTGGATCTAAGGAACAAGGAGAACAACATAATGAAGGGTGTAATAATGGGGATAATAAGAGTAGAGGCTTCCATGGTGGATATAGAGGCCAAGGTCGTGGCAGTGGAAGAGGAGGATTTCCTAGAGGAACTTTTTATACTTGTGGATCTCCTTATTATTATTAGTGCGAGTTCCCTTAGAATGTGGTTTGGTCATGGTATGGAAAGCAAAGACAAATTTGAAGAATATTTAGGCTTGTATGAGTCTATGAGTAAGTAGCATAAGTAAGACAAGGGAGAAACTATGATTAAGATACAACATGCAAATGGAGATCAATGAGTGTTGAAGGTTGGAATTAATTCTGAATTATGGCCCATATTAGTTACCACATGTGTTGAGGCTATGTGCGCTCATGAACCTCGAAAGTACAAGGAAAGTATAACAAACTAAGAAATGATAAATGTAAATTACCCCGATGTTGTACATCGAAAGAGGTTTACCAGAGACTATGAATGTTATCAGATATCTACAAGGAGAGATTTAGAGTTTGAAGGAGTAGGTATGTGTGATGGAATGAGAAAATAAGGTTTAAATCCCTCATAAGTATATATATGACTTGAATGAGGTATGTTGAATGTTGTGGCAGGAGAACATAATCCCCTTGTTAGGAGATTGGTTGAGAGAAAAAGTACCACACATAGGTAATGAGCATGAGAGGCATATACTTCATGCAAATCTTCCTCCCCATAATCATGAGTATGATAAGGAGATTACATTGATGCAATCATAGATGGATGGCTTCTAAGAAACATTTTGATAGATATAGGTGTGGAAGTTAATGTACTCACATTGATGCATGGGATCAAATGGGAACACCACCATTTCAACCCTCTTTAAATATATTATATATGGGGAATATAACTAGATCCATGTCACTTGGATTATTAAAGTATACAACTATTACAATCCAAGGAGCCAAGTTTACTGGGGATTTAAAAGTGTTAGAGCTAGCTGAAGCATATAGTATCCCAACATTACTTAGGCACCCCTGGTGTTATGTGAATAATGCAGATTTTTCACTTCAACAAGGGTTACATTAGCTTTGAGAAAAAATAAGATAACATCATTATACCCTTGACAGATACAAAGGTTGTTCCATATGTTAGGCCTTTGAGTGAAAAAGACTTGAACATGATAAATACACACATAATCAAAGACCCTAAGGTAATTTAGCCATCTAGGTAAGGAGTGATATAATAGGATGATGCTCATTCAAGTAAGTGATACTACAATTATTTCTTGTGATAAATGGGTGCGTGGGATTTATGAAGTATTTAGGTAAGAGGTTAAGAACATAGTTACTCGCTTGATCATCCTAAGCATCATTCGACACTTGAGTTATAACCAAGTACCTCAATACACTGGTGAGGGGAACCCTAATGTATTTATACACACCATGTAAGCCCAATGGAAGAATGAAGGAGATAGATGAAACATGCTAGTATATACTCTTCACAAGAAAACAACATTTTTGTGGACTACACATACAAACAACCTATTGGAATGGCGAGAAGTGAGAATCTCCTTTTTCTACTAGGTATATGTAGAGAAATGTACCTTCTCATATATGTGAATTTCATTGGAGGTACCCTGCTTCACACCACATCTAGGAATGTGAGAGACTTTAGATGGATGGGCAGGAGGCCTTACTACCACCACTTTGGGTACATGAGTTCTACACCACCCTAGGTGGATTCGCATGAGTATGGTATGTCCATGCAGAGTTAACAAGAGAAATAGTTAATTGGCAGGAGATGACCTTAGGTATGATCCATACTTTTGATTACTTTTCTAATAACCCTTCAGTCAATGAAGGACTATAGATTATGAAGTGGCTTACTTTGGGAGATAGTACAAAGGCTCGGAACTCTGTTAGATATGTTTGAGATTTGTATTTACAGGCATGGCTTGACCTTAAAGAGAATGAAGCAGAATAAATGGTCTATGCCTAGGAAGAAAAGGAAAAGGGTAAATTGGTATGCATGATAAATAATGATGATGATGATGAGGATAATAAACTTTATGTTAACCATACTATAAAACTAGATGAAAAATCATGCACGTATCATGAGCCTATGAAAACAAATAAGGTTAATATTAGAATATATGTAGATCCTAAAGAGGCCATTATTGGTGATTACTAGTTAGAGAAGGAAGTGGCTAAGATTATTGAACTCTTGTGCAAATTTCAAGACTTGTTTCTGCGGGGTCATCATGAGTTAAAAGGGTTACACTCTTCTTTAGGAGAGATGAGAATCAAACTTAAACAAGGTCTGTTCCTGATTAGGAATACACATTACAAGATGAACCTTAATCTACGCATTAAGGTAAAGGAAGAAATTGATAAAATTCTCAAGTCTGGTATAATTGAGCCTATTGAGGAATCTAAGTGGGTTAGTCCCATGGTCATCGGTATTAGAAAAGGGTGAGAGGATAAGGATCTGTGTGTACTACAGAGAATTAAATGCTTCATGCATTATTGATCCTTTTCTCGTCCTATTTACAAAGGAGATCTTGGAGGTAGTTACATGGTGTGAGATATACTCTTTTACATATGGATTTTCAAGTTATCATCAAGTGCACATAGCAAAGGAACATCAAGAAAAGACAACTTTCACTGATCGAGTAGGGAATTTTTGCATACACAATAATTCCTTTGGGTTGACAAATGTGCTAGGCTGTGTTCTTGCACATTTGTGTATAGGATTTTCAGGACTTCATTCATAAGTTTTTATAGGTATATATAGATGATTAGATAAAGTATGGTTTGTTTAAGGATAATTTTGATAATATGAGGCTTATTTTTAGAGGTATAGTTAATTGAGAATCTTTCTAAATATTAATAAATGTATCTTTTTAACACCTTTTGGCACATTAATTTTGCATATTATTTGTAAGGAAGGGTTGTTGGTAGACCCAACTAAGGTCATTGTGATCTTGGGATTAGAATAACATAATAATCAAAGTGAAATGCTCAGATTTGTTGGACATACAACGTATTACTAAAAATTTATTAAAGGTTATGCAAATGTTTTTGAGCCTTTGGAGGATTTATTGAATTCAAAAGGAAAATTCTATCATTATGATGCCCAGAGCACACATTTGAAACACTAAAGGAAAGGCTAACTACTACACCTATTTTGTGCTTTCCTTATTTAGATAATCCCTTTCATGTTCATGTTGATGCTTCTGGAATGGTAATTCATGTCATGCTAAGACAACCCAATGAAGGAATTATAGACCACCCTATTTTTTTGCAAGTAGGAAGTTGACACCAATTGAACAGAATTATAAAACTATTGAGCACAAAGCATTGACCATGATTTATGCATTGCATAAGTTTAGATAATAATTATTAGTGACACCATTTATCTTCTTCACAAATCATATGGTACTTAAGTATTTAGTCAACAATCCTATTTTACAAGGTCGTATTTGCAGGTGGGTACTACTCTTTCAAGAATTTTAGTTTACTGTGATTATCAAACTAGGAAAAAGTAATTCAAGGCCTGACCATTTTTCAAGAATCAATTCTGGTGAGGATTTACAAAGCATTGAGGACACAATGCTAGATGCATAGCTCTTTAGATTGAACTACACACCCACTGAACTAGAGGATATTGCAATCTTTCTATGCATTGGTCAGGTGCCTGAGGGTATGAAGACCTTATAGAAGAAACAACTTGTAATACACATAACACCTTATCGCTTAATAGGTGGATTTGATTTGTACAAGTTAATTCATAATGAAGTTTTGTGCCAAAGTGTGTTATGGAGAATTAGTGTGAGGGTATTATGGAATAATCTCATGGTGGAATTATAGGAGGTCATTATGTAGGTAATGCTACCATGTGGAAGATTATGATGGTTGGACTCTATTGGGAGACTTTATAAAAGGATTCTATAGAATATGTCAAGCCATGTGACCATTGTCGATGTCTTAGGAAGCCAGAACCGAGATGAGATGCCTTTGAGGCCTATTGCAAGTACCTAACCTTTTGAGAAATGGGCGATTGACTTTGTAGGTCTTATTTCCCCACCCACACATAGAACTAGTGCCTGCTACATCATAACTTATACGGACTATCGACTATGTGGATAGAAGAAACACCTACTAAGGATTTCACAATAGTGACAACAACAAGATTTTTATGAGAGAACATTATCAACAAATATGGATGTCCATTAAGTTTAATAAGTGATAAGGGCACTCGCTTCTTGAATGATACCATTATAATTCTTTTAGTTGATTTTATGGTGTCACACCATAAGACAACACCCTATCACCTATGTACCAATGGTAATGTTAAATATTTTAACATGATTATTGACACACGCTGACAAATATATGTTATGTTGGAAGGAAAATCAGGATGATAAAGTGTTTGTTGTACTTTAGGCATATCAAACGACCTACAAGAGGTTAAATAAGGCCACACTCTTTTAGTTAGTGTTTGGCACACATGTTGTATTACCTATGGAGTTCATGTTGTCATCCCTATGTATTATGCACATAGGATGGTTAGATGATGAATAATATTTTGAGGAGTTCATGACAAACCGATACATTTAAATGAGAGGCGTGTTATTTCTGGTGGTGCCGAAGATATAAAAAGTGAGACAAAATTCTTGAAATGATAAGAATATCTAGAATAAAACATTTGAAGTGGGAAAGATGGATCTT
Source organism: Taxus wallichiana var. yunnanensis (assembly GCA_018340775.1). Taxonomy (NCBI): domain Eukaryota; kingdom Viridiplantae; phylum Streptophyta; class Pinopsida; order Cupressales; family Taxaceae; genus Taxus; species Taxus wallichiana. The sequence continues at coordinate 161,610,370 of CM031243.1, read as the reverse complement.
TTGTATGACGTAAAGTTTATGTGCCACCTGGGAAGTTTGAATTTAAATGGTTGGGACCTTTTGTTGTAAAAATTTATTGAATTAGGCTTTTTTAGCTATAGGCCTTTATGGCACTTTATTGTCTAGTTACTTCAATGGGAGTAGGCTAAATCCCTACTATAAATTCTTGATGTTTGTAATAAGGTAGTATTTTCTAATGTATTTTCCTTTAATGTGTTTCCTTTCATCATTTTTACGATTTATCAATTTAGTTCATTTTTGTTATAATAAGCATGCTTACGCACCGGGATCTAATTACAATCGTTTGATTGCATGTGCAGAGACCATGCATAATTTTAATGTGGTTGGATAAAGTGGGGTGAAGAGAAATATTGGCTTCCATCTTGATACGAGTTAACTCATCCGAAGGTGTCTCTTGGAAGGTCATGTGAGAGAAAAAGATGTAACAAAGTGCTTATGAATAAGTGTGCTTTGAAGAAAATTTCTTTGATTAAAGACCACACAGAAAAATGATCTTGTAGTGTAACACAAGGTAGGAAGTGGCATAAGGAGGTACTTGGGATATGGCATAGTGGTTATGTACTTCAAAGCACACTAGGAACATGGAGGAGGTCGATGGCTTGGGAAGTGGTAAAATAGGCCAAAAGGTTACGACTGCAATGTGTGGAAGGAAGTCGGGAAGTAAGAAAAAGATAGAAAAATATAAAAATAAAATTAGAAAATTAAAAAAATAAACTGACTTAAAAGTGTGGGTCCAAGGGATAATATGGGTCAATGAAAAAGTAGAAATAAGGGTAAGGGGATAGTCATTTTTCTACCTTGCTTTCAAAGAAAACTTTGAGCGAACAAGCTACTAAGCATCATTGTGCTAGTAGTAATGAGGTGAAGTAAAAACCATATCAATATGAGAAGCTTCATGCTAGGGATAATTTTAGTGGTGAATATTTGTAATATGGCAAATATTCCATTTTTGAAAAATTTGAAAAGGTGAATTTTCGAGCGCGGGTCAATGACTGTTCACCTAAAAATTACAGTTTAATTTTTTTTAGGGGTCATATTTTCCTACCCTTGAAACAAAATGACTATATAATCAATCCTATATTATTCACTAGGTAGAACACTACTAGCTCACTCATACCACCTAGGGGCATATGTATTATCAAGTATAATAAACGTGTGACATGAGGGCAGAGGCTGTAGATGTGCGAAAAAGAGTTAGTTGACGCGTGACAGGGAGAGTTTGTTGATGCATGACAGGAGATTTTTTTGGCCCGTGACAGGGAGAGTTTGTTGATGCATGACAGGAGTGCAGAGGAAGTAGATGCGTGACAAAGAATTTTTGATGTGTGACACAAAGATTTTTTTGTTACGCGATTAGATGATGGAGTCTACAGATGTGCGATGGTTAGCACCCTCGGCGACGCATGTCAACAAGGTGCTTGATGCGTGTCATAGAACCTCATTGGCCGGGTGTTAACAAGGTTGTTGACACGCGTCAATGAGGTTCGTTGATGCTCATCAACCACCTTGTTGATGTGCATCAATAAATCTCTATCACAAGTTTGTAGCCTTTGATCCCACCACTTAAAAATTAGGTGAAAATTTTATCAGACCCCCAAAAAAATTTCCTTCCCAAAAAATAGGTTTTGAGGATATTTTCCAGGTATTTTCCACATCCGATTTCTAAGAGGTCTCTTAAAATGAACCCTACTTCATGTATATCCTTGTGTAGAGGCAAGTTGGAACCATCATCGGGGCATGGGAAGAAGGGTTTGCTTGTGAATTAAGAAGTTAGGGTTCATAGCACTTAGATAGAAGATAACATTGTGTTGCAAAGCACCTAAAGCACAAAAATTTGCATAAATATGACACCAAAATGAATAAATATAAGGACAAAATGGGTAGAGATAATACTGGAGGAACCCTTATAGGAGATTTATATAGAAATGTAGTACCCACCTAGTTTGTATAGGGTGGAGATATAGAGGTCCAAGATCCCAAAGTGTAAGATAAGTGAATATAATCATAGAATGGATTAGCATAAGAAGATCCTAAAGGAAAAATTAGAGAAGGCACTTCTATGAACAAAAAAGAAGGAAACCCTCTTATTGATGAATCTATGAGAAGATGACTAGAGAAGACCATATTTTTATTGTTGTATGAGCCTCCCTTTTTCACAAATCCCACGCACTTGTACCGATTATTGATATCAAGGGTCCATGAATATTTCTTCTAGTTCACAAATAGAAGAATAAGGACCATGAATCAACTAATTGAGTTTGTTCAGGCCTTCTGAGTACGGGTGAAGATATGGGTTTGGATATTTTCTCTAATGTAAATATAGATGAACTAGTCATAGCATTAAGCTATGATAAGGGTGTCCAGTAATAACGATTACAAATTTAGATGATCTAGTGACTAGGGTTATAGCTAGAATGGCAAGTTGTAAATTAGGGGCCTTTGAATGATGGACAGACGTCAACAAACAATTTCTATACATGGCACATAAAATGGCAAATAGGGGACACTATAACATAACACAATTTGTTGCAAATGGGATTATAGAAGAGACGGGGTATAGAATGATGAAGGTGCAAATATACTTTGGGGATCAATTCTCTACTTAGATTTGTAGGAGATTGGAGTGCCATACGGACTATAGGATAACATGTGGGTTCACCCACATGTGCATAAATCTCTCGTAATAAAATTCACAGAATATACTTGTGATGGAAAATTACAAGTACTTACAAAGCACAGATGGACAAGTGGTATGACAGGTTGAGAGGGGAATTTTAGAATGAATGGTGTATTCCATGTGAAATGCCCACTATAGTTGGGGAATATATGAAATTCATAGTGATGTAGCATTATAGCCTTTCACTCTTGAGTAATTTATAAATGGGGATATGGGCCCCTTCATTTTCTTTCACTATGTGGTACCTCAAGTATTCAGTAAATAGAATAAATAATGCACAGAGGTTAACCTTTGATGTAGACAAGTTCAATGCGGACTTTCACAACTTACACAAAACATATAGGTATGATTCAAGGCCCACATACTTAGAGGTACTAGAGCCTGATATGATAGAATTGCATCCCCAACTCAATGTCACCATTAGAGGCATGATTTGTAGAGTATTTATAGTTGAGGCCTAAAAATCAAGGAGGGATTGAGATGGATGTTACAGATTCCCCATTTCCATAGCCTGGAAGGATAGTGAATACTTTGCCGATAAAGAGTATGTGTGAGGAGGACCTTGTAGAAGAAGAAGTAGATGAAGGTGAACGAAATATAGACCACTCACGGAAGAAGATGTATTATACCAAGTGAAATAGTGGTTTTACATGGATCTCATAACAAGGGAGCATAGAGAAAGAAAAATTTAAGCACCAAAAATCCACTGTTGTCTCTAGTATAGAGACAAGTGAAGAATCATATTTGGAGAAGAGAGGAGCAAGCTTGCGTGAAGAATTAGAATAAGAATTTGCAGAACAGTTGGAGAGGGAAAATGTCAGAGATAAGTAAAAGGTGCATGTACAAGAATAACAAGGGAGTAAGAGTATGATGAAGGAAGACACACCTATGCAGGATGAGTAGCATATGGAGAAAGGAGCTAGTAATGTTTTTGTCTTAAGGAAAAGAAAGGAACAAAAGTGGGAACAAGTAAAAGGAATCCTACTCCTAATAAGAAAAGAATGAAAAGGAAGTCACAGAGGAAACATTAGACACCTTGATCGCTCCAGATGGACTATGTGGATGACCTTAAAAAGGTATTACGAGTGCAATTTCAAAGTACAGTGGCGAAAAAGAAGTTACATGATTGGGATCTGATGGATCGGGATGGAGGGGTGTCACGCACTAAGAAAATATTAAGCTAGAGTCTGCATAACCATGCAGAGGAGCCATAATTTGAGTTAAGCGAGTACTCCATTGAGACTATAACATTGTTGAAGTAGCCTGGTATCGGTGCTCAAATTAATATCTCCCTTATTCGGTTAATATTTTCCATCGTTGTCTGCTATATTTTTTATATTCCCTATTGAGGTGCGAGTCAACTTTTTGGATTTTCTATGTATGGTTTAGTTTTTCCTCTTTTTCATTCAAGGATCATGTCTAAATGTGCATTATCTGGTGTTTTCTTATGGGGAAGATGTTGTGTTTTAAGTTTTGGATTTTGAGGGATCGCTTGTTGTAAATTACTTCTAGGTCTTTTCTTTTATTTGCATTTTATCTCCCATTTCCCATTCATACTTGGTAGTCCCTAATTGATTGTGGTGTGGTGGGTAAAATTTTCAAACTTGTAATTTTTTCTCCCATTCACAAATTGTGAAATTGGCCTCGTCACCCGATAAGTGTTCTCTGAATATTCATAGTCAAAAGGTTATGCAAGTAATTTCTCAATTGGTGTCAAGGAGTATACATGTGTCATAATTGGAGTAGATGTGGAGAGGTAGTACATATTTGTAGCTTTGCACATTTAAGAGGAAGGGAGTGAAGGTGTAAAAAGGTTCCTAAAACTTGTAAGGGGCAGGTGGCTAATTAAATGCAAAAGGTGGAGATGTGGGTCGCTAGGGAACTTAAGCATTTTTGGTTTGAAAGGGAAGTGGAATAAAATTATAAAAAATCACCACAGAACGCTATCACTCAAGTGAAACCACATGTCGTGCCCATATTGAAAACCAAAAGGTGGATGGGTGGGTCAAGTTTGCCAAAAATTTGTAAATTCTCTAATGCTACAAAATTACAAAATGTGCCCTCGAGCCCGTGATAGCGAAAAGTTTCATTCCACGTGGACAAATCATTTTTGAAATTGTGAATGATGGATTGAATAGTCATGATGCATTGCATTTATTTCTACTACCATTAATGTTGCTATGAAAATCAAGGACATTTTAAAGCCTATGAATGCTTTTGTCTTTATTTACCAATTGGCTTGATTTTTGTTGCTACCTTTGTGATTTTTGTGAAGAATTATCATGTCATTAGCTATGGAGCTCAAATTGTGAACCTAAGGACTTAATAAGTTGTTGATTTGGGTTTAAATTGCTTAGGCACTTGTGGATTGACTGGTAAGAGCTTAGAAACTCTTGTATTTCTCTTTTAGTGGTAGGTTGGTTTAAAGGAAAGTTAGGGTTTTTAAGGATGAATACTATGCCATCTTCATTCTCGGTTGCGTCAGGGGTCATGAGTGATTTGGAAAATTACAAACATGGACTTGATGTGTGCCAATGTATATGATTTTCTTTAGAGGATTAATAACCCCCATAAGAGTGAATCCCTTAAGGAAATTCAAGACATTCATATTACTTTAGCAAGTGTTATCCCACCAGCATTTCATTTCCCAGAATTGGTGTGGCATTGTGCTATGAATTATGATCCCGAAAAGAGGGAAGTATTAGATGGGAGTGGGGATGCAATTTTGACATTGACACCTATAGCCATTAGAATAATGCTAAAATTTCCTGTAATCACCAACCCAATCACCATTGCTATCAAATTATCTTTGTAGGATTATGAAACAAAGAAGAAGTATTATGTCAAGATCATAAATACAAATTTTCTTATTACGAAGAAGACAATGGTTAGGATACCTAAAAAATTTATTAGTGCATAATTTGTTGAGGAGGTTGAATATTTCATTATGTTGCTAAGTCGAATGGTGGGTTTGGAAACTATAAATGAATTTAAAGAGTGGATGGTTACCTATATATGGATCATTTTGGAGAGAAAAGGGAGTATCTATTGGGAAAATTTCATTGCAGATGCACTCCATGATCACATGGTCACCTTAGCAGTGAGAATTGATATGGGTGACAATTCAGAGCTAGAATTTTACGTGATGCCTTACCTAATCTACAATTTTGTTGGGTATAGACTCTTCCGAGGTTTGTCACCACATGTATATTTCAAGCAATGTGACATGCATGAGATATTTCCGTAACTACAATTGATCAACTAGAGTGGGAATATAAGGTTAGTTAATGATGCTTTATTTTCCCCAATCATTTGTCTTTTCAAGCCAGAGTGGGGACAATAAAGGATGTCTGAACAAGTTTGACAAGTGATTTTGGAATACGGATGCTACTTTATCCAATATAAAGAGTTCACTTACATAAGAGTTAGTGGTTTTGAGGGAAAGCCATATAAACTTCCTAGGTATGTAGATGATAAATTGATTTTATGTGAACTAGCAAGGAAGTTAACACCTGTGCATAAATTAATTGTTGGGAGGCATAAGACAAATATCAAATTCCCTATTCGAATTGGAAGGTATTCATGCCCTTCCATCATAAAGGCTAGGTTGATTGAAGAGGAAATGCAGAAATTTGATATGGAAAATTTTGAGGCAAGGGCCAGTTATGACATCATATGGGTATTCAACAACATTGCCAAAAATTTCAAACATGAGCCTCAATTTGAATATTATTGGATGAACTGTAGGGATGAGGAAGAAGTCAGATTAAGGGATTTCTCTAGAATGACCCTTTCACAAATAATTGATTTCAAAATTATAGTTATTCCAGAAGGAATTGTGGATGACCCACATACGGTAAGCAAGTATTATGTTAATCGAAAGTGGAGGCTGGACCATAATTCCACCAAATTGGAATGAGATAAAATCTAATGATTCTTATGTAAGGATAGCGGATGTAATGAGAATAACTATAGGAATTGGTTGAATCAAAGGCATTGATTTATTAGTTCAAAATACAAAAATCTTAAATAACTTCAAGAATTTGGGAAACTTAAATGATGATATTCCACCCCTGAAGGAGGGAGAAGATAGAATGGATCCTCTGGGAGGAAAGGCCCCTCAATTTCCCTAAAAATGCCTACTCTTGAACTCATAGATGAGTGGACCTCAGCCACTAGTGGAACTGGTACTCCTATGTCAGTTCTTAGGAAAAATATTGAAAGCATGCTTTTGAAATCTATGGAAAATGCCCCCATTACTTTTGCAATGCCAATCCAAGAAAAGGGGAAGGGCTTAACATCCCATGTAGTGTGCTTAGGTGTTGCACCAAAGCCTCATAATACTGATAAATTAATGAGTGGCACCATAACAAGTGGTCTTACTCAACCTAAGTTGCATAAAGAAGGGCAAAGAGTTGCTCCTAATCTTAAAAAGTTTGAGAGGGAACATAAGAAACATAAAGTTGCTCATGTACCAGTCTTGGTGAGAGTAGGTTCCCACACACCCAAGAAGCACAAGCACAAATATATGGTAATTGATCCTCCTAAGTTTGAAAGGAGTGATGTTTATTAGGCACAACATGCCTCATCATTGCCATAAGTGGGAAAATTAGAGTTTCCTCTCCCACCTCTTCCTATGAAAGAAGCAATAACGAAGCCACTCAAGATCAAACAACCCAGAAAGATGTTGTGGATAGTTTAGTAATCATCCAAACTTTAACTCCAAGTACAAAGACATATGAAACCCTACTTACTAATGATATGAGTATGCCTTTGACTGAAACATTGTATGAATATGCAAAGGCCCAAGATAATGTAATTGATGTTGATGATGGTGAGGAATTTTCCATGTTAGATGCTCTAAAATTATCAATGAGTGAACCATTAATGATACTAGTAGATGACCCCCAAATTGGTGAGGAAATAGGGATAAATGATCCTCCATTGAATGTAAAGGAAAAGGCTCAAGTAACAGATGATCCTTCTATAAAACAAGTTGTTGCAAAATCAGGTAAACCATAATTGCCTAGTGGAGGAGATATTAATACAAAGGTGTTAAGAAGAGATTGTTTATGTTTCTGTTGAGGTTACTAAGGCTGATGAACTCTCTCATAAATAAAAATTTATTCATGAAGAGAAAGTATAGGTAACACAAGCCACAATTGTTGGCAAAATGAGCATTGCTAATGAGGATATGCAACCCCTAGATAGAAATGTGGAGTTGGCTTCAGATGAACAACCTACCATATCATTTCCAAGAACATCATCAGAGCATGAGGAGGGTAGGATGCCAACTCAGAAGAGTTTGAAGAATGAAGAACTCATAAGCTAGTCAGTAATTCAATAAAGTGTCAAAGGAAAAGTGGGGTCCAATGTGGCATCCATTGAAGAAATAAGGAAAGAATCACCCCTAACTATTGATATAAATCAAGGAAGAAATGATCAACTTCAGTCTCTAGACCAAGGAGAGGAACATCTAAAAGAATTATTAACACAGGGTGAGACTAACAAGATGGTCATTGAAGTAAATAATGAAAAACAGTAGAATTACTAAATCTAGATGAGTAGGGGTTTTCAAATAGTTAATGGTTGTCCTTGAGGAGCCTCAACCTGAATCACAAGAGGCAAAAGATGGAACAAATTTGGAAAAAGGGTGGATCAGTGAACTAATTTCAAATGAGGAAAAATAGATCCTTCCTATGCAAGCTATTGACCTTACTGCTCTATCTTTTCCAAAGATAGTAAGAGCCTCAAAAAGAGCTAGAACCATTACTAAAACCCACACTGATTCATCAGGAGCTAAAAATTTGGAAATAACAATCCCCTTTGAAGGAAAGACTAGGGATGATATAACAACCAATGATTATAATGTCCAGATTATTCCCTTGGGAAAGCCTTCAAGAGACCAATTAAAGCAAGGGGTGTCTGAAGCTATCAATGACCTTTTAAAAAATTGGATGAAGATAGAATGAAAAAGAAGAAATTAAAAGAGCAAGTTAAGGCCCTAAGTTTGAGTTTAGCAGCAATTAATTGGGCAACCTAGTTAGGCTCAAAAAAGTGCCTCCATTGATACCCCTAAGGGAATGGATAAAATAAACAAGGTTGTCAAGAAGGTTCAGGAAGTGGACACATGGATTGAAAAATTGACCAAGAGGGGAAAAGAAGAAATTACAGAGGCCAGATCAAAGTATGAAGATCTCAAAAATAGACTCAGTGAAATTGATGAGATAGTTGAATAGTGTGACAATGAGATTTTCTATTTTGAAGGTATTCTTCCCAAGCTAGACTACATTACCCAGCTCAGTGATGAGTTGGTTGAGCAAGAAGATATTGTTCCTTTATCATCAAAGGAAGCCAACATGATATTGAAGAATTGTCAAAAATCAGAGTAGAGACCTTGAATGGGATCAAGGAAAAGCTTGAAATTAAGAGAAACTGGGTTGATGATACTCTCGATGCTATTGACTTAAAGTTAGAGGATATGGTCATTGATAAGTTCAAAAAGAGTTATGGGGATATGAATATTGAATTCTTACTTAATTATTTTGAAAGGAATGTTACAAGAATGATTTATCCTATGAAGTCATTAAGACCATGAGAAATATTGAGAATAGAATTACAGAGTTAAAGGCAAGACCATTGGAATACAAGCAGAAAATGGGCCATTGCATTGATGCAATATCTAGGTAGGCACTAATTTTCTAGCATCATATAGGACCAGATGAGGATGAGGTTAACGAGTTATTCAAAAGGTATGATGCATATGTGGCAAGGCTACCAAAAGAATAAAATATAGAAGTAGATGTTGAAGAAGAAGAAAATGCATATGCAAAGGGTGATGAACATGCTTAGACAATTGTTCCTTGAACTGTATTCTCTTTTCATATTCATCCTTTTAAACTGATGTTTTAAAATGACACTTTTATTACATGGGAAGTAATTGTTTCTTTGAATTTTATTGTTCCTTTATTTCAATTGAAAAATGGAAGGATGCGAAATGCCATATTTACTTTGATGAAATTAACATACGTTTGGATAAACATGTAAATGATTTATATTTTTATGCTTCTTACATTCCGAATAAAGAAAAAAATGGGGTTCTATAGGGGCCCCTTCCCATGAAAAATAAAGATATACACATGCCAGAAAGAGAAACAATGAAAGGAGGACAACATCTAGGCATTCTTCACCCTAGTTTATAGTTTCCTCCTACTGGGGAGCTTGTTCAAAAGGTTGATTTTCCTTAGCACAAACTTGCTTGAGAATTTTGTTGTCCGAATGAAAATGACTCACCCTACCAGTCCCGGGTCATTCATATCCCATCAATGCATCCAGATTCATACTAGGACGACTCATGATTTTCTCTAGTTCAACTTTCTTCTATTGAGATGACACCCAATCTAAAAGATCCAAACCTCATGTGAAGAATGTTGTCTTTTTGTTCCCTTTATGAAGGGTTGACATGCTAGGATAGGGTTGAAAGGGGACACTTGAGGTGGTTAGAAGGGAAAGTACTACATGTTATTGACTAGGCTGATTGCGAGGCCTCAAACATGACCCAACCTCCCATTTTCTTGTGAAAGGTTGATTGTCTTTCGAGAAGGAATTATTTGAGGGCCCAAAATTCATGCTCTTCTGAGTAGCAGCATGATGCATTAAGTGGGTGGATGACCGAATAGAAAATATCTCCCTGTTGTCTCAAGTGGAGGAAATGGCTTCCCTTGAATGGTGAGAAGACAATGATTGGTCCTCCTCTCCATCTAAGATAACGATTGGAGGTTGAGGTTGTGTTTCACCTTTCCTTTTCTTTGAAGATGACCTTGGTGTTGAAACTGGTTGCGAAGGCATGGTCTTTTACTTGCTTTTTCTCCATAAAATTGATCCTTTTCTCCAACTCATCTATTTTATGGGAAATAGCATACACTGTGTCGATGGAGGATTTATCATACAACACATATGATTCCTTGGGAATATCTTTTGATAAAAACTCCTCATCACACAAAAAGGGACATTGAAAATTGGTTTGCCTGGAGACCTGAGGTCTTCTCTCAACCCAGTATATTTTTAAATATTCAAGAGATTTCATGTGCTCCCATCTAAAAATATGGAAATACATAACCTAAAGGCTACAAACACAAGATTGATCCTGATTAGCCTTGTAAGAAGTGCTAACCAAACTTTCTGGTATGTTAAGGGCCCTCTAGTGTCACCCACACATTCTATATCAAACAGATCCTGACAAAAGCTTCATCAGGACCGCTTAAATCAAAAATCTGATTTAAGTCCTCTGAAGAAATATCCTTCAAGTTGTGAGCTACAAGTACCTTCGCCATTTTCTTTGAAATTTCTTATACTCGAAAAATAAGGGAAAGGCATGATGATAATGAAATTGAGATAGGTTTTATAATGAAAAGGAGACATATGTTTTTATTTGATGCAATCTTTCCCATGAAATGAAGTAGATTTTGTTCAGTTCACATAGAGGAGAATTTAAGAATTGGAAAATCTTAGGAATGAGCAGAGCTGGTAAATAAAGGTGATTCGATAGAAACTATGTGTGGCAATTAAGCCAATGAGACATGAAACAGAGTGTGTGGCACCCAAGGTAGATTATTGAAAAGTGAGTATGGATATATGTCATATTAGTGTTATCTGGAAGTGTTCAGAGATTGTTTGAAATGATTACCTAATCAATATTAGGAAATAATGATTAAAGTAATCCACCAGAAGTGATGACTTGATATCCCAATTGAGCACTAGTGAATTTGATTGAAAAGACTTATGATTTTTACACTGAAGCTTTAAAAGAAAAACCTTTCTAAATGCCATGTTCTAGAACAAATTTTGAAAAATTAATATTCCTTGGAATATTCATACTTTTAGGGGAAAGAACTTTGAAGGTTAACAAGTGAAGGGGGTGATATAAAAGGAAAAAGGATAATCATGAAAAAGGGGGTTAATCTTTCTGAGATTTATTCAGAGAAAAGAGAAGGAGAAAAAGCCGAGAAAATCCATTTTCCAAGGAACTTATTTGAGAAACCAGTTATTTCTTGTGTATCTTTGAAATTGATCATGTCAAGATGGTTGCAAGTGTCCAGCCATTGATAAGCTTTGAGATTGTAAATAAAATTTCCCTTGTTGATCAATTTGAAAAACCTTAAGTGATTTGTGTTAATCATGAACCGTGTTGTGTCTACTATCATTTTGAGATATCTTCAAATAGTTATTTATGTTCCTGTTGCAATATTATATTAGGATTCCCTCTGAAATCACACAAGATCTCATCCTCATGATAGTATTTTGGCATTTGCAATTATATTATGAAGAGATTTTTCATTTCATAATGCAAATCAACAATTTAAATTCATTTCTTTCATGATATAGATTGTTTATCAATTTATGAGTGTATCATAAGTGTGATAAATTAGGGACTTTTGATGTTTAATTAAGTCTTTAACATGATTTCTTGTGTTAAATCCTTGAAGAATGTGTGAAGCCATGTGTCTTTGATCTTTCATAGATGCACAATTTTCTAGTTGAAGTTTCATTCTAACTATTTGAAGCCATTTGTCATTTTTCTTTGTAGATTTTTCAACATTTGTTAAAAGTTCTCAAGAATTTTATATAATCAACTTTATCCTACTTAACTTCCCAACCACTAATTTCATATTCAGTGATATATCATACATGAAACATCCTTGCTTGCACTGTATATCCACAAATGTTGAAGAAGATCATTAAATTTGTCCATCCTTTACCAAAATATGTAGATGCAATCAGTTTTTATCGTTGTCTTTAGTGACCTGGACCTTATCTAGAAAACATCTTCATTCTCTAAGGTGACAAATCATGATAGTTGGGTTATGTTGTATTAACCGTGTTTTTCTCAATGTCTCCTTCAAAATATTGTAAAGGAAGAGTCAAATATTGTTAATCCATTGATATCTTCCACTAACATAGGTCACAAAATGGGTCCTCTCACCCTGGTTAAAGGCACAACCTAAAGTAGTAAGGGTAGGTCAAACTATTAGCACAATGTTACTCATTCTTTTCCAAACTAGAGTGATAAAGAGTCATCTAGAATCCATCCCCAGCTACAAAATGACTCCTATTATGATTTGTTTATCTCTAAGCATCCTTATCAACTTGTGATGTTGCTCGGTTTTAAAGAAAGGATCAATTTAGGTATGAACACCAATATAGTACCATTGTCAGGGACTATCTATGCAAATACATACACACATCGACCTATTTTAATTATTCATATGAAAATATTTTGTTTAAATATCATCATTTGTTAAAATTTGTGAGAATTGTATGAGATCAAGAGTTTTTGTGTAATATTTTCTGGTTTTAGTAAATGTTGCACTAGATCATGTGGATATTGATAAATATTGACAAAGGATGATCAAATCTATCAAGATTTGTAGAAATTGAGTGTTGATAAATAGTTAAAAAATTACTTACAATGCTTTAGCATATCTAAGGTGAAAATCCTTGGTGGCAACTCCGTGTTAGTTTATAATTTTTGGTGGTTACCAATGTCTTAATATTTTTCAAGAAGTTTTGTCATTAATATTCACAAAGTTAGAAGGAAGAAGATATTTCTTTACTAGGGATCCTACTAGAAAGTTATTTCCAGAGCTTGGGAAGGAAAATTCAGAAGGAATAGACTTTGGGAAGTCAAGAGTCAAAAGAAAAGGTAGTACCAGTGCTAGAAGGTGATCAACATGTAGTTGAGGACTACCCTACATCTTCAGATAATTCTGAATCAAATAGCCCTCGTAAAAAAATTAAATTCTCCAACCGGTGAAGGGCCATCATTTGTGTCTGAAAAATGTATCCCTCATTTTTTCCCTTTATCATCCAGAATGATAGGGTGTTTCACGAAACTAAATCATTAGAGGATATTTACTTGGAAATTTATACTCCTATGCTCTAAAGGCCCTTGGTCCCCTATCATTTTGATTCTCCTATAGGATCACCTCCTCAAGATAATATGGCTCAGCCTCCACCTAGACCTCCTTTTGTTGTTAATACTTTTGGACCAATAAATTTTAGAGGCATGGTTGGGTATCCTAATGTTGTACCCCAAGATGTGAGAAATAGGTTGCCTAAATTTTAGGGAAATAATGCCATTACTGGGGATCAACATTTGAGACCTTTTTTAACATGATGGAAGATTTTGAAATTGAGTATGAGGATGTGTACATAAAATTATTCATTCATACTCTCAAAGAAGATGCACGTGATTGGTATAAATATTTACTAGAAAATTCAATAGACTCATGGAATGAGATGAAAAATGCTTTCAGATTACAGTATGGGGATAATACTGACCCAAGGTTCCTTCTATCTGAATTTGAAAATATTAAAAAGAATCCCAATGAGTCTGTCCAAGATTTTAATACCAGATTCAATAAGACTCTGAATAGATTACCCATAATCCTGAGGCCAAGTGATGAGTCTTGTTTAATCAAATATTCTGATGCCTTTAACAAAAAGTCTACTTAGTACTTAAGAGACAAGAACCCCAGAACATTAAGGCAGACCTTCTCTATGACCTTGCAAATTTAAAATAATATTAAGGCAATTGGAAAAAATCCTAAGAGAGAAGGTGTCAAAGTGATCAATCCTAATAGACCTCGAGCGAACAAATAAGTTGATCTGGAGGAGGTCGTGAAGACTTTGGCTAGGGCGGTTAAAGAAATATCGTACAAGTTTTCCAGAGAAAAAAGGGATAGGACAGAGCTCTCAAGGTCAACATAAACCACAAAACTAGGATAGATTTGGAAATCATCCTAGAAACAATCACAGTTAGATGACAGAGGAAAGGGGCCCATGGGATTAGGTAATAAGCAACCACAACTTAGAGAGAACAAATTGGTCCCAGATCCTTTGACTTCCAGGGTTTCTATGGTGGAATAAGCTCACGTTATTGATTGGTGTGATAAGTGTTTCCTGCCACACTCCCCATGTGATTTGAGTAAGGAGGTTGAAGAGGTAAATGATGATGAAGCTTATGGTGATGTGTGCATGATGGAATTCCCTGAAAATTCACAACAGAGGGCTACTTCAACTGAGTTAATAAGTGCCAAAACTGTTCAAAGTTTTTGGGATTGCATTCACCGAGTATTACCTCTCTCTCATGATGATGGTGTTGAGATTGATATGGTGCAATATTTTGATTTACCTAATCATGATTTTGAATACTTAAGGGCCTTGATGATTAAGAAGTATGATGGGGGAATACCTTATGAGGAAGATAGGCAACTATTGATGAATGCAGTAGTTGCACAAGAAAAGGAACATAATACAAGAAGTAGATTTATCAAAGGGGGAGGTCCTCAGGCCAAACCAAAAACTCCACTTCTCACTAATATCCCTGGGAAACCCCTAAGAAGGATACACTCAGAAAAGTCCCTGTTGCTCCAAATAAAACTTATACCCCAGCTCATGCCCAAGTTGCAAAGACTATTATACCACCAGAGGGAATCATAAATCTCCCATCCAACACTACCTTACCCAAATATGCTCCATGTGATATAGCCCATATTTTGAGTCAAATCAAAGTCATTATACCTATTGTTGAATTGCTCAGAATTCCTGAGCATAGAAAGCAGGAATTTGAGTATTTGGGATTTAAATAAGAGATAACAACACAAGGAAATAATGTGAATGGTGTGGATCTTCCTCCTGTCATCATAGAGCTTGAGATACCACAAGCCCTAGAAGAATTGGGAGAATCACCAAAAGTATACTTGGGCACCTCACTTATGGAATCTCAACTTGACGTTGATCCTTTTTACACCACTTTGATCATCAAGGATAGGTTGGTGCATAATTGTATGTTTGATTTGGGAGCTTCATGCAATGTGATGCCTCTTGAGGTGATGAATGAATTGAACATCAAAGTAACAACAACCTTTGGAAAATGCACAACTATGGATTCAAGGGAAGTGCCTATGATTGGATATGTTAAAGGGTTAATAGTGCAATTAGCATCTTACCCTGGAAAATCCTTAACTATGAATGTGGTTATTGTGGACTTGCCTAGCCAAATGGGGAATGCTCTTATCAAGGAAATGGGCTGCTAGTGTGGGGGAAGTGTGCAAATGGATATTTCATATGTAACCATACCATTGGAAGGAAATATTGTAAATTTATATGGTGAAAAGAAGATGTTACATCTGATTGAAGATCCAAACAATGCTTTGTATGAAGTATTATATACAGATGTAGACGTTGACAATTTTGTTGGTTATGTAGATTTCAAGGAGCATGAAATTGATAAATGTAAATTTCCTGAGCAACTTGGTTCCCCTTGGAATTTTATGTTTGATGGAGCTTGTTCTAATTTTGGAAATGGTGCTGGTGTTGTATTGATATCCCCAGATAAGAAAGAGTTCAATTTTTCTTTTAAACTCAAGTTTGAATGCACTAACAATATTGTAGAATATGAAGTGTTGATTTTGGGTTTAAGGATTTCTTGGAGATATGGTATTAAAGACATTATTGTTAAAGGGGATTCAGAATTAGTAGTCAAGAAATTCCACAAGTTGTATGCAACAAAGAATCAAGAAATGAAACAATATAAGCATGCAGTTTGGGATTTCATTGAAATGTTTGACTCCTTCAACATAGTATACCATGAAAGAAAAAAAAATTGTAGCAGAAAGATTGGCAGTACTGGGGTCTAGGTTTGAAAATTACATAGTGTCTCCATATTGTGAATATGACATTGAGGTGCTAACAAGACCATCTGTCCCTGATAATGTCAAGCATTGGCAAGTTTTTGAAGATGATGCCCAAATTCAAATATTTTTACAAAATAAAGGAGAATTCACAAATCAAAATGTGGATTGGGAGCTAATGGTCTATATTAATGAGGGAAGAGAAACCTTGTTTGGTAAAGATATTATTTAGTTGAAGACAAATACTATTCCAAGAGGTTTGGTTGCGCTTGAGTCAAACTTTGATAATGTTGATTGCATTGTTAGTAGGCATATGTCAGCTTCGAGAGATGTGGAAGAACACAACCTAGGGATGGACAACAAACCTAGGAGAATATGGCTAGGTAGTAACTTGAATAAGGAAAAAATGAATCATATGTATAATCAAAAAGAGTACCAAGACTACTTGGCATGGTCATATTCATAATTGAAGGCATATAGGGAAGACCTTTTCCAGCATGAAATACCACTAAGCTAATGCCAAGCCATTCAGGAAAAAGAAAAGATTGATCAATCCACTTCTTTCCCTCAAAATGCAAGAAGAATTAAAAAATTTAAGGGATGGAGGTATTATACAACCCACAAGGTATTCTTCATGGGTGGAAAATCTAGTGCTAGTCCAAAAAAATAATGGAGATATAATGTTGTGTGTGGATTTTAGGAACTTTAATAAATAATCTATCAAATCTAATTATCCCCTTCCCAATATGGATAACATGTTGCAGTTAGTTATTGGCTTAGAACTATTGTCCACTCGGATGGAATGATAATAATGGTATAGCTTAGATACCAAATGATAGAATAGAATAAGATCAGCAATGACCAAAGAGGGACTAAGCCTCACAAATATTATTGATCATGAAATCAGATTACATAACAATGCAAGAGCTGTAATATTTATAGATATTAGACAACCTCATATGGATAGACATGACACCCTAGCAGACACCAACTACGAGATGATAAGACCCATCTCACATGCACATGTAATTACTACTAATACCAATATTGAATGTTATCCAACATAACAATATTAAATGCAAGTCACTAGACTAGAGTGCACATGTTGCACATTATTAAATAAAAGACAATGCAATAAAATGCAATAAATATGCCTATGCTAAATTATGCTAACATTCCCCCCCTTAATTTTGCATAGTTTCCAATGAAGTGGAGAGGAACTCTCGAACAAAGGTGAATTTGTCACGTGTGTGACTTAGTGAAAACATCCACCTTCTGCTCACCAGGACGTAAATGGAGTCCGTATGTTGTGCTTCAAGACATGCTCACGTATGAAATGAACTTGTACTTCAATATGCTTGGTTCTCTCATGAAATACTGGATTGCGAACAAGCTTTAGAACTCCTTCATTATCAACATATACTGGAGTAGATTTCTATTGTGGTAGACCAATTTCTTCCAAGATTCGGTGTAGCCATATTGCTTCACAAATAGCTTCACCGCAGCTCGATACTCGCTTTAGAAGAAGAGCGAGAAACAAAGTTCTGTTTCGCTTTCCCCATGATATCGGTCCAGATCCCATAAAGAAGATGAAGCTCGATGTTGACTTCCTATCATCCATGTTTCCTGCGCATGATCTCGAATCAATATCCTATCAAGAAGAAGTTGTCATTCTTCTTGTACTCTGACCAAGGTCAACTGTACTTTTAGATATCTCAAGATTCTCTTTGCTGCTTTCCAATGACATATTTTTGGTTCTTGCATGAAGCGTGATAAATAGCCGATCGCAAAGCTGATATCCGGTCTAGTATATGTCGTAAATGAGACTCCCGATCAATCGCCGATAGAGAGTTGCATTCACCGGTGGTGATGGATCGAACGAGATAACTGAAGTCTCGCTTCCATAGGTGTAGCAATAGGAGTGCATTCCATCATCCTGAATTTCTCGAGCATTGTCTTGGTGTATTTCAATTATGACACAAAGATATGATTCTCTTTTTGCCATACTTCCAACCCAAGACAATAGTGCATGAGCCCGAGATCTGTCATGTCGAACGATCGATTAAAATCCTTCTTTTTTGCATCGATCATCTTCACAGAACTTCCTATAATGACTAGATCGTCGACATAAACAACCACAATGACAATCTCCCCCCTTTCTTTTTGAGGTAGAGATTGGGGTCATAAGGATTCCTTTCGAATCCATGACTTATGAGATGCTCATCAATTTTGATGTACCATGCCCGGGTGCCTGCTTTTAGGCCATATAGAGATTTTATGAGTCTCGCATACCATCATCTCTTTTCCCGTATTACATAACCCTCTCGGCTAGTCATATAGACTTCTTCTTGCAAATCTCCATTAAGAAAGGCACTTTTCACATCCATTTGGTGGACTTTCCAACCAAATTGTGCAACTAGAGCAAAGATCATCCTGATTGTCTTGATCTTGGCTATGGGAGCAAATGTCTCCTCATAATCAATGCCTTCTTGTTGTGCATACCCCTTTGCTACAAGCCTTGCTTTATACTTGTCAATAGTCCCATCTGATTTGTACTTAGTCTTGAATATCCATCTGCATCCAATGGGTTTCTTCCCTGGTGGAAGGTCGACAAGTTGCCATGTGTTGTTCTTCATCACTGACTGATACTCTGAATCCATGGCATCTTTCCAAGATTTTGATTATAGGGCTTCCTGAACTATAGATGGCTCAACTGTTTCAACAACTCTACTCATTAGGGCATAATTGACCTCTTCACGAGCTTGACTCATGAGTTCTAGGTCCAGTGATTGATGATGTGCTAGGTGCTTCATCCAAATTTGCATCTCTTATTAATTGAGTATACCATTTAGGTAACTTCTTAGTTGTTCCATTGGCTTGTGGTGGATCCAAGTTTTCACCATCATCCAATTCATCACCACATCTTCAAAGGGGAACATCAAATTTGTCTTCACAAGAGGTGTATTCTCGCATGTTTGTTGAGTCGCTGAGTGGAGCATCTCTTGTTTCTTCTCAAAGAACTCAACATCCCTACTTGTGTATACTTTATTTGCTTTTGATCCCATAATCTGTACCCAAGTGCTTCTTCACTGTATCCAATGAATATTAGTTTCTTAGCTTTCATATCCAACTTGTTCCTGTTCTTCTTGGGTATGTGCATGCTAGCTTTACACCCAAATACTCTTAGGTGTGCAATTGATGGTTTCCGATTTGACCATGCTTCTTGAGGTGTCACTCCTTCAAGAGCTACTGTGGGCACTCTGTTCAACAAATAGACTCAGGTTCTTGCAGCTTCTACCCAAAATGTCTTTGTTAAACCTGAGTCATCAATCATACATCGCACCATTTCCATGATAAGTATTTTCCTTCTCTCAACTATACCATTCTCACAGTGGTGTGTGAGTAGGAGGCATTTGTCGATGAATCCCATGAGCTTCTGTAAGTCTTAAACTCATTACTTGTGAATTCCCCCGATCTCGAGCGTGAGAGTTTTGATCTCGCACCAACTTCATTCTCAACAAGTGCTTTGAACTTCAAATGTCTCAAAGGCTTGACTCTTGTTTCTTAGACAATATATCCACATCTTTCTTGAGTAGTCATCAACACAAAGCATGAAGTATTGACATCCATAATGACTTGGTTGCATGGGCCCGCAAAGATCGGTGTGCACCAAATCAAGCTTTCCTTAGCTCTATATGTGTTCTTCTCGAAGGGTACTCAGTGTTGCTTTCCAACTAGGCAATTGTGACACTTGTTAGTGTTGTGCTTGAGTGTAGGCAATCCTTTCACCATGTTGCCCTTTTGAAGTGTTTGAGATAGCCAAAACTGATGTGACCATATCTCGCGATGCCATAGTTTCTCAGATTGTGTGTCTTTGGCCACTAGAGCTTGATCATCCTTGTGGACAAAATCAAGTTGGAACATACGCGTCCCACATCGAGGCTCTTACTACAATCTTGGAACCTCTTGACTTATCTCTTATCAAGCACACTTTTTCTCCATTATTATCAAAAATCCAACTTCAAGTTGTGATCAAGGAGTTGACTAACTCGATAACAAATTCTTGGTCAACCTGTACATACAATACATTTGTGATTTTGTAGTCATGCTTTCCAAGAGGTAGTGAAATGTTTCCAATCCCTCGACATCGTATGATGAGTCATCACCTAATGACACATGGTTCTTGTTAGGTGAGTCACGTAGTGTGTAGAACCAATCCTTGCGTCCAATCATGTGTCGAGTTGCACCCGAGTCAACATACCAAATATCTTGTGTGGACTTGGTTTCTTCATCAAATTGAGCAAAATACATGTGGTGTCCTTCATCTGAATCATCCTCATGTTCGGCAATGTACCCTTGTTGTTTGGGTTTTCTTTGCCAATTACCATTTTTCTGCCCTTGATTGTTGTTGTTGTTGACTTCCCTTTATTTGAATTATTGTTACCCTGTTGGTTATTGGGTTTTGAATTGCTTGATGAACCCTTTTTATAGGAATTGTACCAACAATCTTTGATGTCATGTCCCCTCTATTAGCAAATGGGACACTTCTTGGTGTTGTCTCGTTGACTTTGGTCCCTTTGTTGACTTTGATTTTGTTGGGACTTCTTGTGATTGGACTGAAATTTTCCCTTTCCTTTATGATTGGAAGATAGTGCTTGCTCATCTTCATGATCTTTGTTGTTCATTTCCTCTTCTTGTTGGAGTAGATTGACCAACTTCTCAAAGGTGACTGTGTGTTCACTCATATTGATAGTTGTCACAAAGATTCTATAGGAAGGAGGAAGTGCTCGCAACACAATTGGTACGAGGTCTTCATCACTTATCTCTTTTCCCAATGCCAATAGAGATGCCCTCAAAGTAGCAACTCGTCTCAAAAAAACTTCAACCTTCTCATTGTGCTTGAACTTGAGAGTATGCAGTTGTGATAGTAGGTTGAGGATGGCATTCTTGTTGTTTTTGCCTCATGACTGCTCAACTTATCCCATGCATCCTCGGTTGATGTGGCATCTCTAATGTGGGGTTGCACATCATCTCTGCATTACGCTAAACAAGATGATCAACTTGGCCTTTTGATTGGCCCCCGTCAAATTGAACTTTTGTCTTCCATCATCAAGTGATCTTGTTGTTTGTCCATCTACAACTGTCCATAGGTCTTCAAACTCAAGTAACACTTGATCTTCGGTTTCCATGCAACATAGTTGTCTCCTCTAAGCAGTTGTGAATCTGGCAAGAAGAACTTTGGTGCTTGTGCACCCATTTCTGCAATCTGAATTTCTGACAAAGGGTAAGGCTCTTATCACTCCAGGTTTATGGTCTCCCTCTCAATATACCGTCAGGCCGATATACCAAACCTTTCTATATACACTCCCTTCTGATATACCCATCGATATGGAAGAAGATCACCCTTTCAATATACCCATCAGTACGGAAAGAGGTGTTAACGCACGTGAAAGAATTTAGTACGTGGTACTTAGACAGTATGAGAGAGGGGTTTGTGCAAGCACAAACGGATGGGAGGGCTCAAATGTGTGTGTATTGTGTCCTTATTACTCCCCGTCGATTTTATAGGGTCGATGCCCAGATGACGTTTAGGCAGCTGTGTTAGGTGTTAAGTGCAGTAGTAGTCACGACGGCATCACCCGTAAGCGCTTCCCAGAGGCACCGTATATACCGAACGCTGCTATGAGATCAAAGATCTCGTGTGATAGAACCAAACATAAAATAAAAAATTTACACTTTTTTTTTTTTTTACACTTTATGCACCAAGATTAGTACAAAATGCTCCAAAAGTACATCAAAATGAAGTTTTTGTGTCCCCCTTTTAGAAAAAGGGTCTAGAATCACAAAATACACAATTTAGGCCAAAAATATTTTTTACCCCCAATAGGTGTTTTTCCGCTAAATTTAGCGGTGGCTCTAAATGTGTTTGGTGAGCTTCTAAATTTGGAAATCTCCCAAAATTTAGTAATTTCTCCAAATTTTCCAAAAAAATAATTTAATAAAAAATATGGAGAGAGTGGGAATTGAACCACTGACCTGTTTGTTCCCAAGATCCAAACAAACAATCTGAATATTGTTTTCACCTTTTCTCACAAACCGTGATCTGGGTTTTTCTAAAATTTTGACAGCAACATCATACAATATTTTTCTTGAAACCCACAAAATTTTAGAAGAATCGGAATCTTAGTTTTTGAGATCTTACCAAATTACCAACTAGATTTGATTTTTTTCGTAAAAAAATGATCCGACTTGTACAGACTTTTCGTCATATGTAGAGGCCGAATCTGAAGATGATGTAAACTGCAAAGTTGTGCACCTCCTTCTTATCTTTCCAAAAAAAAATGGCACATCAATCCAACATTGTATGAAAAAGTTATGTCCTTTTTTCTAAGAGCTATCTGCTGGAATTTTGTTGACGGGACTGCTTCAACCTTTGCTCCCGAATTCTTCACACCTCCACTTTCAGATCTGATTTTTTTTTTTAATCTGATATTTTTTTTTTTTTTAGATCTGCAATTTTTTCAAGATCTCTCTCCTTTTTTTTTTTTAAGATCTTTTTTTTTTTCACAAATCTTTTTTTTTTTTTTTAGATCTGCAATTTTTTTCAAGATCTTTCTCCTTTTTTTTTTTTAAAGATCTCCAAATCTGAAATATTCCGCCAATATGTTAGATCAATTGGCTATACCAATGACTAATAAAAAAAAATTACCTTCCAAATAAGTGGATAGGTCAAATTTTAGTTGAGGGATGCTTGGAAGGAATGGAGGCTGCGGGATGCTTCAATGGCTCTCCTTTGATGCAGATCTTCTTCTCCAATGGATCCTCTCCAATAGTGCTCCTCTTCAACCTTGCTTGATAGAACTCGCTCTGATACCAAATGATAATAATGGTATAGCTTAGATACCAAATGATAGAATAGAATAAGATTGCAATGACCAAAGAGGGACGAAAGCCTCACAAATATTATTGATCATGAAATCAGATTACATAACAATGCAAGAGTCAGTAATATTTATAGATATTAGACAGCCTCATATGGATAGACATGACACCCTAGCAGACACCAACTACGAGATGATAAGACCCATCTCACATGCACATGTAATTACTACTAATACCAATATTGAATGTTATCCAACATAACAATATTGAATGCAAGTCACTAGACTAGAGTGCACATGTTGCACATTATTAAATAAAAGACAATGCAATAAAATGCAATAAATATGCCTATGCTAAATTATGCTAAATTAAAAAGTCGCAAAACCAATTTCAAAGTTTTTTTCACATTTCAATCCTAAAAGGGGAAAAGTTTTTGGGACACATCGTATCTAAGGAAGGGGTCATGATAGATCCTGAATGAGTGGAAGCTATTGGCAAAGTCCCTATACCCAAAACCAAAAAGGGAATTCAATCTTTTTTAGACAAATAAATTTCATCAGGAGATTTATTTCTAACTTTTCTAAAATGACTATCCCCATTACGAGTATGCTAAAAAGGATCAGGTTATCAAATGGGAGGAAAAATCTATCCAAGCTTTTCTGGGATTAAAGAAGCATTAAAGAATGCCCCTGTTTTGGCAGCTCCTGATTACAAGAAATATTTTCAAATGTTTTCTTTTTCTTCTGAAAATACTATTGCCTTTGTACTATTGCAAAAGGATGATGAAGGAAATGAAAGGCCAATTGATTTCTTTAGTAAGGCACTTCAAGGAGTAGAATTGAAATATACTATTATGGAAAAGTAGGATTTCTCTTTGGTAAGAGCAACAAAAATTTTCAGACCATATATTTTGAGCTCCAAGATCACAACCTATGTTCCTCATACTATGGTCAAGGATATTCTATCAGAAATGGAAATCTCAAGCAAAAGGTGTTGGTGGGTGAACAAATTACAAGAGTATGACATGGATATTCAAACCACCAAGTTAGTTAGGGGTTTAGGGTTGGAAAATCTAATGGCAAAGAAAAACCTACAGGTAATGGAAATAAATGAAATTGAGGGAGAAGATATAAATGTCCATGAAATATTGATCAATTCAACATGGTACAAGGACATCATGTTCTATCTTAATAATTTGGAATGTCCTGGACATTTGAGTAAAAATCAGAAGAGGGCGCTTAGGTTGGCTTCCCAGAAATATATTATCACTGATTATGGATGACATGGAAGAATCCTGAAGGGATTCTCTTAAGGTGCATTATTGAAGATGAAGCCCCTAAACTAGTTGTTGAGTTCCATGGAGGAGTGTGTGGGGGGATTTTTTGGAAGAGTAACTACTCATAAGATTTTAAGAGCTAGTTATTGGTGGCCCACACTTTTTAAAGATACAAATCTATTATTCAGAAGATGTGAGAGTTGCCAATGCTTTTTAGGAAGATTGAAAGCTTCAGGGGCTCTCCCTTTACAACTAGTATCAGTCGAAGCTCCTTTTAAACAGTGGGGTATGGACTTTGTTGGTGAAATCTCAGATCCTTCAAGTGCAGCACGATGGATATTGGTAGCTACTGATTATTTCACCAAATGGGTTGAGGAAATTCCTACTAAGAAGGAAACTCACCAAATTGTTATGGATTTTGTTTTAAATCACATAATCTATCAGATTTGGAGTACCTACCAAAATAATTGTTGATAATGCTATGATATTTTGAGCTAAACCCTTGGTTCCATGTGTCAAGAGTATGGAATAAATCTCACATATGCATCTAATTACAATCCCCAAGGTAATGGGCAAGTGGATCAAGAAATAATAATTTGTTGAAAATAATCAAGAGGACATTGGAGATAAATAAACGAAGATGGGGTGAACAATAATGTTTGATGTCTGGGCTAATAGAATTACTATTAAGAGAGCTACTAGAAAAATCCCCTTTGAATTGGTGTATGGAACTCAAGCCCTCCTTCCCCGCATATGTAACTATCTTCCTACCAATTTATTCGACAATTTGAGGATCAAGAAGTTAGTCTATATGATGCAAGGATAAATCAAATTGTTGAATTAGATGAAGTAAGAAGAGAGTCCCATCAGAGACATTTGAAATTCAGGGAAAATTTGAAAAAACTATTTGATAAAAAGGTGACCCCCAATTGTTCAGTGTAGGATATCTTGTATTACTATGGGATAGCAGACATGAGGACAAGGGAAAACATGGAAAGTTTGATGCATTATGGATGGGTCCTTACTCCATTGACATCAAAATTGGTGAGCATACCTTTTCTTTAAGGATTTAGATGGAGAACTACTTGAGTTTCTTGTTAATGGTAGGCACTTGAAGCACTTTCTTGATTGATCTCTCAAAAGCAAGGTACACACTATTGTACAATGTATAATTTTCCTATTTATTTTTTGTTTGTTTTTTTTTTTTTTTGTCCTTGTTTATCTCACCCACTCAGTGACCATTGGTTTTGGGTTTCTCGTAGTTTGTTTTTTGAGGGGTTGGTTGTTATCACCTTGTTTCGTACGTTAGTTTTTGACTCTCGTGGTCCAATGGATTTTGGCACATGGTCTACTTTTCTCTACACCATGGTTTGTTCTTGAGGAACTCACAAGGAGTTCTCATCCCCAAGTCGAGCCAGTGTTGGTGCTCGAATTAATCTTTCCCTTATTTAGTTAATATTTTCCATCGTTGTATTCTATATTTTTTTCTTTCCCTGTTGAGGTGCGAGTTAGCTTTATGGCTTTTCTATGTATGGTTTAGTCTTTCCTCTTTTTTGGTTGAGGATCATGTCTGAATGTGCATTATCTAGTGGTTTCTTATGGGGAAGCCATTGTGTTTTAAGTTCTAGAGTTTGAGGGATCGCTTGTTGTAAATTGCTTCTGGGTCTTGTATTTTATTTGCATTTTCTCTCCCATTTCCTACTGATATGTGGTAGTTCCCAATCGATTGCAGTGTGGCAGGTCAAATTTTCAAACTTGTAATTTTATCTCATATTCGTAGTGTATGAAATTGGCCCTGTCACTCGATAAATTTTCTCTGAATATTTACAGTCAAAAGGTAACACAAGTAATTTCTCAATTGGTGTCAAGGAGTGTACATGTGTCACAATTAGAGTGGATGTGGGGAGGTGGTACATATTTGTAGCTTTGCACATTTAAGAGGAAGGGAGTGAAGGTGTAAAAAGGTTCCCAAAACCCGTAAGGAATAAATGGCTACTTAGATGCAAAAGGTGAAGATTTGGGTCACCGGGGAACTCAAGCATTTTTTGTTTGAAAGGGAAGTGGGACAAAAGTATAAAAAAAAAGGTCGTAGACCTACTATCACTCAAGTGCAACAATGTGTTAAGCCCGTATTGAAAATCAAATGGTGGATAGGTGGGTCATGTTTTCCAAAAATGTGTAAATTCTCTAATGCTACAAAATTACAAAATGTGACCCCAAGCCCGTGATAGCTAAAATATTCATTCCACATGGATGGCTCATTTTTTAAATTTTGAGCAATGAATTAAATGGTCATGATGCATTACATTTATTTATTCCACCATTAATGTTGCGACACAAATCAAGGATGTTTTAAAGCCTATAAATGCTTTCATCTTTATTTACCAATTGGCTTTATTTTTGTTACCACCTTTGTAATGTTCGTGAAGAATTATCTTGTCATTAGATTTTAAGCTAAAATTGCAAACCTGGGGACTTAAGAAGTTGTTGATTTGGGTTTAAATTTCTCAGGAACTCATGGATTTACTAGTAAGAGCTTATAAACTCATGTATTTATCGTTTAGTGGCAGGTTGTTTAAAGGAAAGTTAGGGTTTTTGAAGGATGAAGACTATGCCATCTTCATTCTTAGTTGCATCAGGGGTCATGAGTGATTTGGAAAATATTACAAACATGAACTTGATGTGTGTTGATCTAGATGATTTTCTTCAAAGGCTTAATAGCCCCCATAAGAGTGAATCCCTTAAGGCAATTCAAGATAGTCATATTGCTTTAGTAGGTGTTATCCCACTAGTGGTTCATTTCCCAAAATTGGTGTGGCATTGTGCTATGAATTATGATCCCGAAAAGAGGGAAGTATTAGATGGGAGTGGGGATGTAGTTTTGACATTGATGCCTACAACCATTAGAATAATGCTAAAATTACATGTAATCACTAACCCAATCACCATTGCTATCAAATTAGCTTTGCAAGATTATGAAACAAAGGACTATGTCAAGATGATAAATATGAAAAGTATTATTACAGGCATATAGGCTAGGATCCCTAAAAATATAGTTAGGGCACAATTTTTTGAGGAGGTTGAAGATGTCATTGTGTTGCTAAGTTGAATGGTGGGTTTGGAAACTATAAATGAATTTAAGGAATGGATGGTTACCTATATATGGATCATTTTAGAGAGAAAAGGGAGTATCTATTGGGAAAATTTCATTGTAGATGCACTCCATGGTCACATGGTCACCTTAGTAGTGAGAATTGAGATGGGTGACACTTCAGAGATAGAATTTTACATGATGACTTACCTAATCTACAATTTTTCTAGGCATAAATGCTTCCTGGGTTTGTCACCACGTGCAGATTTCAAGCAGTGCCAAATGCATGAGATATTTCCCCAACTGCAATTGATCAACTGGAGTGGGAATGTAAGGTTAGTTAATGATGCTTTCTTTGCCCCAATCATTTGTCTTTTCAAGCTAAAGTGGGGATAATATAGGATGTCTAAATAAGATAGACAAGAGATTTTGGTATACGGATGCTACTTTATCCAAAATAAAATGTTCACTTACATAAGAGTTAGTGGTTTTGAGGGAAATCCATATAATTTGCCTAGGTATGTAGATGATAAATTGATTTTATGTGAACTAATAAGGAATTGTACACCTATGCATAAAATAATTGCTGGGAGGCATAAGACAAATATTGAATTTCCTATTCGAATTATAAGGTATTCATGCCCTTCCATCATAAATGCTAGGTTGATTGAAGAGGAATTACAGAAATTTTGAAATGGAAAAGTTTGAGGTAAGGGCCTGTTATGACATTTAGATGAGTATTCAACAACATTTCCAACACTTTCGAACATGAGCCACAATTTGAATATTATTGGATGAACTGTAGGGATGAGGAAGAATTCATATTAAGGGATTTCTCTAGAATGACCCTTTCACAAATAATTGATTTCAAAATTACGTTATTCTAGAAGGAATTGTGGATGACCCACATATGATAAGCAGGTATTATGTTGATCAGAAAGTGGAGGCACAACCCATAATTCCCCCATATTGGAATGAGATAGAATCTAATGATTCTTATGTAAGGATAATTAAGATGTAATGAGAAGAATTATGAATTGGTTGACTCAGAAAGGCATTGACTTATCAATTCAAAATACCAAAATCTTAAATAACTTCAGAATTTGGGAAACTTAAATGATGATATTCCACCCCTGAAGGAGGGAGAAGATAGAATGGATCCTCTTAGAGGAAATTCCCCTCAATTTCCCTCAAAAAGGCCTACTCCTGAACTCATATATGAGTGGACCTCAACCACTAGTGGGACTGGTACTCCTATGTCAGTTCTTAGGAAAAATACTGAAAGCATGCTTTTGAAATCTATGGAAAATGCCCCCATTACTTTTGCAATGTCAATCCAAGAAAAGGGAAAGGCCTAATAATCCCATGTAGTGTGCTCAGGTGTTGAACGAAAGCCTCATAATATTGATAAATTAATGAGTGACACCATAGCAAGTGATCTTACTCAACCTATGTTACATAAAGAAGGGAAAAGAGTTGCTCCTAATCTTAAAAGGTTTGATAGGGAACACAAGAAACATAAATTTTCTCATGTACTAGTCTTGGTGAGAGTAGGTTCCCACATGCCCAAGAAGTACAAGCACAAAGATATGGTAATTGATCCTCCTGAGTTTGAAAGGAGTGATATTTATCAGCCATAACATGCCTCATCATTGTCATAAGTGGGAAATCGAGTTTCCTCTCCCACCTCTTCCTATGAAAGAAACAACAACAAAAGACACTCAAGACCAAACAACCCAGAAAGATATTGTGCATAGTTTAGTAAGTATCCAAACTTTAACTCCTAGTAAAAAGACATCTAAAACCCTTCTTACTAATGATATGAGTATGCCTTTGACTGAAACATTGTATGAAACAAGCAAAGGCCCAATATAATGCAATTGTTGTTTATGATGGTGAGGGATTTTCCATGTTATATGCTCTAAAATTATCAATGAGTGAACCATTAATGATACTGGTAGATGACCCCTAAATTGGTGAGGAAATAGGGAGAAATGATCCTCCATTGAATAGCAAGGAAAAGGCTCAAGTAACAGATGATCCTTCTATAAAACAAGATGTTGCAAAATCAAGTAAACTAGAATTTCCTAGTGGAAGAGATATTAATAAACATGTGTTAACAAAAGAGATTTTTTCTATTTCCATTGAAGTTACTAAGGTTGATGAAATCTCTCAAAAAGGAAAAAAAAATCATGAAGAGAAAGTAGAGGTAGCACAAGCCACAATTGTTGGTGAAATGAGCATTGTTGATGAGGATATACAGCCCCTAGATGTAAATTTGGAGTTGGCTTCAGATGAACAACCTACCATATCATTGTCAGGAACATCATCAGAGCATGAGGAGGGTAGGATGCCAATTCAACAGAGTCTAAAAAATGAAGAACTCATAATCTAGTCAGTAATTCAATAAAGTGTCGAAGGAAAAGTGGAGTCTAATGTGGCATCCATTGAAGAAATAAGGAAAGAATCTCCCCTGATTGTTGATATAAATCAAGGAAGAAATGATCAACTTCAGTCTTTAGACCAAGGAGAGGAACATCCAAAAGAATTATTAACACAAGGTGAGACTAACAAGATGGTAATTGAAGTAAATAATGAAAAATAGGTAGAATGAATAAATCGATATGAATAGGGGGTTTTCAAATAGTTAATGATTGTCCCTGAGGAGCCTCAACCTAAATATCAAGAGGCAAAAGTTGGAACAAATTTCACAAAAGGGTGGATCAGTGAACTAATTTCAAATGAGGAAAACGAGATCCTTCCTGTGCAAGCCATTGACCTTATTGCTCTATCTTTTCCAAAGATAGTAAGAGCCTCAAAAAGAGCTAAAAATTTATGAAAACCCACATAAATTCATCAGAGCTAAAAATTTGGAAATAACAATCCCCTTTGAAGGAAATACTAGGGATGACATAACAACCAATGATTATAACGTCTAGATTATTCCCTTGGGAAAGCCTTCAAGAGACCAATTAAAGCAAGGGGTGTCTGAAGCTTTCAATGACCTTTTGTAAAAAGTGGATGAAGATAGAATGATAAAGAATAAATTAAAAGATCATGTTAAGGCCCTAAGTTTGAGTTTACAAAAATTAATTGGTCAACCTAGTTAGGTTCAAACAAGTGCCTCCATTGATACCCCTAAGGGAATGGATAAAATAAACAAGGTGTCAATAAGGTTCATGCAGTGGATACATGGATTGAAAAATTGACCAAGAGAGGAAAGGAAGCAATTACAGAGGCCAGATCAAAGTATGAAGATCTCAAAAAAACTCAGTGAAATTGATGAGATAGTTGAATAGTGTGACAATGAGATTTTCTATTTTGAAGGTATTCTTCCCAAGTTAGACCGCATCACCCAACTCAGTGATGAGTTAGTTGAGCAAGAATATATTGTGCCTTTAGTAGTCAAAGGAAGCCAACATGATATTGAAGAATTGTCAAAGATCATAGTAGATACCTTGAATGGGATCAAGAAAAATCTTGAAATTAAGAGAAACTGGTTTGATGATACTCTCGATGCTATTTACTTAAAGTTAGAGGATATGGTCATTGATAAGTTAAAAAGAGTTATGGGGATATGAAGATTGAATTTTTACTTAATTATTTTGAAAGGAATGTTCTAAAGAATGATTTCTCCTATGAAGTCATTAAGACCATGAGAAAGATTGAGAATAGAATTGCAGAGTTAAAGGAAAGACCACTAGAATACAAAAAGAAAATTGTCCATTGCATTGATGCAATATCTAGGAAGACACTGATTTTCCAGCATCATACAAAACAAGATGAGGATGAGGTTAACGATTTATTCAAAAGGTATGATGCATATTTGGAAAGGCTACCAAAAGAACAAAATATAGAAGTAGATGTTGAAGAAGAAGAAAATGCAGATGCAAAGGGTGATGAACATGCTTAGACAATTGTTCCTTGAAATGTATTATCTTTGTATATTCATCCTTTTAAAATGATTTTTAAAATTTCACTTCTATTACATGGGAAGTAATTATTTCGATGAATTTTATTGTTCCTTTATTTCAATTGAAAAATGGAAGAATGCAAGTAATGCCACATTTAATTTCATGAAATTAACATACGTTTGTATAAGCTTGTAAATGATTGATATTTTTATGCTCGTTGAATTTTAAATAAGGAACAAAATGGGGTTCTATAGGGGCCCCTTCCCATGACAAAGAAATATATACACATACTAGAAAGAGAAATAATGAAAGGAAGACAACATCTAGGCATTCTTCAGCCCTACTTCATAGTTTCATCCTAGCTGGGGGATCTTGTTTAGAAGTTTGCTTTTCCTCGCGCGATAACTCGCTTGATCCTTGTGTTGTATGAACAAAAATGAATAACCCTGCTAGGTCCCGGGACATTCCCATATCCATCAACGCCTCCAGAGTCATTCTAGAATGACTCATGTTTTCTCAATTTAACTTTCTTCTATTGAGATGACACCCAATCTAAAAGATCCAGACCTCCTATGAAGAATGTTGTCTTTCCTTTCCCTTTGTGAAGGGTTGACATGTTGGAAGTTGGTTAAGAGGGGATGCCCAAGGTGATTGGAAGGGAAATTACTGCATGTTGTTGACTGGGCTGATTATGAGGCCTTGAACTTGACCTAGCCTCCCATTTCCTTGTGAAAGGTGGATTATCTTTCATATAAGGAATTGGTTAAGGGCCCAACAATTCATGCTCTACTTGAGGAGCATGATGCATTAAGTGGGTGGATGATTGAATAGAAAATCTCCCTATTTTCCCGAGTGAAGGAAATGGTTTCCCTTGAATGGTGAGTAGACAATGATCGGTCCTCTTCTCCATCTGAGATAATGATTGGAGGTTGAGGTTGTGGTTCACCTTTCCTTTTCCCTAAAGATGACCCTGGTGCTGAAACTAGTTGTGAAGGCATGGTCTCTACTTGCTTTTTCTCCAGGAAATTGATTCTTTTCTCCAACTCATCTATTTTGTGGGAAATAGCAGGCATTGTGTCAATGGAGGATTTATCATACAACACATATGATTCCTTGGGAATCTCTTTTGATACAAACTCCTCATCACATAAAAAGGGACATTGAAAACTATTTTTTCCCAGAGACCTGAGGTTTTCTCTCAACCCAATATCTTTTTAAATCTTCGGAGATTTCATGTGCTCCCATCTAAAAATATGGAAATACATAACCTAGAAGGCTATAAACACAGGATTGATCCTGATTAGCCTTGTGAGTGCTAACCAAACTTTCCAATATGTTAAGGTCCCTCTAGTGTCACCCACACATTCTATATCAAATAAAGCCCTGACAAAAGCTTCATCAGACCGCTTAAATTAAAAATATGATTTAAGTCCTTTGAATAAATATCCTTCAAGATGTGAGCTACAAGTACCTTCACCATTTTCTTTGAAATTTATTATACTTAGAACAATAAGGAAAGGCATGATGATAATGAAATTGAGCCAGGTTTTATAATGAAAAGGAGACATATGTTTTGATTTGATGAAATATTTCCCATGAAATGAAGGATATTTTGTTCAATTCACATAGAGAGAGAATTTAAGAATTGGAAAAGGTTAGGAATGTGAAGATTTGGTAAATCAAGGTGATTCGACAGAAACTATGTGTGGCAATTAAGCCAATGATACATGAAACAAAGTGTGTGGCACCCAAGGCAAATTATTGAAAAGTGAGTATGGATATATGTCATATCAGTGTCATCCGAAGTGTTCAGAGATTATTTGAAATGATTACCTAATCAATATCAGGAAAGAATGATTAAATTAATCTACTAGAAGTGATGACCTGATATCCCAGTCGAGCACTAGTGAAGTTGATTGAAAAGACTTGTGATTTGTACACCGGAAGCTTTAAAAGAAAAACCTTTCTAAATGCCATGTTCTAGAACAAATTTTGAAAAAGGAATATTCCTTAGAATATTCATAATTTTAGGGGGAAATAACTTTGAAGGTTAACAAGTGAAGGGGGTGATATAAAAGGAAAAATGATAATCACGAAAAAAAGGGGGTTAATCTTTCTGAGATTTATTCAAAGAAAAGAGAAGGAGAAAAAGATGAGAAAATCCATTTTCAAGGAAATTATTTGAAAAACTAGTTATTTATTGTGTATCTTTGAAATTGATCATGTCAAGATGGTTGCAAGTGTCCAACCATTGATAAGATTTGAAATTGTAAATAAAATTTCCCTTGTTGATCAATTTGAAAAACCTTAAGTGATTTGTGTTAATCATGAACCGTGTTATGTCTTCTATCATTTTGAGATATCTTCAAATAGTTATATGTGTTCCTATTACAATCTTATATTAGGAGTCCTCTAAAATCACACAAGATCTCATCCTTGTGATAGTATTGTGGCATTTGTAATTACATTATGAAGAGAGTTTTCATTTCATAATGCAAATAAACAATTTAAATTCACTTTACTTTCATTTCAGTGATACAGATTGTTTGTCAGTTTATGAGTGTATCATAAGCGTGATAAATCGTAAATTTTAAGGTTTAATTGAGTCTTTAACATGAGTTATTATGTTAAATCCTTGAATAATGTGTGAAGCCGTGTGTCTTTAGCTTTCATATATGCACAATTTTCTAGTTGAAGGTTCATTATGACTATTTGAAGCAATTTGTCATTTTACTTTGTATATTTTTCAACATTTGTTAAAATTTCTCAAGAATTTTGTAGAATCAACTTTATCTGCTTAACTTCCCAACCATAAATTTCATATTCAAAGATTTATCATTAATGAACCATCCTCGCTTACACTTTATATCTACAAATGTCTTTGAAGAAGATCATTACATTTGTCCATCCTTTACAAAAATATGCAAATGCAATCATTTTTATTGTTGTTTTTAGTGACTGGACCTTTTCTATAAAACATCTTCATTCTCTAAGGTGACAACTTGTGAGAGTTAGGTTATGTTGTATTTACCATGTTTTCTCACTTGGTCTCCTTCAAAATATTGCAAAGGAAGATTCAAATACTGTTAATCTGTTGATATCTTCCACTAACACAGGTCACAAAATGGGTCCTCTCACCCTGGTTGAAGGCACAACCTAAAGTAGTAAGGGTAGGTCAAACTCTTAGCATAGTGTTACTCAGTCCTTTCCAAACCAGAGTGATAAAGAGTCATCTAGAATCCATCCCCAGCTACAAAACAACTCCTATTATGATTTGTTTGTCTCTAAGCATCCTGATCAACTTGTGATGCTTCTTGGTTTCAAAGGAAGGATCAATTTGGGTATGAACACCCAGGGAGAAGTATAAGGTGATAGATCTGAATCATTTGATTGATCAACGAGACATGAAATGCCTTAAATAATATGGCCACAGAGGTAAGCCTTGATGGAAATGTGATGTAAGCACCACTTTGAACACATTATTTTTTGATAAAAAGGGGAAGGAGCGTGAAGTATATTGGCTAGAGAAAGGCCTACAAGGGGAACAAAAGAGAATGAAGGAAGCATATGACAGGGTTGACACCTTATTGAAACATATTTCAGATAGTTCCCTACCCTAGTGAGCCAAGACCGGTGTAATTACAACAATGAAATGGAGTACTTGGAAGACTTAGTATGTATGCTCCTTGAAATAATAAAGATAAAGTTTCCCATAGAAGAAGAAATTGTAAAGGAGAGAGTTGTGAATAAATCAATTGTTGAAACCAAGATCACCGAGCTTGAAGACTTGTTCACAAATATCAAGGAAGCTAATGCATAATTTTATGTGGCTTTAAATAGGTGTCAAAAGTGTGAGGATATAATTATTATGTGATTGGTCGATGAAGAAGGAGTTCCCATAACCATTCAAGAGAATATGCCTAATAATAAGGCTGAGTGCACCCTATCTATAGTCGAGGAATAAAAATAGAAGGTAATGATTAAAACTAAAAAGCACAAGTTAGAGCTCTAGGTAGCACAATTTCAAAATATTGTGATTCACCACATAGATGTGATGGAGGGGGTATGTGTATATCTAACAGTACTCATTCGGGAACTCAAGCACAAAACTGAATATTTGATACTTGACCAAGTATTAGGGATTGTAGAAGCGGTGCCCAGGAAAGCTATGACATAACTGGATGAATGGAAGAAGGTGATGAGTGAGATAGAGGCTGAGTTTCTAGAACTCTTCTAACCTACTGCAGCCTGAGTAAATTTTTGGGGTATGATTTCTTTTTGGGCATTGAATTATTTGTTTATCCTATTAGCTATACATCCTTTTTGGTGACAAGAGATATTGAATTATTTATGAGGAAAGCAATCTATTTAGTGTGGAGTAATGTTGCATGGAAGAATTGTGCTAATTATATGTGGTGTGCGTTATTTAAGGACATGTGTGAGATAGGTGGGAAGGTACGCATGAGAGTTAGAACATGAAGAATGCAAGGGTTCATGCCTAGGAAGAATACATTCAGGACTTAGCCAATTTTGGAGCCACGGGCTAAAAATATACAATAATGAGAAGGAGTGGCATCCAAGCAATGTTCCAAGAATAGAGTGAGGCATGGAGACTTGTGGAAAAAGGAATTTCTATTTTGGATAGAGCACATGCACGAGGAGATCAAGAGACATGCAGAGGTCGAGCTAATAATAGGATTAGAACAAAGTTTATCTTTAGGTTTAATCTATTATTGGGCTCACTTACATGTGGCCTAGTTGCTTTGATACATGCACATGGCTATTTTGAGCATACGAGGCTATTTTGAGAACACATGGGTGGTGAAGGGAAAGTCCCCACCCCTATATATGTATTGATTTGCATAGTTTTGGTATCACCGTATGTATGATAGAGTTATATTGTTGATATTAAATTGTGTGCATGATTATATGAGAGTATTGTGATGTATTCAGCTACTATTTTGTGATAAGCTAATATAATGGATCTTTGTGGATGGATATTGGTTATTGATGTCTCTATTCATGATACTTGTATGGTAAATTTGATCTTAATTGTTATCTAAACCCTTATAGTTTCTTTATTATGTGTGTTTCCAAATTGAGCTCATGGATCTAGTTATTATGATGGAATATACACTTTGATTATGGTTATTATGAACATGCATGATAACACCTTGGCAAGATAGTAACAAAGAGGTACCTAGCACCTTTGTGTACTTCGGGTGAGTTCTTAGATTTGTCGATTTAAGTGCTAACGTGCTAGGCATCTTATTATGAAATAAGACTACATAAAGTAACAAAGATACTAGAATCATGCGCATGTCAATTATGGTTTTTGGATGGTACAATGTTAACTAGTTACTATAATGGGAATAGATTGAATCCCTACTATGAATAATCTTCCAATTTATGTTTGTAATAAGGAAATTGTGTCATTTAGATTAGGTTTCCCTTTCAGGTTTTTCTTTTATTTTGTATTAATAAGCATGTTCATGTGCGGGAGAGCGAGATCATTCTATGTTAGATTGATGCATATAGGATCGTGCATGTTTATAGTGTGGCATAGGTAGGTAAGGTGTGCAATAGAAAAAGGATAAAAGGAATGCAACAAGGAAATTTTTGAAGATACACGAGGAAAGTGTTCATGTGGTTTGGTTGGTAAGGTGTGTGTGCTTGGATTGATGGAATTGTTCATGAAGACTTGATGAATGAAGCGGTGCCCAATATAACATAAGGAGGCATTGTGAAGGAAAAGAATACTTGGTATGTAACACGAGAGGAAGAACATGTGTGGTACAGGAAGGTGCACACAAAGGGTCTGCAATGAGAAGTAGTTACGTGCGAAATGTTTTGACTGTTACTCATGGGATAAGTCTGTGGAAAAGGTGGGAAAACATAACATAAAGTGGGGTAACACAAAATTAAATTTAAAGGTACAAAGTGGTGGTATGTGAACACATTTAATATGTATAAAATTATAAATCTATAAAAGGGTAATCAAGTTATCACCAAATCACCGCACCCCTAAATGGCCTCGAAAGTGA
Source organism: Taxus wallichiana var. yunnanensis (assembly GCA_018340775.1). Classification (NCBI taxonomy): domain Eukaryota; kingdom Viridiplantae; phylum Streptophyta; class Pinopsida; order Cupressales; family Taxaceae; genus Taxus; species Taxus wallichiana. Next base: position 161,572,771 of record CM031243.1, on the reverse strand, counting down.
ATCACGACATTCAGATTGATTGGGAAACATGGGATCACCTCTCAAGATATGGGACTTGGGCTCAAGGTGAACCTCCGGAGAAGGCCGGATTCCACTTCCTAAACTAAACACAACACTACTTCTAATGTAATATAAATGGCTAACTAGACCTATGTTAACATTTCATGGGATTAGGGGGAAGATATTAGCAAGAAATAAAACCTATACTAGAAATGGTGATGCACCAAGAAAGGGTTTTTCTAGACAAAATTACAGCTTTCCGATGAAGAGAGATGATCATGAGAAATAATGACATGCATTACAAACCCACTTTAAAAATAATACTTCACTCCCTGATAAGCACAATGACCTCCAAAACTTGCAAAAGAAACCCTGGTTAGCATAGTTCACCTACAAACATGAGAGAGGAAAATAGAAGCAAACAAAATCATGAAAGGACATATAACTGATCACAAAACATAATTTCCATTACTTCAAGCACTTTCACAGTGCATCATTACATTAGGGAAAAGGCATAGGTTGTCATTACAATTTGAAGATGAAAGGCTTGAGAGCCTACAAATTCACAACATCTCAACTTGTGAAGAGAGGGGAATCTTGGAAAGTGTCTAACCCTTTGAAATAAGCATCCCATTTACATTTATAGAAAACTTGTTGAGTGGTTAGAGAAAGAAGGAGAAACCTTATAATCTAGGCCAAAATGTAGGAAACAATTAATCACATTGTTGGCCATGTTTGCTCATTTATCACACCTCCACCTTTCGAGGCACCACTCAAGGAATGAGGAAAACCTGTAATTTTGAATGAAAAACCTCCAAAAATCCATCTTCTTGTGATTTCATGGTTTATCTTTCATTTTCCAAATTCCATTGATTGTAATTTTGTGAAAAACAAGAAATCGGGGAGAAATTTGTGGCTTCCTGAGTGAAAGTCCCCTTTTAGGAATCTGACTATTATCTCTCTTGATAATGGATCATGATGCTCATAAATTAAAACCCTGAATTCACCTCCATTTAATTAAAATATAATATTTTAATAATTCTCTATGAAAGAACCTTGTATCTTTAGGACCCACTTGGTTTTTTCTACATTTTGGGGAAGGGTCTTAGTGATAACTCAACATATGGTTTGCTAGCATTACTGACTAAGCTCCTTATTAATTTCCACCGAGTGGATGTAATGGCTCCATGTTTTTTTAGTCTTCCACATCAAATCATCTTAATTATTTCCAACGCCATTCAACTACTTGACTTGATTTGCATTGGATAATTGAACTCATTATGTCATGTCTCGTCCCACCATCCAAGTAACTTAGCCATTAAACACTTCATCACTGTTAACGTACTTTCTAAAAAATCATGCATTTGACTCCCACATGGTTCTTGACATAGCTCTAGGTATTACATCAACTACCACCCTAATGATTTGCATTGGTGGTTATGATTATACATCCACAAGCTTTAAAAATGAAGAATTAGTTTCACACAGTTCGCTAGGCTAGCTCCACGAATTATTCCTCCTCGTAACCATATAACTCGCATTGACTGAGTCCCTTGAACTTTAAACCGACCCAACCACCAAATGATTTGGTGAACTCCTTACAAAATGGTGATGACTCCATCGACTTGAGCTCACACTCACAACGACTCCCACCATTTCACAACTTCCGACTCCCAAAAACCTAAAACTCTAAATTTTGAAGTTTTTGGCTTTTTGAATTCATTTTCTCCCATCTATCTTGTCGATTTTCTTTATGCGAGTTTCAAAAAAAAAAATCAGAAATCCTAAAAACATGCTACTTGAAATTAGTTAGTGCATCATTCAAACTTTACAATCATCAAGCTCCAAAATCATATCCCCGCATTCACTATAACTCGACCCTCATCCAACATTTTGGTGATTGTTTCATTTAGAGCAAGAAATCCTCCAACGCCTTCTTCAGCTCATGCGGTGATCACTCGATTGATGAAGGTTTGAAATGCACTTAGCTAACTCCCAAAGATCCTTCCATATATGTTATGCTTGAATATTCCAGTGAAGCTTTTTCTTACATTATGGCTTGAGATAATTCTTTAAACTGATGCACAAACCACTCCTCCGATTCAATCTATAAATTTTACATGTCAGGCTACTTTTTACAACTGATGTCACTCAAATGAACAATTCTATCATACACCACCAAATTAGCTTGACCCTTTCTGTGACTATTTGGTTGATGATACATTTTAACCGATCTCTATCATAGGCTTAAACTACACCAAACTATATTCAATTTGTTCTCCTCATCGAAGCTATTTTCAAGATTTACTAAGCTTCCACTTTGAACACTTGAGACTCACTCATCCATCATCCAGTTTCCTATGCACCTAAGTACTAAGATCAAATGGATTCATTTAGCTGAATTAATCACCCCATTTGAATACCATTTCTCATGATTTTGACCTATTTCTACCTTCAACTCAACCGAAATGACATGGTTACGAGAACATTACCTTTATCACTTGTTCTTTGACATCAATAGAGCCTTTGTTAACCCTTCACTCTTAAACAGAATCTTGACTTGAGCCTCCCAAATCTCTTCATCACTGAGTTATTGTTCACTCCATCTCATTCACATTCCCACCTATGTTTCTGAGACATTCCATAGGTATAATGATGACTCACCCCACTTTGTGTACTTTCCTTAAACTAAGCCAAAGTCCACTTACAATCGAGAGCTCCCTATGAACTGCAAGCATGACATTTGTTCATCTCGACTTGAACTATCAACGAGAAAACCTTCAACTACTTGGCCTCCACTTGGCCCTCTCTTGAGTCATCTCATTTCCTCTTCTTGACTCCAATGCAATGATCCTCCAATCCTTGGCCATGTAATGACTTGTCTGAGCCATATCGCTTGGTTTTACATCCAATGGCAAGTCCTTGGCTTGATCGATCAGGGCTCGGTTGAGTCCTTTCCATTGCATTACGAGCCCCACAAATATAACTCAATGAGTGACTCGCCATGTTTTCTTGAACCAAAAATCTTGTGCCATATCCACCATATGCCTCTAAGCCAATCCCCGAGATCACCATACCCCTATGAAATCCCAAATTTTCTAATGCCTTCGAGCTCCGAAATGGCCCTTGAGTTTGATCTCGCCAACTCACATTTAAACAACTCACTCGTGAAACCGATCCGCCAAACTCACCGATCCTAAATGATGTTATTAAGACAAATTTGAGATGTGAGTTTTTTCCCAATGTTATCGCATTTAAGCTCCTCATGATCAATCTTTTCAGGATATTCCCTCGACCAAAACCATGACCACCATTCATGGCACAAGTCGAAACTTGCATGAGCTAATACAACAACTCGAAATTCATTTCATGCTTACATGATTTCATCCGCTTGCATTCTCAACATTCTTCAAACACCCCAAGCCATTTGATTTATTTACGAGCCACTCGGTGGTAACTCGGTCTATGTCAAATATCACTTTGCATGCATAAAATCCTGAGCTTCCATTTGAGTACCTAACAATCCTTTCCTCCTTATCTCGATCCACCGAGCTAATACCTGAGCCATCCATTGTTTCTCATCCGAAAGTTGATTCTTCTTCCGAAGCCCATGTGTTGATTTTTAACATCTCCATTCTATCAATTTACCTTCATTCCCAGTGATGAGTGATGAGATGTCGATCTACTTATTCTTTGCACCAGGGACTAATAATCATTCCATGTTCATTCCTATGTCAATTTTAAGCTTTGCTGATAAAATCAAATGATATGTCTCCATAATCAGCCTCGAGCTTGATAGGATATAATATCACGCTCCCGATATCTTGGTTCTCCATGAGCAACTTGACCACCATTTTCCTTTAGGTTCATGATTCTAACTCACTGTGTCAAGCCTGACCTAGAGCACTTAAACAATAAACCCCTAGCTCGCCAAGAAGCTCATCGAGTTGTCTTGTTCACTGGCTTATTTTACCATTTCTTAAAGACTTGCTCCAAATTTTTAGATCGTATGGAATTTAAACAAAATCTGAGAATCATAAAGATACAATAAAACCTTTCAACATAATTTATTAATTTTAATCAATTAATACCCATGATGAATGAAAGTGGTCCCACTGGGACCCTAGATTCCTGTTTTGACTACACCTTGATCTTCTTCAAACCGAGAAAGAAAAATAAATTTGAAATGGTCTTGAAGCCTATGGTAATGCCACATATGTGTCTTAACACACAATTTTTCTTGTAGATCCTAAAATGTTTTACGAATAAGTCTTTTGGTCCTAGGGTCCACTTAAACGCCCTCTTTGTGTAATTTTGCCAAGTGTGGAAAATTTTGACAACATTTTTGGTGACCTCTCGAGGATGATTTCCTACTAAAAATGGTTCCAGTATCCTTTTCTATTCATTGGGCATGGAGTCATAACTTTCAATATGAGACCTAATGTTGAACCATGAAACTCCTAACCTCTAAATACCTAAACATTGTTGCATCCTACATCCTGAAATTAGAATGACCACCATAATAATGAAGGATAATAAATGAACCCTTCCTAGAATATTGGAAGTGCAAAACACATTGAATCTGGTGATTTCCTGGCTTACAAAACACATTGTGAAGTCTTGAATGAAACATTTTCTGAAATAGGGACACCATAAAACTCTATTAAAACTTGAATCTTTCCTTCTTTTTGAAATTTCCATCTTGACATGTTGTGCAAGAAACAAAAAATGACACACACAAAAATAACTTAAAATCATACATGCCTTAAATGAAACATGTAGAGTGTGCAAGAACTTATTCTACTAAAAGCAAACCTATTACTACCCTACACTAACTAAAAGCAAGTGAGCTAAACAAACCTTATAACTGGTTGTGCAAAATAACTTCCTGTCCTTACAATGGGCAGCCATGAAGATGATGTGATAATGGACATGGCTGAAACTAAAAGTGAAAAATTGAAGCAAGCCCAATTCTTCACCTAGTCCACCAAGGCATCAACTAGAAAGAGAAAATATGCCTCTTTTAGTTGCTCTATATTTGTCTTGTAGAGGCATAGCAATTGATTCTTGGGGATGTGAAATTCATCCTCACATTCTAAAATGAATGTGATTGGTTGACTATTCGTTTGTCTTCAAAGAAGCCAAATACCTTATGGGACATGCTCTGACCTTTTGAATATGCCTTCTACTCTAAACTTTGACAAGAAAATCTACCAGAAGACTTCCTTGAAAAGAATGATGATCCATGAGCTGACTTTTCTCATGTTTACCATCTACGAACAACTGATCTTCTACCTATGTGAATGGTATGAAAGTGGTATCTCCTTCATTCCTTTTCCCTTTTTTGATAACAATAAATTCCTCCATGACATGAAACTTTCTTGAATTTCTTACAGCCTCAAATGAAATTACTTGAAAATCACTACAAGTGTTTGAAGCATATTGTTCATATAAGATTTCCACTTCCATTTGAAGACAAAGTTGTTCTACATTTTTAACCTTCTCATCCCACATGAAACCTACAAATTTAGATTCATTTACTTTTTGTTTTTAAGGATTATAAAGGTGAGCAAGACCTCCTTGGTTTTCTTCCACCATCACTTGTTCATCAAACAAATATGACTCCACAATTGAGAGCAAGAAACTCTCAATAATGTCATCCCCTCCCAAAGCCTCCAAATTTGAATTAGTTTCTCCTATGTGGTCCTCTCTTTCTTCATTCAATGAATGTTGTAGGAGATCTAATTTTTCCAATTCAAATTCAAGAGGATAACTTGAAACTACATGTGGTCCTTGATTATTTCCTTGCATAGCACTAGGCAACTTACATTGAAGGCTAGATAATGGAATAACATAAATGGGTATTTCTATAGGCTCTTCTTCATCCAAATACTCCTCCAAATTTGATAGAAAATTTGCTTCTTTGTTCTCTAAATGTGCAAAGGGTTCAACCTCCCTTATGATGTTTCCTGAATTAGTAGTTGATTCTCCATGACCTTCCTCATCTTCAAACATAAAATTTGCAAGATCAAATTCATCTAAGAAAATAGAGTTTTGAAAAGATGAAGAAAGGGAAGAATTTGAAACTTCCTGCATGGTATAATCTACACTTGAAACTTCTGAATCTATCATGGAAAGAATCCTGTTATGATTGGTTGTTGCATTCGATGAAGATATTGGAAAGTTTCTACAATGCTCCATAAATGCAGCAAGTTCTTGACATGCCTGACAAGTAGGATCATTGCACTCATAAAAATCACCTTGTACACTTGAGATTCCTTCTTCTTTAGCTTGCACATTTTCTTCTTCAACTGAACTTTGCAATTGGTGAGGAATCAACAGTTTCCACAAACATAGTGTCAACATGTATGTTATACTCCAAACAGGTAGACTGATGCTCACCATCATCTCGCACTTGTTCTTGTGCAATTTTAGTCTCCACCATCTGCTCTTTAATCTCAATCTTGGATGGAGGATGAGTTAGTAGAGGAACTTTCTTTACATTAAATCTTCTCAGCCCACTCCTTAAATTGTTTTGAAATTTCATCCTTATTGAGCTCCTGAACATCCCCTCTTCATCTTCAGTATAAGCATGTTCTTCCCAAAATGGATTTGGAACTATGAGAGGAGGGGTGGGTTGGGATTCAATGACCTCCCTCACTGTTTGAGATAGCAAAAGAGGTAAAAATTCTTGTTTTTGTGGCCTTTGCAAAAAAATAAGAAACTTTGGAAGGGCGAGGAACAAAATATTCATGATGGGATGGGAAGATAGGAGAGGAAGGAAAGGAAATCTCAACATGAGAAGCTAGTGAAAATCTTGGAATTGGAGGTTTAGACCATTGAAATGACATTGACTAAGAAATGGAATGAGAACTCTGAGGTGGTGGTGTAGGGCTTACCAATTGAAAATATTGCATTGCATCAAACTCATAGGCCTCTATTTCTTTAATCCAACCTCAAGCTGAGGCAGCATTTCATTCATAAAAGCAATCTTTTCCTGTAAGTTATAAAAAATTGGCATAGGGCCAACCCATGGACAAGCTGCCTTGAAGCCATTCTTGAATGCCCTCATTTGAGTTGTGGCTCTAGATTGTACCATGCCTGCCTCCATTTTTTGCATTTTAAGTTGTAACTTTACATCTTCATTTGTAAGATATCCTCCATCATCTGCATGTTCCTACTCTTGAAAAGCTACATAGTTAGGTAAAAAACCAAAATGATCATGAATTTTCTCAGAGGGATATGCATGTTGTTGATTCTCATCATAAAATGGAGCTGGAGGTGGATTAAAATAGCTTGAAGATGGAAGGTGCTACTACTGGTGTAAGTGGGAACTCAACTATGGAAATGAAGCCATGATTGCACAACTTCATGAATGGGAGAAAAAATGGAAAGATATGGAAGAAAACTTAGATATTAATGAGTAAAATTGAAGGTCTGCAACATAGAGAGTAGGGTACTTTGACCAATGGAGTCACCAGTTGTGCTTGGGAATACCTCTTAAGGCTGAAATTTCACTAAGAGCACAACAACTTAATGAAATGAAGTGAACACAAAACACACACCTGTTGAAAAATGTGACTAAGATATTACAATGGGATAACTGTGAAATGTAGAAATTTCACCTATTATCCCATTAGGTATGCCAAAAATGTTATCACCAAATCACTGCACCCCCAAATGGCCTAAAGTGAATCACGACATTCAGTGTGATTAGGAGAGATAGGGATCACCTCTCAAGATGTGGGACTTGGGATCAAGGTGAACCTCCAGAGAAGGCCAACTTCCTCTTCCTAAACTAAACACACTACTATTTAATGAAATATAAATGGCTAACTAGACCTATGCTAACATTTTATGGGATTAGGAAAGAGATTTGCAAGAAATAAAACCTATACTAGAAATGGTGATGCACCAAGAAAGGGTTTTTCTAGACAAAATTTTGGCTTTCCAATGAAGAGAGATGATCATGAGAAAGAATGAAATGCATTACAAACCCACTTTACATACAATACTTCACTCCTTGATAAGCACAATGACCTCCAAAACTTGCAAAAGAAACCTTGGTTGCATAATTCACCTGCAAACATGAGAGAGGAAAATAGAAGAAAAAAAATCATGAAAGGACATATAAATAATCATAAAACATAATTTCCATTACTTCAAGCACTTGCACAGTGCATCATTACATCAGGAAAAAGGCATAGGCTGCCATTACAATTTGAGAAGAAAGGCTTGAGAGCCTACAAATTCATAGCATCTCAGCTTGTGAAGAGAGGGGTGAAAGGAACGATAATAATATTGTTCCAAGCCGCGATCTTAGATGATAATAGCACACCACATTAGATTTGCAAAGTAGAAGAGCTAAAATACCATATATGGAAATCCATCATAATCCATAATGCTCAATACATTACAATACAATGACTTGAATTATTCAATAAGAAAGATGTACATATAGGAGGAGGGAAGTGCAACTACTACCTAAATCAGTGGTGAAGAACTCCCACTAACTGATACTGGTAGTTAAGTTAACTCTAAAAGACTAGTAAGCTAACTCCACACAACTAGTACACCTAAGCAAGCTAACCCAACAAGTGTAGGGCTAACACAAGTGTAAGAATTATCCTAATAAATAAATAAAAGGATAAATAATAACCTACACTAACACCCTCCCATAAGCATAGCTTAGGTGGGTGGAAAAGAAGGTGGGTCCCAATAACAAGGCTTGATGAGGTACCCACGCATACAATAATTGGGAAAAATGGACACCACAAGGTACCCAAAACCAATAATAACAAAGTAGAGAGAAAATCCTGCTGCAAGATATCCTCGAAGCTTGACTCCAAAAACTTGTGCAATGTTGAAGAAGTGTGGTGCACACTATGGTCTGAATCCACTGCTCAATCATATAACTCAAAAAAAACGACACTGGGCTTCACTAGAATAGCTCCATGCAAGGAGACTATCAATGGAGTGATGTCGAAAAGTGAAAAACAAACACCAAACATAATTTGATCAACTACTACAAATAGGTGTGCCACGATCCAAGAAAACCAAGGCAACAAGGCAAGGACACGAGATCCAAATAAATAGGAGTGCCACGATCCAAGAAAAATCCAAGGTAACAAGGCAAGGACATGAAACCCAAAGAAGCAATATCAACACCACACCCTCCCATACTACAGAATGGGTAGAGTGACACCACGATCTGTATGAGTTGTCAAAATCAACTACTCGAACACTGACAAACTAACACTGGGCTCCACCAGAATAGCTCCCCCATAAGAGAGACTGTCAACATGCCAAAAAAAGTGTCAAAAATACAGATCTAAAATATCTCAACAAATAAGAGAGATATAAATGTATACACCCATAGATACAAGAATGTAATACCCAAAATTTTAGGACGTTGGGCTCAACCGAAAATGCATCCACAAGTGATCACAACACCCTCCCGAATTTGGCACTTTATAATTAAGTGCATGTAAATATTACAATGAGTAACAATACCTTTTACATTTGAAATATGTGTATAAAAATGTCACCAATGCATAGATCTCGAAAAAATACACAATTTCAAAAAAAGATCACCTTAATCCGAGCTACGGATCAAAAGTTATGAGCTCTACAAGGTTTTGCTATTAAAATAATATTTTAATGCTGATATTTTTAAAAGGTACACATGACACCCAAATGTCCAAAGGGTAAAAGAGTGCATCCACACGATACATGCTTGCGACCAAAGGATAAAAGCTCCGCATCCAAAACCTAAAATGTCCAGAGGGTAAATCATTGCGTCCAAAGGGTACCCGTTTATATCCAATGGATAAAAGAATGCACCCAAAGGGCAGATCGATTCTAGTGGATAAAAGATCGCATCCAAAACTGAAATACCCAAAGGGTAAAAGAATGTATCTAGAAGGTACACGCTTATATCCAATGGATAAAAGAATGCACCCATAGGGTACAGATCTGCGTCCAGTGGATAAAAGATTGCATCCAAAACCAAAATACCCAAAGGGTAAAAGAATGCATCTGGAAGGTACACACTTATATCCAATGGATAAAATAATACACCCATAGGGTATAGATCTGTGTCTAGTGGATAAAAGACTGCATCCAAAACTAAAATACCCAGAGGGTAAAAGAATGCATTTGGAAGGTACATGCTTATATCCAATAAATAAAAGAATGCATCCAGAGGGTATAGATTTACATCAAGTGGATAAAAGACTGCATCCAAAACTAAAATACCTAGAGGGTAAAATAATGCGTCCAGGAAGGTACACGCTTATATCCAATGGATAAAAGAATGCACCTGCAGATTTGACTTTCTCATAAAGTGGGATAAAATGTAGACATAAAATCACGCACTTTGGTACATTTCTAGGTCCATAAACACATACTAGCATTCATATGATTCATAAGCAAGAAAACTAGTAATTGACAGCTATCTTTGGCCTCTTTGCTTTGTTTCTTATCTTGTATTTGGCCTTACACCCCTCTGACCTTGTCGGTACTTTAATTGCTTATCTTTTATGACTTGAGATGACCATGTGAGCGCCTGGCGCCCGACCTATTTCCACCTTATTCTATCTTTTTAGGCTTCTTTTATCTTTTGGGCATCTTATTTTCTTATGGGTCATCCTTCTAGTTGTCAATTATGAAATTCAACCAAGGGAATCATATAAATACATAGATATGTGACCAAAATAAAGGACCAAGCTCTAAGCATCTATTATCATCACCTAAGCTTGCATCTAAAGGCATCTAAGAGCACCAAAGGCATTCATCTAGCATCCATACAAGGGACAAGGGACTACATTTTCTGCATACACTTTGCATAGGAAAGGGAAGTTCATTATTCCATCCACACATCTATTTACATTGCTACATCTAGATACTTCTTGCTACCAAGTGCACTTGAACAGGGGCATCTTAGGGCACAATTCTTTCACACACTTACAAGAACTACATGGAATCTGAGATGTAGTGTAGTGCTCAATCGTAAGTTCACTCAATTGGGTGATTGTTGGGGTCTGTTTGAATCCCCACATTACATCTTTCTTTTTTTGGATTTGATGTGGTATTGTGGGTTTTGTATGTGAATCTTTATTTTGTAGGTTACATGTACATCCAACGATCAAGGTGTGACACACATGTGACTAACAATGACTATCAATGACACAATAAAAATCGAGTTCCGACCACTTTTGCAATCACAGTGCCCATATGCCCCCGACCCAGTCCAAGTGCCCTAGTCCGACCTCATCTGATAGTTCTAGATTTTACAGTGCAGTGACGATAGTCTGCTCTCTCTATTCATCGGTTTTCCCACCCAAATTAGTTCCGGGAAAGGCGTAAATCAGCTAAGTCCTTTTATCTCTCTTACACTTAGGGTTTTATGTTTATTTGTTTATTGCTTATGTCATAATGCATCGTAGAAATTGTATATCGCATTATACATTTAGTTACTCTATAATTAGGGTTTAACATAACTTTATTTTTGTTAAATCACCTCCCAATCGTTGCATTGTCTTATTCTTATTGTGATCATTTCTTCTCTTCTTTTCCAACGTCAATCGACCTATTCTATCACCCCATTGACACTCAAGGGGGCATCATCCATCCTACTAATGTTTCTTCTACTCCTTCAAAATTTAATTATCTATAAATTGTCTATTATCTTTGAAGTAGTAACTTTTTCCTCTACTCGCTCAAAATTTAATTGTCTATAAATTGTTTACTATCTTTAAAGTGGTGTCATTTGCATTACACCACATCAAAGAGGGGCAAATGTAGACACCTAAATATGACTACATAGTTTTAATACTAAAATTGCACTAATTATCCTCTTTCCCATCATTTCATTATAATTAGTGGTTTCCCGCTAATTAGCAAACATTCCCCTTCGTCTCGGTCAATTAATGACACCTCGTTAATTAACTAGCTTAATACTAAATCCTAGATGTCGATTAACGTCAATTTGTTAGTTATAATCATCTTTTAATTAATTAATTAATTAAGCCTTTCAAACACTTCAAATTCTGTTAATTTCATGTTGTCGAGTTCCTTCATTCCCGATCGAATGAATGAACTCACTCATCAAAGAAACTAACAACTCATAACATGGAGGGTTTATAGTACCTCTAACATGATGTGATGGATGAACGAGCACAAAGTGATGATGGATCCTCATTGTAGCTGATGACCTGCAAATAAGATAAACTGAAATGGGATTGATTAGATAGATTTATGCGGGGTTGTCGACAAAGTGGATCCAAGAAGCATTAACTTCCTTGGTGGATGTCAACCCCTGTTTGTTTAGAAAGAGTGAAATAAAGCAAGAACAATAGATAACATGCAGAAATAGAAGTATACTTGAATCTAATAAATGATTAAAATTGATCTAGAAACTGATATGATTAAAATAATAGTAAATTAAAGGTTACCTAGTAGATGGCTCTATGACGACCTAGGATCGTACGCACAAGCGAGGTTGTGACGACGACACCGAGAGACCTGGATCTGGAATGTAAGAGAAATATGCAAACCATGTAGGATTTGAGTGCAATCTAGATGTAGTAGAGGCTTATGTATGTTGGAGTCAACTTGTAGAGGGGATCTAAGGAAGCGAAAACTATAAAAATGGCAAAAAATAAAGATGGATGTGGTTAGATTAAGAATCATGACCCTATTCGATGACGACCAGGGTAGGACCAGGGTAGGTTGACGTCGACTGTACTAGAGTCGGTAAGGTCAACGGTAAATGGATGGAAAAGGCAACCTACAAGCAAACGAGCTGAAGTATAAGGTTGCTAAAGAAGCCCTAAGTGTTGCAGAGACTGGTCTGAACCTATAAAATGTTAGAGGCAAACAAAACAACAATAATATGATAAAAATTTGATTAAAGCAACATAAAGACACTGATAAGCTCATGAAGGATGAACATGAGTGATGTAATCGCATCTAAAGGAGGTTAGGGAGATCTCTAACTATTGCAAGAATGATTATGCATAAGAGGCAATTCACTAGTCACAAGAGAGCTCCAAAATTTGCATGCATCTAATGATTTATGCTCTCTTTTTGGAAGGATTTAACTTAGTTTTATAGGCGACAACAATTGGGCCGGGTCACCGCCGACTATAGGGAAATTTTCCCCAATGGGATAGCTTTTTGTGTTTTTGGCATGATTTTGTGTTTTTAAGAGTTGGAAGGGTGCTTTAAATCATATAGGTGGGAAGAGGATGTGTCATAGGTAGTTAGGGCATAAAAATAGATAGGAAAAAGATTTAAAATGAAAGGGGTGTAGGTTAGGATAAAAACATCCTAAATAGAAAGTGGATTAGGGCATGATATGATGTGGATATTAATTAATCAATTAATAGGAGTTAATTAATTTAATTAATTAAAGGTGATGGGATGGGCACTTTAATTAAATTAAGAGGGATGTATTTAATTAAAAGGGAACCTAGATAGGATCCTAAGAAAATATGCGCACGCAGTGCATGAGACGAGTAGAGATAACAATTTTAGGTGTCTACATTTCCTTCTAAATCATCTCCAAATGACTTCTACAAGCTTAATTTGGCCTATTAATTAATCCTAGTTGATTAATTAAATCACCCCTAACTCCCATGAGTTGCTAATCTCTAATTAATCTCTTATAATCATACTTATCCCTTTCTAATTCTACTTTATCTTTATCCCATGTTCACTAGGATGCAAACTTCTCCAAAAATGGAAAGCTATATAAAGAACCTAGTACACCTTGTCCAAACTTACACCTTCATGTCCTTGCAAGACATTTGCATATGATAAGAGAATTTCATACTTGGAAGGATTATTGATCAAAAAACCTTTCTCCTTTTCTACTTGGCAAAGAGTAGTAAGAGAAGAACTAAAATGGCAATCAAGCCATATTGGTGAGATATCTTCCTCTTCCTTGGAGAATTCCTTGATCGTGTTTAGTTGCATTCAGTTCATAAAGGATATATCTACAATTACAAAGCACATCCAACCAACAAAGGAGGTTTTCATTTCTCATTGGATTTAATGTTTGATGCACATTAGTTTAAGCTTTCCTTTCATGTTTTATCACAATGTTTATGTTTTTTATTAACTAAGTTAGGAATCTACTTGGTGTTAGTTTACTTTCATTTAACTTGGATTAATTTGATCACATGCATACAATCATCATCCATCTATACTAGGATGAAAAGTATATAAATTTTGGGGGTGTGACAGAGCCTAATGCCCAACAATAAATTAGAAATAAAAATATATTAGTGAGCATGTAGGCTCCAAATTGCAAAAAGCAAAAATAAATAATAAAACAAGTCTATTTTGTGGTCAACCTCATTTGAGAGCCCCAAGACTTGGAGCTACCCTCTTATTATAAATAGAGGTTGTTGGCATTAGTCTGAGATATGTTTATTTGGTGAATTATATATCTTGGTGAAGGTTGGCGAGTGTAGCCCTTTATTATCTCTCTTAAGGACGAAACCCCTTGATTGAGGGCTTGTGTAGAGGATGAAAACCCTCTACCATGAGTGTATTTTGCAAAGTGGCATTCAAGGAGTAATGTATTCATCATTCTTTATTGGTATTTCTTATATTTTGTTGGTTATCTTCTCTTTTTGAGTGAGGCGACCCATCTTGGAGGGAAGATTGGTATTTGCTGGTGGTAAATTGGTTTAAATGAGATTGTTATCTTGTTATCATATTATCTATATTTCTAAAATGATTTACTATTTTTCCAAGTTAATTGAAGTTTGTTATAACATTCGGTTAAGGGTTCTAAAAAATAAATATTTTCATGGTTAAATATGATCTCAAACAACTAAATTGGTTTTCTTCGGGGTTTATACATAATTATTGGTTGGCTAATCAAGTATCTTCAATTGCATATAGCTAGGGATTGAGGGGATTTCTGTCCTCATGGAGGTCACCGAGGAAGAAAATTACAGATTATAGGGCTTATATTAGTCATCCACAATAACCCACCGATATGATTTCAAGTTTTACTTCTTAGTTTTTGCTCATTTCCTATAGCCCCCAAAAAGGACATTACACAAAGCTTCATAAATCTCGTAATAACACATATGATGTCATTAGGACAACACCCACATCAAGTTTGAAGCTACAAAATAGGTCAAGGAAGTCATATCTCTCATCCACAAAAACTCATAACATCCTCTTTACAAATGTTTTAGCAATAGTAAAGTAAAAATAAGTATGGTCAAAGTAATTGCAAAATTTGATTGATCTATCTAGATATCACATGCTAGGTGGAGAATGACATGCAGTTTGAGGCCTCTTCGAGTAGTGCTAACATTGGTTGTGTATGGGGGTGTCCATGACCCTTCTAATGTTTGTTTTATAAGACTCTTCATCCATGGTTAAGGTTTGAGGTGAAGTCCAGTCCATTTAGAGACCCCCATTGCATGTGTGACAACTAGGGTTTGGCAACAATAAACAAATCCAAGTAGACGACCAACCTAGAAAGTTGCATGAGCAAAAGTAGAGCAATTCCAAGCCCATATAGAAGGGGCTAGACATTACGACACGATCCTGACCGAATGGTACGGTCTTGACCAGGAGCGGTTTGCGATTCATAGCCTCAATTTTGAGATACTTCTAGGTTCAAATCTCCCTGTTCTAGTAGTAAGCACTCCCAAATCCTTCCAAAATCATTTGTAATTAGCTAAGCACACTTATTCCATTATGTTTTCAAAGTTATATCTTATGTTGTCTGATCTAGAACACTATTATAACATTGCATAATTAATTAGAATAGTGATTAGCCTTTGAACCTTACCCTAGTAAACCTAATTAAGTTATACATTACTCATCCACCCCAAATAATCTAATTAAGGGTAAACACTTCTCTAATAGATGAATTCCTCGCCTTTTCAACTTTATTATTTATTTCATTACTTATCCTAAATGGACTAATGCCCATGTTTATTTATTGACTTCTTGAATTTGAATTAGGATCCTACTTGACATGCGTGCTAACATATAATGGGAAAGAAAATATAATAAAGGGCCAACCCAAAAATAATAACAAGGGTTAGAATGCTAAAAACCTCTATAAACACAACAATATAAAAATCTCTTAAAGCATGTCTTAGTGGTCCTCCTCAATATAGAACAATGTTCAAATGTTCTCGATGGCAAAGTTACTATTTCCTTGGCTCATGTTAGTGACACTCAAAATTTTAATAGGGATGGGTGGGTGGCTATTGATATTCCTTTGGAGGAGCCTAATTAATGGGGGCATCCTAAAGATGATCCACCTTCATCTCCCTCTAGTGTTGCAACAACTTGTGCTCACTCTCTCCTCTATTATAATTTATTTGGTTTGGTTAATTATATTTTTAAGGAGTCTCTTTAACCCTATTTTTATCCCATATTCTTTTATTTTAAAATAATGTCATTTATATATGAATTTCTAATATTTTAATGTCGATAGGCATTACTTATAGTCGGAGGTGTTGATGCAAAATCACAACACCCGAATGCCCAGATTTGAGATGGGGCATTTGGCGTGATTGCACAACATGGAGTTTTCGTGAAGTGTGGGACCTTGTGAATTAGACAACTCTCCAAAGAAGGTTGGTTCCTGCTCCTAACCTACCTGCCACAAACTACTCCAAGTGTAGGCCAAAATACTACTAAACCCTAAACTAATGCTTCCAAGGGGACAAAGATAGAAAGATTGCATGAAATAAACCTACACTACGAGTGGTGATACACCAAGAAAGGAGTGTTGATCACTCTTCCCAACCCTACAAAATGGAGAAAGGGTCAATCTTGGGAGGTTGGACAAGATGCAACACAAACCAAAAATGAACACAATCTGCAATACAATCCATAAATGAAAACAATCTTCATTCCTAATGAGCACAATCGAACAAACCCTACAATGGCACAGAAAAATACACATATTTGCAAGCATAATGAGAAATAGACTGAAAAACAACAAACTATGGGAGGTTAAAGAGATTAACATACATATAATTTTATTGCTCTATGTAAATATACATAGTACATTGTATTAGCAAAAAAGGCATGAATCCATTACGAGAGATTTGGGGAAGTCTTTAAGCCCCAAGAAGAATGGGGTGGATGGAGAAGAAAGGTGACCAACAACCTTTTGCATGTGCAACCCCTTACATATTTATAGAATAATTTTTAGGAGAGAAGAGAGAGAAAAGGAAACCCAAATTTTCCCCAAAACCCATAAAAAAACCTTGTTTAATTTTTCATGAATGGTTGGAGGATCTGGAAAGTCTAGCCTCATTAATGGGGTTGCCTTATGCTTCAAGAAACTAGTATGTGATTTAGCCCAAATGTAGCTTCTAGCTCCATGTAGCTTCATGATTTTCTATTCTTTTCACCAACCTCATTAATGGATTCACCTATCACCTCATCTCTGCCATTTTTGAAGGTTCAAAGACCTCGAAATCCAAAATCCAATGTTTTCTTACTGTAGATCCCGAAATCACCTTTCTGATGACTGTTAATTTGTAAGAAACAAGTGAGTGCATTGGAAGATATCACCATTTTTACCCTGATGCTTCACTATGATTTTTCCTATATTTAACCTCCTAAAAATAGTTTTTGACACCACCATTGAAATCCCCTCTGAATTACCTTTCCGAAAGTACAATTTTGTCGAATTTGGATAAAGATTGCATGAGATAGGGGTGTTTGAAGTTTAGGGCTGGTTAGGGTTTCTAGGGCTCCATCGAGCTACTTCTTACTCCCGCTAATCTGGTTTGTCTCCACCGCCGAACCATATTATCACGTTGAGCTCTTTATCTCTCTAATGTAATGACTTATTAGAAGTTACAATACAAATGGGTGGGATCTTCATTATTTTAGAGTTTCGGGAGTCTCCCATTCGGGATTAGCTCACCCATCATTTCAAGTTCCACGTCGCGTCATCCCCGAAACACAATCTGCATTGACCCCAAATGGGGCACTAACTTTGAAACCTATGTCAAGCTTGCCAAGTCACCAACCCTTTGAGCTTTCAGACTTTTCTATTTCAGACTTGGTGAGCCCACCGCTTTAAGTTTCTCACACCTCCAATCCTGAACTCGACCTCCGAAGAGCTCAACTCCTGAAACCCAATTCCGCCATTGACCCCAAAGACAATCTTGACCCCAAACTCACCGGTGCAAAATCAACCCGTGTGCTTTGGAATTTCAGCTTTTTCCTTTTCGAAACTCGACGAGTCTTTTGCAAAATTGGGCCCGAGAGTTCTGAAAACTCCGAACCCCGTGTCTCGAATTTTTGGGCTTTTGGGAGCTCCACCTTTCCTCGGCTCACACGGGTCACCAAGCCCAAGCTTCCCGAATTTGGCTCGACCACACTCCTTTTCCACACCTCGCCGAGTTTACCAAGTTGGTCGTGTCATTTGAGGCACTTGCCTTTATGATGCATCGCTCTAACCCGAGCTCGGGAGCTCGACCCTTTTTCTTCCATATGTGACCTCCACATGCGGCGAGCTCACCTTCGAACCCTGAACACCACTTAGCTCTGTGCCACCGAGCTTGGGCGACTCCTCCTCTAACTTGGCCCTAATTGGGGTCTTTTCCTCGACAAGCTCGCCTGAGCGAGCCCCTAAATGAGCTCAACGAGCTCGTAGAGCTCCTGCCATATATCCATTTGACTCGGCTCACCAAGCTACTCGGTGAGTCACTCCTAGATCACCCTTCATACTACAACCTCTTGGCTTGTCGAGTAGCTCGACGAGCTGTTTTCTAGCTCGGTTGGCCCTTTAAGGCCAAATGAGGATTTTTATTTTTATTTTCGAGCTTGATTTTGATATTTTCCAAAAAAAAATTGATGGAGGATAGGGGAAAGGGTGTCTAGAACAAAAAAATGTCAAATTTCTCCATCACGGGCCATTTTTACTAATTTTTTAAGGCAGGAGACCATTTTTGCACTGCAATGGGGACCATGAACTAGTATGACCCTAAATGGTCAGATTGCATCTTGAATGTTCCAAAACACTTGCAATTGCTTCCAAAGACTTTGAAGCCACCTGTAGCCCTGCTTTCAACCTGTGGGGCCCATTTAGGAGCCTATGACCATTATGGGACCATGTTGGACAATTTTTCCCACGGGGGGTAAAAATTGTCAACATGAGGTGACCTGCCACTATACACATCAACGATTGGTAGAGAATTCATACGCGTGCAAGACTATAAAACCATTTCCGCGCATTAATCCTCCATATCATTGTTTAGGTGGGTCCAATAGATTATGTACAAAGTAAAATCTCTGCTCTAGTGCTCCACCGCGTCTCAAACCGCTGATTGACGATATGAGAGGCGTCCCGAAACAATGTAAGGAATCTTTTGAAATCTTTTGATTTAATTTGAATAAAAGAAAAAAACTTGAGCCCGAACTCGATGTAGAATAATAAGACATTTTATCAATTATTTAAACCATGAAATGAAGACACCAACCATACATACCTATTGTTTCCAAATTTTTGTCTACTATTTTATCCACATCTTCCCCAATAACTATTCCAAGTTGTCTAGCAATATATACACATTATATATAGATATATATATATATATCCTTCCACTAAGACCACATCGAATTATGGTTATTACAATCCAGCTTTCTAGTAGATCATAATGTCTAATCTTCTCATGAAACAAAGCCGTGAGAATGAGCCTCCATTGGATTTTGTAAAACATTTCCATGATGACACAGAGAAACAAGTCCTCTACTTGTTCCAAGATATCAAGTCTGCAAAACAAGTTGGAATTGAAAGGAAACTGCGACCCCAATTATGATGTGGTAAGCTAGGTTATGAGAAGCATGGAGGAAGAAATTGGCATAATAGCTTCCTGCTCCACCTCTTATGAGACGTCCGGAGGATTATTCGAGTTAAAGAGGGATGATACAATCACCTCGATGTGACAACCCACTAAAAATAAAGAGTCTAGATTATGGAAAAATTGATCTGACTACTTATTGGGGGGCCTCGGACAATTATCTCGACATCCCGCCCATCCTACCTCGGAATTTAGGGAACCAAACCCTTCTTTCATTTTTAGAGGACGAGGGTTTTCATCTTTCTTTGGACTTTTTGAAAATGCAGAGCATAAGGGCTTTGTTGACAAATGGACATTATGAAGACGATTTTGTGGACTACATGCAAATTGAAATTGTTTTCTTCTATATTGTGACCGTAGGAACATCTACTTATTGACAAAGATTGTTCATCGCCATGGAGACTGAAGCTGCTGGGGCCATGTATTGAACATAAATAATTCAATACGCAAGTGTAGAGATTATTTTTAGATATGGTGTAGAATACATGATTATTATAGTAAAATTAATTTATACAATTTGAATTTGTAGACACCAAAATTCTGCTTTTACAATCTTATTGCCAAAATGCACACAAATCACTCTTATTTTTGCCAATTCCGTTATAATTAGTGATCTTTGCTAATTAACTAATGTTTCTTACCACTTTAGCCAATTAACAATGCTTTGTTGATTGCGTAACCCTTTTGCATTTAAGATGCCACTTTACGGCAAATCGTAAGTCAAAATCCTCTTCAAAACAGACAATTAGCGTTTATTAGCTAATTAAGCCTATTTGCCCTTATTTTCGTTAATATGCCCTATTATTGACTCAAACCCCTCTTCAACTACTTAAAATCACCCCATTCACCTCTACAATGTCTCATCAAGTTTTAAAAGCTTATCCTAGCCTCGAAGTTGACCCTAAGCGGTTGATTAGGGCTTCACACCTCTTAATCACTTGGTAATTCACTAATTGTGATTAGTAAGGCATAATCATGATTAGTAATTCTAATCTAATTTGGGACTTTTAGTCTCACATGCACCAAAATACAAGTTTCTCCCAAAAGTAAAGCTATAAAAAGAGTGCACCTCATTCCTTTATATTACACACCATGCTTTGATTTGCATCTCATATAATAAATATGATATATAGCCAAGTTCAATCCTTGTTTAAAACCTCCAATGGGGTTAGTAGATGGATATCCAAAATTCCTAAGAAGTCATTGGGAGAGGTCATTTCACCTTGTTTGGAGTAAAGAACCATAACCATTTGATTGCCCTCTTAGGTCTTATTTAGGCCCATGTTAGGTAATTCAAGTATATTAGTAGGCATGTTTAGTTACTAAGCATTCTTTTAAGCTTCTATCTTAATGTTACATTCTTAGACTTAGAACCCTTGGCTAGATGGATGACAATGGTGTTAGCTCTCCTTGTTTAGTCATGCAATTTTCTTTGTAAAGTTTAGGGGTCATCAAAATTATATGAATTGCCCGATTTAATAGCAAATTTCAACATAAATCATCTCTTTAATCTCATGGAATACAAATTTTTATGAATGGATACATATCATTTTTTGTTTTGAAAATTCAATTTTTAGAAGCAACGGATATGGTTTCTATTTACTGGTTTTGTAGAGAAATAAAACAAGTTTAAATATAATCTTTTCTATGAAATGTGAATAAGGAGATGTTTAAAGATAGAGGTAATGGACCAGAGGTTCAATGATTTGAAGTTATTAGGGAGTTCTTTTTTGTTGTCAAATCGTATCTAACATGCAAAGAGTTATTATTAAATTTTTAACCACAAACCTGCAAAATTGAATTTGTAGGGTAGATCCTTTGTCAATAGTTCTATAAAAAAATTAAAATCCGCTTAAAAATATTAGATGCATCTACTATATTAAACCGGGGCCTAAAGTTTCACAACCTAACTTTTAATGGAAAGCTTTTTCTATGAAGGTTTTACAAATATCTCGTAAGTTCTTTCATTGTGCTTGTAGAAATTGTCTTGTAGAATTTGAAGAATTTGTTGTTGTGGGTTTTCTTCCATGCTTTTCCCTCTCATGGGCCCTTGCATTGTATCACCAAAAGTAACCAACTATTGTCCAACTTGATTGACTCACCTTTTCTAGCACACTCTCAACGTTTGTGGGAATACATGCTTTGAAATTGGGTATTGACATTTGTCAGACCATTAAGCAAACATGTGAATTGTTTGAAAAAAATTAGGAATAACTGTCACCTCATCTGTTAGAGCTTCACAAGAAAGCATTCCAATTGCCATAAGGTCATTAATGGTGCCTTCCCCACCTTCTCAAAGAATCGACGCTTTTTTAGAGCGTTTTTCAAATGCTCTATGAGACCATTACATGTGAGATTTGATAAGACTTTGTAGGTGAGATAAATGCTCTTGTATAAGGCATTCAAACACGACGAACATTTACTAATGCATAGATTCTCTATGACTGTTATTGATCATAATTTTTACTCCTATTATGTGTATGCAAATTTACTGAATTATAAGTATCATAAAAATTTAATTTGAGAGCGTTCTTCTATGCAACAACATATACAGGTAATAGAAGTTTCATAGGAGTATGAAATGATAAAATCTAAAATATTATTTGAATATTAACATAAATTTTGTTTTGAGTCGCATGTGATGTAAGTTATTTTGTAGACATAAGACATGACTACATACATGTTAGATCATAAAAGATTGCTTTTTAAAGCTATCACAAACTATGGGTTTAATTAAAAATGCATTGTTACCTTTATGTTTTGTACGAGTTTGTTTCTTTCAGTTTCTATTAATATTACAACTATGGTGCATAAAAAAATTGTCAAAATAATTACTTCCATTATTGGTGGTTGTTTTCATGATGCTTCAAAACACATCTCACACTGTGTCTACCTATCGACATTTCCATTACACACTTTGGTGCAATTCTTTAGTTAAAAAAATAGTCCACCTTAGAAAAGGAGTTACATCGATCTCTAATAACTAAATTGGTTTTTTGGGGTTTTACATAATTATTGGTCTATCAAGTATCTTCAATTACATATAGCTAGGGATTGAGGGGTTTGACGTCCCCAAGGAGGCCGCTACCCTAGGAGGAAGAAAAATGTAGGTGCATGGCTTATATTAGTCATCTGCAACAACCCACTAATATGATTTCAATTTTTACTTCTTAGTTTTTCTCATTTCCTAAGGCCCCCTAAAAGGGACATTACACAAAGCTTCATAAATCTCATAATAACACATGTGAAGTCATTAGGGCAATACCCACATCAAGTTTGAAGCTACAAACTAGATCAAGGAAATCATATCTCTCATCCACAAGCACTCATAACATCCTCTCTACAAATGTTTTGGCAAGAGTGAGGTAAAAATAAGTATGGTAAAAGTAATTGCCAAATTTGATTAATCTATCTAGATATAACATCTTTGGAGGTGGAGAATAACGTGTACTTTGAGGCCTCTTTGGGGTGCCCATGACCCTTCTAATGTTTGTTTTATAGGACTCTTCATCCATGGTTAAGGTTTGAGGTGAAGTCCAATCCATTTAGAGACCCTTGCTACATGTGTGACAACTAGGGTTTGGCAACAATAAACAAATCCAAGTAGATGACCAACCTAGAAATTTGCATGAGCAAAAGTAGAGCAAGTCCAAGCCCATATAGAAGGGGCTAAATAGTACGACACTATCTTGGTGAATGGTATGGTCATGACCGAGAGTGGTTTACTTACAATCTCGATTCTGAGATACTTCTAGGTTCAAATCTCCCTGTTCTAGTAGTGTGCACTCCTAGATCCTTCCAAAATCATCTCGTAATTAGCTAAGTGCACTTATTCCATTATGTTTTCAAAGTTATATCTTGTGTTGCATGATCTAGAACACTATTATAATATTGCATAATTAATGTTGGAAGTTAATTAATTAGAATAGTCATTAGTCTCTGAACCTTACCCTATTAAACCTAATTAAATTATATATCACTCATCCACCCCAAATAATTTAATTAAGGGTAAACACTTCTCTAATAGATGAATTCCTTGCCTTTTCAACTTTATTGTTTCTTTCACTTGCTTATCCTAAATGGACTAATGCCCATGTTTATTTATAGACTTCTTGAATTCAAATCAAGATCCTATTGACATGCGTGCTAACATATAATGGGTAAGAAAATATAATAAAGGGTTAACCCCAAAATAAGAATGAGGGTTAAAATGCCAAAAAAAAAACTCTATAACCACAACAATATAAAAATCTCTTGCAAGCATGTCTTAGTGGTCCTCCTGTTGGTGTAGGTTATTATTTATCCTTTTATTTATTTATCAGGATAATTTTTACACTTGTGTTAGTGCTACACTTGTTGGATTAGCTTGCTTAGGTGTACTAGTTGTGTGGAGTTAACTTACTAGTTGTGTTGAGTTAGCTTCTCAGTTATGTGGAGTTAGCTTACTTGTCTTATTGAGTTAACGTAACTACCAGTGTCAGTTAGTGGGAGTTCTTCACCACTGATTTAGGTAGTAGTTGCACTTCCCTCCTCCTATATGACATCTTTCTTATTGAATAATTCAAGTCATTCTATTGTAATGTATCGAGCATTATGTATTATAATGGATTTCCATATATGGTATTTTAGCTCTTCTATTTTGCAAATCTAATGTGGTGTGCTATTATCATCTAAGATTGCGGCTTGGAACAATCTTCTTATCGTTCCTTTCACCTCCTCGATATAGAACAATGTTCAAATGTTCTTGATGGCGGGTTAGTGTTTCCTTGACTCATGTTGGTGACACTCAAACTTTTACTAGGGATGGGTGGGTGGCTATTGATTTTCCTTTGGAGAAGCTTACTTCTTTGGGCCATCCCAAAGATGATCTGTCTTCATCTCCTTATTCTTTTATTTTAAAATAATGTCATTTATATATGAATTTTCAACATTTAAAAAATTATTTTTGCACGGGTGAGGTGCACAAAATTTTTAGGTTTAGATGCTAAGGACTGAGGGGTTCCCATTCTGCCAAATTCACCCAGGGCACGATCCCAGCCTCATCCTTTAGGGTATCTCCGGGACTTTACCTTAACAAAAATTGAACCCTGGGAAGCTCTTTATGAGTCCAGCAACTTCACCAATGGGCTTTAGAAAATGAGTTAGCTAGAGAAGAAAAAGAAAGAGGAGGAAAAAAAGAAAGAACATACATGAGGGTTGGCCAACTATTTACCGGGTATTATGAGGCGGCGCGTGTCGCAGAACTTCATCCTCCAGTTAGGGTTTCAATGTGGATAAATACCGCATAGGTTTTGGGATCGTGAAATTTTATTTTATTCGTTTGCATTTTGCATTTGCAGTCGGGGAAAATGGGTTCGGAGAGGAAAAGAAAGCTGAGCCTGTTCGACGTGGTGGACGAAAACAACATTCTTGGTAATAAGAAGGCTATTCTTAATGTCAATCTCGTAAATGGAGTGCCCCTTGTTAATCGCTGGACAGGGCGACCATTTTCTCAGAAATATCACGACATTCTGGAAAAGAGGAAAACCCTTCCGGTGTGGCAGCAGAAGCAGGAGTTTCTCGAAATGTTGGACAAAAACCAGACCACAATTTTGGTGGGAGAGACAGGCAGTGGCAAGACTACCCAGGTATGTCATAATGGATCGCAAGCGTAAACCCCCTCCGCCCCCTTTTTTTTAAATTGCACGTATGTTATCAACAGTTTCAGACCAAGCACACCATTTCAATCCTTAAAAGTGGGTTTTTAATTTTCCCAAGACTCAAACAAATTAGTATCTTTCTTTCTCTCTCTGTTTATGTTGGACACCGTCGGATCTAGAAAATACTAATAATGATACATCACATGAAAAGAACCTCAACCTCAAGTCCTAGATAGTTTTGTTTTATTTGATACTTTTTTTTTTAAGTGATAAACTCCTTCCTACTGTTAGGAGGGTATACATACCCACCAGCTACATTCCTCCGACGATACATCTCTTTGCTCAATTTGTTTGGTTGTATACAATTGTTGAGATGTTTTTCCCACTATTCCCTTCTAAATCTCTCCCTAAAAGTTCTATAGTTTGATATACCACGACCTTGTTGCGTGCATCTTGGGTTGTGGTCCGCCTCATCACAGCGAAGGTGATTTCAATTTGGGTCAGGCTCTTATTAACCTTCTCCTTTTTCAGTATACCATGAACCTTTGTACAAGGATTTCATCTTTTGCTGAAAGTATATGATGCAGAATTTTTATTTTTTAATATAATTATGTTGTTCATGCTCCCCTGGTATCGACTTTATTAAAAATGACACTACCTTATGATTTAGGAATGGTTCACTAACTCACTTTTAACATATCATGCCATGAAATTTTAATCCTGTGTTGCCATTGTTGCAGTATCAGATGTTTAAGGCAGGGGTAGCCTTTCTTTCTCGGTGAAACTTGGGTAAAATCGTGCCTGCTTCCTCTAAGATGGTGTGGAGTAAGCTTGGCCTACGCTCTGGAGTAAGCTTGGCCCCCTCCCTAAGGTGTAAACACTTCCGATATTAAATTCCACCACATCAAAACTGCTCCTTATGTTCACTTAGATTATGGGTTGCCTTATTTGAACCCCAAACTGTTATACTACTAGCCCTTGGACATATGTCGATCCATGACTCCATAGTGGGTCATGTTGTCCGCTTAGATTTAAACACATAGTGTCCATGACTCCATAGTGGGTCCCATTATCCCCCTATCCCCGTTAAATTAAAACCAATGTTACTGGATAGGCTTGTAAATGCTGCAGGTACGGCCATGGTTTCAGTGTATCCTGCTTGTATCCAAGGTGAACCAGCAGTCAAACTTTTTTTTAAGTCAAAACAAGTCTGAAATGATTTCAGAAACTATTAAAAACACCCTAAACCTTAGAAGTCCAAGAGCACGTTTATATCACATTGCATACTTGTCTCTCATTGCACACTTGCTCTTTCACTTGGCAGGACCTGCATGAGAGAGCTACTATTAAAACCACAAAGTTGTTGATGCACTCGATGGCTACATTGGAGAGCAATTGTTATGATTATATGAACATTCTGTTTTGTCTTTATTTTTGTGTACATCTGTTAAATTTGCACAATGTGCTTGTTCGAAGTTTGACCTATGAATATTATGACATTTGACGTTGAGTGATCAGTATATTTTGTGGTTATTTAGCTTAGTTTGTTTACTCTATTAATCTATACATATCATATAATTGTTTTTGCTTATTCCACTATTTTTAAAAATATTTTTATATTTTTGTATGCCCATAACTGAGCCCCAAAATATTGTCGTACTTGTGTACTGGAATCCCATACCCGTATCCACACCTGTACCTGTACTGGCTACATATATTTAAACAGACAGTGCCCATATGGATATTGCAGGTGGTTCATATGATACTCAGTAATTCATTGGGATATAAGGTTTGTTAGGAATTAAATATGACTTTTAATCTGTGAAACAATCATGTCATAATGGGCGATTTCTTCAAAACAACAGATCTGACATAGTATTTATTAAATTAATGCAGGGACATGCAAGCTTTTTAAAAGCAGGTCGTGAACTTTTATATGAATAGTTCAAGACTTCACAAAAAGTCAAATTTAGCGTATCTTATTTGTAAATGGTGTATTTAATGGGATCCCGTGCAAAATGAGAATATTTGCATTCAAATTTATCATATTGCCCTGTGAAAAGTGGCTTTAGCTACATAAGAATTCACTTTCCTAAAGTTACCTGTCTGGTGCTGGTCAATGGCAAAGGACGAGTCAAACATCATTGTTTAGAAATGGATTTTTGCAATAATTTCTGCTTGGAAGAAATCTATAGGTACCACTAGTAGCAAATTCCATTGGGTAATTTGGTTTTCAGAAAAGGATTTTTTAGATACAGGACAGCTGTGGGAAACTTTCATGACTTTTAAAAAGTTTTCCAACTTTCTGAATCTTAGGTAGTTCTAATTGAAATTTAAGAAAAAAGTTAGCTGTAAAATATTAAATAGCTTTAAAATTTGTTAGCTGTAAAATTTAAAATAGATTTTATTTTTCTTGTAGATTTCATGTAGGGCTTGCTTCTTACGTTAAATGCTTTTATTTTACAGATTCCACAATTTGTGGTAGAAGCAGGGTACACCTCCAACCGTAAGCAGGTTGCCTGTACTCAGCCCGTAGAGTGGCAGCAATGTCTGTATCTCGTAGAGTGGCTGAAGAAATGGATGTGACCATTGGGGAAGAAGTTGGTTACAGCATTCGATTTGAAGATTGCAGTGGCTCAAAGACTGTTCTGAAGTATGCTCATTTGGATTTGTTAAACTTTAAACGTGTTTTAAACTTTCTCATAATGTAGTTTGCTTGTTTATCTTACAATGATTTAATTCCTTTTACATTAATCTAGTTACATCTCTTTAAGGAACATTTATTTTGGAATTCTTAAGTTTCTCTCATAAAGTCCATGTTCTTTAAAAATTGAAATTTGAGGCGCTCAGAAAATGTGAAATATAAAAAGAGATTTGTGAAAAATGAGAAAAAATGATAATTATTTTCAATGAAATGTCTCAAAGCAGGAGGAAACTCATTGACATAAAATTGTAGATTTATGGTCAATTAAGGCTAGAGTGAGAGTGGGTCAACACTTACCCGCTCCTTTCAAAAAATGATGATTTAATATGTATTAAAAAGTGGTATGTTTTTTCAATTTGGAGGTTTTGGCTCCGATGGTTTTTCCTTGATGGATATTCTTTTGAGGGTATTTTCCAGGAGTTTCCCATGTAAGATTGTGTTAATGTCTCGTTATTATATCATATGTGTGAGTTCTTTTGATACAGGGTTTGATTTCAATTGTGTTACAGAGTTTTTTTAAGAAGTTCTTTCGTTTTCCTTGCAGGTACTTGACAGATGGTATGCTTCTCAGGGAAGCAATGACTGACCCACTGTTAGAGCGGTACAGAGTGATTATTCTGGATGAGGCACATGAAAGAACTTTGGCAACAGATGTTCTTTTTGGTCTTCTAAAGGAAGTTCTAAGAAATCGTCATGATTTGAAGCTTGTTGTTATGAGTGCTACTCTGGAAGCAGAAAAGTTTCAAGCTTATTTTAGTGGTGCCCCACTTATGAAAGTACCAGGAGATTGCATCCGGTAGAGATATTTTACACACAGGAACCAGAGAGGGATTATTTGGAAGCAGCAATAAGGACAGTTGTTCAAATCCATACATGTGAGCCACCTGGAGATATACTTGTTTTCCTTACTGGAGAGGAGGAAATTGAAGATGCATGCAAAAAAATCATGAAAGAGGTTCAGAATCTGGGGGATCAGGTGGGGCCTGTTAAAGCTGTCCCACTGTATTCTACTCTACCTCCGGCAATGCAGCAAAAATTTTGACGCAGCTCCGCCTGCTGCAAAGGAAGGTGGCCCAGCTGGAAGGAAAATTGTGGTATCAACTAACATTGCAGAAACATCTTTGACAATTGATGGTATAGTTTATGTCATCGATCCTGGGTTTGCCAAGCAAAAGTCTATAATCCCGAATACGTGTGGAATCGTTGTTAGTTTCACCAATATCAAAGGCAAGTGCTCATCAGAGATCAGGGCGTGCAGGTCGTACACAGCCTGGGAAGTGCTTCAGACTCTACACTGAAAAGAGCTTCCAAAATGATCTTCAGGCACAGACTTATCCTGAGATTCTACGGTCCAATTTAGCAAATGTAGTTCTCACTTTGAAAAAACTTGGGATTGATGATTTAGTACACTTTGATTTTATGGATCCACCTGCACCAGAGACTTTAATGCGAGCACTGGAGGTGTTGAATTATCTGGGGGCCTTAGATGACGATGGAAACTTAACAAAGTTGGGAGAAATGATGAGCGACTTTCCACTGGACCCGCAGATGTCCAAGATGCTGGTTGTAAGCCCGGAATTTAACTGCTCCAATGAAATTCTCTCTATTTCTGCAATGCTTTCAGGTACTTTTATATACCTATACATTAAAATTGATTCCAAAAGTATTGGCTAGCTTTGTTCATGTTTTTTTTTCATTTTGCTTGAGTGTCACACCCCGTCATGATTTTTATAGGAAAAAAACATTCGAGAAGTTAATTTAGAAAACTGTTTTCTAAATGTTTAGTGAGAGGTGAGACAGGTATTGTCTATAGCACCAACTGTTTCTCATGTGCATCGAAGAATGTCATCCACGCCACTGCCTAGATTGTGTATGACATAGTTTCCTTAAGTTTAGTGATGATGCAGATAACTGCAGTATTGATGAACATGGTATCATCTCGCCTCTATGCGTCTGCTGACCTCCGTGGGCCTCATCTGTGATAACAAATTTTTCTTTCTTTAGTCCCCAATTGCTTTCTCCGGCCTAGGGAAGCTCAGAAAGCTGCCGATGAAGCAAAGGCCCGATTCTCGCACATCGATGGAGATCACTTGACGTTGCTGAATGTTTACCATGCCTACAAGCAAAATAGTAAGTTTCTCTCAACGTTTTTTTTATGGCATATTGCTAAAGTTATCATAAAATTAAAAAAACTGAACTGATACTTGTAGGTTTTCTTTATGTACCTTTGTTTGCAAGTTAAATTGTAGCGCATTTTTGCTAGTTAAAATTGCTGTGTCATCTTATGCATCGTATTTGATCTGGTGGGAAATGTAACTTTGTATTTTGTACTAAGCATGTTTTCTGCAAAAATCACTGGTGGTACAGGTTGTTACAATAGCTTTATTCTTAACTAGATATGATACCTTGTATGAGATGACAGGTGAAGATCCTACATGGTGTTATGAAAACTTTGTCAATGCAAGAGCTCTTAAATCTGCTGACAACGTGAGACAACAACTTGTACGCATTATGAACAGATACAACCTCAAGCTGTGTAGCACCGATTTTAATAGTCGCGACTATTATATAAATATACGAAAGGCAATGCTAGCAGGGTATTTCATGCAGGTAGCACACTTGGAACGCACAGGTCACTACCTAACAGTGAAAGATAACCAGGTATGTACTGAATCGATTATGCTGATTGTATAGTTACTTTTCTTTTTCCAGTTTATACATGCCTGTCTCAACTTCCTTTGTTACACTTATTGACAGATGGTGCATCTGCATCCTTCTAACTGTCTTGATCATAAGCCAGAATGGGTCATATACAATGAATATGTACTGACAAGCAGAAATTTCATTCGCACTGTCACAGATATCCGTGGGGAGTGGTAAGTATATCCTTTATGTTTAATTTTGCTTACCTTTGAGTAGGTCTGTGAACTTGATTATGTATTAGACAATCTGCATCTGTATTGTTTTTAAAATCTAGGTTAAGGGAAAGCAACCATTTATTTCTTATCATTTATCATTTATCTCTTATCATTTATCATTTATCATTTATGCTTTAAATATTTTTTCTCATATCATTGACTTATTATTGATCATTATGTTTTTTCATACCAACACTTGGTTACAAGATTATCTTGATTTTCTTGAACAGGCTGATTGACATTGCACCACATTATTATGATTTGAGCAATTTCCCCCAGTGTGAGGCGCGGCGTGTTTTGGAGAGGCTCTTTCTTAAGCGCGAGAGAGAAAAGCAGAATCAAAAAACAGAAAGTGATGTTCTTGAATCTTTTTTTCATTGGAGTTGTCTTGTGGTTCATTCGATAAACATCAACCTAATTAGGATTTGAAATGGACTGGCAAACGATTTGACATTGTTCGTATAAATGCAATAGTGAGTAGAAACATATTTTGTATCAAGGTAATATCTAATTAATTCTTGTTAGAGACTGCTTGCTCATGCACGTTTGCACTAATCAAACTACTCACCCAAAATTTTTCATTTCATCTGACTAGAAGGTAATGTCAGATGTATTGCATGTATGTTTAATTGATAACATTCTTCAGAGTATCCCAAATGGTTGTCAATGATATTATTTCCTCCCTCTTTAGAGTCTCAGATTTTTGTATATACGAGTTACATAATTGTTGTGAGATTTCATGGTTTCTTCATCTCAGGAGTTACAAGTTTTTATGAATATATTGCATTTGTAATGCCTCTATTTAATGTTCCATTCCAACCATTCATGTTGTTATCATCACCTAACAACTCTTTAGAGTATCCTGGGCATCACCATTATCTGCGATGGTCATTGCTGCATCACTTTAGTATTGCACGGCATTGCATCACTATTGATATATGTGTAACATAATTGGCCCTGGACCTTCTACCATGGATAGCACACAGTGATGGGCTGTTGTGATGAACTCATGGACTGGTGGAGTGTTGGAGTTCACTGGGTTGCCTTTGATTGGTTAGACATTTGAGCATTGTCAATTTGCTTGGATGCACGGCACTGTCAGACATGCAAGGTGTGTTACCTTTATTTGGAGCGCAGCATGTATGTAGGATTGTGGTAATGACAACTGCCAGGTACTATATTCTATAAATAGAATCATGCATTTGCTCATGATGGGTGGTAGCCTTCTTATGAGTTATGAAATGATAATATCTTATGGTCACGTTAGACAAGTAATTTTTTTGCGTCAAAGGCATCTTATCTGTAAAGACAGCATTCATGAGTAGTACACACCTCACTTGAGTAAACATTTATTAACATATCAAAGATTGAATACGTGTCTGCCAAAAAAATTGTGAACCATGTATTTAAGTTTTTAGAGTGGAGCTGCAGTTTATGGAAGTCTACTTGTTAGGCATGTACACAGTTATCCTAAAGGAAATTGATGCGCCTAAATTTGTAGTTATATAAGATCACAGTTTTCTTTATAAGAAATGTAGAAATAAGATTTTTAATGCCAAGGTACACGCTTCTGGTATCAGTAAGCTTCTTGATTTTTGCACCCTTAGAATGCCGTTGACCCTATCCACTGCGATTTGCTGATACTTCTTGATTTTTGCACCCTTAGAATGCCATTGACCATACCCACTGTGATTTGCTGATACTCCATACTAGAGAGCTGCAACACTATCTCTATGCATATTGACATTGCTGTCGTGCACTTACTGAAACAACCACCATGACATTCTTTAAACTCACGCAATAAGTTCCATCCTTCCCCATGGTCACCTTGCTGGTGACAAGTTTACGTTGCTTTCATCTGTGAAATATTCCTTGTCATCTTGGAGGAAGGGGGCGTTTGGTATGTTGTATGACGAGATCCTTGATGTCTCTGGGTTTTGCAATCATAAGGCATGTGACTAAGAAATGGGCTGTGCTGTTCAATGAAACCCCTCATGTTTGTAGCTATATAAATTGTAAAACCCTTTCCATTTTGTTTCCCTAAAGTTAAGAGCATTAATAACATTTCATCTTACTTCTGCTCTCTAGTGACTTGCCCCCACAGCTGTTCTGAGGTTATCCTAGGAAGCTTCAGTACAACACAGATGTGATATTGGAAGTGCAAAATTGTTTCCTGGACCATCTTTGATGGCCTCTACAGATTGTTTTTGTTTTAATGAACAATGCTTTCCATGGAATTACTTTCTAATTAATTCCCATATATGATATCTGTAGACAGTAGACAATAGACGGTGAAATGTCCTGTGGGATACACTTACAATATTTCCACATGGGACTTACAGTGAAATGACCTGCAGGATACACACTCAATATTTCCTTTGGGGACTTGTTTTGTCGTCTTCTGTCCCCAAATGCTCAAGTTGTTAACTAATAAATATTCTGAGAATTTATTTTGTGATATTACTTCTCTGGGAAACATTTCATCATTCTTTCCTCTCAATCATTGGCGACGTCCTTTTATCAAATTCAATGTCTTTAAAAGATGGAATCCTAAGATTGTGTGCTGATGTATGTAGTTTGTCCCCGAGTTTTATGATGCTGGTTTTAGCACTTTTAAACAGTTGCTGCGTGCAATGATAACACTAGATTTTTGTCAAGCAATAAAAGGTAAGTATAGATTAAGGCAGGGTCTGAGGAGACTCAGTAGTGAGGTCAAAGATCAACTGTAGAAAGTGGAGGTTATAATGGAGCACAATGTAGACACATAAATTTGGTTTGATGTTAGAAACATCAGTTTTGGTTTCAGCACACTTGGACAATTGATGTATATTTGACTCTTTATCATGCTTTCCTCTTATTTGATTACCCCTATACATTGTCTTAGCCATCTCTATCTGTTGGCTTAGGAAAATGAGAAGGGGAAGGAAAATGTCAAATACTTGACTGATTTGTTATGGCTTCTACATCTTTGCACAACTGACATACATCTGGCTCTATCATGCTTTCCTCTTATATGATCACCCATACATTGTCTTATTAGCCACCTCTATCCGTTGGCCGAGGAAAATGAGAAGGGGAAGGAAAATTTCAAACAGCCATAAAGGTTACAGGAAGATATACATGAGGAATTGTATTTAACATTTTAAAGTATATTATGAGGACGCTCTTGGTTAAAGAATGTGCGTTTTTGTGATATGATTGTACAGAAAAAGTTAGGGTATAAGCAAATTCATCAAAAGGGTTAATAGATAATCTGTAAAAAAGTGGGCAATCTAAATTACTTCCGGCACTCTTTGGCACACTTGAATAAATGACATATATAACACACTTTTTTCCCATTTCATGACCTATTTATTGTCTTAGACATTGTTATACTTTGGTTAATTGTAGTCTACACAACATCACTTAAAAGAACCTCATAGACACTCCATAACTCGGATATGATTCCCCTAAACATTACAATCTACTTGATGTTATTGTTGTCCTTTGATGACATTATTTTTGTGCAGGAATAAGGAGTTTCTAACACAAGCACTTTCATTAAATTGGCTGAGGTTTGATTCATGGTTTGACTATGGTGGGAAATTAACAAAGGGTCTTTTACATATATAAATGACCCCTTAGGTTATTGTCCATCTAGACACCTTCAATTTAATTTACTAAGGCATTCTCACATCTCAAAATTTTCAAGTTGGAAAACTATGTTTAGCTTGACCTCCCTTTGAGGTATTAGTACATAATATAATGTCCACTTGCATTGGGGCATTGTTGGGATTGGTAAAGTCTAGTAGCTAATATATTTTATTATGCTTTGTTGTTTGAGCTCATTGTGTGCTTTGCTTTTATGGAAATGGCCATTACCATATGTCACTCTTTCTCACACAACTTCGAGATGCCCTATAATCATCTGCAATAAAGTGAAAACCCTAGAAACCTGCATAACCCTTCATTAGAGCATTAAGAAACCAAAAGAAGGAAACATGTGCGTGTGGGTTGAGGTTGGACTCTCATTGGTGGTTGGAAACCTAGTTGTTGAACCAATCAAAGTGCTATACTAAATGTCCTTATTGCAGGGATCAAGACTTATGTAGTTCTCCTAAATGTTTGTGTAAGTCCTGAATAGCTAAACAATTTTATAAGGGTGTTGACATGTCTCTTGAAATAAAGATAACAAGATAATTATATAGTATAGAATGTATCCAATGTGGTAGTAGTGTGATGTGGTTGTCTCAACATGTCCCAACCTTTTGTTGCTTGAAACCCTCGAACAATGATTGAGGGATCTTGCTCTTGCTAAGACATGTCTCTATGACCTTTTATGCTTGAGGAGGAAGCTAGACATTGTTACCTAATTGAATGCCTCATGCATGTAGTAGTGTTTGTTCTTAATGATGCACAACTGATTTGGGTAGATTTAGGAACCCTTTGAGTGCTTTTGGAATGATATTTGCAATAGGAGCTTGTAAGAGTGTTAGGTGAGTTATAAAGTGACATTGACTTTGCTTATATAGTCTTTTGTAGGTGAAATATTTTAATAAGGCTGACCTATGGAAGATGAAATGACCCAAAGAAGATATTCAAATTGATAACGAAGTCGGTGAACTTAAGGAGCTAGGGCCATATAAGTCAACAAAGATTGGATCCCATATCCTGACCTAGTTGTATGGTTTTGGACAAAGAGAAAAACACCAAAATACAAAATTTGGACATTATGCACACGTGATGTTTATTGTTTTTATTAGATGCTATTTCAATAGTGGATGTTAGAGAAGAGTAAGGAGAAGAAAGTGGCAAATTGATTGAGTTTTGAATGTCGAATTTGTCTTAGTAAGGGAGAATGAGCAAACTTGACATTGTACAAGGGGAAGTCACAAAATTTTAGTGATTACATTGCACTCTTTAAGTGTGTAATTGAAAATTGCATGTTTAGAAGAAATATGTACTTGAGTGCAGACACACACACTGTGTCTTCACTTGACAATCGTTCTTTGATTTGTTTGTGTTGGCAAGCCTCATGATGAAACCTACAACAAAGAGTGTAGTCAATGTTTACAATAGAAACCAAGTTTTAACTCAAAATATAGATAATGTATGCAATTTTGAACTTTGCATAAGAGTAAGTGAATAGAAGAAAAACATGGATGGAATACATCTTAGTTGTTTAAGCATATTTTCCGGTTTTGAACAAAAGAATTGTCTCATAGGCTTCATCACATTAGATTGTTGTACGATTGTGGCCCGATATTGTATGATCTTGGAACCTTTGATAGTTTGGATCTAAACCTATTTGTGTGCTTAAATGAAAATAACCTTCGTTGTATATATCTCTTGCTAGCACAACTTTGGATGACATGTAATCACTTGCAATAAAGTGGAAACCATAGAAACACACATAAACCTTCATTACAACATTATCATAAGAAAAGGAGAAAACATGTGTGTATGGTTGAGGTTGGATTACCCTTGCCTTCTTTGTATATATCTCTTGCTAGCACAACTTTGGATGACATGTAATCACTTGCAATAAAGTGGAAACCATAAAAACACGCATAAACCTTCATTACAACATTATCATAAGAAAAGGAGAGAACATGTGTGTATGGTTGAGGTTGGATTACCCTTGGCGGTCGAATCCTAACTATTGAACTAATTGAAGTGTTGAACTACATAACCTTATTGTGGGATCAAGCCTCGTGCAATTCTCCTAGGTGCTTGCGAAAGTGTGAATTACTAACCAAATCCATAGGAGTGCCTGCTTGTCTCTTGACACAAAGGTAGCAGGATAACTGTATAGTATAGAATGTATCATGGTAGTAGTGTGATGTGGTGTGGTTCAACAACATGACCTAACCCTTGGTTGCTTGAAACCCTTGAACAATGCTTGGAGTGATCTTTCTCTTGCGAGGACATGGCTCTATGACCTTTTTATACTTGAAAATGGAGGAAGCTAGACTCTTTGACTTAGTTGAAAGCTTCAAACCGATTGCTCTTATTGATGTGCAACCGATTTGGGTAGATTTATGAACCCTTAAAGTGCAAGTGACTTGCTTATATAGCTTTATTTAGGTGAACTATTCTATTGAGTCCGACATAAGGAAAATGAAAAAACTCAAAGAAGATATTTGAATTGAAAATAGAGTCGATGAACTTAAGGATACATGATCGCATGTACAAGTTGGCCAAGACTGGACCATATATCATGACATTGTTGTACCATTTTCGACAATAGAAAGAAATCCAAAACAAAAGGTTTAGACATGAAGCACTAGTAATGTTTATCGCTTTTATCGATGATATTCCAAGAATTCATGATAAAGTGGAGTGTAAAGATATGAAAGTTGTGAAAGATCTAGAAAGATGAGGTGATTAAATTCGAATGTGAGAATTTGTCGTAGTAAGGGGGCATGATCAAACTTGACATTGCAAAAGGAAAGTTACAAAATATAGTGTCTTCATTTCCCTTTTAATTGTGTTATTGAATATTGCGTGCTTAAAGGAATAACGTAATTAGTGTACACACATTGTCTTCAATTGACAATGGGCCTTTCTTGTGTTAGTGTTGGCATTAACATGCTCCATGATGAAACGTATAACAGTAGATAGTGTAGTCAATGTCTATGATAGAAACTGATTTTTTAACTCAAAATATAGATGATGCATGTGATTTTGAAATTTGCATAAGAGTAAGAAAAGAGAAGCAAAACATGGAAGGAATACATTGTTGTTTGAGCATATTGCTAGGGTTTGAACAAAAAGAGACCATATAGGATTCATCAAATTAGATTGTTGTATCGTCTTGATATAGAACCGTATGGTCTTGAACCTTTAACAATATGAATTTGAAACTTCATGTGTGCTTTTATTGTTTGGAAACGACCTTCACCGTATGTCTCTCTCGCTTGCACAACTTCGAGATGACATTTAATCACCTCGCAATTAAGTAAAAACCCTAGAAACTTATTAAACCATTGATTAGAGCATTAACAAACAAAAATGAGGAAACATGTGTGTGTGGTTGAGGTTGGACTATCCTTGGCGGTTAGACTCCCAACTATTGAACCAATCCAAGTGTTGCATTACATGCCCTTGTTATGGGATCAAGCCTCATGTAGTTCTCTTAGGTGTTTGTCCAAGTGTGAATATCTAACCAACCCCTAGGGGTTCCCTTGTGTCTCTTGACACAAATATATCATGCTAAATGTATAGTATAGAATGTACCCATCATGGTAGTAATGT
This sequence comes from Taxus wallichiana var. yunnanensis, assembly GCA_018340775.1. Lineage (NCBI taxonomy): Eukaryota > Viridiplantae > Streptophyta > Pinopsida > Cupressales > Taxaceae > Taxus > Taxus wallichiana. The sequence continues at coordinate 161,534,403 of CM031243.1, read as the reverse complement.
GATGTGGCACGCCTTGACAACGTGACCTAACCCTTTGTTGCTTTAACCCTCGAACAATGGCTGAAGTGATTTTGCTCTTGTTAAGACATGTCTCTATGACCTTTTCATGCTTGAAAATGGACGAAAATATACTCTTTTACCTAGTTGAGTACTTCACAATTGTAGTAGGGACTGCTTTAAATGATGTGTAATTGATTTGGGTAGATTTATGAACCCTTTGAGTGCTTTTGGAATAATATTTGCAATAGGAGGTAAGAGTGCTAGGTTAATTATATAGTGACACTTTGAATTTCTCATATAGCCGTTGTGTGTAGGTGAAATTTTCTAATAAAGCCAACCATATGAAGATGAGACAACTCAAATAAGATATTGAAATTGAAAATAGAGGCGAGTTTAAGGAGCCAAGACATTTACAAGTTTGCCAAGATTGGACCCCATATCTTGAGCTAGTATGATTTTGGACAAAGAGAAAGAACACCAAAACAGAAAATTTAGACATGAAGCAAAAGTGACGTTTACTAATTTTATTAGATGATATTCATAGAATTGATAACATAGTAGAGTGTAAAGACAAACAAGTTGCAAAATAGCTAGAGAGATGAGGTGATTGAATTCTGAATGTGATAATTTGCCTTAGCGAGGGATTATGATCAAACTTGACTTTGCACAAGGAGGGTTACCAAATTTTAGTGTCTACATTTCCCCCCTTTAAGCGTGTAACTAAAAATTACATACATAAGAAAAAAGCGTACTTAAATGCGCACACACAATTTGTCTTCTCTCGATAACGGTCCTTTGATGCATTGGTATCGACATGCTCCATGATGAAACCTGCAACATAGAGTGTAGTTAATGTCTATAATAGAAACTAAACTTTAACTCAAAATATAGATAATGTATATAATTTTGAACTTACATAAGAGTAATTAAAGAGAAGAAAAACATGGAAGGATACACTTATTTTTTTGTGGAGGGAGGATCTCCCATTCATGTTGTTCCTTGGTGACTTGGAGTTGCTTTGTGTAGATGTTGGAGGATTGGGAGTGATTGTACGTCGGAAAAGCGACATGCGAGCGTGAGAATCAACAAGTAACTCTTCCGCGTACCCGACCTCCCGAGGTCGTGCTGAGACAGCCGGTGGGGATGGAATATGCAGACAAACTAGTTAGGCAATCTAATGTCTTCAACACGCACTAGTGGAATTTGCGAATCTAAGGCAAAGAAGGCCCTTCTAACTTGGACTGGTGTGATAGATCGATCAGCAAGGATGACTGCTTGAAGGCTCCAATCAATATCGAGCTCTGGTGTGATTCGATCTATGGGTTGCGGAATACGGGGAAATGCCTCGGATAGTTTCGTGTATTTCTCCGAGACGAGGTCATATGTATTCCACTGGGCTCTTGAGGTCCCGTAATTGTCATACGAAACAAAATGCAATCTAACCGTGATGAAACAAATTCTAACTAAGTGAAATAAATCTAACTATATAACTTTTATTCTTCTATGAAATATTTAACAATTTTAAGGAAAACAAACTATTTTAAGCATATCTAGAAATAATAACTAAACAATAATTAAAAATAGACAAGATAACCGAGTGTGGTTATTTGCCTGTGTGATTTGTAGAATTATTCTAAATAAATAAGATAGCCTCGTCTAATCTACTCAGCAAGATTCTCGATCCTACCTCGTAAGTGAGGAGGAATCATAGTTTCTCGTAAACTATCAATCCCCACACTTCCTGGCAATATCGAGAATAGAATGAAATGAAATAAAGCGATTAACTACTCTATTTGATATGAATCGACTAGAACTTTGAAATGTAAAACCCGGATTCCGCAGTAATGCTGGCGAATCCGATGGTGTGTGTGATCTCGCCCCTCGCATGATCTTCTCGCTCTTTCGTGTTCACTGGATCCGTAAAAGCGTGTAATGCTAAGACCGATGGGAGTAGATTTTGGGATAAGGACAACTCGAATGCGACCGAGAATGCGAGTAGGAGAGGGATAGCGCAAGAGTACAGAGCTTGGCTTATGCGATTCCTAGCGGGATTTTACTACAAGTCATGCAACATGAAGCGACCAGAACCTGTAACTATCCTATACGAAGAGCAAAACCTGCAACTTTAATGGCTTCCTAAGCTATTATGTTCCAATGGATTGGATAAAACAACAACACTATTTGCACAAGTTGGATATGTGGCTTACCAACAGCTGAATAAAAACTAACCAGGCAAATAATGAATTAAACTAAGAACTCCAAGACACAACGAAAGTAAATCTACAGCAAAGAGAAATTCAGAGGCAAGCTTCTAACTGGATTGGATGAAATGACAGCACTGCCTGCACAAGATGGGTCTGTGGCTTACCAACAGCTGAGCAATTTAACAAAAGATGCAAGTGAATTCAAGCTATGGCTTCTAAACAAGCTAACTAACTAAAGCACTAAAATGAGGGAATGAGAGCAAAGATCAAACTTCAAAATCCAGCCAAGCTTCAGACCAAAAACTCCAGACCAAATTCTTCACCAAATTCTTCACCAAAATTAGACCAAATTATGACCATTTGCATGTACACAAACCATGCATTTATAGGAATTCCAACTCTCATAAACCAAAACCAAATTGAACTCCTAAACAATAAACAAAGGAAAAACACTATTCCAGGGGACCAAAAACATAAATGCATGCTCAAGTCGGCAAAGAAAAGCTGGTGAAATGTGATATTTCACGCGGGTCGCGTCAAAAGAGCGTTCGAAAACGCACAGACCGCCGCCCGAGCAGGAGGCGGTTACAGGACCGCCGCCCTGTTCAGGGCGGCGGTTACGAGACCGCCGCCCTGCAGGGCGGCGGTTTCGTCACTGAAGGTTAAGAGGCCAAGGAAAGAGGGAAAAAAAGGGAAAACAAAGGGCGCGGGGGCTAAGCGGGGCATGCGGGATGTTAACGCATACTCCGAAGGCTTTTCCGGATCCCGAACACCTTGCGAGGAGACCTGTATCATCATTGGGGCATTTATTACACTGCTCGCAAAGATAAAGACTTTACAATTTTGGGTACGTACATATTGCCCCCTCGAGAAGCGTTTTAGCCATGAAGAGGCGTAAACGGTGGGTCCGAGTATGGCCGTCCCAAAATGGGGAGTTAGAAGTTATACCTTACACGTCCGTGTTGAAATGACGCCATTCCAAAATTCCCGCTACCCGCAAAATGAAAAGAGAACTCAAGTGCGTATAGATACAATAATTTGGAAAACAAACACTAAAATAACAGGAAAGAGAACGTACCATTTGTGCGGGATAGAAACTTACCTCCAACAAAACTCCGAACTTGCGAAAAGCCATTTTAAACGAAATGAAACGATATATATATGAAAGTGGGCCCATTTTCCTATTCATTTGCGCGAGTCGATTCGATTGATTTTGAGCTCTGGGACCCACGGTGACGGTTTCTTGCGTGAATAGAGTCAAAACGTCCGGAGCGAGATAGCGATCATGCCCCCACGTGCGGAATGCCACCCCGCGAGATCACAGGTCGGTTTTCTTTAATTTTGCATTTTTCCCCCTTCAAATTTGAAATGGCAAATTCTTTGTAATGGGGGGGTTATTTTTGAAAATGTTAGGTTCAAAAGGTCCACCTAGGGGGGGCGCCTACTGGGTAGGCTTTGTTTTTAGTTAAAATGGTCATTTTTGCTCATTTTGGGCTTTTTAGGTTTAAAAACCCGCGCGGGTTTTCGGACCGCGACCGCCGCCCTGGCCAGGGCGGCGGTTACATGACCGCCGCCCTGTTCAGGGCGGCGGTTACACGACCGCCGCCCTTAAGGCGGCGGTTACAAAACGCCCCCGCTCAGGGCGGCGGTTTTGCACAGAATGCAAAAGAGCTTAACTTTTGAGATTGCACTTGTATTTTTATCATTTCTATATGTTTTTATGACTCTCTCGGCATTGATTAGATACTAACTTGCCTCTGTTTTGTGTGTTTTGGGTGTATGGAGGCGAGAGAGGAGTACATCAGATGGAGTCGAGAGAGGGAGTGTGATTGGTTGCCCTGTATTAGATGCCCTCTCACCGATGAGGAGGACACATTGCAGAGGGGCCGACATACTGCGTATATCGCGCGTGCCTCATGTCGCACCATCTAATCACATCCTTTGTGACTTGTTTTCTTATTGGGATGCGAGATCGGAACACTTTCCGACTATCTGTGGGTCCGCGGTGAGTGGACGATTACTTTGGAGGATGTTTACCGTATCTCGGGGTCCCGATCATCGGGAGGAGACTCACACTGAGACAAAGCAGGTCCCGATCACGTATCGCACAAAGGGCAAGGTTACATGGGGGATGCAGCCTATCTCCACGGGGCCGAAGAAGGGAGTGAGAGTTAGATCCATTCCTTCTTTGCCCATCCCCGTATTTCGACAGGCTATCATGGGGATCCTTGCTTCGAGGCTGATCGGGGACAAGGGAGGGGATACCTTACTATACTGCTGGCCCCCATCATTGCACAGATAGAGGGGCATGGCCGGATATATGCCTGGGGCGCAGATATTCTGGGGACCACCTACCATGACTTATACAGGGTGGTCCATCTACAGGGACAGTCTTTGAGTCACCCTACTCTAGTTATGAGTTGGGTGTATGAGCGCTTCATTCCCTATGGCAGAGGCGTGGAGGTGGCAGATCCAGGGGCTGTGAGGGCAGCCAGATGGTCAGATATGTCGGTGCTTAGAGCACCTCACCACCCCGGCCTTGCCTCCCTTACCACAAAGAGAGATATGGAGGCGACACCGCACCGGCTTATGGCCGGCATATGGGGGAGAGGAGACCTTACATTGATCTCCTGCTCCACCACACAGGCAGCTTATCGACCACGTGGGACGGTGGAGGTACACCTTTCGGTAGAGTTCCTCAAAGAGTTCGGCCTTCCATATGTGGGCATGCTTCCCCAAAGCTGGCACCGGTTTATAGATCACCCCGCGAGGCTGCAGGGGGCCTGTGAGGCCGTGGTTGGGACAAATCACTCCCGGCACTCCTATTGCAGCCTGGGGGTAGTTCGGCTGAGGGAGAGCCGGTGCGCCTGGGGCACCTTTGCTTCGATTGCATGGGTCCCGCTCATAAAGCAGGCGATGACCCCATAGATATCGACTCCGATTCCGAGGAGTTTACAGGGAGGGCCGAGGAGCAGACGGATGATAGCGATCCTGAGTGGCATGACACTCAGGATATTTTGCAGGCAGAGAGGGCCGAGCAGAGTGCAGAGAGAGAGACTCTAGTTTCTAAGGAGCCACTCTCTCAGGGCCGTGGTGGAGAGGACAAGTCCGTTGCGGGACGTCATGTTGCCCCTACTACAGGAGCAGCCCATCAGTCGGCAGCGGCATCTGCAACGGGTGCTAGCCCTAGCGATCTATCTTGGAGGCCCGGTGATCCGAGTAAGTTATCCTCTCCTCCTTTCAATGTTTGTCTAATTTAGGACTTGTTTTTTTAATTGCTATTTCTCCTTATATTTGATCTTGTATATTTTAGCCTCTTGCCTAGTTTCTAATTCGCTTTTCTTCTTTGTTTTGCAGAGATCTGCGACGAGTGGCGGGATCTAATCCGTAGGGTATGCACCGATTCTCCGATGATCCCTATGGATAAGACCCGCATGGAGCTATCTCAGATGCCGGGAGCCCTCGCAGCGGTAGGCATACCGACGTCTTCGCTCTGTTTGGCATGTGGCCGGGATGGTGTCGACTCCGTCCGTACAGTTGGCAAAGGCTATAGGACAGCCGAGCGCTTATGAGGAGCCATTCTCGTGGCGAGACCGCGACCGCTCCTCGAGACCCCGAGCCCTCCGTGCATTCGCAGCGCGGCGTAGCCGAGTCCTAGGCGAGGCGCGCACCCTGAGGGGTCGCGTAGGGGCCGAGAGGCGACTTGGCCCTGTGTATTTTGTACTATAGATTCTTTTGTATATCACGGCTCTTTGAGCATTTTGACCATGCCTAGAGCATGATGGCATCAGATATAAACATTGATTATTTATATATATGCATTCGTTTTGGATCAAAACTTGTCACTCACGTTTTCCCTTTCTATTTCCAACTTCCTCGTATACTACGATGTATGTTTTATATGCTTTCTAGAATGTATGCAATGGAGAATGATGATGCAAATGCTTGCTTTCTTTTGTGTTTCATGATGTCGATACATGATATCAGTAGATATATTGTGATCTTAAATCTTAGCTTCGTGAGCAATTTGGATACCTCATGTTTGTTTTGGCAAAGTGATGAAAATAACCAAGATGATGAATGCAGATTAACTTGCCCCACTCCTAACTCCACGCAACTAGTAAGCTACGAGGGCTCATCACCAAGAGCTAAGAAGGGCGCAAGTTATGAAATATGGTGAAATGATAGTGATGAAAGACAGATTTAAGCTTTGTGGAACCAAATTGAAAACTACAAGCTTACTCCACCCGAATGACTTCATAGTTTTGGGTGCAACTTGCTTTGCGGTTTATCCGCACTTAGACCCGTAGATGGCCACATAGTAGACAAAATCTGGTTTTTAGGATTTTTAACTCTCTCGGAATTTTGAACATCCGATTCATTCGCTTTTGACTCAAAGTTTGAATAGTTTGTTTATGACCTTTTAACGTTTGCATTGTCTAGAGGACCCCTACACCTTGCCCCATGCTACCCGTAAGAAGCATGGGTTTATCGCCGTGGGCAAGGCATAGGCGAGTAAGGGCATTTCCATCCTTTCCCAACCCTACGTCACTAGTAAGAGACGCAAGCTCATCACCGAAGGTCAGTAGGGCAAGGAAATGTGTAAAAATAAAATTTTCTCGTTTAATCACTTTTTGACTTGTCTTTTTGAGTAAAATGTCAAGATATGCTTGTTTCCAAAGAGATGTGTATATGGGATAGATGTGACACCATGAAGCTTCTAGAATGCACCATAGGCAAGACACAAATCCTAAGAAGAAATCAAAGCGAGAACAAACTCACAGATCTTGGTATGGTTACCGTTAAGACTTCGTCATGTTTGATTTTATTTGATAAAAGATTCTGAAGTGATTGATGATATCGCGAAAATGGAGAGATATGATTAGAAAGTTTTGTGCCAACAACATCATGAGTTTGTAATGAATTACTTTGAGAATAGATTCCTTGATCACAATTTGTGTAAGAACAAGTGGACAAAATGATCTAAATCTATATGAAGATGCAATGTAGATAGTTATATAAGTAGTGTTAGCTATTTATGCATAGAAATGCTTTGAGGTGGAGGGAATTGACTGTTTCGCCAAACTCCTCACCTTCTAGCGTGCATAAGAGGTATGCACCATTTCCGTAGTCCTTCGTGACTCGGTATGGGCCCAACCATTTGGGCCGGAATTTCCTTCCTTCGCCGGTCTTCTTGTCGATCCGGCTGTCTAGTCTTAGAACTAGATCACCTTCGTATATATCGCGTTCATAAACCTTCTTGTTATACTCCGCACATTCGGTCAAAGATAAGCTCTATGCCGTTGTTCAAAGATCTAACCTAATTTCATCTAGGCTTTCTAATTGGGAAAGACATGCTTCTCTCGTAAGCATCTTCATCCGTAATCCTCTTGTAGTGAAATGCGGAGACTCGGGTATTTCGACCTCAAGTGGGAGAACCGCTTCGCCCCAAATACTAGCGAGAAAGGAGTCATCCCACTGGTGTCCTTATTGAGGTTCGGTGGGCCCACAAGGCCGGATATAACTTCAAATGCCAATCTCGCTTGTTTTCTTTCACCGCTTTAAGGAGAATGGCTTTCAGCGCTTTTGTTTGTTGCTTCAGCCTGCCCATTGGCTTGGGGATAATACAAGGAAGCGTATGATGGCTTATTTTAAATTTGTTGCATAGTTCACGAACTTCTTCATTCTTGAAAGAAGTTCCATTATCTCGAGATAATGATTTGTGGGATACCGTACTGCAAAATGATTTGATTTAAAATGAACTTAGCGATTACAGTAACTGTGCACATGAGTAAGAGGCATGGCCTCCACCCATTTGGTAAAATATTCAAAGTGGCCGTGATTATAAAATTATGGCCGTCTCAGGGATGAGGGAGAGAATTCCCTATCAAGTCCAGGCCCCCATGTAGAAAAGGGCCATGGAGTAGCGATTGGTCAGAGAGCTCAGGCCGGCATGTGGATCTCGTGGGAGAATTCCCGGCACTTATGACACTGCGTGCAAACTCTATCGCGTCATGTTCTAGAGTGGGCCGTAAATAGCCCATTCGATGTATTTTTCGAGCAGTGGCATGGCCACCAAGTGGCCTCCACATATACCGTGGGATTCATGGAGAATCCTCTTGACTCTTTCCGTGTCGACACACCTTAAGAGCATTCCATCGAATGCTTTTCGATAGAGCACCCGCTCTATAATGACATATTTGGCTACGATTATGCGTAATTGCCTTCTTTGTTGCATGTGTCACCGCATCCGGTACGTATGGTCCATGATATAATTAATGATATCAAAGGTACCAAGGGCACTCGTAAATAGTAGGTCGAGTTTCGATGTAGTATACACATTCATCTGGAAAATCCAAATCTACTAGATCGCCTCCATCTAATGGGTTGTCAGCTAACCAATCCACGATGATTTGTCCTTTAACCGACTTCTGATTTACAAATGTTAATTCGAACTCTCCCATTAAGGTTATAAAACATCCAGCCTTTTTGGATAAGGAACCTTGTGTGAGAAAAGTCCGTAAATGGTCCGTCTTTACCATGACCTTTGTTTCTTGATTCAGCATGTAATGTCTTAGACGTTTAGTAGCAAAGACTATGGCAAGACATTCTCGCTCTCGCTTGTATATAGCGTGTTTCATAGTCGAGCAAAGTTCGCTAATGAAATAAATCGCACGTTCTCTCTTGTCATCGCTTCTTGGGCCAACATACAAAGCCAAATGAGACATCGGTAGCTCGCGAATATAGGATTAACGGCGATCCAAATTAGGTGGCATTAGCGTAGGTGGTGACAATAAGAAACGCTTAATCCGCGTTGAAAGCTTCATGCTTTAGCCTTTGGTCCAATCAATGCTATAGTCTTTCTTGAGTAAATTGTTGATTGGATGAATAATGCTTAAGTCCGGATGAATCTCCGGATTGCACCTAGCTTCCCGAGAAATGATCTCGATTCCGCATTCACTCAAGGTGGGACCATTTCGAGGACAAATTCGAATTTTGTTGATCAACATCGATCCTCGTGACGATATGATGTAACCTAGGAGCTTTCCTCCCGTTACACCAAAGACGCATTTCTCTCGGATTTAGCGTAACTCCGTATTCTATTAAACGTGAAAGAATGACGCGAGTACTTTGGGATGGTCACAACGCTTCTTGGCCTTAGCCAACAAGTCATCTACGTAGGATTCCACAATTTTATGAATTAAATCGTGAAATATATAAGTCATAGCCACTGGTATGTAGCACCAAATGCGTTTTGAGACCGAAAGGCATGACAACATAGCAATAGGTTCCCAAGGAGTTATGAACGTGGTTTTAGCTTGATCTTGCTTGATATTCTTTGATTTGGTTGTATCCCGAGAATCCATCCATGAGAGACAAGAGTTCAAAACCAGCATTGCATCAACAATAACGTCTATGGATGGTAATGGGAAATCGTCTTTAGGACACGCTTTGTTGATGTCTCGAAATCTATGCAAATGCGTATCTTTCCGTTCTTCTTGAGAATGGGAACGATATTAGATACCCATTGGGAGTAGTCTACTGGCTTGATGAATCCTACCTGAAGGAGTTTTATTACTTCCTCTTTTACCATGAGAGCTACTTTGGGCTTCATGGGTCTTGATTTTTGTTTAATTGGCTTTGCATCTGACCTAGTGACGAGGTTGTGTACCGCAATGTGGGGTGCGACTCCCGTCATCTCCTTGTAATTAAATGCAAATGCCTTCTGATGTTCTTTGAGAACCTGAGTATGTATTTCCACTTCTTCTGGTGTCAACGAAGAACCTAGTTTCAATATTCTTGGTTCATCTTCTGTCCCAATGTTGACATCGATTGTTTCTTCGATTAAAGAGGCGTTACCCTCTTTGAACTCAGGTGGTGCTGGAGGTAAATCTAAATCATCCCCATTTTCTATTGCGTATATGTTAGGTTCCCTTTGTGACGGAAGATCCGTTACGGGATTTCCGAAGTAGGAAGATGAATGTGGGATCAGGGATAAATCTAGCATGTGATAGGAGAGATGTAATGCTGCATAGGCATTTAAATAATCCAAAGTAGCCGCATCATTTCCAACATGGTCTAGGACGGTAGATTCACTTTCGCTTAAAAGAGGATTTGTCATTGTTTTTATTAATGGTTCGTCACGAATGGATACTGTGAAGTGAGTATCTTCTAGCTCATTGCTTGGAGTAAAACGTGATGCCGAGGTTGCTATTGAATCGGCGAGAAGATTTTTCTCTCGGGATTGCTTCAATGGATATGAAGTTAAACGCCTTGCTTAAATCTAATACAATTTTTTTTGTAGAGTTGTAAATGTTCGCTTTAGTTTCATATACTTCAAAACTTGGTTTGTTACTAATCGAGTCTCCCAAGACTCGATGTTATTAATACCAATTCTTCGCTAAGGTGAGGCCAAGGAGGAGGGCTTCGTACTCGCGCCATTGTTTGTGCATTCAAAGTTTAACTTAAATGAGAATGGGAGGACCTTCTCCTGGGCGAAGTAAGAATTATACCCGCCCCGCTCCATAACGACATTTAGCTCCATCGAAATGGAGAGTCCAATACTTAGCCGGGAGTGTACATGTTGGGGCATCTCACGCTTGCACACTCTCTACTTCTATCATACGTAGATCCTCTCACCGGTAGGGAACCAACACCTAGGAAAATCCTATGCCTACTGAATCGAATGGTAAGAACATTGGTGAATCTTGTTCTATCAATTCAACGATTTTCGCAGTAGTCCCTAATGATACTGTTTCTTTAGTTTTACCTTTAGGGGTTGGAGTTGTTTTGGCTATGCTGGTAGTTTCAAGATCCGTTGTAGGTATCAACTTTTCCTCTGGCTTTGGGTCAGAGGGTTTATTAAGTTGGTTTGTTGGCAGCTCAAATTCTGAGTGCACCCCTGGTCTTTTCTTTAAATCAGCTAGGTGCAAATCGAAAGGTTTTGGATCGCCTTTGGCTACAAATACCTTTCCCAGATGCAAGAATCTTACTTCTTGAAATAGCGTGGAAGGGATTGCCTTCATTCGATGTATCCAAGGTCGGCCGAGGATCATATTATAGTTAGTTTCCCGATCTATAATATAAAACTCAGTCAAGATGGTTTTGGGCCCTAAGGTGACCGGCAGTATTATAGTTCCTATCGAAGTGGCTTTAAGGCTATCATAGCCTCTCAAGGTATTTCGTGTAGTGGAACAGTTTGTTTCTCCATATCCAAGTTTTTGGAGGAAAGAGAAAGGGACTATGTTAACTGCAGCCCCATCATCAACCATTACACATTTTACATAGTTATTATAAACCCATACTTGTAAGTGCAAGGTCAATCACCTTGCGTGCGATCTCAAAGATCTCATGGGCATTTTACTTATTTCGAAATGAATTCGACATCCTTGTCCGGCTGCCCCGGAGGGTGGATATCAAAATCTACGTGATTTACTTGTGTTTCGAGAGGTGGAGTGATGTTAATTAGATGGCCTAGACCTAATGCTTCTAAAAGAGCAGCTCCAGTGAGGGGGAGAGTTCTTTAGTAAGTCCAAAATGAAATGTGTGAGAAGGTCTTTGTTAGGTCACTAATTAAATCATACGCACCGATGGGTTTTTCAACTATTTGCGACTCTTATCTCTGCCTCCGCAGATGACTTGGGCTTGGTTGAGAGAAATACTCGTGTTCTTGTTATAGCTTCGATAGGTAGTTCAAATGCCTAATTCTACCAAACTATCTTAGGTCTTGGTTGAGCTCCCAATCAGGAGCAATCGACGGATTTAATGAAGTCGAAGCTTCATGATCATTGTTTCCCGCTATTGCACCTTGCTTGTTCCATGGATTCACCTATTGCTGTAATGATTTGGGAGTGGATCATTAAAGATCTTAAGGGGAGCATTCTGGGGAAACCGCCTCGCGAGCGTATTTGGTTGATGGTGAGACGGATTTGCCAAAAACAAGTCTGAAGAACTGTCTTTGTTCTTCCTCGCAAACGTTGCATAAATTTATTGTAGTCACGGCATGTTCTAGTGTCGTGACCATGAATTTTATGGAAACCACAATAAGAATTGGGATTATAATTCCCGCTTTGTTGGTTTGGTGTATATGGCCTAAAATTCGATCAAATCAAGTTGCTATTAGGACCAAAGTTTTGGAATTGTTGTTTTTGGTTTTGACTTTGGTTTTGGTAACCAAATGAGTTTTGGCTTGGCCCTTGTATGGGATTTCACCGTTGTTGTGGATGGTTAAAATCCACTGTATTGACCGTTGGGGTAAAGTTGTTGTTTCGCTGGTTGTTTGTTTGTGACGGAGTATTAACAACATTTACCCTCTTGGGCTGGTCGGTTACCCCATCCGTTGTTACCCCACGATTTTTGTTAAGGATTTTGGGTCCTTGATTGACATTTGTGGTAGTTGTAGTATTTTGAGTGGAGGTGATTAACCTCCCATTTGCTCCGTATGTCTTACGACCACTATCTATCGCTGCTGGTCTATTCGTAGAGCGCTCTCAAGTACTTCATCATAAGTCCTTAGTGGGAACTTCTGGACTTCTTCCTTCACTTCTCTGCTGAGAGAATGAAGGAATAAATCGCATAGTTCCATCTGATCCATGTTTGGAGCACTTGCTGAAGAATAAAGAACTGTACGCCACCTCTGGATGAAATGGGCGACAGATTCATTGTGTTCTTGTTTGATGTGCAAGAATTCCCTGATTCCTGTTCTTAGCAGTTTGTTCATGTCGAAGGCTTTGATGAACTCTGACACGAGTTGTTTAAATGAATGTATGGAAGCCTCAGGTATTCTATAATACCAATCGAGAGCAATGCCCTCCAATGTTTTGGGGAATATTTTAGCAACAACCCCATCCCAAGGGAGTAATTCTCGTATGGCTATAGCGTAAGCTTTGATATGTGCGTTTGGATCTCCCTCACCCTTGAACTTGGGTAAATCAGGAGAGGTCTTGGAAGCATGACGCTTCATATGGTGAAATCTAAGGGTTTCTTTAGATATTCTCGAATAAGTCCCTATCGCATAGCTTTCACCATTGATGGTGTTTCACGAGGGAGTGGTGGTGGGATAGGTTGTTGATACGGTGCAACGTACGCGTTGGGCAGGGGCATAGGAGGTCCCCGCGTTTGAGAAAACATGCCGGAGAGAGAGAACATATCTCCTTGTGGTGATTTAGAGTATATGTTTAAGTAGGACGGGCATTGTCGAGGAACGGACTGTTCGACACTAGACCGGGAGGAATAGTGTTAGAGATGATAGGCCTTGTTGGCGTTTGTTGTGGATATTGAGGAGGCATGCCTAACGTGCCTACTCCCGTAAGGAGATCTACCTGACCGGCGTGGTATGGAGGATTGGAACTTCCTATTTGTATGAACGAAGAATTTTGACTTGCTTGAGCCAGTTCTAACCCTCTCACTCTTTCTACTAACGTTGAAATGACTTCATTTGGTGAAGTCACGGTACTTTTCCTGAGCGGCGTTTGTTGTATACCTTGGTGTTGTAAAGGTACATGATATCCTGTCATAAAATGATCGCTATCTTGCCAAGTTTCTCCTAGAATATTTCCTGTATGCAATGGCATAGAGGTATTTTCTTGAAAAGAGATTTCGGGTTGTATTTGTAAACCTCCTATAGATGGGTACATTCCCCGGGAGCGTTGTTCACTCCTAGGATAACGTGTTGACTGTCCATCATCTAAGACCAGGTATGGATCTGATTGCCTACTAATTTGTGGTCTGAGTAACATTTGAGGAGATGAACCAGATTCTCCGGTAAACGTCATATTGTTTGAACCTGAAGGTTCTGTTTGTTGGGTTCGAGGGGGTTGATCTAACTCCTCAGTTTGAAAAGACGAACTATATCTGATTCTTGGGGTTTGTGTTGACAACTGATTAGTTGAATAGTTGTCACCCCATACCGAGAGCGAGGGTGATGATTGCCTATTCTGTTGGGCGTAGTATGCCTCAAGACCCAGGAGGGGTCTGCCATATGCGTCGAATCCCGACATATTCGGGGGGTATATGAATACCCGCAGAATAATGGGAAAGAGTGAAGGTGAAAGAGAGAAGATGAAACTTCTCAAAGAGAAGGTGAAACAATTGTTTGTTTCACGTCAAAGTTCACCAATTTTGTTGGTGAAACTGATGTTCTATGATGAGGTATAGAAGGTGAAACAATTTGTTTGTTTCACGTCGGGTTCACCAATTTTGTACGTTGGAAAAGCGACAAAGCAGCATGAGAATCAACAAGTAACTCTTCCGCGTACCCGACCTCCCGAGGTCGTGCCGAGACAGCCGGTGGGGATGGAATATGCAGACAAACTAGTTAGGCAATCTAATGTCTTCGACACGCACTAGTGGAATTTGCGAATCTAAGGCAAAGAAGGCCCTTCTAACTTGGATCGGTGTGATAGATCGATCGAGTGAGGATGACTGCTCAAGGCTCCAATCAATATCGAGCTCGCGTGATTTGATCTATGGGTTGCGGAATACGTGGGAAATGACCTGGGATAGTTTCGTGTATTTCTCCTGATAAGGTCATATGTATTCCCCGGGCTCTTGAGGTCCCGTGATTGTCATACGAAACAAAATGCAATCTAACTGTGATGAAACAAATTCTAACTAAGTGAAATAAATCTAACTACATATAACTTTTATTCTTCTATGAAATATTTAACAATTTTAAGGAAAGCAAACTATTTTAAGCATATCTAGAAATAATAACTAAACAATAATTTAAAAATGCATAAAGATAACCGAGTGTGGTTATTTGCCCGTGTGTGATTTGTAGAATTATTCTAAATAAATAAGATAGCCTGTCTAATCTACTTCCACAAGATTCTCGATCCTACCTCGTAAGTGAGGAGTGAATCATAGTTTCTCAGAAACTATCAATCCCCACAGCTTCCTTGGCAATATCGAGAATAGAATGAAATGAAATAAAGCGATTAACTACTCTATTTGATATGAATCTGACTAGAACTTTGAAATGTAAAACCTGGATTCCGCAGTAATGCTGGCGAATCCGATGGTGTGTGTATGATCTCGTCCCCTCGCATGATCTTCTCATTCTTTCGTGTTCACTGGATCCGTAAAAGCGTGTAATGCTAGCACCGATGGGAGTAGATTTTGGGATAAGGACAACTCGTAATGACCGAGAATGCGAGTAGGAGAGGGATAGCGCAAGAGTACGAGCTTGGCTTATGCGATTCCTAGCGGGATTTTACCGCAAGTCATGCAACATGAAGCGACCGTAACTCCGTAAATATCCTATACGAAGAGCAAAACCTGCAACTTTAATGGCTTCCTAAGCTATTCTGCTTCCAATGGATTGATAAAACAACAACACCGCTTTGCACAAGTTGATATGTGGCTTACCAACAAATTGAATAAAAACTAACCAGTGCAAATAATGAATTAAACTAAGAACTCCAAGACACAACGAAAGTAAATCTACAAAGAAAGAGAAATTCGAGGCAAGCTTCTAACTGGATTGGATGAAATGACAGCGCTGCCTGCACAAGATGGGTCTATGGCTTACCAACAGCTGAGCAATTTAACAAAAGATGCAAGTGAATTCAAGCTATGGCTTCTAAACAAGCTAACTAACTAAAGCACTAAAATGAGGGAATGAGAGCAAAGATCAAACTTCAAAATCCAGCCAAGCTTCAGACCAAAACTCCAGACCAAATTCTTCACCAAATTCTTCACCAAAATCAGACCATTTGCATGTACACAAACCATGCATTTATAGGAATTCCAACTCTCAAAACCAAAACCAAATTGAACTCTTAAACAATAAACAAAGGAAAAACACTATTCCAGGGGACCAAAAACATAAATGCATGCTCAAGTCGGCAAAGAAAAGCTGGTGAAATGTGATATTTCACGCGGGTCGCGTCAAAAGAGCGTTCTGGAAAACGCGCACAGGACCGCCGCTCTGAGCAGGGCGGCAAGTCATAGGACCACCGCCTGTTCAGGCAGCGATTCTGAGACCGCCACTGCCACTGCAGGCGGCGGTTTCCATCAAGAAGGTTAAGAGGCCAAGGAAAGAGGGAAAAAAGGGAAAACAAAGGGCGCGGGGGCTAAGCGGGGCATGCGAGATGTTAACGCATACTCTGAAGGATTTTCCGGATCCCGAACACCTTGCGAGGAGACCTGTATCATCATCGGGGCATTTATTACACCGTTCCGATGAAAGATGCCTTACAATTTTGGGTACGTACAGTGATCAATCCCCAAATTTTTCCGTGGGAGAAAATTAAGTGTTGGATACATCCCAACACTAGAGATAGTGAGGAAAGGATCTAAATTCCCCACTTTTGGAGTTTTTTAGAGAGGAGGGATTTAGACTACAAAGAAATATAGTGCTTCGACGCATTCCTCTTTCAAAATCTAGTGAGAGAAGAGGAAAGAACAATCTACAAAGAACTTAAGTTAGGCCCAAATTTTGTTCCAAATTAAATAAAATCAAACCACGGAAGGGATGGACATTGCCATGCCCCATAAGGTGTAATGCCACTAAAATTGATCATTTAGATTGTGAAAAATCATAGGGGAGAATGGATCCCATGCCCCCAAACCCTATTCCAACAACTGAATATGAATAGTGTAGTTAATAAGGAATGAAGTACTCATGCCTCCTACATCATGATTTGTATTGTGTCATCTCATCACTAAAATTGTATGGAAATCCCGTAAATAGCTGATAGAATTTGAAGAAATTGAAAATTCTAGATATTTCCCCCTTATCTAGGAATGCCCGTCATGGTCAAGAACACACCACTATCTTGACTATACTATATGGTTTTGATCTTCGTTGAATTTGATGAAATTTCAATATCTCGTGACCTTTTCTAAGGATACAAACCATGCAAAAATTTGTTCTTGTATCTTATAACCTATATGCGAGACGTAAAAATATCCCAATGAATGCCTCCTCTTTTAAGGGATACGTGATGAAATATTTGAGCATGCAAATAAATGAATAAATGTGTACCCATGTGTAATAAGTCTAATAATATGCATAAGATCACATAAAATGATAGGATGGTGGCCATTGTTGAGAACTTGTACCTACAAATGGGTTGTGCATGGTAGATACCATG
Source organism: Taxus wallichiana var. yunnanensis (assembly GCA_018340775.1). Classification (NCBI taxonomy): domain Eukaryota; kingdom Viridiplantae; phylum Streptophyta; class Pinopsida; order Cupressales; family Taxaceae; genus Taxus; species Taxus wallichiana. The sequence continues at coordinate 161,517,101 of CM031243.1, read as the reverse complement.
ACATGGAGATAAAGCAGCATGCATCACACAACAAACAAGAATACATGTGTAACACAATAAAAACAATAGAGGAAAGTGTCAATCATGTCACATAATCTGTATGGTGACTTGGAGACCATACATGTTATATCAATGGAGGAAAGATGGTATTGAGTTGTGTATTGTAGAGGTATAACACTTCATCATTGGTAGCCACAATCATATTATGGAGATGTATAGAGTGGATAGGGTTAAGAGACAACTAAGGGTAAGGCGGGGATATCCCGTGTCTTGATCGGTGGTATGCACGAGTAGCATGAGAGGCGATGGAATTTGTTTGATGAGTTAGAGAACGGAATGCCGACAAAGCTTTTTGGATTCATGCCACAGCGTGGGATGCTCATGCATATATTACATATCCAGGAACCACTCTAGAGTACACTACGTGGCATGCAATGATCATGTCGAGGTAGATTACTATTCCTAAGTGACGATAGATGCGGGGATAAAAACAACGACAATGGGTGGGCCACAAATGAGGAGGGATATAGGAAGGCCGAGGAAGGCAGAGGGAGGGGGCACAAGGTCGGGCTATGTAGGCTCCACGAGTTCAGTGGCATATGGATTAACACTTGGTATAGGGTCTTATGGCTCAGGGGACTACAAGTGGATGTGGCTTAGGGGACACATACATAGGTAGTGCAGTGCCGTAGTGCAAGTAAAGACAGTCCATATAAATTATGCAACACAATTATGGGCACGTGTAGTACTAGGGTGGGTAGCTCAAATATTGAAACATGTGCCACAACAATTTCTAACACAAATTCTAGTAAATGTTCACGTTATATAGATGTAGGTCTTGTATGCACCCAAAATTGCATGTGCTACATTGTCGGAAAATGGTTACAAAAGTCCCCAATGATGATTCATGTCCTTTTAGAAGGTGTTCGAGTTCCTAAACCCATTCACAATGTATATTTGTAGCCTAGACATCCTTATTTAGCTTTTCCATGCTTTCTTCTAGCTTCCCGCTCATTTCGTGTATGTTTTGGTCTTTAGTGTCGAACCACCTCCACGCAGGCGATGGTCTTGGGACCGCCTCCCAGAAAGGGGAGGCGGTCTGTGCGGGATTTTTCCAAAACTCTTCATGCGTGATTTTAACATGTGACACTTCACTTAACTCAACTTTTAGGGTGCGTTTGTGAACCAAATTTCCTAAAAATAGTCTTGTTTGCATGGTATTCCTTCCCTCTTCTATTTTAAAATAGATTTAATTAGTTGAATTGCCTCTTCTTGCCTTGTGCATGAAGACACATCTATTGGCTAGATTTTCTGCATAGCCGAAAACCTAGGCAGTCATGAGATAAATCTCCCTCATTTACCGGTGAGGCTCCCGTGTATGATTTTTATCAATTATGGATCTGAGTAACTGTTTGTGGGTTTTACTTTAATTGCAAAGCTCATGAGCCATAGCTAGGCAATTCTGCAAAGAATAAGCAACTGTAAAGAAATATTTGCAAAAGGGGGAAATAATTGAATCTGGGAAGAAAGAAAAGAAGATGTGCAATCCAACCAATAGTTCGCAGAGTTGGTCTCATGCACATAGATAAAACAAACAAATCTCACAATACAAAATTTAAAGAAAATGAAAGTTTCAAATCTAGATCTGAGATAACACAAAGTTTATGCAAAGATCTACACAGAAGTAAGAAACAAATGCACCGTTGACACAAAGTTCTCCGGAAATCTACCTCCTTTCAATTCCTTAGCTTTCAGAAAAATATCAAGGGTTTCAACTCAAAGTCTGAACACAAGAATGCTGATTACAAATTCTGATCCCTTAACCCATAGGCTCTTCCTCTATTTATAGTGTATAGAGGACAATTACAAATAGAAAGTTTTTAATGAATTGCCACATGCGAAGCTATAGAAAAGGAGATAGCTAACAATCTTCCTCATGAAATTCTTCTTTGCATGACAGACATGATTTACAACCTGAAAATAGAACCTTATATTTTGCATGTCTACCACCTATTTCCAAGTAATTGACTTCTTCCAGTAACTTGAAGTAACGAATTTTAAACCAATCACTTAAGTTTTACAATTTAATTGATTACTCAATTACTTTGTCGGAGAAAATAAGAGAGAAAAAAAGGTTATTCCAGCTGCAACACTCTCCGTTTTGTCCTTCCTCCATACTCTGCATGCTGATCCAATATGCATTGTACTTCTGCTTCATCTATTTTAGCAATGAATGATCTGAATGATATCTCTGCCTTGGATCTGAGATACTCCCATATGTTGTTGAATTCTTTCCTTTGATTCTCACCAAACTGGATCTGGAAGCAACTGACTGTGATTTTCTTGTGGGTATTGCCTTTGACATGTCTTCCCTCTTATCCTTGAAGCTTTTGCAGTTCTTCTCCAGTACATGCACTAATAAAATGCTTGCCGTAAACAATTTAGATAAAACTCGTCACCTTTTATTTTTAATTGCATATGAGCAATTTTAAATTTTGGAAAGCACTCCGGGTGAAGGAAAATACAAGTAAATTCAATGAAGGCTTCAACTAGAAGATTGGGAGCACATGCACAAGCTCCTGAAAGGAATTTTCCATGCACTGACTTCCACATGGGCATTGTAGAAACAAGAGAATGAATTTTTGCCAGAAGCCTTTGCAATTATGAGAGTTGGATCTACCAATGGCCTTGGATATGTCAATCAAATCAGTGATAGGTTCAGGGCCCATGTCTGTATCATTGATTTCGGTGAGCCTGGAAGTTATGTATGATTCTGCTGACCCTTCTTTTTCATCATGCTTCAATATGCCCGGAATAATCATTCGAAGAGTATTTTTTCTTTTATTTTTGCCAGAATCCCTTGTAATTAGATCAATTTGTGTAGATCCTGCAATTTCATCCATTCTTAATATATATTCAATGTATATGGGGTTTTGACTTCTTTTCACCAATATGAGCACTTGTGATGAATACCTGCAATTGATTCAGACAAATATGGAGTCCATGGCATGAATACTCAATTTTTATCACCAAAATCTGCTTATAAAGCCTGCTGCCCTAAAATTTGAGACCTTTCTTGCATGCTAAGCAAGCTAATAATATTATTTAATTCACCAGGCACTTATACCAACATGTAGATGCTTGGAATAATAAAAATAAAGCTTCTCCAACCCTAGGCGCCAAAACTGGAAGCTTCCCGGCAATGGAAAATACTCTTTAATGCAAAATACTCCTTTTGGCGCCAAAATCCTCCAGGACAACAAGCTCCATCAAAAAGAATTAATTATCTCTTCCTTATGGCATCCCATGCTTATATAGCCAACTGCATGCTATTTTTAATAATTGCTTTCTCCTATTTTTGGCAATTAATTAATTAAAAGCCATGCTCCTTCACTCAATTTGGGCGCCCAAGTCTGCATGCTTCTGCTTGTTTTTTTGAATTTATTTTATTTATTTTTAGCATGCATCCTTGACTTCTCTTTAGCTCATCCACTTGCCTTGACTTTCCTTCTATTTATGGCGCCAAACTTGGCTAGAAATAACATTAATAAATATCATTAAATGCATGTATTAATGCCAAGGTGGGTCACACTTTTTGGCAAGAGGAATTGCTAAAAATAGGAAGTCAAAGCAATGAGAATTTTCACCCTGCAAGGCAGCTAAGAAATTCTTGCTTTTCACTTAAGTGACTTGACTTTCATAATGAGAATTTTTACCTTGCAAGGCAGACAAAAAATTTCCGCTTTTCACTTAAGTGACTTGACTTTCATAATGAAAATTTTTACCCTGCAAGGCATAACAAGAAATTCCCGCTTTTCACTTAAGTGACTTGACTTTCATAATGAGAATTTTCACCCTGCTAGGAAGCTAAGAAATTCCCACTTGCTTACCACCTCTAAAATTCCCATTGGTAGCTTAAGTGATTCCTTCCAAAAAATGCGACTTGCATGAAAAATAACTCTTTTCCAAAAGTGCGACTTGCATTATGACATTATATTTCTTTCCTTTTTTGGATTTTTTTGTGAAGAAAACACAAGCAGAGAATAAAATTTGTCATTTTTGGAAAGGGTCCGAGAAGATGTAGCAACAAAAATTTGCATGTGCCATAACTTTCATTCTATGACTCGTTTTAGGTGCTATTTTCTCTAAAAGTGCATATTTTCTCAAGCTCTACGTATTGATGGAAATATTTTTCTTATTTTCATAAAATCCATTTTTGCACCTTTTTGGACCAAGCAACTTCTTGCAATCTTTTGAAAGAATCATGAGCTCTGATCGCCTTTAGACAGATTAGTAATTAAAAATACTAGATAGCTTTTCAAAACCCTAGGCCTAGGGAAATATATGGCAAGAATAATGAATAGGCTATGGGAATTTCTAGAGAAAACAAACCAAAACACAGACAAAAAGAAATAAAACAAAACAAAAATAATCAAGGCAATTGCTAGAAAAATTTCTCCATTTAGTTGATCTACAAAAATTCTTCCCCCCGGGTGAATGTTCTATGGTAATAATGATGGGGTGAAGTGATTTATATAACCTAAATCCTCCAATTTTAGCTCAATCTATTTTTAAAAGAACTTTATTTATTTAATAAATAAATAAATAAAACACTTGTAGACAAGGTCTAATGAAGGATTTGAGTGAGTTTTGGCATGTGGGTATTTGTTGAATTTAGATTTTACGACTTTCTAGGGATACCTTAGAGAAATGCAAATAACAGTAGACAAAACAAACACAAAACGACCCGTTACTTTGAAAAGAACAATTTAAAAAAAAAGGGGTAGTCTTAGATTTCAGGTGAAATCTCGAGGACACCAACATCCTAGCTCCAATTCCTATATATTCCATGCTTGTATTTAAGCAAAAGACACAGGAATTTTTGTGTATCTTGCATAGTATTGCTACCACAATCCTAATAGGAATTGTATAGCCAAACTAAGATCTCTTGTGCTATCGTTCTTCTACTTGCATTATGAACCAAACCGCCTTTAAACTACTATTGCTCAAACGTCTTCTTCTCATTTGTTGTTCTTGCATTCCCAATTCCTTGGACTCATATGAACACACAAAGAAAGAAAGGAACAAACTAAGGGGACAGACATAGATACAACCGGATTTGCCAAAGCTCTTGCTTATCCAAGTTGGAATTACTTGTTTGTTTGCTTCATTTTCCAAATTGTCAATTTTGAATCATTAGTTTCAATTGCATATCAAATAGAGTAGTAAAATTGTTCATTTCAATTGATTAGACAATTACAAGTAGATCAAATCATTAGAAAGTTTTCTCTTTGGCATTACTAGGGAAGTTGTGGGGAGCAATAGCTCTCTTAGGGTTATGATTTGTTCTTCACCTTTGAGGTAGGGTTTGATTAAATCAGGTTATTTGTTTTAGATTTAGATTCACATATTCACATAAGTAACCAACTACATCCGGTTGATTACTTGTATTTAGTTTGTTTATTAGATTAGAACACATTGCTTAAAAACTAGAAAAGATAAAAAAACATTTACTTTTGTTAGATTAGTTTACTTTCATTGTTTTGTTATGATATATTGTGAAAATGCCAAAAACATAGATTAGATTTCCTTTGATAGTTAGTTTGTTTTATCAAGATCATTTCAATTTATTCTGCATGACCATCAACGACCCACAACAAGAAAAGACGTACAATTGTGATCCTTTGGTCCCACAACCCAATGGGTCGGAGTTGATAACAGATATTGATACAAGTTTACGTTTGATAGTCTTATGCACCTAGCTACGTTCTCTGAGAAAATAAAACAACTAAACATGTTAAACACCGTAGCTAATCAAATATACGATTATTAGATTGCTTCTGGCAACATGGTTTGATTACACACATGACCATAATAGGACCACAACCTCCACGAGTTTTTAGTTGTGATCCTCAGGTCCCGTAACCCAATGGGCCTGCTAACCAATTAGATATCAACACTGGTTTGCGTGCATCAATATTTAGATCATCACCACTTCCACCCGATATCATTACACAACTTTCATTATTGAACATAACATCCGATCAGGCTAAGACTTTCTAGACTAGACCAGAAAATCGTCCATAGTCCCTGTGGCTTCATTATGCCTCTCATTCTTACTTCCATGACCTTGTCTGGAAATCTATACGAGGCACCTGCAAGTCACTTTCCGCATGTTCAACAACCAGTGAATAGAATCTCGACAGAGCTCAATATTGATTGGAGTCTCCGAGAAGCTATCATATCGGATCGATCCATCATGCCACTTCAGGTTAGGAGAGCATTCTTTGCCTTAGATTCGTAGATCTTGTTATTGTGTGTCGAAGATATAAGGTTGCCTCATTAGATTATCCATCATCACCACACATACACATCCATTTATATTCTACACCAACTGTCTCGGCATGACCTCGGGAAGTCGGGTGCGAAGAAGGTCACATGTTGATTTTCTTTCTTATAAGTAGCAACCCATGTACCTTTATCGATGCCACCATCACCATAGAGACTACTGATTCCGGGTGTTGGAGTTATTTGGGGAGGAGATTGAGGAGATGTAAGAGTAGGAGCACATGTACCGCTATAGGTACCAACTCTAAAGATTGTCGGTGGGCCATCGGTGGCCATTTTATAGGAAGAGAGGGATAGAGCTGTATTATAGGGTGATGTTGCATTCATCACCATCCGGACTTTCGAGAGACATGAAGACCACATGGCCTCTTAGTTGGGCCAAAGGAATGCTAAGAGGGATCAACTTAACATAAAATTACACCAAGTTACAACAAAGCGAGATGCTATATTCCACGTAGAGGCGTGGGGAGTATAGGCGATGTGTTGCAGAACTTGTTGTTGCATCTCGATGAGGTAGGTTATTATAGAGCATTGTATGAGGTCACAATACCTAAGGGTCAGAAAGTGCCATCTTATAGTTAGAGATCGGGTAGTCGAGGTCACATTGGCCATCGAGATCATTGAGGTCAGTGCATTTGCCCCCACCTAGGGATAGGCCGTATAAACCCGGTAGAGAAGAGAGACAGTATGACTTATATTTTGATGAGATATTGTATGTATATTATTTTTGTATATTCCTCATGATGAAGGCACATTTTTGTAGATTGATTCCCATGATGGCATACTGAGATGTATATGATTTTTTTGAGATATAGTGTACATGGACACTTTATTTTTTGATGTATATGATGGAAATTTGACACCCCATTATGATGATGAGATGTTTTATTTTCATATGATGTAGTGGTTAGATGATATGATGTCATGATTTTAGTATAGATGATGACATTACATGTAGCTTAACTTCCATGTTTATATCTTAGCTTTGATTTATGATGGATGATGATGTTATGGATATATGATATAGGATATAAATGTGATACGTATGTGATGATGGTAAAAATGTGATAGCAAAAAAGTACATGCAATTGACACAAATACAAAGAAATGTTAAAAATATAACACACATACACATTAAACAAGTAAAAAAATAAATTCTTAATTAATAAACCAAGATGTCAATACAATTCTAAAAAGTAATTAAGTCAAACAAACCCAATATGAACAAGAATTAATTACACTAAAGTTATATATGAACTGAAGTTCCTTATAATCCATCTACAATTGGTCTATAACAACGAAACACAACAAAATCCTAGATACATAGACATTTAATAAGTGTAACTATCTCTAATATGTGATTGAATGGAAAATGTGTAAAACACATCTTACACACACTTTTGCAATAAAAAGGTTAGTCACAAACTAACATTCTAACAAAATACTCATTCAAAACTAATATATATCTAAAATTCTAACATTCTAGTCATTCTAAGAAAAATAGGTCTATTTGAAGTTAATAAAAAACAACAATACAACACAATATGCAAAGACAAAGGTCAAAGACACCCCTAATGTGTTACACAATGAAGAATAGACAAATATGAATGACCTAAAGCAAAATCTTAGAAACCCAAGAGGGTTTCAATTATTTGCATTGGTTTTAATCCAAGTGTGACCCCAAACACAATTATATTGTGAAGGGTGGTTTTCCACGAGCATAGATATACACCACGTGTAAGGAAAGTGATTATCTTAAAATGATATAGAATAATCAATAGGATTTCCGTTGAATGGTGAGATTGTTGAACCGCATTATTCATTGTTGAGATTTTGGTCACACATATTCTGAATTTTTTTACGTTTTGCTACTTTTATACTTTTTTTTTTTTTTTGAACATATTTGAATGTTTTGTATTTTTGCGAACATATTTCAATGTTTTTGTATTTTTGGAACATTTTTGAATGTTTTTTTAAGAATTTTTCAAACATATTTTTATTTTTAAACACGCACCAATGATGGAAGAACAAATATATCCAAAACTATAACAAACATGGCACAAAAGAATAAGTCAAATGGAATCAAGGGATGGGACACAAAGGAAGAGGGTGAACAAGAGCGAGAAAATCCTAGAAATGACAACCTAACCATGGAATATGTGACAGAAGGTGAAATGGAATGACACAAGCATGGGACGAAGGTGGAAAGTTGCATGTGTTGATATGCCCCCAACATTAGGGGCTCTCCGAGAGGATTAAGAATAGAACTTTTTAGATGAACCACGTTCATGGGATCCTTAAGCTCTTTACCATCTTCTTTGGATAACCTATATGCTCCTAATCCAAATTTAGTAGTCACAATATATGGTCCTAACCAATTAGGTTTGAACTTTCCTTGCTTCTCACATTTTTGTGATATTTTTTTGATTTTCCTTGAGCATAAAGCCACCAATCTCAAACTGCCGATCTTTGATTTTTTTGTAACTAATACAAAGTTGATTATGATATACCTTTATATGGTCTAACACCGAATAATTTTCTTGTCCAAGAGTTTTAATTCTACAGCGGCGTTGCTGGTAATCCTCTTCATGCACTAGGTATTGTAGAAATACATGGAGTGAAGGGAGCTCAACTTCAATGGGTAATATAGCTTCAGATCCATATACTAGGGAGAAGGGAGTGGATCTGGATGGAGTGAAAAATGAGGTGCGATAGCCCTAGAGAGAGAGGATACAATTGTGTATGCCAGTTGCGATCATGTTTTCCAACATTCTTCTCCAATATTGATTTAGTCATTTTATTAGAGGCTTTAGACTAGCCATTGCACCATGGGTAATATGGATTTTCCCATTGTAAGTGGATATAGTATATTAACAAGTGCTTTGACATTCTTATTTTTAAAGGATGTCCCGTTGTCTATAATAATAGACATAAGAATGCTGACGTGGCAGATGATGTGGTTGAATATGAACTTGGTGATATTTGACCCAGTGATATAGGTGAGAGGCATGAGCTCTATCCACTTGGTAAAATATTCAGTAGTAGTTATTATGAAAGTATGGCCATCAAAAGATGTGGGCTTAATTTTTCCAACTAAGTCAAGCCCCCATTTGGAGAAAGGTTAAGGTGAAGTGATAGGCTGAAGGGCTTGTGAAGGTGTATGAATCAAATTACTACATCGTTAGCATGCATGGCATATCTTAACAAAATTAGACGCATCATAATCCATAGTAGGCCAATAATAACCTACACGTAAGATATTTTTAGCTAAGACCATTCCACTTGTATGTGTGCCATAAATACCCAAATGTATTTTGACTAGTGTCTGATTCACTTATTCTGATTGAGACACCTTAAGAGAGTCCCATCATAGCCTCTTTGGTAAAGGGTATCGAAAGGATGGTATAACATGAAGCACATTATGCTAAGGCTCTTTTATTGGTTGAATTCATGTTGGTAGGATAGGTTTTATCTTGGATGAATGTGTAAATGTTGTGATACCAAGGGTTTTCAGGACCAATAATTTCACACACCATAGTGGACTATATAAAGTCATATGCGGGCACCAAAATATTTTCCATCAAAAGCTCATTATGTGTTTGGTTTTTATCAAACTCAAGAAGGGAAGCAATAGTCTCCATGGAATCCACTAGTTAAAATGTTATGAGATGAAAATATCCTTTAAGGCTATCAACCATGCATTTGTATGGAACAAGCTTATCATATTTGACTTGATATTCTCTGTTGAACTATTTGATGATGAGGAGAGAGTCTCCAAAACCTGTTAGTGCTTAGAGCTACTAAGATATAATGAATCCTAGACATGCTATAAGGGCTTCATATTCTGCAATGTTATTAGTGCATGGAAAACCAAGACGATAAGATTTAGGTATGACATCACCATTTGGTGTATGTAATACTATATCAGCTCCTGATCCATGCATGTTACATGATCCATCAAAGAATAAGGTCCATGAGGGAAATGCATCAATATACAACATATCTCCACTAGGAAATTCAAAGTGAAGGGGTTGAAAACCTGGAAATGGAGCTATGACTAGTTGATCTATGAAATATTACCCCTTTATGGATTTTGAGTGACGAATTTAATGTTAAACTCACTTAGGAGCAAGATCCTTTTATACATTCATGCTATTATGATAGGTCTTGATAGGAGATATTTTAACAAATCTAATTTGGTAATAAGTTGTGTGGTATGATTGAGCAGATAGTGTCACAACTTTTGAAAAGTGAATGCCACTTCCAAACACACTTTTTTAACCTGGGAGTATTTGAGCTCTTGGGCTATAAGAGTTTTTCTCAAGTAGTAGACCGCTTGCTCTTATCCTTTATCATTATGTTGTGTAAGAAATGCCCCAATGACATGTTCTATTGCAGATATATACAACAACATTGGCTTATCTTGGATGGGCGGCATCAAAACCGATAGAATTGATACATATTATTTCATCTTGGTGAAAGAATCTCGACATTCTTGCATCCATTTGAACTGGACATCCTTTCTGAGTATTTGGTTGAAATGGTGGCACTTATATGTGTTTGAAGGACTGAATTATCCCTTATAAACCTCACAGTTCACGAAGGTTATGTGGTGGAGGCATTTATATTTTGCCCTTAACTTTAGTATGGTCAACTTTGATTCCCCTTCATTAGACGACGAATCCTAGAAGTTTCCCTAAAGTGAAGATTTTTTTAGGATTAAGATGAACCTTATATTCTCTTAACCTCTCAAATATATGCCATAAAATGGACATATGATCTACCCTATTTTTATATTTAGGGATAATATCATCAACATAGTCCTCCATGATGTCATGAAAGATGAATGTCATTTCTCTCTACGATAAGTTGTGCTTGTGTCCTTGAGGAAATAAAACATGATGTTGTAGAAAAAATTTCCCCATGGGGTCATGAATGTTGTCTTATGATGATATTATTTAGCAATATGGATCTGGTTGTAGCTTGAAAATCCATCCATTAAGGATAACATCTCATGACCAGTTGTAGAATCGAAAATCATGTCGATGTTGGGAAGGGGAAAGTCATCCTTAGGACAGGCTTTGTTGATATCCCAAAAATATGTGTAAATTCGGATGCCAGGTGTCTTCTTAGTGATTGGTACCATGTTCAAGATCTATTCGAATAATCTATGGATCTTATAAAACCATATTCTAACAACTTTTAAATCTCTTTTTTGAATAAAAGTGCCATCTTAGGATGCATTTTCTATAGTTTATTCTTAACATGATTTGCATTTGCGTGAACCAAAAATTGTGTACAACTAGAGAGGGATCCAAACCCGACATGTCCTTATAGGACCATCCAAAGATGGCCTAAAATTCAACGAAGTCTTTGTGAAGGCCTAGATTTGTTATTATGGTAAGCTTTCTTTGAGCTGTAATATTTTTGGGTTATCATCCGTTCTAATTGATGGTGATAGTTTCTTCTACTAATATTTTAGATGTATCGGTGTCTTGGAATGACATTGTAGGCTTTTGAAATTCATCCGATTCATCTAGTACTGAGTCTCCTCTCTCTAGTGCCTCAAAAAGGTTTTCACTAGGAGATGTGTCTTTTTATTTTTATTTTTACTTTTCACTTTTTTACATTTTTGTTTCTAACACAATGCCTCGTGAGGTTTTCACTATGCGATTGTATTCTTCTTTTTCTCATTTTTATTTTCTTTTTGATTTTTGGTGGACTGGAGCACTCAAATTCCTCTCTAAAATAAGCAATAGTGTTGAGATTTATATCAAATCCCTTCTTGTGGTTTGATAAGGGAATAAGGTCCCGAGTCCCGAGGAATTCTTGGATGGGCTCATCATTCTAAAAGAGGTCCATGGAGATATGAAATTGTTGGTCCTGATTTATGAGGGATGGGTAAAAATATCAAGGGTGCAAATGGAAATATTTTCAAGGCAGATGGTGGTTTCAACTATGTATTCGAAGAGGCTATGTGTGGAACTAGTTTCAAATTTGGAATCAATGTCCTCTTCACTAGTTGTTACATCGAATATTATAGGCATTTTTCAAAAGTTTCATATCCTAAACTATGATGGTATAGGTTTGATTTGTACATTACTGGTTCAAGGCAACCTTGTGCTTATGAGCCGAGTCCTTTTCCTTTCCAATTCATGTTCTTCATCATTTTGTGAGCTTTGACATAATCCATTGATTCATAGAATTTAGCCATTCGATCTTCATATAGACAAGAGTCATTAGAACCCCAAGAAAACGTTCATCCTCCAAGAATCCATATCACCTCTAAGGAGCATTGCCAAGATGATAAATTGGTTCTTCTTTCAAATGGGGGCATTAGGTCATCCATAGCTATGTGGGGACAATCAATTTTACCAATGTGGAAAGCATTTCTAAGAGTGTATTCACTAAGACCTTGATGGGAAAATTTGGGTTCAATAGGTGAATATGATGTAGAAGGTTACGAGCTAGATGTAGATGCTTGGGATCAGAATAATGTCTTGGGATTAATGCATTTATTAAACGAGGCTCGATAGATCTGTCCATAGAAGGACAATAATTAGCATGGTTATATCTAGCCTCCAAAAGTTTGCAATACTCAAAAGGTTTAGAATCAGAAAGAAAGGTAAACTCTTTACCGTCATGTGGAAATTTAATGCACTGGTGGTAAGTAGAGGGTACAAATTGCATCACATGTATCCATGGTCGACCTAAGAGTGCATTGTAGGAAGTCTCAAAATAAAAATGTTGCAAATGGTTTCAAGAATTCATGGGCCCACTTGTATAGGCAAGGTGATCATTCCAAAATATTTTTGTTCACTATTATCATAACCACAAATGGTTATAATGTTAGCTCCTATACTAGCCTCCGTGTGACCAAGACATCTCAACATTTTCATGGAATAAATGTTTAATACTGCTCCATTATCAATTAGAACTCTTTTGACCTTGTGGTCAATAATATATGCTTCAATATACAAAGAGTTATTATTTTGTAAGTTTGGATTTAATAGGTCTTGAGGACCAAATGACAATATGGGATTGGTTGGTGAAAGATTGACAATTAAGGTTTGGAATTGATGTACATTAAGATTCTCAGGAATATGTGCCTCATGGAGAGCACGAGTGAGAATCTATTGAAAGTTAGGAAATTATTTCAATAACTCCATGAGGGAGATATGGGAAGGGGTTGTCATTAACTGTTTTAATAGGTCATACGGACCAAAAGTGGAAGATTTGGCATTAGATGCTAACTTTGGGTTACTTGGAACTGTGGGATTTACGGCTTGAGGCACATTGGATGAAGTAGATGGTTGGTTTACTACAGGAACCCAAATTTTCTTCTGTGATGTGGCCACCACATTATTATGAGGTTGGAACTTTATGGTAGCAATGGTAGAAGAGATTTCTATAACAAATGAAATTATCGAGTTGAATTCAACATTATGTGAAGATTGACCTTGTTCAATGGCGTTTTTATTTGCACCATGCGTAGGGAATGGATTGGAAAACACATTTAGATTGTGATTGGGTGTTTTATTTAGTGTTGGGTTTTCTTTGGTTAACTATTTTAGATGTTATGCTCATTGCGATTATCTGTGACATTGTCATTAACAACATTACTATTTCTATTGACATGTTTAAGCTTATCTAAATAACTATCATTAATGTTATTGGTAGTGTGCGCGTTATCTTTAGAATGAGGCTTGATCAAGCCTTTGATAATGAGGTCCTTTTCAATTTGGGTCCTTTTCTCAATAAATTCCTCAAAGTTGTTGAGGTAGTGCATTTGCATGTGGAAAGATAACTCGTTATTGAGGTTTGGCATGAAGATACTAACTAATTGTTTCTTTGGAATGGAACATGGGAACCAACTTGCGATTCCTCTCCATCATTGTAAAAATTGTGTAAATTTTTCGTTTGATCATTGTTTCATGTTGCACAAATCCATCATGGTGATCTCAGAGTCTAGGTTGAAGGAAAAGTGTTTAACGAACTTCTCCGAGAGGTCCACAAAAGTAGTTATTGATCCCTTTGGAAGGTGTAAGAACCAATCCAAGCTTTTCCTCCTAGACTTCATGGAAAGAGATGCAATAAAAAGATATCATTATATGCCACTTCTTGGCATGCCATGAAAAATTCCTTAATATGCTCTCATGGGTCGTTCTTGCCCTTATATTTATCAAATTTGGGTGTCTCAAAATATTTTGGGAAGGGTATGCGTAAGATGTCCTTATCAAAGGGGTAAGGACACAATTCATCAAATTTGAATTGTTTGCATTGGTGTTTCATACCCGAAATTGTGTCTTTCATCATTTTCCATTCTCGAGAAAATGGTGAGTTATTTTGTGGGATAAAGGAAGTATTATCATTCTTCATATTGTTGTTCTCTTTATTTTTCACAATATAGGTTTTAGATGGGTCATCACTCTTCTTCTTTGATTCTTTGTCAATTTTGTCAATATTTTCTTTGGAAGATATGTGAGCCAATTATTTTTCCATTGCATTGATTTGATCGATTAAGGCATGGTTTGGTTCGAAATAAGTGCTAGATTTACCTATATCATTGGTATTCATTTTTATTGGTTTGACATTATCATTATTACTTGATGTGGATGGTATCCTTTGTGGATTTAGGTTGACCGAGTAAGGTTTTAAAAATACCCTCGTCAAATTCCAATAGTTTTTCTCCCATCTCATGGAGACAAAGCAAAAATTGGTCACTATTTGTTCATAAAAGGTGTTCAATTTGGGCTTGTTCCTCAAAATAAATGTTAATTTAGTGATCCTCAAGATAATCATCTTCTTCATCGTTAGAAATATGAAAAGGATTTCTGTCACCTCCTCTCGAAGGGACTATAGTCTTAGTGTCTTGTTCCCACCATTTTTAAAAGAGGGAAGGAACGAAGAGAGGTGTGATAGATCACTTAACCCTTGACAAACTTAATCTTGTTGAGTTGTGGAGCTCAATTAATTTAGTTTAGCATGTAATGTGAAACTTGTTGGAAAACACAAGAATGCTTGTCATTGGTTAGGGGAATCGCATCGGTCACCTAGGATTGACATCATTCGTAGGAGGAACCGACATCGGTTAGAGTGAATCGACGCGCTTACCTATGTGAGGATGTTTTAATTAACTCTCGGGAATCAGATATATTTTTAGCATTAAAGTATATCTATTGATTGTAATTGCATGGTTAATTGCCCTAAGTCTATAAATGACTATATAAGCATAAAAGATAGGGTTTAGAAGTAAGAAAGATTAACAAGAATTACTAAGAACTTGTAAAGAGTTTGTGAGAGAGATAAGTCTTAGAGATGAAGCAAAAGCTTGAGAGAGAGAAAGTACTTGTACATATGAGAGGTGTTGAAGATTGTAAATCTTCATTGTATATCTTGTCAAAGCTTTGGATAATAGATTGGCTTGTTTCTTGGTGGATGTAGCCCACACTCGGGTGAACCACATTAAATCAGTGTTGATTTATGTCTCTTGTTTTGTATATTTCTTCTAGTAGAATATCTACTTTTATTTGCATGTATGCTTAGATATGATATATTATCTGTACAACCGGTGTGCTAACCCCAACAACTGGTATCAGAGATTTTTTTAAGGGTTTTGTGTGTTGAAAAATTTACTCACGAGGGGTTTTTGATTGAGTGGGAGCTACAACAATGGTAGAAGAAAACAAATACAAGGAAGAGAAGTTTGACGGCTGAAATTATCAATTATGGAAGATGCAGATTGAGGATTATTTTTATCAAAGAGATTTGTATTTATTGTTGGATGATAAGTCTAGACCTACGAAGATGAATGATGAAGAATGGAAGATTCTTGATATAAAGACTTTGGGATCTATAAGATTGAGCCCAAAACATCTCGTGGCTTCCAATATTACGAAGTGACTTCTACAAAGAGGGTTAATGAAATCTCTTGCTAATGTATATGAAAAACCTAGTGCTTCAAATAAAGTTTATTTAATGAAGAAACTATTTAGTTCTAAGATGCATGAAGGTGGATTTGTATCTAGTCATTTGAATGATTTCAGATCTATTATAAATCAGTTAAAATCGATTGATATTTTGTTTGATGATGAAGTGAGAGCACTTTTATTCTTATGTTCTTTACATGATAGTTGGGATAACTTGGTAATGGATGTTAGTAATAAAACATCTGCTAATAATATTTTGAAGTTTGATGATGTGGTTAGTATAATCTTGAATGAAGAAATTCGTAGGAAGAGTACAAAGGAATCATCATCTGGGAATGATTTGAATGTAGAAAGTAGGGGCAGAGAAGAAGGAGAGATCCAAGAGTAAGAGTAATGGGAAATCAAAGTCAAGGGATAATAGATTTAAATCCAGAAGTAAGGGAATTACTTGTTGGAAATGTGAAAAGAAAGGACATGCAAAGAAAGATTGTTGGTCAAAGGATAAAGAGAACCAACAACCAGACAAAGGTAAAGAAGTAAATCTTGTTGCAGCAGAGGTAATGCAAGATTCTCTTATTCTTTCTTTAGATAATAGAATTGAATCATGGGTTTTAGATTCAAGATCTTCTTTCCATGCAACCCCTAATAAGGGTTATTTCAAAAATTATGTCTAGGGCAATTTTGGGCATGTTTATTTGGGTGATGATGAACCTTGCAGTATTACTGGTAAAGGGAAGTTCATCTAAAATTACAGAATGGAAATACATAGGTATTGAAATATGTGAGGCATGTGCCAAGCCTTAAGAGAAATTTTATTTCTGCAGGGCAACTAGGTGAATCTGGTTGTATGGTTACTTTTATAGGAGCCTCTTGGAAAGTCACCAAGGGTGCTCTTGTTGTGAAAAGAGGTAAGAAGGTAGGAACGTTATATTTATCTACCTATGCTACTGATTTCTTTTACTCGCATTATCTAGTTCGATTCGATGCATGCATGTGACATAATCGGTTGGGCGATATGAGTCAAAAAGGAATGCAAATCTTAAAGGCTAAGGGTAAGTTATCAGATTTAAAATATTTAGATCTTGATTTCTGTGAGCATTGTGTCTTTGGAAAGTAAAAGAGAGTGAGATTTCTCAAAATTGTGGCAACTAAGAAGGAGTAAAATTGGAGCTTGTACACTCGGATGTGTGGGGACCAACTCGGTAGCTTCGATGGAGGATCCCAATATTATGTTACTTTCATTAATGATGCTACAAGAAAGGTATGAGTTTATTGTATTAAACGTAAATATGATGTTTTTGAGACTTTAAAAGATGGAAAGCCCTTGTTAAGAATGAATCAAATTCTAAGTTAAAGTGCCTTAGATCTGATAATGGTGGTGAATACTATAGCAAGGATTTCAATGATTATTGTTTAGTGAATGGAATACGTAGAGAAAGAATGGTTCCAAGAACACCACAAGAGAATGGTGTTGCAGAAAGAATGAACATGAAAATCATGGAACGTGCTAGAAGTATGAGGATACATTCTGGATTGCCCTTACAGTTTTGGGTAGAAGCAATTGATACAATGGTTTATTTGATTAACCGTGGGCCTTCAAGTTCACTAGATGGAGGAATACCAGAGGAAGCTTGGACCGGAAAAGAGGTAGATCTTTCTTTTCTTAAAGTTTTTGGTTCAGAAGCTTTTGTGCATGTTGATAAGGAAAATAGGAAAAAGTTGGATGCAAAATCCAAGAGATGCACTTTCATTGGTTATGGATCTAGTGATTTTGGATTCCATTTTTAGGATTTAGAGAATTATAAAATTATTAGGAGTCGTGATGTTGAATGGAATAAAAAGAGAATGTACAGGATCAAATTTTGGTACCCAAGGATGAACCGGATGAGAAGTTTGTGAATGAAAATAAACTCTCAAATTTAAAAGTAATACCGATAGGGTTTACACAAGAATTAGTGTTAGTTGACCCCTGATTGACATCGGTCAAGAGAATCGGTATCGGTTAGAGAAGACAAACCAGCATCGGTTAGCAGAACCGACGTCGGTTAGAGGTGACCGACGTCGGTCAATGAAAAATTTAGATATGAATGTCCAGGAGGTCCAGATTGAGCCTCCGGTACCCCAAACTCCTATGAGAAGGTCACAAAGGGTAAGTAAACCTCCAGAAAGATTTACACCTTCTCTATTTTATCTATTATTGACTGATAATGGTGAACCAAAAAGTTTTGAAGAAGCAATGCAAGATAAGACCCACGTCCAGTGGGAGCATGACATGGATGAGGAGATGGAATCCTTAGAATAGAACCAGACTTGGGATTTAGTTAAGTTACCAACAGGTAAGAGAACATTGCAGAACAAGTGGGTTTACAGGATCAAGGAAGAAGAGGGTGAACATAAAAGGTACAAGGCAAGGCTTGTAGTAAAGTTATTTACACGAAAGCGGTATTGACTTTGTAAAATATTTTCTCCTGTTATTAATATGAATTTTATTCGTACTATATTGTGTTTAGTTGCAGTAGAGAGTATTTACATTTAGAGCAACTAGATGTGAAGACAACTTTTTTTCATGGTGATTTGGATGAAGATATTTATATGCAATAGCACTTGGGTATGAAGTCAAGGGTAAGGAGAAATTAGTGTGCGGGTTGAAAAAGAGCCTATATGGGCTCAAACAAGCTCCAAGGAAATGGTATATGAGGTTTGATAGTTTTATGCATGAGCATGATTACTTAAGATGTGCATCGACCATTGTGTTTATTTCAAGAAGCTTGAAAATGGGAGCTATATTATTTTGTTACTATATGTGGATGATATGCTTATTGCAGGATCTAGTATGCAGGACATTGGTGAGCTTAAGGGAAAGCTAGCTCACACATTTGCTATGAAGGATTTAGGAGATGTAAAAAGAATCCTTGGCATGCAAATACATAGAGACAGGAAAAACAAGAAATTTTATTTGTCTCAGGAGGATTATATCTACAAGGTGTTAGAAATGTTCAAGATGTAGAATGCAAAACCTATTAGTACACCTATGGTTGGACACTTCAAATTGAGAAAAGATCAGTGTCCATCATCATATGAGGAGGTCAAAAACATGACATGAGTGCCCTATGCTTCAGTAGTTATAAGTTTCATGTATGCTATGGTTTGTACTAGATTAGACATTGCACGAGCGTGTGGGAGTTGTGAGTAGATATATGGCCAATCTAGGTAAAGAGCATTGGAAAGTAGTATAATGGATACTCGGGTATTTGAAAGGGGTATCTAGTACACAGTTATGCTATGGAGGTTCGAGATATTTCATTATGTGGCTATGTTGATTCGATATGCCCGGTGATTTGGATGGTAGGAGGAGCACTATTGGATATATTTTCACAAAGTAGGTGGGACAATAGTTAGCTGGATTTCAAAATTGCGAAGGTTGTTACTTTATCTACTACAAAGGCAAAGTGTGTTGCAGCTACAGAGGCTAGCAAGGAAATTATATGGATGCGTAGGTTCATGGAAGAGTTGGGAAAGGAGTAAGATGATTGTAAATGTTGAGTGACACTCAGAGTGTAATTCATTTAGCAAAGAACTCAACGTTTCATTTGAGAATGAAACACATTCAGTTGAGGTATCACTTCATACAACATGTATTGGAGGATTGACAATTGAATTTGGAAAAGATTCATACAAGTGAGAACCCTACGGATATGATAACAAAGCCATTAGCAACGGAGAAATTGGAGCTACACTCCACTTATGTTGGTCTTCAAGTTTGAGACTTGAAGAGGAAGAAACAAAGATAAGGAAGGATCCAAGAATGATCTTTGTACAAGTATGGTGTAATAATTAATCTCCAAGTGGGAGATTGTTGAGTTGTGGAGCTCAATTACTTTAGTTTAGCATGCAATGTGAAACTTGCTGGAAAATACAATAACTGTCATCGGTTAGGGGAACCGACATTGGTCACTTAGGACCGTCAACGTTCGAGCAAGGAGGAATTGACATTGGTTAGGGCGAACCGACGTCGGTTACTGTGCGAGGATGTTTTAATTAACTCTCGGGAATTAGATCTATTTTTAGCATTAAATTATATCTATTGATTGTAATTACATGGCTAAGTGCCCTAAGTCTATAAACGACTATATAAGCATAAAAGCTAGGGTTTAGAAGTAAGAAAAATTAACAAGAATTGTAACATCCTCATTTTAGACAATAGAACAAGTCAATTTTTTTTTTTGATAAATGCTTCCTAGTTCTAAATACAAAATTTAGAACTCACAAATCAAATAACCATTCATATAACAGATAACCATATGCAGCTGTAATGACTCGGAGTACCTCCGATCTATTCATTCCATGACTCGGTAATCTACCGATCTATTCATGAGTAATAAGAGTTGGCGTTATTATTTAACACATCACTCTTGCGGTTCTCTTCCCTATTCTGGGATTCAGAATGCTCTGTCCAAGGAACCTAACTGAATAACTGTTACCATTATTCATCGGCATCTCATCCCTTAGACCAGGTGACTCAGGACAACGCAATCAGCAGCTTGCGATACTTTGGCCAAAGATTTGAAACATACTGCTTATGTCTCGTATTCCTTAACGGCATACTCGTCAATCTGGAATACGTCCTTCACCCCATTCTTATGTTATGTAGAATGTCTTATACCGACTTCTGTCAGTCCCTATTATCCCAAGTTAATCACTCGGGAACGGATTAGTAAGGTGACCACGTTATATGGATGCTCCCGAGGACTAGGGATAAGATGACATACTGGGTCAATCCTAATTAAACCAGTGTGTCATGATACCCCGAGTCTCCTAGGCAGCCATATAATGTGACCCCATACCTAATCGGTCCCAAAGTAACTTGTACGAGTTAAAGGTGTAAATCTTAACGATCAATGCAAAGGGTGTCGTCATAAGTCACCTGCATTGTGGTATCTTCGAGAAGATCCTAATCTTCTCGAAGGTACAACCCTGCAGTTGTCTTATGCCGTCAACCTTTAAATCCACCTCGAAAAGATCTACGTATTAATAAGCATTACGCACATAGAGTTAAATTATATTAAAAGACGTTCCCCTAAGGTTAGCCTTTCCCGATCCCTGGATTCTTCTTCCTAGGATGACCTTTCTCAATAAAACCCATTACACAGAGGAGTTATTAAGGCCAAGGTCTCATCAAGGAGTTCATAGAATATACATAATTCTAAAACAACGGAATTGGACAATATCTCATAAACTTCACATGAGATTGCCATCTGAACCCCATTAGGTTTATATCAGTTCTCATAACTGAATTTATATCATACTTATTAGTATCAAATATAAATGATTCAGAATCCAATTAAATGTTGTCCTGTCATAATCAGGACTAGGGATTAATAATTTAATTCAGTTTGTTTAGCGTTCTGCTTAGGTATATTTTAACCCTATCTTCCAAAAGGACAGTTACCTAAATTTCCATTTAGCTTCTGATAGAACATACTGGAACTGCTAAACAATCATAAGAATTCAATCACATATTCTTGTAAAGCTTGCATTGATAATCACCAAAGTCTCCAAATTATATAATAATAACAATGCTCTTTAGATCATTTGAACCGAAGAAGGTCAAACTATCAAGATAAGAATACAAACACATAAGTAACAATATCAATTTCCATTCCTTTCAGAACTAATCAAATACATTTTATGCATTCAGCATACTTGATACAATACTCAACGGAAGAAGAACATCTTTCCTCTTATAGTACATTTAAAGAAATTCAAACTGAAATTCTACTTAAAATCAAATCTAAACAATCTGATCATCCTATCAGATCTGCATGCTTTTACCACTTACGGAAACCATCTGCAAAAATAGTCAACATGGGTCAGTTCGATGAACTGAGCATGATAAGCACTAACTCTTAAAACAATTGCAATCCACCAACTGTTTTCATTAAACAACCTGTTTAAATGAGATCAATTCACCAAACAAGTATACATATTTCAGACTATGCTGATGTAATACAAAAATGACTACAAACGCGTAACTCTATTATTGTTACAGAATAGTCCTAAATACTTCCCAAATATTTCATCACAATATTAGAAATCAAGAAGAACGAAAGTATCCAAATCAATTATCCATCTGAATTCCTAAAACAACAAACTTCAGACAGATCATTTCATTCAACAGTAAAAGGAATATCATTACAAATCATGATTCCATAAAAAGGATCAAAACAGTTCCAACGGTTAGATAAAAATATCAACATATATTTTCATAACAGAAGAGAAAGAAAGCAAGTCATTCATATTTCCCTTCATCACGTTCGTGACTGTACCATCTCCTTAAATGGAAAACATTCACCTTACATGCATACGAATAAGTCAGACGAGCCACAAGAAGAATCACTGTTTTGTTAACATCAAATATAACAAAACTTCTGTACAGTAGCTATCACGCCAACAGTGATGACTATCTACCAAACAGACTCCACATGACCTTCACATGAAACAACAAACAAGAAGATATTCCCCACATCGCCTGTCGAGGAGCAGTCGACGGCTCAAAGTTCAGTCAAGCTCAAGGCAGGATAGTCATGCAACAGAATACGTAAACACGGTTACAATCCCATACATCAACCTACAGTCCCCTTCTAGTCCATAATAAACACTACAAGGCTTTCGGACCCAAGGTCGAAATCAAGGAGCTTCAATTTTATCGCAGTCAATAAAAGACTCTTTGACATTAAGTAAATTGATGTTTCACTAAGACTTATGCAGAGATAATCATACAAAATCCCCTTAACATGCACAGCCTCATCAAACTGGGATAAACAGAAAAGAAACATAATATTCTGTATTCACATCTGAACGTGTTCAGAGTTTGAAGTAAGGTATTCACGACTCACTAAATAAAAAGCCAAATTACATAATGTCAAACTGTTTAAAGAAGTCCAACCAAGCCAAAAACATTACATGTTCAAAATCAGGCTTATACAGAAGCAGTGACACTGATTACTTATCAAAGATTTAAAACTAAATCCGTATATCAGTATTCACGAATAAGCTTCTACAGAAAATGAAATACAAGATAAATACAAGTTAAAGATTCCAATCATGCCAACAATGGTCGATATTCACAATCAGGTAAGCAAATCTAAATACTGATTTCAAAACAAGGAATCCGACTGAACCCTTATATCAATATTCGCTCAAGCTTACATAGTGGAACATAATAAGTACCCAACTGAGTCTGAACCACAATTCCTTGTAAAACGAAGGTATTCGTTACAAAATAACAGAAGTCGCATTACCTGTTACTCCTTTAAGACTAAGACAAAACAAATTACCAAGATTCCAATATATATAGCTTCCACAGTGGTCCCAAAATATACGAATCATTCAAAGGACTCTACAGAGTCGTTTCGATTACAACAAACATAATTATATACATATTGCATACTGTCAACGGGTTGAAACCCATAACCACAACGCAAGGAAAAACAACCTCAACAGGGTCGCGATGAGATACAATAACACAACAAGTTATTTATTAACAAATAACTTTAAAAGACAAAATGAAACCCAACAAGAATCAATAACCACCACTAATAGTAACCACGACAGAGCTAACAAAAAGTTCAATAAAACTGAACAATCAAACAACTGTCCATCTGTATTCCCTCCAACGAGTATCAAAAACAAGCATCGATGACAAGTATAAATCAACAAGCATCACAGTAGCCTGTACACATCACGAGAACAATTCATGGGTTCTCACAGAGCAGGTCTAGCATACATTCATTTCATATATTTCACAAACTTAAAGCCGGAATGCAAAACACAAGGAAATATAGCCACAGTTCGAGATACAATAAACACCCATCAAGGGTTAAATTGAAAAACCGAACCAGTATGAAGATACAGTGCCAAAAATCACACAAGATTACCATAGAAACCAACCAATTCCAAAAATCATCTGAACAGAGTTGTTCTAATGAAATCACTTGAAAGACAGCAAGATTTTTAAAGGTTAGGGCCTAACATGCCTGGATATTTGCTTAAAATTTCGAAGCAGACCACTGAAAGAGCTCAAACCTTCTCCTTCTTTTCCAAGTTAGATCCACCAACAGAAATTTACTATTTCCATGACTTATATATTTTCCTTGCCAGAGGAAAGAGCTAGTTACGCTCATACTTGCCATGCAACACCAAGAAGACTGGTGCGAAGAACCAGTGAACAGACAGAAGGAAAACCGGAGTGCATGCAAAACCAAACAAACAATCAACTTTCCATTTTGCATGCTTCCCCAAGAAATCCGAGCTCGAAGCCCGAGTGCATTGATTGCATTAATTCCCAGTTTCCCGCTCAAACTCCACTGCCACCGACCGCCATAGTTGGCGATAGACAAATAAAATTCCAAGACCATTTCCAATTTTGGCGACCTGCCACGTCGGCTCAAGATAGCCGTTATAAAACCTCCACCAAATTACCTGTCTTTCATACTTATCCATGCATTTAATAACATAGAAACTGCCGCCCATGGTTCGCACCCCTTCCATAGGTCCCCTTATTCTTTGCTCAATAGTTAGGCTAGTAACTTAGGTTAGGATTTAGGATTACACCTAGTTTAACCACTTAGCACATAGATACTAACTTAGAACATTAGCTCTTAGCCTAGGTCTAGGTTAGATTAACACTAATCTAACCCCTAGGTTAAGTTTAGTTTTAGGTTACTAACATTAATAATTCCAGTTAGGTCTAACATTTCATATACTCAGAAAAAGACCTACAACATGCATTCTCGAACAGGGTTCACTCCTGTACTGCCATTAGGCTACAGAATTATATGCAACAGAATTATTACCTGGTCCACGACCAAGACCTTCCAGATATACTTCGATATCGGGAACCATTCCATTTCACATGATCAACCTGAGTTAGACTCGGGATTGGCTTTATTCAATGAATTCAGACCTTGCAACCTGTGAAAGGTTTATAATTTTTTTAATTCATCACGAATAACTTAAAGCACCACTTGGATCAATACCACTGATCCAAGGCTAGGTCTTAAAGATGAACAACTTCATAATTCGTTCCGAGATCAGATTAAACTCAGATGCAAAATGAAATAAATAAAAGAGTCCAATCATAATCCGACTCAGTCAAAGATCTGCAAAGAAGATACAGTACATATCAAGCATGACTTCTCAATCAAGGAACACATCCTTTTACACAGAAATCACATATCAACACTTGTATGCTTAGGAGGAAGTAACAACAGTTCAGGGTGTTACAAGAATTAAGAACTTGCAAAAAGTTGGTGAGAGAGAGAATTCTTGGAGATGAAGCAAAAACTTTAGAGAAAGAAAGTACTGTACATCTGAGAGGTGTGGAAGATTGTAAATATTCATTATATATCTTGTCAAAGCTTTGGATAATAGATTGTCTTGTTTCTTGGTGGACGTAGCCCACACTAGGTGAACCACGTTAAATCTGGTGTTGATTTATGTCTCTTGTTTTGTATATTTCTTCTAGTAGAATATCCAATTTTATTTGCATGTATGCTTAGATCTGATATATTATTTGTACAACCGGTGTGCTAACCCCAACAAATGCTAAGATAGAAGAGGAATTTGAAATATTTGAACAACACGACCCTTAATGTAAGTATTTATTTTCAAACCTCAATAAATATTGTAGAAGCACTTGGACTTGTATAATATTTGGATTTTTGGATTCTAGGTGCACTTGATTGTTATCCAAATGTAGAATGAAAATTCTATGAGTTTGTAAAACAAAAGGATGCGGTGGTATATTTTGCAGAGTAGCTTGGTCGCAACTTGCACAAGCTTCCAAGGATGGATTTACAAAGGAATGGCCTGCATTTTATAGCTAAGGGTAAGGCCATGAGAAGTGGGTCATAGTTTAAATGAGCTCCAAGATCTTAATTAAAATTTCCTAAAATAGAAAGAGGATTCATCAGTGTTATTGCACCTTTTGTAGGGGCAATGATGATTTTGATTTTTGTGGGAAGATGGCTGCACATGAATTTTTCTACCCCCACCATTATAGGGTTCTAGAAGTGGAGTGAAGTGGAATGTAAGTAGATAAATAAGATTAATTAAATAACTAATTTAATTATTTATAATTTGTGAGGAGATAATTAACCATTTATTTAAATAAATGCTTAATTAATTTAGCTAAAGGGTGTTAGGAACTACTTTAATTAATCCTATAAGCATGATATAATTAAATTAATTAATTCTAAAAGGTAAGAATATGTAATTGGGATTAATTTAATTAATTATAAAGGGTTATGATTTAAATGATAGAATTAATTTAATTAATTCCAAAGGGATATATTCTAGTAGGATAGAATTAATTTAATTAATTCTAAGTGGATGGAAATAAGATAGAAATAGGTATGTATTTTTAGGGTGTCTCCGGATGCACCATGAATGGGATGGGTCTCAACATTTTGAAAAGAAAGGGAATGATCTACCGGAGGTGGATTTGTTAGGAAATCTATTGTTAGTGCTCCATTGGTATGTATGGGTGAATAATAATTACATGAAGTAATTATTATTAAGGTTATGTAAGTTAGTGAAATAGTAAATAATAATTACTAGGGTAATTATTATTTATATATATGTTAGTAATTTGTTATAAGTTGTTTTATATAAAACAACTATAACAAATATATTTGTTGAGTGAGTTTCAACAACTCACATTAATAGAGTTGGGAGAAAAATGTGGAAGGAGTAGTTTGAACTACATCCTAAAATATAGGAATCATATTCCTATATATATGGCTTGTATTGTAAATATGTAATTAACGAGAATGAAAGAGAATATTATGAGTATGGTTTATTGTTTGTAAATTATTTTTACTTCCTATGATCTTTCTGCGACTCCATTCGAGCATCCTCCACATATGGTATTAGAGAAGGTATGGCTCTGTAAAGAGATCAATGAAGGGTAAATTTGCTGCAAGTTATGGTTTCCCCACCTATGTGAGTATTTATTAGCTGTGAGAATGAGAGCTTAGTATTTATATATTTTTAGCAATCTTCAGAGAAGTGCATGAACTACTTTTTTATAGATTATTTGTGTGAGAGTGGACTGGTAAGAAGTGTGCACAGATTAAATAAAGGAGACAAAGGAGTGATTATTTCTTCATTCAAATTTGGCATCATCCTTCTTCAGATTTGGTGCTCAAATTGCATCCAATAGTTTTGATTGTAATTCTTAAGTTGTTGATTCATCTAGAAAATTTTTTCTTGTTGACGTCTATCTCAGGAAGTAATCCAAATTTTAATAGCTTCAAACACATGTAAAAACGTGGATATGGAAAGATCTATTGAATTTTTACAATGGATCTAACAATTTTGATCTGGACCTAAAACACAATCGCTAGCAATTAGGAAAATCACCAATGATTTTTCTGAATCACAAACTATTCCTTAGAAATAGCCACTGATTCTCTACACCATTGGAAATATCTTGAAACCAAATTTCGACACATTTTATGGTTTATAAAATGGAGCTCTAGTTCTCAAGTTATTGTGAAAAAATCATAAGTGGGTTTTTAGTCGATTCAAAGATTCATCATGGAGATCAACAATATTTACATCATGAGCCTCAAAGATAAATCAGGATGATTTAGTAACATGACACTTGAAGTCTAGAGGAATAGGAGGTTGGAGGTTAATCAATGAACTCTCGTTAGTTGCCAACGACGGGGCCGCATATTAGTTATGGTGAAATTTTTCTGGTGTGAGTATTTACTTTAAGTTTTTGCAATGTGCTTTTTGCTGTGTTTTTAGAGTTCCAATATTAGTGTTCCTATTTTCAATTAAGTGGAAATTTCACACTGAGGGGGAACATGATCCAATCTTCCATTTCCTTTATGTCTGCAGTTTCTATGTGTGTATGAGCAAAAGAATTCAACAAAATTTCCTATGTTATTCCCTGCAGTGAGATATTGATGAGGGATGATAATAGTACTTGGCACATCATGATGTGGTTGTAGGTAAACCACTTGAAAACCTTCATTTTTGGTTTGTGGTAAACCACTTTGTAAAACCACCACTTTTGGTTGTTGGTAAACCATATGCAAAACCATCACCTTTTGGTTTGTGGTACTCCACTTTGTAAAACCACCATTCTCGGTTTGTGGTCAACCATATGTAAAACCATCCGTTGGGTTTGTGATCATCCTGTGAAAATCACCTATTCATGAAAGCAGTGCTGCAACTACAAATGTAGGTTTTCCCTTGTTCACACTATGGGGGAATGTTAGGAAATCTATGGTTAGTGCTCCATTGGTATGTATGGGTGAATAATAATTACATGAATTAATTATTATTAAGGTTATGCAAGTTAGTGAAATAGTAAATAATAATTACTAGTGTAATTATTATTTATATATATGTTAGTAATTCATTATAAGTTGTTTTATAAAATAGCTATAATAAATATATTTGTTGAGTGAGTTTCAACAACTCACGTTAATAGAGTTGGGAGAAAAATGCGGAAGGAGTAGTTTGAACTACATCCTAAAATATAGGAATCATATTCCTATATATATGGCTTGTATTGTAAATATGTAATTAACGAGAATGAAAGAGAATATTATGAGTATTGTTTATTGTTTGTAAATTATTGTTACTTCCTGTGATATTTCTGCAACTCCATTCGGATCATCTTCCATAGGATTTGAAGAAATTTTGCTTGGGGTGATGCAAATCTCTCTGGATTTTTCCTTTTCTTTTCCTTTGCAGGAGAGCTATAGGTAGTGGAATGGATCACCTTTGGATATGCTTAACCTCGTCTACACTCTTCTCATGAAATGGGCAAGACCGAATTGCTTGAAACCATGATATTCAACATTTAGGAGTTGCTTTAGATGTGTTGAAGGAACAATTTTGAAGGCCGAAACTACTAAGTTACACATCAATCACATAAAAAATGATCCAAAGTTCATGAAACTTGTCCCACTAGGCGTGCCAAAACTATTGGAGCTATAAATTATGCCCTAGATTTGATCATGAAAGATCAAGAATTTATGGCCAACACGAGACTGTATCCAAGTATAGGACTTGCAACTAGATACAAACCTCTTGAGAAGCTTGAATTCCTCTATTTCATGGATTATGATAATCCATGAAACACAACTAATCCAATGTTAAAACTACTCCTATGGATAGCCTACACT
The DNA here is from genome assembly GCA_018340775.1 of Taxus wallichiana var. yunnanensis. Classification (NCBI taxonomy): domain Eukaryota; kingdom Viridiplantae; phylum Streptophyta; class Pinopsida; order Cupressales; family Taxaceae; genus Taxus; species Taxus wallichiana. The sequence continues at coordinate 161,487,616 of CM031243.1, read as the reverse complement.
GAAAAAATACAAGGAACCAGGGAGAGAGATGAGGGAAGAGATGTAAAATATAATCCTAAGCTAAAAGGGGTGGTGATAGCACTATATTGAAAAGTGGAACTTCTCTAGCTCTAAGTGACACAAATACAAGTTTTTAGAATGAAGATCATAAGGATGCACATGACTCTAATGTGAGAAACTGAAAATAATACAAGATATGCAAAATGGTATAGATATTCATGATAAACAAAACATTTAAAGGAAAGAAAAAATCCATACTTACATTAATTGATGCTTAACAATTTACATATAGATTTGAGGAAAGAGAGTCTTCCATTCATGAGTTACAAAGCTAGAAAGTATGAAATTTGAGTTTAGAGGCATGAAACTACAAAATATGTGATGAAATAAAACATGAGAAGAAACCTTAGAATGTGCATGAACACTTACATTTATAGAACTCATGGGAAAGAGTGAGAGAGGAGAGGAAATGAAGGATTTCCATCTTTGGAGTATCAATCTTGAAAAACTTGTTGAAAGAGATTAGACACCATGATTTCTTGTAGTGTTGACTTGTAGTACAAACATGGATACCATCTTAAAATATCCAAACACCACAACATGATGCCTTGATTAAAGCGCATGCCATCAGACTACATAGGATGATGCCATACTTCATTAAATTCTAGTGGTTGATGTGGTTGATCATTTAGTTTAGACATAGGTGATGACTTCACTTTTTCCTTCGTGGACTTTGATTCTTCTTTGATATGCAACTTTCTTGATTTAATTTAATTTGAATTAAATTTAATTGCAACATAACTATTAGTCCTAATGATGTAAAAATGATTATATACAATAAGATCCAGGAAATAAGTAAGAAATAATGTAAAAACCCTATGAAAGGAGGAGAGATAAGAAGAATTAGATGATTTCGAGTGAACATGAAGTGATATGAGTAAGGTAAAGTGCTGAACATGATGCAAATAACATTGTAACAACTCACCGTGAAATATAGAACCTTGAAACAAAGCCGAAAGGGGAACCCATAGTAGAACGAGAGGCACTTGGGTGCTTTGGTGATTGAATCTGGGTACGATGACTCGTACGAAGCTTAAGATCTACTTTCTTGTGTGGAAAAGGTTTCCTAGTTGATCTCAATTGATTTTTGATGTTCGTACAATGATCGCTGATGATACTTGTAACTTGCAAAAGAGAAGTTCACATACACAAGCCCACAAACTGGATCAAACCTAAAATGGAAAATGTAGAATGGGGAGTTGAACTAACCCTGATGGTTACTCTGAGAGTGAACTTATGACCAAGTGCTACACTACATCTCAGAATCCATTTAGTTCTTGTGTGTGTGTGTAAGAATGATGCCATAGGATGCCCTTATGAAAGTTGCACTTGATAGTGGGTTGTAGCTAGAATGTAGTAATGTAATAGTATGTGTGGCTGGAATAGAATATAATTTTCCTTCCTATTTTATGTATCCAGTATATGCAAACATTTTCCTTGAATGAATGCTAGAGGATTCTTTAGATTGCTTTAGTGCCTTTGGAATGCAAGCTTAAGTGATGATAGTAATGCTTGGTGTTTGGTCCTTGATTTTAAATACTTTACTACGTATTTTTATGATTCTCTTGTTTGAATTTTGTAATTGACAACTGGAAGGCCGACTGTAAGTGAAAAAGGTTCCCTAAAGATAAAAGAGAGCCAAAAGAGCGAGTAAGGTAAGAAAGGGTCGGGCGTCCAAGAGGGACAAGAGCGCTTGGGTGCTGCTATCTTGGTTGGGTACTTGGTGTTTGAAGCCATGGAAGATAAACAAGTAAAGTTTTGACTGGGATGTAGGGTGTGCAAGACAAAATAGAAAACAAGAGACAAAATAAAGAGGCCAAAGATAGTTGTCAATCACTAATTTTCTTTCTTAGGAAGCATGTAAATGCTAGTATGCTTTTAGGACCTAGAAATGTACCCAAGTGCGTAATTTTATGTCTACATTTTCCCCACTTTATGTTGTTGAGTGAATAATTGATAACATAAAGTAGATAAGATATGCATACTTTATGATCCTGTAGATCATGCAGTGAATAACGTCTTTGAGTGGACAAGTGAAGTGTGGAATGATTGCAAAGTGAAGCGTGGAGACTAGGAAAGGAAAGTGACCATAGGGGTGAAGCATATGTGTTGCTTGTACCTGTTGTTGTGCTTGTATTTTTTTGTTGTAGGATGCTTCTTGTTACATATTAAGGACAAACCTACAAAAGAAGAGCAAAAGAGTAGTCAAAGTCTTGTATATGAAAAATATGAGCAAAGTATGCAAGATTATGTAAAAGTGTGTAAAAGTAGTAGTAAAGGAAAGTGTGCACCTGATGTAAAAGAGTGTAAAGGATAGAAATGTGTCCTAAAATGTTGTGAAGAGTGATTTTTTGAGCAATATCATGCCGATAAAGAGTTTTTAGGAGATTTCATACTAAGTGTGATTTTTTTGGGTGATCTCATGCCAAGTGCGATATTTTTGGGTGATCTCACACCAAAGAGCAAGTGTTGGGGAGAGAGGTCTAGTTTTAATCTCCTTCCATGACTTTTCCCAATAAGTACCACTATATATGGTGCATACCAATTTGTTCCTATTGTTCCTTTTGTCTCGATTCTTCCAAATTATTCTGATTGTACCAATTGAAGGAGATAAAATGTACTATGTAACTGGAGGCACGTGCTTGTAACTGTAAAATTGATCTAAAGAATTCTATAAACTGTGCTAATATGAGAAGATGACTGTATATGCCCATAGGACACTAACACCCAGGGGAGGAAACAAGTGCCTAGGTGCTACTGTCTGAGTTTGGGCTCGGTGTATGCATCTTATGTTTTAGACCCATTAGACCCAAGTCGATTTCTGGGTCGTTCCGTGATTGTGTTCCCATGTTGTTTATATCTTTGTGTTGTCTGTAATGTAGCTATGAGATGTTGTAGGGGTAATTTTTTTACCCAATGTATGCCCCCTTGTTTGGGGTACATGCGACGATGGTACAAGAATGCAACCTAAAGGAGAGGACTTGATGTTGTGATGAAGTGTATATCAGCAGTGGGTAGGGGATGTACATGGTAGAAACCAAGGGACATGCAAACAAAGTGGCTAGTAACATGTGTTAGTAGAAAAAGTAGAAAGCATGTAAGACAATGTAACAAACAAGTATGTAGATAACATAGACCACAAAAAGTGGGTTTCAAACATGGGACATAGTTCACAATGTCACAAGAAAATCAAGTACGAAGCAACCAAAAACATACAAATAGTTATCAAACAAGACATAGGGCATATCCCACAAACAATAGCATACAATGGAAAACAAGATCAAGAAAAATGTATCAGATAACCATGGTGGCATATAGTCCTACAATGCAAAATGCTACACATGAAGCACCCGTTATCATGTTAGAAAGATAAATAGTATGTCAAGGCATGTATATATCAATGGAAAGTAATGTGCTAGAAAGTAGAAGTAGTAAATGATGAAACAATAACACCTGTAATGTGTGAGAGTAATAAAGGTATATGCCCCCAGGAGCCTCGGTGGGACTAGAAAAAGGTACAATGCCAAACATCATTACAGCGTGTAAGAACCTATAAGATATCTACATTCACAACTAGAGACCAAGTGAACGCGCATGTGTATATGATAAAGATAATGACATACAAATTATTTGGCATGTAAGTAGAAAAGCTAATGATAATGATAAAGAAAAGTGTGACATGTAAGTAGAAAAGCTAGCAAGAGTAAATACAACCAAGATATGCAAATGTTGTGAGTGTGATGGGATGGTATGCAATGTGTGAAGATGATAGGAGCATCATGCCCCCCAGTGGATGTGTATGAGATGAGGTTCATTTATAAGAACCCTAAACAGTTAAGAATGAACCATAGAACAAGAGTGTGTCATTGGGTAATGTGTGTGTTCCATGAGAATAGATGCTAGAAAAGATGTGTCTTGAAGTTCGAGCATGAAATGTGTAGATGATGTGAGGTTCATTCAGAATTATAGCCTCAATATTTGAGTATGAACCATGGAACTAGAGTACGTCATAGGGTAATGACGATATGTTGTGTATATTAGAGGGTTTGAATGTGCTTAGAAAGATGAGACATGAAGCACAGAGCTTTAACTATGGTAGTAAGCATTAAAGAAAATTGATAATGATGGGCGGGGGAGGGGGTTGAGGAGGAAAGTGTAATGCCCCGAGTGTGTGATGTAGAGAAGGATCAAGTAAACTCATCTAGAATATCATTAGTGTCGAGTCGTGGCGATAGGATCTGGAGTAGATACGTGGTAATCAATATTATGGGTAGCGGTAAGACTTGGGGTTCAGCGACAAGAGCACATGTAGATGACATAAGATTTGTAGAAGAACAACTAACATGGGCCTTATAATATACCTTGAGATGTAATTGTGGTTTCCATAGCTCAAAATTTATCTTGAAAAGCATGGTGTAATGCTTGAATTGACTCTAAGATAGCTGGATTGGTTAGGATTGATAGAGTCATTAGATAGATGATCTAAAATGGCACTCAATTGTGCATATGACATATTGTGAGGGAGATACATAGTGTCTAGGGATTTTTAGAGAACATCTTTTCAAGGTGGGTGCTTTTGAAATAAGTCATGCAACAATATTAGAGGATTTTTAGGAGCCATGAAAGGAGATTGGGTAAAATAAGAAAAATGAGGATCCAAGTGTTTGATCATGATTCGTGTTCACCAAATGATTTAATTTAATTTGAATTAAATCAAATTGCAGAGTAACTATTGTTCCTATGTAAAAAATGCTGATATATAATAAGATTCAAGCAATAAGAAAACAATAATGTAAAAACCTAAGAAAGGAGAAGAGATAAGAAGACTTAGCTGATTTATGAGTGAACATGAAGTGATCTAGGGTAAAGTGCTTTGAATAGGATGAATAAAAAGTCGTAACATTTCTTTGTGAAATACGTAACATGGGAACAAAGCCGAAAGGGGTGACCACAACAGAAAGAGGTGTTTGGGCGTTGGTGACTTAATATTGGTCTGGTCACTATACGAAGCTCAAGATCTACTTTTTTTCGTGTCTCAAGGGTTTCACCTGATTCTTATCATTTGATCACTGATGTTCGCACAATGATCACCGATGATACCAGTAACCTACAAAAGAGAAGTTCACTCTACAAAATCCCACAAACCACATCAAATGTAAAAGGAAAATATAGAATAAGGAGTCAAAATGACCCAATGGTCACCTTGAGATTGTACTTATGACAAATCTCTGAACTAAATCTTAGACTTCATGTAGTTATTGTGTGTGTGTGTGTGTGTGTGTGTGTGTAATAATGATGCCCTAGGATGCCCTTATGCTAGAATGTAACAATATAGTAGTATGTTTGGATGGAATAGAATAGACTTCCCCTTCCTATGATGTGTATGCAGAAGTATGCAACCCTTATCCCTTGAATGGATGCTAGATGGATGCCTTTAGAGTGCTTTAATTCCTTTGGAATGCAAGATTAGGTGATGATAGTAATGTTTAGTGCTTGGTCCTTGATTTTGAACACATAACTATGTATTTATATTATTCCCTTGTTTGAATTTCATAATTGATAACTAGAAGGATGACCCATAAGTGAAAAAGATTCCCAAAAGATAAAAGAGACCCAAAAAGAGCGAGTAAGATAAGAAAGGGCCAAGGGCACCCAAGAGGGATATGAGTTCTTGAGCGCCGCTATCCCATTTGAGTCTTGTGTCTGAAGCCATGGAAGATAAATGTTATGAAATATATTTTTAATGATCACATTAGCGAGTCTTACAGCTGTTTGAGTTAATAAGTTATAAAAATTCTTATATTTAGAATAGGTTACGAGTTGTTGAAACAACTCGTATATAGTTAGTAACTAGTTTCCTATTTTATAGGGAATCATCTCCCTATATAATTGTATTATTTGAATGATATAAATCAGTAGAAATTGCTGTGTTAAAATTAATTACATTCATGTTAGGATCTACACCTGTTCTATCAGTGGTATTAGAGCGACAATTGGAATGTAAGAGCAGATTTCATGGAGGAATGAAATAAAGCTTGGGGCAAATTTAGATATTTTCTTGCCCCGATTATGGAATCTCTTCACGAAATATGTTCGAGATTAGATGAGTTTGAGTAGGTAATTTTTCATTTAATTCATGCAAGCTTGTTGTTTTCTCATCTCCTTTGCATTAATCCATCTGCACACCTCTACTCGCCACAAACCTCCTTTTTGGCTTTGGCCTCGAGCTCCTAGATTTCTGCCCAACTTGCATTTGTTTGGCATTCAAACTTTGCATTTGAATCAAAGCATACTTGACCATGTCTTAAATTTATAATTCTTCTAGGCGTGTACATGTCTGATAGATCTGCGTGATTTTATTTTACAATATTCACTCTCAAGCTTCATTGTAAATATCTTGATGTCTTTACAGTGGAGATTCCACAAAACGTAGATGTAATTATTGCTATATGAAAGAAAGATGTAATTTTTTGGAGTCTTTGCAGTATTGCATGGATTCCAATACCCAACAAATGTATGACTCTGTTATCTGCCTAATCGTGTATTCAGTGAACTCAAAGATTGGGTTTTGGATCACCAGCATAGATATGTAAAGCTCCATTCCTTTCAAGTCTGTTGCATTTGTAAAGCTCCACGGATCTGCCGAACTTGAAACCGGCCATTGAGCTATTGTTGGGAGTCGTATTTGAATCATTGGACCAAACACCTTTTGCACAAATTGAAATACGCCGTGTCCAAGCCGTCCACCTCACATGCATGCATAATTGATTTTTTGTGTAGATGACAGAGTATTGAAATACCACGTATAAGGAGAACGTGTTAATCTCAACACTATTGAAGCCTGCATGGACTTGATTCGACATGCTACCTGCTCCGTCAAGCGTTGTCAAGAGAGCACTCTATGCTGCATACAACTCGACACTGATCGACTTGTTGCATGTCAAGGAATGAAGATCGAACCCACCATCAATGCCACGTATTTCCATGAGGATTTAAAGTTCTACGTGTCAATGAATATTATTGTACAAAGGTATCTGTTGTGTACCATGCCATCCACCATCCACGCATCCACTTCAATCACTCCTCAAAACCGTTATCTGATCCATGCATGGTGTGTTTGATATAGATTTATCGTTTTACATTTCATTTCTTTTTAGTGTCATTTTTGTCTCCGACAGTAAAGATTAGTATCTCATTTTCATTATGTCACGAAATATTAGCATATGTATTGTCTATAGTGAATATTGTCATTAGATTTATGACTTTAGTGTGATTTAGTACTTGTGTCCTCATTTAAAAGTAATTTTTTCTATTACTTTTTTAAGTCGTTTGTTTCAAATAGTGTTCCAATATTATTGTCTTGTCAAAGCAAAATAATTATACTTTGAGTCTATCGATTGATATGTGAAAATATCATAGTCGGTCAATGTTAATATCTTTATCATCTCGTCATTGCTCGAGTATAGTCGTCTTGTGGAGTCATTAATTTTTTTATAAAAATAAAATAAAATTGCCTCACTTTTAGCGGATGCATTTTTGGTGTAACCCGACCTCTGAGTTGAGAGGAGAGTTGTAATTGTGCTTCATGATAAAATCCTCACCGAGCTAACAACACGATACCGCAGGTTGGAGGCATCAGAGGTTGGAGGTCAATCAACAACCTCTCATTAGTCGCCATCGACGGGGCCGTACAAATGAATTGGTGGCATTTTTTCAGTTGCGTGTGGTGTGCTTCAAATTTCAGTGTTCTTGATTTCTTAGTTTGTAGAATAAGTGGAAATTTCACAATGTGGGGGGGAACGTGATCCAATGTTCCATTTCTAATTTTCAATTTGTGTGTATAAGCAGCATCATTCCTCGATTTTTCGATGTTATTCCCTGCAGTGAGATAGTGATGAGAGCTGATGATACTACTGCAACATCATGATATTATGGTTGTTGGTTATCAATTTTGAAAACCATCCCAAAGGTTGGTTGGTTTTCCTGAAAACAAAACCATATTTTGTGGTTATTAGTAATCCACTAGAAAAATTATCCAGAGGTTGTTGATCTGCTTCTAAAAACCATCCGTTGTGTGGTTGTTGGTTAACCATCCAAAGGTTGTTGGTATTGTCTTAGAAACCATATAGAACATGAGCAAGCTATGAAGTGAAATGTTGTAGTACAAGGTAGGTTTTCCCCATGTTCACACTAAGGGGGGTGTTAGGAAATAGATTTGTTAGCGCTCACATTAGCGAGTCTTACATTTGTATGGGTTAATAAGTTATAACAATTCTTGTATTTAGAATAGGTTACGAGTTGTTGAAACAACTCATATATAGTTAGTAATTGGTTTCCTATTTTATAGGGAATCATCTCCCTATACAAATGTATGATTTAAATGATAGAAATCAACAGAGATTGATGTGTTAAAATCAATTACACTCATGTTAAGATCTCGCACTTGTTCTATCAATAAACAAGTAAAGTTATGATAAGAACATGTAGGGTGTGCAAGACCAAATAGAAAACAAGAGACACAACAAAGAGGCCAAATATAGTTGTCAATTACTAATTTTCTTTCTTAGGAAGCATGTAAATGCTAGTATACTTTTATGACCTAAAAATATACCCAAGTGCATGATTTTGTGTCTATATTCCCGAGTAATGAGCAGAGTTTCCTCTATCATGCAACACTTGAATATTTCCTCCTTAACTATATAACACTCTCTCTATGCCACATAGGTCTTTCCATTCTCTATTGCATGGAATTTTACCCAAAACCATATTCCTTAGTCCGCGGTCTTATGAGAACTCGCATAACACTATGATTTGGAAACATGCAATACAATATGATTTTGAAACTGCGGTGCACTACGTTAGTGTCATGGTTTCTACCCTCAATCACACCCGAACTTGCTTTATTTTTCTATGTAGAATCTTGCAACACCTTCTTTTGCATCATGGATTTTAAATTGGAAGACTTCATCCTTAGTACCACAAAATTGAAAAACTCTGCGAAATGTTCTATGTTTCAAGTCTGCGTAACAATGTGTTTGGACATACAAAGAAGCACTAAGTTTCTCATTCCTTTTCTCACTCTGTGGATCATATCCTTAGCCAATTTTCTAAATTTTCTCGTGGGTGAGTAAATAAACATAGATGATCAACTTCCTCAATGCTACAAAGGTCTAACCAACCCCGCGAAGCACCAATTATGCCAATATGCGCATAAGTCTCGAGCTCTTGATTTCTTTATTCCATGGGTTAGGATAACTTTGTGGAATGTTAAGTAGGTAATTACCTTAGCTCATGTTCACCTAGGTACTTTATTTACCTCTATTGTATTTATCCTCACCCACCTATGTGTGTGGATATTTCTTTTACCTTATTTAGATATTAGGAGATATTATCTAGTTACATTAGGTATAGTTCTTTCCTTGATCTATGGTATTGACTAGTTCTTTCCTTGATCTATGGTATTGACTAGATCCTTGATGTCTAGTTCTCTTCTAAATCTATGGTCTTGAATAGTTCTTTGATGACTAGTTATTTCCTTGATTTATGGCTTGATCTATGACCTTGACTGGTTCTTAGATTGTTATTCCTTGCCTATTTAAGCAAGGCCCATTCTCAATGTATTGCATTGAGTTCCATAATATATGATATTGTTTCTCATTTGTTTGTAACGGTTTTATGTAAAGTTATTTTGGTGAATTGCTTTAAAATCCTTAGCCCTTGGTCATATGGTATGGTCATATGAGGGCTTAAAACTTGTGATTCCTACTAGTAGGTGCTTAACTTGAGCCCCCTCTAATTTTATTTGTGTGGTGAAGGCAACAACAATTTATTTTGTTTTAGTGGCAACTAAAATAAATAACAGAGAAAAATATTAAAAAACTTGTATCTTTTGATCGGTAACTCGGTTTTGAGTGCCGTTTTTTTTGCAAAAGTGCTTGTTTTTTCGTGCTCTTTCCATTGGAGTTATTTATTTTGATACTTTCACTATAATTATAAAGTTCCAAATATGGAGGAGTGTTGTAATCAATTGTGGATGCAATTTTGGCTAAGCTTGACGTCTTAAATTTTGGGAGTTACAGTTTGTACCTATCATGGATTCTAAGAATGATATGCTTTTCTTTGAAGTATGTGGACTTCAAGAGGATATTGTAAAATTTGTGGAAGAAAATAGATCACTTAAGAAGCGAAATTCTCTTCTACAATCACTCATTCACGATAAGGATACAATAATACACTCCTGCAGAACAAACTTTCTAGCCTACAACATCACCATCATATTGTGGACAACCATATCCATGCTCCTAGTCCACTTGCAGCTTTTGTTTCTCTTGTACCCACTAACATTGATCTACTAGTCTTTGAGCCTGAACCTACTTTTGATGCTTCTAAACCTGTGAGGCTTGTTACTACATGCTCTTCCACATCTGTGCCTATTACAGTACCACATGTTGTGTATCCTACTTTCAGTGCATGGATTTTTTGAGAAGCATACCACTGCATTCAGATCTCGCATGCTCCATTCTATGGGTCTCACTAGCAGAGTCATTGGCAGACATTCACAGGGTATTGTTTCCTCTATTCCACATGTTAAGTGGAATTCTTGTCATGACATTGGTTTTCGAGTAGATACTTCATTGGGATCACACATTGATAGAGCTCCTTTTTTGTTCGCTTGACTCTTTCTGAGGATCATGAGCAACACATGAGTTCTGCACCTTCACTTAAGCTTGAGAAACCTGAGATTTTAGTTGTCAGACATGATCAACTTGACACACATTCTGATGTTCTTTTACATGTACCCATTGTGCATTTTGCACCAAGTCATATCCAGCATCTTCTTCATCCATCCATGTTGATTTGGGGTGGATATTTGATCACTCATGGAGGTGACATAGGCATTCATTGAGAGGACTCTATAGGCATGGCTCCTCCACCATTCGGCCTCTTGCTCCACTTTCTATACCTTCTGCATTGTGATGCTTCTTGTTTTGAGCATTTTCTTTAGCAGGTGTAGTGTATCTCTCTTGTTTGTTGAGAGATTTTATATCTGTATTTTTGACACTTTTGGCATTTTGACAGTCTCTCTTGTGGGGAGCTATTTTGGTGGAGCCCAATGTTAGTTTTTCAGTGTTCGAGTAGTTATTTTGACAACTCATATAGATTTGTAGCACCACTCCACCCATTCAACAGTATGGGAGGGTGTGGTGTTGATCTTGCTTCTTCGGGTTTTGTGTCCTTGCCTTGTTGCTTTGGTTATTATTCTTGGATTGTGGCACACACCTATTTGCAGTAGTTGATTGAATTATGTTTGGTGTTTTGTTTGCACTTTCGACATCACTTCGTTGACAGTCTCCTTGTATGGAGCTATTCTGGTGAAACCCAATGTTAGTTGTTTTTGAGTTTTGTGATCGAGTAGTGGATTCAGATCACAATGCACACCAAAATTCTTCAACATTATATGAGTTTTTGAGCCGAGCTTCTTGGGATGCCTTGGAGCGGGTTTTACTCCCTTTACTTTGTTATTCTTGGTTTTGGGTACCTTACGGTGTCCCTTTTCCCGATTATTGTACATGAGTACCTCATCGAGGCCTAGTTGCCAGGACTCATCTTGTGGACATGCCACTTCTATTTTTTTCCCTATCTTCACTTGAGGGGGGGTGTTAGAGTAGGTAATTACCTTAGCTTATGTTCACCTACGTACTTTATTTACCTTTATTGTATTTATCCTCACCCACTTATGTGTGTGGATATTTCTTTTATCTTATTTAGATATTAGGAGATATTATCTAGTTGTTAGATATAGTTCTTTTCTTGATCTATGGTATTGACTAGTTCTTTCCTTGATCTATGGTATTGACTAGATCCTTGATGTCTATTTCTCTCCTAAATCTATGGTCTTGACTAGTTCTTTGATGACTAGTTCTTTGATGACTAGTTATTTCCTTGATTTATGGTTTGATCTACAACCTTGACTGGTTCTTAGATTGTTATTCCTTGCCTATTTAAGCAAGGCCCATTCTCAATGTATTGCATTGAGTTACATAATAATATATGATATTGTTTCTCATTTTTTTGTAAAGGTTTTATGTAAAGTTCTTCTGGTGAATTGCTTTCATCTTATTGATCGTGGTGTTTGATTAGCATCTGTGTTCTTGGCTTGGTACGATCTGGTTATCGTTCCTTTCATGGAACACTATATTTTTTGCACTCCATGGAACACTAATTTAGTGTCCCACAGTTTTCTTGAGTAGAAAATGGTTAAGTCCATTTTTGATGAGTTGTTCAAAATTACATGGGGTGTAATTTTGGACAACAAGCATTTGGAATTTGGTATACATTATCACTAATTTTGACTTCATAAAATTACAATGTGAATATTTAAAATTTTTATGAAGTGTCTTTTCTCATAGTTTATCACCCTCATCGTGATCATTTTATTCTCGTGATCATTTTGGCCTTTGTTTCATCCATTTTGAATGAGTTCTTTTCCCGCTTATATTGTAAACCATGTTTTAATTAATTAATATTTACCTTGTTATTTAATAAAATTAAATTTATTAAATTTTAGGTTTTTTTAATTAATAAATATTAATTTAATCCTCATGAAAGTTGTTCGACAAACTTGGAAGAACTTTTCTTATTTTCCCAATTTTCATGAGCATTTAATCAGCGCCACAAGCAATTACCAAGGGCAATTATTATTCTGCTTCCAATTGCTGTGGAAAATTACAATTTTGCTTCCATCATCCATAAATTGGGAAGGAGATGGTTACAAGAAGTTGTAGAAGCGGGAGAAATTGGGAAGAAGAAGAAACAAGGAAAATATTGTAGACATCCAGAGCCAGAAGAAGGAAAAGTTTATTCTACAAGAACTTCTAAGCTTTCACATGGAAACTTAGTACATGCATTAACTAGATTCAGGAAACCTTGAAAGCTCCAGGTAGGTGTCTCACTTTCAGAATCATAAGCTTACAAGAAGCCATCCTTCTCCATTTTCTCAAGGTACTTCATGCTCATGCAAGTTCTGATCTGTATGGTATGCTAAATTTGGTTCGAGCTTAAAATAATGAAAGAAGACTCAGGTTTAAGAGTCTTTATTTTCTCTACATGTTGTATATTTTTATTTAAGCTATTTATTTTGTTTTATCATGTTATATTTGGCACATATACAAAAGATCATGCACTAGCCAAAGCTAAAAATCCACACATGCAAAAGAGATGCACCACACATAAATCTGGCAAGAGCCCACGCATTGGTCAAAATAAGAGTTCAAGATCATTGTCCACGCAACCCAAGGAAGAAGATCACTGTTCATGCATTGCCAAAACATTGGTAGAGCATCATACAAAAAAGAGGAAACCCTCCACGCATTGGAAAAGAAGACAAGCCAAGGTAATAAATTCCCACGCATTTGCAGGTTCAAAGCTAATCCACACAGTCCAAAAGAGCATGCATTTAAAGGAGATATCTATCCAAAACGCCTTCATGAAGAAGAGGGAGCTGTCCACGCAAAGGAGGTAGAAAACTAGTCAAAATAAGATCAAAGAAGACCACTTTCCATGCATGCAAGGCCATTCATGCCAAAGGAAGGTCATCATGCATTCAAAAGAAGTAATACAAAAATGAGAATACAATCCATATATATTCACAATCAAAGAAAAGCCTACGCATGCATAGCTATTTTTAAAAAAGAAGAAGGGTAAGGTCACACATTACCCAAAGGGAATTTTTCTACGTAGATCTAAAAGCAAAGGAATAAAAGGCTAGATAGTTTAGAAGACCATATATTTACTTGTGGAGGTCAGCAAAAGCTCATGCATAGCTGTTCAAATAAGTTCAACGCCTTTTCAAAGAGAAATTAGTCCTCCATGCATGCACAGGCACTCAAAGCAATAGAAAATGCATGATCAGGCAGAAAATCCCATGCCAAATGTCAAGGAGTTTAAATAATTATTCAAAATGCACAACCGAGAATAATAATAAAATAATCCAAAATCATTGTATTTTTGCTGTTTGTGATTTGAGCTAGTCTCAATTTTTTTTGTTTTACCGCTTTGAAAAATTTATAACTTGAAATCACTAATTTGTTTTATTTAAAAATAATAATAAAGAAAAAAGAGCTTATTTTTCTTGCGGTGACGGTGGTCCGGAGACTTAGACTTGACACCTTCCCAATGTATGCTTCCTTTTGCTTTCTGCTTTAAAAATTCATAATGGGTGAACGCTCTAACAAATCGGTGCTCAAGTATGCATATCAAGGATTAATTCCAGCATCATCCTTAAGCTCAACATGCGATAATATTTTAGATACTAATATGGGTCATGTGGATATGATCCAATTTTGCGACAGGGTAAGGAGGGAAGGAAAAACCTGTTTTCTCAAAAAGGCTCTATCACTGCGGCTTACCTCAAGTGGCAACATTTCTAGTGGCAATACAATGTCCCAAGTTTGTTTTGGCCTATGCTGAACACTCCGACCCTAAGTGTCGGGGAGTATTTAATGAAAAAAATGAACCCCTTTTGCTCAACTCTCATGAGCATATGGAAGATATGTTAAAAGTGCCACTTTATGAAGAAAATGTTGACATAACGCAAGAATTGACATAACAATTTTGGGATGAAAATCCCTTGAGATGGTAAAAAATGGCTAGTAAAAATGGTTAGTCAAATTGAAAAACTCTCACTTCAAGGATGCCCAAAAAATGGTTTCGTGTGGAGTTTCATGAAGAAATAGGAGATATGATCACTCTCCTTAGCAGGGTTTTTGGTCTCCCTTCTGCCAAGAATTTCCATCCTTGGATGTACAAATTCATTTATATCATTCTTGATGCGAAGATGTTTGTTGTATCATCGAAATACTCTCCATAAGCAGTTGATTGAGGTAAAAATGATTGGTCATTTTTACATGACCTCATATTTGATCTATGTTGTAGCAAGGAGGATATTTTTAGGGCTGACAACTAGAGGTACAATGGGTCCTGGTAAAAATAATGTTTTCACTTTTACCCACAACTTGAGTTCAAGAATGGTTCTCACCATTTCCGGAGGGTCAACGATGCCTTCCTTTTCTATATAATCTAGTCACTAGGGAGAAATCCAGAAGAAAGGTTTTCAGAGGATGCCAAAGCCATAATAAAACAATGGGGAACTTGGTATATCCAGTTTCCTTCTTACTCATATATATGAGTTAATGGATTTGTGGGAGATCCTTACAAAATTCCTAAATATGTCAGTGATTGGCGTTGATGGAACTTTCATGTCAAATTTTCAAAGTTCATTTCCTACTTATGGATAAACATAGAGGAGGCATTCATTTCCCAATTTAGATAGAGAATAAAAATGTCCAAGCTCTGTAGTGTAGAACTGATGGAAAAAGAATTTTCCCACATCACCATACATTCTTTCACAAGTAGGGCTCAGTTTGATATTAAAGGGTCCATGGAAAAATCCCTAGGAGCAAGATACAAGCACAAAGCAAACATAGAAGACTATTGGGTAGAATGTGCAGATGACAGGGAGGTAAGATAATGACAATTTTCTCATCTCACACTGGCTCAAATAGAAAATTATGGATTGAGAGATCCTCCTTTGACCCTTGCCGATAATGGAATTGATCTTATGGATCCTACCTATGATCAGATTGTTTTCACTCCACTCCCTAGTATTGATTGGAGTAAAGGAGATGAAACTTCTCTAGATACCATAAATCAACCCATGTTGAGAAGAACTATGATGTGGTACGAGAACCAAATAGCCAATCCTCTCCCATTTCAGGAACATATTTCTGAAATATAGAAACTACCAACGAGGGGAGGAATCACACAGAAAAAGGTGGTGCAAACTTCTTCACAATAGTCTCCACCAACATCATCACACACATCTCAAAGGCAAAGTCAATGGTTACCCAAATCTATCTCTAACAAATAAGTAGTGCCTCAAAGGTCGGTAAAAGTGTGCATCTTGGGAAGGAAGAGAACATGTTTTAGGTATTTCTACCCCAAACTCATCTATTCACATCACTGAGAGTTCCAATAGGCCCACTAAAGATCCAAGTCATCAATGTTAGACACTGGAGTCCAAACAAATCCCAGTGGTACAAATATCCAATTCTTCCGAGCATCAAGGTGATAGGAATATTTCACAAGAACATGAGGGTAATCAAGAATGTGTTGCAGATGCCACTTCACCAAGGATTGAGGCCACAAAAAAATTACCTACTAGTTTTAATCATGAGGAAAGTAAAGAGGATATCCCTTCCAATTCTTGACTTTGTTGTGTCAAACTAATGAACGAAACACTTGCTGGGTTGATTCTAAAATCAAAAAGAGGAAGAGATTGATCAAAGTGGCCAACATTGATCTAGAGGCTCTTTCTTCCCTTTCCAATGAAGTTGTGCCCAAAAATCCTAAGGTCTTCTCCAGGGTTGTGATTGATAATAGTGGAGATAAATTTGCAGAAATTGCAGTTCCAACAATTGAAAAGGATCGTGGGGACATGACAATCACTGACTATGAAGTATCCAAAATAGCCCTTGGAAAGACCACTTTTGAAAGTGATGTTGCTATGGAAAAATATTCAATGAACAATGTGCTTAAAAGGTTGGAGAGATACAAATATCAAATTTCCCAACTCAAAGAAGAGAAGAATCAGTTGATCTCATACGTTCAACATTTGATTAGCCCAATTGCGTCTTATTTTCCTGTTCCAGAAATGGTGGCCATCCTAGATCAGGAAATTCTTAATCAATCCAAGGATGTGATCACTCTAGGGCATATTCTAAGGTCTTGGGTTTTGAGATAGAAAATGGTGGGTTGAGAACAATTGATGAGGTGATAAAAATATTTAAGAATATTAATGCTTAGCTTGATATAGTGTTTCCATTCACAGAATGCCTCATTGCAGAATTAATAACTATAGATCAGATCTTTCCAAGTCTTCAGGATCTTTCCCGCATGGAATCTACATTCTTATCTTCGGAAGGAATACTTGAGTTTGATCATCACATGACATGAATTCTATGGCTAAACCATGCTAAGTCTAGGAAAATGATTTTGGAAGACTTAGTAATTCAATTTGACAGTTTGTGTGATGAATCTTATACTACACTCTCTTCCATTCAATCCTTCATCGAAGATATTCCTTGTACCTTCATGAATGAAAAAAACCAAAGGAATTCAGTACAACATCTAGTGGAGAAATTCGTGAAATTGATACATGAAATGTACACACCTATTGATAATTTTTCCACTTCTTCTATGGATCAATGTTTCAAGATCAAACACCTTTGTGAAGAGATCCAATCTAAAGTTGCAGACCTGCATACCATACTAGGTAAGATTCTTGAACTGTAGGTACTTTGTGAGGCTTTGGTCTTCTTCCAAGTTGTTTTCCAGAGGAAGAAAAGATGCACCAGACATTGTAGAATCTCAAATATTTTGAATTGGTGAAGAATCAGGATCCTTGTTTCACCAACAGAATGATGGGATAATTCCCTATGTTATCTAATGGGTGGGAGAGTCCATTTCTCATATAGTTGAGATAGGAGACCCCACTTTAATGGATAAGGCACTTGGGTCTTGTTATATGTTTTAAAATGGTATTTTAAAGTGATGTTATTATTGAACTCACTTTTGGAAGACTTTTGATAACTTAAGTGGTTTCTAATTTTAAGTTACTTTTTAATGGTTGGTTGAAAAAGTCAAAGTCACTTAAAGTATCCTCATTTAATGTTCATGTAAACCCTAACTACTTTGTAACCAAATTTTGGGTTATAAAAGTAAGTTAGGGGCTCATTTGTAAGGGTGAATTTGAGAGAGGAGAAGAAAATATTTTTGTGCAAGCTTTGTTTCAGGAAAGAAACTTTGTGTTCTTTTGTGAAGACATTTTGGAGTTAATGAAATATGAACTTTGTGTCCCATTCATTATCTCTTGTAGCATTTGATGTTCTTATGTTCATTAGATGTTAGTGTTTAAATCTTGCATGCAAATATTATCTTTGATCTTATTGTCAACTCTATTAATATGTTTTTCTTGTTCACAGTGATCAAGATCTGATATTTAATTGCTCATGTGTGTTCCCTTTCACTTATTCTTGTTTAGCTGATTCAAACTCTGTTTCATTTGAGTTAGTTGTTCATTGTTCCACTTCTTCTATATGAATTATCAGGCTCTGTTTTTACCTAACTATTGTATGATCCTTCCATCCATTTCTTTCCTTCATTTCATTCCATTTCCCTCATTCACACTTCTTTCCATTTGATGTCCCAAAACACCCCCACATACAATTTTGAATGTATAGATGTAAATATAGTTTTGGTTTTCAATAAAGGAAACCTCACCTTCATTGAGGAGGGACTTTGTTAGTTGATCATTGCATGTCATTTGCATGTATGCAAATCCATTTGCTAACAATATCTGAATAAGAATTCATAAAACAAATGGGAATAGAAGAGTACCTACACATGTTCCTATTTAGGGAGAATTAAAAAAATTTCAAAGGAGGAAAGCAAACCACGACCAAGGAATAAGTTCCAAAAGATATAAGGAAGATGGGCATGTACATAGAGAAATAAAAGTGTTTTTGAGTGTATAATACATAAATATCAATACATAAGGAAGAAAATGTCGAAACATGTATGGGAGGATTTGTATGAAAGAAATATGATTAGGCAAATGGAGTGAGTTATATGTGGAGGTGATGATAAAATCCAAATAGGTTGGATATTTTTACCACCAATTATTTTAGAGAGGTATAAATTTGCAATTTTGATAATTTTTTCTTATTTTGGAATTAAAAAAATTATACCAACAAAATAAATAATTAAAGTTTTTGTCATACAATAAAGTATATTCTTCTTTATGAGTTGAAAATGTAAAATTTATAAAATTTAACTCTACACAATTATATTGAATGTTTGTTATTCCATCCCTTAAGTTTCCTATTATAAAATAAATGTGAAAATATATTTATGTAAATATATACCATTCTTCTATATAATTAGTTTAATTTAATATAAACAATTTCATTGTAGTGAAATTTCAATAAAACTAATGTAGTTGTAAACTCAAAACTAGAGTGAATCTAATTAAGGTATATACTAAATTAGTAGAGATGAATTAAGATAAAAGATACAAAAACATACAATATATCTACATGTCCTAATCATGTTCTAGTTAAATAATATAAATATAAAATCTCTAGATAATATAGATTAGAAGTCATGATTCTAGTTTAGGAACATATTCACCCAAAAAAATTGTGATGAAGTGATAATGATTTGAATATAGAGGAAGAAGCTATGCCGAGTTTTATTAAGATTATCATAAAATTTTGGAGTTTAAGATGAGTCTAGGACATGTTCTCTTGTACACAATAGAAAAATTTGAATTTTTTTCTCTTTGTGTTTGATTTTTCCTTCGATGGTCTGATCTAAATTAAGGTTTTTGTACTTGATTTTTCTATGTTATAAGGATTTGGATCTATGATCATATATTCATGATCAATATCATTTAAATGTGTATGCATTATTCTTTATGAAACCCTAAATATTTTTTTAAGAGCTAAAAAGGGGTTAGTATGATATAGTACAACTTTCTCAACCCCCGATAAGTTAAAATTTACCTATATAAAGATACATCGAAGATTTATCAAAGCTATGTAGTTCTTCCTCCTAGTTTGTGTGTGAGAGCATGTCATATCAATATAAAAGCTACATGACACTCCCTAAACTTAGTGGTATAAGATATAACAAGGATAATTCATATTTTATAAATAAGATTAATCATTCTTGTAAGTGAATGCGCAAATGATCTTATGATATTATCTACTTGAACATGATCTTGTAAATGAGTCCCCCATTAAAATGGTTTTAGGTGAATTAATTATATAGTGATCAATACTAGAATGTGGGAATTTTTGGCATGAAACCAACTTAATTTATAATAAAAAAATAATTACAAGAAGGACCCAAAGAAATTTTTCATTTGCATAAGTTTGAGTAAAAATGAAGGCGGGGAAGACACATTGGCCTAGGGTTGAAAGATTGGTTCATTCTTCCCTACATGGGATAATATTTGCAAAACATAATAGAATGATCAATTAAAAAGGAAAAGGGTTAGGATACCCCTAAAACACATCATAATAGAAGAATGAATATCTGGAAAGTGTTTATGAAAGATTGCAAAAACAATATGAACTAAGAGAGTGGTACACATGCTTATTAATTTGTTTATTCCATTTGTATGCATATTTAAATTAAGACTAAGCTATTGAAAAGAACCTAACACCAAGTAGATTCATAACCTAGTTAATTTAAGAAAAAAAATCATGATAAAGCCATGAAAGGAAAAGCTAAACTAATATGCATAAAAACATGAATCAACATTAAAATTCAAACCTATCCTTTGATTGTTTGGATGGGATTTAGATTGTAGATACTTCCTTTATGAGCTGAACACAACTATGCACGATCAAAGGATTTCTCCAAGGAAGAGGAAGATATCTCACCAATATGGCTTGATTTTTATTTTTGGTTCTTCTCTTACTACTCTTGGCCAAGTAGAAAGGGGATATTTACTTGATTCAATAAGCTTTCCAACATGAAATGCTCTTCTCAAGTGTAAATGTCTTGCAAGGACATGGTGTAAGTTGAAACATGGTGTACTAGGTTCTTTATATAGCTTTCCATTTTTGGAGAAGCTTGCAACCTAGTGAATGTGGGATAAAGGTAAAGTAGAATTAAAAAGGGATAAGTATGATTATAAGAGATTAATTAGAGATTAGAAACTCATGGGAGTTGGGGGTGATTTAATTAATCAAATAAGATTAATTTATGGACTAAGATAAGATTAAGAAGCCATTTGGAGATGATTTAGAGGGAAGATAGTAGAATTTGAAGGATTTACCGAGGGTGGGGGGTTAACCAATAAGAAGGTTTATTGATTAAATACGAGATTGAAAGGATTAATTAACTAATAATGGTTAATTAATTAATTAAAAGAGGATTATAACTAACAAAGTTGTTAATTGGCATCTAGGATGTGGTATGAAGCTAGTTAATTAACGCAATATCGGTAATTGGTACCGAGGTACATGGGAATGTTAGCTAATTAGCGTAAAATTGCTAATTATAAATAAATGATGGGAAAGTGGTTAATTATTGCAATTTTAATATTAAAACCGCATAGTCGATCTAGGTATCTACATTTGTCCCTCTTTGATGTGGTGTAGCGCAAAGATGCCATTTCAAAGATAATAGACAATTATATTAATGGAAGGATAAAAGAAATATTAGTAGGATGGATGATGCCCCTTGGAGTGTCGGTGGGGTGATAAAAGAGGTCGATTGACACTCAACATTAAGAAGAGAAAATGTCATACTTGACGAGAAAAGCTCAATGTTGGGGAGACAATCGAAAATATACTAAATATCGATCCTCTCATAATGCCAGTATGAACTATTTTTTAAGTAATGTCGTGTGGTCATTGTCATTGATGCGGGATATGCTTTTCTTAACAGATCATGTCGAAGAAAAGTTCATACTAATGGAAGGGATTAAAACTTGGCTTGGTTGGCCATTGTTCAATTTGATTGAATTTGGTGCTCATGCCTCAAGCGGAGGAAGAAAGGGAGGGGAGGGAAGAAACGAGTCATGGGGATAACTATGTCTTGGAGGAATACGTAGAAGAAATGGAAAATGATAGGTAGAAAGTTAGTGAGAATGGAAGATAAGATAGATGATAGAAGGGAAGATCGTAGCATAACGTACACACCATCCTAGCTCAGAAGTACCTTTTATTTAATGTAAGCACACAAAAAGGGTAAAATGACATGAAGAACCGTAATACTGATTTTTTTCATTGCTAAATGACATACTCAAAGTAATATACATAATCAATGCAATACGAGAAAGTAAACAAACAAGCACAAACAAATAAACTTAAAAAATCAATTCTTAAGACAATTGTACCGATGTTTTTTATCATCCATTGTAGTTCCCAAATGTTCGAGCTATACGATACATGTTAAAATGATGCCCCAAGAAAGGATACATACAAAGGAGTAGATGGATGGCATAAAAGTACCGTGAAAAGTAACGTGCACTATGAAACTACCTCAAGCAACAATAAATGCCAGAAAGATAGAAATATCAAATAAACCAAATTTTTCAATGAAGGAAGATCACAAGATGATCTACATTCATATACTAGAACAAGAAAACACTTAAATAGGATGTTTGGTAGGATAGTTTCCAATTTTTAGTGGTTTTGAGTTTTTCATTTGTTTTTGGATTTTGCGATTTTGAATGTTTAGGATTTTGTCACGAGTTTTGTAAATGTTTTTGTATTTTAGAATGTTTTGCCAAAGTTTTGGATTTTGGAAGATTTTACCAATATTTTGGGATTGTGAAAGTTTTATGAAAGTTTTTGGATTTTTGAGGATTTGCTGAATTTTTAGGGGTTTTGAAAGGTTTTACCAATATTTTTGGATTTTGGAGGTTTTAACATTAGTTTTTGGATTTTGAAGGTTCTACCAATGTTTTTTAAAATTTTCAAGGATTTTACCAATGTTTTTGAATTTTTAAGGGTTTAACCATTTTTTTGGATTTTTGAAGGTTTTACCAATGTTTTTGGATTTTGAAGGTTTTACCAATGTTTTTGGATTTTGAAGGTTTTACCAATGCTTTTAGATTTTGAAGGGTTTTACATATGTTTTAAGATTTTTGAAGTTTTTACCAATGTTTTTGGCTTTTTGAAGGTTTTACCAATGTTTTTGAATTTTTGAAGGTTTTACATTTTTTTAGATTTTCAAAGGATTTTACCAATGTTTATGTATTTTTGAAGGTTTTATGAAAATGTGTATAGGAAAACAAAGATGCAAAGATACCCCCAGCAAGAGGTGAGAATACATGAGGGATAATCTTGCATATATAAGAGTAGGATAATCTGATCAAAGCCAAGAGCGTTAGGTTCAAAAATATGATGAAATTAAGCCAATGAAGAAATAGAAAGGATTGAACATTTCCCAGTGTAATCTAGCCAAGAAACACATGATAGAAAGAAGTAGAAGATTATTTATTAAAAGAAGGGACAAAGTTTCCCTCAAACATGGTAAAAAGACAATCTTATACACATGGATTTTATGAATGAAGTAGAAGAAAAGTGTGAATGATATGGAAGGATATGGAAAATGTAGCTAGAATATTGGTGAAGAAAAATTAATTGGCTAAAGGCACAAATTATGAGACGAAATACAAACTAAAGAAAGAGTGTGAACAAGGTCTAAACAATACCTAGTAACATAATAGCCCTATTTTCTCATCGATATATAATGTGGGTACATGGAAATTAATTAAGTATCGATGTGAATATTTGATAGGTAATAAGTGAAGAAAAACTAGCCAATTTGTAGGAATGATTAATTTGGAAAGTTAATTGGTGAATGAAGGGTGGAAGGAGAGCCATACATTGCTCCACTTTGCCCGGCCAGGATGTCTATAGCCCCGAAAGAGAAATTTTTAATTCTATTTGCACCATTTCTATATTTCTAATCAGGTGTCCATAACATTGGTAGAGATATTAGAAATACCCCTAGAGAGAGTTTAAATATTGATTTACTTTTTTCTTTGATTTTTGATTTTTGATTGATTTTAAATTTATGAAAACTTACTTCATCTTTCTAAATTATTTCAATAAGGGGTTAAGATCCTTGATGGCTTGATGGAAGGATGTGGAAGTGTTAAAAATACACTCAAAATGACTTTAAAACAAGTTCATTAATTATATGATAGTGGTAGGATCTCTAAGAGGTAAGTCATTCTTTAATTTACCAAGGTGATCAAAGACCAATTTCAAACACATACCATATAGATAAATTTTGCACGGTGCGCGAGTAGACTAACCAAAATATCACTAAAGGGATGAAAATTTTGGGTGATTTGAAGATGAATGGAAGGAAAGGACATAACATCCATGTGTATGAAAAACCTAATTGCAATGTCTGATGTTTTTACCTTTTTTTGTAATGTTTTCTCATTTTTGGTATTTTTGATGATTTTGTGAAGGGCAAACTACAAAGGAAGAATACTTACTCAAGCATCAAGGGTGATGATAAAAATGGGGATAAATAGGAGGAAAAATATCCATGATAAGGTAGGAAGAATAAGATAAGATGGATTGGAAGGTTGGGACCAACAATGTCACTTTGTGTGATAGGATCCAACAATAATGTTTGCAATTTATTTGATGAGGGAGACTAGGAGTTTTTCTTATCAAGAGTGATATTATCTCCAATATCGATGATCATGGTGAGATCATATTTGATAAGTGACTATGAATTATCTTACAATATGGATTTTGTATGTGGGAGCTTGAGTTCCCTATCCATATATTTTTGCACTTTGTGCCATACTTGGCATTTGCATTGGGGTGCATGTTTGAATCAAATTTGAGAGTTGGATTTGTTGCGAGATTTAGAGCTGTTTGAATTTTTATATTATCTTGATGAAGAAAATATTTGTGGTTCTTACAAGCTAATGCTTGGTTTGGTTGTTCTGAGAAATGGGAGAAAAAAAGTGGATGTTTGGTATTGATAATAAGAGTGGTAGCAATGACGGTGGGATTGATACAATTATTGATAGATGGATGATATGACGGAAAAAGGTAATAAGGTGCAAGGATTGAAAGGAATGGGCTAGGAGTGGCATATGAATTGGTGGTAATGGGATATGAGGTGGAACAAGAATAGAAGACGATGGGATACCCATAGGTGTCCCATAGATAGAAAGATGATGGGCTGCCTAGAGGTATCCCAAATATAAGATGATGGGATATTCGGAGGTGTCCCATAGATAGAAGATGATGGGATACCTAGAGGTGTCCCGTAGATAGTAGATGAAGGGATAATATGAAGTAGCCTAAATATAGAAGATAATGGGCTACCAAGAGGTAACCCATAGATAAAAGATAATGGGATCCTAGGATGAGGCCCAAGTATAGAAGATAACGGGCTTCTAGGATATGACCCACATATAGAGGATAATGGGCTACCAGGAGGTGACCCAAATATATAAGATGATGGGATACTTGGAGGTGAACCAATGAGAGATTGTGTTTAAGGAGGTGTGATATGTAAGGAATGTTTGGGTGATGAGAAGATTGGACATGGATAAATGAAAAACCATATTGTTTCACCATGTAATGGGAAAGATGAAGATGGAAGAACAAGGGGAGAATCTTTCTTTGTTTGTTGATGATATGACTCAACATCTTCCTCAAAATATGTATATACATTGAGGTTAATGTTGAATCCTTTCTCAAGATCTTCTAGAGGAATGTTATTGTGTAACCCCATGAAAATTCTAATTCTTCTTCATTCTTAAAGAAATAAATATGTATGGGTCATTTCTGGTCGATGATGAAGGTTGATTGGAAGTAATTAATGATCGTGCGAGATTTTTATGTAAGGATAATTACAAAACCCCATGCACATCAAAGAGGTTACACTCCAATGGTGACGTGAACACTCTAAGTAATCAACAAGAGTAAATCAAACACAAGGAAAATCATGCATAGAATAAATAGGTCTACTCATTCTCATAGATCAAAATAAGAGGGTACATATAGGAGTGATGTGTAACTCCCATGCTTGGACAATAATTCCCTCCATGAGGGAAAGAGGAGTTATGATTCCAAAATGGAATGTAACTCCTATGATGCCACTAACGCATATGACAATGATAGATTCTATGATGGAATATACCATGTGTCATATAAATCCTATGACATATGATCTTTCCTAAGTGAGATGACTCACCATGTGAGGTGGAAAAGACATTGAGTGATGATGAGGCAAGTCACACATACCAACATGACCCTTCATCAAAGCTAAGGTAGAGGTCATGACAAGTAAGAATAGAAAGAGAACTCCCCTCACCCTAAGAAGAGACCATGGGTCTGAAAAAGTAAAGGCTTAATAAGGCATCCATGTACAAACAACATATTTCCAAAAACTAAGAAGAGGAAAAGAAGGAATATACATCCTAAAGAAGATGGGTGGCTTTAAAATACCTCACCCTAAGAAGAGACCACAATTGTAGAAACTTCGCCTCGGTGAAGGGTTTGGTGAAAATGTCTCGTAACACGATAATAAATCGACAATACTACAAGTCAATGATGTCTTCATGTATCAACTCCCATATGAAGTGCATGTGGATCTCAATGTGCTTCATTTACTAATGCTGAACCAGATTTTGACAAATCGAGATGGTTCTCATGTTGTCATAATAGATAATAATAGGCCATCAAAGTGAATACAAAACTCTGTCAAGATTCCTTGCAACTAAACACCTTTCATGACAACGATAAATAATCCTTGGTACTCTTCCTCTGTAGATGATATGGAAATTACATTCTAATTTTTGTTAGACTAACGACAGGGACCCAAACAAAGAGAGAAACTGTAACATGAGGTAGATTTTTGATGATATAAATCACTAAGACAATTAGAGTTTGTATATCAAACCAAGTCAATCTATGTCCCTCCTAGATAATGAAAGACATCAGTGTGAGTGCCACAAAAATAGTGAAGGATACACTTTTCCACTTTCCAATGAAACTCATGAGGATCCTGTATAAATATAGACACAATCCCAACATCATATGAAAGATCCAACCGAGTGTGATTATGTTAAATCAAGCTCCCCACCAACTATCAATAAAGGGTACCATCAACCATAGGAGTAGAGAAACCAAAAACCAACTTAACCTCAAAAGGAAAGAAGTATACTAAGGCTTATAATAAGACATGTGAAACTAAGCTAACAAATCAAGAGAGTATTTAGGTTTATGAAATCAAAATTCTGAGTCGAGATTGGGAAATATGAATCCCAAGAAAGTAATGAAGCAAGCCTAATTCATACATGGAGAGCTTGTTAGCCAAGGATATATTTACAGAATAAATGATAGATGAAGAGTTGTCATGATCATCAAGTCATCAACATACAAAACGAAGATGAACATGGAGTCATATTTCCATAGAATGTAAACATTATGGTTAGAGTGACACCGAGTGAACCCCGATGTGAGTAGAAATGAGTCCATCTTGGTATGCTAATCTGAGGGGCTTGTTTAAGGATGTAGAGAGAAATATTTAAATTGAAAATGAGGAGGGATCATGGACATAACCCGGGGTTTTTCCATGTAGATATCTTCCTCTAGCTACCCATGAAGGAAGTAACACTTAAAATCCATCTGGTGGAATTCCCATCTATTTGTAGAAGTGATGGTGGGGGTCAATTGAATGGAAGTCATATTTTTAAGCTGGAGAATTTTTTTGAGAAATCAACCCCAGCTACATGGGAGAAACCCTTAGATACAAGTTGCACTTTAAAATTCTCAACGTCTCCATTGGTACAATACTTAGTTTAGTACACCCATTTACACCAAATAATTTTTCTTCCTTTTGGAAGAGGGTGAGATCCCAAGTATTGTTATTTATGAGTGATAAATACTCCTCATCCATGGAAGAATCCCACTCAAGAATCCCATAAGCCTCCTAGAAAAACCAAGGGTCAAAATTGGAGGAGAAGAAGGAGTGGGGTCTAGTGAACTATGAGTGAGTTTGTCTCTCATCCGAAGGGTCCCCAATCCATTCTCCAACAATATATAAAGTATTCCTAGCCCAACAAGTACCAAGATTCAATTCAAGCTCTGAATCTATATATTATTCACTCAAGTGAGATGGGAAAAAGTCTTCATCATCACTACTTGTCGGAATTAGAATATTTTGAAGCATGAGGGTTGGGAAGAGTAGGATGATGTTAAACATCATCATCATCATCGAAGAGTTAGAATCGAATCAGAGAGTAGAATGAATCCAGAGGGTGGAGAAGTAGAAGTCAAAGATGAGTCATCAAACTTAACACTTATATCAATATAAAGATGATGAGTATTAGGGTTAAACAATCTATACCCCTTCATACTATTAGGATACAATACAAAAACACATCTGGAATGTGGTTCTAAGGCCTTGCATTTATTTTTGGAAATCTGAGCCATAACATTGGATCTAAAGATGTGGAAGTGCTCAACATCAAGTTTGCATATAAACTAAGATTTAAAGGGTGTCATCCCTCTTATGGCCTTGTGTTGAACACAATTCTAAATGTAGTAAACAAAGTTCACTTCTTCAGCCCAATACTACGGAGGAATGGATTTTGAGTGAACCATACAAGTGGCCATCTCCTTAAGCGTTTGGTTCATTCTTTCTGCAACTATATTTTGCAAAGGGATGTAAGAAACTATACGATACAAAGAAATCCCTTCGGAGGTACAAATATCTTTGAACCTATGGCTCACATACTCGCTTCCATTTTCAATTTAAAAAACCTTGATAGAGATTTAATAATGTTTCTCAACAAGAGCCTTAAATTCTCAAAGTGATAAAAAACTCAAACTTTTTCTTAAGAAAATACACCCAAGTGTAATGTGAAAAGTCATCAATGAGGGTAAGTATATAAAGATCTCTAGTAAATGAAGGAGATGGGAAAGGGATATAAATGTAAATAAAAACAAGATCTAAAATATGATTAGCTCTCTGGGATTTTCCTTTTCCAAAACTTTCTTTGGGGTGCTTCCCAAGGGCATAACCCTCACAAAGACCCTTAAATTTTTTTATGCGGGGTAACTCATTAACCATTTCATTTTGGCCTAATTGTTCAAGATAATGATTTTTAAGATGACAAAAAAAGCTCATGTCATAGCTTACTAACATCATCTTCATGAGTGAGAAAGGCAGTGGGCATCGAATCATAAGTAAAGTGGGAGAAGGTATACAATCGTAAATGGCGATATTCCTTTCCCTAAGCCACAATGGATGGTCGAGTGAAGCTCACAAATAATCACCGAGTTAGGACCAAAATCCACTCACATTTCTTCACCAAGGTGAATGATTTGCTAAACCGATAGGAGATTGGTAGAGATATTGGGAACACTCAACACTTGGTTAAATGATCCATCATCCATCTCTACCGATCCACTATTAGAAAACAACACCGTAGTCATCACCCAACATGATTTGGGACATGCCACATGGCTCAATGTTGGAGAACTCAACATGTGAAGAGCATATGTAGTTCAAGAAACCAAAATCAATAATACATGTTGACGAAGGAGTTACTCTATCTACAAGGGCATTTCCTTTCTTCTTCTTAGATTTAGACTCCTTTTCTTTGGAAGACTCAGCCTTTAGAGCATTTTGTTTGATAGAATTAGGAACACTTATTTTATTCTTATCAAGTAAATGAGTTAAGTGATCATTTTTTTCTCATACATTGATGATCCTCATGATTAATCTTCTTACAATAGGAATAATTATACTTTTCCTTCTTCTCTTTGCGATAAGTAGAAGTGTTCGGGTTAGGTTTGGTTTGGGCTTGGTTGGTCTTAGTTTCCATCTTTGGCTGGTCCATTTTCTCTTTCTTCTTTTTAGTTTTATTTCCCTTACCATTACTTTCTACAGGCATGTGATTTGGATTTGAGAGTCCCCATTTGAATGAATTTTTCCTATTCTCGAATGAGTTGGGACAAAAAACTATCAAATGAGGGAATTTTCCAAATACTTCCTAGAGCAACTTTCTGGCGTGGAAATTTGAAACAAAGGTGGAGTACTCGAGAAATAACTTAGAATGAATCGATAAGATCAATTGGGAAATTTTTTTATCCACTTTACATTCCTTTAAAATAAATCTAGTGGGGATGAATTTTAAGAAGAAGACCTTTAGGTTTTCAAAGTCACTAGGATTTAATCCTAGTAATATGTTTTCCAAATCATGTGCTCTCATGTCAACTTGCTTTATCGAATATACTATTTAAAGTTTTCTAGGATTCATCAAGTGTTTTAGATGACTTAATGTGGAAGAGAAATTAAGGAGAAATGAACATACAAAGAAGTACTAAGACTTCGTCACATCGGTTCAACTACTTATATTTTTGGGCTCATCATCAAGTTCAGTCTCAACTCCCATGGTGATGTGAAATAACCCTTTACCCCTTAGTTTCATTACCATTTTTCATCTCCATTCAAAAATTTGAATGAAGTGAGAAAATTTATTGAAAGAGAATCCATTGTGAAGAGAGAGAAATAAAGAATTTAGAAGGAAAGAAAAAGAAACACAACCACCCTAAAAAAATATTATCACCCCTGTTTTCAGCACTTTATAGTTTAGTGTGTTGATTACAATCAGTGCAAATGTGCATCATGAAATAGTCTATCACTCACCTTATAATCAACATAATAATGCGGAAGTGTGGAGACCATAATCAAGTTTTAGTGATCGTGATAGTTAAACACTTTGTAAGAAATCAAAAATGATTCCAAAATAATAAAAGGGAGAGTAAATAAGTCTATGTGAGAAATAACATCTCACGTCACAAAGCGAAACCCCTTTCCACAAGACTGTGGTAGACGTGCTTACTAGTTCACAAGAAATAAAAGGGGTTATTACAATGCGAAAACGACCCAAAATGAGATGAAAGGACCTCCATGATGTATGAAAAGATCCCGGAAGGTGGAAAAGAGGCTCCAAAAGTGTTACACACTACATAAATGATTAACGCAAAATGTCTAATAACACTAGTTTTCACACTTTTAATTATCCCAATTAATTTAATTTAAAAAATTAAAAGGGTTAAACAAAAATGAAAAATGTTAATAAATGATTAATTTAAATCACTAATCAAATATTTAAAGCCTCCTAAATTAAACTAACCACACAATTAAACCTAAATGACCTCTTTCCTTTAAATTAATATTAGATCCTAATTTAAAAAAAGGTCCGATAAAATTAACTACCTACTTTTTAAATTAATACCACTTTGCTTTAAAAATTAAACCTTACTTTTAATTAAAAAACTTTAGATTTAAAACCAAAGGTTTTGAATATTAAAGAAACAAAGCAAGACTAAAAATGAAAGTGAGAATTTAGAAAATCAAGAAGGGAAGATCGAGTCTAAGGGTCAACAAGGAGGAGGGACCAAGCTTATAGATCCACATGAGCTAGAGCGTTGGGCTTGAGGCCAAGAAAAAAATGAGGTGGAAGGGGATCGGTGAGCAAAGAGGAAACATGTATATGCTTGACATGAAATAGCTGGGGTAACACTTTGCGGGGTGAGGTAGAGTAGGGTTTGCAATGACCGGGAGGCACAAGGGCGGGCCGAGAAATGGTGACGGGAGGCCAAATGAACGGAACATGCATAGAAGGGTATCAAAATAGGAAGAAAAGGATGAAGATAGGTGTGCGAGTCTATGATATTGATGTCATAGAATGATGAGTGAGGAAAGCTCATTAACATAGTGAGTGAGCCAAAGAAGGGGGCAAATTATCTCGAGTAGGAAAAGACATGAAGTGGAAACATGACACGGAGCTTGCACAAGAAAAAGGAAGGATGGACGAGAACAAGTGAGTGGGATAAAATGTAACTCATATTTTAGAGTTTGACCCAAATGCCAAGGTGATGGGGGATCAAGGATGAGCCACATAGAGGAGTGAGCTTTCCACACAGGCAAACCCAAACAAATAACTCGTAAAACACTTAAGTCAATGAGATACTTTCCAACTGTGCAACAAAGAAAAATAACTCAAATATCCAAAACATAATCAAATCACTACGGATCTCGCCGAAAGGGAGCTTGGGAGATCCGGGAGGAGAGAGTAGAGGGCAAGTAGGGAAACGAAAGTAACTCAAATAAAATCCATTTTAATCGAGAATCAGGACTAAGGAATTTAACTAACCATGACCCCTTTACCCCATATTAATATTCATCCTCATGTTATTAATTAATTTAATTAAGTTAATTTAATCCTCACACCTCCACCTCATCATGACACCTCACCCTAGACCCATTCTAGGGGCATTTAACTCATAGTGACCAAGTCATCACTCTCAACACTGAGTCATCACTCCCAGTGTTGAGTCACTACTTGACCTAACTAACTAAGAATTCTTCCTAAACCTAACTAGACTTCTTCTAAGATCTTCCTGCCTTCTCTCACATGAACTCTACTTCCCTAAGTGGACCCAACAAGGAAAGCACGCCAAATATTAGGAAGATCTACCTATTTTTGGTAAATAGGACTATTTCACCCTAACCGATGCCGATTTATCCTCGGCTACGTTGGTCACCTAAACCACCATTGGTTCCTTTTTATATAGAATTTTACAACTCTTTACATGGGTTGGTCATTCAGTTTTGGGAATTCTATTGCAATCAAGTGTGAGTCTCAAAGCCATTCCTACATCCAAATGACGATGACACACCACTAGAGTGCAACACAAGAAACAAGTTCTCTTCCATAGAGCGTTGGAGTATCCACGGGAACACACAAGTTGCACTGCCATGACACTTGAACCAACCATCACCTCACCAATCAACCACCAACCACCTTCATTCATGATATCTTCATAAAAAAATAAGTAAGTAACATGTGTTTTCATCATCTGTGCTTACTTTATTGTAGATCTTTTACTTCTTTTAGTATTTCCATTTCTGCTATTACCTCGGATATCTCCATCTTCCCACCAATCCACCTACCCAACCATTTCAAGCCTTTCCACCTTTCTTAACCTCTTCCTCTACATTCCTGAGTCTTCTCAGCCATATTACGAGCCTAACCACACCTTCCTCACTCTCTGTGTAATCACAGAGAGGCTAAAAATCCATTTTTATTAATTTATCACCCATTTCCCCTATCGACGATGTCAATTTACCTTACCACCATCAGTTTCATCCCTATACTAGCATCGGTCACCCGAACCATACTTGGTCTCTATGTTATTTTACACTCTCAGACCAACAAGCCTTCTATTCAACCAAAACCAACCCAGACCTCACCTAATCAGTCCTAGACC
Organism: Taxus wallichiana var. yunnanensis; assembly: GCA_018340775.1. Lineage (NCBI taxonomy): Eukaryota > Viridiplantae > Streptophyta > Pinopsida > Cupressales > Taxaceae > Taxus > Taxus wallichiana. The sequence goes on along the minus strand of CM031243.1, from coordinate 161,454,647 downwards.
TTTACCAGACCTCTGAAAACCTTCCTAGCCCAAAAAAAACCTTTGGTTTCATTAGATTTAGTGATACATTTCATATTTAACATTAAATCTAGCATATTGTTTTGTATTGAGAAACCTAAATCATTGCATTACAATAGGACCTTTTATTTCAGTTTCTTATTTATGTTAAATTAAATAGTGGATTGACAACCTCTCTAGGAAGCATCACACTTCCTGATCTAGCATACGCTAGGCAGTCCACTGTCATATGCTATTTAATGCTCTTTTGTGGTCTTGTTTTGTATTTACAGGTAGTCCTTCCCAGAAAAAAGGAGTTCTCTACGATCAGCTTGGATAACATCAACAACACACACATTCTACCTTCCACCTTTATTTTATAGGTATTCCTCCTAACCTCTTACCTTATTTCTATTTTTACTCAACTTATTGGTGAAACATTTTGGCACACCCAGTGGGACCCATTTGGGTTCTTTGCATTGTTCATTCTTAGGGAATCATTGTGTGTTTATTTATTTTGAAAGAGAGTTCACATTAAATCTTCTCCCTTGGAAACATTCTTCTTCTCCTACTTGTCTCAATGAAACTTGTAGTTTGGATTAAAAAGAACACTTCTTTTTATTATTGCATTAGTGAAAGACATACTCTTTCCTATTCATTATTTCTCTCATCAAATTTCATTGTGGATTTGGGTTTAAAATATTTGCATCTCATTTATGTATGTTGCATTGTAGCTCATTTAAATTGTGGGCAACCTATATGCTGGAAGTCATGACCAGTTGATGGTTGAAAAATTGAACCAGCTCACATTTTGCACACTCTCTCTCTATACCAAACCACTAAAAAAAAACTACACATTTCTTAAACAACATCTTTCCCGGAAGAAGATTTGTCAATGATCACACGATCATAGGATTGACAGTGGGCTCTAGCTTGGTGTTCTAGTCCATCATCATATCATAGTAGGGCCTCGTATCTAAAAGTATATATTGGGGACACCACGCCAAAATTTACCTAAAACCAGCCATAGTTGTCAGTTTCCGTAGGGCACCTTCAGTAACCAAAAATCTATTCTATTCACAAGTCAATCCTAAATGGCATAAGCCACAACATAAAATCTACAACATAGGATTTCATGTTTTCTAGCTTTTTCTTGATTTGTGTTTTGAGGTGTGAGTTTGTTTTCTCCATTTTTCTCTCCCTACATACTCCACAATCATAGTTGGTGTATTCCAACTATTTCTGAGTGTGTTAGGATTAATCATTTCCATACTCAGCTTTTGAGTTGGTCCTTTTATTTGATCTAAATCACCAAAATTCACTTTTTCCATCTTTTCACAGATTTCACAATAACCGATATCGGTCCAATGAATCACCATCAGTTATATCATCTCACCATCCATCAGTTCATCTTAAGTTACCACTTAATTCGGTTATTTTATGTTTTATGTTGTTTTGGTCATTTTTGCCAAAGTAGCATTCAATCTACATTTCTTTTCTTTTGTGACTTGTTCTGTCACCTTATCATCTTTTTTGTGTTTTGTTATCACCTACAAAGTTTAGATACATCTTATTCATACCTTTTCATCTCCATATTTTAATTGTTATTCATTCACAATAATTGGTATTAGTTTAGTGACCACCATCGATTATATCATCATCATACCACCATCGGTTTATGACCATTGTCATTCGTTCGAGTATTTTTTGGTCATTTTCCAAAAAATAATGTTTCATTCACATCTATCACCTTCTGTGACTTCCTCTATCACTTTAATATAATTTGAGTCTTTGATATCACCTTCAGAATCTAGTTTCACTTCATTTTCATCATTTATTACTAGATTTGTAAACCTTTCATTTCTCCCTAGTAACCATCGGTCTAGCAACTGGCGGTGGTTACCCTCTCATACTCGACATCGGTTACCCAACCAGATATTGGTCTCTGTGTTCTGATTTTTTTCAATCAAAACAATGATCAAATCCCACCTTCTAGATCCATTTTTCTCCACTTTTTTGTGTTTCTACATCATCAACAAAGCTCAGATCACTAGTTCTATTATCAGTCACATGGTTTTGACTTGTAGACAAGCCAACACTCTCATGTTTCATGCTAGCCACCAACCTCTTCCACCTAGCCCATCACCCCCTTCCATCTTATCACCTATGGACCCCAATCAGTCTCTTACCATACCCATTGATGAGGAGTTTGTGAGACTCCTTGATCACAACCCCGTCACTCTATAGTATTACCTTGCTCATTCATCTACCCATGATTCATCAAGGAAGCTTGTATATGGTATGCCTATGTCCATTCCTCCTACTCTCACACCCACTTCTACATCAACTACTACCAGCGTAGCCTTAGCCTCTTCCACCTTACCACCTGTGGTTTCCTAGCTTGACCCTACATCATCGATATCTACTACACCTACGACATCTATCATGCCTTCAACATTTGTCACCCTTACGATGTCCACCATGCCTTTATCTACCACCCTTAGTGTAAGTCTACCTACGTCATCCATTTCTCATATACCTATTGCATCTCATCCACCACTGGTGTCGCAACCCACACTTCCTTTCCAAAACCTTGTCCTCTCCATCCCATAGTCTCTTCCTTCCAATTTTACATGAGAGTCTTTACATCCACCCCACCTACCTACACCTATCACCAACAACCCCTATTTCATCTACCACTTATCCAGGGTACTTTCCCTCCACATCTATTCCATCCTATGTTCCTTCATCACAATTTTCATACTCAGACCACCACATACTAGGAGTATCATCCACATCATACCCACCTTATCTACCCCCTTATACTACATTGTAGGGGTGCTCCATCATCACAACCTACAAATGATCTTATCAAAATGATGATGGACAAGATGCAGACATTAGAAGCATATATCTCTGGCTCATGTAACTCTCTGACATACGATGAGATTTGCAATGAGCCCATTCACCCATCCATTCCAATTCATCCATACCATGCGCATTGGGAAATGCCTAAATTCAACTAATTCAACAACAAAGAAGACCTGCAACAACACTTGTGGTCTTTTAAACATGTGTGTTATCTAATCACTCATGATGACACATTACTCTTACGAAACATTTCCAATGTCATTGATGGGACCCACTTTAGATTGGTATAGTGCTCTACCTAGGCACTCCATCTTTTCATTCAATCAAGATAGCTCAGATTTTCTAGACCACTTTTCTATCAACATTGTCAAGAAGGTCACCATGACCGACTTGTATGTGACACACCAATATGAAGATGAATCTATCATAGATTTTTTCACTCATTGGCGAGCCTAATCAACCAACTCACATTCCAATTACCTCAAACGAGTTAATAGAGTTGTTTCACCAAAGCTTGTGCTAGACACATCTCACCAACTCTCCAAGTCCAAACCTTTTCACACATTTGATGAGGCATTCACCATGGCCCAAAAACTTGAAATCCATGCCATTGAAGAGAAGAAGATACAATTGTGTAACAAGAATGTTTGCATTTTAAATCAAATGATACCTCTTCTTCTTCCAAACCAAAAAAATTATTCTAAAGAAAAAGGATCTTCCAATGTAGTGGTTTTGAAAGCTTGGCCCATCTCATCCATCCAACCAATCAAAACCTTCTTCTAACCTTTCTCTTTTTTAGGATTTTCAGTTCAAGTGGGAGAAATGAAAATATACTCCCATAGAGAACCCTATTCTTCAATTTTAGAAAAACTTCTAAAAGCCGGAGCAATCACTCTTCCACCCATCAAACCACATACTAGTTTTGACCCTTCTTGTCATGTGCCTGCATGGTACAAAGAAAATGATTACTTGAAACTATCATCATGTTAGAGGTCATAGTGATGGTAATTGTATAAATTTCAAAAACATCATCCAAGAAATGTTAGATAATGGAGATCTCATCTTGGATAACCCTAACACACTCGACTAACCAAAACCTTCACATCTTCAAGAAGTCATTCCCAAATCACACCCCATCATCTAACCAAACCGGTGAAACCTCAACCAATGATAGTAACATTTGTGAGGTTCATGCCATTTTCGACATCATACCAACTCCTTCTTGCTCAATTTCCTCCCATTCCATCTATTGAGGAGATTCTTACATGAGCTCCTTCATCCATGGAGGACCTGCCTCATCTACTCCTCTACCCATGGAGAGGAGTCTCCCTTATCTTCTCCTCCACCCATGGAGGAGTCCACCATATCTTTTGCCGATGCAGTAGTTTCCCCACTCACCTCTCAACCTTGATGAACAACCCATAATACTTACTCTTCTACCCACATGGAAGAGTCATGCTTACCTTCTTCTTCACCAAAAGAAGAACCTACCTCATCCACCTTTCCTTCTCCCTACCCACAGGGATCCATTAGTGGCATCTCTTCCTATTGGTGATAATTCCCCATTGGATTTTAAGGACCTGTTGATTTACTCTCATCTCTTCTACCCACAAAGTTTAAAGCCAACCATTTCCCTATCTCATAGACATTATTTATAGGGATTACTACCAAATCAACATCATCCTCCTCTACATCAGTTCCATTCTCACATTTGGCCAACCACTTGGATTATGTTGACAATTCCATGCTTTGGGGATGCCTTCGACTTCATGTCTCAACTCAAATGTAGATGTTGTCCATTGACACTTCCATGATCTATCCAAAGGTGTTTCAGACAACCAAACCCACCATGCCCATGCCAGTTGTAGCTACCCCTTCTTCATCACCCTCACCCACACCTAAACCTTTACCATCAAACAAAATTTTTCCTATGCCTAAAACCCTACCTACCCCATATCTTCCTCCACATCCAGACCCATTACCACATTAGGAGTCATGCCGACATCAAGCCTAGTCCATCCTCCTATCAAACTAGATTTAGCCACATCCTCACAAGCCATCACAAAGACTATTCCCCACCTAAGAGGAAGACCCAACCTCTTAGGCCACATACACCGGCTTTTCCCACTACCCCTTTATCACCTTCACCACTTCCATCTATCCTAGGTCCACACCCATCAACCTTGGTCAAAACCTCCTACCCAAGGTAAACCAAAAACACAACAGCCCACCTCCTCATCATGATCCTCTATTCCACCCAAATTACCTACACAACCTATGCCCTTTTTTACCTACCTACATCCTTTCTACCTCCTATACCTACACCACTTCTTGTATCCTCATCATTACCCATGCCATTCCCTTCTCCTCAACCAGTCCCTTCCACATTTCCTCTTACCACCATCTTCACCACACCTCCATTATCACCTTGGCTAACCCATCCCCTTCCATCTCTTCTTCCTTCTACATCATGCACTCCTTCTTCACCTTTACCCAAGAAGGTGCAACCCAAGCCCAAAACCCCACTACCTTCCAAAGAGGTAGTTAAACCTACACCACCTCCAACAACTAGTTCACCAACTACACCTTTACCCAAGAAGGTGCAACCCAAACCCAAAACCATACTATCTACCAAACAAGTAGTCAAACTTACTCAACCTCCGATTCCACCTCCAGTGATGCCTCTCCCACAAAATCACCCACACTTCCATCTAGACCCACACTTACTTCACATTGTGATCCATTGGTAGGGTCTTACACCAACATCTTAGCTAACCTTTTGGAAACCTCTTGTCATCACATTACCACTACTTAGACCTTATGACCCACTCAAACCTAAACTAGAAGGGTTTGATGATACCAAAATTTTTGCTTACCATCATGTGTCAGGGCATGATGTGGAAAAATATAAGGCTCTTAAGACTATTCTTCTCCAACTATGTCCTCTCGAAGAAAAATTTGATGATGATGATATTTTAGATGAGGACCCTATTCCACCTTCACCTATCACCACATAGCCTCATCCCCCATACCTATTCAATGACCTCCATCTCCACCTCCACCTCCACAACCCTTTTATCCTCCTCATTTGAGATCAATATGGTCCACATCAGAGAGCTAGCCAAACCTCCACCAAAATGCCAATGCACCACATTACTTTCACAAAACCATTATATTCCCTCACCATATTTTTTCCCATCCTATCACTACACCTTTCATGACTCACCTTCTCCTTCACCATAGATCAATATGGTTCAAGTTTCCACTCGAGCCTAGAAGGACAAAGGAAAGGAGAAAACAACTAACTCATCCACTACTCCTTTACCCAACATTCCATCTACACCTACACCCAAAATCACCATCCATGTGGACCCACATACCCTATTTCGATGATAGGGTTTCCCATCATACAATGCTTAAACAATTACACCAATCTCCTCTCAAAATGTCTTTATATGACCTTGTCCAAACCTCTAAGTCTCATCGTCAGGCCCTCATTGAGGTCTTGTAATCTATTGAGGTTCTACCTAATGACCCTACACCTGTTGCCACCATTATCACTCCTCATCATGTTGCCTCTCTCACCACTTCACCCCATCTTCTTCTCCCACTACCATTCATCAAGTATCCACTCTTAGTTTCTCTGATGACAAGATATTGTCCCTCTCCAATTAGATGATCTTGACCCCACCCTATTCATTTCCATCTATATTGATAATATACACATTTGACACATTATGATCGATGGAGGTGCTAGTATCAACATCATTTCCTCCCATGTGTATACAACAAATGCACATCCCTTCCAATTACATGCATAATAACCTAGTTATGTTGCATTCATTTAACAATGCCATAACTTCCACCCTCAACACCATCATTCTCCACATTCATGTGGGCCCCCATACCATTCTTAATTATTCTATGTCTTAGAGGGGAATTCTAGTACAACATGCTACTTTGGCCAACCTTGGATTCATGCCATGGGTTGTGTTCCTTCAACCTTACACCGATGTTTAAAATTTGAACATGAAGGGAAAAACTATACCATTCCATACTAACCTTCACCATTCAAGACCTATAACATGTTGTATCAACCCAATGATGTCCTTATACTAGTTAAGGCATCTACCACCACTACCACTTCTTCTTCATCACTACCTCATCCACCACTTTTCTACATCTTCCACAACTAACTCCTCTATTCCCATACCAACTCTACTTATTCTGCAAAGCTTCTACAACTGACCCATCATCCAACCCATCTACTTCTCAAACATCCAATGCTTCTTCTTCCCAGTCCATCCAGTGATTCATCCATTCCCACTACCCACATACCAACTACTGATCCCTTAGAAGGTGTTTTTCAATGCCTCACTCTGGGGAGTACCACCTTTATAACATTGACACATTCCTTACTCCTCAAGAGTATGGTAACCTTCACCAACATCCCCACTATGATCACCACGTAGGTGAAAAGTTTTCCCCTATGGTCCTCCCCACCTTCACACTAACTTAACATATGGGGACTTGATGCTTCTACCTACTCACCCGAGCCACCTTCCCAAACTCAACCATTTTCCTCCGACCTTCAATCTCTCACCAACCACCGCTTCACCCACACCTTCCTCCATCATTGTTGTGCTTGGAAGGGATTTGGCATTTGGTTTCTATGAACAAGGCCCATATTGTCATTCCTTGCACCACTCATAAGCATAAAGACCACAGTGGTATTGGATTTTCAAACCACCTTCCAAGAAGGCCCAATTCAAACTCATTGAGGATGATAAACCTTCCCCACCCCATTCACCTACCTCACCACCTTCACCTACAAAGTCTATGGATCCATAATCCATTCCTCCTAACTTTTTTTTTCATGAACACCATTTCCTAGGACCTCTGACTTATCAACATGATGGTGAGGCTCCCTCTTCTCTTCCCTTCTCTATATCTTGACATGATCGATGATGACACCTTCTATTAATGTTGTTCAATGTCAGGATGATGAGTCTATTCTCACCTACCTTAGTGTGGAAGATTCTTATATTCATTGGTTCATTACCTTCTAAGATGCAAACCATGTTGAATGAATCAACCATTGAAATCAACATTCACACTCAGGATGACCCACACATTCTAAAAATAGGCCAATCTTTAGATGTTGTTGAACATGAAGCTTTCACTTCTTTCCTCTGGGATCATAACAACATTTTGTTTGGTCCTATGCTGATATGCCTGATATTGACCCAAATATTGTGGTCCATAATATCGTAACCATTCTTGATGCCAAACTATGAAATAGAAAGCTACGAAAAAAATGCATCCTCGCATTTCCCTTCTTGTCAAAAGAAGAACTCTAATGCCTCCTCCTTTATGTTTCCTTCATTCTACCCATTGATTATCCCCAATGGATCTCTAACATTGTTCATGTCACAAAAAGTGATAGGGGACTCTGCATTTACATGGATTTTTGTGACCTTAACCTAGCTTTCCCCAAAGATGACTTTCCTCTACCTAGTATTGACCAACTAGTTGATCTCACCACCGACCATGAGATGTTATCACTCATGGATGGTTTCTCGGGTTATAACCAAATATTACTCACCTCAGAAGATCAACAAAAACCACCTTCATCACTCCTTGGGGACCTTCTGCTATCATGTCATGCCCTTTGGCCTTAAAAATGTTGGTGCTACATATCAGTGGGCTATGACTTATATCTTTTCATGAAATCATGCATAACATATTGGAAGATTACATCAATGATCTTCTTTCCAAATCCAAAACATCAGGCCAAACACCTTGTAGTCCTTAAGGTTGTCTTTGACCATCTCATCAAATATACATGTTTTCACCTTCAACCTAAGAAGTGTGTCTTTCATTGTTCTCTCTGGAAAGATCCTTGGTTTTATCATTTCTTTGTGTGGCATTGAAGTTGATCCCACTAAAATCAAGGCTATTCTCAAGATGCCTCCACCTACTAACCTTTTCAACTATGTAGTTTTGCAAGGCAAGTTGTAATCTATTCATCACTTTATTTCTTAGCTTTCCGACCATTTCCATCCATTTCATCATCTTCTAAAAAGGATGTCTCCTTCAAATGGGATGATGAATGCCACAAATATTTTGATGCCTTAAAAAATACCTCCTCCAACCACCTATGCTCATTCCACCTAAGGATGACCAACCATTTTACCTTTACATTTCTACTACTAATCATTCCTTAGGTGTCATGCTTGCTCTCTCATCATGATGAGAAACACATAGGGAGAAAGTGGTTTATTATATAAGCCATACACTTTTAGACTACGAGACTAGATATACTCACACCAAAAACTTTTCCTAGCCTTAGTCTTTGTCACTACCACTAAACTTTTCCATTACCTACTCAACCAAAAAACCTTCATTGTCACCAATATTGACCCCTTACATTACATGTATGCTAAGCCTTACCAACATCAACGTGTTGCACGTTGGCTCATGCTTCTTGTAGACCTAGATCTTGAATTCATCCATCAAAAATTTGTCAAAGGAAAAACCATTGTTGACCAACTTACAGATGCACCTCTCTCTGAAAACCAATCTTCTAACTTTGATTTCCCTGATGAATCCATTTACCCTCTCCCTGGATGATACCATTTACTAGATGACCTTATTCTTTGATGGTTCCAAATGTCAACATGGGGGTGGTGCAGAGTTATCCTCATTCCTCTTGATGGTGAGCCTATGCCATTATCTTTCAAACTAGATTTTGATTGTACTAACAACATCACGAATACGAAGCACTCATGTTAGGTCTTCAAACTGCCATAGCCTTAGATGTTAAATCCATTAATATTTTTGTGACTCTCAACTAGTTGTGAACCAAGTCAATGGTCTATACTATTTCATAATGAGATACTTCAAAAGTATAAACATCATGTTGACATGATTTTGACTACCTTTGACCATTATGAACTTCAAACCACCCGCGTTCCACTAACAAATTCATGTGGACACCATGACCTATCTCACTTCTCAAATACCCACTTCACCCTCGACTCAAAAATATTTTCATAGTACAAAGGTTGCAATCACCTTCTTATCTATTCTGAGATGTTAAATTTGTAGGAAAAATTGAAACTGACCCACATGACATTTGGTATAAGTAGTTTGTTGACTACCTTTCCCTTTCAATTCTACCTCCGGATCTTACTCATAATGGACAATGAGCCTTCCTCAAAAGTGTCTCTCTTATATGTCATCATGGGTTGTCTTCTCTATAAAATGTGGCTTTGACGGTATCCTCTTACGATGCCTTACAAGTTCTGAAATCCCATACACCATCAAGGAAGTTCACGATAGGATTTGCGGAGGTCATTTTAGTGGCTTCATTATCACTAAGTGCATCCTTCGCCTCGGCTATTACTAGCCAACCTTAAACCAAGACTATTGTGACTATGTCAAATGTTGTGTGAAATGTCAGCAACATGCTAATCTTCATCACACCCCTAGTCATGCCTTACAGGTCACACGAGACCTTTGGCCTTTCTCTCAATGGGGTTTGGATCTTGTCGAGATATTAACCCTCATTCTTCCCAACATCATCAATGGATTATTACCGCTACCAAATATTACACTAAATGGGTGGAATCCATACCTCTCATTTATAAAAATACCAAAAATATGTGAATTCATCAACCATCACATCATTTGTCTCTTTGGTGTTCCTCACCACCTCATCATTGATAATGGAAAATAATTCAAAAACAAAACCTATAGAAACTCTATGACACCTTGACATTCAACTCATTTTTCTTCACCTTATTATCCTCAAATAAATGGCCAAGCTGAATCAACTAACAAAACCCTAAACAAATTCTTATGAAAGTGGTTGATGATATTGGTAAGGATTGGCACACACATTCCTTTTGCCTTATGGGCTTATCACACTAGTATTCACACCTCAACTACTCTACCACACATTTCTCTTTGGTCTACGGTACAAAGGCTATCTTACCTCTCGAAGTCCAAATTCCATCTCTTCGTATCTCACTCAAAGATATGCTCAACGATGATTTTTTCCAAGACCGTTTGGCGTAGCTTGAGTTATTAGATGAAATTCCATCTAAATGCTCTCGATCACCTTCAAATCTACCAAAAGTGTATCAAACATGCATGCAATAAAATTTTCCAAGAACAAACCTTCAAGGTCACTGAAATCATCCTCAAGGAAAATAAACATGTCAAAAAAGAGGAGAAAAGTAAACGGGGAAAATTTTCTCTAATTGGCTTGGACCCTATATCATTACTCATGTATATGGATCAAGTGCTTATCATTTATCTTCCCTCGAAGGTAAACTCTAAACTTGAGCCCCTCAATGCCTTGCATCTTCAACCATTCTATTGTTGAATCAAGTACTATATCACCTTTTTTCTATTACACACTCATCCCTTGAGTACCCATTCCTTTCATCTACCTCTTTTAAGGACCAATGACTAAACAAGAATCATGTGATTATCATCACCTTTTAGTCTTATCTTAAATATGAGTACCATGGCTCTACTCATGGCATGATTCTCATGGATACTTTTCATTCTTTTCAGGATGGAATCCCATGGTCATTCATCACTTAAAACCTCTCTTGCATAGTTAACCTTTGTGTGCTATGGTTTTCCTTCATAAAAGACACTATACTCCTCTATAGTCTTGTCCATGACCTAAAAGTCCAAAGAAATTCAAAAGTAATATATGGGATATTCAAACTCCACTCCTTGAGTCAAACTTCTTGTAACTAGATGAATCCCTCAAAAAGGACATCTACCTCTCTATCTCACTACTATAAATAGACTTCTCCCTTGAAGGAAAACTATAAAATTTATCCCTAAAACACATAGTCTATCCAAAAAGAAGACTATTTCTATACAAATAAAAATAAAAAATTCTGAAGCTTCCCACATTGATCACTTCACAAAGACCTCAAGGAGTCATTCTATTCATCCCACATAGACTTCCCATCAATCATTCTATTAAAAATGCAAAAGTAAAAAAAAAAATACAAAAAATCAAGAAAAATACAAATTTTTCATCATGGACTTTCCTATTTTGGTTTTGGGTATCTTGCAGAAGAGGCATGTTGTCTCACAACAAGGTTACACTAAACAACCCATTTCACCTCATCTTCCTTTCTTTCTTATCTTCTACCTACTCAAGGGATGTGCTGAAATGTGACATTTCATGATCATGTAACTTCCTTCACCCTTAGAATAGTCAATCATGCACTTCCTTTAGGGGTTTAAGTTCATCAACCCGTCCTCGGTATGCTCATTATGGTCCTTTCCACTTCTAAAGCATTCCACCTCTTTTACCATTTGTCTCTTTTCTTACTTATTGATTTCTGCTACATAGACTAGACCTTCAACACCTACATTCTGGGATTTATTCTCCTTCAACCATGCCTATTCAACCTAAAATCAACCATGCCTAAACAACCTACACTCAACCATGCCTAAATGACCTAGACTCCATCATGCCTAAAACCTACTGACCCATTCATCTACCCCATCATATTCTTCCCTAGCTTATGGGAGAACTACATCATCTGAGGCCCTTTTTGCTAGGGCTATGTAGGTAACACTCAGAGGGCATGGGGCCCTTGGAGGTTAGCTCGACCACTTTTACCCCTAACTAATTTTCCCCTTTACATTCACATTCTAATCTAGTTAGTTTCCATTTACACAATAACTTGGAGATTAATATATCACAAAAACATACATCATTTCATCATACCTACCATTTTATAACCTCAACCATATCATACCTGAATCATTTAACATTTCCATGATATCAATTACTTGGAAATTTAAACAAAACATACATACAACACATCATTTCCATAAAACTAGTAACTTGGAAATTTTCAACTCAACCATGCCTACACCTAGACTCCACCATGCCTATACACATACTCAACCATGCCTAAATGACCTAGAATCAACCATGCCTAACTCACCTAGTTTCCATAATAAACATAACAATAGAAATAAAACCAAGTACATCATCTCATCCAATATTATCATCAACTATTTAAAAGGGAAATGTATCAATATATATATATATATATATATATCATCATATATATATAAATGGGATATATATATATATACACATACACACACACACAGGACAAATGATCAAAGTATCTCAAAAATATCATGTAAAATCTCACAATATTTGGCACATGAGCTAGTATATATATATATCAAAATCAAAATACAATACCACATCTCATAAAGTCTCATCCCCACATAAGGCCCTCATCTCGCTCTCACCTGTATCCTTATCTTGCCCTATCACCTACCTTCTCATCATCTCTCCACCCTCTAGTGGTATCTATCTTCCCACCATCTCATCCTCCTTTCCTTATTTTGGGCTTGGCCTATGAGAGCTAGTAACCTCACCCTTACCCTGTCTCTGGGGCCGATGACCCCCTCTGCTACCTGAACTATGAGTTTGGGACTTGGTCCTCTCACTTTGCGCTTGCTTTATTTGGCCATGCTTAGCATATGATGGGACATCAATACTAGATGTGGTCAACTAATCCTAATAATAATGAGCCTTGTTCAACACATTCCTGAACCTAGCCATGGACACTTTCTCTCGGGTGGTGCGATCACCTTGGCTCTATCCCTGTGAACCCTACCCTAACAATAATGGCCTTTATGCCTATACCAAGGGACCTTATCACGGTGCTTTATGCTTGTAAAATGGGACCTGTCACGGGTGCCTATCCTTGTGTATGTGTTGGTACCTGTGTCTACCTATACCTATGACCTAATGTAATAACTTTGTTCTTGGCTATGGTTGTAGTTGGCCCTATAAACCTATGACCTATATGCACGTAAATAAGCTACCAATGCTCCATCCCCTACGAAAACATGTACATGAGCTTGTACATGTGCCTATGCTAGATCACCTTGTAAAGTAGTCACCTGCCTTGTCAAGGTGGCCACCTGTGCCTATCTTTATGTCACTATACACCTATACACCTAGAGTCACCTATCCATGTAGTGCATCTCTCTACACCATAACCATTTCCAAATATGAATTCCCCGGCCATGATGGTGCTTACTTCTATGCTAAGCACTATCTTCCACCACTTTCTATGTCTATAATGTGGTCCTATGTTATTAAGTCTACTATCAATGGTTGACACGTCCTCCTACCCTAATTGTGGATTCATGGATGGGGTGGAGACAATGGTATCTCCACATCATATCTGTGGTATTGTGGGAATGGTGGTGGCACATCCCGATGTAGTTTGAATCCAAGAGCGTTAGATGTTATCCACCAGTTGATCATCTCATGCTATATAACACACCTACCCTATATCCACCTTAGTAGCTTTAGCCCCTATAACTCCCGATCCATCCCTCTATAAGTGAGAAAACCAACATAAGGTCTCCAAACTATGTTCATGATGACATACAAACCCTCTCGACTAACATCTATAGTAATCCATATTGTGTGCTACCTCCTCCACTTGTGGATGACCACCTACTACCACCCATCTCCTATATTTAGCCCTCTATCCACTATGATGCCAATCTACTATCGGAAGTCCACGTAATCAAGGTATTATCCAAAATGTGCCCCCTGCTCATTTTGTGGCTAACTCCTTTCATCTTTCCTTCTCTTGTGCCTCAGACATAATATTTTTATTTTAGGCACTCAAAACCTTCTAGAAATGGCACCATTGGATAGGGCTCTTTCTCAGCTTTCTAGAAAGGTAAAGTTTTCCTCCTAAATCCATGTATTTTTGAAGTTATGGCTCTGGCGCGAGTTTTTTGGGAAAATTTTCCTCTGAAAGGCCCACGGCCAATGAGATACTTCCACGTGGCACCTAGAGTGGTGGAGCGTGGGAAATTTTGGAAAATTTTCCAAATGACCAAAAGGTTATGGTGCAAAAATTTGAATTTTTGCCCCTTGAGGAACCCGGATTTGGCCACTGTTTTGCTAAAACTTCAAATGTCTATATCTTTCGATCCAGAGCTCGGTTTTCATGTTCTTTATATCAATGAAAAGCTGGTGAAATTATCTACAAGATTTTGTTGTCAATTTTGCATTTTGATGGAGTTTGGAGAGAAAAATTGAAAAAAGTCTCTCATCATGTGGTGATGAGCAGAAATGACGCTTTCAACCACCGTTTTAATGAAGAATGGCTCACATTCTCTCCCAGCATGGTTAAAAATGTTAGGGTAATGGGTTTGTAAGGATGCCTATGCTATTTTTAATGAATTTTGGTCAATGATTGAATCTCTCACATGTTTTGCCGTGTTTCTCTCTTCGGGTCTTGTCCTTAACATTTAGAAAAGCTGGAGTATTGGCTCATTTTCAAAGGGTTGAACATTTTTGTGTATTGCAGTCCCCTTTCTCACCTTGGAAGTGATTTTGGTGGAATATCGACATTTTCTAATAGATGTAACTTTATTTTTCCTCTCGGGTGTTGTAATGCAAGTGATTTTGATGATTAAAATAACAATACACCTATGTGATTAGTTTTCATCCTCTGCTGTGTTGTTTGGTTAATTTCTGATCCTTCATTACAATTATCGGTTGTGCATGAGGTTCTTTGTTACATTTTATGGACTGTCAATCTCTAAAATCATTCTCACCACTCCTTTGGTGCATCACCTATTAACATTAGTTTTAGCTTTTCTCATCCTCTATCTCTGTCTCTTTGGAATTTAGGGTAGGATTAGGAATATAAACCTCTGTGACTTGTAAGTGATAAATCGACCTACCCTAGGAGTTGAGGAACTAACCTCTAAATTGGAGATTCCTTTCTCATTTGGGAAAACCCACACTTGGGGTCTCTAAGGATTCATGTTGTGTAATCACATCTAGGATGCTAGTATGATCAAACTAGAAATCCACTCATGATCAACACCTCCGCCACCCATCTACTTTCCAGATTTGCCACAACAGCTGCATAATCACTATGTGCTCATATGCCCAACAATGCAGTAGGAATGTACAACAGATGCCATACCATCACATCCTCTGATAGCCCCACAACTCCCTGTATAACTATGCTAGATATGTAGGCGCCCATGGAAAATAGACCCGATCCTCTAACATATCCCATAGAACTCCCATCAAACCTCAAGGAAATCCACCCTCTAAATCTAGAAGTGCATAGCACCCCACCACTACCATCATCAACACTACCAACCGAGTCTCATGCGGGTGTGTAACATACATCACTCCATATACGAGATTGGTGTTGTGCTCCATCAGTTTCTCACATAATCCTCATCATGCCCTCAAAAGCCTCACTACTTGACACTTTGAATAAACAAGATCCCCAACAACCGGTAAGGGCATAATCTGGTATATATCCTCCAGCGTGATCATCATCATATTACCGGTGGGTAGATGGAATGTGTTGGTCACTACATCCCATCTATCGATGAGAGTAACCATAAGATTGTGATCCCATCGGATCAGGGTGTACCACCTAATCCCAACCAATCCAACCTATCGCATGTGAGTCCACTTGTCCTCTATGACTGGGTCACATCTCTCCCAATAATGGTGGGACCCTGTCCCACATCGTCAAATGATGCCATGCCTACATCCATGAAACTCAATAATGTCAAGTACTTACCTACTTTACTCATTTCTTCACCCCTACCTACCCCCACCCCACACCCACATTGCTCTACCTACCTATCTATTTCCTAACTATTTCGCTAACCTATCATCCATTTTATCTAGCCTACACAAATCCCCATGTTCTATTTCATCACTTTCTCTCTTTGATATTTGACCTAACCCATACCCACCTATTTCTAGCTATATATATATATCTTAAACCCACCTACTTATATTCTACTCTACCTCCCATCTCTCTAAAAATACTTACCTCTCTATCTTATAAGTTCATCTTTCCCCATAACTTAACCTTTTATAAACTAGGTCATAATGACCAAGATCGGTCACCATAATCACCGACACCAATCTCTAACGATCACTCGAACTCACCTATCTCAACCACCGATGCCGATATGCCAAATCGACGTCGATCGATGCCTTATTGGTGCCGAGGTCTCTTTGGCCCTAAGGTCAAACCCCACACCCCAAATTTTGAAAAATTGAAAAACAACCTAAAATCTACCCCAATCCCACCTAAACCCCACCCCAATTCATTTTCCCACCTAATTAATCTATATTCCAATCTCTCCCTACCCAAATTCATCAATTTTTACCCACATTTCAAATTTCAATTTCCCACCCCATTTTTTTATTTTACCACAAATTTTAATTGAAAATACACATTATGGATTGATTCCTACCTCAACACGCTGCCTCCTCCTCGCTGGCACCTCTGGTATCTAAACTGATGCACCTACAGTGCCTCCTCTATTGCAACCATGCCTCTAATCAAACTCTCGGTCCTCCGACCAATCAAATCACTCTGAATGATCTTATGGACCCATCTACCTATCTCCTCCAGCCACTCAGATACGTCCAACTTAGCCTGGTATAATGCCTTGACCTTTACTCCACGGAAAACGCTAAAATATCTTTGCTTTATGTCATTTTCTATAAGTGGAAAGGTTAAAATGAATCCGTAACATATGGATTTTTAGTTTTTACCCTACCCTCGACCTGACCCGACATTGGTTTAGCTTGATTGGTATCAATCATGTGCCCTAGTGTACCACGGTCGGTTACTCTTGACCAACATCAGTTTTCCCTAACCGGTATTGGTTAGCTTGTTTGAGTCCCTTACACTATTTATCTCCACATTCAATTACCCGAAACCCTTTTCACCTTACCCAAGTTTGAACCCAACCTTACCACTCAACCTAATGACCTTATTACCAACCTCCTCAATCAGTTGGGGCATGTTTTCACCCCTAACATGGCCTTACCTACGACCTTGCCTAAATCACCCAACCTAACCTCACCCATTGTGACACTCAAATTCACTTACTAGTTATACCTTGCGATGATGCTACTCATGTTGTTCAGCCTAATGACCTTACCTTTCCTAATTCTATGTTGTTTATCCTGACCTAACATTTGGTGCCTTGGAAAAAACCTATTTCCCATTCCTACACCTTTCCTGGTTGTGTTTTAGGACCGTATCCTATACCTTGGATACTTGAACCACTTCAACCTTGTTTGGATAAACCTATCGACCTTTGACAAAGTAGAGTTTGCAAGCTCTTCAACCTAGTACCTTATCACATTCTATACGTGTGCATGTGTTAAAATACCACTACCTATTACTTGAACTGAAATCACCCTTACCTAAAACCCACCTACCCTTATTTTCATCACTTAACTAGTTATCAAAACTACTCACTAACTCCATTTAACACCTCATCAGTTCCTGGTTTGAGGGGGATCACCTCCACCCATACTTGGGAAACCTAACCTTTAATCACACCTAGGGAACTGACTTCATGTTTTTGTCAGCATCACTTATCTATACAAGCTACGTGACAAAAATGGGCAAATGGAGAAACCAAAATTGGGTCACACTCCCTTTGGTCCCCTTCAATTAATTAACGTAACACATTCAACTAACCACAAACCCTTTATCCCATATTAATATTTAGCCTCACGTTATTAATTAATTTAATTAAGTTAATTTAATCCTCTCACCTCCACCTCATCATGAAACCTCACCCTGGACCCATTCCAAGGGCATTTAAATCACAGTGAAGTCCTCAGTCTCACTAAGACTTAGTCATCACTCCTAGTCTTTGAGTCACTCTTTCGACCTAACTAACTAAGAATTATTCCTAAACCTAATTTTACTTCTTCTAAGATCTTCCTACCTTCTCTCACATGAACTCTACTTCCATAAGAGGACCAAACAAGGAAATCATGCCAAATTTGGGAATATCTTCCTATTTTTGGTAAATAGGACTATTTCACCCTAACCGATGCTAGTTTATCCTTGGATGATGTCGGTCACCTAAACCGCCATTGGTTCCTTTATATATAATTTTAAAAATCTTTACATGGGTTGGTCATTCAGTTTTGGGAATTCTATTGCAATCAAGCGTGAGTCTAAAATCCATTCCTACATCCAAACAACAATGACACACCACCAGAGTGCAACACAAACAACAAGTTCTCTTCTAGAGTGTTGGAGTATTCATGGGAACACATAGGCTATACTTCCATGGCATTGAACCAACCATCACCTCGCCAATCAACCACCAACCACCTTCATTCATGAGATCTTCATGGAAATAAGTAAGTAACATGGTTTTCATCATATGTGCTTACTTTATTGTAGATCTTTTACTTCTTTCAATATTTCCATTTTTTCTATTACCCGATATCTCCATCTTCCCACCAATCCACCTACCCAACCATTTCAAACCTTTCTACCTTTCTTAACATCTTCCTCTACATTCTTGAGTCTTCTCAGCCATATTACGAGCCTAACCACACCTTCCTCACTCTCTATGTAATCAAAGAGAGGCTAAAAAGCCATTTTTATTAATTTATCACCCATTTCCCCTACCGATGTTGATTTACCTTACTGCCATTGGTTTCATCCCTATAGCAACATCACATCCGACCGATACTAGTATCTGTGTTAGTTTACACTCTCGGATCACTAGGCTTTCTATTCAAGACAAAACTAACCCACCTCACTTAATCAGTCCTCATGCTTTATCGGACCTCGACAAACTGCTTATCCCAAAATAACCTTTGGTGTCATTATATTTAATGATACATTTCATTTTAACATTTAATCTAGCATATTGTTTTGTATTGAGAAACCTAAATCATTGCATTACAATATGACTCTTTTATTACAAGTTTCTTATTTACGTTAAATTAAATAATGGATTGACAACCTCTCTAGGAAGCATCATGCTTCCTAGATCTAACATACGCTAGGTAGTCCACTGTGATATGCTATTTAATGCTCTTTTGTGGTCTTATTTTGTATTTATAGGTAGTCCTTCCGAGATAAAAAGGAGTTCTCTACGACCAACTTGGATAACATCAATAACACACACATTCTAACTTCCACCTTCGATTTTATAGGTATTCCTTCTAACCTCTTACCTTATCTATTTTACTCAAATTATTGGTGAAACACATGCACAAAACCCAAAACAACACAAAATCCAAACATGATCTTTGTTAAAACCAGTTAACAAGATTCCAAAATGATAGAAAAAGATGCATAAGAAGCACGTATAATGAAATAAGATGTAATTAGCAATCAAATAAAAAAATGAGTGCATGTTTACCAAACAACCAATCTGATACCATGTGAGATTGTTATGTAAGGATAAATATGGAACCTGTGCACATCGAAGAGGTTACATTCCAATGGTGATGTGAATGCTCTAAGTAATCAACATGAATAAATCAAACACAAGGAAAATAATGCATAAAATAAATAGTTTTACTCATTCTCATAGATTGAAATAAGAGGGTACATATGGGAGTGTTGTGTAACTCCCGTGTTGAGAAAATCATTCCCTCCATGAGGGAAAGAGGATTTATGATTCCAAAATGGATTGTAACTACTATGACACCAATGACACACATGACATTGACATGTTATATGATGAAATCATCCATGTGTCATATAAATCCTATGACCTATGATCTCTCCTTAGTGAGATGAATCACCATGTGAGATGAAAAATATGTCAAGTGATGATGAGGAAAGTCACACACACCAATAGGCTAAAGAAATATTGTTAAAGAAGATGACTCATTAGATGAAGTAGATTCAAATTCAGCTATCTTGAGAGTTGAATCAGATGAGTATTTATGATAGGTTAGTATAGGCTTACTTATAATTTTTCATATTGTAGATAGAAGAAGGGGATCTTCTGGAAAGAAAATGGATTATGACATGGGGGTCAAATTGAATGTTTGATTAGAGGAATTTTTATTCACACTAAGATTTAACAGAGGAATATTTTAGTGAGGAGACTAATAAAGGGGGTCCCGTGGAAAAGAGAGGACCATGAATCCAACGTTGAATTGGATGTTTGATTAAAGGAGTTTGTATCAAAACATATCTTCAATGGAGGAAGATTTCATTTGGATGACTGATTGTTCCATAGAATAAATTTTATTGGATGAGGCTCAGGAGTTTGAGGAGAATCAAAAGAATAGAATTGATTAGGAGATGAAGGTGGGGAAGTGGAAAATAGAATAGGTTCCCTATTTTCAATAACATGAGGAACCATTTGAGATCTAATCCGATGAACATCATTTTATGTGAATTCCTAGACCTATATTATTTGATTAAACTCCTTAATGTTGAAGGTACGTCAATTTGAGCATCGTAACGGTGACCAACTAGACATTTTACAAATATAGGGATGCATGTATGATTTTCTAAAGGGAATCTAAGGAAAAATGAAGTATAATGACACACTTTTTACACTCAAGAAAGGTTTGGAAAATAATTTTCAAGTGTGAAAGTCAAAATGGTTGTGAAACTTTGGCAAAGTAACCAATATAAAGGAAGCTTTTTTAGGTGTGAATGCCAAAAATGTTTAAGGAAAATATTAAAATTTGGACAATGTAACAACACAACAACACAATTTCAACACTTAAATCAAGTTTAAAAAAAAGGTCAAAGTATACAATATGGTTAATACAATGGGTGTAGCGTAACAATGGACTTTTAACACTTAAATCAAGTTTAAGAAAACAAGGTTTAAGTATACAAAATGGTTGATACAATTTTGGAAACACTTCAAATAGTTTTCTTTGATAAAAGGGATCCAAAATTTGTGAAGGAGGATATGCTCCATGATTAAAAATATGTGGCACAAATTTGGTAGAGTTTCATGTTGTTCTAAAACAAAGTGGAAACTAAGAAAAGTTTTTCATAGAAGGGTTTAATACCAATGATAATGGATATGAAAAAGTTGGATGTGATGACAAATAGATTCCTAGGGATTTTTTTCTCAATACTCACTAATATTTTTGTGAACTAGTACATGTACTAGAATAAATCCTAGATACGAGACAATGCCGTGCAATCTATATGAATAGGGTGGTCACTACGGAAAATATTTGATATTCCTCATGGGTTTTAATAGTTAAGTGGGTAGTTGGGGCACTTCCCATTTTGTTGTTTAGTTCCCTCACTGTGCCAACTACTTTGGGGTTCCTATGGTACTCCTCACAATGATTTTTCAAGCTTAAGCCCAAGTACTTCCTACAGCTTAATGAAGATAGGTTTTTACCCTTATTTTAACCTACAAATATAGTGTGATTTTTTTGATTTTATATTTTTAAACAAAGTGTGATTATTTCAAACACACTTTTAAGCTAAGGCAACCTACATAGAAATTATTAGTAGCTTGTTTTGTTTTGTATTTGGAAAACATAAATGGTCCTACACTGAAACGATCAGTAGTTTTGTATATGATCATAATGTTAGAAAAATACTAAGGATCAAAACCATTTCGATTCTCAAGATCACTCGGAAGCCCAAGAGAAGAGACAACATGACATTGATAGAATAAAATCAACACAAAATTTTAAAACCAAGGAAAAAAGTATTAGCCCCAAAATTAAATTAAATGATAACCACAATGTTATAAAAACATCCACAATCATATATGTTTTGAATCTCATGATCGATTGAAAGAGCAAGAGAAGAGCATATAAGGTTTTGATTAAATCAAACCAAATGGATATTTACACACGATTTACAATATTAGCACTATTTTGATAAATTTTTCTTTAGAAAGTGAAAATGGAAAACTACATATAGGATTTATTATTTTTGGAGCAAAAAAATGATTCTAATGCACAAAGAAAATAAATAATTTTAGGAGAAAGGAAAGTTTGAAATTTATGTAAGGTAAAATCCCAAATTTATATATTCATTGCATAGTTCATCTCAAGGCCTTTCCATAAAAAAACAATGGATTCATTTAAAATCATGGATCAAAATTTATGGCATTTGGAAGATAGGTTACACATACGCTCTTATAATCATGGGAACACACTTAAGATGTACTAAAAAATGTCAAAAAACGTCCTAAAAACAACAAAAGCTTAATTTTTCCCATCAAGATGTAATTTTTAATGCAAACCACATCCTTTATATGTACAAAGAAGATTCAACACTATCAAACACTAGCATACATGCTCGAAAATTATAATTTTTAACAAATTAAAATAGCTAGCATGTAAAATGATGAAAAATGAAGCTTTTTAAATGAAAACATAAAGAAAACTTGATTTTTTTCACCAAGATCTAATTTTGACACTAACCCACCTCCTTTATATGTGCAAACAAGACTCAATACTACCAAATACTAGCATACATACTAAAAAAACTCAATATTTTTAATGAATTGAAAGAACTTAGCATGTTAGAAATGGGGAAATCAAGCTTTATACTAAACATAAATGAATGTGCATGAGACAAAGGAGTCTCCCACCAGAAATTTCATATGTATACATGTTTAAATTAATACTAAACTATTGAAAATAACCTAACACCAAGTATATTCATAACCTAGTTAATTGAAGTAAAAACATCATAATAACACCATGAAAGGAAAATATAAACTAATATGTATAAAAACATGAATCACCATTAAAATGTAAACCCATCCTTTGATTATTTGGATGGAGTTTATATTTTATATACTTCCTTTGTCATCCAAATGCAAACATGCATGATCAAAGGATTTCTTCAGGAAGAGTAAGAGATCTCACCATATGGCTTGTTTGCCATTTTTGGTTCTTCTCTTACTACTCTTGGCCAAGTAGAAAGGGATATTTATTGATTTAATACACTTTCCAACATGAAATTATCTTATCAAGTGTAAATGTCTTGTAAGGACATGGTGTAAGTTGAAACATGGTATACTAGGTTCCTTATATAGCTTTCCATATTTTGAAAATCTTGCAACCTAGTGAATGTGGGATAAATGTAAAGTAGAATTAGAAAGGGATAAGTATGATTAGAGATTAGAAACTCGTGGTATTTGGGGGTGATTTAATTAATCAACTAGGATTAATTAATAGACTAAGATAAGCTTAAGAATCCATTTAGAGATGATTTAGAGGGAAATTAGTAGAATTTGAAGGATTTAAGAGGGGATTTAACCAATAAGAAGGTTTATTGATTAGATTATAGATTTAAAGGCATAATTAATTAATTAAAATAGGATTATAACTAACAAAGTGACGTTAATTGGCATCTAGGATGTGATATGAAGCTAGTTAATTAACATAGTATTGTTAATTGACCAAGATAAAGGGGAATGTTAGCTAATTACCGTAAAATCACTAATTATAAAGAAATGATGGTAAAGAGGATAATTATTGAAATTTTTGTATTAAAAATGTGTAGTTGAATTTAGGTGTCTACACAATTTAATTACCACACATGCACAAAATCACTTTAAAATTGATTATAAAAGGCCATGTTACAATTTTGAGCATCTACAATTTACCCTCTAGAAGATAGAATTGAAAATATTGGTTTAAAGTAAAGAGGAATTAAATAGTACATTTTGTGCTTTCATTGGATAGTTCATCCAATGAAGTTTTATGCATGCTATTACTAATATGTAAATATTTAAAATCTAGCAAACATAGTAAACTACCATTATTTTGATAAACGCCACAATAGAAATCTCTATAATAATTTTGAAATATAAAAAGCAATATATGTCACTTAATAAACATTAATTCTCAGGAGAATGTACCACATTTTTAAGGAGATGAAGGATGTCATAGTTTTAAAAATTATTTCTCATGGAAGAGGGGTAATTTCATCTTATTTTCTTCTTGAATAGAGAAACAAGAAAGAATCCATTGTGAATATTTTGTACTATATTTGTCTTCTAGCTAGAAATATGAAATATAAGCATTGATCCACTTTAAGCCATTCTAAAATGTTGAGATATTGAGAAAGACATATTATTGAGATACGTAAATATCCACGTACTACTAAATCTATCCATGTATTAGTCTTGAAATACTAAAAGTACCACATGTCATTTTGATCCACCAAATGAGCCAAATATTGTACCTTATAGGTATTCATATAGTTTGAAAAATAAATTCCTTTGGAAGGAATATTTCTCAATTTTGACAGTTCGAATACCTTCAATAAAATATAGATATGATCAATTTAGTAAATAATTTTCCTCTGGAGTATGAGCCATTATTAAAAATTTACCCTCATGATAAGGGGAAGTGTCCTTAATCAATAATTTAGGAAATAGTAGATATGATGCCCCCTCTTTTGGGGTTTTATGAGATGCCTATGCATGTTACCAACCTTAATAGAAAATGGGTGTGTACAAATTATGATAAGAGATATTAACAATGACCATACACTCATTGTAGATATTTGATTGAAATTAAGTAGTGATCATATGTCGTGTTGATATGATAATAAATGTCACAATTCTACATTATATTTAAATCAATAACAATCACATGATAGGAAAAATTTGTGCTTGAAATCTTCTAATATTTTATACATTTAAGGCTTAGATTTATATAAGAAATTCATATATGAGCTTGTAGATCAATTCTTCAATGATTTCTCATCTCTTTCATAGTTCATTTCCCCATGTGGCTAGATATTGTATCATACCCATAATAAATGACAACTCGTGACCATAAATATTAGTATCATAACAAATGTTTATTACCCCATGCATGAGTTATCTAGTAAGATTGATCAAGGAATATTCCTGATGTGTATCTTTAAGAGTAAACTTATGTATTTTAGAGGTATATAAAGGTTGCCCCAAAGTATGGGAGATCCCATTGAAAAATTAGTTGTTAATCAATAAATGAAAAAATGAATCAAGGTTGTCCATGTAGGTAAAATATATTTGTGTGCAAATGACTACAAGATATGGGCCTAAAGAGAACAAAAGAGTGTAAAATGTGAACCAAGGTGAACTTGTGCTATAACCGTATGATACATGCACAAAGTGAATTTAAAAGCATATAACCATTGTTTAATGAAGATAATGACATAGGATAGAATCCTAAAGAGATAATAAGTAAAATATAGAGAAAAATGATAATGATCATATAATAAATGTGATAAATAAGTGTGAAATCAAATAATGATCAAATAGTAAGGATAATGACTACGGGCCTAGACCCAATGATGAAATTATCTTATTATAAACATAAAGTGAAGAGAGTAAAGAAGCTAATTATTGTGTGATAAATATGTAAAATCAAATCCTAGGGCTAATATTATAAGAATAATAGCATGGATATTGTAGATGAGATAATAATTGTGTTATTAATGTTGTGTAACAGGGGTCCATAAAATAAGATGCGAGAATGATCATATGATGTATATTATTATTCTTAGGGCATAGATCTTTTTTTTTTAATTAATGGTAAATAGTTTTGAAGGGACTATACCCTGATTACATAGAGGGCCTAAAAGCCAGATAAAACATTAATAGGTTCCACAAAAATGGATCAACATCCAGAATAGGCGTTAAAGCCAACCGTAACCAAAAATTTACTATAGAAAAGCAAAACAAAGCATGCGCTGCAACAATGCAGCCAAAAACAAAAAAAGAATGATGAAAAGCAACATCTGCAACAAAGACCTCCTTTACTTCTTGGCAGCTCTGGTAATTCTAGATTTGATAGTTTGTAGTGAGGTAAAGAGAGCCACGTTGTCATGTGTGTGGGGTCCTTAGCATCCAACTTTGCTATGGTTTGACTACTCTCCTTGTCCTGTTCCCATAGAGTGTCTGCGGGATCTCACTAAGCACAGAAATGCTATGAACATGTTGTTCAAGGAAATCACTGATTGCATTAAAAATTGCCATGTTGTGATCATGGCGATCCTTTGCTCTCCCCAGATGATTGTCCAAGGAGTTAAGATTTTTGTAGATGTCCTCAACTTGCTTATTTCTAAGATCAGTATCATCTTCATCTTCCTTTTTCTTTTTTGCTTGGCCAAATGCCTTACTTCTTCTTTTAGTTTCATCATTTCATTCTCTAAGGATTCCAGCCTTTGGGAAATCTGTTTCCCTCTTTTTATAAGGCCTCTTCATGGCTTGCACTACTGATGTGCAATAGGTTTTGGACAACTTCCAACTCCTTATTGTTGTGAAGGACTCTACCCAAAACAGGGGTGTCCAATTTGGGCTTCTTATGGTTCCTTGTTTTAGGCTTGGACATGGTGGAAGGGATGGGGGTGGGCGTAGTGGTGGTGGGAAAGAGTGGAACAGTGCTGGGGGAGGATGGGAGACTGGGGTATTTAGAAACACAGAGCTTGTGCAGCAAGAATATAAGGCCTTGATGCAGGGGGATAGCACGGGTATGCTTCTAAAACTCCAAGATGGAGTGTTCGAGGGAGTTCAAAAGATAATGTGGGAAGCAGACAGTGATTTTCCTGTAGAAATGGTTAAGGAACACCAGGTGTTTAATAGGGACTGTAACATATCTCCCTTCTAAAGAGATATACCAGACCATCATACGGTGATTTCATCGTGAGGGCGATGGGATAAAACTTACCCTCAAATCTTCAAGAATAAAACCAGCTCCTCGTTATTAGCAGAAACTTCTTCTCCTAAGCCTTTTTGTCGATCTTAGGGCCTAGATCTTAGAATAATCTAACAATATAAAATAAATATTTGGGTATGTTTTTATTGAAGTTTGATATGAGTAATCTTGATTGATCATCCATGACCATATGATAAATTCTATATGACCCCATTGATTTAGGGATGATTAGTGTGTATGATGAGGTATTATTGCAATGTTCAATGTGAGGCCATAGATAAGGGTGGAATCGGATATGATCATTAATAAATTTATAATGTAGACAATATAAGAGATAATAAAATAATAATCTAAAGAAAACTTATGGCGTAAAAAATGGATGTAGGGAGCTCAAGTTATTGCGATTTTCATAGGTTGGAATAATGACTTTAGTAGGAAAACTTAATTTGACCTAAGGTCACTTTCAATACAAATAGATTGAATTTCTGAATTCACTTTTATTCTATGGATCTATAGATTAGATATCTAATTAGAGTGATGATCCATTATTATATCTTACTCGACCTGTGTTTGAGATGATTTACCCAAAGGTGGTGAGCTACCTCTCTTGGCACTTTTAGCTAATTTTACTTGATTTTTAGTAAAATTTTGAAAATAGTAAATGTCTATGTTTTAGAATTTTAGATGTGCATAATCTGAATGGACTAGATGTATTCATCCTTCATAGACAAATTTCAGCACAATATGGACATTTATACCCTTCTTGTAGACATTTTAATCTTACATTTTTACCTTAGTAGATGTTAATACCCTTTTACAAATTTTGTTGTGTTTTTCCTAATACTTGTGCTTGGTATGTATTTGATAAAATTTTAATTGTATTTTAGGAGTGATTATTCTTGATTTTAATATGTGTTTTGTAGGTAGATGTTCATTCATGTGAGTTATGGCATGGTCAACATATAGAAACCATGATAAAATTAGGATTAGATGTGGAAAATTAGGAAGTGATTGATAGATTGCGGTTAGGAGTTGTAATCCATCTTGGATGCATTATCGATGATATGCACCTACTTAAAACATTATGGTGAGAGATAGGATGCATATACATGCACCTTCCGGATTCCTATAAGTGAGGTGATAATCACACTAAATTGATTTTTTAGATACTTTAGATGCCATTATTGTAGCTGAATTACGCAATGCACACTAGCATTGATTATGGAGATGACCATATATGTTTTATTAACGTTGATAAAGATGTTGGAATGAGTACTCAATTCTACCCAAAGTGACATTATTTAATTTGGGTTTTTGTGATTATGAAATTTTATCTATGTTAATTGGTTCATATGAGATTGTATACATCATAAAACTATGAAGATTATAGACATGGATGATGATGAAAAGGATGGGGACACATTCATCTTTGTAGATTATTTGAGGTATATACATGCTTATACATTATGGTGACCAATGAGTCGATGGGATCCATTATTTACATATGAGATAAGAGCTCGGGTCATACCTCTAAGGTGGATATGGGTACATGAATTGATATTCCCATAACTATTGGTCCTCCTAAGCTATACCAAAGTACATGCATGAGATTATGTGATTATGATAATTTAATTACTTTATTTTGGTTTTAATTTCTCATATAGATGATAATTCATATTTGTATGTTATTCCGGTAACCTAGTTATGGAATTCCATGATTAAGGAGTTACTATACCACTTGAACCATCATGTCCCTATTATGAATAAGGGATGGTGATTAGAGAGAACTCATTGAAGATGTGAGGTAGTTTCCCTCTTTTCAATATTATAATGCATGTAGATGTTTCTTATAATTATAAGGATATAAAATGGGATAAGGTCAACATATATCTTGTTAGGATTTAGATGTTGGTCAAAGAGATGAGAGGCCTTACCCAAGACAAATATATGTTTCTATAAGTGTTTTCTATTTTGACTACTATGTGTAGATGTAGTAATTAAAATAAAATAACTGGAATACAAAGTCGGAAAACTAGATTTGTGGTAGACCCAAGGACTTTCACATGGTTCCCATGACCTGAAAAAGGTTGAGCATAAATGTTAGTAAGCATTATCACTCAAGTAGTGATGAAGGGAGATCGTGGAGATCTGGATACACCCTTCTCAGCTGCACATGGATTACATGGATGTTATCAAATAGATCAAAATAAAAAATTTGATTTAAATAATTCAATTAAATAAATATGTACGATTGCAGCTGTGTAATCTATTTTTATGTATGTTTAAATTTTTTTTTCTCATTTTCAAGTTCTAGTAATTTTGAGCGTTACATTGAAGATATGATATTCCATGCTCTACTTGTTTATATATAAGAAGTGAGAGCGTCAAGGCTAGGAGTGTTCACACTATCAAAATTGATTCTATTAGGTATAAGTCAAGGTTTATTCAAATTAATAATAACCTATACATAGATGAGTCATATTAGAATATTCCTTAGAAGCAAGTGATTTTATTTTTATTGTAATCACATGTATTAAATATTTATTGATATATGATATATGACACATGTTGATTTCATGGTATTGAATATCTCCCATGCATGTTCAATTTATTATATTTTACTCTATGCCATGGGTATGATCAATGCAATATGTACACAATTATCACGGTTGGTTCATATTATATGATTTTATTCATAATTATTATATGATGAATGTATTTTTAAAATTTATGTTTATTAGTTAATTAAATGTTATATTCGTTGTGTAGAGTATTTAAATTCTTAATTTTCCATGTTAAAGTGTATCATGGTATTCATGAATTATCTAATAACTTCTATAAAATATGTATAATCACATGTGAATACATAGACTCTATAGATCACATATATCATTTCTTCTACTTATATTTTTGATTATTTTGGATATGTATTATCCTAATGAGATACTCTTATATAATGGTAAATCATCATACAATCAAAATATTTTGATATTTTTTATTTGATATCAGATAAAATTATGTGGTGGGTACTTCATATGGAACTATTCTTATCTATTGAGTGTATACAATAGATATTTATTACTCCACTACATTTTGAATCACGTATCTCGTTATGTAATAAATTCCTCTTTCTCTACATTCTTTGTGTACTTTCTATACATGTTCTATGTGCACTTTCTCTATTGGAATGGGCCAATTAATAAGGTGTAAGATAAACTTATTTATCTTCTTGTACTTTGTCATTTATGATACAAATTTATTTATCTTCTTGTTATTCTTCAACCATAATGAAAAATATTGGATCTTTTAGAATTTTTTCGGAAAATAGGAATCACTTTCTTTGATGTACTTTCCATTAAATAATTATCCTCATTTATTGGAAGAATATTTTCAACTTTGAATCAACCATGTCTAATTGAGACCATGTTGTCATTATATAAGAAACTAATATACTTATTGTTGCTATCGATATTTACTTCTATATGCATTAACCAAAGTTGTCCCAAAATGGCATTGAAGTTGTCATTTATAGACGTAACTTGAAATGTAGTATTTGTTAACTCGGGACTTATCATGAAGATTAATGTGTCCCATAGATTTTGCATATTACATTGAATGTTGAAAATGAGGTATATTATATCCTTATTAATTAATTAGATACAAGTTACATGTATTATGTAATATTTCTTTATTACTTATAACCTTGCTATGAATTTTGATGTCAATAATTAATCGTATGTATAAAATATTGATTAGTTTCTTCTTGTATAAGTATTTGACCAATGGTTCATTTCCTAATGGATATTATTATTTTCTTACTTCATTTTTCTTGGATAGATTTTACACTTGATTATATGCATGTGGTGGGTTTTAATCTTTTAGTTTCTATTTCTTTTATAAAATGTGCTTACATGTTATACATTTGATATGATCATGTAAAGTACAAACTGATCTATTACATTTCTATTTATATGGTGATAGTTGAATAAATCTCTTCATTTATGTCATATCAAATGATTATGTAGTCTATACCAATTATTTGGTGACATAATGGGGCTCTTATGAAGTAATTTTCGTAAGATATGGGTAGACATATATGTATCTTGTTGTAAAATTGGGTTGAAATTAACTTGAGGAACCCTTGAATGTGTGTCATGCCTTAGGTAAATATTGAAATTTATTGTGATTTGAATGACTCATACTCATTCACATTGAATTTATTAGAATAATTATATAAGGTATAGGTCCCTTTCACGTGAGGACACAGATGAAAAAAATCCTTAATAGAATTAGATGTAAGGTCCTCATCTATATTGGGATGGACACTTGATGCACATCTTCAAAAGCTATTACCTTGTCTAATGATTGAGAAAATGATTCCCTTGGTTTATCAAGTATTTATGTAGGAAAAGGAGTAAATAGACCTTTATAAAACATGTAATGGTGTTCCTCAAGACTATGATTGAACATAGAATCATGTACAAAATATGTGAATCAAAGTAGATAATATGGGATAGATTCTTTAGGTTATTTACATACTATCTCCAAATGGCCAAAATCATCATGGGAAGTAGTATATGATCATAAATGAATAAGGAATGGTTATTATAACATGGGGCATCCATGAATATATATGGTAAGGAAAAAAATACGAATGAAAAATTAGTGAGGTTGCGTAGAAATGTATTTAGCAAAAATTGATTGTTATACTCATATGATTGTAGAAATTTGATAAAGTAGCCAATGCATTGAGAAGGATATTCCTTTCCTATGAATAAGATAAATTTAGGAATATAAAATCCAGATGGGAAAGGAGAATTATAAATGTTTTCACTATTAGTTGGTTGATAATATAATAATTGTTAATCCTACTATTGATGGGATTACTTAGAGAATAAATAAAGGTTTTTAACTTCATGTCATAACTCATGTATGGCTTGCATAATAAATTTAATTTTTGTTTAGGAAATTTAAAAATTAAGAATATGTGTCACATGGTGAGGTAGAATTGGGATTATAAAAATACCTAAGTTACTTAAGGAGAGGAATATATCTATTACACAAATTCAAAGAACTATCACTATGACAAGATGCATTAATATATTGTTCCAAAGATACATTTTTTGATCTAAAACATTATGATGATTTGAAATATAATAAACACTATCATTTTCAAAAGAGATAGTACTAAATTTAATAATGCTAACATTTTCACAAATAATTTTTGATTATTTCTAAGAGAAACATTATTATCATGCATAGATACATCTATATTTGCATCATTAGTAATGTTATTTACATATGAAGAACTAGAGGTTTTGATCTCTATATAAGTAGATAAATCAATAGTTCATGCCACATACCATGTGGAAGGGTCATTATAGACGTGGATATAGTCATTACCTAATATATAGGTGGGGTCACGGGGGTTCGGTTACTGGAATACATTTCATCTTCAAGATTATCGAAGAAGGTAATATTAGGTGGGGGTTCCCAAGTAGTTAAAGAAGACATGATTGGTAAGATTTATTGAAATAAAAGAATATCAAACCCTTATAAGATGGATTATACCATCATAAAACTGGATCTAAAATCATAACCCTAAAGGAAATAATCTAAAACCATAAGGATGAGGTATAAAGCCTCAATTTATTGTGTTTAAAAACTAAATTGGGATCACCAATAAGTAAAATCAACATTTAGAGTTAATATAATTAATATATTTACTATATGTGTAAAAATAAATTACAATATAAAAATGTAGAAATACACAATATATATACAAATCCCCAATCACGTGATAATTACATAATTTTTTTAAATCTCTATATAAGATATAATGAAGTTAGGTTTAAGGTTTATGAACATGTTCATGTAAATAGGTTATGGAAAAGTGATAATGATCTAAATATGGAGGAATAATCTATAAAGATTTTTTTAATTTTATTAAAAATCTTGTGAATTGAATGTGGAAAAACTAGGGCAACTAACAATTGTTGATAGTTTTTGATATAAAAATTCTAATTACAAAGAGGATAATGGATGTAATATTTATACATATTGCACAACCATAAAAATATAACCATAATGGTTATATGGGTTTATCAACAAAATAAACTAAATGAAAATAAAACAACACACATGAATATTATTCCCAAATAATAATATGAACAAATAAATGATTCTAATAATATAACAAGTAATTAACTTATGCATAATTAACTAATAACTATTTATTATAATAATTTACCTAACATTCCCCCTTATTTCTACATTGTTTCAAGTGATTAGGAGATAAATTTTCTAAATGTATCAAATTTATGTCATGTAAGTGACTTCATGAATTTATTTACATGTTGTTAAGATGTTGGTATATGTTGGAGCTGGATTTTATATCACATAAGATGTTCATGGATGAAATGTACCAGTAGCTTAACATATTTCATCCTCTCATGGAACACTAGATTACAAACAACTATTATTACTCCATTATCAACATATAAGATGGTAGGTTTATCCTGGTAGTATGAGTCCCTCAAGTATGTGATATATACATATCTATTCTCAAAAAAATCCTCTTATGCAAGCCAATATTCAAATTATGTGGAGGATTGAGAAATAAAGTTTATTTTTACTTCCCTATGATATTGGACCACATCCCAAAAATAATACATATCTATAAGTGGATTTTCTATCATGAATATTGCCTACATGGTTTGAGTTGGAATATACTTTCAAGAAGAACTGGTTATTCTTCTTGTACTCTAGGAAAAAATTCATAGTTCCTATGACATATTCATAATCCACATTGTTAATTTCCAATGACAAACTCTTGGTTCCTACATGAACTGTGAAAGATAGATAACCACAAATTTTATGTATGTCCTAGTTTATGTCAAGTAAATAAAACTCATAATAAACTATTGATAGAGAATTACATTTACATGTGGTGATGCATCTATACTAGACATCTAAATTCTTGTCTCCATAGGTGTGGCTGATGAGTTGATTAAACCTCCTTTATAAACAAATCATCTTCTTTATTTTGTAAAGCCATTGAAGCCAAGCCTTTGTATTTCCATATCACAAAGTTGAACATCATCACTATAACTTGAAATTATTGACATAATACTTGATTAATATATTAATTACTAGCTAACTTTATTTTTGGTATTTTGAATTTGCATCTATTCTTATGGTTTCAATAAGTTGTTTGAATGATGATTTGTGTGATGCCACTCTTTTTTGTAAGAAATTTTTTATATGTAGCAGCCTATATGCATTAAAGGACCCGTCCATAGCCAAAGGGAATCACCTACGACCAAAAACCTATCTGCAACAACCCATTCACAACTAAATAAGATCACCTACAACAAAGGAGATGTGATCGTAAATATCTCTTGGAACGTGAAGGATGACACTCCAAGTCTATACGTGTCATGGAAGAGGTGGTTACATATTGGAACATGAAAATTGGGAGATAACTCAAGAGTAAAATCTAGATCTGATTATTTGTTGCAACTAAATGAAGAATTTATTGATTGAATTCGTTATTTGAGAACTGATTGATTGAACTGACCGGTTACTTAAGTTATGTTTTTGACATCTAAACACTTGATAATTAGTTTTGTTGCATTCATGGAATATTATGATGATCTGTTTGATATTTTTTATTTGATTTGTTTGAACTCCTAGTTGAACTCTTCTTCTCATGTTTCACTGTAATTGAGGAGTATAAGAGAAAGTGATTAATGATGGAAATGTATGAATGATGTAGATATCTAGATAGATAATTAGAGAGTATAGGATACATAGATAGAGATTTTTTTGTAATCTTCATGCCAATTCAATAAAGAATCTGAGTTCTATTTAGTAGCTTTTAGTTACAATCCTTAAGAGGGATTAACACCCAAGGTAGGGCCCAATTTTGGTCTGCTAAACCCCTCCATAGTTTTGTTGCTATGTTTTATTGCATGAGTAGAATAGAAATCAATTTGTTCCTTTATTTGCATTCTAAATTCACAAGATTTACTTTCATTCATAGTGTTAGAAGCCATTTACTTTCAGTTATGAGTTTTGTTTCAAGCATTGTACTTTCAAGCTTTGTTATTTTAAGTATAGTAGTGAAAACTATTTCTTTCCATACCTATTGTTGGAACCCTAAAATAACCGAGTAACTATGGTGTGAAGCCTTGTGGCATGCGGAAAAGAGTGTGAAGGCATGCGAAGAAGTATTTCTTGGAGAGGTATGAAGGCTCACACCCAGGAAGGATGGATTCGGGACTTAGTGAGTTTTGGACAACAAGAAAAGATGCACATAGGGATCGAATGGAAAAGTGACTAGATACATATGTGGATAAGATATGGAGACTTATGGCTCAAGGAAAGGATATTCTAGGGCATCAATATGGTTATCATGAAAGGATAAGGAGTCGAGGTTATTAAGGATTAGCTGAAACATGCATGCTAAAGGAACTCAATTGAGGGAAATGCATGACAACATATGACATATTCTTGGGTAGTGGTAGAGAAATCATGAGAGGATTCCTTTAGGATTTCATAGGTAATGATGAGTGGTTAAGAGAAGATTCCTTCTTGTTCTTTATATGGATGTTTTTTCTAGTAGGGTTAAAAGAAGGGAGATAAGTTAGTATGTGTGTAGATGTATGTGAGGAGGAGAGCAATAAAAATATAGAGGTATTGTGTAATGTGTAATGACAAGCTCTATAATGTATAAAATCCCTGCTATTATGAACGTTCCTAGAGATGGAACCCTTCTTGATGTAATCTTGGCTATTGTATTTGATTAATGAATATAATAAAGAGTTTATGAAGAACTCATGTGATGGATCTTGATCTGTACATTTCCCTTATGTTCATGTGCATGTTACTAGTTTTCTTGATATTATTCATGGTTTGATTCTACTTTCATTTAGTTGATCATGTTATACCATGCTCTAATGCATTAGACTAGGACTAGTTATTTATCTCAATTCGAAAATGGGTATGTTCATTTCTTGTTTATGTAAGAACTCCCTTACCAATGGTGATCATTTTAAAAATCTCACATAAAGGAGGGGCTTGGCACCTACGCGTGCCTTAGGTGAGCTTCCAAACCAATCTGGATGATATTCCAATGCATTTGGGGTTGGTTGTTAAAGAAAGTGGTGAAAAATACTACATCTTGGTTACATTGCCGGGACCTATTTTCAAATTTGTTGTGACAATGGTGCATGATGAAGATGCACTTGACCTTAGAAAGTGTCAAAACATGGCTTAAAACCACATAGGATGAGTTTGCTCAAAGATTTAATCTTTGGAACTAAGTTTGATGCACGTAAATGGGTAGAAAAACATATGTATCATTGGTTTGAAAATCATGTCACTTGGGCGATCTATGGATAAATGAGCCAACGGTGTGTAGGGCATAGCCCTGTTTGAGTTAAGCAAAGTGAAATTGGTTTATTCCTATTCTACCAGTAGGAATCCGTGCAAGTCTCACAATATTCTACCTTCGGGGGTTTGGGATCTCATCCCAGAGTAGGGTGTTTACAAACTCGCAAAAGAAAGGAATGAAAGAGAGGATGAAGAAAGATCGGAGTCAAGGGAAAAAATGAATTCCAAAGCGAGAAAGGTCAGAGGGTTTATGTTTTGGGATTGGTAGTAAATAGAGCCAAACCTACTTGCATAAACAAATAAAGCAATACTAATGAATAAATGACAAAAAAGTAGAGATAGATCCAACAGAATAAATGCATAGATCGACATAAGAAAGATCGATGCCCATAACACACATATTCAAGACAAAGTCTCAATATTTGTATTACTATTTTCTTTACATTACAAAAAGTACAAAGCTTTTTCTTTTCACTTCTATTTTTCATCTAAAAATATCCACCACCCTTGAATACAACAAGTATTCAAGTATATATAGAAGGAGAGAAGAAGAAAAGAAGACAAAATCAAACCAACCACTTAATTACAAAAATATCTTACAATAGATTACAAAGTCATTTGTTGACTTTTGACAACTTTGGTGAATGACATCATCTCATGGTGCAACATGGATGATGTCATCGTTTGTGTCAACACACTTTAGATAATTTACAAGGAGAAAGTTGGGAAGAAGGAAACTATTCATCGTCGTCCCATGGCTGAAAGGGAGTGTCCTATTTTTTACCGCCGCCTGAGCGACGAGATGTGGAACTGGGCACGGTATTCCATGAACTTGTTAATCATGGGTTGAAGTTGATCCTGGGAAGGATCCTTGTGTCGATCACTGATAGCTTCGCAAGTCTCCCGCTCGTCATGAGCTTTTCTGGGAGTTTGGAATAATCATTTTCTGCCTCTATCAGGTACCCAATGAAGTCATGACATGCCAACAGGTTGTTGATGGATTCGGCGTCGAACGTGACCTCTGGTCCCAGCCCCTGTGAAACGATCTCCTTGAAGATCTGAATAGTTTCCTCAACCTTTCTTAAGGTGAAAGAAGAAGTGAGCAAGCCTAGAGACATTCTTAGGACAATCTGCTCCATTTGATGCATTGCATCCAGGGCTTCCTCCTTTACTTTTCGATCTTCTCTAGGACGAACTCCAACTTGATCAACCCGATAATCTAGAGTAGAAAGGATTTTGTTGAGGGCTCTGGGGTGTCCAAAGATGCTGAACTTGACCAGATCTTTGACTGAACAGTCGAGCATTTTCTGAAAGGTCTCATGCTGCATCCTGGCATGATCCAGCTCTTCGGAGATGGGTCCTGCTATCACCTGGAGTTCTCTGTTCACCCGATTGATATTTTGATATAAACCGGTGAACTTAGCGATTACTCCCTCACTTTCCTTGAGGATTTGGTTCCTCCAGGTGGAAACTGCCATGCCCTACTCACCGATTTTGGCATACTCATTAATCTTATCCTGGCTCAGAGGCTCAGGAGTTTCGGCGGTAGTTGTAGGAGGTGCACTACCCATTTTCTGCAAGGTGTGGAGAAGATGTTTATTTTTCTCCTTTAACAGCCTTTTCTCTTCCTTTGCTTCCTAGAGCTTCTTGCAAAGGGTGTCAACTACAGATAGGGCCTCTCCTTGAAGGCTTTCTGAAGATGTCCCCATTATGACTTGAGTCACTGTGTAATCTGTCGAAGACAGATCCTTTTTATCCTTTAAAGGATTGGGGTATGCAATCTCCATTACTCTCTCCCCTGACGCACTCTGAGAGAAGTGGGTTATAGGCTTTTGCTTCTTGACCCCTTTTGATGGGATGACGGAGAAGTCCATCGGTGCGATGGGAACTTTCCTCTTTTGTTGACTCAGGTGCTGGGAGATCCATGCTGGACTTATGGGGAAGGACCAGAAATAGAAAAGGGAGCAGCTGTAGTAGTAGAAGGAAAAAATGTGGAGACACTTGGAGGCGGCATTGAGAGGGAAGCCGAGAAAGTGCTCATGGGAGGAAGGGATACTGCAGGGGAGGTAGACATAGGAATGGAAGGGAGCTGAGAGATGAGGGAAGAAATGGTGGGGGACAACTCTGTGAGAGAAGAGAAGATGGATGATGAAGAAGGGGGAACAGTAGAAGATGGGGGAGAGGACACGACCAAAGGAATGGTCACTTGGATCACTCGAGGAGGGGAAGGAGGAGAAGGAGAAGGGATAGAAGGGACCTCAATAGTTATAGTAGTGGCAACATCCTAAGTGGATGTGCCTATCGGAACATCTTTCGCTACTTCTTCTTCTAAGCTTTCTGGGATTACAACCCATTCTTGTGAAGCGAAAGGAGGACTTTCAGGAGCTTCCTCTTGGGTGGAGCTTGACTCACCCTCTTTGCCTTTCCCTTTTCCCTTTGGCAGCTATTTTTCCCGGGAAGGTGCGTTGCCCAACGGAGATGTAGTGAAATCAACTCCGAGGTAAATGAGGCCATTCATTCTGCACCAATGCTCCGTTCTCCACAGAGTTTCCTTGACCCTTTCCTCTATTGTCTGAGGTGCTTTGGTTCTGTCAATTACAACGAAAGGCCAATCATCCCCATTTGTGTCAAGATATACCTGATCAACTTCTTGATCAGTAGTTTGATAACCTTTTGGGATGATGGCCACACCGTACTAGATGATTTCAGCCAAAGCCAAGCGGGAATGGTCTTTCCTCCTAAGCTCGACCTCATGATATAGGTCGATATAAATATCCTCGATCTATGGGATGTGGATCGGATCGAGTTTGGCCCTGGGTAGACAATTCCTTGGGTCAAAATTGGGCCTTGCTGGGAAGTTATGTTTTAGATTTAGCAGCTCCAGTTCTGCAAACATATCCTTTGCTTTGTGGTGAGAGAGACAAGTATACCTGCCCACTGTGAGGGGGAAAGGAGTTCCACCCTTCTTTCTCTTGAGGCACTTTTCGTGGTAGGTTATAAGCTGTCTTGACAGCTCCAACAGGATCAACTTGGGGCTGGCATATCTTGGTAATTTGGTTGGTTCCCCCAAGAAGTTGACTGCCCTCAGATAAGTGAAGGTGGGGAATTGAGTGAACAAGGCCCCCCATTTCTCTGTAGCTGTGACAATGCTCTTGGTTGTACGACCGTGAGTCATGTTCGGCCTCAAAAGGCAGATGATGCCATAGAAGAAGGCATCATTAATCTTTGTAAACTGGGGGATACTATTTTCTAGCTTCAGTTCTGGATAGTATTCATATATTTTAACTTGGGGCCAAACCCCGCACCGCATTAAAGCTGGATAATCCCTTTCTGAGGCCACAACATAAACTACGTAGGAGTTCATATAGAACTTCCCCGTTGTGGTAAGTTGTTGGAGCTGCTTAGATATGGTGCTGCTTATGATCTCTGCCCACTCAAAGCATTGATCTGGCACATTTTTGTTCATCGTCTCCAAGTATCTCAACATCCATTTGTGAAAGTAGTGGGCATCAGGAAGCCCAAATACTCTGCTCAGGAACGTGATTGTATCACTGAGTTCCTCTAAAAATTACTTCGATGAATGACTTGTGGCCATCTGGTCACCACCTTCTTATTCTTCAGGTATACCTCATTCATCAACTGCATACACTGATCCTCATTATCATCCCAAGCCTTGATGCAATCTTCCCGGCTTACGGCCACAAAGTGCCGGTGATGAGGAATGTCGAGCATTATTTCGAAGTGTCGGGCAGTGAGGTTGATTATGACCTCACCCTTCTCATTATGAACACATCTTGTATCTTTGTTGTAGCAGCGGGCTACTACCATCATGAACTCATTGTTTACAGCACTAACTAGGATCCCACCAGCAAAATGCAGCCCACTGCCCATCAGTTTGTCCATCCACGGACTTCCTGTGACCTTTCGGTTCTGGCCCAGAAATCCTCCATATCAATGTGACCAAGTTCTGAGTCTCTGATATCTAGGTCACACTCTACTTAGGATTCGGGCATCCTGACCCTCTGATATTTGTACTTCATTTCTTCCTCTGTGAGCTTGGCTTTGCCTTTAGATTTGGTAGGTCTCTTGCTTGATGTTGACATATGTAATTCTGAACTCAGTTGCTGATCTGTAAGAAGAAGAAGTGAAACCCAACGCAAGAAAGTCATATTAGCTATTTGATCTTCCATTAAAGTGTTGACAGAAGGAAGAGTTAGCAATTTTAAGGCCTCAGGCTACAGGGCGCATGAATACTGTAGATTACAGGGTTAAATAGTATGGCACACAGAAAAGGGGTGCGAGGATAAATCGGTGCGAAAGGGTGCGAGATGTTTTCATGTTACATGTACAAGATGCACCAAAGGGCACAGGTTTTAATGCGTGTAACATCATTTTTTCATGTGCCATAGGGGAACTTGGTGCGGTGCATGGAAGGTCTACATGACATG
The DNA here is from genome assembly GCA_018340775.1 of Taxus wallichiana var. yunnanensis. Lineage (NCBI taxonomy): Eukaryota > Viridiplantae > Streptophyta > Pinopsida > Cupressales > Taxaceae > Taxus > Taxus wallichiana. The sequence continues at coordinate 161,413,415 of CM031243.1, read as the reverse complement.
ATGTTGTTGTAATAATAGATGCGCCTGCGCCGTTAATGATTTTGTACATGGTGCAAATAAAATTGGTTTTGCATGGATGCAGGGTGTGCCAATGATGCAAGTTTTAACAATGCAACACATGAGTTTGGTGCACCAAGAGGGCGTAGGGAAAGTGGGTGTTGCAAGTAGGGGAAGTGCGCCTTGAGGGTGCAAATGTTTTTTATGCAACAGGCATGGTGGATGCGCCATTGGCACGACTGTATATCATGTTGTAGGGGTGGCGGATGCGCCAAAAGAGGGATAAATACAATCTTACTTTTAAGCCTTGATTCTTTTCCCTGAGGGGTTTACATGTGTTGAAGCTTCTCTTGCAGGGTTCTTTGGGTGATGAAGAACCTAAAACTCGAGAGATTTAAGTAATTTTTTTCAAGATGAGTCCTCTTCACCAAAGAAACTGGAAAGAGGGGGAAGTGCATGGGGAAGGATAGTAAAAAAAAAAAAACAACAAAGGGGAGGGTCCATGGTTTCACAGCTCTATTTAATCCAACCCCACAAACAAGCAAAGAAATAACCAAAACACAAAAAACACAAGAGCAAAGGACCACTTACCAAGAATATATATAATGTTAGAGGTGAAACTGGGTCCACGATGTGATACGAGAATGACAGGCACACCGACAGTGCGAGAGGGAAAACAATAATAAGGTGATTCTTGTCTGATGAAAATGATAGGGTGGATGTGCCTATATATAGGTAAGGCTGTAATAAATGTGCCAATCACTTTTTGAAGTGGCGCACCAAAACGGGTGTCAACAACAAGAAGCTTGCACCCTTTAGCACATCAAAACACCTATTGACATGAAGTTATGTGCACCTTTAGTGCACCAAAGACGTTGTCAACACAGAAATATGTGCACCCTTGGCACACCAAAATGCAGTGCAACAAAAGTATTGTTGACACAAAGGCGCATGCAAGAAAGGCGCAACATAGTGAGGCACACCAAAACACGTGTCGACACTTCAAACCATGCACCAAAGGATTTAAAGGGGGCGCATGAACACTTTATGTTGCATAAACATTAGGTGCGCCCGACCAAAAAAGACCAAAAACGGCTAAGTTCGGAAAACTAGATTTCCCGGGAAGGGATTTTGCAACGTTCCGAATGCAAGGAGTCCCTGACGAGGGACCGGAACAAAATTTGGTAGGGTTATCTGTAAAATTGCCCTTGCCAATTTTATGGGATAACAGCTGGCTCTTTCTGGGGACTATCTCTGAGCAAACCTCAGGGGTAGAGAATCCCAGATCTTCACATGCCTATCCATTGGGTAACAGAGTCAAAAAAGGGATACCGGAAAGGGAAACACACAACCAATAAAAGTAAACACATGAAAAAAAAAAAACCCAATAAATGTAAACTATACAAAGAAGAGAGCAAGATCTACTTCTGAAGATTTTCGATCTTTGCCCTGTATATAGGGAGCGGGAGCTCGATTCCGTCCGAGATCACGAGAGATAGAAACTATTCTCTCCATTGAGCTGCTTGATCTTGAAAGGCCCTCTCCACAGGGAATCAAACTTCCCGTGCATGCCCTTTGGCTCTCTTCATTTGTCCCACAAAAGGATGAGGTCTCCCACCTGGAAATTTCTTTGCTTAGCCTTTTTATCAAACAATCTTTTGACCTGATTCTGATGTTCGGCGATCTTATCGACCACCCTTACTCTCTTTTCTTCGAGCTCTGCTAGATACATGATCCTTTTTTCAAGGGAATTTTGGAAAGTCTCATCTTCGATTGCCCGTGCCAAGCGCAGAGCAGGGAGTTCAGCGGAAATGGGAAGCTCGACATCGGTGCCATATAACACTTGAAAAGGCAACATACCGAGAGATCTCTTGGGAGTAATGCGGTCTGCCCACAAAGTGTCGTATAAGGATTTGTGTCACATTCGTTGATTCTCATCCACTAGCTTTCGTATGATGGTTACTAAGTTTTTGTTACTGGATTCTGCCTAACCATTTCCCTGAGGGTAATAATCTGAGGCGTGAGCCAAAGTTATCCCGTATTCATAGCAAAAACCAACAACTTCCCATGAAGAGAAGTTGGAAGCGTTATCAGCAACAATCTTGTTTAGAACACCAAACCTGACAATGATATTTTCTTTGATGAAACTGCAAACAACCTCGGAAGTGGCATGTTTGACAGGTATGGCTTCCACCCACTTGGTGAAGTAATCTATTGCCGTCAGGACATAACTATGTCCGGCACTCGATTGGGGATTGAGTGCACTAATAAAATCAATTCCCCACTGCTTGAATGGTTCGTCGATGATGACCGGCCTGAGGGGAAAAGCAGCCAACTTGGGCTTGCCGACAAATTGCTGGCAAGGTTCACACTTCGCTACCTAGGTAGCTGTATCTTGAAAAAGTGTCGGCCAATAGTACCTGGCCCGAATGATCTTGTGCACCATCACGGAAGAGGAGAAATGGCCCCCACAGGCTGAATTATGAAAACTTTCAAGTAACTTCACCTGTTGTGGCTTGTCAACACATCGCAAGAAGATGCCATCTATCCCGCGTTTGTATAAACCGTCATCCCAGATGACATATTTGGCTGCTCTGAGCTTTATAGTGTGCTTCTCCTTTGCAGTTAGGTGAGCTGGGCATTCACCGTAGGTGAGGAAGAAAGCAATATCAGAATACCACTCATCGTTGGTTGCGACAAATAGGACCATAGGCAGTGAATCGGGTTTCTCCAACTGGCTTTGTGCTTCATTGGTGCAATCATCTTTTCCTCTGAAACTTCTGACCCTTGGTTTTCGGCCATAAGTTGACATAGGCCTTTGCCTCTTACCAACTTGGTTGGTTTTATATCCAGATCGTACTCCTGGACCTTTGCAATCCAATTTCCTCGCAAGCTTCCTAACTCCTGTTGAGTTAAAATTGACTTGACTGCCGTGTCAGGGACCAGCACCACTGTATGAGAGTTTAAAATGTAATACCTGAAGTTTTTGACTGCTTTGACAATGGCGAAGGCATGCTTTTCCAACTGAGACATTTTTAATTCATGAGGCTTGAGGGGAGAGCTCATGAATGCAATTGGGGACTCAACATTCTCAGAATTCTTTTGCATCAAGATGGCAGATACAGTATGCTCAGATGCATAGCTATACATGATAAAATCCTTGGAGAAATCGGGACATACCAGGACTGGTGCATGAGTGACGAAGCTTTTATTTCTTCGAACGACCTCTTCCCTTCTTCACTCCATCGGAAAGTTGGTGACCCTTTCATCATGTCTAATATATGACGAGTCTTTTCAGCAAAGTCGGGAACAAAGCGCCTGAGAAAATTCACCTTTCCAAAGAAAGAGTGGACGCCGGTCTTGCTTGTAGGCAAAGTAAGGCCCTGAATAGCCTTAACTCTTTCGGTATCTATCTTTGTTCCTTCTTTGCTAACAACATGTCCTAGCAACTTTCCTTCTGTGACTCCAAAAATAGACTTTTTTGGGTTCAGGGAAATCCCATGCTCTCGGCATCTGGCCAATACTTGCTCCAAATGATCACAATGGTCATTTCACCATTTAGAGAACATAGTTAAGTCATCTAGGTAAACCACAATGACCTTCCCCATCATACCTTTGAATGCAAGGTCCATGGCCCACTGAAAGGTGGCGCCAGCATTGGTCAGGCCAAAAGGCATCCTGCTGTAGGCAAACGTGCCCCAGGGGGTAGTGAATGCTGTTTTAAATTGGTCTTCAGGTGTGACTTCAATCGATTCTAGCTTGAAAAACCATCAAGCATGGATAACCTTTTTAATCCGATTCTTGCTTGTAGAACTTGATCCATTATAGGAAGTGGGTAGTTGTCCTTTAAGGATGCCTGATTCAGTTTGAAAATCTATGCATATGCGTATTTCACCGTTTTTCTTACGTACTGGCACAATGTTTGCTACCCAAGTACTGTGATGGATAGGAAAAATGATTCTCGCATCCAGCATTTTCTGAATTTCAGCTTGGATAGTACCTGAGATCTTAGGGTTATAATGCCTCTGCTTTTGGCGAAAGGGTTTGACGTCCTCTTTCAACGGGATGTCATGCTTTGAGACGTCCTTTGGCTTAAAAGACTTTAGATCGGCATAGGACCATGCCAATACATCCATGTATTTCTTTAGCAGTTTGACAAACTTCCACTTCTCTTCAGGTGTGCAACATTTTCCGATGTTTACAAACTGTGGACGTTCTACCGAACCTAAATTAACTGGTTCGGTTTCTGGGGAGGAGCCAGTATCATCTCACCTTTTATTTTTTACAAAATGATCATGCCTGTCAAACAACCACTCTAAAGAAACCAGGCCTTTCAGAATTTTATTTCCTTTGAGCTGACATATGCCGTCGTTCCCTTCGGATTCCCCATTTTGACCGGTAACTGATTCACGACACGTAGAAGTGGATCCTTCAAAATGAAGTTCCTTAAAATTTTCCACCTTTTCTAGAAAGGCAATGAGTTGATTATCATCGTTGAATACTTTCCAATGCTGAGAATTTTCTGGAACGCTTGGGCGGAAGACCACTTCAATGGTGTATTTGTCTGTTTTCAAACCTGGGTGAGGGAGCATGAGGGATGCTGAAACGGCCAATGAATCGGCCATGTCATTCTGAGCTCTTGGAATAGATTCTATTGAAAAAGCGTCAAATTCTTCGATGCTGTCCCACACCGCATTGTGGTAATGCCTGAGCCTCTCATTCTTCACTTGATATATCCTTTTAACTTGATTCACGACTAGCTCTGCATCACCTTGTACTTTCAAATTTTTGATCCCTCTTTCCTTTGCGGCTTGCATGCCAAGTAGCAGAGATTCATACTCAGTAGTATTATTTGTATTGAAAAACTGCAACTTGAAAGAGAGAGGAATAACCTCCCCTTCGGGAGATATTAGCACGGCTCCGGCGCCACATCCACTAGTTGCGTAGCTGCCATCAAACTGCAAAGTCCAGATCTTGTTAAGATCTTCTTCTTGGACGAGAACAACCATTTTGTCAGACTCGGTAGACAAGAAATAGTTCCCCATTCCTGATGATTCGAAAAGAATTTGGGCTTTGGGATCCTTAGAGTTAGTAACCAAGTACTTCTTTTGTGATTCTGGCTCCAATGTTTGCATTACACCTTTAACAGGGATTCTAGCCTTAGACTAGTCCATATGAATCTCCCCACCAACTTCACTACAAAAACTTCTTCCCAGCAAAATTCCATAGGCTGCTGGAATGTCGGCAACGAGGACGGTCATCTTTACTCTTTTCTCTGGGAATGCCGCAAATGCGAACTGAGCATCTTTGATCTGACCAATCAGTGGAACCTGTTTGGTTTCCAAGGAATAACATCTGCCAAAAGGCTTGGTAAGGGTAAGGCCCAAAGCATGGGTGAATTTTACCAGCATGATGTTATCAGAAGCTCCAGAATCAATTATGCAGTTACTTAGTTTGTGGCCATTGATTAGGAGGGAGAGGTAGAAAGGTTCTATCTTGCCTGATGCAGAAGTCGAAGCAACATTTATGTGGGATGCAGGAGGAGTGGAAAGGATTCCTTTTAGGGAGATCTGGGGAGATATGACAGCTTGACTTTGAATATACTTGGTCAACCTTACAAGCTGTTCGGGGTTTGACTGAAGATACTCGGCTTCAGACATTTGGATCTTAGTCTTTTTAGCATGATCTATGATGTCAAACGCGGCCAAGGGTTGCACTGGTGAAGGAATGAGTCCTTCACTTCGCGATGGTAGAATAGGATTACTGGTCTTCATGGAAATAGAAGAAGACTGATTTAAAGGAGAGATGGGGGGAAAAGATTTCTTTGTAAAAGACTTAACGGGGGTTGAGTAGGAAGAGGATTACCTCTTTTAGCAATGGTTGGAGGTGGGTTTGACACGGCCTTCTCTTTACGCATTGGCAGTGACCTCTGCTTCTTTTCCTTGTGAGCGGGTAAAAAAACATATGATTGTCCACTTGCATACCCTTGTGTACCCTCTTCTTCATTGGATTCTTCATCTTCAAATTCCATATACCCGATAGTAGAGTCACCAGTCGGTTCACCGACATCTTGATCATCTTCGCCTTGAGACGAAGGTTCTTCGTAATTTTGTTCCTCTTCTTCGATTTCGACTAAAGCGTTGACCGAAGGAGCCTCAAGTGCCAACCGCGAATAATTGCAGGTAAGCACGACCTTTGTGGGACATTGTTGGAAATGAAATTCCTCCGTGGGATATCCCGGTATGAGGAACTGGGGGAAGCTTGGGCTAACTGCTTCTTTAATGCAAGTAAGTCATTCGCCATCTTTTGAAATTCGGATCAGACGAAGTAGTGGGAGAAGGGCCCGAAGATTTAAGCTTGGATGATTCCCTTTTTAATTCACCAGATATTAGCAAGTTATCTTCGATTCGGATGGCAGCGGCCTGGGTGAGAATCAAGGTAGCTACTTGTTCTTGCAAGAGTAAGAAACTTACTTTCGAGCTCATAGCATTCACGAAGAAACACTTCTGATTTTCTCGGTGTTGGAAGCATGGCAACAGGCACACGGTTGATTAATGCATTGAACCTGGTGATAAAATCACGCATGGTCTCATTGGCCTCCTTCTTTAGGTGAGTGATCTATGATAACAATGCAAATGCATCTTCTCGAAGGCTTATACCTGTCTTCAAAAGCATCCCGCAAGGTGGCCCAACTGGTAATAGATCCGTAGAAAATGCTGAAACCATTCTGCTGCGGGCCCTTGTAAAGTTTCCAGAAAAAGGTGAACCGACACATCTTCATGGGTCACATCTAGGATACTGCATGACATGATGAATGCAGATATGTGTGAATCCATGCTTTGGTTTCCACTCCCATCAAATTTGGGAAAATTCTTTCGGTTTCCATGTGGGAGCGCGTGAACAGGATGCGGTAAGGCCAGGGGACCCATAGCATTTCCCCATGGTACCGCCATCTGGACGGGTGAAAAAATAACATGGGATGGAAGTACAGTTCAATGAGAAGCAAGGCACTACAAAGGGATGTGGAGGCTCTTGATGAGAGATGCTTCCTTCGTGGAGGTGAGACACTCCTGGATGACCGGTCAGCTGAACTTAGTGATAAGAAGCGAGCCGGTGTTACACTGAAGTTGTGCCTTTGAAGCAGGTCGAAAGTAAGATCGACTTCTCCGTGAGCTCTCCTGCTACGAGTAAATGGTTTACCTACCAACGTACCTTCCAGATCTGTAATTTTGTGGAGTAGATTTAAAAACTCTTTTTGGTTGTACTTGCTGATTTTCTGATTTTTCTGACAAAAATCAGCAGCATGTACTTTTCTGAATATTTAAATTTTATCCCTCTTTTGAAAACCGATTGTGGTTTACTTATTTGATTAACAAGGATAAAATGATGGTAAAACTTAGTAAGCTGATTTTCAGATCTAGAGTTGACTTTTCAAAGAGTTTGAAAATTTTGGTAAACTGTCAAAAACTCAGATCTACGGAAAAATATAGATTTTTGTAAAAACTCAGTGAACTAAAGATCTCTAACTAGCCTAGATCTATGGACTTCTGAAGAAAATTTTCAGTTTGGGCCACTTTTGAAAAAAATTTGGATTTTGAACAAAAGTTAAAATTTGCAAACAGGTAGTGATTTTTCTGATTTTCACTAATTTTTAAACACAACACCATCATAGATCTGATAGATTTGTTCGATCCCCAGTAGAGTCACCAAAAATTGTTGGTTTGAAAATCTGTCACTTGGGCAGATCTATGGATAAACGAGCCAACAGTGTGCAGGGCATAGCCCCTCTTTGAGTTAGCAAAGTGAAACTGGTTTATTGCTATTCTACCAGCAGGAATCTATGCAAGTCTCACAATATTCTACCTTTGGGGGTTTGGGATCTCATCCCAGTAGGGGTGTTTCCAACTGCGAAAAGAAAGGAATGAAAGAGAGGATGAAGAAAGATCAGGTCCGAAGGGAGAAAAGAAATGAATTCCAAAGCAGAAAGGTCAGAGGGTTTATGTTTTGGGATTGGCGATAAAGAGCCAAACCTACTTGCATAAACGAATAAAGCAATCTTGATGAATAAATGACAAAAAGTAGAGATAGATCCAACGGAATAAACACATAGATCTGACATAAGAAAGATCAGATGCCCATAACACACATATTTAGCACAAAGTCTCAATATTTGTATTACTATTTTCTTCTGTTACAAAAAGTACAAAGCCTTTTCTTTTCACTTCTATTTTTCATCTAAAAAATATCCACCACCCTTGAATACAACAAGTATTCAAGTATATATAGAAGGAAAGAAGAAAAGAAGACAAAAGCAAACCAACCACTTAATTACAAAAATATCTTACAATAGATTACAAAGTCATTTGTTGACTTTTGACAACTTTGGTGAATGACATCATCATAATTTACAAGGAGAAAGTCGGGAAGAAGGAAACTATTCATCGTCGTCCCGTGGCTGAAAGGGAGTGTCCTGTTTTTGCTGCTGCTCAGGCGATGAGATGTGGAACTAGGCATGGTATTCCATGAACTTGTTAATCATGGGTTGAAGTTGATCCTGGGAAGGATCCTTGTGTCGATCGCTAATAGCTTTGCAAGTTTCCCGCTCATCTGTGAGCTTTTCTGGGAGTTTGGAATAATCATTTTCTGCCTCTATCAGGTACCCAATGAAGTCACGATATGCCAACAGGTTGTTGATGGATTTGGCGTCGAATGTGACCTCTAGTCCCAGCCCATGTGAAATGATCTCCTTGAAGATCTAAATAGTTTCCTAAACCTTTCTTAAGGTGAAAGAGGAAGTGAGCAAGCCTGGAGACATTCTTAGGACAATCTACTCCATTTGATGCATTGCATCCAGGGCTTCCTCCTTTACTTTGTCGATCATGTCTGTGGGGCGAACTCCAGCTGATCAACCCGATAATCTAGAGTAGAAAGGATTTTGTTGAGGGCTCTAGGGTGTCTAAAGACACCGAACTTGACTAGATCTTTGACTGAACAGTCAAACATTTTTTGAAAGGTCTCATGTTGCATCTTGGCATGATCCATCTCTTCGGAGATGGGTCCTGCTATCACTTGGAGTTCTCTATTCGCCCGATTCATATTCTGATATAAACTAGTGAACTTAGCGATTACTCCCTCACATTCCTTGAGAATTTGGTTCCTCCAGGAAGAAACTGCCATGCCTTGCTCACCGATTTTGGCATACTTATTAATCTTATCCTGGGCTCAGAGGCTCAGAAGTTTCGGTGATAGTTGTAGGAGGCACACTGCCCATTTTCTGCAAGGCGTGGAGAAGATGTTTATTTTGCTCCTTTAATAGCCTTTTCTCTTCCTTTACTTCCTGGAGCTTCTTGCAAAGGGCGTCAACTACGTAGATAGGGCCTCTCCTTGAAGGATTTCTGAAGATGTCCCCATTGTGACTTGAGTCACTATGTAATCTGTCAAGACAGATCCTTTTTATCCTTTAAAGGATTGGGGTATGCAATCTCCATTACTCTCTCCCTTGACACACTCTGAGAGAAGTGGGTTATAGGCTTTTGCTTCTTGACCCCTTTTGATGGGATGTTGGAGAAGTCCATCGGTGCACTGGGAACTTTCCTCTTTTGTTGACTCAGTCTTTGTGAGATCCATCTTTGGACTTATGGGGAAGGACCAGAATTAGAAAAGGGAGCAGCTGCAGTAGTAGAAGGAAAAAACGTGGAGACACTTGGAGGTGGCATTGAGAGGGAAGCCGAGAAAGTATTCATGGGAGGAAGGGATATTGCAGGGAGGTAGACATAGGAATGGAAGGGAGCTGAGAGATGAGGGAAGAAATGGTGGGGGACAACTCCGCAAGAGAAGAGAAGATGGATGATGAAGAAGGGGGAACAGTAGAAGATGGGGAGAGGACATGACCAAAGGAATGGTCACTTGGGTCACTCGAGGAGGGGAAGGAGGAGAGGGAGAAGGGATAGAAGGGACCTCAATAGTTACAGTAGTGGCAACATCCTGAGTGGATGTGCCTATCGAACATCTTCCACTGCTTCTTCTTCTAAGCTTTCCGGGATTACAACCCATTCTTGTGAAGTGGAAGGAGGACTTTCAGGAGCTTCCTCTTGGGTGGAGCTTGACTCACCCTCTTTGCCTTTCCCTTTTCCCTTTGGTAGCTATTTTTCCCGGGAAGGTGTGTTGCCCAACGGAGATGTAGTGAAATCAACTCCGAGGTAAATGAGGCCATTCATTCTGCACCAATGCTCCATTCTCTGCAGAGTTTCCTTGACCCTTTCCTCTATTTTCTGAGGCACTTTGGTTCTGTCAATTATAGCGAAAGGCCAATCATCCCCATTTGTGTCAAGATATACCTGATCAACTTCTTGATCAGCAGTTTGATAACCTTTTGGGACGATGGCCACACCGTACTGGATGATTTCAGCCAAAGCCAAGTGGGAATGGTCTTTCCTCCTGAGCTCGACCTCATGATATAGGTCGATATAAATATCCTCGATCTGTGGGATGTGGATCGGATCGAGTTTGGCCCTAGGCAGACAATTCCTTGGGTCAAAATTGGGCCTTGCTAGGAAGTTATGTTTTAGATTTAGCAGCTCCAGTTCTACAAACATATCCTTTGCTTTGTGGTGAGAGAGACAAGTATACCTGCCCACTGTGAGGGGGAAAGGAGTTCCACCCTTCTTTCTCTTGAGGCACTTTTCATGGTAGGTTATAAGTTATCTTGACAGCTCCAACAGGATCAACTTGGGGCCGGCATATCTCGAAATTTGGTTGGTTCCCCCAAGAAGTTGACTACCCTCAGATAAGTGAAGGTGGGGAATTGAGTGAACAAGGCCCCCCATTTCTCTATAGCTACGACAATGCTCTTGGTCATACGACCATGAGTCATGTTCGGCCTCAAAAGGCAGATGATGCCGTAGAAGAAGGCATCATTAATCTTTGTAAACTGGGGATACTATTTTCCAGCTTCAGTTCTGGATAGTATTCATATATTTTAACTTGGGGCCAAACCCCACACCGCATTAAAGCTGGATAATCCCTTTCTGAGGCCACAACATAAACTACGTAGGAGTTCATATAGAACTTCCCCATTGTGGTAAGTTGTTGGAGCTGCTCAGATATGGTGCTGCTTATGATCTCTACCCACTCAAAGCGTTGATCTGGCACATTTTTGTTCATCATCTCCAAGTATCTCAGCATCCATTTGTGAAAGTAGTGGGCATCAGGAAGCCCAAATACTCTGCTCAGGAATGTGATTGTATCACTGAGTTCCTTTGAAAAATCACTTCGATGAATGACTTGTGGCCATCTGGTCACCACCTTCTTATTCTTTAGGTATACCTCATTCATCAACTGCATACACTGATCCTCATTATCATCCCAAGCCTTGATGCAATCTTCCCGGCTTACGGCCACAAAGTGCCGGTGATGAGGAATGCCGAGCATTATTTCGAAGTGTCGGGCAGTGAGGTTGATTATGACCTCACCCTTCTCATTATGAACACATCTTGTATCTTTGTTGTAGCAGTGGGCTACTACCATCATGAACTCATTGTTTACAGCACTAACTGGGATCCCACTAGCAAAATGCAGCCCACTGCCCATCAGTTTGTCCATCCACGGACTTCCTGTGACCTTCCGGGTTCTGGCCCAGAAATCCTCCATATCAATGTGACCAAGTTTTGAGTCTCTGATATCCAGGTCACACTCTGCCTGGGATTCGGGCATCCTGACCCTCTGATATTTGTACTTCATTTCTTCCTCTGTGAGCTTGGCTTTGCCTTTAGATTTGGTAGGTCTCTTGCTTGATGTTGACATATGTAATTCTGAACTCAGTTGCTGATCTGCAAGAAGAAGAAGTGAAACCCAATGCAAGAAAGTCATATTAGCTGTTTGATCTTCCATTAAAGTGTTGACAGAAGGAAGAGTTAGCAATTTTAAGGCCTCAGGGCACAGGGCGCATGAATACTACAGATTGCAGGGTTAAATAGTATGGCGCATAGAAAAGGGGTGCCGCAAGGGATAAATCAATGCCAAAGGGCACAGATGTTTTTCATGTTACACGGGTACAGGATGCGCCAAAGGGCGTAGGTTTAATGTGTGTAACATCATTTTTTCATGCGCCACAGGGGAACTTGGCGCGCGCATGGAAGGTCTGCATGACATGATGTTGTTGTAATAATAGATGCACTTGCGCATTAATGATTTTATACTTGGCAAAATAAAGTTGGTGTTGCATGGATGCAAGGTGCACCAATGGTGCAAGTTTTAACAATGCTACACATGAGTTTGGTGCACCAAGAGGGCGCAGGGAAAGCGGGTGTTGCAAGCAAGGGAAGTGCGCCTTGAGGGCGCAGCTATTTTTTATGCAACAGGCATGGTGGATGCGCCATTGGCGCGACTGTATATCATGTTGCAGGGGTGGCGGATGCACCAAAAGAGGGATAAATACAGTCTTACTTTTAAGCCTTGATTCTTTTCCCTGAGGGGTTTACATGTGTTGAAGCTTCTCTTGCAGGGTTCTTTGGGTGATGAAGAAGCTAAAACTCAGAGATTTAAGCAATTTTTTTCAAGACAGAGTCCTCTTCACCAGCAGATCTGGAAAGAGGGGGAAGTGCATGGGGAAGGATAGTAAAAAACAACAAAGGGGAGGGTCCATGGTTTCACAGCTCTATTTAATCCAACCCCACAAACAAGCAGCCAATAACCAAAACACAAAAAACACAAGAGCAAAGGACCACTTACCAAGAATATATATAATGTCAGAGGTGAAACTCGGTCCACGATGTGATATGAGAACGACAGGTGCAATTGACAGGTGCAGAGGGAAAAGAATAATCATGTGATTCTTGTCTGATGAAAATGACAGGGCGGATGTGCCTATATATAGGCAAGGCTGTAATAAATGCGCCAACCACTTTTTGAAGTGGCGCACCAAAATGCGTGTCGACAACGAGAAGCTTGCGCCCTTTGGTGCATCAAAACACCTGTTGACATGAAGTTATGTGCACCTTTGGCACACCAAAGGTGTTGTCAACACAGAAATATGTGCGCCCTTGGCGCACCAAAACGTGGCGCGAAAAAAGTATTTTTGACAAAGGCGCATGCAAAAAAAGGCACAACATAGTGAGGCGCACCAAAATACGTGTTGACACTTCAAAACATGTGCCAAAGGATTTAAAGGGGGCACATGAACACTTTATGTTGCATAAACATTAGGTGCGTCCGACCAAAAAAGACCAAAAACGACTAAGTTCGGAAAACTAGATTTCCCGGGAAGGGATTTTGCAACGTTCTAACGCAAGGAGTCCCTGACGAGGGACTGGAACAAAATTTGGTAGGGTTATCTGTAAAATTTCCCTTGCCAATTTTATGGGATAACGATATCATGAGTTGTATGATACCTTCTTTTGTTGTTTTCCAATGGAGTTGTATGAATGGATTTTGGTGTATGCATCTAGATCAAGCTGGTACTATAGACCTCACATATGGACCCAAGATGAGTATCAGAGGCTACATGATGCTGATATGACTTGGACACATGCTGTTGATCATTGGTGGAGTAGAGTGTTGACAAGTTACACCTTGGAGTACATGATTTCTACATATTCTTGTCCAGAGGTTGTTGAGTTTGAGTTCTTGAGGGAGAAAAGAGGATCATTCTTGCATGCTATCCCTTTCGCTATAAAGATCCTAATCATTACAATGAGTTTGGAATCATTTCCTATAGGAAGCTAAGTTTCTTCTAAGCGCTGGGTGAGGAAGTTAGAGTGGAGGAATATGGCGGACCTTGTAGTTGAAAAGGAGAGGGAAGAGAGACGGCTTAAGTATAATGAAGCTCATAAAAGGGAGTTAGACAAAAAAACAAAGTTACAGGGAGTGATGAAACTATGGAGATAGACATTAAAAAGGGAATTGAGGTTCACGCGAAGGACGTGGAACTGAGTAATTTGTGCTACCCCATCTTAGAAAGCGCGAGAGAAACCCCCTTGGCTTCGATGAGAGCTCGTCACTTGGAGAGAGGATATTTTTCAGCACACATATGAATCCACCTGGTGACCAACCCTTGGCACTTAGTTTTCCAAATCTAGATATAAGTATTACTAACCCGGTTGGTATTGGTGGAAGTAACCGATTAGGACCTAGGAGGTATAGTTTTTCATTTGGTACATCCATGGCTACATAATCATTTCTTGTGTTTGGATTCATATTTTCTGGTACAATGTTTAGACAAATTATAGGTACACAAAGCTTGGGTATCACATTTGGAAGTAATGTGGGACACACATATGGTAGCGGTGTAATATCACAGATTGTTGGTGTGTAGTTTAGTGTGACAGTGGGGACACAAGGCACGACCACTTCAGGACCTTTGCCAACTACAAGAGGTGGATCTAGTGGAATAGGTGGAGTAAGAACTAGCATACCTAGTGGACTTGGTGGATTTGGAGGATTTTGTGGGTCATAAGGAACATTTTCTAGTGGATCTAATGGATCTGGTGGTGGAGGAAACACCAAGGGGAATCCGAGGTTTTGGAATAGGTAGACAAGGGCCTTAATAACCTCAGTAAGTGTTATTTGAAATGTCTTTGCATTTGCTAGATTATAAAGGTGTTGAGGATGCTTTAGATCATGTACACAAATGTGAGTTGCTATGGTGAACGAGGGGGATCATTACCCTGCAATGAAGGAAAGTCAATTTAAAATGATGTTGTAAGGGCACATGCATAGCTGGTACCAAAAGTATAACCCTCACCAGAAAATAGTAGATTATACCACGCTGCATAATACCTTCTTAGCTGAATTCCATATTCCTAAGTTTGAATAGAAGAGAATTAATGCACTTGAAGGAGATTTAACAAGGTATGAAAGAGAGTGTGTGGGAGTATGATGCACACTTTAAGAATCTCTTGTCAAAACTATCTTATGATATTCATCCTTCTCAACATTCTCAATGGTTTGTTGGAGGATTAATAATGCCCTTTAGGAGAACGATGTCGCATAATACTTACACAGACCCGCATGAGGCCTTGGAGGCTGCCTTGTGTGTGTAGGCTGTGGGAAGCATGGATACCAGTGTTAGTATTTTCTTGAAGCTTAGATTATTGTCATGGTAAAGCAGCTGGAGAAGCTATCTACAAAATCGACACATGAGAATCGTAGTGTCCTATGGTGCACAGATTGTGAGGTAGAGGGGCATACGAAGGAAAATTTTCCTCAGAGATCAGTATGTGCCATAACAATAGACTGTGATATTTTCCATGGAGATCATGATGCAAGTAGGTGTTCACTACTGCAATGTGTGATTCGTAAGAATGTGTCTTACTATTTCAAGATTTACACTATACTACTCATGACATAAAGGATTATAGATTGATTGACTAGATACATGATGCCATTGATATTGGTGTGATCTAGACCAGCATTACAAACAATTCTAAGGATGATGGTCATCACTATGAAGGATGTGTGGATGGAAGACATTGTGGAATAGGATTTCATGGAGGATTTAAAGGCCGTGGAAATCACGAAGGCGGAAGAAGTGAATTCCCTCGTGAATTTTTTTTATAAATGTGGGTCCACAGAGCATTACAAGTGTGAATGTCCTGATCTGCTACAGTGCTCTTAGTGTGGGAAGAAGCACAAGTATGAGAAGTGCATAGAATTATTTGAACACATGAGCCACAAAAATGGAAAGAAAAGGTCACCGGGATGGTAAGCGTGAAGAAAGCAGAATCGCAGTGGATTCCAAGGGTGGCGCATGAGTCAGAATTAGAACCAATACTAGTGACAATACAAGCTAAGGATGCATGCACCAGGGAAATACAAAAATAGAGAGCATTGGTCACAAGATAAGAGGTGGTGCATGGGAAGTATCTAGACCCCGCTCATTAAAAGGAAGTTTATCAAGAGACCATGGATGTGACTCAGAGCCTACAAGGAGAGATATAGTACATGAAGAAGAAGTCACAGAAGCTAGAGAAAAAGAAGAGTACCGAGGATCCACAGAAAGATCTTGATGATGTCAAGGAGGTATGTAAGATGTTGAGGCAAGAAAATATCATCCCCTTACTATGAGAGTGGTTAAGAGAGAAATTACCAAGCACTGGAGGAGAGCGCAAAGGTAGGTTTTACATGCTAATCTTCCTCCTCACATCATTGACTATGATAAGGAAATTACCTTAAATTCCATGGTTGATGGATGGCTCCTGAGAAATATCCTAATTGACACAGGTGTAGAAGTTAACATTCTCACCTTGGACATGTAGAATCAAATGGGAAGGCCCCCATTAGAACCATCTTTGAATGTGCTATATATGGAAAAAAAGATGAAGGAAATGCCCATTGGAGTTTTGAAGGATGATGATATCACTATCCAAGGGGTGAAATTCAATAGAGACTATGAAGTAATGGCACTTGCTAAGGTAGACAACTTTCTTGTGTTACTTGGGCGCCCTTAGTGCTATAAGAACAATGTTGAATTAAATTTCAATAGGTGGTATATAATTTTTGAGAACAAGGAGGAACATGTTATCATTTGGTTTGTAGATGGAAAGTCAGCGCCCTATACCAAACCCTTGGAAAAAGGAGATCTAGACATAAAATGTGTGCACTATTAAAGACCTTGAAGTTGTGCATCCAATGGAAGGGGTTATTGAGTGGGAAGACGCTCAATCTGTAAGTGATAACACTAGTGTAACATGTGAAAATTGAGCACATGAGACATATGAGTTAGTTAGAAGGTAGTTAAGAGGCTCTGTGATGAGAGTAATAAAGGCGTACTTAGTTAGGCACCTAGGAGGAAAGAAGTTGCCAAGTTATATTGGGGATCCGAACTTGATGTTTTCCTATGAGAAATGGAGACCCATTGGAGATGTGAGATTGAAAGGATAAGGATTCTTAGCTATACCTTTTTGGGGACTAAAACACATTGGTGGGTGACCCATCGTGATAACCTTCTAGAGTGGTGTAAGGTGAGAATCACGTTCTTTGTTAGGTTTGTCCAAAGCAATGCACCTACTATTATACAAGATTATCATGGGAAGGAACCTACCTTGTTTCACGTCCAAACATGTGAGAAGGCCTAGATGGAAGGCATGAAAGCCTTGCTACCTTATTTATGGGTGCATAAGCTTTAATCCACCTTACAAAGCTACAAGCACATGTTACATTCACTCGTAGATGCACTATAAACATGAAATTGACCGAGTTTATGACTAATATCCTTCAAGCTTTTGAATATCGAAGTACTAAGCCATTGGTGGATGAGGCGCGAGAGGTTGTAAAAATCCTAAAAATGGAAGATAGTGCCATGGAGGAGGATATAATTCTAGAATTTTTGGGAGAACCTAACTTGGAAGCACACTTTCTTGAGGGAGAGCTAGAGGAAAAATAGCTTGAGCGCACCTACATGGAAAAAGAGAAAGGAAATTTGGTCTATGTGATCAATGGTAAAGAGATGGAAAACTTGGATGTTAACCATACTATTGGTACACTTGAAGTAATGGAAAATGTTGATGAGAAAGTGTGCACGTACCATGAACCCTTGAAAACAAAGAAGGTTAACATTGGCTCAGAGGTGGAACCAAAGGAGGAGACTATTAGAGACTACTTTGGTTAGAGAAGGAGGTTTCAAAGACCATTGATCTCTTACACGAGTTTTATGATTTATTTTTGCATGGGTACCATGAGCTTAAGGGAGTTCACCACTCTTTAGGGGAGATGTGGATAAAACTAAAGGAGGGAGCATGCCCAATTCGGAAGAGACCTTACTAGATGAATCTGAATCTACGCGTCAGGGTCAAGGAAGAGATTGAAAAGATGATCTCTTTAGGTATCATTGAGGTTGTTGAAGAATCAAAATCGATAAGTCCAATGGTCATCAACATTAAGAAGGATGGGAGGAAAAATGATTTGTGTTGATTATAGGGATCTGAATGCGGTATGTGTTATTGACCCTTTTCCAACCCCCTTCACAAAAGAGATCTTAGAAGGAGTAGCTGGGTGTGAAATCTATTCTTTCACAGATGGATTCTCAAGATATCATCAGGTTAGAATTACAAAGGAGGACCAAGAGAAGACAACTTTCACCACTGAATGGGGAAGTTTTTATTACATGGTCATACCTTTTGGAATAAAGAATGTGCCTGCTATGTTTTCACGTATTGTGGTTCAGACATTTTAGTACTTCATCCAATGGTTTCTAAAATTATACCTAGATGACTGGATAATATATGAATCAGTGAGGGATTGTTGTCGTATAAATGTGCAACAGGGAAATTGTTAATTTTCGAGCACGAAAACTATACCCATGTGCCAAAATTTTCAAGTCTATCACCCCAAGACACCCTGACTCTTTCCAGTAAGTCCAAATGACTTGCCAAATAATGCTATACCATTCAACTAGGTGATTTAGGAAAGTCCATTCATTCCCCCTAGGTGATTTTAGGAATTCATTTGCAAAGCTAAAGCGCTTGTGGGAAGGGCTATCACCGCTTTCCCAGATCGGATCAACCCCCTGGAGCATAAAGAAAGGGAAAAATTCAACGTGGAGGTGAATTTAAGACCTCGAAACATCATGGGAATTATTTTTGAAAGTTTGGGAAAGTTTTGAAAGACCCTGAGCAGCGATGAGTAAAAAACATGGTTCACAAGCCTAGGTAGACACCACCTAAAACAATTGTTGGGATTTAGATGAAGCTTCCGGGAGCTTCAAATGGAGTTAGAAGTGTAAAAACATCTTTGGAAATAGGATTCCAAGACCTACATGATGGTGAAATAATATTTTTCACAACATTTTGGCGCATAGGATTTATAGGTAGTGTTTCTTAGGCACACGTGGAGTCTTAGAACAAAAATTTGATTTTTTAGAGATCAAATGGTTGAATAAAGACATGATACCCACACCATTGGATTTAAAATGAAATTTTCAGTCAGGATCATATAAAATTTCACCAAGAAATTCCACCAGGAGCTCAAGTTATCATCATCCCAAGTTTCCCTCTCAAAGGCGATTAGTGAGTTAGTCAATTTTGGGAGGACACGTGTCGAACTTAGAGCTTGGTGGGATTTCATGTCCCCGATGTCCTTGAGGTCATGTAGAACAACCTTGGAAAAAAATCCCAGCCCCCATGTGACCTCTAGGACCCTCACGTGACCTCCAGACTTGATAGTTCAACCCCGAGGTGTAATTTTGGAGCATCCATTCCCTGCCGTTGGATCAAGCCCCATGTGTCGGCTCTAGGACCACTTTGTGGAAATTGATGCCCCTCACATCCTTGAGGTTAGGGACATAAAACATGAAAACATTCATCCAACCCCTATGGGGAGTATTTTGGTCATCCATGTGACCGACTTTCGCTCCCAGGTGCATTTTTGGAGCATCCATTCCCTGCCGTCGATCAAGCACCACGTGTCAGCTCCAGGACCACCATGGAAATTTATGTCCCTCATGTCCCTAAGGTTAGAAAAATAAAGCATGGAAAAATTCACCAGCCCCTATGGGGAGTCTTTTGGTCACCCATGTGACCGACTTTTAGCCCATAGTGCTTTAAAGAAGCTTTTCTCACCTTCATTCCTTGCCGTCGGATTTCCGCCACGTGTCATCTTCTTAAACACCATGGAATTGGATGTCCCTCACATCCATAAGGTTAGGGAAATAAAGTCATGAAAAAATCACCCAAGATTCTCCTTCCATGATTTCAAAAATTCAAAAGTCTAACTACTGCTTCAGTTCTTCTAGTGCTTCTAACTACTTCCACTCCTATACACATATTTTATCCATTATTCCTCTGTAAATTCTCACCACCATTCCTACATTTATGAAAATAAAACCAGACCTGAAAAAGGTACTTCCATTCACTCCATGAAAGCACACATGTCCTATAAGGAAAATTGGAGCAAACACAAAAGGAGAAGCACAGAAAGAAGAAGGAGAAAACAAAGAAAACTCCATGGCCATGAAACGAGAAGTTGAATAAATATCCCAAAAATAAGTGTGAAACAAAAAATTATATTTTTATGTTCATTCTTCTATCGAAGGCCATCAGGAAGAAACCTTAAAACTCTCCTTCCATGCAACAGAGCATCCACAACGAAGAAATCCCACTTCTGGCTGAACGAAGAAAATATCCAATTTCGCGTCAAACTATTGGGTAAAATGAAGTAGAATCACACATGAAGCATCAGAAGAAGAAAAATATTGCAATGAAATTTATTTCATCGTAAATGGAGGAGAATATCGGACACTGTGATTTTGAGCTCCATTAATGGTTGTCGTATCTAGAAGCACTACTAGGTCTGAAATTTGAAATTTTAAATCCTCCTGGACTATTAAGCGGGCAGGTCTGAAATTTTAGAGGGGAAATATTAGGAAAAAAACCATATAAAAAAACTTTGTTCCATGTCAATCAGACCTCCATAATCCCACTTTCTAAAAATAGCAGGTCTTCTACATAGGGACTGCTAGTTGGGGAAAGTCAGCAACAAAAGTACTTGCGAAGGAGACAACGACATTGGAGGTGCATGGCGGATGATAATTCACCGGAATAGAAATTTTTAATAGTTACTAAAAATAGTAAGTGGTCCCACGGACACTTGCTAAAAATAGAAAGTCACATTGAAAGAGCAGTTTTGGCACAATGGGACATTCAAAACTTTGTCGCATCAGAGCTTTCCATGAACGAGGACCATGAAACTTCATCATGGGAAACATCTTCTCTTATCTCTCTTCCTCTCCCCCAACTTTCTCTCCCTTCAAATGTTCTAATTCTTCATTGGGGTTTGCACTTTTTGATATGCCTTTAAGTCACTTAAAAGTGACTTTAGAAACATAATGTAAATTAAGTCGCCTTGATTTTATAAAAGGGACTTAAATATTTTGTAGGAATATGAATAGTATAAAGTTAGAAATAAGGCATATGGAGGGTCATGAGGAAGATGATAAGTCACCTCTCATTCTATAAATTGTAACACCATTCCCATTTCAAAGGGTTGGTCATTAATTTTGTAAGCTCAAGAGTGCATTCTACCTTGAGAGAACAAAGGAGATAGCCAAATTATTCTTCCCCCCTTCTCAATTTCCTCCATTTCTCCACTATGTACAAATTTTGTTTGAGAAATTAATACAAGAAGGAGTTTCTAGCTTTCTTTGACTAAGGGATTTCTTGATACTTTGTGTTCATCAAATTTCATTTGGTCTTAATGATTCTTACAAAGTTGTTTCTTCTCATAAATGCATGTGATGATACTTCTAACTAGTGTGTGTGCAAGAATCTAATTTCCTACCTACAACATTAGTTCTCCTACCTCTTTTCTCACTCCCCTTTCCCTCTCTACAGAAAAGTCTTCCCTAGCAAGATATTGCTAGCTTTGATGTAGGCTCGGTGGAGTGCCCTATTGAATCCCGGTTGTAAGGCCACCACAAAAATCCACATTTTCTCATGCATGCATATATGACATTTACACCGGTTAATTAGAGGGAATTATACTCCCGAGAGAGTTGGGAAGAAATCAACAAGTTTGTCCACCTAATTTTTTTTCTCACCAACAGACTTTTGGCACCCACCGTGGGGCAGATTTAGCAACATCTACACCCAATATATGACCGCAATGTTTGAACATTAAAAAAATAAAATATTGAAAAAAAAGTTAATGAAAGTTCATTACCGAAAGATACACTATGCTGATTTCTACACGTGACTTTTCACATTCCACAGTGTCCTTTCATGTTCCCACTTCAAAAGTTTCTAAAAGATGGCTGAAGGAAGATACACCAGGTTGAGTAGGTCGAGATGTGTTGTTGATTCCAATTTCAAGGATTTACAAAACCAACAAGAATGAATTAGAGATAATCCATACTTATTCTCTCAAGCCTCCTCTCCATCTGGCACTTCAAGCAGTTCACCTGAAATACTATCAAAAATCCTGTTGATACTCCCCCTTCAAATTCTCCCATTTTTCCATCACCATTAAGCATTGAGTTCCTAGAAGAAGAAGAGTTTGAAGAAGAATTTATAGAAGCAAGGGCTGAAGTAGAAGTAAAAACAATGATGGCTGATGAAGCAGAAAGACCTCAACCCATTGTTCCATGGGGAAGGAATACATGCCCACTTTCTCTTGAACCACCTCTCCATGATCTACCAATAAGTTCCCGTAAGAACTTGCCAAAGTTCAAAGGTGACAAAACACAACATCCTGAAGAACACATCACTACCTTCATGAAATCATGTGGAATTATTGGTGTCTAACATGAAGATGTTCTTTGTAAGAATGTTCATGGAGTCCCTCCAAGAAAAATTAGCGAGAATGGTTCTACCTCCTACTTGCCTGATCCATCACTAGTTAGAATGACATCAAGACTACCTTCGAGGAAAGATTCAAATCAACTGAATAATGTCAGGACCTCTTGGTGTAGTTGGCTCAAATAGAGAAAGGAGAAAATAAAACCATGAGATAATTCATGGCTCGTTTAGAATGGTTGCTTCACAGGATACTTGAAGAGGATTCACTATCTCAAAATAATGTCAAGATATTCTTCATCAATTCTTAATCACTAGAAGTAGGATTTTTTCTACGAATAGAGAAACCAAGGAACATTTTAGAAGCACAAAGGATGGACATTGAACTTGATGATGATCTCATACTCTCTGGAAAGATCAAGAACCTATCAAAGGGCAAGACCCAACATCCTAGAGATGAGAGAACCAATCCATCACTACAAAATTTGGTGAATGAGATAGCATCTTTGAAGAGGGAATTATTTAAATGAGTTTCTTCCCAAAGAAGCAATAAAATTAGATTGCAGGAGCACCCCGAAGGCTTTCCTTGGAGGCCCCACCTATCAATGCAAGTTGTAGGAGTAAGGAAAATGAAGAGGAGTTTGAACAAGAAAGTGAAGGTGGTGGTTACCTAGAAAGTGATGAGTTTGAGAATGATACACAAATCAGATTCTGTGAGTATTCTAGAGGTTATGAAGAAGATAAAGAAGATGCACCCAGTTTCTCATGTGTGGTATTCACTCGTTCTCAGTCCGAGAAAAGAGAATCTCCCTCCACTGCTGCAAAATAAAAGAAGGTTGATGATCCTCCTGTGGCGAATCCATAAAATAAAATAATCAGTCGAGGATCCCCACTTCCATCTTCCATGAAGTCTGCATTATTGGATCCTGACCTGTAGCAAGTAAGAAGACTCCTACAATCCCAAGTAAGTCTTCCAATGTCTCTTCCAAGTATAAATCTAAATCTACTCCTGTAAAATCTAGTACTTTGAAATCTCCTAGTGTACCTTTCAAAATACCCTCTATTCCCTAAAAATCTACTCCTTCCAAACCTGTCCTAAATCCAAAATTAGTCCCTTCACCCCCTTGTCCACATCTACTCCCTTTGACTTCATAAAATATGCAAACAAAGCCAAAGTGTAGATTATTGAAACTAAATATTTGTGGACTCATCCTGAATAATTTGAGAGGTTCATTTGATATATCAGGAGTGGTAGTCTAACACCCAATGTCTGTAACTTCTAGTTCCAAAATCATGCTACCAAATGACCTACACCTCCCTCATAGAACATGATTTTTCTGAGTGCATCAAATATTGATAAAGTTGAACCTTTCTATGTCTCCCTTCTTGTTTGAGAATATGTACTAAACAATTGCATAATATATTCTTGTGCCTCAGACAACGTGATGCCTTTGAAGGTTGTCAAGGCTCTCAAAATTACCATGACTCCACCTAGTGGCTCTTGTTACTCTTTGGAATCAAAAGAGGTCTCACTTGTAGGGAAGGTCAAAGATGCATAGGTGGCTCTCGCTAGATTTCCAAACAAGAAAGTTTCAGTGATGATTTTGGTAGTAGACGTCCCAACCTCATTTGGAATGTTGCTGAGTAGAAATTTCTGCCAAGACTTGGGAGGGAAAATTCAGATGAATTGGTCTTCTGCAACCATACCAGTGAAGGGAGACATGGAGAAATTACTTCTTGAGAAGAAGATGAGGTACATGGTACAAAAGTCCGGAAGCCTAGAAGCTAACATTTTGTACTAGGGTAGTAGGCGGATGAATCACTTTGTGACAACCGAGGAGGAAGAGGATATTCCAATCTTGAAAGGTCCAGAAATGCCTTCTTACAGAATTTTGGAATTTGAAGAAGCATTGAGGAGATTCGAGTCACAAGAAGGTAGCCCTGAATTTATGGATGATGTAAACCATGAAGAAGAGGAAATGGTTCTTGATGATTTTCAAAAAGAAAAATCAGCTTATGTGACTTTTTGTGATGAAGAAAGTTTCTCATTCCCATTCGAAGATGAGGACCCCCTTGATCATGTCACCCAGGAAGAGACCAAGCTAGTCTATAATGAACCTTTGAACAGTGGGGAAGAACCATCTATAGAAGGAATGCTAAGATATATGGAAGAAACATAAGAACCTTAGATCGAGTATTAAAATTTTAATGCAAGCCATGAATCTTGAAGACAAGCTGTGAAGCTGACTTGGAAACCTCAACCAATGTGAAGATGGGCTATGTTGAAATAAATCTAGATGAGAAATATGATGTCCCTCTCGAGCCAATGGTTGGTGGATATGATGACGAAATGGAGATATTTTCTTTCCCATTTGTAGAAGAATATTCTCTCCATGATGAAGAAATAGAAGCAAGAAGTTTTTAGGCCTTTGAAGCTAAAGCCCCTATGGAAAAAGGAGTGATAAAATGTAGTGATTCCCAAGATGATGAGGTAATCCCTCTAGATAGTTTCCTTGAGATGAAAAATAAATATTCTTCAAAGGCATACAAAGAGGAGTTACAGGAAATGATGAAGCATAACTCCATGTAAGAAATCTTGGATGCAATAGAAGTTGCAAAAGACCCCGAGCTGATTCTTGATCTCTTCACTCGTGCCATGGACATACAAGACAAGTATGAGGTCGCGTCCAATCCTTTTGTCAGTACTCAAGCACTTCATAGTGGAGTAAAGGAAAATGATAAGTCTAAGGTTTCTCATGGAAAAGAGGTCAATGAGCATAGACCTAGGAAATAAAAGAATCTAGAATTTTCAAGAAATTTGAACGAAAAGCAGCCATGGGGCAGCGATAGCGTGCTCAACAAAGAATCATCTATGTGGATAAATGTGAAATGCAACTGACACTAGGATACAAATTTCAAAGAGGATGAAGGCAATGGAATTCCCAAGCAAGGACCAGTGCATCAAGAAGCTCACATGGAATCACTCCCGCCAAGTACAAAGATGATTGTGAAAGAACTTGGCTTTCATAAGCAATGAGGAGGAGGGTACTTTTTGGAACCCGTCAATAACTTCACAAAACATCATCATCGTGTTGCCTCTTCAGGGTAACTTTGTAGAAATGAAAAGTGCTTTAGTAAAATCGGGTTGTCCCCTGCCTTGTACCATAAGTGATTTCTAGGTGTGTTTCCCTTAGTGTGTCATGTGTTTCCTTTCTATCTTTGTGTGTGTGTTTCCTTCTTCACCCCCCCTCTCTCTTGTTGTAGGTTGTACATGACTCTACAGGGCCCAATGGATAAGGCATTTGTCAATATGTTGTAAGTTGAGATTCTAGGAGATCTCATACCATGTGTTCACTATAATCAATCCATGTCATGTCCCCAAGCTAGAGCCAGCTGTTGTCGTGTAAATGTGCAAAATGGAAATTAACAATTTATGAACACAACAACTATACCCCTGTGCCAAAAATTTTAAGTCTATCACTCTAAGACACCTCAGCTCTTTCTAGTAAGTTCAAATGATCTCCTGAATAATGTTATACCATTCCCCTAGGTGATTTAGGAAAGTCTATTCATTCCCCTAGGTGATTTTAGGAGTTCATTTGCAAAGTTACATGCAGTTGTGGGAAGGGCTATCATTGGCCTTCCCAGGACTGGATCAACCCCTAGAGTGGAACAAAAGGGAAAAATTCAACATGGAGGTGAATTGAATACCTTAGAACATCATGGAAATGATTTTGGAAGGTTTTGTGAATTTTTGAAAGACTTGGAGCAGTCTGCATAAAAAATAGGGTTCAAAGGCCTAGGCAGTACACCGACCTAAAATAGTTGTTGGGCTTTAGAAGAAGATTCTGGGAGCTCTGGATGGAGTTATAAGTAAAAAAACATCTATGGAAAGAGGATTACAAGACCTACATGATGGTGGAATCATATTTTTCACAACACCTTGACGCATAGGATTTACAGGCAGTTTTTCTCAGCACAAGTGGAGTCTCAAATCAAAAATCTGATTTTTTAGGGAACATTTGGTTAAATAAAGACATAAGACATAAACCATGGGATTAAAAATGCCATTTCTAGTTAGGATCATATAAATTTTCACCAAGAAATTCCACCGGGAGCTCAAATTATCATCATCCCAAGTTTCCCTCTCAAAGGTAGTTCAAGAGTTAGTCAATTTTTCAGAGGACACGTGTCAACACTAGGATCTTGGCAAGATTTCATGTCCCCAAAATCCTGAGGTAAGGTACACCAACCTTGAAAAAATGCACCTAGCCCCCATGTAACCTTTGGGACCCTCACATGACCTCCAGACCGGACAATTCAACCCCAGTGCAATTTTGGAGCATCCATTCCTTGCCATCAGATCAAGCACCACATGTCAGCTCCAGAAAACTATGGAAATTTATTTCCCTCACATCCTTGAGGTTAGGGACATAAAACATGAAAAATTCACCAAACCCCTATGGGAAGTCTTTTGGTCATCAATGTGGTCGACTTTTAGCCCCCAAGTGCATTTTTGGAGAATCTATTCCTTGCCATTGAATCGAGCACCACTTTTCAGCTCCAGGACCATCGTGGAAATTTATGTCCCTCAAGTCCCTGAGGTTAGGGAAATAAATCATGGAAAAATTCACCCATCCCATATGGGGAGTATTTTTGTCACCCATGTGATCGACTTTCAACCCCCAAGTGCTTTAAAACAACTTTTCTCACCTTCATTCCCTACTTTGTCGTTGGATCGCCACCACATTTTGTCCTCTTGATCACCATGGAATTTGATGTCCCTCATGTCCTTGAGGTTAGGGACATGAAGTCATTAAAAATTCTCCCAAGCTTCTCCTTCCATGATTTCAAAAATTCAAAAAATCTAACTACCGCTTCAGTGCTTCTAGTTGCTTCCACTCTCATGCACAAATTTTCTCCATTCTTCCTCTGTAACTTCTCACCACTATTCCTCCATTGATGAAACTCAAACCAGACCTCCCATAAATGTAATTACCTTTAATCCATAAAATCACTTAGGTCCTAGAAATAAAATTGGAGCAAACACGGAAGGAGAAGCACAGAAAGAAGAAGGATAAAATAGAGAAAATTCCATGGCCATAAAACGAGAAGTTGAAGAAATATCCAAAATAGATGCATGAAACAACAATTTATATTTTTCTATTCATTCCTATACCCAAGGCCATCAAGAAGACACCTTCAAACTCTCCTTCTGTGCAACAGAGCATCCACAATGAAGAAATCCCACTTTTGGCTCAACGAAGAAAAAATCCAATTTCCCGTCAAACTACATTAGGCGAAATGAAGTAGAATTGCACATGAAGCATCAGAAGAAGAAACCTATCGCAATGAAATTTATTTCATCACAAATAGAGGAGAAAACCATACCTGTAATTTTGAGGTCCATTAATGGTTGTCACGTCTAGAAGCACTGCTAGGTTTGAAATTTGAAAGTTTAAAATCTCCTGGACTATTAAGCGGGCAGGTTTGAAATTTCAGAGGGGCAATATTGGAAAAAACCCATATAAAAAAACTTCATTCCATGTCAATCGGACCTCCAGAAGCCCACTTTCTAAAAATAGCAGGTCTTTATGTAGGGACTGCTATTTGGGGAAAGTCAGTAAAAAAAGAACCTGTGAAGGAGATAGAGACATTAGAGGTGCATGACGGATGATAATTCATCAGAATAGACATTTTGACACTTGATAAAAATAGTAATTGGTCCCACAGACACCTGTTAAAAATAGAAAGTCATACTAAAAGAGTAGTTTTGGCACAATGGGACATTAAGAACTTCATCGCATCAAAGCTTTCCATGAACAATGACCATTAAACTTCATCACGGGAAACATCTCCTTTTCTCTCTCTTCCCTCTCCCCCAACATTCTCTCCCTTCAAATGTTCTAATTATTCATTGGGGTTTGCACTTTTTGATATGACTTTAATTCACTTAAAAGTGACTTTAGAAACATAATGTAAATTAAGTCACCTTGATTTTATAAAAGGGACTTAAATATTTTGTAGGAATATGAATAGTCTAAAGTTAGAAATAAGGCATATGGAGGGTCATGAGGAAGACGATAAGTCACCTCTCATTCTATAAATTGTAACGCCATTACCATTTCAAAGGGGTGATAGTTAATTTTGTAAGCTCAAGAGTGCATTTCACCTTGAGAGAACAAAGGAGATTGCCAAATTCTTCTTTCCCCCTTCTCAATTTCCTCCATTTCTCCACTATGTACAAATTTTGTTTGAGAAATTAATACAAGAAGGATTTTCTAGATTTCTTTGACTAAGGGATTTCTTGATACTTTGTGTTCATCAAATTTCATTTGGTCTTAATGATGCTTACAAAGTTGTTTCTTCTCATAAATGCATGTGATGATACTTCTAACTAGTGTGTGTGTAGGAATCTGATTTCCTACCTGCAGCATTAGTTCTCCTACCTCTTTTCTCACTCCCCTTTCCATCTCTACAAAAAAATTCCTCCCTACCAAGATATTGCAAGATTTTCCACAGGGTTAGTGGAGTGCCCCTACTGGATCCCTGGTTGAAATGCTACCACGTAAATCCACATTTTCTTACGCATGCATATACAAAAACTACACCAAAGAAAGTAGAGGGACTTAGAATCCTAGAGCGTTGGCAAGAAATCCACAAGTTTGTCCAACTAATAATGTTTCTCACAAATAGGGACCATTGTGACAACTGAGGCTGATGTTTAAAAGATGTTGGCGATTGAGGATATCCCTCAACATTAAGAAATGTGTTTTCGCTTACTCCCTTTAGAACCCTGTTGGGGCATATCATATGTAAGGAAGGATTATTAGTGGATGCTACCAAAATTTATGTTATTATGGGATTAGGGGAATCTACCAGCCAAAGTGCGGTGTATGGATTCCTTGGGCATACGAGGTATTACAAAAAATTTATTAAAGGGTATGCCAAGATCTCTTCGCCATTGGAAAAGTTGTTGAAGCACAAAAGTAAATTTCATTGGGGAGAGGTGCATCGATGAAATTTGATGGATTGAAGAATAGACTTATTACTATGCCCATATTACACTTTCCTTCTTGGGACAAACCATTTCATGTGCAAGGTGTTGCACAACCCAAAGAGGGAACTATTGACCACCCTCTTTGTTTCACAAGCGGAAGTTAACCCCAACAAAGAAGAACTATACTACTACCAAGCATGAAGCGTTGTTAATGATCTATGCACTACATAAGTTTTGGTAGTATCTACCGGAAATACCTTTTATATTCTACACAGACTACATGTCATTGAAGTACTTAGTAAACAAGCCCGTTTTATAAGGGCACATATGTAGGTGGGTCATATTGTTTCAAGAGTTTGAGTTTATGGTTGTTGTGAAACTAGGTAAGAGTAATTTGGGACCTAACCATTTATCAAGGATTGACTCAAGAGAAGATGCACAAAGTATTGAGGATACAATACTAGATGCACAACTATTTAAATTAAAGCATGTGCCATCTGACTTAGAATATATTGCGGTGTTTCTCAAAACAGGTATGGCACTAGAGGGAATGAATAATTTGGAAAGGAAATAATTATCTATACACACCACGTCATATATGCTAACTAGTGGAGAATTATACAAGCTAGACATCGATGAGGTTTTATGCCGGTGCATGTTAGAGCATGAGTGTGTTGTAATCATGGAGGAAGCACATGGTGGAATTGTAGGAGGACACTATGTAGGGAATGCAACCACACATAAGATAATTCTATTAGGATACTTATGGGAAACATTTTACAAAGATTGTATCGAGTATTGTAAGGCCTGTGACCACTAATAGCACCTTGATAATCTAGGGAAAAGAGATGAAATTCCATTAAGGATGATAGCTAGCGCTGAGCTCTTTGAGAAGTGGGCGTTTGAGTTTGTAGGCCCTATTTCACATGCCGCATGGAGGAATGATTCGTGCTATATAATTACATGTATTGATTACTTAACATGGTGGGTGGAGGCAACATATACAAGGGATTACACTGTGGCCATAGTAGTAAGATTCTTGTGGGAAAATATAATCAACAAGTATGGGTTCCCTTTTAGTTTGACTAGTGATAGAGGTACACATTTATTGAATGAGACAGTTAGGATCTATTGGAATAATTCATGGTTTCTCATCAAAAGACTACCCCTTATCACCCTCAGGATAATGGAATAGTTGAGGCATTTAACAAGATAATAAGTCACACGTTGGCCAAGATTTCGATGTTGGGAGAAAGGATTGGGATGAAAACATCTCGGATAGATGTGTTATGGGCATATAGAACAACCTATAAGAGATTGAACAAATCCACACCATTTCAATTGGTGTTTGGCATGAAAGCCATTTTACCAAGAGAATTAATGCTACCCTCTTTGTGTATTACATGCACAGGAGGATTGGCCAACAAACAAGCATTACAAGAGAGCATGGATAACTTAATGCAATTGGATGAAAGGCGAACACTTGCTATATGGAGTCGAAGACCGAGAAAGCAAGACAAAAAGCATGACATGATCATCACATTAAAAATAAAAATTTGAGGTTAGGCAGATGGTTCTAAGTTTTTGTGCCATCATGGGAAGCTCAAAGTCCATTGGTTAGGGCCATACATTATGTCTTACATCCTTGATTCAGGTGTGTTCCAGTTTCAAGTGATGGATGGGAAAAGGTTTCAAGATATTTCAATGGAAGTAGGTGAAGCCCTACTATAAATACAAATTTTACATGTCTATAAAATAAGGCAATATTATCAATTAGATTAGGTTTCCCTTAATGATTTCCCCATTTGGTTATTTCCTTTGTCATCATTTTTCAGTTTTGTGTTGCGTGTTGGTGCACTAGTAGCTAATTGCATTAGAAGTGGTTCTATGTGCAGAGGACCACACATACATTTTTATGTGGGGTGGATTGGCAGATATGCTTGGATATGTTTAAATAAATTCCTTTGACAAGGGACTAGTTGGGAAACTCATTCTGAAGACAGAATAATGGGTGGTATGATGGATTAAGGTGTTTGGATTTGGGTGGTTATAAAGGTGTGTTGAGAGAAGTTTAAAGACCACAAAGAGGAAAAATATCATGTAGTATAACATAAGGTAGGCAACACCATGGGAAACTACTTGGTAGTCAGCACAAAGGTTATGTACTTTGGCATAGTGATGCGTGCGAAGGAGGTTTGTGGCAGTGAAGTAGTGTTGGAGCACTAGAAGGTTATAGCTGTGACACATGAAGGGAAGTTGTGAAAGTTAAGTTGAGTAAAATAAATTACTCTATTAAAAAGAGATGTTGAGACACATGGTCGAATAACTTTAAGGTGTTGGAAAAGTATAAATAGAAGGGTAAGGGTAGTCATTTCGACTACTTTTCCTTAGAGAATTTATTAATGTGCTGATGAGCTCGAAGTGTGACGAGGGTTTTGTGAAGGAGAGAGAGGAAATTTTTATGAATCAATGTGATTGCATGAAGTTGATGATTAATCTTGTGGTGAAAACAAGAGGGAAAAGGAGACAACAAGGCTGGAAGGGGTTGTATGAGAGAGAAACATGAAAGTTGTTGCATTCAGGGAAAACATAGGAGACGTTAAGAGCACCTAGGGCATAAAGGAAAGGAGGAGGAATATGACACCAAAGAAGGCCCGTACAAAGAGATCAATGGTGGAAAAGGAGGATCCCATGGAAATTTACTTAGAAATGTAGTACCCTCCTGGAGTTATCGAGGTATAAAAGTGGAGATCGAAGCTATATAAATGCAAAATCAGCGAGTATAACCATAAGATAAGTGATAAATGAGAATTTGATGAGGAAAGACTTGGTTTTGGAATCTCCAATGGTAGATGATCTCAGAAATCCTAGGGTTGACAACTCAGTACAACAAGAATTATAGAAGATTGGATTCTTTCAGCTATGAGAGCTTCCTTTATTTGCAAAAGCCACCCTGTTATTTAGGTGGTTAATGTTGCAGTGCATGAGGACTTATTTTAATTTGCGGGGAGAAGGATGAGAATAATCGAGCACTTTATTTGGCAAGTTACTGATCTTGAAAAACACTTGACGAGGACATGATACTTGATTTATGTGCCAATGTTAAGATTAAGGAGCTAGCGAAGAAATTAAACTATGAGAAGGGAGGTAGGGCACAAGTAATAGTAGATGTCCTAGACCTAACATTGAGAGTCACCTCTTAGATTATTAGCTACAAATTGGGTGTGTTAAAGAGATGGAAAGACATTAATATGAGGTTCTTATATGTGGTCTATAGAGTGTCCAAGCAGGAACATTATAAATTTGTAAATTTCATCATGAAGGGAATTGTTGAGGAAGCGCGAGTGCAAAATGAGGTAGGAGAAAAGATCACATGGGGATCGATCTTGTTGTTGATCATTTTCTGAGAGATTAGTGTCCCAGATAGACCAATTGGGAACATTTAGGTTCACATACCCACACACACATCCCCTATAATGCAATTCACAAAGTTCACCTATGATGGGACCATCTCGAGTGCTTATAAGGATTAGATGAACATGTGGTTCAAGTGATTGTGTGAAGATTTTGAGAACAAGTGGCACATCCCCCACGAGTTACCACAAGTTGTTGGGGACCAGGTAAAGTTTTCCGTTACACAACATTTTTGTCTAGAAAAATTTATAATGGCTAAGGGAGAGATGGGGCCATGGTGCAAACTCCCTTCACATTTACCACCAAATATTTGAAATGTGCCATCAAATGGATAAAGGACACGTAAAAGTTAGTTTTCAATGTAGACAAAGTGGATGCTAATGTCCACACATTGTGCGTAACATACAAATTTGGCACTCAACCTTCTTACGTTGAAGTTTTGGAGCTATATTTTCTGGACTTACACCCTTAAGTCAACATTACCATCAAGGGGTACATCCATCGGGTGTTTGGTAGCTATGACCAAAAACATAAGGGGATTGAGGTGGAGGTTACATACTCTCCATTTCTAAATCCACGGGAGACACCAATCCCACCCATGAAAATAGTGTAGGAAGAAGAGGAAGAAGAAGAGGAATAGGATGAGGGAAAGTTAGATACTTCCAAGAAGAGGAAGTACTACACGTGTCAGAATGGGAGCAAGGGTGCCAACAATTCACAACGTAGCACCAAGGACTCATTACCAGTGGTGTGAGGAAGGAAAGGAAGAGGAGGAGCCTAAAGAAAAGAAGTAGAAAACACAAGATGCATCGAGCTCTACTATAGTCTCGGATGTTGGAGAAGCGGAGAAAACACCACCTTAAAGGTGGAGTTAGAGAGTAGAACTTGAGGAGCAGGAAGCCAAAGTTGGAGCCAGGGTTGAGGGTGAGGTGCATGAGAAAGGGAAGGAGAAATTTGTAAAACTAGAGAAAATTCCAAAGGTGAGTGAGGCCTCCCCAACACGTAATGCTAGCCTAGGAGGAGGAGATAAAGGGGACTAATTCCCTATAAAGGAGGATAAATGATTTACCTTAGGATCAAAGAAACAAAGGACCAATCGTAAGGAAATGAGGAAGAAGTGAACCCCCCATTTCCCCACATATGAAATTCATGGATGACCCCACAAAGGTGTTTTTCACGAGGTTCTACGCCACCCTCCCACTAGAAAAATTACATGGTTTGGATTTGATGGACCAATACGGGGTGTGCCCAGGACTAGGAAGATGCTCAGCTAGAACATGCACTACCACTTCGAGGAACCTAAGTTCGAGGTCAATGATCATGCCATTAGGACCATTCATTTGAAGAATAAAGGAGGAGATACATATAAGGTGGTGGATCCTAACCACCTAATGTAGACGAGTAGTCATGTAATGGATTGCGAAGATGTCTATGAAGGTGATTTGACACACTTGGACATACTTGTTTGGACCTTGGTGATGGAAAAGAAAGAGAAGGAAAAGGAAGTAGATAGATTGCGCCAAGGATTGAAGGGAAAACAAGCACGAACCAAGGAGGCATATGACCAAGCTAGAGCCCTAGTAAAAATCATTCTAGGATAATTTCCAACATTGGTAAGCTAGGTTGGGACCGATTTCGGGGATGAAATGGAGTACCTCGAGGACCTAGTGGGGATTTTACTCATCAACATCAAGGATGGCGTATTGAGTTATGGAGCTCATTTACTTCAGATTTAGCATGCAATGGAAACTTTCTGGAAAATACAAAGAACCATCATCGGTTAGGGGGAACCAACATTGTCATCCAGGACTCGCATCGGTTAGGAAAGGGAAGAACCTAGGTGGCGTTAGGTCTAACCGACGCGTCGGTTAATCGTGAAAGGATGTTTTAATTAAATCTCAGAATTAGATCTATTTTTAGCATTAAAGTATTTATATTTATTGTAATTGCATGGATAAGTGCCCTAAGTGTATAAATGACTATATAAGCATACAATATAGGGTTTAGAAGTAGGAATAATTAACAAGAATTAGAAAGAACTTGCAAAATTTGGTGAGAGAGAGAATTTTTGGTGATGAAGAAAAATCTTGAGAGAAAGAAAGTACTAAACATCTGAGAGGTGTGGAAGATTGTAAATATTTATTGTATATATTTTCAAATCTTTGGATAATAGATTAGCTTGTTTCTTGGTGGACGTAGCCCACACTGGGTGAACCATGTTAAATTTGGTGTTGATTTATGTCTCTTGTTGTGTATATTTATTCTGGTAGAATATTTTCTTTTATTTGCATGTATGCTTAGATATGATATATTGTTTGTACAACCGGTGTGCTAACCCCAACAATTGGTATCAGAGCTTTGTTTGAGGGATTTCTGTGTTGATGATTTAATCACGAGGGTTTTCTCGATTAAGTGTGAGCTACAACAATGACAGAAGAAAAAAATACAAGGTAGAGAAATTTGACGGCTGAAATTATCAATTATGGAAGATGCAGATTGAGGATTATTTGTATCAAAGAGATTTGTATTTACCATTGGATGAGAAGTCTAGACCTATGAAGATGACTGATGAAGAATGAAATATTCTTGACAGAAAGGCTTTGGGATCTATAAGATTGAGCCTGGAAGCATCCATGGCTTCTAATATTATAGAAGCAACTTCTACGGTAGGGTTAATGAAATATCTTGCTAATTTATATGAAAAACCTAGTGCTTCAAATAAATTTTATTTGATGAAGAAACTATTTAGTTCTAAGATGCATGAAGGTGGATCTACATCTAGTCATTTGAATGATTTCTAATCTATTGTAAATCAGTTAAAATCGGTTGCTATACCATTTGATGATGAAGTAAAAGCACTTTTATTCTTATGTTCTTTGCTTGATAGTTGGGATAACTTGGTAATGATTGTTAGTAATACAACATCTACTAATAATATTTTGAAGTTTGATGATGTGGTTAGTATAATATTGAATGAAGAAATTCATAGGAAGAGTACAGAGGAATCATCATCTAGAAATTATTTGAATGTAGAAAGCAGGGGCAGGCAAAAGGAAAGATCCAAGAGTAAGAGTAATGGGAAATCAAAGTCAAGGGATAGTAGATCTAAATCTAGAAGTAAGGGAATTACTTGTTGGAAATGTGGAAAGAAAGGACATGCAAAGAAATATTGTTGGTCAAAGGACAAAGAGAACCAACACCCAAAAAAGGTAAAGAAGCAAATCTTGCTACATCAGAGGTAATGCAAGATGTTCTTATTCTTTCTTTTGCTAGTAGAATTGAATAATGGGTTTTAGATTCAGAGCTTCTTTCTATATAACCCATAATAAGGGTTATTTCAAAAATTATGTCCAGGGAAATTTTGGGCATGTTTATTTGGGTGATGATGAACCTTGCGGTATTCTTGCGGTAAAGGGAAGTTTATCTAAAATTACGAATGGAAATACATGGGTATTGAAAGATGTGAGGTATGTGCCAAGCTTGAAGGAATCTTATTTCTACAGGGAAACTAGGTGAATCTGTTGCATGGTTACTTTTACAGAGACTCTTGGAAAGTCACCAAGGGTGCTTTTGTTGTGGTAAGAGGTAAGAAGGTAGGAATGTTATATTTATCTACTTGTATTACTGATTCCTTTTCTGCATTATCTACTTCAGATTCAGATGCATACATGTGGTATAATTGGTTGGGTCATATGAGTCAAAAAGGAATGTAGATCTTAAAGGCTAAGGGTAAGTTATCAGATTTGAAAGATTTAGATCTTGATTTCTGTGAACATTGTATCTTTGGAAAGCAAAAAAGAGTGAGATTTCTCAAAGTTGGGGCAACTAAGAAGGAGCAAAAATTTGAGCTTGTACACTCAGATGTGTGGGGACCAACTCAGGTAGCTTCTCATGGAGGATCCCAATATTATGTTACTTTCATTTATGATGTTACAAGAAATGTATGGGTTTATTGTATTAAATCTAAATATGATGTTTTTGAGATTTTTAAGAGATGGAAAGCCCTTGTTGAGAATGAATCAAATTCTAAGTTAAAGTGCCTTAGATCTGACAATGGTGGTGAATACTATAGCAAGGATTTCAATGATTATTGTTTAGTGAATGGGATACATAGAGAAAGAACGGTTCTAAGAACACCACAGAGAATGGTGTTGTAGAAAGAATGAACATGACAATCATGGAATGTGCTAGAAGTATGAGAATACATTTTAGACCGCATTTACGCTTTTGTGTAGAAGTTTTGATATAATGGTTTATTTGATTAACTATGGGCCTTCAAGTTCACTAGTTGGAGGAATACCAAAGGAAGCTTGGACCAAAAAAGAGGTAGATATTTCTTTTCTTAAATTTTTGGTTCAGAAGCTTTTGTGCATGTTGATAGGAAAATAGAAAGAAGTTGGATGTAAAATCCAAGAGATGCACTTTCATTGGTTATGGATTTGGTGATTTCAGTTTCCGTTTTTGGATTTAAAGAATCTTAAAATTATTAGGAGTTGTGATGTTGAATGGAATGAAAAGAGAATGTACAGGATCAAATTTTGGTACCCAAGGATGAACCGGTTGAGAAGTTTGTGAATGAAAATGAACTCTCGGATTTAAAAGTATTACCTACAGGGTTACACAGGAATGTCAGTGTGGGTTGACCCCTAACTGGCACTAGTATGACGAACTGGTATCTATTACAGAGGATCCAACCTGACATCGGTTAGCAGAATTGACTTTGGTTAGAGGTGACCAATGTCGGTCACTGTCGGATTTGGATAGGAATGTCTAGGAAGTCCAGATTGAGCCTCCGGTACCCCAAAATCTTGTGAGAAGGTCACAAAGGGTAAGTAAAATTCCAATTTTTTTTACACCTTCTCTATTTTATTTATTGTTGACTGATAATGGTGAACCAGAGAGATTTTAAGAATAAATGCAGGATACGACTCATGTTTAGTGGGAGCATGACATGGATGAGGAGATGGAATCCTTGGAACATAACAAGACTTGGGATTTGGTTAAGTTGCCAGTAGGTAAGAGAAAATTATAAAACAAGTGGGTTTGCGGATCAAGGAAGAAGAGGGTGGATAGAAAAGGTACAAGGCAAGGCTTGTAGTAAAGGGATTTGCACAGAAAAGCAAGTATTGAATTTGGTGAAATATTTTCTCTTGTTGTTAAAATGACTTCTATTCGTATTGTATTGAGTTTAGTTGCAATAGAAGATTTGTATTTAGAGCAACTAGATGTGAAGACAAATTTCCTTCATGGTGATTTGGATGAAGAGATTTATATGCAATAGCCACTTGGGTATGAAGTCAAGGGTAAGGAGAAATTAGTGTGTAGGTTAAAAAAGAGCCTATATGGGCTCAAGCAAGCTCCAAGACAAATGGTACATGAGGTTTGATAGTTTTATGCAAGAGCATGGTTACTTGAGATGTGAATCTGACCATTGTGTTTATTTCAAAAATCTTGAAAATGGGAGCTATATTATTTTGTTACTGTATGTAGATGATATGCTTATTGCAGGATCTAGTATGTAGGACATTGGTGAGCTTAAGGAAAACTAGCTCACACATTTTCTATGAAGGATTTAGGAGCTGTAAAAAGAATCCTTGGCATGCAAATACATAGAGATAGGAAAAATAAGAAATTGTATTTATCTCAAGAGGATTATATCTACAAGGTGTTAGAAAGGTTCAACATGTAGAATGCAAAACCATTAGTGCACCTATGGCTGCACACTTCAAATTGAGAAAATATCAGTTTCCATCATCACATACGGAGGTCAAGTACATGACACGAGTGTCATATGCTTTAGTAGTTTGAAGTCTCATGTATGCTATGGTTTGTACCAGACTAGACATTACACAGGAAGTGGGAGTTTTGAGTAGATATATGGCCAATCTAGGTAAAGAGCATTGGAAAGTAGTCTAATGGATACTCAAGTATTTGAAAGGGACACCTAGCATGCAGTTATGCTATGGAGGTTCGAGATATTTAATTATATGGCTATGTTGATTTAGATATGGCTAGAGATATGGATGGTAAGAGGAGCACTACTTGATATATTTTCACAGTAGGTGGAACAATAGTTAGATGGATTTCAAGATTGTAGAAGGTTGTGGTGTTTTCTACTACAGAGGTAAAGTATGTTGCAGCTACAGAGGCTAGCAAGGAGATGATATGGATGAGTAGGTTCATGGAAGAGTTGGGAAAGGAGCAAAGTAATTGTAAATTGTTCAATGACAGTCAGAGTGTAATTCATTTGGCAAAGAACTTAGCATTTCATTCGAGAATGAAAAACATTCAGTTGAGGTATCACTTCATACGACAGTATTGAGATGGAAAGTTGAATCTGGAAAAGATTCATACAAGCAAGAACCCTGCGAGATATGCTAACGAAGCCATTAGCAAAGAAGAATTTGGAGCTACACTCCACTTTTTTTGGTCTTCAAGTTTGAGACTTGAAGAGGAAGAAACAAAGATAAGGAAGGATCCAAGAATGACGTTGTATAGGTATGGTGTAGTAATTAATCTCCAAGTGGGAGATTGTTGAGTTGTGGAGCTCAATTACTTTAGTTTAGCATGTAATGGAAACTTGCTGGAAAATACAATAACCGTCATCAATTAGGGTGGAACCGGAATCAGTCACTTAGGACCGACATCGGTCAGGTATGATTGACATTGGTTAGGTCAGGGAGGAACCGACATCAGTTAGGTCTAACCAACACCGGTTACCTATGCGAGGATGTTTTAATTAACTCTTGGGAATTAGATCTATTTTTAGCATTAAAGTATTTCTATTTATTTTAATTACATGGCTAAGTGACCTAAGTCTATAACTGACTATATAAGCTTAAAATATAGGGTTTAGAAGTAGGAATTATTAACAAGAATTAGAAATAACTTGCAAAAGTTGGTGAGAGAGAAAGAATTCTTGGTGATGAAGAAAAAGCTTGAGAGAAAGAAAGTACTAAATATCTGAGAGGTGTGGAAGATTGTAAATATTCATTGTATATCTTGTCAAAGATTTGGATAATAGATTGGCTTGTTTCTTGGTGGATGTAGCCCACACTGGGTGAACCATGTTAAATTTGGTGTTGATTTATGTCTCTTACGGTGTATATTTCTTCTAATAGAATATCCACTTTTATTTGCATGTATGCTTAGATATGATATATTTTCTATAAAAATAGTGTGCTAACCCCAACATGGCATAGGCCCCATAGTTACAAAGCTTCAAAAGGAAAAATAAGAGAACAAGGTTGCCGTTGAAGCCTAGATCACTGAGTTGGAAGAATTTCTCTCCTAACTCAAGGAAGCAAATATACTAGTAGATAGGGGCTTCAATAATTGTAGAAAATGCGAGAAATTTTTTGATGCACAGGTGACAAAGGAGGAGGTATCCCTCAAGGTTTTGTAGAGACCATCCCTACAAACAAGGCAGAGTGCACACAGTTGGTCATTAACACCATGGCCTAGAAGGAGAAAATCAAGACAAAGTGCGAGAAGTGGACTTCAAAATCAATGAACTCTGAGAATCCATCACTGAATGGATGGATGAGTTCAAAGGTGTCTATGTAGAGTTGGGGATGGCTATCAACATGCTGAAGGGGAAGGTGGAAGAGATCATACCAGATTGGGTGCTCAACATTGTAGGAGAAGCACTAGGAAAGGTCTTATCGAATTGAAGGTCCAGGAAAAGTTGAAAGATGAGATAGATGTAGAGTGAACTTCTCCAATTGGTTACATACCATATTCCTCCATCCCTAAATTATTTATTCAGATTCTTTCCCAACCACTATTATTTATTCTTTGGAGAAACATTCTTACCTTAGCAGATTTGGGTCGAAAAGTTTTGTTCGGGAATGCAAAGGATTGCACGGGTGGTAACCAATTTAGTGTGGGGTGATGTTGGACTCCTAAAATAACTAAGTACCTAACACGTGAAGCGTTATGGCACATGAAAGTAGGGAACAAAGGCAAAAAAAGAAGTATTTATTGGAGAGGTGTGAAGGATCGCACCCAGATAGGATGGATTCGGGACTTAGTGAGTTTTGGAAAACATGAAAATACACACATAGGGAGTGAATAGAAAAGTGACCAGATATAGATGTGGATAAGCTATGGAGACTTGCGGCTCAAGGAAAGGATATTCTAAGGAATCAATATAATTATCATGAAATGATAAGGAGTTGAGGTTGTTAAGGATTAGGCCGACACATGCATGCTATAGACACTCTATTGAGGGAAACACATGATGACATCTGGCATATTCTTGGGTAGTGGTAGAGTACTCATGAGAGGATTCCTTCAGGATTTTGTAGGTAATGATGAGTGGTTAAGAGAATATTGTTTCTTATTCTTCATATGGAAGGTTTTCTAGTAGGGTTAAAAAAGGGAGTTAAGTTAGTATGTGGATAGATTTATGCGAGGAGGAGAGAAATAAAAATTAAAAGGTATCGTGTAATGTGTAATGGTGAGCTCTGTAATGTATAAAATCCCTATTACTATGAATGCTCCTAGAGATGGAACCCTTCTTGATGTAATCTTGATATCGTATTTGATTAATAAATATAATGAAGAGTTTTGAAGCACTCATGTGATGGATCTTGATCTGTGCATTTCCTTTATGTTCATGTGTGTGTTATTGGTTTTCTTGATATTATTCATGGTTTGATTCTACTTTCATTTAGTTGATCATGTTATACCATGCTTTGATGTATTAGACTAGGACTAGTTCTTTATCTCAATTCCCAGAATGGGTATGTTCATTCCCTATTTATGTAAGCACTCCCTTACTAAGGGTGATCATTCTCACAAATCTCACATAAAGGAGGGGCTCAACACATGTACGCACCTCGAGATGGGCATTTAGACGAATCTGGATGATATGTTGGTGCATTTGGGGTTGTTTGTTAAATAAAGCAAAGTGAATAGAGACTACACCTCCCAAAATGCTCTGCAATTGTGCATACAACACATGAATTCTTGAAATTTTACATCCATTGGTTTGATTATTAAATGACTATGAATTAGT
This sequence comes from Taxus wallichiana var. yunnanensis, assembly GCA_018340775.1. NCBI lineage: Eukaryota > Viridiplantae > Streptophyta > Pinopsida > Cupressales > Taxaceae > Taxus > Taxus wallichiana. The sequence goes on along the minus strand of CM031243.1, from coordinate 161,371,759 downwards.
GAACAACATATTAATTACTGTAAGTTAATATATACCACCATTTTTGGCACTGTTCTTGGGGATATGGAGGGGGCACCGCCCTTGAAATCTATAGGGATCCGTAGATCAATCCTCTCGCCGCCAAGTTATAATTTTTTTGAGAGGTTTTGTATTTCCTAAGAAAAATTAGGTTTATGAAATTTCACCTCCACCCCCACTAATTTCCATTGATTGAGTTGAGCTATTTAATGCATGCACCATCCAAGAGATGCTCATGGTATATTCATACCCAATCCAAAAGTAGCATAGATCTCTTCATACAATTCTGAGGATTATGAAGAAGACATACTTTCCTCTGTATAAGGTTTACTATTATAAGATCCCCATCCAAGTGAAAATTCAAGCTGCTCCTGATCAACCAGACATGACAGAAGAAGTAAACCAAAATGTTGAAGATAGGAAACTACCTTTGAGTTTCCCATTTGCAACAATGATGAGCCTGTTGCTATGAAGAATATTTCTCCATCTACCCTTCCTAACTTTCATGGATCCATAAATGAAGACCCGACACCTTTTTGTTTGAGTTTGAAATTTTATGTAGGAGCTATGATTATACAATTGATGCACATAAATCTAATCTATTTCCTTCTATAATCAAGGATGCATACCTGAGATGGTTCATGGGTTTAGGAAGAGATTCCATGACTACCTAGGAACAAATGAAGGATAAGTTTCTCACTAAGTACCGGACTAGTACAAGTCGATTTAGAAGAGGAGGTGATGAAATATTCAAAAGGACACATAAAGAGAATGAGCCCTTTGGAAGAATATCTAGAAATATTCCTATTCTACATCCAAAAGAAAAGGTAGACAAGAATACCTCCTGAATATCTCAAATTACTCTTTTTGAAGGGAATCAATGAGGAGGACATGGATGCTCTGGATCTGATAGGAGCTGGAGACATTTCAAAAGATACCTTTGATGAGATTTGTGAATCTGTTAGAATTAATCCAGAGCCACCATGAAGAGAATAAGAAATGTAAGATCAAGGGGTGGATCAACTACCAAAACAATTGGGGACATATCAAAGTCAAATATTGTTAACATGTTCAAGAATATGAAGCGGAGATTGTCAATGACATGGCCACTCAACTAGATGCTCTACATGTGAAGAATAAAAGAGATGATGCGAGAGGCAATAATTACGAGTTATGTCATGCATGCAGAAAAAAGAAAGCTAACTGTAGATGTAGGGGATTGGACAACATTGCACAAGAAAGGGAAGCTTAACCTGAATTTAAGATGTTGAAGACAAAGGATGGGAAAGTATTTTATGTTTCTTAAATAAAATTGTGGCCAAAAATACAAGGAGGTATGTCATAAGACCCTATGCCATCATTTCATAATTGGGATAGTAATCCATATATGCAACCCCCACCTTGGGCTAATCCAAAACAAGGTTGAGATCCATACAATTACCAACAACAACGAAAACTTCAATTTTTAGGCCAAAAATAGTGGTAATAACTCCCTTCTTCATGGTAGTATCCTTGGACAGGTTGGAAGCAATGGAATAACCCACCTCCTAATTACCAACAATATTAGTAGCAACCTCCTTATCCGTAGCAACAAGATTTGATTCCAAATCCCCAACTTGTATCTTAACAAAAAAACCCAACTACCAAATTTAACCAACACCTAATCCCAACAATAAATATGCTCATCCATCCCATGCCATTAAATCAAATCAATACCCTACTTATTTAGTTGATGTTAATAACATCCATCTTCACTCAAGAAGATCACTTCCTCCACCAAGTAAACCCACCATTATAGAGATTTAAAATAAACCACCATTACTGCAGAGACCGATCAGTAGCAAAGCCAACACATGTTGCAAGCTGATCCACAAACACAAGAATAGAGTTCTAGCAAGGGTAAAGTGCAAGCTAATGAACCACCATTTCTAGAGATATTACAAGAAAAGAAGACTGACCTCAAATCGAATATGATTATGATTTTTTCAACCAGATAAGGGATATTTGTGTCAAAATTCCTCTTATTCAAGCAATCAATGATGTGCCCATCTATAATAAGTTGGTTAAGGATCTATGCATAAAGAAACCAGATAGAAAGAGAAAGGATCCATCCATTGTGTAAGTTATTGGACAATTGGCTGATATTATGCTTGAAATTTAGTTTTACCCAAGTACATAGATCTAAGCAGTCCTTTGGTAAATGTTACAATTAATGACACAACAATAAATAACACTCTAATTGATTTAGGGAAGATATTAATGTCATGACCAAGAAAATTATGGATGATCTGAAATTAGAAGGAATAAGGCTAACAACTATAGTCTTACAACTTGTAGATAGATCAATAGTGAGACCTAAAGGAGTACTTGAGGACATAGTTGTGGTGGTAGAATCTTGGGAATACCATGCTGACTTTATTGTTCTATAACCAAAGGTGAATTCATGAGGATATCCTTTCATTCTAGGAAGGCTATGGTTGGCCATGGTGACACATTTAAAGGTTGTAGGTCTAACAACATGATTATTTCTAATGGAAGTGGTACTAAAAGCTGATGCTTTATCCTCCTACCCAACCGTTAAATGATGAAGATCAAACCATTTGGGTATAAGAACTAGAAGTGGATCAAAAATCTATACAACAAATCATGATACTAGAGAAGTCTTTTACAATTGAAGGATAAGAAGAAGAGGTTGTTGTTATCCATATTTGCACCCCCTATAAAATGGATTAACCTACATAACTAGGCATTGATAGTTAATGGGGAGCAATTTATAGGGTATCTCATGATGAGATTGTGGGCCATGACGAAGGTTTGGAGCTGAGTTTGTTTTAATGGTCGAGCTAGAAAAATGTATGGATTTTCACCTCTTTTTCGTGCATCAACCACTTTCTCTCACACGTTAACCACACTTTATTGATGCACATCAACCATGTGCCAGCCATCATCTCTTATCACATGTTAAAAAATTCATGCTGACATGTGATAAACATTCTCTTGACGTGTACCAACTTCTAATTCTTGACGTGTGTCACCACTTTATTCCTGTAGCGTGATAACATTCCATCTTGATGTGCATCAACCTTCCCTCACTGTCGCGAAACAACATTTATTATTATCATGTGAAAATCATTCCCCCATCGAGGTGACTCTCTTGATTATTGTCAAGTGTCACTCGTGGTTCTGTCGACCATCAACAAGGAGTTTTTGATACATCCCGACATTAATGACATCATACAAGGTAGCTCAACAACCGGATTAATGAGGTATGGCACCCATGTTCACCGTGCAAGAAAAGTACCATTGGAAAGTGAACCGATATCATTGTCCATACCTCCTTATGGGAAATTAATGGAAGATGTCAGTTGATATCTCTTTTTCTCTATATATATGTAATTTCCCCTTCATTTGGAGGAAGAGACATTTTGGAATGTAAAGGAACTTTGCCAAAATTGTTCCAACACCTTTTGTGAGCTGCATGCCTCAAATTTATGCATTTTGTAAAGGATTCTTGCCTTGTGCTTATATTGTAATGGATTATGCATCATTTTAAGCAATAAAATTGGTGTTTTGTGGATTTTATTGCCCTAGCTTGAGTTTTATTGTGTCATTTTCCTTTCATTGCATTTTCAAGTATATTGTGCATGCTATATTATTTTGTAGGATCTAAATTCATTGTGCTCCATGAAATTGGAGGTTTGAATGTGTTCTTTGGATTGTGGCACTTTTTCTTCCCTCTTCTACCTCATTTCCTTCCATTTTCACTCACTAAGAATATCTCCACCCCCTTTTCTTGGTGTTATCACCTCCCTTAGTTTAGGAATTTTATCTTATGCATCTCTTTCTTCCCTGGTCCCTTGGAAATTCTAGGTTAGTGTTAGAATAGCTACATTTCCCTTTCTAGGAGTAGTTTTAGCATTAGAATAGGTAGAGTAACCAGAATTATCTAGAGGTTTGTCTCATTTGCGAGGTCCCACACCTTGAGACAATCCCATGTTAGTCAAAATTAGGGTTTTGTAATGTGCAAATCCTAGGGTGCTACTTTTTTGACATAACAGTTTTGGCACACCCGGTGGGAAAAAGTTAATATTTTCATTTTTATCAAGATTGGGTGTGTGTCTTGGTGAATTTATAGCCTTTAGAGGCTTTACAGCAACACATATGGAAACTCCATCATTCAAATCCAGTGGTTTCAAGCCCAAGTTTATCAAGTTCATGAGAAGAGTGCAAACCCGGTCTAGAGAAAGAGAAGAAACATCTTTGAATACTTGTAGTTATATCCAAGTAGAGGAAGGAAAGGAAGAAGAGTACAAAGGTCTCCATCTCTACCAAAAAAGACATTATACACACCTCCACATGGTAGACCCTTTCTTCAATTGACTAGGGTTCTCAGGCCACTTAGGATGGCTCATCAACAACCACCAAATCAGCCACCTCCAAACCCCTATGAAAATTTCACGTGAAGTAGTCCACTTGCCCTTAATGCAAAAATACGGTCCCGATAACAACATTAAATAATATCCCATACTTCACTAAAGAAAATCACACAACTCCAATCAACCACATTCAAGACATTACAAATGTCTGTGACATACATGAGATTGCTGAGATGGATGTTGTGGTCAAGTTGTTGGCTTCTTATTTCAAAGGAAAAGTGTTGCAGTGGTTCAGAGGCTTGGGAGCAGGATCAATTCATAATTGGGATCAATTGCGCAAAACTCTCTATAGCCAGTTTTGGGAGAGGGCTGCCAACTTATCCCTTTTGGAGAAGATGAATATAATAAAAAAGGCACTAGTTGAGTAAATGATAGACTTCAATTTTAGATTCCAAAGAACATGGGAGAGGATCCCAATTACAGTCGAGCAACAAATTTGAAGGTGCATTTCTATATTTTCTTAAAGCTCTAAATCATATATATATATATATATTGATACAATATATGGGAGGAATAACCCTACCAGATGCCTATGCCATAGCCATTAGAGCTGAGAATTGCCTAATTCAAGCATGTAAACTTGTACCTAGGCCACCTATTCCTCTCTATCTAGATATGGGAATCCTAATCCTAATCAAAGACCTACAATAGCCCCCATCACTTCTCTAAGAAATTAGAATTCAAATGAAGCTTACACTTCTTCTTCTAGCCCTTTAAATGAACTCAAAGAGGTTATGAAACAATTGCAAAACTTAGGAAATATGTTGGTAACTCTTAGGAGTCAACAAGCTCAAAATTATAGACCTTGTCAACCTCAGTTCCAACCCAATAAACCTCCATATCATCCAAATAGGCCACCTATTCAAGCTGCTAACCAGAACCAAGGACAACCCCAAGCTACTAAGACATTCCAAGCATATAACCCTAATGAATTTTCAACATCTAGGGCCTTAGTTCTAACTCAAAACAACATAGCACAAGAATATGAAATGTGTTTCCCATGCAGTAGACCAAAGAATCAAGCAACATGATTCAATGGTGCTTTAAATCAAGCATTGATGGTGATTACAGTGGGTGTTCCTCAAGAAGAAAATGAAGAAGAAAGTTAGTAGCAGGTAGCTAATCAGGAAGCACCTCCAAACGAGATAACACTTGTGAATTGGCAAGCTGAGGATTTTTGTGGAATAAATCAGTCCCCTTCTCAAAGTGTGGCAACCAACATGAGGTCTAAGAAGAGGAATATAGAGGAAGGGAATTCATCTAATCCAAGTACTTCTCATCCTTCTATCACACTTTGGGGTATTAGAAATCCAAGTGCAGCCCCAAACGTTCAAAATCAGCCCAAACTACCTTCTAAGCCAACTCAGGTGCCGGTTGCAGTAGCCCATGTGTAGGAGAAATTCATGCTGAGTAAAGGGAAGTAGAAGGAGAATCCATCTCCTTTTAACATTATTGATCAAATGAAGAAGACCAATGTAAGCATTTCTATGTGGGAATCATTGAAAATTCCAGGCCATGGGATTTGTTACAAGCAACCATGGCAAATTGGTCAACATCAAATGAGTTGTCCAAGAATCAAGAGAAGGTGCTCACTAATGCAGCTCCAAAAGAAGGAGTTCATGGAGGTCAGCAAGGTAAAAACATGAAGCCTCCTCCATTATATATATCTTTGATTATTGGGAACAACCTTGTACATAATTACATGATTGACTCAGGGGCTAGTAGTTTGGTAATGCCAAAAAAATTATAGATCAGTTGGGCCTGAAATATGACTTGGTTTCTAAAGGAGTGGTATAATTAGATGGGACAATAGTGGGAATTGTTGGGATCATAAAAGGTTTAAACCTCACATTGCATGCATGTCCTAATGTCATAGTTCAATAAGATATATTAGTGATTGACTTGCCACCACTCTTTGCATTGTGCTTGTCAAGAGACTTCACTGCGCCAAAATTGGAGGCTACTTATTAGCTGATTGGTCACATATGCTCTTCAAAACAAGGTATGGATCTAAGGCTATAATCTAGTCTGAACCTATTGCAAATTTCCATATTGAGCCTCATGTACCAAGCCCAATCAATGCAAATTTCTCAGCCTTTGATCAAGAGGATTTCCCAAACACTCAAGAAGTAGATACCAAATTTGGGGGCATCCTAGATTTGACTCTTGATGAATGGGAAAACAAAATACATAAATATGATCCATACAAGGAAATAGAGGAGGCTAAGTTGGGAGTTTATTATTTGCATGAGGAAAACACACCTCTTCCTAGCCTCACCAAACCAGATGATAAGGGTGATAATGAAGTATGGAAGTTATTATTTGATGGATCAAGGAGTAGGCAAAGGCACTGGAGGAGGAGAAATGATTTTTTCACCATAAGGTATGATATCCTACTTAGTTTTATGTTTTCATTTTACTTATTCAAACAATACAACTGAGTATGAATCTTTGATGCATAGATTGAATTGGTCAAGAAAGAGGGGTATAAAAACTTGCAAGTGTTTGGGGATAGTGAGTTAATTATCAACCAGTTAGGGGGAAAACATGCTGCTAAGAATGATCTACTCAAAGCCTACAAGCATTAGGTATGGGATCAAATTGATGATTTTGAAGTGTTCAATATTCAAGCCATACCGAGGAAGGTTAATGAGGCTGTGGACAGGCTTGCGAAATTGGAGAAACATTTTATGTGGTGGAAAATATTAAAAGAGATAAAGCACAACCACATATTCATGTAATTATGAGGCCAGTTGTACTAGACAATAACACGATCTAGAAGGTATTTGAGAATGATCAACATATCATTAATTTCTTGTAGGAGGAGGATGAGTTCTTGGTTAAAAATCGGAGAAATTGGAGCAACAGTATGGGGATCAAGTGGTATAACTATGGAAATTTTTTTCCCAAAGGGTTTATTGACCCTAGAGTTAGTATTCACCCCCAATGATCAATTTTAGAGAGAGAATACCAACATTTAGGTAAAAAGGGAAGATTCATAATCCATTTTGATTAAAGAGGGTAAAATGCTCCAAGTTGGAAAGGTGAGCATGAATCAAGAAAAATCTGAATTCATACAACTTTGTCAAGAGTTCTCGGATGTCTTTTCTTGGAGCCATGAGGATCTAAGAGGGTTTAATCTAAAATTGGAAAAACACACCATTAAGCTAGATCTAGAATCCAAGTGCATTAGACAAAATCAAGGAACGCAGTAAACCCTCACATTGAGCCTCTCATGAAGAAGGAATTGAACAAGCTCATAAAGGCAAGCATCATCTTCTCGATCAAGCACTCTTCATGGGTAGTAAATCTGGTGCTAGTTAGGAAGAAAAATGGGGAAATCAGGTTATGTGTGGATTTCCAAGACTTAAATAGGGCCTCTCTTAAATACCACTATCCACTTCCTTCCATGGAGAAAATATTACAAGTAGTAGCTGGATTAGAAAGGTTTTCACTTTTAGATGGCTACTCGGGCTATAATCAAATCATGGTGAAAGAGGAATACCAATTCAAGACAACCTTCACTATGAAGTGGGGCACATATGCTTATAGGAAGATGTCATTTGGACTATCAAACACGAAGTAACATTTCAATGAGCTATGGATATGGAGTTCAAGGGTTTAATCAATAAAATAGTTCTTGTGTACCTAGACGACATTATAATGTTCTCCAAAGATGCAACAGATCACCTTTTTCACCTTAGGCAAGTGTTCCAAAGATGCAAGAGGTTCAAAGTGTCTTTGAATCCAAAGAAGTGCATATTCCTAGCCCATGAAGGCAAGCTCTTAGGCCACATCATGTCTAAGGAAGGGTTGGCAATTGATCTAGAAAGGGTAGAAGCTATTTGAGCATTGTCATTGCCAAGTCACAAGAAGGCTCTCCAAATTTTTGGGGAAAATTAATTTTGTTAGGAGGTTTGTTCCTAAATTTTCCCATCTTTTCAAGCCACTAACGTTGATGCTAAAGAAGAACATGGTTCTTAAATGGACTACTGAAGGAAAATACATTTTTGAAGCTAGAAAGCAAGACATTACATAGGCTCCAACCCTCATAAATCCATATTTCTTGAAGGACTTCATTTTATATGATTTTGGAGGCATGGATGTAATATCTTCCATACTGATACAACCAAATCAAGAAGGAATAGAGCAACCTATTGCATTCTTCAATCAAGGTCTTTAGGATTATGAGGTGAGATATTCATTCATTGAGAAGCATGTCCTTGCTTGTGATTAGAAGTTTAAAGAAATTGGACATCTAGTGTCAAATAACATAATTCATCTATTAGTTTCACATGCTAGTGTAAAAGATTTTCTTTTGAACAAGGAACTTAATGAAAAGATAGCTGAAACAAGGTTATGGAGTATGGTATTGATATAAATGTTACCAAATTAGTTAGGGGGAAAGGGTTGTGTGAGCAACTAGATTCTAACCAGCATGTTAAATCAAGAGAGAGGGTAGAAGTTGTTATGGTGTTACAAGATAATCAAGAATAGACTGCAGGTGGTATGCCCATTCCTCGTTGGACTCAGGATATTATATATTTTCTTCAAACAGATCAAATTCCTTAAGGATTGAATAAGTCCAAAAGAAGGTATTAAAAGGAATGATAACCGAGATCATGCCAAGCCAAGAACACGAGGCGTTAATCAAACATCACGATCAATAAGATGAAAGCAATTCACTAGAATAACTTTACATAAACCTTTTCAAACAAATGAGCAAAGAATATCATATATTATTATGGAACTCAATGAAATACAATGAGGATGGGCCTTGCTTATATAGGCAAGGAATAACAATCTAAGAACCAGTCAAGGTCGTAGATCAAGCCATAAATCATGGAAAGAACTAGTCATCAAATGACTAGTCAAGTCCATAGATTTATGAGAGAACTAGACATCAAGGATCTAGTCAATACCATAGATCTAGGAAAGAACTAGTCAATACCATAGATCAAGGAAAGAAATATACCTAACAACTAGATAATATCTCCTAATATTTAAATAAATAAAAAAGAAATATCCACACACATAAGTGGGTGAGGATAAATACAATAAAGGTGAATAATGTACCTAGGTGAACATGAGCTAATGTAAATACCTACTCTAATAGGTATTTCAGAATTCATTGCATCACATATATTCTTATAGATAATATTTTGTTCAAAAGGGATGTGAATGGTGTCCTCCTAAGGTGCATCAAGACATATCAGATAGAGAGGGTATTGCACGAGTTTCATGATGGAGAGGTAGGTGGTCATTTTCCCCAAAAGAAACAACTATTATAATCATGAGGGCTGGTTATTACTGGCCTAATCTTTTCAATGATTGCTACTCATGGATCAAGAAATGCAAGAAGTGTGCCTTCTTCATAGGTAAAGAGAAGCTAGCATCCCCACTCCATCCTATCTTAGTTAAACAACCTTTCATGAAATGGGGTTGGATTTTATTAGGGTGATCAATCCAAGTTCCATCCTAGGTCACAAATGGATTCTTACAACCACAAACTACTTCACTAAGTGGACAAAAGTAGTTGCACTTAAGGAAGTAAATGAAGCTAACATTCTAGATTTCTATAAAGGTATTGCAACAAGGTTTGGTGTTACTTTCACTATAATATCAGATAATGCCTTAGCTTTCATTGGAGAAAAGATATCTAATTGGGTTGTTAGAAATGAAATCTATTTGAGCACTTCTTCTAATTACTACCCACAGGGTAACGAGAAAGTAGATTCCACAAACAAGAAATTTTTGAGAATGATAAGAAGAACCCTCAATGTAAATCGAGAGGACTGGCATACCAAATTAGAACCAAACTTGTGGATGATAGAATCACTCCCAATAAGTCAACTAGTTATTCCCCTTTCAAGTTGGTTTATATAAGGGAAGCACGCCTACCAATATCCCTTTAGTTACCACTTTGGATATTATCAAGTAGTTGGAGTTGTTTGAAGTTACAACTATGGAATTTAGGTATGTATAACTCATGGAGATAGAAGAGATAAGGAACCATGCCATGAAAACAATGGAGAAGGACCAAACTCAAATCAAGATTAACATTGATGAAAATGCAACAATATAACTTTCTAGTAAGGAGACTTAGTTTTGAAATGGGATGTAGATATATCAAAAATAGGAAGGCACTCCAAGTTTGATGCAATATGGAGTAGCCCTTGATTGATCTCATGGTGTAAAGAAAACAACGCTTTCCAATTTTCAAACTTGGACAAAGAATAATTACAGATTCCAGTCAATGGGATCTACTTAAAGCATTGTTGTTAAGGATGAATCTCATTTCTATACATACTAGTTTAGGTTCTTAATTCCTCTAAGTGCTTATGACACATTGTTTTGTTGTAGCTAGATTTTCTTTCATATAAGTTCTTGTGCACTCTCTACATGTTCCATTTGGGATATGTATGATTTTGTTATTTGTAAATAGTTGTGCTTTGTTACTATTGCACTTTCTAGTTTCAGGAAAGGTTTGGTGATGTAAGAATGTCCCAAAAGTGTTTCAAAGGTTTTTGAGGTTTCAAGCATCAGACCAGCTTCATCAATCAGAATGAATCCATGCCCAATAGATGAAAAATCACTGGCCTTTTAGATCTAGTAGGAAGATCACCCCGCAAGTCACCAAATTTTTATCCATATTTGAACCCCCTACAAAATGGATTAACTTGCAGGTTTGGGAATTGATAGTAAATGGGAGCAACATTGACAGGTGACTCTCCATGGTGAAGGTTTGGATCTGAGTTTTTAATGCTCGAGATGGAAAAATGTATGGATTTTCACCTCGTTGTCGCACGTCAACCATTTCCTTTTGACACACATCAACACCCTCTTCCTATCGCATGTCAACCACACTTTGATGATGCACGTCAACCATACGTCGACACCATCTCCTGTCACAAATCAATGACTTCATGTTGACATATGACAACCATTATCTTGATGCGTGTCAACTACCAATTATTGATGCACATCACCACATTCTTCCTATCATGTTACACAATTCCATCTTGATGCGATTAATCTTCATTCACTATCATGTAACAACATTTATTCTTTTCGTGTGACAATCATTCCCTCATCTATGGTGAATCTCCTTGTTCTTGTTGGATGTCACCGGTGGTTACTATCGACCATCAATAAGGAGTTTCTGATAAGGCCTGACATTAATTGCATTATATAGGGTAGCTCATCAATCAGTTTAATGAGGTATGGCACCCATGTTCACCATGCAAGCAAAGTACCATTAGAAAGAAAACTGGTATGGTTTCCCATACCTCCGTATAAATAATTAATGAAAGATGTCAATTGGTAGCTCCTTTTCTCTATATATATGTAATTTCCCCTTCATTTGGAGGGAGAGACATTCTGGAATGTAAAGGAACTCTACCAAAATTGTTCCAGCACCTTTTTTGAGCTACAGGCCTCAAATTTATGCATTTTGTAAAGGATTCTTGCCTTGTGCTTATATTGTAATGGATTGTGCATCATTTTAAGAAATAAAATTGGTGTTTTGTGGATTTTATTTCCCTAGCTCGAGTTGTATTACATCCTTTTCCTTTCATTGCATTTTTAGGTATATTGTGCATGCTATATTCTTTTGCAGGATCTAAATTCATTGTGCTCCACAAAATTAGAGGTTTGAATGTGTTCTTTGGACTGTGGCACTTTTTCTTCCCTCTTCTACCTCATTTCCTTCCATTTTCACTCACTAAGAATATCTCCACCCCATTTTCTTGGTGTTATTGCCTCCCTTAGTTTAGGAATTTTATCTTATGCATCTCTTTCTTCTCTGATCACTTGGAAATTCTAGGTTAGTGTTAGAATAGCTGAATTTCCCTTTCTAGGAGTAGTTTTATCATTAGAATAGGTAGAGGAACTAGCCTTCTCTGGAGGTTTGTCTTATTTGTGAGGGTCCCACACCTTAAGAAAATCCCATGTTAGTCAAAAGTAAGGTTTTGTAGTGTGAAAATATCCTAGGGTGCTAATTTTTGACATAAAAATTGTTCTCTCCAATGTCTTGTAGAATAGTTATGGAAGGAATGAAGAAGTGGATGATAGATTAAGGCATTTAAGCTATCCATATAACTAGGTTCTACCACAACAAAGAACCATGGAAATTCTAGGTAAGAATTTTATTCTTCATCAACTCCTTCCCCATGAATGCATACTAAATTCTATTAGCAACAATGTATATTCAATGATTGATCTCTCTAAACAAGTGGAGATAACACTGGGAAAATCACTCAATGTCAAAAAACTACTAGATGGAAAACAAGAGCAATTACTGATTACTCTTCTATAAAAACATAAAACAACATTTGCATGGGATTATGGTGATATGCATGGAATTCATCCTAAGATTTGCACTCATAAGATTTATATCAAGGAAAATTGTAAGCCAATCAGAAACCATAGAGAAGAATGAACCCAATGGTGAGAGAGATTATAAAAGGATAATTGAAGAAGTTAATAGATGCTGGATTCATATATCCTTTATCAGAGAGTCAATGGGTATCACCCCTAGTCATTGTGCTAAAGAAAAATGGAAAATGGAGGATCTGCGTAGATTATAGAGAGCTAAATGAAACAACAAAGAAATATCATTTTCCACTACCTTTCATTGATCAGTTACTTGATAATTTGGATAGTAAAAAGTATTTCCATTTTCGTGATGGATATAGTGGCTATAATAAAATTCATATTACACCAGAAGATCAAGAAAAAAATACCTTCATATGCCCATGGGAATTTTGCATCTTCGAGATCTTCTATTTGGATTGTGTAATGTAATTGCTACATTCGGAGGGAAGTCTTGAGCATCTTTTGAGATATGAAAAATGACCGTATGGAGGTCTACATGGATGATTTCACATTACACGGAAGAAATTTTGAAGAAGATATGAAAAATATGGACAAAGTTTTGAAGAGATGCAAGGAACACAATCTGTCCTTATTTTATATCTCTACAAAAGCACCTTGGTATGCAGACATAACCAACTATATGGTTTCAGGTAAAACACCTCCACACTACTTATACTCTGAGAATAAATATATAGTTGAAAAGAGTGTGCATTTTTATTGGATATATGGATTTCTATTTCATACATGGAAAGATCATGTCATGAGAAGATGTATAGATGATAAGGAAATATATGATCTCCTCAAAGCGTGCCATAATGAAGCTTATGGAGGATTTTTTTCTATAAAAATAACAATGCAGAAGTGTTAACAACTGGTTATTATTGGCCAACACTACATAAAGATGCAACACTATACACCAGGAGATGTGATAAGTGTCAAATAATGGGTAAGCCTACCGAGATCGATGAAATGCCATTGCAACATCTATTGGCATTACAACCTTTTGACAAATGGGGCTTCAATTCATTAGCCACATAGATCCTAAATCTCAACAAAAGGAGTACATCTTGGTATGCACAAATTATCTAACTAAGTGGATAGAGGTGAAGGCATTGCCAAGTTAGAAAAGTGAGAAAGTAGCCAAGTTTCTCTATGATCATATCTTCACTAGATATGGAGTTCCAAGGGATATTGTCACTAATCAAGGTACACACTTTATTGTTGATGTAATTTCTGATCTAGCTAAAGAATATGAAATCAAGAATAGGAAGTCTACACCATACCATCCCCAATCTAATGGCCAGGTAGAGGTAACAAACAAAGAGATAGAGGCTATCTTGACAAATACCATTGCACTCCACAAGAAATATTAGGCAGAAAGACTTCCAGAGGAATTATGGGCATTAAACACAACATGGAAAATAACAATTGGATTCACACTATTTGAACTCTTGTATGGTAAGACTGTTATTTTTCCAATTGAATTTGAGCACAAAACACTAAGGAAAACACTTGAAATAGGTATAGATTTATCTAAATTTCATAGGCAAAATATTCTCAAACTTAATGAGTTGGATGAAATGAGAAGATATTTCTATGCATAATACAAAGGTAGTGCAGAATAAAAGAATCAAATGGCATGACAGTACATCAAGACAAGACAGTTTCAAGAAGGTGATTGGGCACTCTTGTTTGACTCAAAATACAAGTACCATATGGGAAAACTCAGGAAAAGGTGGTTAGGCCCCTATGAGATTGAGAAAATATTCCCTAATGGAGCTATAAAAATCACCACCATAGACCTTGTAAGGTTCAAGTTATTGGTGAATGGCCATAGGTTGAGGTTGTATAAGAATCCAACTGATAGAAGTACCTTCATGCAATAGTTCAGAGGAGGAAAAAATAGGATGGAAATAAGGACATCGAGTTAAAATTGGAAGTTGAGCTGCTTTGGTTCATCTTCTGAGATTTCGAGGATTGAGATATTTCAATGGCCTTGGTATATTTAGCTTGTTGAATACTCTAAGGAAAAATAAAAGTGTTGTGATCAGCCCTCTAGGTGATCAATAACACTCTGCTAACATTTTATTTTCTTAGAATTTTTGTTTTGTAGGATTTGATGTTAGATGGTTGCAAGAGTGCATGATATCCATCATAAGGAGAGCATGCAATGACTGAAGGTCCACTTGTAGCAACATGTAGAAACTCCTATTTTTGTCTTCTTGTTCGGTAGAAATCATGATTGCATGAAGAATATCAAAGATATCTAGCATGTGTGAAAGATGGAAAAGAGACAACTGGTACCCCAACAGATTGGTGTTCCCTCTCCAAGATTTATTTAGTTTTAGTAAGGAGCGACCAATATAAATTCAACACATGCATGCAATATCATAGCAATGTCCACAACATTATAACAAGGTTGTATGTAGCCAAGGTACAAATTCAATAAAGCATGCACAATCATCATTCTAAACATGCATCGAGATAAGTGCACTCTACTACCACTTTATTAAAGTATAATTAGAATGATTACTATTGATTAATATTTATGCCAAGTCATCATGTATTTATTTACATTTATAAAATGCCACCCTTTATGCTATGAGGTGTCACTACACATCAACCCATACTATCATATCACTTTACCTCACATGCTTCATATAATCACATCAATTAATTACCTCTCCAAGCAACAATGCTGTATGTTCTTTAGTCTCAAAGTTAAAAAAAAACTCAAAAAATCCCACACAACTCAATTTTGCATCATTTCTTCAAACAAAATTGTGTGATTGCATTGTGAGAACCGAATAAGTTTGTATATTCAAAATTGGAGGATATTTTATATTGCATGAGCCCACATAGCACTCTCAAATTATTAGCAAGCCAAAAATTTAAAATTATTTTCAAGACAATGGGTGGTTAGATTACATAAACTGATTCTATGGTTTCAATGAATCAATGGTTGAAGAGTTTGCTAATACATTCAGAGATGGAGAAGTAAAGATAAAGGTTTTATCAGTAAGAATTAATGATGATATCTTGGTAGAGGTAACTAGACTTCCTACACAGGGTGAACCATTTCTTGAAAAAGTAAATCCAGATACATCTAGAAGGGATTTTTCCAATGAAGATGATGTACTCATCAATGATAGAAAAGTACACACATAACTTCTCTTACAAATTTTTGGTCTGAAGTTACAAATTATATTATCAAGTATTTTACCTATGAGGGAAGATATTCTAGGCAAAATATAGTTCCCAATCACCCAAGAACAATAAACAAGTGAACGTGCCCAATTTCTTACATGAGATATTGAAGAGGATGAGTAGGGAGGCATAGAAGGGTTAGTCTGCACTCTCACACCACTGCCTCATAACCATGATAGTAAAGCATACCCTATAGAGGGATCATCCAGAGATAAGATGGGAGGATTTTTCAAGGTCAAAAGATATAAATGATTTGTTGGGAAAGAGGAGAAAGAAGAGAAAGAGTATTGAGAGTAACTCTAAACCCATCACAAAGAATGTACCATCAACCTCCTAACCTAAAAAATAACCTGAAGAGCACCTTACCTCTAAAAAATTCCCACCTCTTCAAGAAAATAATATTCCTATCTCCCCTGAAAGAATATTTATTGCTGAAACCCTCTTAGGATTCTCTACTCTGAATCATCTAGCTCTAAGGGTAAAAGGAAATTTTCTGAGTCCAATCCTACACCACCAAGGATCTCTCATATACTAAAAACCAAATGGCAAAAAACCTCCAAGCCAACAAAATACCATACCATATCACTTGATAGTGATGTGGAAGTTGTAGAGGAGAACATTGATCCCACACCAATGGAAACAGTGCAAGGAGGTACTGATGCTACATTTTGTGAACAAAATTTCCTGAAGAGAACATTGAGGGACAAGAAGACCAAACCTAGAATGTGGAGATAGTGTGTGTGAAGGAGGGTCATGTAGAGAGAGAGGAAGAAGATGTTGGAGGAGAAATTGTTAAAGAGTACCTGCGGAGTGCATGGAGGATAATCCATTAGTAATTCATACTGATGAGATAGTTTATGAAATGGAAGGATTTGAGGAGTAGATGGTAGAAGAATTTTAAAATAAAGATGAACACACAGGTTCGTGTATCACAAGGTACGAGAGGAAGTGTAGAGTTCTTTTTGTGTGATAATATTTTACCGACCACTTGTCTTTTGTCACCCCAGCCCTAGTTCTTTTTGTTTTATTTGTTTGAGCCAAAATTTGGCTAAGTATGGAGCTAAATGTGGAAGATATCCATGTGTCCCTTTGGCACACTCATGGCATAATACATAGAAATGAATGTACTCAAACTTGCATTGCACCGCCCACGTGTCTCGGGCTCGATTAAGTTACCCAGATAAATTAAAAAGTAAAAGATACAATAAAAATGCACAGGGTCTCCAAAT
Organism: Taxus wallichiana var. yunnanensis; assembly: GCA_018340775.1. Classification (NCBI taxonomy): domain Eukaryota; kingdom Viridiplantae; phylum Streptophyta; class Pinopsida; order Cupressales; family Taxaceae; genus Taxus; species Taxus wallichiana. The sequence continues at coordinate 161,354,493 of CM031243.1, read as the reverse complement.
GTCACCCAAGCGCAATTCAAATAAAGAGATAAAAGGAATGTTCTCAAACAAGTGCATGAACTCCACGTGGTAGGGAAAAATTGACACCAACTAAAGGAGTGTAAGTTAGATGGATTAAAGGTGAGCATAAATATCACAAATGGCAAAATTGAGATATTACCCAAAAATGAAATATTCCATAGGAAAATTGAATGTTTGGCGGTGGAATATCTGATTCAAGACATTGAAGTGAGAGCCAAGGGGGTATATATAGGAATGTTCTGATCCAAAAAAAGAAAAAAATAGAAAGGAGAAACATACCAAAACTGTGAAAAAGGATTCTAGGCTTAGTTATTGTGTTTTCTAGCCTTAACAAGGCTCTATTGTAGAAGAAATTTGTAATATGTGTTGTATCGGTCTTATGTATTATTTTCTATATGAATAAAAGGCTCTTGTTCTATGCATTTTAGCTCTTAATAGTCTGTTTAGATAAATGTTGAATATCTATCATGTTATATGCCCTTGGGTTTTCTATATGCATATATCATCTACATATTATTATGTTTTACACCTTCTCAGCCTTTGATAATTCAAGATACTTCTAAAAATAGTATACCATGTGTTGGTGATGAAATTTTTCAGGTGGAAAAACTTGTGGACTCCTTGCCAACACTCTAGGAATCTAAGTCCCTCTACTTAACCGGTGCAACTACCGTATATGCATGCATGTGAAAAGGTGGATTTTTGTGGTGGCCTTTTGGTTGGGGGTTCTAATAGGGGCACTCCACTGACCCTGCAAAAAATGCTTGCAGTTATCTACAAGGGGGAATTTTCTATGAAGGTGGGAAAGGGAGTGAGAAGAGAGGTAGGAGAACTAATGTTGCAGGTAGAAAATCAGATTCCTGCACGCACTAGTTAGAAATTTCAACACATGCATTTATGAGAAGAAACAACTCTGCAAATGGCAATAAGATGAGATAAGATTGTGAACTCAAAGTTTCTAAAATCTCCTCATCAAAGAGGCTACAAAATCCTTCTTCTTGTATTGATGCTTAACCATAAGTTGTACATAATGTGGGAATGGAAGAAATTTGAGAATGGAGGAAAGTAGAAGAAAATGGCTATCTCCTTTGCTTTCTCTAAGTACAATGCACTCGTGAGTTTACAAGATCAATTGCTAGCCATTTATAATGGCATGAAGAAGCCATTGAATATCCTCAAAGAAATGGTTAGAACTTCTTTGTTGGTAAGAAAAAAATTTCAATTTCTTTTCAATCATTCACGTCTATTCAGATTCTTGATTCACGAAGAAATGCCAATGGCAAGAAAAACCAGACTTTTCATAATGTAGCCGTTACACTCGTTTTGCAACTTTGAATTTAAACCATTCATCTTGCCTTTGAAACTTTAAACTAGATTCATCCACGTGGGAGAAATTTACTGGAGCGGGCATGGAGGATGCCTTTTGCATTTTGTGACTTTATAGAGATTTGACATTTTGGCCCACTCACCCGCTTTTGATATGGTCTTGACACATGGCCTCACTTGAGTGGAGACAGAGTTGTGGCCACTTTTATAATTTTACCTTTTTTCACTATGGGCTCAAAACACAAATTGCTCCGTAGGCCCACCTCCCTGCTTTGACCTTTGATGCGGGCTTAATATTTGACTTTCTCCCTTATAGAATGATTAGGGTTATGGGTCACTTCATGCCTTTTAGCCCTTTTGGAACATTTTGACCCACTCACCCACTTTTGATATGGTCTTAACATGTGGCCTCACTTGAGTGAAGACAAAGTTGAGGGACACTTTTATAATTTTACCTTTTTTCACCAAGCGGCTCAAAACACAAATTGTTCCATGAGCCCGCATCCCTAGTTTGACCTTCAATGTAGGATTAATATTTGACTTTCTCCCTTATAGCATGATCGGGGCTGTGGGTCACTTTATGAATTTTATCCCTTTTTACAAAGAGGCTCAAAAACACAAATTGCTCCACCAACCCGCTTTGACTTTCCAATGGCATGCTCAAGATTTGATGTTTTCCTTCATGCTTGGTAGGGTTGTCAGGTCACTTTTTAACTTTACACTTTTTTACAAAGAGGATCAAAAACAAAAATTGCTCCACCGACCCATTTCTAATTAGATATGTCCACGTACCCATGGATAATGGAGCCAAAATTTGATGGGGAAGAAAATGCCCACCATTCACAACTATGGAAAAATTTAGAGAAGAAGAAAACTCCACCATTTCATGCCTGATTTTCAAATTTCTTTTGCGAACCAAGGGATTGAAAACAATACAAGGTTCAAAATCCATGGCCATAGAAAGATTGATAATTTCATTTAAATGAGGACAACAATAGAATTTTCATGGGTCCAGACAAGAAAACGGGAAATTGATCAAAATGTGCATATTGAAAACTTTAGACAACTTCAAAGCATGAATTTCTCTATCTTTTCGACTTCCAACTTTACTTAAACACCTCTAGAGGGTGTGAGATAAAAATATTTGAATTTTACTTAGAAAATGAGGGGGGGATTTTGAGGGCGACAACACCATGCTAAACACTCTTCGACTATTCTAAACAGTTTCTCAGAATCTATCTCTGTGCCTTTTAAAATCAATTTCAGTGTATCACCTTAGTTAGTTTTACATTTTGTTTTATTTTTCCTCTAACCCTTACCTTGCACCTAGAGAAGATCCATCTTCTATAAAACATGGAGGTTATCTTAAGGGGAATGTCCCACTTCCCTAAGGTATCCTACAACTTTGATGGTCCATCTGCAAAGATAATCATCAATAGTTTTCTTGGCACGCCTGGGACAAGTTGGTTAGGCACGACGCATAGATAGTGACCTTTAGGTATCATGATGTTGTGGGGGATAGGCATGCCTACCACCCTAATATATTTTATAATTTTATCTTGGGTAATCGCTCTGATTCCTTTTAAGATTTACTATCTTGTTAGAGAAGTTTCTGAGGATATTTTTGACTTCCTCCATTTTGGGAGAAGAAGAGGATGATGTTGTAGTGGGGATAGGTGCCGATGAGAGGATGGGTAATTATATATGGATGTAGGGGATTGGGTAGAGCTCGAGACATGTTCCTATAGAAGGGGACCTATTTCGGGGTATATTGGCAAAGGGGCTCTTGGGGAAGCTTACCGGTATCTATTAAATTGTTCTCAGCTTGGATCATAATATCATATGCTTGTGGTAAAGAGTCCCCTCCTAATGATTGAATCATCACATAAATATCTGAATATAGATATTTTAAGTAAAAAAATCCATACCTATAGGAAGCCTTTCTAGAACATGAATCCTTTGCCTCATTTTGTGAAATATAGTGTTAAAATTGGTCATCATTTCCTTAGGATGGAAGACCAAAGGAGGAATCGTGTTGATCCCCCACACAAAAATTTAAAGATGGTTGATACCCCTACATCTCCTCCCCTCTCCCTCCTCCCGGGGCTCCCTTTTAATCTCCTCCTCCACCACCATTTTCCCCTTCAGGGGGTATCCCCTTATCAATCACCCCATCTTAGACACTCCCTCTCCGCCCGAGCCTCTCTTTTGCCTCAACCTCCCTCCACCATCCCAAATTTCCCGCCCGCATGGTTATATTCCATTCTTTGGATCTGGTAACTTTGTAGCCTCAACCACCTATTACAATCCCATATGGTCTACCACCTAGGTTCCCATTTGCAAGCGGGGTTGTCCCTTCTCCCTTGGATTTTTTGAGTCAAGCTAAAATGGCAAAGGTAGCCCAAGATAGCAGAAGGGAGAAACAAAAGAAGAAGGAAATGTTGGCAAGAGCGATGAAGTAGATGTGGTCATTATATGACCATCAAAAAAGCTCCTTGACCATCACACGGTTAGTTCCCCAAGTATCCAAACCCACAGAGAAGATGCAACTCGATGAATATTCTATCAATGCTATCACGGTCAACCTCATAGAGTTTCGGCCTCAGGATAAGGTCAAGCTAATGAACAAAACTACGGCCGTATTCTTGACATATTACCTCAAGCTCAACAACCAACTCAAAAAGGAACAATCTAGCCTCCACAGGGAAGAAGGCACCGTGGCCAACCAACAAGCCGAGATTAAAGGAAAAGGCAAGGAGATTGAATAGCTCTGCAAGGAATTGAAGGAAGCTCCATCACAAGAAGTCCTTGCAGCTTCTTAGGTGGAAGCTAAAAATCTAGAAGCTAAACTCACCATGTCTAAAGCCTCTGCTAATTTTCTCTCACAAGAGAAAATATCCCTCCAATAGGAGGTTGATTCAAGAAAGACGGAGGTGGATACGCTCTAGGAAAATCTACACGCCATTGACGCAAAGAAGGGAAGCCTCTAGATAAGGTTGAAATCATCTGAAGATGTGCTCAAGGACTTGACCCATAAATTGGGACAACAAACCCATAAAGGGGGAATTGTAATATTTGTGTAGGAGCTATATGCCTCTTGCTATGAGTAAATTACCACCACAAAAATGAATCAAGCCCCCGCACTTGGATTTATATCTTATGCATAGGGGTTTTGCTCAAATGTGGAGACTATAGCCTCCACCATCTGTAATGTTGTATCCACCAAGGTACCTGAATCACTACTGTTGATTTAGAAAATTTATGATTCTTTCAACTCCACCCTATAAGGGGAAAGAATCACGAGATATACGGATGATTACTATGAAGATCAATGAGATCATGAACTATAACAAAGCATCCATGAAATTCCGTAATCTATTGACCCACTCTCAATAAGGGATCAAAGAGAGGAAGCAGAGTATCAAAAATTGGTTCAATTAGGCTTCCCCTCCCCCTTCCCCAATGACTCCACAATACTATCAAAGGACCAAATTTAATAGCTCTTGATTTCCAAATGATAAGATAAGACTATATTTTAGTATTTAAGAGAGAGATCCAAACTCACCAAGGTGGAAGCCATATTGAACCCTATCGTAGTTTGAGTTCCATTTGCACGTAGTAGTGATGATTCTCTAAATGTTTTCTCACAAGGAGATAATCAAGCTAGATTGAGCTTTCTAGGCCTTGCAGCAAAGGGGATACCCTTCAGAGGAAGAATGGATAAGATATCGACTACTTTGCAATAGTTATAAGTGGCGTTTCGTAAGCCACATTTTGATTTTTGAGGCAAAGAGGATTTTTGATCCTTCCATGACTGACACAGAGTCCCTTGGTGAGTCGCCAATAATTGTAGAGTTCTTTTTGTGTGAGACTCTTTTACCGGCCACTGTCTTTTGTCACCCCAACCCTAGTTCTTTTTGTTTTGTTTTTTTGAGCCCAAATTTGACTAAGTATGGATCTGAAAGAAAAACATGTCTACTTGTCCCTTTGGCACACTCGAGTGTCATAATGAGGACAAAAAGGAACGTTCTCAAACTTGTACCACACCTCCCACATGTCTCAGGCTTGATAAAGTTACCTAGGTGGATTAAAAAGTCAAAGATATAGTAAAAATGCATAGGGTCTCCACATGTCACCCAAGCACTATAATTTCAAATAAAGAGAGAAAAGGAACATTCTCAAATAAGCGCGTGACTTCCACACATCACCTAGGTGCAGGTTTAGAGACAAATCCCTAAGAAAGGCCCTTAGAACAAGTGCACGACCTCCACATGGCGGGAAAAATCAACACCAACCAAAGGAGTACAAGTTGGATGGATTAAAGGTGATCATAAATATCATAGCCAGGTAGTTGAGATCTTACCCAAAAATGAAAGATTCCATAGGAAAATTGAATGCTAGCGGTGGAAGATATGATTCTAGAAATTGAAGTGAGAGCCAAGGGGGTCTATATAGGAATGTTCGATCCAAAAAAGGAGAAAAAAATAGAAAGGAGAAACAAACCAAAATTGTGAAAAAAATTATTCTAGGCTTAGTTATTGTGTTTGCTAGCCTTAGCAAGGATCTGTTGTAGAAGAAAGTTATAATTTGTTTCATATCAGAATTATGTATTATTTTCTATATGAATAAAGGGCTCTTGTTACGTATTTTATCTCTCAACAGTCTCACGTCCTTCATCCTTTATTGTTGGTATTTTTAGATAAATGTTGAATATCTATTGTGCTATATGCCCTTGAGTTTTCTATATGCATCTATCATCTACACTTTATTATGTTTTACACATTGTTAGTTTTCATTTTGTTTTATTTTTCCTCTAACCCTTACCTCGCACCTAGAGAAGAGTCAGCTTCTATAAAACTTGGAGGTTATCTTAGGGGGAACATCCCACTTACTTAAGGTATCCTATGACTTTGATGGATCTTCCGCAAAGATAATCATCAATAGGAAGATAATGAGGGATAAATTGGAGAAGAAATTGAACTTGAACACATGCCCCAATATGTTGAGGAGGTCATTGAGCACTTGGTCTATGGAATTGAGGAAGAACCGATGTCTGTGGGAGTTGAACAGGTACCAACACATACCCCTATAGTTATGGTTGATGTAATTGAACAAGTTACACTGCCATTTTTACCACATGCTAGCATGCAACATGTAAATGTCACCCCATTGTAGCCAAAATTGTCATCAAAGAAGTTATAAGAGAGAATGTCAAACTAGTTTGTAGGGATATGGAAACACAAACAAAACCGACTAACTACTATGGGTGAATCAATTTAAAACATATGTTAGTAGATTAAAAGGGAAGTGGGAAAGAGAAAATAATAACTCATCTTCTATCACAAGCAATAAATTGAGGAAAAATATAGAGAAATTGAAAGGCTAAATAAAAATCAAGAAGAGACAATTAAGGTTGTCCATAAAATATTCAAACATAGGCCTCCTAATTTTTGTGCTATTTTATTAAAAGAAAAGATGTTGTAGCTCAAACTTACCTGTATCAACTCTGACACACCATTTGAAATCAGTGGAGCTAGGAACTTCTTTAGGTTATATTTGAATATCCCTCATGAAATTCAACTTCTACTTTGTGAAATATACATGTATAACTATGATCTTGAGTATGATAGGGATTGGATTCTAGTCCTATACATTAGATATGTTCCGGTTAAAGAAATTTGTTATTATTTTCTAAATGAGTTGGATAGAGAAAGACAAATGGAGGAATACAAGAATTTGGAGAAAGTACAACCATTGATGGTCAGGGCTAAAGCTAATAACACTAAAGAAGTTGTAGAGAAATATGCCAAGTATATACAAAAGAAGGAAATTATAAGAAGGGTTTGGTAGATGAGGAAATTAGATCATGAGGAGGTAAAAGATATGATTAAAAATCATGGAATTTAGATAGTTCAAGCCTTCATAATGCATTGGAATGACATGTCTCCTGATTTGAATAGAAGGAAATGCATTCATATACAAAATCTAAGAAGAGTGAATGCATACATCAATGTTGGCACTTGGATATGCAAGAAAATGGTTCCCAATTGGCTATCATCCCCCAATATTCCACTTTCTAATACCAGAATGGACAGGTGATCAACTAGTGAATGAAATAATACAAGACAGAGTGATGAACAAGCTCAAGATAAATGAAGGTTCTTTATGCTATGAACTGAGAAGGGATACATACTCCAAAGTGGATTTTAGATGAGTATGTAGCACCATTCGGAGGAACCTAATAAACGTGAATGAGGACATTCAATAAATTAAGCTGGGGATGTGATGATTTGATTAAACCTCCTTTATAAATAAATCATCTTTTGTATTTTTTAAGCCATTGAAGCCATGTCCTTGTATTTCCCTATCATACTTTGTTGAACATCATCACTATAACTTGAACTTATTGGCATAATATTGATTAATATAGTTATTACTAGTTAAATTTATTTTGTGGTATTCTAAGTATGCATCTATTCTTATGGTTTCAATAAGTTTATTTAATGATGCTTTGTGTGATTACACTCTTGTTTGTATGTAAATTGTTATATGCCGCAATGCACCCATCCACAATAACTCGTCCATAGCTAAATGTAATCACATACAACCAAAGTACCTATCCACAACAACCCTTCCATAGATAAAGAAGATCTCTTAGAATATGAAGGATGACACTCCAAGTTTGTACATGTTATGGAAGAAGTGGTTACAAAATGGAACATGAAAATTGGGAGATAAATCAACTCTAGATCTGATTATTTGTTACAACTAAATGAGGAATTGACTGATTGAATTCAGGATTTGAGAACTGATTGAATGAATTGATATTCTACTTAAATTATGTGTTTGAAATCTAAACACCTTATAATTAATTTTTTTGTATGAATTGAATCTCATGATGATCTATTTGAGATATTTTACTTGATTTGTTTGAACTCCTAGTTGAACTCTTCTTCTCACGTTTTACTGTAATTGAGGAGTATAAGAGAAAGAGATTAATGTTGGAAATATATGGATGATGTAGAGATCTAGATAGAGAATTAGAGAGTAGAGGATACATAGATAGAGAATTTTATTTTTGTAATCTTCATGCAAATTCAATAAAGAATATGAGTTCTATTCAAGTAGCTTTTAGTTACAAGCCTTAGGAGGGATTAACACCTAAGGTAGGGCCCACTTGTGGTTTTTAAACCCCTCCATAGTTTTATTTCCTTGTTTGACTACATGGGTAGAATAGAAATCAATTTGTTCCTTTATTTGAATTCTAAATTCACAACCTTTACTTTAAATCATAGTGTTAGAAGATGTTTACTTTCGTTTTGAGTTTTGTTTCAAGCATTTTACTTTCAAGCTTTGTTATTTTAAGTATAGTAGTGATAACTATTTATTTCCATACCTCCTAAATTCTTTGTAACTATGCATACAACACTGAAATTATTGAAAGTTTACGTCCCTTGGTTTGATGATTAAATGACTATGAATTAGTGAACAACATATTAATTGTTATAAGTTAATTCACGCTACCAAAGGGAAATAGAATACAATTCATCATCTGAAACTTCTCAAGAATGATCTTGGCATATTTGAATTAAGATACAAAGTTGTGATTTTAATTTTTCTATACTTATAAGAAAATATAATAGTGCATTAGCCTAAGATCTATCATGTTGAATGATCAATCAAGATACTTCTTCTTTACACCAATCGTCTTCATTGAAGTACAAGTGATGACCGATCATCAATATAAACAAAAAATACTATCTTCCCTATAAATTTTAAGGTAGATATTGGGATCATAAGGAATCCTTTGGAATCCATGCTAAACAAGATGTTCATTTATTTTGATATACCAAGCACAAAATTCCTTTTTAATACCATGCATAGATTTTATGAGTATACATACATTTTCTTCTTTTCTAGGTATGAAAAAACCCTCTGGTTGAGTCATGTAGAATTATTCCTATGAGTATCGATTGATAAAGGAAATTTTCATGTCCATTTGATGGAATTTTCATCCAAATTTTGTAGCTAGAAAAAATCTCATTTTGATTTTAGTAGTGGGAGCTAAAGTCTCCTCATAGTCAATGCCTCTTTTCTAAGCATACCCCTTTCCTATTAGTCTCACCTTGTACTTATCAATGGACCCATATGCTTTGTAATTTTTATAAAGACCCATATGCATCCAATGGGATTCTTTCTTGGTGGAAAATATTTTTTTCCATGTGTTATTTTTCATAAAAAGAGTGATATTTATCCTCCATGACATCTTTCTAAGATTTAGATTGTAGAGCTTCCTAAAATTTACAGGACTCAATAGATTTAACAAATTTACTCATCAAGGAAAAATTTACATAATCACAAGCATTACTATGAGTCTCGTGGTCTAGGTGTTCATGCGTATGGAGGAACATCCACTTTGGCATCTCATATCACATTAATATACATTTGTGCATACATCGAGTAATTATAATAGGTGGTATATTTTTTAAGTCATCGCCAATATCTCCATTATCATTGTCTTTTACATAGGAAGGATAAGGATGACTTTATGACTAGGAAAGTTTATGGAAGGAGCTTATGCTTATTTCTTATAAAAAAACTCAACATCCCCGTTTGTACACACTTTTATTATTTTTAGTTCCATCAAGAGACCTATACCAAGATCTTCTTCACTACACCATAAGAAGATGTATTTCTAAAATTTCATGTCAATATTTATTCTCTTCTTATTGGGAATTTGCATCATTTTCTATTTTCGTCCAAAAAATATGAGATACAAATAAATGGATTCCTTCCTAACTATGATTCATGTGGTGTTACTCCATCAGAGAAATAGTGGGAACTCTATTCAACTATTGTTTTGGCCACTTCATCCCAAAATTTCTTCATAAGTATATAATCATTGATCATACATCACATCATATCCATGATAGTATGGTTCCTTCTCTTAATTTTTTTTTGATGTATCTAAAGGAGGTATTTCTTGAAAAATTCCATGAGTTTGCAATAAGTCTTCAAAATCATAGCTAATGTATTCCCCCTTAACATAAGTGGAGAGTTTTTATTTTTTGAATAGAATCGGTTTCAACAACAAAATTTGAATTTCTTGATATGCTCAAAAGCTTCATATTTAGTATGAAGATAATAAATCCACAATTTATGTAAAAATCATAAAAAAAGAGTATAAAATATTGAAAACTAGAATTACTAGGCCTCATGGGTCCATAAAGATCGGTATGTACTAGATCAAGCTTACTTGAGCCCAAAATGTACTTTAGTGGAATGGTGCTCTATGTTGTTTATCCGAGAAAGAATGTTATCACTTATCTATGTCCTTTTTGAGAGGTGGAAATCCTATTACCATGTCATACATATGGAGTGTGGTGAGATATTCAAAATTAATGTGGCCAAGTAACCAATTCCACAACTCTACTTGAGGAGATTTCTTTCACCACAAATTATTGATAATCTCTCTAGAAAAAATCAAGTCAAAACATCCATACCAAATTGAAATATCTTTCAATAATTTTTGAGATTCTAGATTTATCTCTAATTAAACACATTTTCTTTCCAACTTTACAGTCAAAATTAATTTTAAAAGTGTGATCTAAAATTTGAATGACTGAAAGTAGATTCTTAGTCAACCTAAGGACATATAAAACATAAAATATTTTACACTTACATGTATTAAGGGGTAAAGAGATATTGCCAATACCTTGGACACTATATGGTAGGCCAAAAATATGTCTCAATAGTTTTCACTCCTAAATCATTCATTCTACAAGAGTATCAAGGTAATGAGTAAGAGGAACACATGAACTAACATATATTGGGTAGATTTAAAGGGGCTACAATGAGTGCTACGGTCACATATCTAGGAAGTAATCCCTACACTAGGTCAACCTAGGGTTTCCAAGGCCCATAATCAAGATAGAGGAGAGAATCTTACTAATATATAAATGATTGGGTAAAGAGAGGTATGGATCAATGATATATGCACATAATATGACTCAAATAAAAGTGATGTGGAAATAAGGAGATAATCATAGATAAAACTACTATGCTAACTAACATTAAAACATATGTAATACTAAGCTAACATAACACAATGAGGGAAGAAGATGAACTTATCTATGTAAAATGACAAAATATGGTTAGAGCACTCACCTTGTACCTATAGGGTGGTCACTAATGCATTTATCTCTCTAGAGAATAAGCACATCGATAGAGAGAATTACTATTAAGTGGAGAAGGGAAACATATTTCATATCCTAAAATAACTATAGGTGACCTAATAGTGCACACAAACCATCTAAGAAGAATATTTTTAGTATAATCCAATAAAAAAGCAAGATGAACCAAGAGCTAAGTGAGAAGATGCAAATATGGTGTAAAAGAGAAGAGAAGATGATAGTTCAAATGATTTTGGCTTCCTTCCTTATGATGTTAATGTGAGATGTGTGTATATAGGAAACCATTTCCCATGGTCAATGAAATCAACCAAGGGAAATATAACACCGACACCATCACCCACGAGTGATGGCATGAGCCAATGGTGGTAGAATGAGGTAGTGTGTTGTGAAAAGTAAAAGAAAGGTGTCGTAGATCATGAACATTGATAAACAAGGTGTAAAGTGGTGAGATGAAAGTAAGAAGTTGTGAATGCAATGTGTGTGAGACTTAAGGGGACATGGATAACTAGTGCAAGGACAACTAGCTCAAGACCAAATAACAATAATCTCTCTATATACTTTCTCTAATCTATAATGGTTATGTGAATAACCATTCCCTATTCTCAACATTCCCCTTAATGAACCTGATTAAGAAATAAATTCATTAATGACCCTTATATACACAAGGAAATTATTAGTAACAAGTATGAGAGATGAAAAGTGTAAAATTAGGTGTACACATATGCCCCATCCATTGATCACCACATGTCATAATAGTGAAACATGAGGTGATCGATGGAAAAATACAGTCCATAACACCGATACTCGAAAGTAATGTTGAAAAGACTAGCCAAAATGAAATATACCCACCAATGCGTACTTGATAGTGTCATTCATCCTACCATGTGTGGGCACAATCAACGTTGCAAGAACCATGGAGAAGAAAAACTGAAAGGAAACACTAGAGGATCATCAGTAAAATAAGACATAAATCACCTAGCTAGGGGCCCATGGGATGAATGTCGTGTCATAGTGTTGAGATGTCTTATGATGGTATGGTCTCATAGAGATTATAGTGTCATAGCCAAGTGGCAGTAATAATACTAAAAAGTGAGAAAATCTATATGCATGGTTCATTTTAAGAAGCCTTGTAAGGTTGTGGAGCCTATTTTTCATGTGTGAAAGTGTTGAAGACTCAGTACACTAAGAGTACTTGTACACTTTTCATGCTTTTCTCATATGGGCGAGTTTTTTGACCCATAGGTTTATGGGACGGGTTTTGCCCATGGTTTTGATACCCATAGTTTTGTAAAACTGCTTAGCATTGTCTATTTATATGGTTTTATGCATATGATAGATGTACAAGCAAATGTATTGCAGATGTGTTTTTGAATTCGGGTGTGAATTTTGTAGATTTTGTTGAGCATAGCTCCAAACGGATCTCGGGTATTGTATTAAGAGAGCGGTGCCTTGTAATAAAATATGAGCAAGTGATTCTTGGTGGGCGTAGCCCAAATTGGGTGAACCACGTTAAATCATCATCTCTTTGTCTTTGTGTTATTTTATTCTGCAATTTTATTTGAGATCTGTAATAATTTCTACATATTAGTTTCTCTGCTATGCGATTACGTGAGGGATTATTCCACATATTTTATCCCTTATTTCCTAACAAGCCTCTAGTAAAATGGAGGTGGAAAATCCCCAATGAATATACCTAGAACCACTTTTACGTAAAGGAAAATTTTTCAATTTTTGAGAACTAAATTTTCACCTGATATTATTTGAGTGAGAGTGAGCACCCTACGGAAAAAAATGTAGATGCAAAAAAATAGGTATTGTTCACTATTGATGCATAGTTGTCACCCGACATTTAGTGTTGTAAGACTATTGTCACACGATAAGTAATAACAAGAGTTTCTATCATGCATCAACAAAACTTTGTTGGTGTGTCGTCAAAGAACCTCTGCATTGTCGCACACATCAACAAAGTTTGTTGACGCACAAAAGAAAGGGTTGTTATCACGTGTCAAGCAAAGTTTGTTGACGCGTGACAACAAAGGTTTATGTCATTTTTCAGAAATTTTTTTGATGCGTGAGAGTAAGTCATGGTTCATTTTAAGAAGCTTCTAGTAAAAGGGAGGTGGAAAATCCGTGACAATTATACCTAGAACCACTTTTGCGTAAAGGTTAATTTCCCAATTTTTGAGAATTTTTTTTTCCCGATATTATTTGAGTGAGAGTGAGTGCCTTGAGGAAAAAAATTATACGGATGCAAAAAACATGTATTGTTCACTTTGTTGACGCATAGTTATAACCTAAAAGATAGTGTTGTATGACTATTGTTGCACGATAGTAATGAAAAGAGTTACTTATCGCATGTCAAAAACTTTGCTAACGTGCGACAAAACCCTTCAACGTTATGATCAATAAAGTTTGTTGACACATGATAGCAAGGGTTGTATTTGTGTGTCAAAATTTTTTGTTAACATGCGATAGAATGGGTTGCTGTCACACATTAACAAAGTTTATTGACACACGATAGCAAGTGTTGATATTGTAAATCAACAAATTTTGTTGACACGTGAAAACAAGGGTTACTGTTGTGCATCAACAAAATTTTCTCATGCATGACAACAAAACTTGCTATCATGTGTCAAAAACTTTTCTAACACATGAAAATAACCCTTATTGTCACTCATTTTCTGTCATGCGTGTCAATAAAATTTGTTGATGTGTGACAAAAACTTGCTTTCATGCATAAGCAAACTTTGATGACGTGCAACAACAAACCTTGCTGTCACACATGTCAAAAATGTTTTTAATGTGTGACAAAAACCCTTGATGTCATGCACCCAAGTCTCAAGAAACCTTAATTTTATCCTATAAATACCCCATTTCCCATCATTTCCACATTTACACTTCCCAACCCAAAAATTTTCCCTTTTACGCCAACACTTATTGCTACAGAAATCGTATGCGTCAAAAAATTTTTTGTCACGTGTTAGCAAAGGTTGTTGTCATGCATCGATCGAAAAGTTTGTTGATGAGAGATAGTAAGTGTTGCTATCACAAATAACAAATTTTGTTGACACGTGGCAACAAGGGTTCTTGTCGTGCATCAACAAATTTTGCGATGCATGACAACAACACTTACTATCACATGCCAAAAACTTTCTTACCGGCACATGACAACAACCCTTACTATTGTGCGTCAAAATTTTTTTGCTGATGTGTGAAAAAACACTTGTTGTCACGCATCAAATTTTTTTTCGAGACATGCGACAACAACCCTTGTTGTCGTGCATCAACAAAATTTGCTGACATGTGACAACAACCCTTGATGTCATGCACCCAAGTCTTAAGAAACCCTAATTTTATCCTATAAATACCCCACTTGCCCATCATTTTCACAGCTTACCCTTCTCACTCAAAATGTTTCTCCATTCTCCCAAAGACTTACTACTACAGAATCATACGTCACTCCACTAAGCAGCTACTCAAATCAAACTCAAGTACAATGGATACTACAAGTACAAATTGAAGCTAAGCTCAAGACTAAGATCCAATGGAAAATTAGGTTAATGAGGCATTGGTCAACCCACAAGCCCTACCCAAGGGAAAGGTATAATACAGAACTTGTTGTGCCCCACATTCGATAATTTTGCAAATTAATACGAATATAAGGATTTGCTAGATGCATGTGATTTTTATGGGCTCATTAAGATGCCCCAATTCAAGATTGATTATGACATTCTAAACTACCTTCTCTCTTCGTTCAATACATAAGACGATAATTTTATCATTATTCATGTGATGATAGTATATTCCAATTTAGTGTCTTTCCAAAGAGATATCCATTAGTTGTGTGTCTTCCATTAAAAAATTCCCCATAGTAACAATGAAAGCAACCCTCGTTGAAAATGATAAGAAGTACCTCGAATCTACTTTTGGTTTCCATGTTGATTGTACGTGTAATCTGTTTTCAATTTTCATTTGAAAGTTTTTTATTTTGATACAATTCAAATTAATATTAATTCCAATGAATTTTTGTATCTCACGTCAATAAATCAAGACGAGGTGTGGATACACAAGGAATTACACACCACTTTCTTGCTACCATGATTTATTTCTTTCAAGCCATAATTGTTTTGTAGGGTCGGAAAATGGATATACCAAACTGGGCTATTGCATACATTCTTGCAACGATTGGAAATAATTTTTTTATTGGTGCACCTTTTTATCTAATAAAATAAAATATGACATTACAAATGCATTGTTTTCTGAAAAATTAGTTATTCAATCCGAAACTATCTCCTTGGCCTTTATTATGGGGATTTTTTAAATTTAAAAGACAAACCAATTCCTACTTCCATGAACGAGACAATGAATAATTTTTCAATTCAATTTCAATAACAATAGGTATATAGTTTATATTTTGACATTAGACATTAGTACTAACATTATGTACTTCTAAATCTGATTAAATATTGACCATATGCAAAGAATGTTTTTGGAGGCCCTTCTGCAAAAAAAAAAAAAAGTGGCATCAAGAGGAAGAGGCCAACAACACATTGAGGCGTCGATAGATTCACAATCTGAAATGGAAGTTCACTCATCACCGAACCCCCAAGCATTTGCATTAGTTAAATGACAAAGACGTAATACCCTAACATTTACTATTTATAAATTACCATTTTCTATTTACAATTTACCATTTACCATATTGAATTGACATGCAATCGACTATTGCTGCACTTGTAGGGACTTTGGACTATACGCGTGCTTCTCAACCATCTTCACCAACTCACTTAGTTCAATCGCATGTAATTGTCGATTCTCAAGACCTTGCTTAGCAATCCCAGCCACACACAACTCAAACACAACCAATTACTACTCCAACATGACCACCTCAAGTACAACGACAAGTTACCCCTCAACAAGGTATGATTTTATTGCTTTAGTACAAGTTTTGAATAGTTTTTCATATAATTTCATAGTTTTTGCATAGTTTAACAGTTTTTCATATGATTTAGTAATGATTTTGTTGATTTTTCTTGGACTTTTCAGTACATTATAGTCCTTCGCCATCTATACAAATAGTGGCACTACCACATCCTCCACCATTATGATTCAAAATGCCAACTAGAGGTTCAAGAAAAGAGAACATTAGTAAATGCATGCCAATTTGTCTAGCCTCTAAGTAGGACACTAATTATTTCCTCCTTGTTTTGAATTCCAACCCTTTCTCTTGGTGGCTTGCCCAATGCAACCGATGTATCAATTTTAAATAATATAACTTTAGATGAAGATTACTTAGGAATTTATAACAATGACCCAACAAGATTTTTCAATACATGTGAGATGATTCAAGGCCGAGGTATATTTCTATTTCAACGTAATTTATTTAACTTTTTTACATTTCACTTTCGATTTCAATATTTGAATATTGATTTATTTTATCACAAATAGGATCAGGCCACCCAAAGGAAAAAAGAGGTAGCAGATGATGATCAACCCGAAAGCCCCCATACCTCTCCATTGGCATCATCTTCTTCGGATACGAAGGTGAATAATTTCCATCATTTCCTTTAGAGAACTTGATTGGTTATGATTTTCAATCCCATGTCCAAGAGTTTATTGTACCTCATATCAGTTAGCTCATAGAATGGGAGAGAAGGGAAAAAGTACTAATCAACGAGATAATAAGTCATTATGAAAATTATTGGCAAAGGGACAATTTATACGCTGCAGTCCAAAATCAACCTGCGAAGATGGATGCCTTACCCAAGCAAGAGGTGGGACTATCATGTATAACAACAATTATAAAGACAATATTTTAGATAAAGAATTAAACAAATTGGAAAATATTAGTGTTGAATCCTAGGCATATTTTAACAAATGGTCTAAGGAAAAGGATCTGGTGGCAATTACAAATGCCGAAAGAGATAGAGCAGTCATAAGTATTATCACTTTGAAACAATATTTTTTGTTAATTTGAATTTTTTTATTTTAGTAATATGTTTAATTGAGCTCATTTTTTTTTGCAATCGAAATATGAAAATTTGAAGAGTAAAGCAAAGTTGTTCCAAGTTAACTTGGAAACCATGAATAACAAAGCAGTATCGTCAACAATGAAGATGAAAGAAAATATTATTTTAGTTAATAAACAAAACAATACACTAAAGCGGATAATTAAAGAGAATGGATTTGACCCTAAGATTTTGTTCAAAACAAAGGCAATGCTAGTTTGGTATCCCATGGAGATGTGACAAAGGAAGAAAAAACAATATTAAAGAATCTAAACAGTGTTGTGGAAGATCTGATTAGTTTTGGGATTATTCAAGCAAAGAGTATAGGAGGGAAAGCCATTGGGGAAAGGGGTACAAAAGATGCCAGTTTGTTTGGGGAAAATTTTCATGATTGAGGGTTGAAAAATTGAAACTTTAAATTTGAAAATTTGAAATACTTTATATATTGAAGTATGAAACTTGAATGTGATGGCATTTCAAAATTTGAAATACTTTATATATTTAAGTATGAAAATTGAATGTGATGGCATTTCAAAATTTGAAATACTTTAGATATCAAAGTATGAAACTTGAATGTGATGACATTTCAAAATTTGAAATACTTTATAATCTGGATATTTTTATATCTTGTTATATATTATATATAGAATTTCTAGATTGTATATGGTGTTTATGTTTTATATGAATGTGATGGCATTATGATAATGGTTAATTATTTATTTTAAGAAAATTTGGAATGTCGTATGACAGAGACATCTTAATAGAGTTAAATCTTCTTCTCTCTACTTGTAAAATTCAAACTCTGTATTAGGTTTCTTCACATTTAAATTTTCTCGAATCTTCTCTCTACTTGTAATGATGATTGCATTGGATGTGGATGATGAAATTAGAATAGATATGGATGATGATGAATTGTATGTGGATGTAGATCATGGAATCTGGATGATGATAATGGATAATTATTTTTAAGAAAATTTGGAATGTGGTACAACAGAGACATTTAAACCTTCTTAAAATATTCTTCTCTCTACTTGTAATGATATGATGGCATTAGACTAGATATAGATGATGATGAATGATTATAATGGATTATTTTTTAAGAAAAATTAGAATGTGTTATGATAAACATCTTAATACGGTAAAATATTCTTCTCTCTACTTGTAAAATTTGAACTTTGTATTAGGTTTCTTGACATTCAAACCTTCTCAAAATATTCTTCTCTCTACTTGATATGATGACATTAGATGTGGATGATGACATCAAAATAGATATGGATGATGACTAATTGTGCGTGGATGTAGATTTAGCTTCAAACATGATCATGGATGATGATAATGGTTAAGTGTTTTAAAAAATTGGAATGTGGTACGACAGAGACATTTAAACCTTCTCAAAATCTTCTTCTCTCTACTTGTAATGATATGATGACATTAGAATGGATATAGATGATGATGAATGATTATAATGGATGATTTTTTTAAGAAAAATTGGAATGTGTTAGGACAGACATCTTAATACAGTAAAATCTTCTTCTCTCTACTTGTAAAATTCAAACTCTGTATCAGGTTTCTTTGCATTTAAACCTTCTCAAAATATTCTTCTCTCTACTTGTAATGATATGATGAAATTATATTGGATATAGATGATGATGAATGATTATAACAGATAATTGTTTTAAGAAAAATTGGAATGCGTTTGGGAAAACATCTTAATACATAAAATATTCTTCTCTCTACTTGTACAATTTGAACTCGTATCACGTTTCTTCACATTTAAACCTTCTCATTATATTCTTCTCTCTACTATAATGAATCAATGATATGATGACATTAGATGTGGATGATGTCATTAAAATAGACATGGATGATGATGAATTGTGTATGGACGTAGATTTATCTTCAAGCACGATCATGGATGATGAGAATGTATAATTATTTTAAGAAAATTTGGAATGTGGTACGACAAAGACATTTAAACCTTCTCAAAATATTCTTCTCTCTACTTGTAATGATATGATGACATTAGAATGAATAGATGATATTGAATGATTATAATGGATGATTGTTTTAAGAAAAATTGGAATGTGTTAGGACAAACATCTTAATATAGTAAAATCTTCTTCTTTTGCTTGTAAAATTAGAACTCGTATTAGATTTCTTTGCATATAAACCTTCTCAAAATATTCTTCTCTCTATTTGTAAAGAATTAATGATATGATGACATTAGATGTGGATGATGAAATTAAAATAAATATGGATGATGATGAATTGTGTGTGGACATAGATTTAGCTTTAAGAACGATCATGGATGATGATAATGGATAATTATTTTAAGAAAATTTGGAATGTGGTATGATAAAGACATTTAAACCTTCTCAAAATATTCTTCTCTCTACTTGTAATGATATGATGACATTAGAATGGATATAGATGATGATGAATGATTATAATGGATAATTGTTTTAAGAAAAATTGGAATGTGTTAGGACATACATCTTAATATAGTAAAATATTCTTCTCTCTACTTGTAAAATTTGAACTCTATATCAGGTTTCTTCGCATTTAAACCTTCTCAAAATATTCTTCTCTCTACTTGTAATGAATCAATGATATGATGACATTAGATGTGGATGATGACATTAAAATAGATATGGATGATGATGAATTGTGTGTGGATGTAGATTTAACTTCAAGCACGATCATGGATGATGATAATGGATAATTATTTAAAGAAAATTTGGAATGTGTTATAACAAAGACATTTAAAACTTCTCAAAATATTCTTCTCTCTACTTGTAATGATATGATGACATTATAATGGATATAGATGATGATGAATGATTATAATGGATAATTGTTTTAAGAAAAATTGGAATGTGTTAGGATAAACATCTTAATATAGTAAAATATTCTTCTCTCTACTTGTAAAATTCAAAATTTGTATCAGGTTTCTTTGCATTTAAACCTTCTCAAAATATTCTTCTCTCTAATTGTAATGAATCAATGATATGATGACATTAGATGTGGATGATGATGAATTGTGTGTGGATGTAGATTTAGCTTCAAGCATGATCATGGATGATGATAATGGATAATTGTTTTAAGAAAATTTGGAATGTGTGATTTTTACATGTAATTTGATATTCATCCCACAAAGTTCAAACACTTCATCAAAGAATTTTGCAAATATAAAAATAAATTAAACATAATTGTAAAAAATTAAGCAAGGTCATATGATAAGGTTTATAATACCTCTTGTATTTTAGATGGTCTGTGATAAAACATATGGAAGGAAAATGAGAAATCATCCTTCGTAGCAAGCTAGACAACCTTCGATTCAAGAAAAATCAACACAAAAATGGATTAGTATATAGATGGGTGAGTTGCCTGACATTATCAATCCTAAGAAGTGAGAGCTTCCTCGATGGATGTCAACCCACATTTTCAAGAAAAAGATGAAATAATGATTGAGTGGATTAAGGAAGAAACATAAAGATTAAAGAAAATGCAAATGATAACTTGTACATGTCTAGAAAGTGCAAGTTTGGAAGTCTAGAAGAGTATAATAGTGGAAGAATATGCATATCTGAACTCTAAAGGCATTGCAAATTAGTATTCGAAAAATGCATGTAACATATTTTTAAAATAGAAAGATTAAAAAAATGCAAATGAGAACTTACATGCATGTCTAGAAAGTGGAAGTCTGGAAGAGTATAACAGTGGAAGAATATGCAGATCTAAACTATGAAGGCCTTGCAAATTAGTATTCGACAAATGCATGTAACAAACAAATTTTTAAAATAGAAATTGGTATTCAACAAATCCAAAATAGTAATTATATATATATATATATATACCTATAAACATCTTTAATGATAACAAGAGCTGAAACAAAATATGTTAAAAATCCTCCTCAATCAATATTTGCATCTGTAGAGTTACAATTGTGTTCACTATTACATCTAACTACAAACTATTATATTTGAATATGTTAATATGAAATTGAATAAATAAACATAGTTAAAATTTAAGTTGAAAAAAAAAAAAGAAAGGTCAAGGAGATACCTATTTAAATATGAAACAATCCATTATCAATAGCTTCTTCAAAGTTGATGTTCTCTTCTATAGAGTGTGACGATACACCAATTCCAGTCTCATCGTTGGGAACAATTATACTTATAGTTGTATAATTTACACCTCTTATATCAGAAAGGGAATTCCAATGCGCAATTACTCACAAAAGGAAAGGTTTCTAAGGAGTAGTGAGAAACATAACACCTCATGTAGCTTTCATATTTTTATCTAACCTATTTCTTAGTTTTGATTTTAGAAATGATAAAGCAATGAAAACCCTTTCATCCTCCACAGAACCCAAATTTTTTTTTGGTATAACTCATATAATCTGAAATATTCACTGATGTCTTCTTGTAAGATAGTACTTTGATAGATTCCTCACCAGAGCCTTTTCATAACACCACTCTCATAAGGTTTTTCTAACTTTTTATATTGGTTCCTCATTGTTGTTGCAAAATTTAATGATTGAGACTTTAATAAGTCAACATTCAGTATACCTTTGATTTACATACCCTTTACCTTTAAAGTCTTTGTGAAATGTTCCATTATCATACCCATGGATTTATGGGAATGATTTCTTACAAAGTCTGCAGGAGCACCTTCAATATTCCAAAAATTAGGATTCATCACACCCATTGCTTCAAGAATTTTATCTCTAGAGAAACGTTTTCTAATTTATGATGATAAGGATTAAAACTTTTCTAACTTTATTCTTGTTTCAAGTGTAACAAAATCAAAGATATTACGCGTCACGTGAAATTCTTCTCTTTTGATCCTGTAATATCTTGATGTTTCTGTAAAATGTGTAGTGGTATGTCCCTCCCATTAACATTGATGCAGAGGTGATCATGGATATTAAATCTCAAATAGTTACTGGGATTCTTAATATCTAATAAATCTTTCCAATTCTTGAAAATAGGTGTATCAAAACTATCTTGGGAAGTGTACAAGATATCAAGATTTTGACATACCATTTTTCTCATCCGTATAAAATCCACAATATAGATTAATCTCCCATGTGCATGCTTCATCAGTGTATTGATCTCCTACAACATTTGAAGAATACCAACCAATGTAAGCAATGTATCTAAATTAGTTAAATGGAACAACAAGTCCCTCACCCTGTCAACTTCATGATGATATTTGTGCATGAAACCAACCAATGAAGGATACTCCTCACAAAATCTACATGCAGGTTCATACAAAGAAATCCATCTCGTCTCAACATCCTTCAATTTTTTTCCATCTATAATTCCAATTATGAATTTTGGAACTCAATAAATCACTTTGGGCTAATTTCCATATAGGAATGAAGTTCTCTCATAAGGTATTCTACTTTAGCAACATTTTTCGTAGTTGCTTACCATTTTATACGCTAAATTCATTATGTGAGCCATACAGTGAATTGATAGCATATAAGGGCCACTGTTGTTTGAAATCTAACACACAATCCTATTTGGTGACCCTACATGCCTGATGTACCATCTACTCTAATGCATACCAACTTCATAGTAATTTCATAATCAGTCATTCTAGCAATATATTTCAAATGAGAAACAATTATTTTATGTAGGTTTTTGGCATTACAGTTTTCAACCATTTTCATAACACCTAGTAGATGAGGTGTCCTCATATGATTTTCTAAAGTATAAACATTGATACATACCCATGCAATATTGTCGATTGCTTATTACTTCATCAATTGAAAGAGAGATAAACTTTGTTTTTTTACATTCTCTTTCAAAAATTCCTTCTCTATCATTTAAAGGCATTTTCCATTTACCATACACTATTGTCGGACCAATGAGACCGAGAATTGTTGTGCATTCCATTATATTGATACAAAATTTGAAATAAAGGAAATCAAGGAAATTAGTCTTCCTTTCTTAAGTATATAAATAAAGTAGAGAACTGTATTAGTTTTGCATGCAGATTTGAATGATTCATCTTACCAATTTGTGATGTGATCGTTCCTCCCTTTTCCACAAGTTTTCTATGTTTTTTCTGCTCTACTTCATAATGCATTGCGTATTTAACATGCATGCATTCTTTTCGCTTTCCACCCATGTTTTGATTTTCTAACCATCCTCCTGTTATTCTGATCAAATATTGTTTTCCACAATGTTTTTCTATAGTGTCTAGCTTCAATTGCATTTTTGTTCTTTCCCAATTTCAAAGTACATATTGTACATGTACATTCAGATGGGATCTCTTATGAATTAGCTAGTTGTACATGTTTGATAAATGGAAATTTGGTAGCCCAATCAAACTTGTATGTCCTCCCAAGTGTCCACATATTTTTGTTTGTTTTCAATGTTTTACTTTTATGAGTAGAATTTTGAGCATTACCACAATCACCTACTTTCCTCTTTCATGAACCAGAATTTGCATTTGATTTTTGAGTTCCATTTTTCTAAGTATTTATATGTGTGATATCTTGATGCACTCCTGCTTACACCTCAACAGAATATCTTCAAGCTCGGGCATCCCAATAGGTATATCTTCAAGATCTAGCATGGTATCATCATAGGTGTCATTTGGTTGATACTATGTAGAATGCATGTCCACCTCAATATTACCTTCCACACAGTCTATACTCTGATTCATTCTAGTGGCAGCTATGTGGGTGTTGGTGTTTGGCGGATCTGTAGCAACAGAGTTTCCAAAATACTTGAATAGGGACTTCTGAGATTTCTTAGTTACTTTTTGGGTCTTCTCATTTTGAGTGCTTGCACCTTCCATTTTTCTAAACCACTAAGTTGAAATTATATCACGCGTTAGAAGCTCTGAGTCATACGTCAACAAAAAGAGTATCATGCATCAATGGTAACCCTATCGTGCATCAACAAATATCCTTGTCGCTCATTCAAGAAGGTCTGTGGTGTCATGCGCCAAAAAGACAATCGTAATGTGTCAACAAGATAACTATCATGTGTCAACAATAGTTATGTTGGGTGTCAATAACATAACCCTTATCACAAGTTAGTTGAGTCTCCTTGTTGTACGTCTAAAGAAAACTATTGTTGCATGTCAAAAAATACAATAAGTCATGCCACAAAAAATATTGTTGTCGCACTTCAGAGAAAAACTCTATTATGTGTCAATAGAAGCCTTGTCGAGCATAAAAAACCAAACACTTTTTGTGCATCATTTATATCTCCTTGTCATCTGTCCATAGAAAAACCTTTTTGTGCTTTAGAAAATACAATAGTTTACGTGTCAATAAATATCATTATCATGCATCGAAAAAGTACAACATGAGTCAACGAAGCAATTTTGGGCATCAACAACCAAAATCTTATCACATGTCAGTTGTATCTCCTTATCACCCATCCACGGAAAAAAATTTTATCACACGTCAACAAATAACACATTGCCTAGGTAAACTACTAAATAGTAAACAATTCTACACTGTGTGCATTGGTGCTTAGAGTATGCAAGTTCACGGTATTTGATATGCCAATAGCTAAACTAGTAGTAAGGTACTAGTGGTAGTATACTACCCGACGAATCACCTAGGTTTTTATAGGAGATGATTTCAAATGTAGGCGAAGTAGACCCCAAAAAATATAATGTAAATTTTAAGCAAACATGACATTGACCTACTCTAAAAAATTCACCTTTTCAAATTTTCCTAAAATGAAAATTTCACCATATTAAAAATATTCACCACTAAAATTATCCCTACCTATATGGTAGAATCTACAAAGAGAAACTTTCATAAACAAAAATGTGTAAATAAATGAGATGGATGATTATCACAAAGGGCACATAAAAATGCTTTGAAAAGCATAAAAACCATGATGTAGATGCCATAGAAGTAAGGTTTTCAAATAGAAATGAAAAATCCAATCAAGGGCATGAGCCTAAATGAGTATGTGCATAATAACACAATGATTATATGGGAAAATAAGGGGTGTACAAAGCCAACAATGTTGATAATGTCACTAGAATAGGTTGATGAAGTAGTGAATTTGAGAAGAATGACGAGAGATGGTAGATGAGTGATGGGTCATTGTATTACTAGTCATTTAACCAACTCATAGACAAGTTGGTGTCATTATAACCAAGGTGGTGTCTAAAGCTATATGCAAAAGGAGAAAGAAAATATTATTCAATAGTACTTCTTCCTAAGAAAACAAACTGAAATTAAACATGCATAAAAAGGAAACACAAAAATAAATTACTGAAATAAATTAACAAAAATAAATCTGCAGTAAATAAACTATGCTAAGAAATAATAGAAAAATCCTCCTCCTTGGGAAGAGTGGATTTTGGCCATTCTCTTCCCTTCAGATTTGGAGCAACTACAAGGAACTTTTTAGAACCGTAATTATTTGATTTATTAAATATGCCCCCTTTCCAAGTATATGGAAGAGGTATTTATAGGCATCTCTCCTAGTTTACTTAGTCCACACACTAAGAACTAACTACCTATTATTGGGTGGATTTATTCAAAGCAATAAATCCTAAACAAACTTGACTACAACAATCCACTTATCATGGAGAATATTTCTACAACTCATCCCTTTAATCTAGGAACACAAAGTGGGAGAGTACTTATTCAACATTCCTAATACTATTCCACTATTTTCTCATCCTTGAAACATGGAGAGAAAATGGAGTGCTAAGTCCATGAATTTAAATTATTCTTAGAACACCACATGCATGCATGACTTTGGATTGCCACATGTTTGGATTTGTATTCTTGGTTGATGATATGGAAGCAAAGAGTGGGATGAATAGTTTGGTGCTCTTTTACATTAATTTGGAACAAACCAAAAGACTTTCGATAGCTGACCCTTTTAGTAGCTACGTGGAAATTTTTAGTAGCAACAATCTATGAACTTAGAGTAGGTAGTGGGCCTTTCAAATGAATCAGTGTGAAAGTTTTTAGTAGTACCAATCTATGAACTTGGAGTAGAGTTGCTTATGACCTATTTTCTACACACTATTGCATTCCAACTTAGAAGAAATATCAGGAAATAACAATTAGATTGTAAATAGATTTCTAAAGAGATGATAAGATAAATCCTATATTATACCTTAAATATGTTATCTGTTATTAAAAATACATCTAAATTCACTTGAAGGCTTGATTTTAAGAGAGAGAGAATTAGAATGCTATTTAGTGATATAATGAGACATATTTTGGTATCATCATTCCCCACACTTAACTTCTTGCATTCCCTCATGCAAGCTACTGATCTTCTTATAGAATTTGATTTTGTTAACTTTTGCTTATTTCAAATTATCTTCTCCTCTTTTTCACAATAACAACCGATTAAACTAAAATGGAACTAAACTAATAAAAGTATAGCCACTAGTTAATCTAAATATGAGGACTAAAATGTTGTATAAATGAACTAAAATAGTATGGAATAATTGTAAATAAATATACTAAGTGAAATAAAACCCTAAGTATGCAAGTAAAGAAGGAGAAATGACTTAGTTGATTGGAGGAGACTGTTGTAGGTTATCGCATGTCTGAA
The DNA here is from genome assembly GCA_018340775.1 of Taxus wallichiana var. yunnanensis. Lineage (NCBI taxonomy): Eukaryota > Viridiplantae > Streptophyta > Pinopsida > Cupressales > Taxaceae > Taxus > Taxus wallichiana. The sequence goes on along the minus strand of CM031243.1, from coordinate 161,327,379 downwards.
AATAAAATTTGGAAGTGCATTCAACCACTCAGAAGTCTTGTGAAGGCTAGATCTGAATATATGAATTGAGTAGGGTGCGTGAGAAGGTACTAGATCACCCTAGTCTCTGTAAATGCTCAAAATATGAATTATATATGATCGCAAGATGATCGAGACTCTGCTTGTCATGTCGCACCGGATTTCTTTGGGTTGCATTAGATGTGTAAAATAACAAGGTGATGATGATCTTAACCTCTAAACTAGTGGTCTTATCATTGAGTGCTACACTACATTTCAAACTTGGATGTAGTTTTGGTGAGTGTGTGCATGTCATTCCCTAGGTGCTATTGTTCCAGTCACACTTTGTGAAGTAACAAGAAAGAATAACTATAGAAAATATACTAGCATGTGTCCATGGAATAGAATAAAATCCCTCCCCCTATCTTGTGTGTGTTGATGCATATTTCCTAGCCTTGATGCATGTCACTATGCAGATGCAAGTGGTGTAATGGATGCAAATATAGATGGAGTGATAGTAGTATGCGACGCTTAGACCTCATTATGGTCTTATAACTTTATATTTATAGGGATCTCAAGCTTTAATTTCATAATTAACCACGTAATGGCCAACTAGGAAAAAGATAAGCATGGAAAAAGGATAGAAAACCCTAAAAAAGAAGTGGGATATTGGCACATGGATTAGGGAACCCCAAGTGGGACCAAGGCACCACTGGGTGACCCATTACAAGATTGGGAACCTAGGTTTAGGCTAAAATGTTGGGACAATTACGAAATAGGTGGATATGTATGAAGGAATATGTGGGAATGACGAAATAAAATATAAAATAAAGGTGGTCAAAAGGTGGGATTAATTAGTACTTTATTCACTTGAGAACCTTCTAAATAGTAGTATAAGACCGGGCTAAATAATGCCTAAAGTGCATGATTTTGTGTCTACATTTTTCCCCCACTTTATGTTGGTGAGTGAAACGCTTAGTAACATAAAGTAGATAGATATGTGTACCTAATATCCATGTAGAGTGTAGAAGAAAGACATGCCGATGGACTAGACTCAAGCGTGGAATGAAAAAAATAAAAATGTGAAGGAGTGTGGATTCTAAAGATAAAAATGTGCATAAAAAAGTGATGAGAGTGAACCTAGAGTGGAATGCGTGTGTAGTCACATTCTTTGTGTGTAGTATACGTGCATGGTTCATAAATGAAATTTCTGTAGCAATGTATTTTCATTGTCATTGTCATTGTCATTATCATTGTTGGTTTTTTTTACCCCTAATTTGATTTCTTTTTTCTCATACGGCTGAACCTATAAGGAGAAAATGATCAAGTAGTCAAATATGTATTTATGTAAAAATGTTGTGTAAAATATACATGTATATAAAAATGTGTAAAGTACACAAATGTAAAATACACTAAAATAAAAGTGTAAATGGAACATGTGCACTTGATCCATGTCAAGAGAAAGGGTGTAGAAGGATATCCTATACTATCGTGAGTTTTTTAGATGATCTCACACCACCATGGCTGAAGAAGTATAATGAGGAAATGCGCTGTATCATCCAACCTTTAACCACTTCTGCTAAAATGTGTGCAGATATATCTATAATATTCTAGTTTTTAGGTCATCCGATTCCACCGATGGAGTAGTGTAGAGAGGCACACCCAATGTAACCCCTAAGCCTGTAACTACTTCGTAGAATTGCCGAAGGACACCATGTCCTATAGAGGCTACTCTGTATGTAGTTAGTAGACTAGTATGAACTCACTTGTTGTATGTGAACCAGTGTAAATATGTTGTTTTAGTATAAACCCTTGATAATTCCATCCTCTTTGGGGGTGCATACAACATTGCTGAAAGGAGAATGTGGCCTCAAAAGAGGACCAACCAAAAATTGGCCTATAGAACTCTTCCCTGTAGGGGAAAGGGGAAGCGCTTGGTAGAAACCAAGGCATGCACAAAAAGGGGATTGATTAGCCAAAAAAATTTAGTCCCAAATACATGCATGCAATAAGATAAGTGTAAAGTACACAAACAATGTAGTAACTACCAAAAAGTAGTGTAAACATGTAAGAAAACAAGTAGACCACAAAAGAGGGTTGCAAACATGGGACATCACTCATGATGTCACAAGACATAAAAGGATGTCATGGCCAAAAAAACAAGTGTGCACGCAAGAAAAGGGAAAATCCTGCATACAATGGAAAACAATGGCAAACAAGTAGAAACAAACAAACAAGGAGTCATGGAGACGTATAATCCTGCAAAATAAGTGTTGCACATGGAACACCCATTAGCATGTTAGAGCGATAACCAATATGTCAAAACATGTATGATCTAGTAATATAAGATTCTAAGTACAAAATGAAATAATAACACCTAGATAAGATGAATGTGGATGCCCCCAATGACCAATATAGGAAGGGTAGAAGGTGAGCATCCATGCCATGTGTAGAGTCTTGTATCTGTGATCACACTAAAAAAGTCATGAACACACATGTGTGTATGATATAGATAATGACATATAAGAAAGCAATATAACATGTGTAGTAAAGTGATCATGCAAAACACTAGTAAAAAAGAGTAAATGCCCCCAAGACAATGCAATATGCTGTGGATGGATGGAATGGAATGCAAAATGGAATGATAGGATAAAAGTTCCCCCAAGTGAAGGGAAGTGTATGTAGTGAGGTTCATTTTTTTTCCCCCTCAATAATCAGAATGAACCGTAAAAAAGAGTGCGTCATCGGGAAATGGTCAAGTAGTGTAGGTTATATCTAGCATGTTGTGATGAGTGTGTATATGTAATGGTGATGAAATGTGACATGTGAAGAGATGTGCGTGAACCCTATAGCTGAAGCGTATATCACAAATTGTTGAATGGAGTGATGATTTAGCCCTAAGCGTATATCACTATAGGATTAAGGGGGAAGATGGGTGACGATTTAACCTAAAGCATATGTCACTACAAGATGAAAGGATGGAGATGGGTGATGATTTAGCCTAAAGCATATGTCACTATAAGATGAATAATAATAAAGGAGTGGTGTTGTAACGTAAGGGTGTATACCACTACAAGATGATAATGGGGGTGGTGATTTAGCCTAAAGCATAAACCACTAAAAGATGATAAAGTGGGTGGTGATTTAGTCTAAATTGTATACCACTACAATATGATAAAGGGGGTGGTGATTTAGCTTAAAGCGTATACCAATATAATATGATAGAATGTGTGAAAATGTAACCTAAAGTGTAGGTCACTAAAGCTAGAAATGTCACATGTTGAATGTAAGGTCCATTTGATTAGTAAACCCTCGACAATCAAGTATGGACTGAGGAACTAAATTACGTTATAGGGTGGTGAGTGCCACACGTAGAAGACACCATAATATAAACAACCAAATGATGAGGGTGTAAATACACGTAGTGGGGCATGCAATGTAGGATGTATAACATGTGTAGAATAAAAATATGTAAGATGCGGTGATAGGTGTAGATAGGAAATAGAATGTGTAGTGATAAAATGTAAAAATAGATTCATATATATGATGTAACATAGCATAAATGTGGAATGTATAGACGAAGTGTAAAACTAGACGCATATGATATGACTACTAGCATAGTGTGTATGATATGGATGATGTATAAAAGACTAATATGTGCATGAGAGACATGTAGAATAATGTATGGTGTAGAATAAGTGTAGAATGGATGATGTAGCATGTGTGATGTACGTGATAGGATAAATGTGTAGAACCTATAGTGAAGTGTATGGGGTTCAGTGTAATGGTAATCTCTCAACAGTCAAGTATGAACTGAAGCACACGAGTGCATCATTGGATAATGACAGTGTTAGAACATGTAATGTGTATGTGTATGCGAAGATATTAATGTATGAGGATGAAAAGGTGAAAAATTCACATGTGCTAATAGGTGGAAGGGGGTTTATGTAATGGCTATGCCCCTAAGTGATAATGAAGAATAAATCACCCGATAAGATCAAGGGATAAAGGTACATCGACTAATGCTTGGGATGATGAAAGGGTAGGGAGATGCTCGGAGTAATGGTGGTATGGTAGAAAAATGATTCGTGGGGGAATGAAACTGATATACATGCGAGGGGGTACATGAGACAAATATCATGGTGTATTAAAATGTGTGGGCACTAGAGATTGAGGAAAGTTCATGTGTAAAGGGGAGGATGATCCATGTGGAATAAAATGAGTGGTGACCGATGTTGGGATGTGGTAGTGGACATACGAAGGGGCCTATGCCAATGTGTGGGACTAATAGAGTGGAGATGTTGCATAGAAGTTAATTGAAGAGGTGAAGTAGGAGTGGATTGTATTGTGGGAGACATCATAGGAGTGGTGTGAAGAAGACTAGCAGTAGAACTAGAAGGCAATGATAATAGTGGTGAAGGAGGGACGCCGTTAATGGAAACAACTTGATTGTTGTAAAAATTTTTAAGGTGCAAGTGGTTCATGGAAATAATAGATTGGGATTGATGAATCCAATTGAGACCAAGAAGCAAATCACATCCTTTGACTTCCGACTAACAAGGCAAGGGATAAGAAGAGTGAGAGGACCAATTGTGATATGTAACTTAACAACACCATAGGGTATTTTGAATGGATAGTCAATTTGTGATGGAGGGTAACTGATAGATTGTAAGAAGGACATGAAACATGTGTTAATAGGGGAAGATGGATCAACCTTAGTGTTGTTGATAAAGGTTGAGCCAATAGATGCCTAAATATGTAAATGGTTAGATTCACATGTGGCATGGTAATCAATGTTAGAAAAAGAGATGACGGGTGGCTCCACATCGTATTAACAACCAAGAAGTCAAGTGCACTTTGAATCGGAGGGGATGAGACATGATATGTATGATTAGTAGAAGAATCCATGGTATTTTTGTCACATTGGTGGGAGTCATTATTAAAGAGTTTGAGTTTACCCTTGTCATTAAAGGGAGCAGGGTTAATAGGTTCTGGAAATTTGAGTTGGTTGTTGTCAATTAGGTCTTGAATAATTGTGTGAAGTTTTAGACATCGATTTGTAGAGTGTCCCACATAACGATGATAATCACAATGGAAGTTTTCATTGTAATTTCATCCTTTGGGTCGTGATGGGTCTAATTCGAGTGGTGGAGGAAGGGTAATGAGATTTCCATTGAGGAGTTGCTTTAGTATAAGAGGTGGTTCCATGAGAAGGTTAGTAAACATGTGCCTAGGTGGTTGGGACTGAACTTTCTTAGATGGCATAATGGCATTAATAGTGAGTTTATTGTTGACTAGATTAGATGTAGATGGTTTGAATGGTGTCTTGTTTTGAAAACAAGTAGAGGATGAAGGTTGATCCTCATATTTAAGCTTTCCGATGGATAAAAGTTTAGATTCATGTAGCTTTAAGAGTATGGAAAAGTTGATCAAAAGAAGAAAAGGTCTCAAAGAGAACACTTTCTTGGAGAGGTGGTAAGAGACTTTGGATAAATAGATCTTTTAGCTTAGAATCAGTGAGGACATTAGTCATTTTAGCGAGATTATTCTTATATCGTAAAACATAGTTAACAAATTGTTCATTAGGTCCCTGTTTAAGTTGTGCGAGCTAGGCGTAAGACATATTAGAACCTATGTTGATGGATAAATGTGTGAGAAAGATATCAAATAAATGGGTGAAGGAAGCTATTGAATGAATAGGTAAATCATAAAACCAACACATGGTGTAGTCATGGAGACTACAAGGAAATATTTAGCTAAGAGAATATGATCGTCAACAAAATTGAGACAAGAAACATGAAAAGCACGAAGATGCTCCTGTGGGTCACCATGCCCATTGAAAATGGGAAATTTAGGGGTGACAAAATTAAGAGGAAGGGGATAAGTAGAGATGATAGGTGCAAATGGAGTATGCAATAACAAGGTAGAATCTAAAGATGGAGATGTAGTAGCCTGCTGCAACTTATGAATTTGAACCTACAGATCGTGATACAAAGAAGTTAAATCCTGATTGCCAATATAGGAGGTTTTCATTTCATGCGAGAATAAAGGAGGCATAAAATGATCGGTAGGAGTGATAATATAAAAAGAACAATAGATATGGGTGGAAGTGTAGAAGTAGGAGGTTGAGTGGCTACAGAAGTAGGTAGAGACACAAAATAATTGAGTTTGGCCAAGTTGGTAGCCTCTTTACGAGCCACATGCAAAAGTAAATAGAGATCTTGGGGGTGTGTAGCAAGGTGATCATTGATGGATTTTCATTTGGCTTTAGTAAATTATTCAGAGAGGGAGCCATAGGGAAGGGAAGAAGAAAACCTAATTAAAGCATAAATAGTTGGGTTCACCAAAATGATTAAACTTAAATGGAGCTAAACTAATAAGAAGTATATCCACTAGTTAATCTAAATAGGAGGACTAAAGCAATGTATAAATGAACTAAAACAATATGGAATAATTGTTAATAAATATACTAAGTGAAATTAAACCCTAAGTATACAAATAAAGAAGGAAGAATGACTTATCGATTGGAGGAGACTATCCCAGGTTGTTGCAGGTCTGAAAATAAAATCTAGAAGTATAGTAGACCACTTAGAAATCCTATGAAGGCTAGATTTGGAAGATATGAACTGATTGGGGTGCTTGGGAAGGTACTGGGGCACCCCAGGGTGCCCTGGTCTATAGGTTAGGTGCCCTGATATCTGTAAATGCTCAAAATCTGAATTCTGTATGGTCGTAAGATGATCTGAGACTCTGTTTGTCTATCACACTAGATTTACTAAGTTGTAATGGATGTGTAAAATAATGAGATGATTACCTTAGCCACCAAACTAATGTCTTATCACTGAGCGTTGCACTACATTTTGGACCCATATGTAGTTCTTGTGAGTGTGTGAATGTCATGCCCTTGGTCCTCTTGTGCAGGCACCACACTTTGTGAAGTAGCGAGAAATAATAACTATAGAAAAATGTACTAGCATATGTGCATGGAATAGAATAGAATCCCTCCCCCTATGCTTATGTGTGTTGATGAAGATTTCCTAGCCTTGATGCATGACCCTATGTGGATGCAAGTGATGCACATCTAAATGGACTGATAGTAGCATGTGATGCTAAGAACCTCATTATGGTCTTATAACTTTATATTTATAGGGTTCTCAAGCTTTAATTTCATAATTAACCCCAAAATGGATGACTAGGAAAAAGATAAGGATGAAAAATGTAAAAATACCCCAAAAAGAATTGGGAAAGTGGCACATGGATCGGGGTGCCCTAGGTGGGACTAGGGAACCCCAGGGGCACCCTAATGCAGCATGAGCGCTAGGGTTTAGGATAAAATGTTAGGACAATTACGAAATAGGAGGATATTTATAAAGGAATATGTGGGAATGATGAAATAAAATATAAAATAAAGGTGGCCAAAAGGTGGGATTAATTAGTACTTTATTCACTTGAGAACCTTCTAAATAATAGTATAAGATCAAGGCTAAATAATGCCTAAAGTGCATGATTTTGTGTCTACAATAGCAAACTGAGATTATAAAAGTAAATTTTTTTACTTCTTTCTTATTCATGCTCTCATGAGGTTTTTCTTAGATAATGTAGAGAGATTTTCCCCCACACTTAGCTCTTTGTTTTCTCATGCATTCTTCAAAATATTTGGAAGAGAGTGATTCTCCCCCATAATTATTTCTATGCATGCCCTCATGCAAACTATTTTTTTACGAGCATTTGATAGACCCCAACTACTACAAACTGGAAAGATGTCATCTGCATCATCTGCTTTGTTACTTGACTTGATCAACACATGTAGATCTTGACAAATTTCTCTCTCTTTTCTTAAGATTTTTAGAAGTGAATCTATTTGTAATTAAAATAACAAATAACAATATTTGATAATAGAAAAATAGAAGTTACCATACCATACTCAGTAGTTATCCTTGCTTTCATCATGTTGTATAACCTTGATTTTCGTCTGCATTTGAACAAAAAAATAAATATGATGTCAAGGCCTATGCAACATATAAATTTTTAGTAGTAAATAATTTCATCAACCAAGTTGGCATAAGAGAAGCAGTCATATGTATCTAAGAAAGAATTTAAAGTGCATTTTTTTTTGGAAAAACAACCATTTGTTGGTTTCGAACTCTCCCCTTCTTTTTTTAGTAATTGGCCAACCAGTAAACTAGTTTTCTAACCAATCACTATCTTTTTGAGAAATGTCAACATGATGGAAAATCAGGAAGCAATCTTTCAAAGTTTTGATAGCATCCAACCAACTTAGAAAGCTGATTTAAGAAGTTGAGAAACAATGGTAAACTGTTATGGGAAATGGGATGGTTCAGGGACTTCTTCATTTATTGGGAATGGATGGTTTATTATGAGAGGTTGTGGGTATGATCCTTGAATACAAATGGTATGTTGGAATTTCAATTAGCATATACTAGTTGAGCCAATATTTTTCTATAGTCATGAGAAGAATTAACATTGACTATTGAATATCAGAGGAATTTTTAGTGGTTCCAGTAGTTGGGAAAATGATTTTTAGCAAAAACTCAACAAAAACTGAGACAGAGAGGGTAACATGGAATGAATCAGGTACTGAAAATGAGGAGTATTAGAAGAATACTTGCATGCATCATAATATTATTTTTTTAACAAAAGAAATAAATAGTCTTCAACATGTTATTTTTTTGAGCTGCGTGCATTCAAACTAGTGATATCTTGGGCATTTCTCAACAAAAATGAGTGATTCAAAATGATATGAAAATATCAGAGCGTGTAGAAAAAAACCCAAAAATGTTTGAGCTATTTATTTGTGAGATGTAAAAATTTTGCATCAGAAAACAATGTTCTTTCTCACATGATAACTCCTTATCATTTAAATATTGTTTTCCTTTGACCTCCTCTCGCAATGTTCCATTTCATTGATTTTTCACTTTCCTATAGTAATTATGTCATCTAAAAAATATATGCTTGCAACATATAATTATCTCTTTCAAATTTGAATCTCCAATAATTATTGAAAACAATTTAGAACATGTCTCTCTCATTAAATAAATTGAGTCAATTTAGGAGCATTCTTTGCATGAGACTTAATTGATTAAAAGATATGCAACCTAGAGCATTCATTGCATGCAAATTTATTTCTTCTTTGTATGAAAAATCTATTTCTAAATCAATTAGGTCAACATGCAAAGAAAAACTTAAAAAATTGACTAATTCATTAAATAAAAGAGATAAAATAAGGACATGTTATTTAAATTTTTCTAACAATTGCATGAGTCGTTGCATGCAAAAAGGAATGTATCACTTCATCAAATGTAAGAGTTAAAAATATAATTCTCTTCTTAAATGTTTGAACTTTATATGAGAGAATAATGCATACCTTTTGCATTTTTCTACTATTTTCTAATAGCTTTCATTATTGTTATAGATTCATTTTTATTTCAGTCAATGAATTTGAGTTATAGATATGGGTGCATGCAAAATAATTTGCGAAAAGATATGCCAAGGGTTTCATCCTGTAGGGAAAGAGCTACAGGTGAAAGGGTGCAAGCACAAAGACATCCAACACATTTTCCTTCAACATGGTGTTTCCTTCCTCCATGAAAAAAACAACTCATCTTTTCCTTCAACTCCTAATCTGTTTGCACAAATATTCCACATAAATATTTTATCTCTACTAACCTACAGAAAGTTAGTTTTTGTTTTTGTTTTTGTATTTCTTGCATGCATGAACTATTATTTAATATTTTTAGAAGTAATAATACATGCAAACAAGAAATATTTTAGAATAGGAAACCCTCATTGCATGAAAATAATAGTATAAATCTGAGTATTCATTTAAATAATTTATTATTCTAGAAAATCAATTGATACGTGGCATAAATATATTGCTTTAAATTGTTTATAAAGATCAAGAAAACTTATCATCAGATTCCTATTGTATCCATTCCATCACACCAAAATACATGGGTAACTAGCTGTTGTAATTGGCGTGTATATAGGAAATGAAACTAGATACAAGTTTTATTTGATAAAAAATTCATATTTCTATTATGAATTTTCATCCATATGCTGATTAAGGTAGTCAACCTTATGAACAAGCTATAATATCATATTGAAATGATCAATATGAATATAATAGAAATATTTCTTAACAAAATAAATAATTGCATAAAAACATGTCTGATGGAATAATATAAACATGAAATGATGTTTCCATTTTATTGAGGGGGTTTTCTTTTGGTAATATTAGGTAGGTTTATAAATCTAATTGTAGAAATAAAAGTTAATCTATTTGCGAGAAAAAAAATGCTGAAAATAAATTTATAGGAAAATACAATTTGTAGGAAAAGAAATTTGTAGGAAAATAAAAAAACTTGAAAGAAAATTCTAAAGAAGCTATTGAATAGGAATCTCCTATCACAAATCTTGCTAAGAGGTATTCTAGTGTCACTAGAATATTATTTTAGAAAAATTTGAGTCTCTCAATAACACCATGATCCTCGGAAATGGCATTAAAAATGATGGGTCGTTGTATTACTAGTCATTTAACCAAATCATATACACGTTGGTTTCATTATAACCAAGGTGGCGTCTAAAGTGTATGCAAAAAGAGAAAGAAAATATTATTCAACAAGTACTTCTTCCTATCAAATTGGGATCCCACCATCGCCATTTCCCTCAAACTCTACCAAGGCTTTAGGGTGGTTGTCAAAGTTTTTAGCAAGTCTATTGGTTAATGTTGTTGGTTCCTTGTTCTCGGTGCAACAGTTTTTTTGTTGTTGTATAATTGATTTTTGCTATCAATTTGCTGTTTCTAGGCTCTTTATAGGCAATTGGCCCCTGCCTTTGCTTTTTATTGTTTTTTCCTCTTTTGGTTGGGGTGTGGACCCCATAGATAAAAAAACCACACTATTTTACTTTTCTTATCTTGGTTGTTGAGCCTTTTGCTATAAACTTGGGTAAGGTCCCTCCAAAACCTTTTACCAATAATAAAAATACAACACTTCTTCCTAAGAAAACAAACTAAAATTAAACATGCATAAAAAGGAAACATGTAGCAAATAAATTACTGAAATAAATTAACGAAAATAAATCTACAGTAAATAAACTATGCTAAGAAATAACAAAAAAATCCTCCTCCTTGGGGAAGAGTGGATTTTGGCCATTCTCTTCCCTTTGGATTTGGAGCAACTACAAGGAAATTTTTAGAACTACAATTGTATTGATTCAAAACTGATTTACAAAATATTCCCCCTTTCCAAGTATATGGAAGAGGTATTTATAGGCATCTCTCCTAGTTTACTTAGTCCACACACCAAGAACTAACTACCTATTCTTGGGAAGATTTATTCAAAGAAATAAATCCTAAACAAACTTGACTACAATAGTCCACTTATTGTGGAGAATATTTCTACAACTCATCCCTTTAATCTAGGAACACAAAGTGGGAGAGTACTTATTCAACATTCATAATACTATTCCACTATTTTATCATCCTTGAAATATGGAGAGAAAATGGAGGAGTGCTAAGTCCATGACTTTGAATTCTTATTGGAATGCCATATGCATGCATGAATTTGGATTATCATATGTTTGGATTTGTATTCTTGGTTGATGACATGGAAGCAAAGAATTGGCTAAATAGTTTGGTTCTCCTTTACATTACTTTAGAATAAACCAAAAGATGTTCGATATATAAGCCTTTTGGTAGCTACGTGGAAGTTTTTAGTAGCAACAATCTATGAACTTGGAGTAGGTAGCTGGGCCTTTCAGTAGCTGTGTGGAAGTTTTCAGTAGCAACAATCTATGAACTTGGAGTAGAGTTGCTTATGACCTATTTTCTACACACTATTGCATTCCAACTTAGAAGAATTATTAGGAAATAACAACAATTAGATTATAAATAGATTTCTAAATTCCTATATTCTACCTTAAATATGCTATCCATTATTAAAAATACATTTAAATTCACTTGAAATCTTGATTTTAAGAGAGAGAATAAGAGTGCTATTTGGTGATATAATGAGACATATTTTGGTCTCATCAATGAGTACCAAAATTCCCGAGTTTCTTCAAGCGTGAAATTGTTCGAGGAATTGAGCATTGTTTTGGTTCTTTGAATATGTGGTCTTAATTGGTTTGAAGAAGATATGTATTAGGAACTATGATATCTTTGATGAGGTAAGGACCCCACCCTTTCAAAGTTTATTTTCCTTCTTTCTCATGTGTAATAAAGATTAAGGACCAAGTCACCCACATTGAAAGTACAAGGACAAAAGAGTTGTATTTTGTTTTAAAAGGAATTATTTGTGTCTTTGATTACAAGTATATACTTTGTCATGTCATTATTCTAGCAGTTGAGGTCATGGAGGTATACTTCATGGAGATATTCATATGGAATGATACTATGATGGGAAATGCAAAGTGAAGGGAGTTCCACCTCGAGTGGAAGGACCACATTAGCTCATAGGTAAGTGAAAATGGGTTTTCCCAAGTGGACATACGAGATAATGGTGCAATAAGCCCATAATGTGGATATAGCTTTGTATACCAATATATGCATGATCCACGGATTATCTTTTGCAAGATTTTGTTGAGAATTTTATTTGTAGATTTGGCTTGTACATTACATTATAGATGATATGGTGTTGAGAATAAATGTTTAATTTTAAACCTATTACAAAGTTTCTTTATTTTTTTCCTTTTAAGATCCCACCATTGTCCGATATGATGGTATGGGGGATTCTAAAGTGGAAAATAAGTTTATTGAGGATGAAATTGGATGTAGTAATGTCAAACATATTGGTGAGAGGCATGAGTTCAACCCACGTGGTAAATTATTCCATGGATGTGATGACGAAGACATGACCATATTGAGATTGAGGAAATTTACCCATATAATCTAATCCCCACATCTTGAAAGGCCGGGAGCCGCAATATATTGCAGCTCAACTAGAGGGTAATGAATCAAACCATAACGAAATTGACAAGGTCAAATTTTTTTCGCAAAGGCATGCGCATAAAATTTTAGTGTATGCCTATATTAACCCATATGTAGGCACTTGTGTGCAGTAGCATGACCGCTACAATGGCCAACACAAGTACCCCCATGTGTTTCCTCTAAGACAAGAGGAACCTCATATTTGTTAACACATTAGAGTAGGGTAAGTTTGAAGTTGCGATAGAATAATATGGAATATTTGAGTACATATTTGAGATCATTCTTACGTATTTTTAGGAATGTTTGGGGGTTATTGCCTTCTAGGTAGGTTTGGTATTGTATAAAATGATGGATGTAACATACTAAGGGTTATGTGCGAGGCCGTGTGGATTTATCGATATAAATCCTAGATGTTTGGAGGAAGTGAGGTAGTCGGGGTTTCACACATTTGTATAAGGATGTCATCATGAGAATTAGAATGTGACTGAAATTGAGTAGCATACATGGCCAAAGAACCAATTGATGCATTTTATTCTCATGGGATTGATTCTATGGTAAATGAAGTAAAGCATAGCATTAAACCCTGAATTAAGTCGTAATAGGATTTAAGGTTTTCATTACGGCATTGATATGTACCACTAAACCATAAAGACACCAACTAAGAATCCCCATGCAATAAAGATAGGATACATTATTAGCTAGGGAATCTTGTAAACCTAAGATAAGTGCCTCATAATCCACTATTGTGTTAGTGATTTTGAAATCGATTTGATAGGAAGAGGAAAGCCTAACCAAAGGGATTGTAAGTACACATCCTATCGTAGATCCTTGGAGGAATTTTCCCCATCGAAGTGTAGCATCCATGTATCCTCATAGAGATCGATGGTGACATCCTCATCAATAATTTTGGTTTTTGGTTTGGTTTTAGGTGGAGTGATCACTTCAAGATTACCATTACATGACCGAAACTCAAGACCAACCGTGAAGCTATAGTAGTAGTATTTTATGGAAACAATATTGTTTATGCCTTCAATGAGGAGGATTTCCTCATTGGGTAATGCATCATGAATAGGTTGAGAAGAAGAGATGGGGAGGAAGCCAACTGGTTCTGCTTATGAATTGGAATTTTACCACCTTTCATGTGATGATGTGGAGGTAAAATTCCATAAGAATGGCCATCCACTTCCAAATGCAATCCGTGGGGAGGATAGCATGTGAGAAGAAGTTCCGTAAGGGATCTATATGGATAATGATGTAAGTGGTTTGATATAACATATAGTGATGTAACTTCAGTAGATGCATAATATATGGATAAAAATATCACTCCATGGATGAATATCATGTTTCATAATCTAGTAAGGATCGACTAACCTAATAGAAGGAATACTTCCTACCATTTTCATCTTCTTATACACACATTTACCCTATAGACACCAGAATGAAAGAGGTATATGTTATCGCCAAATCACTGCACCCCTCGAATGGCCAGAATGTGAACAGGACATTCGATGTGATTGGGTAACATGGGATCACCTCTCAAGCTGCGGGACTTGGCTTGAGGTGAACCTACGGAGAAGGCTAGATTCCTCTTCCTAAACTAAAAAAACACTATTTCTAATGCAATTAAACAACTAACTAGACCTATGTTAACGTTTTCATGGGAGTAAGGGGGAGAGATTTGCAGGAAATAAAACCTATACTAGAAGTGGTGATACACCAAGAAAGGGTGTTGCTAGAAACATTTTCAGTTTTCCAGTGAAGGAAGATGAAAATGAGAAGGATGAACAAGCACCACAACTCAACCACATACAAAGCTTCACTCCCAGATAAGCACATAACTCCCAAAACTTGCAATGGAAACTTGAAGTTGCACAATATACTTGCATACACGAGAAAGGCAAAAAGAAGTAGATAGAATGATGAAAGGACCAATAATTAGTCACAAAACACAATTTTATTACTTCAATCATGTGCAAAATGCATCATTACATGAGGAAGAGGCAAAGTTTTCCATTACAATGTTGGAAAAGAGGCTTGAAAGTCCCCACAATCCACAAAACTTGTAGAAAGAGAGAGGAATATGGAAAAGATGTCTAACCTATTGGAATGAGCTTTCAACTTACATTTATAGAAAACCCTATGAGAGAAGAGAGGAGAAATCATAAATTCTTGGCCTAAAATGAAGGCACATGATGGTCAACATTAATTACAGAATTAGTTACACCACTTAGGAACATTCCATCATGTCTCATTAATGCAAGGTTTGAACTTATCCATTTATTTAATTAAAAGAATATTTTAAATAAAATATTTTAATAATAAAAATATCATTTTTATAAAAATATTTTAATAAAAATATTAATTTAATAATTTTAGGTGGGACACTCTTTTAGGATTGGTTTACACTGAAGGGGGTTCCCTCGAGAGAAAGGCCAACTCGGTGGTTGGATTGCCTGCCAACTCACCGAGTTGGTCAATGAGCTCTACATGCTCTGCCAACTCTTAACTCCATGAGCTACCTCCAACTTACCCCAAAAATCCACTCCAAGCTATTCCCTTGTAATCTCCTCCAACCTTTGAGTTCTGCGAGCTCATCTCAATGCATGGCTCAACTCCTTGCTCTTAAATATTTATTGGCTGAGTGACTCGGCTTCACTCGAACCATCCCAAGTCATCTCCCAAGCATCATGTCAACCGAGCTCCTTTGTGTATTCCACTGAGTTCTAATTTCATCTGAATAACATAAAGCCATTTCTATGACTCACTGAGCCAACATCAAGTTGGTCACCACCCAGATCGAGCCAACTCCATGCATCATTCCATTCTATAACGACTTGGCTTGGCTTGTCTTGAATGACTTATCCACATGCAAAAAGCTATCTCCAATTTGACTCAACCTTTTGGCTTGCCTCATCCTTTGAGCTAAGCTCACCTTCATGTTTTTCATGCATCATATTGGCTCCTGCAGGTGGTTTTCTTAAATTCTAAGCTCCCAACACTTTGCAAACTAGCTTTCCATTGTGTATTGGCCAATCATTTCCGAGCTCCACATACAAACTCACCATTGAGAAAATCAACCTCATTCTACCTTCTTTGGTCCAACTATCTTGGGATCACTTGATGCCATGAATGATCCACCAAATTGACCATTATTCAAGCTCAACACTGACTCACAATTGACTCAGCCATGCCAAAATATCTCAGGCTCCATTGGTTTTTTATTTTTAAGAGCTATATTCTAACAAGCTCGAAAAGCATATTTTACTCCCGCTAACTTGGGATATCTCGGTCTTGATTCCCATTTGGCAAGAAATTCCTATTCACTTCACTGATATCCCTTTCTCTATCCCACTCTATATAAAGCTTGAATGCATTCAAATTATGGGATTTACACACCAATAGAGCTCTTACACAACTACCTTGGCTTATTTCATTGTTTGGCCACCGAGTTAGTTCTCCAAACCTCGAACGAGCTCCTCCATTTCCAAGCCATTCTATGCATTGAGTTTTCTCTGAGAGCTATTCCTCTTGGCACTCAACTCCTATGCTCAATTTAGAGTTCTCATTATTCACCAAGTTAGTCTTACAAGTTCGATCGAAATATTCTTCACATCCATCTTCCAAGTTTGTCATCTCTCCATCGAGCCACTAAGTCGGTTTCTCAACCTTAAATTAAAAGTGCATGTTCACCGAGTGGCTCAATCTCACTTTGAATCCACCCAAGTCATATCCTTCTATTTTATCGAACAATATTCTCCCTTACGCCAATGTTCATTCTTCCTAATGGGCTCATTATTTCTGAAACTTACATGTATTCCATACTACATTCAAGGAATCATGGTCCCTAACATTCATCGATGATCGGGTCTCTCTCCATCCCCTACGTTCCACCACATTGTCGAGAATAAATGAACTAAGAAGCTTGGATAATAACTCGGTGGTTGTTCTATGTGCATCCACTAAATGCGTTGGCCCATGAATTGGTCGAATCGGAGATTAGCTCCACATTTTCCTTAACGGTTCCTCGTAATGGCTAATTTGGCCTTAGATCCTGAATGTTGTCTTGCCATATTTTTTTGGCATGGATTTCATACCACAAAATCCGCATCCGCGGAGCTCGACTCAATTCCCCAATTATTCGAGATATTTAGAAACTCCTTGAGCAAGGAATGCACTTTGGCCCACCATCATTTCATCTTCACTTGGCCACAGCCTTCAAAATTCCCGAACCTTGACCTCAACTCGATTCTCCCCGTAAAGTTGGTGTGGCTATCCCGATTTTCCCGTGTCCTTTTGCATGACGAGATCACCCTGAGCTATCTCATTATTTGAACATCGAGATTTGTGATCCTTTTTTTTCTTGACTCGAGTTGATTCTACTTACTACACACTGAAATCAATCTATTCCTTTGACATGAGCTCCATTTTCGAGACCTCTATGCCTATGCCGACTTGTTTATGCTACGATCTAGTGACTCTGTCTCCAAACACTTCAAGGAAAGCTCCAAATTACTTGTGAGCCTATTATTCCGTTGAGCCCAAACTCTCCTCCTTTACCATGGATCCTAAATGAGATATTTCTTCCCACTTTGTTTGTGAACCTAGTCATTGTGTTCGGGGTTGAGCCACTTTCCTTTTATCACCGTGAAGATCATAGCTCGCGGAGGCTTGTTCTAGACCGACTCGGTGATGATTGATCAAATCACCGATGAGCCTTCACATCGATCTCACGAGCCCACCGGAATGGCTTGACCTACATCATTCACACCATGAGTATGTTAATGAGAACTCATTGAGCTTTGCTCTTTGATGATTCGCTACTCATTAAATTCCTAGAGCAATCTCTTCTCCTTGTAGATTAAATCTCTTTATGGCCCAATGAAATGAATCAGTCTCCTTCTTAGCCACCCAAGCTAGTTGGCTTTGTTATTGAGATTTGAGCTATATTGCCTTACTTGAACTAGACCTCCAACACCTCACTATCCCCTTTGCTTGTGTAACTCGAGTTAATTCTTGCACGAGTAGGTCCATCGAAGCTCCTAGTGCCTTGCTCGAGAAACTCACCTAGCGCTACCTCAAGCCATGCATTAACCCTATCATTCACATACTAGGTGTAACTCACCCCTTTGAGTTGGTCCTTTCTCGAGCCCTCTTTATAAACTCCTAGTGTAATGACGAGCCCAAATTATTTCTTATGACAACCGAGACATGCAGGGAACTTGATTAAAATTACTTAACCTTCATATGAGCTTGAACCCATTTTTAAATGTTTCATTGTGTTCTCCTAGCCAACATTACGAGCTCATACCCCAACACACTCCTAACTTACCGAGAAGCTCACCAAGTTGCTCGACGAGCCGTTTTAAGCTCATACCCACTTGACCCCAAAAATATGATTTTAATCCAAATTTTGATTGTCTTAGGCTCTTCCTTGAAACCAAAGAGTCATGAAAACATAGAGAAACCCCTTAAAAATTATTTATTGATTTTGATTATTTTTTGGTCATGTTGACCAAAGATAGACCCACTAAAACCACTTCATTACTATAAGCGAATATTGAGCCTCCAAAACCTTGAAAAAGGAAGAATAGCTCAAGATGACTATGAAATTACCCAGAATGTCATAAATATTCCTCAAACATAAAATTCACCCAAAATAATCCATAATGATCATGAAGATTTTTATGGTCTAAGGGTTTAATAGGCTCCTGTTGTCCATTTTTTCCATAGGGGAAAAAATGGATAACATTTTGGTGACCTCTCGGGGATGATTTCCTACTAAGCATGATTCCAATAGCCTTAAGTCATCCATTGTGCATGGAGTCAATGTTGGAATCTTGAAAGTGATTTGATCTTCTGTGATACATGATATTGAACTCTTCAATAATGTTAGATAGGAAATATAACAAAAATAATGAATTCTCGACATCTACAATGCATTGTGGAATTTTGAATGAAGCATTTGGGGATTTGGAAAATCCCAAGAACTATCTTTGAAACTTTGAACCTTATTTCTCCTGAAAAATTCCAATGATGATACAATGTGCAAGATCAACACAAAACACAACAACAAAGAAAGCAAAATGATGACAACAACACACAACAATGTGTAAAACACTTAGAGGAAAACATCTAAATAAACTATACGGGGGTGGAATGATCTCAAAAGCAAGATTTGAGATGTATCCTCTTCACATGAATGGGTAAATCTTCTCCATTGAGTTGGGATAGAAAAAATGAATTCACCTCTTTTTAACTTGTGATGATGTATGGCCCACTTCGAGAGAGCATCAAATTTTGGATGCATGCCTGTTTAGCCTCACAAGATCCCATTTTGAGAATAAAATCTCCCTCTTGAAAATTCCTATTGAATGCCTTCTTGTCAAAAGTTTTCTTAACTTGATCCTGATGTTTCTCTAGAGTTTTCATGGCCTTGTTATGTAGTTCTTCTAACTCCATTAGTTCAATGAACATGACTGTCATAGGGTCACTCTCCATAACCTCAAGCTGACGAGCTAACTATAAAGAAGGAAATTCTAAGGATAGCAAAAGTTTTACTTATTTTCCATATACCAACATGAAAGGTGAATTACCAATGACCCTTTTGGGTGTGATCCACTCTTCCCATAGGGAAGTTTTGATATGAGTGTCCCAAGTTCTTCTATTGGTTTCCATTATATGCTTGATGATCATGTATGAGATTCTTGTTACTAGACTCGGCTAATCCATTCCCCTATGGGTAATAATTGGATGAAGTTTTGAGATAAACCCCATTCTTGACGGCCCATTCGGTTAATTTCAAACCAAGAAATGCCATTGAATTTTCCAAAATTACTATAAATGGAACACCAAAACGTGTCATTATCCCCTCTAGAAAATCAAGAACCTTTTTGTTTCCCTCTTTAAGTGCCACAACTTCCATCCAATGAGTGAAGTAATCCATCATGGTGAGGACCCATTTGTGTCCATCACTTGATGGAGGATTAATCATCCCGATGAAATCCAACCCCATTAGACAAAGGGTTGGTCGACTTGAATTGGGTGAAGAGGAAGGGCTACCAATTTCTAGTTTCTCGGTGAAAAAGGCACATTCCTTGCACTTATTTACCCAGAGATGGGCATATTTGAATAAATCTAGCAAATAGTAGCCGACCCTCATAGTCTTGGTAGTAGTTGTTCATGTAGAATAATATCCTCTAGATAGGCCATTATGAAACTCTTCTAGTATCTTGTTCACATGTTCTGGTCTTATGCAAAGAAGGAGAACACCGTTTAAATCCCTCTAAAAAAGAACATTATCTACCAAAACATATGAAATGGAATGAAGAAAGAAAGTCTATCTTTGAGTTTTATCCATGTTCATAGGATATGCTCCTGAGAAAAGAAAATTATTCATTTTGGATAACCATTCAACCTGATAATCACCTTCATCAGTGTTTAGGAGTGTCACGTCCCCATCACCTTTTGATTCCAAGTTTGTAGCAAGTTGTTGACACAAACCTTTACCTCAAACAAGTTTGGTAACTTTGATATGCATGTCATACTCCATCACTTTTGTAATCCATCCAACATGTTTCTCATTCATGTCTTTGTTTAGCAAAAAGTCTTTAACGCCTGGATGAGACACCATCAAGTGAATTTTGTTGTTGGAAAACATGTGCCTGAATTTTTTCAAAGCTCGAATGGTAGCAAAAACTTTCTTTTCAAAAAATGAATATTTGAGCTCATATTATTTTAGGGATTGGATAAAGAAAGAAATTGGTTGTTCCATCATATCATCATTCTGTTGAGTGAGGATCCTTGAAATGCTCTCTTGACCTGCAAAGCATAAAGAATAAAATCCTTATCAAACCTTGGATTCACCAGTGTAGGTGCTTGAGAAATGACCGTCTTGATGGCCTCAAAGCTATCCTTTCCTTCCTTTGTCCATGAGAATGGCATATTTTTCCTCAACATGGTTGTTAATGGTTTATCTAAGGCCACGAACTGGGAATGAATCTTCACACAAAATTTATAGTTCCCAAAAAACTATGAAGACCCTTCTTATGACTTGGGAGAGATAAGGACATAATTAAACGAATCTTGGCTAGATAAATTGAAATTCCTCCACTGAAAAAATATTTCCCAACAAATTTCCCTTAGGGTTCATTTTAAGAGACCTCTAGGAAATTAAAGGTGGAAAATCCTTGGTGAATATCCCCAGAACCAATTTCACGAAATAGAAAATTTTTCTAGGGTTTATGAGCAACATTTTCACATAATTTTCAAGACATGTGACAAAAAGGTTACCACATGTGGTAGGTCAACAAGGGTGACGTCGAAAACATCCTTACCGACACGCGATAACAAGGTTGTTGTTATTCAACAACAACCTTATTTTCACTTGCTAATGACCTTATTATCACTCGAATGCAAGGTTGATGTCGTACACCATAAACTTTATATTGTATAATAACAACTTCTACTGTCGCATGACTTCAAATTATAAATCTCCTGTCATGCATCTATAACCTCCTATCACACGTCAACAACAGAGGATTGTCATGTGTTAATAAAATCTTATTATGCAACAAATGATTCCAGATCACGTGTCATCAAAGCTCCTTTTTCACACGTTAATAGACTCCCCTTGTTGTGTGTCGGTATAAATTCCTTGTTGTGCATAAGAAAATTAGTTGTCGGGCATCGCTTATCAATAGTTTTCTGGAATAAAAATAGCCCTTCTCGTGCGACAACAAATAACACTTTTCACCTAAGTGTAAATTTGATGATGATATATAAGACTATACTTTGTGTACTAGACTCGGTGCTTCGCAAGTTCACTGTAATTGATATGCCTATAGTGGTATGGTATCTCAATATGAGTATTCTACCCGTGAATCACCTAGGTTTATATAGGGGATGTTTTCAAGGGTAGGTGAAGCTAACCCCTAAAAAAACTTATATTGTAATTTTTAGGTGAACAAGACACTGCCCTATTTCGAAAAATTGACTTTTCAAATTTTCCTAAAATGGAATATTCTCCATATTATGAATATTTGCCACTAAAAATAATTTCTTTCCCTCATGCACTACAAAAAAGCATTTCTTTTGGTTAAGAAAACCCTAAACTTTTTGCACCTCTTGAAAACCTCCCTTAGATGCGCAATGTGATCCTCTACATGCTTGAGTACATGGTTATATCATCAAGATACACCAAGATGATGTTGTTGATTAATCCCTTAAATGCTATGTCTATAGCTCGTTGAAAAGTAGCTCCAACATTAGATAATCTAAATGAAATTTTGTTGTAAGCATATTTTCCCCACTTGGTACTGAAAGCCATTTTGAATTGATCAAATTCTTTGACCAGAATTTGATTGTAACCCAAATATCCATCAAGAAAAGAGAACCTTTGAGCTCCTACCACCATTTAAAGGATTTATTCCATTAATGGAAGATTATAATAATATTTAAATGAGGCACAATATAAATCCATGAAGTCCATGCACATCTAAATTTCTCCATTCTTCTTCCTTACAGGGACTGGATTGGTTACCCAAGAGGAATGCTTAATAGGAAAAATTATACAGGCCTCAATGAGTTTGGTTATCTCCTTCCTCATCAATGACTCAATTTTGGGATTAATTAGCCTCTATTTCTGATGATTTGGCTTGACATTAGGATCCACCCGATGGTATGTTTTTCTAGACCTAGATTAAAACCATGCAAGTATTTGTAGCTCCATGCAAAAATGTCGTGATACTCATGAAAAGTCGTGATACTTTTCCGATCTTTAGAAATTTTTCATTTTCTACCTCGACTTCCTCATAATATTCTTCTTTAACCACCATGTTATATATTTGTCTTTTAGTTTGATCATATGAATTGAAAATCTATTCTAGAATAACTAAACCTTTTGGTAGCATGTTTATTTTCAATTGTATAATCTGGTCACCATATAATTCTTGCAACTTATCTTGGTTTTTCATAACAAACTCTACTTCTTCTTGCAGTAAAAGAATAATTTATTTATCACTATCAAACAATTTCCATATACTCACATTGTCGGAACTACACGTTGAGACAACATTTTGATAGATTACCTCCCTTCTTTCATGATATCAACAAGTATGTTGTATTGCGAGCCTCTTTGTAAAAGCCTATCGATATCTTGATTTTGATTTCTAAGAATAACATGAATCTGAAAAACCTCAAAATATTCAATCAGATCCCAAATCTAGTTCTTTTATGATATTAAAAGATCATTTTTGGATGCACTACGTGTCGTCACTTAACTAACATACTATCTCCATGTAGACACCTATAATTATGCCTAAGCAATTTAAATACTTAAATTGCGCTAATTATCTCCTTTCCCACAAATTGGTGACATATCATCAAAAGCGCTCGTATTCCCTCTTATTATTGTTAATTAATTGCAATAATCTAATTGATTAAGTGACTGTCCAACTAACAACCTTCCGTTAATTAATCACCTCTTATATCTAGATTAATTAATTATTATTAATTAATAAGTCTTCCCCTTCATTTAACTAGTAAATCAATGTTTAATTGATTTAATCCCCTTCTAATAGCCTAAATCATACTAACATTCCTCTAGTTAGCTTCTATAAGCTTACATCCACCTATTAGTTAATCACATTTGATTAATTAAGGCACCCCAACTCCCATGACTTGCTAAGCATAAATTAAACCCTTCTAAAGTAAGGTTACCTTTAATAAAGCAACCTTATCCATTCCTAATCATGTTTTACCTTTATCCCACATTCATGAGGATGTGTTGAATCCTTTATCCTTTGGGCTATATAAAGAGCCCTCCTCCTACCTTTATACCTACACCTAATTCCCTTGAGAAAGCAAAGGAAAGCACATAGTCTTGCACTATAAGCCTTTTGCCATTCTTAAGCTCCTCCTCCATCCATATTGAAGAGCTACACCTCGGACCTAAGCATCCATGAAGGATCAAAGCAAACAATATTGTCGATTGCCATTGGACTGCATAGGTCCACTTAATTTAATTAGGAAATTAGAAGAATAGAGTTCTTGATTTGCATTATGCTTGATTTCATTATTTCAAAGTTATGATGCTAATGTAGGCCTTGTTCATTTCTTTATCTTGATGGTACTTTCTTCTTATTTCTAGCTAGGTTAGGGAACTATTTTAGGTGGTAGTTTTTACTTTCAATCTAACCTAAAAAAGAATAAGTGTACACACTCCAAAAAGATTCAAGGATTCGATTCCCTTCTTTTGAGCTAGCTGAATTCCTTGCACAAGGGCCTCATATTCAACAACATTGTTAGTGCAACTAAATTATAACCAGAAAGATGAGAAGTACTTATCTCCTTCTAGAGAAATTAGCATGACACCAACACCAGATCCATTCTTACTCCTCAAGCCATCAAAGAACAATTGCCATAGTCCTTCAAAATTGCTTTGTGTTTTGACAAGTTGTGGTATGATCATACCTTCTTCATGAATGCAGTATGTACCCAATCCCATCTCTTCTAAAAACAAAAACCATATTCTTATTCTATTAATTCCTCAAAGATAGGGATCGTCGATGATATACACTTACCTCATCCAACACAATATCAGGGACTTCTTCCACAAGAGTGGTTGGTTCGTGATCAACAACTTCTTCCTCTCGATCATGGATGGTATAATTCCCATTTATAGGACTAGTGATATAGGGCTCCACATGTTCATTTCTTTATCTTGATGGTACTTTCTTCTTGTTTCTAGCTAGGTTAGGGAACTATTTTAGGTGGTAGTTTCTTGCTTTCAATCTAACCTAGGAAAAGAATAAGTGTACACATTTGGCACGCCCGGTGGGACACTTAGTCCCATGGCATTTTAGTTTAAGTTTCATTGTTTTGGCTAACTTTTGATATGCACATGTAGTAATTAATGTCCATTTTCTTAGAATTTTTACTCATTTGATATGTGTAACTTCATGTTCATAGCCTTAATTTTAATGGGTTATTGCCATTTTTAAACTAACTTGTCAAAAATTTGAGATATTGTGAGTTTTCTTGTGTTTGTTGCCATATTTTTGTTGTAGGTCTGGTGCAGGCATGATTTTAGGAGCACAGGCATGATTTTCATGGCGTAGGTGTGGTTTTCGGAGCACACACATCTCTTTGGTGCCGTGGCATCCTATTCAAATCTTTCATTTTGTTTACCGACCCACAGGCGCATGTGCACTAACCCTAACGCATGTATCCTAACTAGCGTGACAGCAGTGCACTAACCCGGTGCACATGTCATTTCATACTGTACCTTCACTACATACTGAAACCTATCAGATTGATCCACACACACTAAGCATGGCACACATGTAGTTTTAAGGGTGCGGTATATTTTTTTGTAATGCGGTTATTCTGTCTGTTTTTCTATCTATTTTTCTCAGAGTAGCACATATGTTATTTTTGTGGCGCACACACCTCTCTGGTGGCGTAGGTGTTTAATAGATCTAAAAATTCCATAGAGTGGCACATGTATAGTTTTAGGGTGCAGCAGCACTATTTTCGTGGCATGCATATCTCTTAGGTGGCACAGGCACACTATGTACTTGAAAATAACCTTTGGTGGCGCATACACCCTAACCCGCGTGTAGACACTTTGAAAAGGGGTGCGCAGACATCCTTCTGCATTTTTGAAATTAAAGTGTTGATGTGCTAACATTCTTGCAAGTTTATCTAATCATATATTTGTCTTTGCAGTTGTTTTTACATGTTTGTATTTGATTAGGTAATATTTTGCATTGTTTACTTATAAGGTTAAGATCACGTATGCTCTTCCCTTGCGTACCTTGGGAAATCTTGGGAATAAAAATGATTCTTAAGGCATTTTGAAACTTTGATATTGTTAATGGTATTTGATTTGGAATTGATTAACTTGGCATAGTTGAATTGAAGTGTTTTTCCATTTAATATCTTTCGATTTCTAAAGACAATCACATATGCTCTTCTCTTACGTCCTTGACGATCTAGAGAATCAGAAATGATGCCTTCTCTTTTGATGGAAAACTACTAAACATCATCATACAGGACCAAAAACTTGTCAAAGAATGAAGGAATCGAAACAAAAGTTAGAAAACTACTAATACAATTGTTATACAGGTTGCCAAACATTGTTTGAGCAAACCACATCTAATTAAAAAAGATAAAATGAACAACATATTCAAAACACTGTATTGCAGGTTTCAAACAAGGGTACATCCCTCTCCACTCAACTAGAACATAACCCCTTTGGCATAACTCCTTAAGTTTGTAACAATGGGGGTGGGTCCAAGAACCCCAAAGTAGTCCACACAAAAGGGAACCTTGTGGACGAAACGGGAAGCACTCCACACTACCTATTTGACTAGTAAATCCTTTGTGAGATAGAGTTACAAGTTTTCCCTACACAACCCTTTTAAGTACACACTTGGATGCATTTATTGCCCACTATGCTTGAAGGGGGCAAAGTCGAGATACTCCCAAACTAGTCATTGCAAATTTTTGGGCAAATCATCCCGCTCGTGGATAATCTTGGTAGCACTAAGGCGAGAGAACCACCTAAGAAGATATACTTTGGCTAGGATCCCACTTTGACCATTCTATAATAGTGTTGATTTGTGAACCATACTTTCATTGTGAAATGTGTGACGTGTTACTTTTGCCTAGTTTTTACTTGCCTTAGGGCGAGGTGAAACTCTGCCAAAGTGAAGCCGATTTTCACTCTTTTTTGATTTACTTCCTTCACATTATTTTGAAACTTTGTTGATCAGAAGAGATGTGATTACCTTTGTGTTACCAATCGACTGAACATTTCTTTCACTTTTATGTCCATTTACACCCATCCATGTTTATGGCTGGGTTAGTTAAACATCTAAAGTGTACGAAGGTGTATTCATATCATTGGTAGCCATTATGATCTTGATACCCATGTCAAGATCATAATTGTAGTTAGGCATGGTTCATCATTGTGGACTTCCTTAGAAGAGTTAGCTTGTTTGTATCATATCACTATAATTTTGATATTTACGTCTTGTTTCTTGTAAACTCGACATAAATACCTATATTGTAAGGTTACGCTACACACATTTTTAACTATTCCTAGCTATACTTTGAGATTTTTAGTTTGGTTCTATTATTACCTCGATTTCAAAGAGTGCTAGGTGTTACCATTTGTGCGTGTTATATCAATAACACCTTGATATCAATACTTTACTTTCTCGTAAAGTGGGTTAACATATCTTGGTGATATTGTTGTGTCATTCACAAATTGTAATTGGAAATTTTTGAGATATAGGTCTTAATCGAGTTTGAGCTCACTCATTATATATCTTGGTTGGGAGGTCGCATTGACTTCTTGTATTTACTTACGTTTTTTCATTCCCTTGAACTTGGCATAAGTGAAAACATCTTGTTAACCATCTTGCGACACAAACTACTTTTTGAAACGTAGTCTAGGAGGTACTTCATTTGATTAGGTTTTAATACCAAATGCTTGTATCATGGGTGATTTATCACTCTATTACATTGGTATTCTCACATTGTTGATTTATTCATACTCTTAACAAGTACATTGGCATTTCACTTAGTGGTGATCACTGAGCTTTGAACACATTTACAACTTACCCTAGTGAAACTATCATGAAAACATGGCTCCTAAAACACGTCTAGGGTTAAAGTTACGAGACATACAAGGAACAACAGTGCAAGCTTGGGAAACCTCTAACAGACAAGGGTCAAACCCCTTTATTGAACATGACCTAGGACCATTGTTTTCTATAGAAAAGGAAATCAAGAGATGGTCGATCATAGTGGAAATGAGTTAGAATCACCACACGTAGAATTTGATTTTGACCCCACTCTACTAGATGAGTTTCTTCTCGAAACAAAGATAGAGTGTTGGCACAGTAATGGAATTAGGGGCCAAATTTCCCACCAAGAATGAAACAATGCCACTGTGAATAACACTATTGAGGAAGAATGTCCCCTTATCAATGTGGAAGATATTTTAATGCATGTAAAAGCTTCTACCTCTTACACGAAAAATGATAAAGTAGTTGGGCATAGAATGCCCTTTATCAAATTACCACGAAGAAAGTGGATAGAACTTGAGATGGGTGAAGAACCTTCACAATACGAAGAGGAGAAACCTTTAGAAGAAGAGGCTACAAACCAAGCCACAATCCAACAGCAAATCAGTAACCTAAGCTAACAACTAGCTTTGCTTACTTCCCATGTATAGAGAGATGCAAACAAGAATGTTAAAAAGTTGAGGCCGAAGGTTAAGATCAATGAACTCCATTGGGAAAGCCAAGGAGAAGAAGACACGAGGTATCATCGTGTTCACATCCCTGCTTCTCCCACTAAAGAACAATTGTTCACACAAGAGGTATCATCATGTTATTGAGAAAGGGATTCGGATAGAAAAGGATATCATTGCCAAAGGCACCCTCAAAACCCAATCTAAAGATAGCCAAAGTGTCAAAACCATGAAAAAGTCAAGATATTTAACAAAAACAAAAATGTGGTGGGAGATGGAATCATTGATTCTAAACATGTTCAAACGGTCCAAACCGGTCAACCTTTAAACTCCACTAAGGGCCAAATTCAACCACCACCAAAGTGAAGAACATTCACCTCTCTCAATGAACCATTGTCATTCATACTAAAACAGTTGGATGTGGCCCACATGATGACCTATCATACCACACAACCATTTGACGACAACGCTTTGAAACCTTCATGGTATAAGGAGCATGAATATTGTGAAATACATCGCGTTAAAGGTCATAAGATAGAAAAATGTCTGTGGCTTCGCCACTATATTCAAGACCTCATTGACAATGGGGAGATAGAGGTGGATAACCCTGGAAAAATAGAAACACCTAACGAGAAAATGGGGATTTATAAAGAACCATTCCCCAAGCATGATAAGTAAGAAAAGACAAAGCCAGATTGGGGAGAGTCATCCCAAAATTATAAAGATATGAATTACTTATATACCAAAAGAGAACAATTATTACGATTCACTTATCAGATGTATTTTCTCTCCTGCTGACTGTGTCAATACTATTTGGATCAAGGGAAAGGATCACTTACGGTAACAAGGTGTGCCCACCTCTTGATTCTAGAAATCTCTCCATTGACCCCACAAACCGGTAAATATAACCTTTTAGAACAACTTGAGAAGATGTCTGCTAAGATTTCAATCTTAGATCTTCTCAAGATATCCAATGTGCATAAGGACATTCGGTACCAAACTCTTCAGGGGTCGGGAGTGCCTTTAGAATTTGATCCTACACACCTTCAAGATGTGGTGGCAAAAATTACAACAAGTGAGCATCTCACTTTCAACCATAGGGAAATCCCTATCAAGAATCCTACACATAATCTTCCCTTATACATTGAGGTAGTTGTCACCCGTAGGAAAATCAAACGGGAGCTTATGGATAATGGTTATGGGTTGAACATCTACACACTTAAGTTTGTCAAACAATTGGGACATACGGAAGAATATATTGAGTCCCATATTATCACTATCATTGCATAAGACAACACAGAAAGAGAGTCAGTAGGCACCATCATGCTACCCATGGAGGTGGGCCCCACTTGTCATCAGACAAAGTTTCACGTCCTAGACTTAGAAATTCCATATAACATGCTTCTAGGATGACCATGGATTCATGCCATGTAGATGTACCATCAACGTTTCATCAATGCATCAAGTTGAAGCATGAGGGACACACGGTTACGATACTAGGAGATTCAGAGCCCTTTGCTCATTATAGAGCTCTCAATAGCTTTACACGAAAGGGTACATACGCATGTCCCTCTATAGATATAGTTGTCCCTCTCCAGTCTGAGGCCATGGAATCTTGGGTGGATTTAGATTCTCTTAGTTCTTGCGCTCATGGGGCATCTACTTCAACATCTCCATTTGATTCATGGGAGATGAAAATCCTGGAATATGGCTGTGGGGAGTATAATGTACAACAAGCGCTCTTGGTGTCAGATCTCTCTTTGTCACCCAAGACTAGAGGTTGACCCAACTACCGCTTCAGGAGACCTAGAGAGGAACACACTATTGGGTCATTCCTACCTGGAGGCTTGTTAGCTGAGGAGAAATTTCTTGATCCACCTACTACTTGGGTCCCTGAGGACACTCAACCATCCTGTTATCAAACCCTGGAATATGAAAAATCTAGTAGAATGATGTACTCCATGGGCTACAAAGGCCTAGGATGTGGGAGGAATGAACAAGGACAAAGAGAACCAATCCCTCTTCCTCATTTCAAAATAGAAAGATATGGCATTGGGATTCACCCTTACGGAGCACACCCCAATGATCAAGATGTGACTTGTTCTGAGTGTGAGGATAGCTCTGATTATCTAGATAGCGATACGGATTCCCATTGTAGCCAATATGAGGATCTGGCGCCCATAAACCTTTTCATGAATAACGTTGTCCTGACCATAACCCCCACTGAACCAACCCTTGGCCTTGTATACCCTTCCCTTGTTGAATTGGACCAACAATGTCACATGCCACTAGATTTATTCGAGAATGACAAGGCTATTGTAGAGTTCATGGGCATAAGGGATACAATCCCCATTGGAGATGACAAGAAAGGTTTCTTTATCGACTTAGACACTTGTGCCTACTTCGGTGAGGAGGCTAAACTTCATGGTCAGAAAATTTAAAGAAAAGTGAGGGAAAAAGTTCTAAAGAAAAGCCTTAGAAAAAATTGAAGTCCAAGTTGCATAGTGAATACCTCTTTGAGGCACTGGCTGAGAAACAAATAAGAAAATCAAAGGACAAACAAAGTGACCATGCCAAGGATGAAAATATTGTGGAGACATCCTTGGATGAAGATCTCAACCTTCCTCCTGAGCCTACATGTATGGAGGATTTATCAAAATTGATAGTTGAAGAAACCATTGATGTCAATATTGAGTACTGAAGAAAAGCCCAAGATAGTAAAAGTGGGAGAATCACTCTCGGCTAGAGAGCAAAAGACATTCACTATACTGCTATGAGAGTTTATTGATGTGTTCGCATGGTCTTACAAAGACATGCCTAGTCTAGACCCAACTTTGGTCATGTACAACCTTGTTGTGCACACAAATGCTAAACCTATCAAACAAAATCTCTAAAAGATGCACCCAAGAGTGGCCTTGTTGGTTAAAGAAGAGTTGGAAAGATTGTTTGTAGCAGGATTCATTAGACCAATTGATTATTCTAAATGGATATCAAACATTGTTCCTATCTAGAAGAAACCTATCGGTATTCAAATCTATATAGATTTTAGGGACATCAATAAAGCTTTCCCTAAAGATGATTTTCCATTACCCAACATTGACATGATTGTTGACTCAACAGCAGGATACGAAATGCTATCACTCATGGATGGATTTTTAGGATATAATCAAATTAAGATCGCTGAGGAGGACCAACACAAAACAAATTTTATGACTCCTTGGGGCACCTTCTACTATCAGGTGATGCCCTTTGGCCTTAATAATGAAGGATAAACTTATCGCGGCCATGATAGTGATTTTTCATGATATGATTCATGATATCATGGAAGACTACGTAGATGACATCCTGGGAAAATCCAAAACAAGAGAGGATCATCCAGTTATTTTGTGGCATATCTTTGAATGCCTACATGAATACAAAGGCAGGTTGAATCCAAAGAAGCGTGTCTTCGGTGTACTATCTAGGAAACTACTAGGCTTCATTGTGTCAAGACGAGGTATTGAGGTAGACCTGCTAAAGTGTCTACTATCACTGAAATGCCTCCACTTGAGAATATCAAGCAACTGTGTAGCTTGTAAGGGAAAATTCAAGCCATTTACCGCTTCATCTCCCAGCTTGCAGATAAATTTCACTCATTCACCCATTTGCTTAAAAATACATCACTTTCCTTTGGGGACCCAAGCAACAACAATCCTTTTCTTTTCTTAAACAAGACTAGCTAATCCACTGTCCTCATGCCTCCCACTGGGGAACCACTATTGCTCTATATTTCCACTACACAATTTGCTTTTGGTGTCTTTGCTCACCCAATACGACCTTAGCCATAAGGACAAAGCAATGTACTATCTCGATTCACACCCTCATCGTTTATGAGCTTAATTATCCTTAGATTGAAAAGGATTGCTTGGTCATTGTTTTTACCTTTTTAAAATTCACCATTACCTACTAAATACTAAGACCAAGCTCATATCCAAGGTCGACCCACTCAAGTATTTGGTGTCCAAACCCACCCTCACAGTAGAATGGATAATTGATCATTCTACTTAGTGAGTTTGACATAGAATTTGTCCATCAAAAATCAGTTAAAGGAAAAGTACTTGTAGACTAGCTAGCAAAAGCACCTTTGCAAAGCACAGAACCTTTAAGTCTGAGCTATCCGATGCATCCTTTCTCTACATTAAAGAATATATCGTGTGGTAGATACATTTTGATGGATCATTTACATTTCATGGTTCAGGTGCAGGAGTGGTCCTTATTACTCCTTCGGGTGATCCTATACCATAGGCTTTCCACCTGGCCTTCCCTTGCACGAACAACATTGCAGAATATGAGGCACTCATTACAGGGATGAAACTAGCCATCAAGTGGAATGTTCATCATGTTAAGGTTGTAGGTGATTCGCAGTTAATCATCAAACATGTTAATGATGAATATAAGGTTAAGGATGATAAGATCATACCTTACAAAAAGTTAGTGGAAACTCTAAAGGAGTATTTTGTGCGCATTACCTTTGAGAAAATCCCAAGAGCGTAGAATAGATCAGCAGATGCCATGGCAATGGTGGGATCTATGCTTCATATTCTGCTAGGGAACAATGATATGCCATTCTTCATAGAAAATCTATGCCAGCCCGCATATGACATGCCAGAATATTTTCTAGCTTGTGAGGTTGTTGGTCCCATTCCCTGTGGTATGAACCCATTTTCACCTATCTTAAGGACATCACATTCCCTCCCGATATCTCCCATTCTGAAAAGCAAAGCCTAATTTTCTAGATATCCCGTTACACCCTTTTGGGAGGTACACTTTATCGTTGTGGCTACAATGGGAATCTATTACGTTGTCTGGATGTGACAGAGTCAATCCAAGCAATCAAAGAAGTGCACAAAGGAGTGTGTGGAGCACATACAAATGGAATGGTCTTGGCTAAGAAACTATTGAGAGTAGGTTACTATTGTCCTACCATGGAAAATGATTGTTGCAATTATGTTAGAAAATGTGTTCTGTGCCAAAAGTATGGAAATTTCATCCATGCTCTATTGTAACCATTGCAACCTATCACTACCTTGTGGCCATTCTCCAAGTGGGGACTTGATCTAATAGGAAAACTTACTCCTACCTCATTTGATGGTCATACACATATCATCACAACCACATAATATTTTACAAAATGGGTGGAGGTCAGTCCCTTTAACCTATGTCACAGAGCACATATTTCTAAATTCATCATGAATCAAATTATTTACCGAGATGGTATTCCCAAGACCATTATTACGAGATAATGGGAAGTCATTTAAGAAAAAAATTGTGAAAGGTCTTTGCCAATGATTCCAAATTAGATTAAAATGGTCCACGCCATATTACCCTCAAGGTAATGGACAAGTGAGGCGACAAACAATACTTTGGTCGGATAATGGACAAGATGGTTAACAAAATTGGCCGAAACCGCACCTACAAATCCATCCAACCCTTTGGGCTTACCGAACATCCATTCACACTCCTACGGGTGCGACACCATATTCCCTAGTGTTTGGGACATAATCTATCATCCCTTTAGAGATCAAACTCCCATCCCTAATAATTTCTCTTCGGGACTATCTGGATAAGGATGAAGATTATCGAGTGGCAAGAATGGCTAAGTTAGAGCTCCTAGATGAGAGGAACATTCACGATCTTAATCACCTGAAAGTATATCAACATAGAGTCTTCAAAAACTACAACAAGAGAATCATCCCTCATCAATTTGAGGTTGGTGATTTAGTTATGAAGGAGAACCAGTTCAACACTAGAGCAGAGTGAGAAAAGAAAGGGAAGTTCGAACCACATTGGTTAGGACCCTATGTCATAGTTGCCAAGTACAGCACAGGAGCATACAAACTAGCTCACCCCAATGGTGAGGAGCTCTGGGAGCCTATGAACACCATGCATCTTAAGTGGTTATATTCTTGAACATGGCACCGTAAAATCAAAAATACAAAAAAATTAGAAAAAGAAAAAAGAAACCAGGTCATCCTCTTGTGAAAACCATGCAATTGTGGCACTTTGGACAAGTCCTTGGGTGAAAACCGGTTTTCGGTGCCTCAGGAGGATTCATTGTTCATAAAAATTTTGTATTAGGAGGGTAGGTGTCTTTGGCCTAGACTTGGTTCTACCTTTGAGATTCCTTATGCACACCATCTTGTCTAGCCTTGATTTAGATTTGCCTTCTTCTATTCATCTGTGAGGGGTGTGGTCTTTCATTATTTCCCATATTATGCTGGGGCAACTCAAAGACTCCACCATCCTGTTCATAAAGGATGTGGCTTCTGCCTTGTATATCCCCCCATCTAATGCTAGGGGCATCCACGCTTTCTTGGTTATCCACACATAGCTTTGGAAGACCGTTCAAAAACATAAAAACAATAGAAAATCGTTTAACGAAAACATAAAAACAATATAAAATTGTTTCGCAAACACCCTAAGCAAATAGAAATTTGATGCATGAAAACATATCTTACAAAAACATTTACTTGCATTGTCTTGTTTCCTTGCTTTGCTTGTTGCTTGTATGGTGTTTTTCATGCTTGCTTTTGAGTTGTTTGTTGCTTGGGCGTACTTTGTCAGGATTTATCTTTTCTTGCTTAGATTGGATTTATTCTTGCCGTGCATATTGTAATGTGTTTTTTCCTGTTAATAACACATGATGAATCATGATGTAGTGTGTTAATTCATTATGTTCTTTCTTAAGAATTTGGTTGTGTTTGTTACTTGTTAATAAAACATAGTGAATCATGGTGTATTGCATTAATTCCTGGTGTTCTTTGTTAGCATTTGGTTGTGTTTATTACATGTGCTTATTTTTGTTATCATTCACATCACATTACCATCATTATCATCACATCTAACATCATCTATAAACAAAATGCTAAGTTTTACATCATGCATGTATGCTAAGCTAATCATCACATATCGTATCGTCAATGGGGGCAAGAGGGGTTGTGCATAATAAAAATTTGTCCCCCACACCAATATCATCATATCATCCCGTCCATATACATCAAAGTAACACATGAGAAATACATTTGATATCATCTATAGATCTATCATCTAACATTCTAAACAAGCACATGTATATACATCAAACATCAGGATAACGTACATGCAAAATGTGGAATCTGATAACATCATAACAACATCCATAAGTGTTGAATCAAGAAAATAACATGCATCGAATCCAATGTAGGAAGCATGCCCACTCAAGATACTAAATATGATTCATGTCCCGTCGTCAATTAGTTCCCCATGAGTTTAAAGACAAAGAAAAAACCATCTATATGCATGTATCAAAAACAAAGACATACATCATCTCATAACCATGTGAGTCTGAGCCAAAACAAGGTAATCCTCATATATATATATATATATACACATGTGTGTGTCAAATATACATCTATATCAAAAATGGATACAAATTTGTGCTCTATATCAAAAATTCCTTCAGCTGAGGCATACAAAGGTGATACATCAATAATGCCTATGTACATACGTACAATGTCCTGATAAGTGCCCAATATAATACATCAGCGATACACAATGCCATTAAAAAGGGGCTTGTATATGAAAGAATCAAGCCTTCATCATGAGGCATCATCAAAAATACATGTATAACATCACTTTACATCAAAAATCAGCCTTCATAAGAGGCATACATACAAAAGAATCTGTACAAAAAAATGTGGCTATCAACCATAGCTCTCGCCATCGCTAGGGCTCCCGGATGCATCCTTTGGACGTCGGAACCACGGAGGTTGGGATGGTGTTGGTATCACCGGCTGCTCTGGTAGAGGTTGTATGGTGATCGATCCGGTGGAATGACCGGACCTTTGTGATCAAGAACCCGATGTAATGAACCCTAATAATCAGGGCAGCGCCACTCGCTACTTTGGTGGAACCATTCTATAATATGTAGTCCTATATAAGAGAGCCTCACCACCAAGCCTAGTGACATCGCGTATCGTCCGCATCTCTTGAGGCAAGTGCTACCTAGAGGTCGAGATCTTGCTCGCTCGTAAAATGGCCCAGTCCTGCTCACCTATCTAGCGAAATGGTCTCTCAATCCCTCTTTGTGGTCATCACCTGCAGCTTAGAGTGGGCCTGGTCCCTCTGTGCTAGTAAAGCCTGTGAACATGCATACACATGGTCTCTCTGTGTAACGACCATGCGCACCTGTGACTAGGACTGATGTAGGAGGCTCAATATATGTGCACCCCGCACTCACTGCCTCTCGATCTGCTCCGCCATGCACCATTGTCATCTCTTGGGCCAGCTTGGGCCTGAGCCTAATCCCGCCCTGATAAAAAGTCACAATGTGGGCTCGAGCCTCATCGCGCTCTGCTACAACTATCACGCACCAGCCTTGAGCCTCGTCTCTCTCTACTCTGGCCGCGTCTCTCTCGACTATGAGCTGTTGTACCTATACCTGTACTATGGTTGTCTACACCACTAGCTAGGAGGTTGTGTGTGCCTCAGGGACTGGTCCCTAAGGTACTCTAGACCCCTGCTCAAAAACCCTACCTCTAGGTGGCTGCATAGTTACCTATACTGGGCCCTATGGCCTCGGTCCCTGTGCCTATGGGGCACCCTATCCATCATGTGGGATCCCATCAAAAGGATCCTCTAGGTCTAGCCCCAATGCTATTGCTCTAGCCCTACGCTTTGCCCCATGCCATACCTCTACGGGCGGGTGAATACCTGCTACCCAAGCTACCTCTAGAATAGTAAGACACCAGGGTAACACTGTCACATACCATGCTACATAATCAGCTATAGTCCCTGGGTCTCTCACCGTTGTAATAAGTCCCATACCTGGGGGACCACCTATGTGAAACTAGCCCTATCTCGGTCGTCACAATCCGAGGCCCTATGGTCTGCCTCTCTGAGTCCCTGCGAGCATGCCGCGGATATCTGGTGAGACCCCTATACTCTGCCAGTGCTGCCGACACCTATCAACACAATACAACTCCATGATATAGTTGCATTAGCCTGCCAATAAGAAAGTGCTACACTAAGCACACAACAAGCTTTGTGGCATTCGCTAGCCACTTTGGAAGTGCCTGTATGGACGCCAAATGACGTCTATTACTGCTAGCTCATCAAACTCCCACCTATATCTGAATAGGCTACCAAGATGGCCACAAACATCTCCACCGGCTGCTACCCAAGCCATGTATGAGGGCTCCTTAGGATCTCGAATGTGGAAAGGGCCTACAGGGTGTCCAATAACAATATGATCCCATGACCATATCTGTAACAATGATTTTGGCCCCATGGTCTTCTAACCGTGGTATGTGATCAGGTGTAAATCCCAGTATAAATGGGCTAGTATACACTACCCCTAGTAATATCTCTCACCACTATAAATGCCATACACCAATGGCAGTAGTCCTCTCAGGAATGAAGTCCCTGTCTTATCAGTGAGTAAGAACCCACTGATAAGTGCCATGATATAGAGAGGTCCCCGATGCAATGTCGGTTAGAGATGCACTCATGTAAAGTAATAGTCATCTCGTCATGCAAGATGTCGTCGACACCGAATAGGGCACTACATGCTGCTCTAATCAACCCTGCATCTGAGCTATACTTGATCAATGTACCCATCATGGGCACGCATAGAATCTGCGCCAAACATCCTCAATGGTCACTATCATCTCCCCTGTGGGTAGTCTAAAAATGGAATCTCACTATGCCATCACTCAAGCTTAGCAATGTCAGGAGGTCAGTGATCTAGCAAAATAGATGGCACTCGAGCCATGGGGTGCAGCCCCACTTCCTCTAAAGCAATATCGCCATAACTCGGTAGTCACACCGGTGCATACTACCCTCTAACTTGGCAATCTGGGAGTGACACTCCCGTGTCTACAAAACTAGCAGTCGTCTCTACAAAATAACATGCCACTCATTAGTTTCTATCATTTCCTCTCAAAATTTATCTCATCTTTTAGGGTTAACCCAAAAATCCTGAAAATTCTTCTAAGTGTCATGTTTTTGGACACTTTTATATCCTTTTCTACCTTTTTTAGGGCACATGCGCTCCCTTTTGGACACATGCACCACGTTTCGATGCTTGCACTTGCACGCATGTGTTTTCTCGCAAGTGCGTGTGCCTATTTTGGGCACTGTATGCCCTTTTGGGCATGTGTGCCACCAAATTGGTGCTTGCGCATGGACACATGCACTTCTGTGTGTGTGTGCTAGCTTCTCCATGCCTGCACATTGCTTTTTGCATGTGTGCCCCATTCCTAGCATGTGCACGTGTGCGCACATGTGCTCGTGTGTGTGCATGCATGTGTGTGTGTGTGATTTATGTCCATGCGTATGCACACATTGGCTTGGCACCTGTGCCTTCAAAAGGATTCCTGCGTGCCCTATCCCATGCCTACGCCAACGCGCAGGTGTGCCTACAAATTTTCTACGCCTAAACGACCAAATTTAGAGCATTAATGACATAATTAAAGAGAAAGTTTTTGATACTCACAAAAGGGCCATCATCCACATGCCACTAGCACCCCGGATTGCATCCGCGCTCAAACGGTCTCGTGTGATCACCATAGTTCTCCTGACTATCAAAGCCTCACAGTAATTTTTTTAACTGATTAGTTCAAATGAATTACTCATGATGTTTTTATCTCCCTAGGGGGTATATTAACCTTTTTTACCGTTCGGAAGGTCGGGAGACCCGTTTGATCACCGTTTTCTCTATGTTCATTGTGGAATAATTATTTTTGTTTTATTTTTCACCGTGTGTTGGGAATTTTGCTGTCTGATACCCCTTTCATCTCCCTCGGGAAATTTTATTGTTCCCAGGTGATTTTTATTCTTCTTCCCACTCTCGTAAATAATTAT
The DNA here is from genome assembly GCA_018340775.1 of Taxus wallichiana var. yunnanensis. Taxonomy (NCBI): domain Eukaryota; kingdom Viridiplantae; phylum Streptophyta; class Pinopsida; order Cupressales; family Taxaceae; genus Taxus; species Taxus wallichiana. Next base: position 161,288,290 of record CM031243.1, on the reverse strand, counting down.
TTTTCAAATAATTATTTTTCTTAAATTTTCCACTTACCAAGGGCATTATTTGTCCTTTGTTTCTCCTTTCTTCCACCTAGGGCACTTTCTGTCACCCCTAGGCCATTCACCATGGTTTGGAAAGAAAAAACAATAAAAACAATATATATATATCAAAAATCCAAAAAGCAGGGCAAAAAAACCCTACAAAATGGTAACTTGCTTATTACAGCTAAAACTTGTATCTTGCGCATGGTATTTTCTCCATATCTTGTTAGTTTGTCTCACATCTTCCCTGATTAATACGACTTGTGAATCACCAAATTCACAAAGCTAGCTACTTGCTTCGTCTGTACTCTGGGGCACTTTTGCTGCCTAGTGTTGTTTTGTTGTGCACAAATGCTTTTCATGGACCCTGTGTCCATTCTCATTTCCCCTTGCATGTATCCTTGCTTGAGGCATCATTTTTAACCCTTGTTGTCAATCACAAACTTGTGGATCTCTTCATCACCGATAAAAAACATTTATACAACCTGTCTTGACCGTTGTTGGGTTGATATGTGCGTTCGTGCTTGTTTTCCACTGTTACATGAGCTTGTTTCCTTCTCATATTGCATTGCATTATTGTATGTTTCATGGAGTTGGTACTTTTAGCAATGGACAATTGTTCACAATATGGCTTTTCATGTCATTCTACCTTTTTCATATGCTTATATTTTTCGTAAGGAATGATGATGTAGTTCTATGGCAATATGATGACATCAAATTTGTTCCAAACAAATAGTGGCTAGAGGCTAAGCTCTTCTCTCCCCTCATCCATATTTCTTCTACATCACTTCCTTTTCACCCTTAATTTTCTCTCTCCTTGGGGCATCCTTCCTCGTCTCCACTCTTCTACCTATCTCTCATCTTTTTCGATTATTGATTGACTTCTTCCATCACCCCATCGACACTCGAGGGGGCACCTCTCCCTCCTACTAATTTTTCTTGAATCCCTTCAAATTTTTCTTCCATCTACTATCTTTGAAGTGGCGTCACTTACACCACCCCAAAGAGGGGGAAATGTAGACACCTATAATCATGCCTAAGTAATTTAAATACTTAAATTGCACTAATTATCTCCTTTCCTGTAAATTAATGACATATTGTCAAAAGCGCTCGTATTCCCTCTTGTTTTCATTAATTAATTACAATACGCTAATTGATTAAGTCACCTATCCAACTAACAACCTAATTAACGACCTTCCATTAATTAATCACCTCTTCTATCTAGATTAATTAATTATTATTAATTAATTAGTCTTCCCCTTCATTTAACTAGTAAATCAATGTTTAATTGATTTAATCCCCTTCTAATAGCCTAAATCATACTAACATTCCTCTAGTTAGCTTCTATAAGCTTACATCCACCTATTAGTTAATCACATTTGATTAATTAAGGCACCCCCCAACTCCCATGACTTGCTAAGCATAAATTAAACCCTTCTAAAGTAAGGTTACCTTTAATAAAGCAACCTTATCCATACCTAATTATGTTTTACCTTTATCTCACATTCATAAGGATGTGTTGAATCCTTTATCCTTTGGGCTATATAAAGAGCCCTCCTCCTACCTTTATACCTACACCTAATTCCCTTGAGAAAGAAAAGGAAAGCACATAGTCTTGCACTAAAAGCCTTTTGCCATTCTCAAGCCCCTCCACCATCCATCTTGAAGAGATAAGCCTCACACCCAAGTATCCATGAGGGATCAAAGCAAACAATATTTTTGATTTCCATTGGACTACATAGGTCCACTTAATTTAATTAGGCAATTAGAAGAATAGAGTTCTTGATTTGCATTATGCTTGATTTCATTATTTCAAAGTTATGATGCTAATGTAGGCCTTTTCATTTCTTTATCTTGATGGCACTTTATTCTTGTTTCTAGCTAGGTTATGGAACTATTTTAGGTGGTAGTTTCTTGGTTTGAATCTAACCTAGGAAAGAATAAGTGTACACACTCCAAAAATAGTCAAGGCTTTAATTCCCTTCTTTTGAGCTAGCTGAATTCCTTGCATAAGGGCCTCATATTCAATAACATTATTAGTGCAACTAAATTGTAACCAAAAAGATGAGAAGTACTTATCTCCTTCTAGAGAAATTAGCATGACACCAGCACTAGATCCATTCTTACTCCTCGAGCCATCAAAGAACAATTGCCACAGTCCTTTAGAATTGCTTTGTGTTTTGACAAGTTGTGGTATGATCGTACCTTCTTCATGAATGCAATATGTACCCAATCCCATCTCTTCTAAAAACAAAAACCAACTTCTTCTTCTACTAATTCCTTATCATAGTGATCATACGATGATATACACTTACCTCATCCAACACAATATCAGGGACTTCTTCCACAAGAGTGGTTAGTTTGTGATCAACAACTTCTTCCTCTCGATCATGGATGGTATAATTCCCATTTATAGGACTAGCGGTATAGGGCTTCACATGTTTATGAAAAATTGGCTCCACCTTTATATTCACTTTAGTTCCGTATTAATTCCTAATGAAACTAATCAGCTAATAGGTAACCGTCCATCTTGGTAGTGAAATATCATGATAGGAAAATGGCGAAGAGAGGAGGAAGATCGATGACCAATATGTTTTGTGTGAATGACAATTTGGGACATGCATGGATTGTAATCTAGATTCCTTTGATGACGTCGAAGGTATAAAATGCTATACCATCCAACTAAAAAAATCCTCTAAATATTGGTGTATATTGTATTCCGAACATGTCTATAATTTTCTTAGGCATAACTGAGATACTGGCACCAGAATCGATCATGTAATTATGTACCAAATGATCACCAATGATTGGGGAAATAATATGGTGGTGGTTTATTTACCTTAGGAATAATTTTCCCTTCTGGTTAACACAAACTCATAGTAGTTTCTACCCCACGACACGATGATCCGTTAGTTGTACTAAAACTTTTCAGAGCCTCTTGAAACAAGTTTCTTTGAGAAGGAATTGAGAGTGTGTCCCACATGGTAACACTCAGGTTGGTCTTCTTCATTTTTTCTATAATACTAAAAGGAATTTATCCTACTTTTCTAATATTTATTTGGACGTTATATTCCTCTTTTGGAAAGTGCTTGTTGGGTACGGTGATGCCTGAAGAACATTTTTTCCTTTTAGCTTGGCTAACATGTGTTTTTTTGGTAGTTTCTTTCATGCATCTTTATCAACCACCACTTGTGGCTGAGGTTGTGAAGTTGATGCTTGATCAGATTTGGAAGGTTGAGATTCCATTGCTATATATTTGGAACAAGTGTTTGTGGCCATTGATGAAGAATATGTGTTCACCCACAAAGTCTTTTTTGCTTGCTAATTTAGCAAAGTGGTTTCCTCAGGGGCCTATGGTTGATCTACTACTTCCTACATAGATGAAATTTCCATTGACTCTGGTGGAGAAAATACACTTTGAACCATAAGGGCCTAAATAAGAAATCCATTGGGGATTTTTTTATTTTGGGGTTGAGAACAAGGATAACACCATTCGTAGTATTGAACTAGATTATTCTAGATAGGTACAAGGGATCTGGAAGAGCTAGCAATAAGAGGATTCCTAAAGTTCAAAGGATTGAAATTCTCAACTTGATTTGTAACTTGATTTTTGATTGATTATTTCCTTGAAAAGGTGGATGATTAACCTAATACTTATTGATTTTGTGGTTGGTATGGATGGTTGTAGTGAAATTGTTTCCTCTTGAGTGCTACGAGCTCATTCCCAAAAGTTTACTGATAGTGAATTGAATTAAAATAGATCATTTGAAGGGAAGGGGTAGATTGAACTAGTTTCTTGGAAGATGTTAGAATATAAGAAATGGTAGGCTGAGTGTTTTTAAGATCTGGAGATAATGACATTGATGGTCATGGAGCTATCTCTCCAGTCTGAATCAAGGAATTCTCCACTCTTATGGAAACTTCGTAGGAATCATGTAGTGTAGTCCCTCCTATCAATTAGATCATAATTTCTAAATCACTATTTGAGGCTCACAAATAATATAAGAATACATTATTTGGAGAAGAATTTATGAGTGCTAGAATTGTATTCCAAGTCTTTTGGAATCAGAAGTTGAAATCACTCATGTACTCTTGAGGATCTCTCTTTATGGTAGTGAGTTGTTCCATGAGTGACAGGTGGTCACTCTTGTCTTCAAATTGTTTACAGAGCTTCTCCCCAACTCATCCCAAGTGGTTATAGTACTATCCTCTAACCCACGAAACCATTGAGTTCTTTTCCCTTGAAGGAAGTAACAAGGAGTCTGACCGCAATGTTGTCTTCTATAACATTATGTACTACAAAAATGCTAGCCACATCAAGAATATGTTCCACAGGAGTAATATGAGTTTCCCCTATGTAAAAGGGTAGAATTTTGAGTGTAGCAATAGGTATAGGATCCCATTGGGCTAATAGAAGAGGGCTTCCTATATTGAATGTAGGAAACACTTGGTTCCTTTCCATTCTACCAAGAGGTTGATTGTTCCTAGGTGGAGGGAACCTTCTGTAAGGAGGATTAAATGACCTCTACATGGTGACATTGCTGTAACTGGTGATGTTGAAATGCCTCTTCTTCTTCTTGGAGGAGACACGATAAATTAATATGCTGATAATTTCCTTCTCATCTCATAGAAGCTCTTATCTAAATTCTTCACATATGTTAACACACTGAGATACAAAATCCAGATATATGGAGTCACCAGGTACTTTGATTCATGCAAGTATGAAGAGAAGTACCAACTCTTGTCCCACCGGGCATGCCAAAAATTGTTATCGCCAAATCACTGCACCCCCAAATGGCCAGAATGTGAACATGACGTTCAGTGTGATTGGGTAACATGGGATCACCTCTCAAGCTGTGGGACTTGGCTTGAGGTGAACCTCCGAGAGAAGGCCGAATTCCTCTTCCTAAACTAAACACAACACTACTTCTAATGAAATAAAATAACTAACTAGACCTATGCTAACATTTTCATGGGAGTAAGGGGAGAGATTTGCAAGAAATAAAACCTATACTAGAAGTGGTGATGCACCAAGAAAGGGTGTTGCTAGACAATTTTTCAGTTTTCCAGTGAAGGAAGATGAAAATGAGAAGGATGAACAAGCACCACAACTCAACCACATACAAAGCTTCACTCCTAGATAAGCACAAAACTCCTAAAACTTACAATGGAAACTTGAAGTTGCATAATATACCTGCATACATGAGAAAGGCACAAAGAAGTAGCTAGAATGATGAAAGGACCAATAATTAGTCACAATTTTTTTATTACTTCAATCACGTGCACAATGCATCATTACATGAGGAAGAGGAAAATTTTTCCATTACAATGTTGGAAAAGAGGCTTGAAAGTCCCCACAATCCATAAAACTTGTAGAAAGAGAGAGGAATTTAGAAAATATGTCCAACTGTTGGAATGAGCTTTCCACTTACATTTATAGAAAACCCTATGAGAGAAGAGAGGAGAAATCATAAATTATTTGCCTAAAATGAAGGCACATGATGGTCAACATTAATTATAGAATTAGTTGCACCACTTAGGAACATTCCATCATGTCTCACTAATGCAAGGTTTGGACTTATCCATTTATTTAATTAAAAGAATATTTAAATAATAAAATATCATTTTATTAAAATATTTTAATAAAAATATTAATTTAATAATTTTGGGTGGGACCCTCTTTTAGGATTGGTTTGCACTAAAGGGGGGCCTCGAGAGAAAATCCAACTTTGTGGTTGGTTCACTTGCCAAATCACCGAGTTGGTCAATGAGCTCTTCATGCTCCACCAACTATTGAATCCATGAGTTACCTCCAACTTATCCCACAAACTTTCTTTGAGCTATTCCCCTTGTAATCTCCTTTGACCATTGAATTCTATGAGATCATCTCAATGCATGGCTCAACTCCTTTCTCTTAAAGATTTTTTGGCGAGTGAATCACCTTCGACTCAGACCATCCCAAGTCATATCCCAAGCATCATGTCAACTGAGATACTTTATGTATTCCTCCAAGCATCAATTTCATATGAACAACACGAGCCATTTCTATGACTCGCTGAACCAACATCAAGTTGGTCACTACCCGATTGAGCCAACTCCACGTATTGTTCCATTTTATAACGACTTGGCTCACTTGTCTCCTGGTTGACTCATCCACACATAGAAATCTATCTCCATCCTAACTCGACCTTGTGGATTTCCTCATCCTTCAAGACAAGATCATCTTCATATTTTTCATGCATCATACTAGCTCCTACAAGTGGTTTCCTTGAAGCTCAAGCTCCCAATGGTTTGCAAGCTAGCATTCTATTGTGTATTGGCCAATCATGCTCAAGCTCCACATACAAACTCACCATCAAGCAACTCGGCCTCATTCTACCTTATTCGGTCCAACCATCATAGGATCACTTGATGCAATGAACATTCCACTAAATCATCCATCATTAAAGCTCAGCGTTGACTCACAATTGACTCGGCCGTGCCAAAATGTCTCGGGCTCCATCGGTCATTGAGTTGTCGAGCTATATTCCCACGAGATTAACAAACATATTTTATTGTTGCTAAATTAGGCTAACTCGGTCTTGATTCCTATTTAGTTAGAACTTCCTATTAACTTCACTAATATTCCTTTCTCTTTCCCACTCTACACTAATCTTGAATGCATTCAACTTATGCGATTCACACACCAATAGAGATTTTACACAAACCTCGGCTTATCTCATTGTTTGGCTGCCAAGTTAGTTCTCCAAACCCAGACCAAGCTCCTCCATTGCTGAGCCATTCTATGCATCGAGTTCACTCCAATATATTCCCCTTGGCACTTGACTCCTCTTCTTGATTCAGATTTTTCATTATGCACCGATTTTGTGTTGCAAGCTTGATCAAGCTCTTCTTTACGTCCATCTTCCAAGTTTGACATCTCTCCATCAAGCCACTAAGTCACTTGCTCATCCTTAACTTAAAAGTGCATGTTCACTAAGTGGCTCAATCTCAACTTGACTCCACCCGAGTCATCTCCTCCTATTTACTTGAACAAGCTTCTCCCTTGTGCCAATGTTCATTCTTCCTAATGGGATCATTATCCCTACAACTCACCTATATTTTGTGCTACATTAAAGGAATCATGGTCCATAGGATTCATCAGATGACTGGGTATCACTCCATCTTGTACGTTCCATCATGTCATCAGGATTAAATGAACTAATAATCTTGGAGAATAACTCAGTGGTTGTTCTACGTGCATCCACTAAATGAATTGGCCCATGACTTGGTAAAATCGGAGATTAGCTCCAATTTTCCTTGATGGTTCCTCGTGATGGATAATTTAGCCTAGGATCCCAAACATTGTCTTGCCATGTTTTTGTTGGTATGAATTTCATACCACAAAAGACCACATCCTCGAAAACTTAGCCAAAATTCCCCCATTAGCCGTGATATTTCGAAACTCCCCGAGTGAGGAATGCACTTTGGCCCACCATAATTTCATCTCCACTTGGCCATGGGACTTTGAAATTCCCGAACCTTGGCCTCAACTCATATTTTCCCCATAGAGTTGGCATGGCTATCCTGAGTTTTCATATGTCCTTCTGCATAACAAACTCACCCCGAGATATCTCCTTATTCGACCGCCAAGCTCTGCGAGCCTTTTTTCTTGAATCCAATTGGTTCTCCTTACTACATGCTGATATCAATCTGTTCCTTCGACATGAGCTCCATGTTTGATACCTCCATGCCTATGCCAACTCATTTATGCTATGATCAAGATGACTCCATCTCTCCGAACACTTCGATTAAAGCTCCAAACACCCTATGAGCCTATTATTCCATTAATCCCACGAGATCTTCTCCTTCACCGTGTATCCTAAAATGAGCTATTTTATTCTTGTTTCATTTGTGAACATGTTCATTATGTTCGGGTTGAGCCGCTTGCCTTTTATCAACGTGAAGATCATAGCTCACAGAGGAAAGTTCTAGCTCGACTTAGTGATGATTGATCGAATCAATGTTGAGCCCTCTTTTTGATCTCACAAGCCCACTGGAATGGATCAACCTACATCATTTGCACCATGAGTTTGTTGATGAGAGCTTTTTGAGATTTTCTCTTTGATGAATCGCTGCTTATTAAATTCCTGGAGAAATTTCTTCTCCCTTTGGACTGGATCTCTTCATGGCCCAACAAAACAAATCAATCTCCTTTTTAGCCACTCAAGCTAGTTGGATTCATCATTGAGATTCAAGCTATCTTGCCCCAATGAACTATACCTCTAACTCCTCATTGTCCCCTTTGCTCATGTAATCGAGTTAATTCTGCATGAGCTGGTCCATCAATCTCCTAGTGCCTTGCTATGAGAAACTCACTTGGTACTTCCTCGAGCCATGTATTAACCCTATGGTTCACATGATAAATTTAACTCACCTTGTTGAGTTGGTCCTTTATGAGCCCTTTTTATAAACTTCTAGTGCAATGACGAGCCCGAACTATTACTTATGACAACCGAGCCATGTAGGAACTTGATTAACATTAATCAACCTTCCAATGAGCTCGAACCCATTTTGAAATGTTTCATTGTGTTCTCCTTCCAACCTTACAAGATCGTACCCCAACACACTCCTAACTCACCAAGTAGATCACTGAGCTACTCAACGAGCCATTTTAAGCTCATACCCCACTTGACCCTAGAAATCGGATTTTAATCTCAATTTTGATTGTCTTAGGCTCTTTCTTGAAACCAAAGAGTCATGAGAACATAGAGAGATCCCTTAAAAATGATTTTTGATTTTTATTAGTTTTTGTTCGTATTTACTATAGATAGACCCACTAAAACCACTTTGTTACTATAAGCAAATATTAAGCCTCCAAAACCTTGAAAAAGGAAGAATAACTCAAGATGACTCTAAAATTACCCAGAATGTCATAAATGTTCCTCAAATGTAAAATTCACCCAAAATAATCTGGAATTCTCATGAAGAATATTGTGGTCTCAAGTTTCAATAGGCTCTCGTTGTCCATTTTTTCCCTAAGGGGACAAAATGGATAATAGTATATAGTAGTAAAGGTCAATGTGGAGAAGGAGGCTATAATGTTGGTAACAAGGACAAAGAGTGCTTCATATTTCCAAATGATTGTTAACATTCTTTGGTCCATTCTAGTTTAGTATATTTTTAAAGGAGACTATTTATGACATGAGTGTGATAGGTAAAATCGGGGACAAATCATCAGATTTCCCCAAGTTTTTGAGGAAAGTGTGTATGTATGCTATGGAGGATGGTCGTGGCATGTCGAGAATAGATTTAATATTTATTGGATCAACATCGCTACCATGCTTATAAAATAATAATCCTAGGTGTTTACCTTGTGTCACCTATAATACACATTTTTGGGATTGAGGTGAACTTTATATTTGTGAAGGCATCCTAAGGAAATTTCTAAGTCATGAGTGTGATCATTAGTGCATCAATATTTGACAAGTAGATCATCAACATAGACTTTGACTATTTTATGTATGAGATCATGAAATATGTCTACCATGGAACGTTGATATGTTACATTGGAATTTTTGAATCCAAAGGGAATTTTTACATAACAATAGGTGTCCCATTTTGTAGTGAAGGTAGACTTGTGATAATATTTGGGAGCAATATGAATTTGGTTTTATCCTGAGAACCCATATATGAGAGATAGCATTTTGTACTATGTTGTGGCATCAACAATGAATTCAATGGAGGGTAAAGGAAAGTTATCCTTAGGACAAATGAGGTTAAGGTTTCTAAAGTCAATGCAAATATGGATAGTTGAGGTGGCCTTCTCTTGAATCGATATAATATTGGACACTTATTCAGAATAGTCCATCGTACAAATGCATTTAGTGTCTAAGATTTTGATGATTTATTTATGACATAAATCTATGATGTTGGGAGGGAAATTCCTTATCTTTTTCGAAATGGGAGTGGCATCGAGATTGGTGATGATCTCATGGGATATTATTTTTGGATCAATACTAGGCATATCAACATATCCCAATGTAAATATATCCTTATAGTTTTGTAAGATTTCTATCTGACGATCACTTAAGTGAGGAATGAAATCATCAAAAATGATGATGTGCGAGGATCAACATCAAGATGTATACTAATGGCTGATTTGGCCAACATAACATTGCCATCTTGGAAATGATATGGGCTTTGGGTAAGTTGGCTACTTCATCCCGACTAGGATAGATAGTAGAAACATAATCGTCAAAGTGCATAGGTGTCTTAGAGAAGTTTCCTAACTTATGATGATGTTGAGGGAGTTTATCTTCTCGGAATATAAGAGTTCTAGAATAACCTTATCATTGTCTAGCGTAGGAGAGGCCTATGATATATTATATCGATTTATAGGCCTATGTATCACCTACCATCTCTATGTTTCCTAGAGATGGTTTTTCATACATCTAATACCCTAACATCTAAGGTGACCTCTTTGGGTGCGTAATCACCAATTTCCATGCCGGAGCACCAACACCACTATTGAGTAAAAATGTTGACTTAGAAGTCGACATGGGTTGTGGATTTTTTCTAGAGTGTGACACGAAGTATAGTCATATATTTACTAAAGGTCCGAGTGAGTATCGAGGAGTGGTGGAATAATAGTAGGGATGTAAGGAAGTGTCTCCTCATCATCATCCTCACTATTGCTAGTATCAAATATAGGGGACTCATAAGATGCGTTGATGGAATTATATTTTAGTCGAGAAGACCATATTTTAGATAAGGAATGTTGGTAGTGTAATACCTCCAAGTTCCTATACTCAAATTGTGAAATAATGTAATATTCATCAAAGGAAATCCATTTTCCTTTAATATCAAGCCCCTCCTCCTTAGCTGAAACACTAATCTTGCTAAAATATCTAGGTGAAAGGGGAGGGTGATTAGAAAAGAGTTGTGAAAACCATATCTTGTTTCATTCTAAGTGGATTGAGAATGAGGCATCGCTCATTGTATCCTCCATATCTCATTTAAGGTAGAAATTGATCTCAAGGTAGAAGAACCGAAGGTAATCGATTACAATATCATCGAGTAACCTTTTTTTGTTGACTATGTTTTGGAGATCATTAGGTTCATCTTCATCAGAATATGATAATGTAATTTGGATTTTAGACCTAATATCAAAGAACTTTGGGAAGGGAGTACTTGGATATTAGGAGTAGTTAACTTTAGAAAAGACTCATTAGGAAATCGAACTGGGGTATCCCAAAGATTTAGATCAATATCATGGCTAAAGAATTGGTTTTTATGGATGAATTTAATACATTTCTACTGGATGATGTGACTATGCACATGTGATGTGTCCATGGTCGGACTAATAAGAGGTTGCGGGAGAGAGGATGCTCTCGAACCATAAGATTAGTGGGGAATATTTTGGATCTAACCGTGATGGGTAGTAAGATACATCCTATGGATTTTTCTTACATTTTATAAATCCATGACAAGTCAAGTGAGTAGGATTGATGTCACCGATAGAATAATTGAGGCTATTGATGAGGGAGAATAATGCTAAGTTAATTCCCAATCCCTCATCCAAGAGGACCCTACGTACTTGTGTAACATGTATAATAACACTAATGAGTAAGGGTGGGTCATCCACATGAAATAGGACCTCATTAGTAATTATGTCATCCTCTACAAACTCCAAGGCTAAGCAACCTAGACATGAGTGTTGTAAGGATGATCCTGTAGTTTCTATGTGATGAATTTATAGATTTGGGGATGTGGTGGGAATATTGGGGAAAAAAAAAGGATCTTCAAATATTTAAAACTATTAGAGGATAAAATTTTTATGCAAAGCTGAGGTACACATGAGTTCCATAAAGGTTATTTTTCATGTAAGGGAATTTAGCTCATCTAAAAGTTCCAACTAGGCTTGGAATAACTTCCATAATGATACCACAATGGTGGTACAATGGAAGACGTAACCATATGTGATGATGGTTTATTTGAAGCTATATTTTCAGAAGAAGGTGGGATATAATATTTACTTGGTAATTCTTGTGATGCCATGGGTGGAGGCTTGATTTTGGGAGAAGGATCTGCCCTTTGTGGGTATTAGGAAGTATCAAGCAGTGGTGGATTATCAAATGATTCCTTTAGTTTGATAACAATATATTTATGGGTAGGTTTATGTCTATAGTTCACATTAGACACATTGATATATTGGGAATCTAAGATACATTGATTGTATGAAGGTTCTATATTACCCATGACATTTTTCATTGAGATTTTATGACCATTATTTTGACGTTTGGAGTGAGTTTTTCTAAGGATTAATACTTCTCATAACACTCTTTTATAATGGTAGTGTAATTGAAATAAGAACCATGGAAGATGTAGAGTTCTACCCTCTTAAGGTCCTTACAATCACTATGAGAATGTCCTATAATGGCATGCCACCAACAGAATAGATCACCTCTAAAGTTAGGCAAGGCTGTTTCAAAATGGGAACTATTCTTGGAGTGGGAAACATTTGGAGAAGTTCAGAATGAGATAAATGAGTATGAGGAGGGGAAATGAGAATCCTAATGTCATCCTACTTCTTTTTCCCTTGGAGGATTCGAAGGGCTGATTACATGCGTTGTTATTTTAAGATTAAGAAAGGAATTAGAAGTGTATAGGAATTCACACATGAGATAATATTGTATTTTTATTATTCTAGGGATTCTTCCAATGTGTTGGGAGAGAAGGACCTGAATTTATATTGGAGAGTAGGTGTAAGGTCCTTAAGAAATATTTGGCATAGGATTTGATTATCAAGATAGTAATTGGCTTGTATGGAAAGTTTTTTTCACTTCTTGATGAATCCTTAGGTAGATTTGCTATCCCCCTACTTAAGGTTTATGAATATTTATGAAGTGTTTTCAGGAAGGTCTTATTGCTGAAATTTATAAATGATATCTTTAACTAATACTTCTAAATAAGCTATCAATTTGGGAGGAATTTGGTTATACCGTTCTAATGCCTCACCAATGAAAGTAATTTCTAAAAGCTTAGCAGTTTCGTAGGTGTTTTTATGGATCCATTATTTATAGATATTTCCAAAGGTATTAAGATAAAGGGCTAGATCCAAAGAGCCATCATAAGATATGGTAGGGAAAGTCTCTCCCAAGTCCATGGAAACAATGTATGAAGATAAAGGTTCATTTTGGATAGTTTACAACATCTTTCTGCAAATTGGTGGAGGAGGAATAGGATTCCCTTTAGCATCCATCAAAAAGGGGAGTGTAAGAAGGAAATATATGAGCCATATTTTGAGATGATATCTGTAACATATGATTTTTCATTTGGATCATGCTTGTTATGGTGGTACCTTGGGATTAGACTATCTAATCTAGGAGATTAACTATTACTATGTTAGGATCCATAGAAGAAGAATGGATTTTTTTTTAGGTGCTTCTTCTTGATTGCCATGTTCATTAGTATGATTTTTAGGATATTTATTCTAATCGGTATTACGAGGATTATAATCATGCTATGGTAATCCCTATTTAATTTAGGGCATGGCCATCTCTATGTCATGTGTAGATATATTTTGAAAATATCCATCCATGTTAGGAGTAACATACTCATTTTTGTTGAGATTCTTAATAATGGATCTAGGATCTATTTTCTCAATCTCAACCACATTAAATTTTACTACACGAAACTAGTATAATTGATCCGAGGGAAAAGGTTGGGGCACAAGAGTTTCACGGGTGAGATTGGGGTGATTAGGAAGATTAATGCTTGTAGGATGAAAACTAGAACACTTAGGAGCATGGAGAGGAGATGTAGGCACAAAGGAATATCCCATAGATAATTTTAGAGGGTTCAATTGTGCCAAAAATATCCTTAGAGGTGACATCTTTGTAACTTGGAAGTTGAAAACAAAGATTTGGACATATATAATTTAGATAGATACAACCTTGTAGAATGTTTACATAGGGGATGATGGTGTTAAGGACCGGATACAAAGAAGAATGGAAAGAATCGGACCTACCAGAGATCTTGAATAGGGTCGATGGTGTCTAGGAAGAACAAAAATATAAATAGAAAATATTAGACTCTGTAATAGTGTTTGCATATGGGCTGAAGGCATCTGAAGTAGGTGTGAAAAAATAGAGAGAATCAACCCTAGGGATGGTGTACTGTGGAAACATATTCTTAGAGTTTTTAGGGTTTTAAAATCTTAAATGAATCCAAATTTGAATATGGGTGATTTTAACGAGTTGTGCTCAATCAAAAGGTATGTAGGATTCACACCGGTTCACTAGGTATGTATGAAAATCCAAATATGTGTTTTAATCACTTACAATCCTAAATAATCTATTCTATAAGGACATGAAGGAAATGAGTAGAAGGCACACATGAACCGACATGCATTAGGTATATTTAAAGGGGCTACAACGAGACTTAGGATCACATATCTAGAGGTAAGTACTCCCTACACTAGGTCAACCTAGGGTTTCCAAGGCTCGTAGTCAGAGATAGGAGAGAACCCTACTAATATATCAATGATTGGGTGAGGAGAGGTATGGATCAATGATAGGTGTGCATAATATGACTAAAATGAAAGTAATGTAGAGCTAAGGATATTATCATAAATAAGAGTAATATGTTAGCTAACATCAAAACATATGTAATACTAAGCTAACATAGAAAAATGAGGGAAGAATATGAAATTATCTATGAAAAATGATAAAATATGGTTAGAGAACTCGGTTTGTACACCTGTAAGATGGTCAATGATGCATTTATCTCTCTAGAGAAGTAACACACATAGAGAGTGAATTGTTACTAAGTGGAGAAGGGAAACACCATTCATGTCCTAAACTCGGTATAGGTGACTTAATAGTGCAAACAAACCATCCAAGAAGGACTTGCCAATCTAATCCAAGGAAATAGAAGATGAACCAAGAGATAAGTGAGAATATGAAAAAAATGGCACAAAAGAGCAGAGCAAATGATAGTTTAGATGATTTTGGATTCATTCCTTATGATGTTAATGTGAGGTGTGTATATATAGGGTGTCATCTCCCATGGGTGATGACATCGGCCAAGGGAAATATAACACCGACACCATCACCCACGGGCGATGACATCGGCCAAAGGTGGTAGAATGAAGTAGTGTGTCATGAAAAGTGAAAGAAAGGTGTCGTAGATCATGGACACAAATAAAAAAGGTGTAAAGTGGTGAGATGAAGGAATAAGCTATGAATGTAATGTGTGTGATACTTAAGGGGACCTACAATGAAAACTAATTCCAAGACTAAATAGTGACACTCTATCTGTGCACTATCTCTAACCCATATTAGTTACATGAATAACCATTCCCAATTCCTAGCAGGCCCCTTAAGGCACTCACTCAAGAAATAGATGCATCAATGACCCATATATGCACAAGGAAATTATTACTAACATGTATGAAAGATGAAAAGTGAAACATTAGGTATATACAAACATTAGGACAAATCATCACCCAATGAAACATGATTCTTGGTGGGCGTGTTGCTGATTGTGAAGAACTAGCCCTTCTTTCCATCCATGTGTTGGGTAGCTTCGAGTAAGTGTACCGGATAACACTTTAATATGTGGATTTTGTTTTGATTGGAAAATACACAAGAATTCTCCATCATCTGAGTTATCTTCTTGTTCAACAATATTACCTTTTTATTCAGTTTCTTCCTCAAGTTCCCATTTCCTCCCTTGTTCATTATTATTTTTATTGCTGATGACATTGTTGGTTATTCAGATTCATGTTTCTCAATGATACCTTATGGAATGTATTTTACTAACCATATTTCAATTCATGGCCTTTCGTGCCACAAATCAATTATTTTTTCTACTTTTTTTCCCCTTGTTGATTATTTTACTTTAGGGATTTATCGGAAGACTAAATTTTTTTATTCCCTCTTTGATGAGAAGTTGGAGCTTGTTCTTCTAGATATTTTTCGTATGGAAATATTTTTTCTATTGTAAAATATTCAATAACCTTTCAAAAGTTAGTGTTTGACCCATTACATTCAACATGGTCACAAATATCCTATATGAGGGAGGTAAAGCTTTAAAGATGTCATTTCCACTTCTAGTTCCTAGATTTATGCCCTCAATGTCACAATATGCCTTAGAAAGGCCATAACTTTCTAGCCATTTTTCAGTTTGAGACAATGTAGCTGACTTTGGGGGTGTAAAATTTTGTTTATATATTTGGCCTTATAGATTGTGCTTATTTTATCTAGTGCTTATTTGGATGTTCCGGCATCACCAATGTGGGGTTGTACCTAATCGAACTTGTAAATAATATGATCAACTCGCCTTTTGACTATATTAATCAAATTACCATTGCGTAGCAAAATATTTTTCATATGAACTAAAATACCGTCCACTACACTCTAGATGTATGCAAATTCAAGTTGATTCCTTATTTTTGTCTTCCATGCAACATAATTATCACCACGTAGGAGTTGGGAGTTAGGAGCAAAAAACTTGGGAGCATTGTTGGCCATTATGGGAGAGTTACAAGTAATAACAACTAGTTTCCCATATAAATGGCTTATCGGTCCAAATTTTATTAAAATACACTTTGAAAAAAATAGGCTAGCTCCCTTTCCCCAATAAAATGAATTTAAGGAAATTTTCTAAAGATTTTTGGGAACTTTGGCCTCTTGAATGACCCCTATTTATAATTGGAAAAAAATTAATTTTTTGTTTTGCACAATATTTTGTAAAAAATAATATATATTGTAATTCAATTTTAATCCCAATTAGGCATTTTACATCTAATGAATTTAGAGGATGTTTAAGTATCTTGATAAAGGTTTAAATATTGTGTGTACGCTATATTTTAGTGGGCCTTTACTAAAAATTTGTAAGCCCAAGATTTGGATTTTTAGTGTGAAGAGGGGGTTTTGAACCCTTAACCCCTATATTGTAAGCACCCTATCAAAATGACCTTTACCAACTTTGTGACCTAGCCTCTTACAAAAGTATGTGGGAAAATTTGTATTCAATTTTTAAACCCAATGAATGCCTTTAAAAATAATTCCTACCTTTGTGCCATCTAGTTTCCACATGGCTCATGGATTTGGGTGGAGGTTTTTTTAAGGTTAAAACATCTTTTATTTTTGTTATATCATTTGCCACGATCCCTTTTTGCAAAATTTTCTTGGCTAATGTTTATTTTCCTGAAATTTTTTTATTTGTGTATCCATTTTAGCTTTTATCTTGGAATGGTTGTATGCAATTTTGATGATGGAGAAGATGGAGTTTTTTGTTGTAAACATGTGTACAAGAAGCCATTTTGAGCCTCAATGATGAACAAATTATTTTTATGATCACATCTTGTATGATCACCATTTTAGGATTCAACACTTCAAATTTCCATTGATATGCCATTGGGGATATGATATGATTCTTGGGGTAGGGGAGCGAAGATCCTCATAACTCTATAAGAAAACAACTTTGCAGAGATATATTTGATTTACCCTCATCATTTGGAGGAAGAATATTGAAGTCATGGATCATCGAAATACCTCTAACTCAGTCACACCATGTCCAAGACACCTTTCCAATTTAACTCACCTATGAAAATTAGATCACCTCTTAAAAACTACTTGGGATAGGTACAACTAATGAGATCGATATGGAGATGGGTGAAATATAAATATTGGAGTTCACGAAATGGGATATATAGGATATTAGTTTAGTATGGAGCTTGATGTGAATCTCTAATGTAAATTTTGGTAGTCTTACTAGGTATAAAAGGATGCTAGAGTTACTTATTACTAACTCGGTCACTAAAATTTAGTGACAAAATCCACAAAGGTGATTTTTTTAAAAAAATATATTTTTTTTTTTCTAGGATTAGGAGTGGTGTAGGAGGCAGTTCCTGGTGGCTTAAACTTTCCTAGTGCTCAAACAAAAACTTGTAAACCACTTATAAGAAGCACTTCTGAAACATAGCTTATCAGGTTCCCAATTAGTGTTACTTCTGCTACTACTCTTTGAAGGTGGGAGAGTAAGGCTGAGGATGTGGGGAGATAGGTGGCTGCTATGGCTCACAAAAATTATCAAGCCATAAAAATTAACCAATTCCTTTTGCAATGTCCTCTTCCTCCTAATTTGTTCTGGTACCAAATTTGGACCGAACGAACAACACATGTTAATAATTTTATGATATGAAAAAATATAATTACGAGAGGAGAATGGATGAAATATTTATAAATATTACACAACCATAAAAAAATAACCATAATGGCTATACCGGTTTAACAAAAAAAAAAAAAAAAGAAAAACACATGAGAATATTATTCCCAAATAATAATACAAACAAATAAAATGTTTTAACTATATAACAAGTAATTAGCCTATGTAGAATTAACTACTAACTATTTATCACAATAATTTACCTAACATTGAAGATGCGTGCGGGTAGGTTTTCTTGTGTAGGGTGGACACATTTGGAAAAATTTGACCTCTACGACCTATTTTACCCTATGATTCTATAATTTGATTTAGGTATTTTTAACTTGTTTAGTTTATTTCCTAGGGATCTGAATCTATGATTATATGTTTGCAACTATAGACACCCTAAAAATACATACCTATTTCTAGTCATTCCTAATTATCCCTATCCTTTGCATAATATTCCAAATCATTTCTAGAATGCATTCTAGATCACTACCCTCTCACATTCCATTAGAATTCACCCACATCCCTTTAGAATTAATTTAATTAATTCTATCATGCTAAGAATACACTCACATCCCTTGGCTAATTTAATTAGCTATTTAAATAAATATCTAATTAATCCACTCACCCTCCACTCATCTCCACTTCACTATCCAAATCACTCAAGTTGAACTAGCTCACTCCACTCAAGTTTTAGAACCCTACAAAGGTGGAAGTAGAAATATTCATGTATAACCACCTTCTCAAATAAAATCAAAATCCAACTAAATATTCATTTCCCCTTAAATGAATATTCAAACCATCCAACTACATAGACCAAATCAACTTGATAATTCAGGAAAATGCATTCATTTTCTTGTAACTCATTCAAACCTTGATCCAAAATCCATGGCCTCTCCTTCAGCTATAAATATGAGGCTCAATCCTTCACAATTCATCCTTGGAAGATTTAAGCATTTGTAGCAACACTCTACCCATTTTCCATTGGAATTTTCATACCGAAAGGCTATCCATTCAATCACCCATTTCTCATAGTATTCTTCTTCCATTTGGAATCACATTGGAGAATCCAAAATCAAAATATCCAAAGATATAAAACAAGTGTGGTACTCCTTTCCACACTTTAGCTATCTCATCTGAGGTTACAAGAAGACTCAAAGGAAGGTTTTAATTTGTTTTTCATTTCTTATTTTTCATTGATTTTAGTTTTCCTTGTAGAGATTCTTGAATGCTTGGTGGGAATCCCACGTAATTATTTATATTTTTTTAGCTTGTTTCTTGATAAACTAATTTTGTTTTTATGTTACTTGTTTTGTTTCATACTTTTTGTCAAAGTTTCAAAGTATTTGGTAGAGTGAAATGATATAAACCTAAAAAACAAAGTTGTTTTGCCGTATTTTTCATATTTTTTTAGCACCTACACGATCCTTGTCCTAGTGTATCAAGACACATGCACTAGCATCACCCGTAAAGTAAGATATCATAACACTACACGTGCTAGCATTGTACTACATGCTCTAGTATTCAACCACCTATTTTGTATCTTTGTGCATGTACTAACATTCAACTACCTATTTTCTGTCTTTGTGGATGTTCTAGTGTAACATTATATGAAATCATATTTCCTTTGTCTCTGCATGCACGGGTACTAGTGTAACACTACATGTGCTAGCATTCAACCACTTATTTCCTATCTCTGTGCATATTCTAGCATTAAATATCTATTTTCTTTATTTAACTACAAGTGTTATCATAACTAGTCCCAAATTGAAAGTATTTGTCACACTAGTGCACCTAATTAGAATTTTGTGCCTATTTTTTTATGTTTTCATAATTTTTCCAGCATGTTAAATTATTTTTAATCATTTTCTTAACATTGTTTTTCAGTTTATTTATTGTAGATTTCATAAAAAACATAATGATCATTTTACTCTTAATATTTATCTATTTAATATAATCAAACCACCTCTCGTATACTCTTCTCTCATATCCTTTTGGGTGATCTTGAGAATCAGAAACAGTGAATATTACTCTTTTGTTTTATATTGTGTTTTCACTGCATGAAAACTACTAATTTATTGATTGTAGGACCATATCGTATGAATATTATGTTGAAAACTTGATAAAAATATTGTGTAGTGTGCTTTGATTGAAGAAAATAAATCAAAATTTATTTTAATAATTTTTATACACTTTGTATTATAGGTTTGGATAAGGGTTTATTCTCATCCTCTTTAACTATGGGAAGTTCTTAGACATGGTCCTAAAAATCATTATGAGGAGTACCACAGAACCCCAAATTAGTTAACACCTTGAGGGAACTGACCAATGAAATGGGTATCCACACTGACCTCACTAGTACATATATGAGTTTTATAGCCAATGTTATTCTTAGTAATGGCCCCAATTTGATTGATTGAGTGAAGTAAAATCTATATTTATTAATCAAGGGGGTAAATTAAAGACCTAGACTAGAAATTTTCTAGTGTACTGCACTTGTTTGGGTAACATTTGGCATTTAGAGATAGATACACATATAGGAAGCTTGGTAAACTGAACCAAGTCATTTGAAATTTCTCACTACCACCGTTGTAATCCATATTACTTGAGTCAGATTAATTTCTCTTTCACATTCTTCTCTTAAACCAAATCATATTCCATTCCCATAAAAATCAAATTCTCTTAAAAATTTATAAACTCTTCTCTTTTGAATAACCATTCCAAATTGAATTAAATCAAATCTAAGCCTTACTCTTTGGATTCAATTTCCAAGAATAAGCACATCGTTCAATCTAAATCAAATTCTAAGTCTTAAATTTTGGATACCCATATCCTAATTTAAGCAATCCATTTCAATTCAAGTCTTATCCTTTTGTATTCACTTTATCAAGGTTAAGAAAAATCAAAACTCAATTAAAGGGTCATGTGTGTTTTGGGTATTCACTTTATCCAAGATAAAAAATTTGCAATTCAATTGTCAAAGTTTTGAATTTGGGGTACCCATAAATTAATTTAAACAATCAATTTCATCTCTAAGTCTTATACTTTGATATTCACTTTATCAAGTTTAAGAAAAATCATTCTCAATGTCTATGTCTTCTATTTTGACATTCACTTTGTCAAATTTTAAGAACAATCATTCTCAACCTCTAAGTCTTATACTTTGATATTCACATTATCAAGTTTAAGAAAAATCAATTCCAAATCAAATCCTTCATACACTGAATATTCACTTTATTCACGTATTTAACCACATCCAATCCAATCAAGATCCCTATATATTGAATATTCACTTTATTCAATTATAGGAAAATCATATGCAATCAACTACTATCTAAGTCTCATACTTTTAATATTTACATTATTCACATATTAAAAATTCAAATCAACCCAACATCTACACTTTATACATTGAACATTCACTTTGTTCACGTATCAAGTAAAACTAAATCTAATTTAATTAAAACTATCTCAAACTTACATTTTGATTATCTTTAAATTTTTAAAAATAATCATTCTTATCCATATTTTTAGTTCAAACTTTGTTGAAACTTCTACAAAATCTCTAACACACTATTCACTTAGGTATTTACCTATAACATAATGGTGTTTAAATCTAGTAAAATTACTCTTGTCCTGAGGATTACTCGAAAGATTCAACCCTTTTAGTCGTGGTCCTTTTAAAATTGAAGACATTGGAGAACAACTTGAACTATCAATAGGTGAGAAGGAAGCTATTGATTATGTCATAATGAAAAATAAAAATCAATGTCTACTTCACCTTTTTAAAATGGGAGTAAATCTACCCACCAACTTCAGGCATGAACATTTAAAATACTTATGTAGAGCAAAATTTAAAATCTAGCTTATACCAAGTAAACAAGAAGTTTCAACCAACTTAACCACAATAGGCTCTGCATGGAGGATCTTACTAACAAGCCTATAAGGCTAAAAATTGGTCTAATTTTCTCAATCTTGTCTTTTAACACAAAAATTAATCTTCACCAAGCTCTTGAATCACCATACCCTACCTACATTTTCTTATCTCACCTAGAAAAACTACATTCACAACCTCATCATTCATCCAATGACATAGTACTCAATTACCTTCACTATACTTACTTTCCTTGTTCTTGATCCCTTGGCCTAAGCATGCAATATTTGGTCCTCTTTCTTCTCAAATCTTCCAAACCTTTCCTCCTTGTCCACATACTCACATAATTTTTAGAATCAATAAGGAAATGCATTCAAGACCTCAAAACATCATGTTACTCTTCCTTTACCAAAATTGCCTTTGAACTGTGTTTATGAACCTCCTTCCGAACTATCATAAAGATATCAAAAATAAACATGGAAAATAAAAAATTATTTTTTCATATTTTTTTATTGATAAAGCAGGTTGAAGGGACCCATTCCCTATTCAAAAACTGAGGCCAAAACCTTAGGAAAACAAAACGACTTTATTAGCTAGAAACAAACAACGACTATAGTTGCTTTCCAACTTACAAATGCATCTAGAAAAGCTAACCATACAGAAAGATTGTCCCAAAATTACTTCCCACCGTGTGATGGAAAATAATCTTCGATGCTGCCCATTCGTCCCTTTTTATTTTTCCTTTTCTTTACTTCATGCCACTTTCCAAGGTCAGACACAATAACCAGTGCCAGATCACTGGAATTCTCCACAGCCATCACATTTTCTGACACCGAATCCCGGTCTGATTTTGAATTTTTGGATGTATGCCCCCTTTTTATTCCACCTACTACCAAGTGGTTTCCTTGCATTCCCTTCTCTGAGTCATCCTGCTCTGAAGCCATTTTACCACCTGTGTTAGGAGTGCTCATATTATCTTTAAAATTCGAGGTGGATACCAAATCTGGATTTACAAAACCCTAGCCACTAGATGAAGACGATCCATTCTTTTTTACAAATTTTTGATTCTTATTAAAAGGAAAGAATCTTGTAAATGACCCATTTTTGCATATTCTACATCAAAATGCAGTATTCTCATAGTCTAAGACCTGTGAATGCTGAAAATTACCAAATTTAAGATTAATTCGGTCAGGTATTCCTTTGCTCAAATCAATTTCCATGCACATTCGGGCATACGAACACATACCCAAATGTGTTCTATCTAAATCCTCTTTAATAAACTTACCCAGAGCATTTCCAATATCTTCCAGGGCATACCACAAATGCAAGGGGAGATTAGGCAACCTGACCCAAACTAGCGTTTTGGCCACTAGAATAAGTATTCGGATTGAAATCTGGAAACCATGGAGTTAAAAATAGACCTGCATGTCCCCAGAACCAAGGACCACCTATCAAACAACGTTGATAATCTTCAGATTCCCTAAAATGGACAACAAAAATTCCCTTGGAACAGAGAGAGATTTCACATTTATTGGTCCAATTTTTGAAGACCCACTGATATAATGTAGAGGAGGAAGGCCAAAATCCATTAAACCTACCAATCACTACATCCCGAGATAATTTTTGAAATATTCCTCAACTTCTAGGTTCTCGATGGTTAACAAAGGAACATCCTCTGGCCAAATCGACCAAGTAAGTCTGAGTGCATGTTGCTTGTCTTCCCAAGAACTTTCCTCCTCTGTTAGCCAATGCTTCTTTGAAAGAGGTAAATTTATGGGGCGAGCTGAGCAACCATTAGTAGAATCACCAACCCCAATCTTCCTGCTACAGTCATTGCCCAACCCATTTGTCCCGGATGAAGGCACATTTTTATTTGGAACCCTAGGATTAGGGCACAATTTTGCAACAGATTTATCCTAGACACCGTGGCACTGGCCTCCTCTACCGGCTCAAAAGTCATCCAACCCTAGGCTGATCCCAATTGGATCCCCTTTCAGTGGCTACGGATCCTCTTGTTTCCTCCCAAAGCACCTCTACATTGTTCATATCCTTTGCATTTTTCCGATCCATTTTTTCATGAAAATTACCTATTTTTTCAAATATTAATAGACTACCCTACCATTATTAATTCCAAATTTTAAGTCTTGACTCCTAAAAACACAGGAGATACACTCCTTTGAAGATGACAAACATTTTATCAAACAAGTAGTACACATCCTTAGACCCTCCAGTAAAACACCTAATATATCAAAATAATTGATCATAAAATTAAACCATTAAATAAACATCTTAAAAATTACATTATAATCCTAAAGTCCAAATTATAGCTTGTTTTGAAATCATTTACAAAAGTTATCAACTCTGTACTGAGACTAGTTTGCACAATTTAGTTTTCATCAACCAAAGCTCCAAATGAATATAAAAAACAAAGTATATGTCCCTCCTTTTAAGCAAGATCATTCCAAGGATAAAAAAATTGATTTTCCCAAGATATAAGCTCACTATAAAACCCACACATAGATGCAAACCTCATAAATATATCCACAAACAAGATAAACACAAAACTGAAATAAGCATACTTATTTTTCATTATCAAGTTCATACAAAATAATCTAACGCTTTTACTCCATGGTTCCATTTATATCTCCTTTCATTCCATCATTTTCCCCCATGAGGAGCATTTACAAAAATTCCTCTCCCTCATACTCAATTATAATTCCTATCCATGCATACAACCACTACAAGTAATGTAACTTCCTAAGCTACCTTATGACTCTTAAACTTCCTCACCTCCTACATGTGTAACTAATCAAATTTCATCATTCAAAGAATATTAATGATGCCACACACACACATGATTCATTATACCTACTATCACTTAACAAGACACTATCCAACCTTAGAAAACCTTCTAACACACCTAAGACAAATTTTCCAAGACCATACAACTATTACACTCATTTGAATATTTAAATTCCCTTTTTGGAGGAAAAAACAAAAGGAGGATAATTTGAATTCTTCAACTCCATTGGATGCTTGAATTGATTCATATGACCTAGAATAACTCCTAAATATCTCTCAAAACTCAAATAGAATCCAAGAAGTATGAATTGTGCAATGGAAGGGTTCTTCAAGGATGATCCCGCATCAAATAATTAATCAATAAACATAAGTCTAGTATGAAAAATGATAAATCAACCACTACTTTGAATCATCAAAATAAGAGTTGTCCAAAATCAAAGAGTTACAACACTAACTCAAAAATAAATAAAATCCTAAAATACGGAAGAGCACAAATCAATGTATTCTAATGATGTCACCATGAACATTCCTTAAGCCAAATCTCCATTTGCACAAGAATGGAGGAGCATGACATAAAATCTAATGAAAATCCAAAAGCACAGAAAAAAATTCAATTTTGATGAGATATGCCCTTATCCATCAAGTAGGGACATGATAAGTGTGCCTTTCCTAGAACCCTTCGAAATACCCAAATTTGACAAAGACAAGGGAAAACATGATCCAAGAGAACATGTCAAATAATTTTTTATGGTATGTTAGGAAGTAACATACTATGACATCTTTCTCTTGCGCCTCTTCCCAAAAAAATTTAGGAGGGAAATATTTGGATTGGTTATTACACCTTCGGAAAGGGATCAATCACTACATTCGTAAACCTCTTGGAGAAAATTTTCAAACATTTATCATTCAATATTAATTCTAAAATTACAATGATGGAACTTTGTAATACAAAACAATAGAATAATGAAACTTTCCCATCATTTCTTCTACTAAAATGAGGAATCGCAAGCCGATTCCCTTGCTCCATACCTAAGAAGTTATTAGTTAGCATCTTCATTCCAATTCTCAATTTATAACTATTCTTTTAAATGCAAATGCATTTTTACTAAATTTGAAGAAGTAATTTAGAAAGGGATATAGATTGAGAGGTCTCTTATTGTAAAGGGCCTAATCAAGACACCTTTAAAAGATCAACCCAATAATCACAATAAAAATCATGATAAATATAAATTTGTGAATTAAAATAGAAATTTTGTAAATGACGAATCACCGATTTTCTTCTTGTTTAAAATATAATAAATAAAAATCTCTAAAAATATGAAAAATCAAAACAACCTTTAATACTATCTAGTAAAGAAACTGCTCCATGCGAGGTAAAAAGATGACAATTTATGCCTCTTGGAGAAATCCTTTCAAGTGTCCTTCATCAATTCGCAAGCACTAACATAGTGACATACCCATTCACATGTACTTTTGAAGAAGGACAACCTAAACTTGCGTGGTATAAAGAGAATGAATATTATGATTACCATCATATGCACGTCCATACAACATATCATTTTATAAGAATATGTCACAATATACAGACTTAATTAATAATGATTACATCACAATAGAAGGATCATATAATAACAAGACATTAAACACAAATTTAAAGGTCTTATAGGACGCATTCCCTAAGCATGAAATAAATAATGATGTAAAAGACAAAGGATATGTCGGTTCTTGTCTCAATCTTTAAAATGTGAACCATGATCTTCTCATTGGTTCCTAGTGTTCTCGAGTCACTTATTTGAGTTATGTCATTAAAATTACTAGGTGTTGTAGTTCCTTCCATGTTCTAGATCTATGTGTACAAGAGAAATTGTGTTATGTGTAGATCTACAAGCATCACCTTAACACTTTTTCATGTTTTTTTGGTATGTTTATGATTTGTTGGATGACAGAAAGGAAAGAAATTTATTGGAAACCCTATTGGAATGCTTAAAACATTTATAAAATATTTCCCATTACCTTTGGAATATTCCTTATGCAAGCTTATGGGTTTGAGGTTCATGCATGAATGTAAATGCATTCTTATCTCCAATGCTTGAAAAATCTAAGAATCCGGACCACCTTCCATGCATTCATGATTTCCTTACAAATTTGTAACTTGTGCAAAATTGCAATGTTGTCACACCCCACAAAATTTAGTTTGTGTTTAGAAAAGGATAGGTGTCAGCTAGTGATTATAGTGCATTGATGATCTTTGAGATTCCCTTAGCATATATAAACTGTTATATTAAATTCGACCTATGACCAATTATGATTTTCTTATAAAAGGCCACTTTGCTGAAGTTAATATACAAATTTATGACTTACTTGTGTAAGGTCCTTATCATAACCTCAGCTAAGATTGGTGATCGTAAATGAACCTTTTAAGGACTTTGGAAGTAAATTAACTTGTTGTAATTGATATTTAGAACATACTTATGTATCATTGTAATGTTAAGACTATTTCATATTTACGACTAATTTGATGGTTTGAAAATCAGTCAATAAGGAGTTGTTGATGACTATATACATTGATTAACATCTCCTTGATGTTCGATTTCCTTTCGACCATTCTCAATAATGTAATTATTGACAAATGTTTGGTCTATCTAATACACTTGGGTCTAGACTGGATGACAAGGTATTTGGACCATGATATTTTATTGCTTACTTGTCTTAGGTTTTTATTATAATACTTGAGGTGTAAAAAAATGTTTTTATAAGTGCACTTGGTATTGAGATCATACTTGTCCAAAACCGATGCCTAGTCTATGCATTAAGTTATGGTGTAAGCTTTAATGTAGGACTTAATGTTTATAAGATACAATGGGGCATTAACACTAAGGGCATTACCTTATTCCATTAATAGGAGTTCAAATTAATAATAATAGATGTCAAATTAATTTACCCTTATGGTTTCCAACTAAGGGTTGGATGGTAACGTTGCATGTTAACTCTTAATTATTTGGTAGTTATATTGACTTTAGTAAATCGATCATGCATATGTTATAAATGGAAGTATTATTAATTTAATCAAACCATAAAATGTGGTGGGAATGGAGGATAAGGGAGTGGATGGAATTTCAATACATCACCAAGTGGCCTGCAAGAATTAGTGAGGCATTAATTTCCTTAAATTTTCATGGTTCTCCTCGAAACCACATATTTCATGGAAGAAGGGTTCATTTCTTCTATTCTAGTTTTAGCTTTGTGAATTTGTGGTTAGAAAAATTGGACTATAACTAAACTCGAGTATTGGTAGAGAAAAGCCTTGAACTCTAGTTATAATTTATGCATGAAAGTTTTATTATCCTTGAGATTTTGATTAGCATTATATATATATATATATATATATATATATATATATATATGCATTTTGGGGTTTTGGAGAAGGTCACGGTTGCCTTTTTTTGGTAAAGAGCTTTTGTGTGCGTTTACAAGATTTTTCTTGGGCTTGGAATGATTTAGAGAGGATCTGATAACACTTTTCAAGCATGATAAATCCTATTCCCTTTTATAACAGCTTACCCCATTTTTCATTTATGTAAATTAAATTCTTTGCAAGTAATTTTGTGATGTTATAATGAATTGGGTTTTTGGGTTATGTAGGACTTTTGAATCTGGGTAAAATAAAAATATGGAAAAGTTGCAGTGTTTTATTATTAGTTTCTTATGTTATTCTTCATAGATGGAAGCAAGTTGGTTTCTGTGAGATTTCGGCTAGTGGAATGATGTTAACCAAGGACTTAGTCTTATGGGTATATCATTTTACATTCATTGATTTGAATGTAGTTATATCTTTTCCTAATCTCTGAGAAAACTGTGTTTATGGGAATAAAACATTTGACCGGTTGAAGGGTCGACTCTCTGATTGTTTAGATAAAAAAACATTCCTACGTTTTCTGTCGGATAAGAACTACACTTTGTGTGGGGTGTTACCCAGTGGTTTGTTCTCGAAGGGCTACCTTATTCAATATTTTGTTTGTATATTTTTATAATCTTGTGATTTTTCCTTTTTCCAATATACAATGATTTTGGGAAAAATTAATATGATTCAACCCGTTGAGTTGAATCTCTCCTTGTGAATGGAAAAACCATTTTGTTCTCAAAACCAATAGGGATCCTAGATGGTTTTGAGTTAGATAAGTATCAAACTACTCTATAGTGCCTTAAATACAATTTTTGTTTCTTAGTTCTAGTCCTTGATATAATAACATTGACGATAAATATCCTTGTCTCTTTTCTCTACTATATAAAGTTATATACTATTGCGTGAATGGTATGTAGGTGGTTGTTAAATAATTATTCTATTAGTGGTTGTCAATATTCCTCCATTTGTAGCTTTCTTTGATATAACAACTATTGACATACTATGAATACATAGATTTTGATGTGTTAGACAAGATTAGTCAAATGGACTTATCAGGGGGTAGGAGGAATCCAAAATAGATTCAAGCTTGACTATGATTTCTCTCTTTGCTAGGAGATGGTGAACTCTTATGGTTATAATAAGGTTCTAGATATGATGTTAATCTTAAGATTCCTAAATGATATATTTATTCTATCATCGTAACTAATAATCATTACCCAAACCAACTATATCTAATTTTTGACTAAGTACCATTGGTTACTTACAAGGTGATTAAATACCATTGATAATTGTATTTAATTTAGTTCATAAAAACTACTTGAAGTTGGTAAATATTTTAGTGATATATGTATCATTGTTTACTTGTATGCGATGTGGTGATTAAATACTATTGATATGAGTATTTGATAGAGTGAGTAAAAACTATTTATACCTATATAAGTTATTATGGACTATATAGTAATGATATAGTTATTAGTCTTAAGATCTAAGTTGATGATGAAAGGAAGATGAAAGCTAAAATGAACTCCATGGATTATATTTAAGTGTTTAAATTTAAAGGAAGTTAACAAAAATGTGAAGGCAATGTAATTACTTTGTTATGTTACTATTATGGCCTCGGTATAATTGGAGTTAATTGTATGAATCAATGTAATGCAACATTTCATTTACTTAAATGATTAATGGCATAAACCTTTAGGAAGGGGAAAAGGATTTATCATGCCAATTCGGTTGCGACCACCATATACAATGGAATATTTTCCATGTAGGTCGATTATGAAGGAAGACGTGACTTACAAATTTTCTCACTGCTATGTCTTTTGATGAAATATATAAAGTTGTTCTTGTTGTGAAAAGAGTTATATTTTAGTAAGGCATGGTGCTTGAAACAAGATGTGATTATTTTGATAATCAGTTATGGACATGTATTAGTATTATCTGTTGATGATGTTGTACTAAATTGAGAAATGTAATTAATTGTATTGTATTTTACTAAGAAGTGAAAGTTATACTTCATTGTGATATTAACGACAAAAGGCCATTTTCCAGTCATTAATAAAGCATTATCTTTGAGAATACATATTGTATTGAAATCATTATGAATAGAGTGAATTACATGGATGTGATTTTAAAATAATAAAGTATGTAATTAAATTATGGATTGCTGCAAATGTTTGAATTAATCCTATTAAGTATAATACTATACTTAACACTTTATTTGAGAAAAAGGATTACATTATGATATAAGTACTACTCTTTTCATGATGCATTACTAGAGTTAATAAGTAAAATATGAACAAGGATTTAGTGTGGAATGCTGAATTAAATTTGAAGATGAAAAGTGTAATGATCATGATGAAATGTCTCTAAGCATTCCATTGGAATGCATGAAACCTTCACTTAGATCTGTAGGTTTTAATTCCATAGTAGATATAGTTTTGTTGAAACCTGAGTATTGATATGTCATAACTTATTCAAATAACCTTAATAACCATAAGATATGACGTTCCCATTTAGCAAAACTCGGTGAGTCTACTCATCATGGATGCTACAATGTTGTACCTACTTAATGACTAAGGTAATTACTTGGTTACAACATGGCAACTGCTATGTCGAGTTATCTTGTCAAGCTCCTCTAAATGAGAAGGTCATAATGTAATAAGATGTAAGTATTTTCCTAGGTACGAATGCGAGATAGTGCAACATGGTTAAGTACCCAATGTCATCTTATGATGACTATGGGAAAGAGAGTGACCCGTAATGATGAAAATAATTATGGATATGCTTACTCTCCCTTAGTCATCCTAAGTGACATTCTGAAACCTACCCATGTAGAATGATCCGAATAGGTACCTTGTACACAACTTGTAAGTGATCAAAATTTCACGATATAATCCTAACATAGATAAAAAAATTTAGATGTTAGGGTGAAAGACAAATTCCAAATGTAAATTATTCTGTCATAGAATTAAGCATGACAAACATGACTTAAAATATTGGCCAAGGTAACACAAGCTTCTAATTATGTTGTCTAGATTTCACATAGATCTAAAACTACGTGATTTTGGATGGGTATTCCATAACAGATGCATAGTTAAAAACTTTATACTTTGTAACACTTGAATGTACTTGAAGGACTAAGGAAACCATGATATACTTAGTATACATATTTTAATGAAATGGATATGAGGGATCAATATTAGTCCAAATCATACAACTGCATAAGGTTTACTATTATAGGATGGATTGACTAAGATGATGTTGGTTCTAAATTAATTTAATTTAGAACAAGGAAACATGAGATATGAAATTAAGATTATGCTAGATTTAAATATATGGGTATTTAAATCAATGAAGCATAAAGTAAAAAAATAAAATTCCCTTGTATTGAAGTCTTAAAAATAGGTTGTTACAAATGTGATGTCATATCCTTGATGATCGATGAGATAGTCAAGGGTATCTTGTAAGATATTTAATGGGTGTTATTTTTTTCATTGCATTATGTAAGTGCACATCGTGTGAAAAAGTGCAAAATAATTTTGAGGGCACGATGCTTGCACAAGAAACATATGACATAAGGATAATGTACATCAAGTTCAAAAAGCACGTGGGATACTACACTTCACATCCTTAAAAATCATGTAATCATGTAAAAATGATACCCGAGTTCTTGGACTCGACGAGGACATGTGGCACCCCACTTTTGTATTCAAATCCCGGGTCTCTCTTGTGACCTTGCACTTTGCATCCTTATAGATTTTCATGAATGAAAATCACATTCCCATCCTTGAGCTCTGCTAAATATAGGCATGTGGACGACCCACGTTTAAAAATCAAAGTTTGATCAAATAATGGTGATTATTTAAAGCATTTGAGGTATCTTCCATAAATTATTTTTTTATGGATGATATATGAGGAAAATTTAGCTAAGTGTTTCACATTGCTTGCAATTTTGATGTAATAAAAACACTATGAACACTAAAAGTAGATTGGAATTATAATATCTAGGTACGAGTTTTAACAATTATTCTTGAAGTGGAATCTAAGTATATAGGCCTTTTTGTGGATTGCAATTAAGGTTTTGAACCATGCATGTGCGAGTAAGTTCTTTAAAGCCCATTATTTTAGTGTGTGTGATTTTTAAAGGGTTCCCAAGGTGATTTGGTTACATATCTATTTATTTTCTCTGGTTGTGTCTATTAAAAACAAAATTTGTGCCCTTTTACTATACATTTCAAAAAGTGAAGACTAGGTTGGTTGATATCCATGTAATTTTCCATATCACAAGTAACTTAGACAATGTGATAGACACACATTCGGAAATGTATATTTGGCAATTTCTACTGCAGAGGCTTCATGCCCTTGATAGAAGTGGATTCATAATAGCCATTTAAAAAAGTAATATTTCTCTGACAACTACTTTTAATCCTTTTATCTAATTCCCATAACTGGTATGGGCATGTACTTAAAATTACAACCACGACACAATGGAGGTATTGGATGGTAGTAGTGCCTAACTTATTTCACTAACACTAGAGATGTTCTAAGAAATATTATAGATACCCAAAATAAAAATGTCATTGGACATCACCGATAAATGAGATGAAGAACTATGGATCACTCATCGGGCTAAGTATGTTAAGATCATGAATAACTAGTTGTTTCAAAAGACCAGAGTTCAACAACAAGAATTATTAAGATGTTGAATAGTTTGGAATTAGTTGAAGAGGTTGAGAACCTCATTATTTTTCTAATAATAATGATGGGTTTGAGCTCCACCTACTATTTCCAAGAGTGGATGTTTAGATACATCTAGGTTATCCTCTTCTTTAAAGAAAATATTGAATGGGCGAGATCTTATCGTAAAGTCCATCCATGACCAGCTCCTCGGAATGGATGTGTAAGTTTGAGAAGGGTAAAAAAAAGTGTGAATTTTATATGACATCATACTTGGTATATAATGTTACTTACCAAAGTTTGGACCTGAAATTACCAGAGTGAAAGAGTTCACAGATTTCGTGGTTTATGATGTATAACCTCAATTAAACTTGGCAAGTCAAAGGTAGATTTTAGAAGATCTCAGGATACCTTATTTGAACCAATTATTTTACTATTCATACTAGAGTGTGAATAATATAAGATATCTGCTAATGTAAAGAGATTCAAAAATGAATTTGGTTCTTATTTCATTCAATTTAGATTCGTTACTTATTTAAGGGTAAGTGGTTTCTAGGGTGCCCCATACATGTTGGCAAGGTACTTGGATGACAAATGAGCACTCCATGAACTATCTAATAAATTACATGAGGTGCATACATTGATTGTAGGAAAACATAAAAAAATATCAAGTTTCCTATTTCTATCAACAAGTTTACATGCTCCACTCATTATCAAGGCTAGGTTATTGGATGATGAAATGAATAGGTTATATATGGTGAAATTTCATCCTAGAACTAATTATAATATTAAGTGGGTTATGAATAAAATCCTTGGAAGCTCCTATGAACATGATCCTTATTATGAGGACTATTGGATGGATTGCATGGATGAAGAGGAGGTAAGGTTAAGGAAATTCTCGAGAATGGTACTACAATAGGTCATTGATTTCAAGGTGGAAATCATCCCCCAAGGATTAATGGATGATGACCAAATGGTGAGTAGGTATTATACTAAGAAAAATTTGGCTATATAACCTATAGATCTGTTGGATTGAAAAAGGAAGATACTTACCAACCGCATGAGAGGCCTACAAATGTCATGAGAAGGATTTTTACCCGGTTAATATAGAAGGGAATAAAACTCTCACTTAAAAAAACTAAAGTTTTGAAGGAATACAAGGTGCTTCTTGAGTGATTAAAGATGAAATTACTCATTTGAGGAGGATGTAGCTGGTAGAAATCCATTCAATAACAAATCACCTCAACTTCTCTAGAAACCTACTTCTAGGATGGTGGAAGAATGGAATGTAGTGAAGAGAAATACATGTACGTCTATGTCTCATTTGACCTAAAATGCTGAAGAAATATGAATGAAAACTATGAAGGATACAATAATCACTTAGGTTGTTCCATTAAATTCCAAGCCGCTTTTAAGGCTTAGGTCATCTATTTCACTTGGTTCAGGATATTTGGCCACATCCTCTTGAACTCCGTTAGTAACCCCTGGAAAAGGAAAGAGAATGAGAGGATCAACAATTGGACTCAGCCCAACATTGGGGTCCATACCAAAGGGTGGGGAAGGTGTAGGAGAGGTTGTCCTAAAATATTTCACATGGACTAAAAGAGTTAGGGTTTAAGGCCCTAAAGTTGAAGAAGTTTCAGATGAAGATGTTTCTAAGAACCCTACATCCATTGAAGTACATGAGGAGGAGTTGTAATACTTGAGGAAGTTAATATCACTTCACTTAGTTTGAAACACGTGGTTCTAGTTGTACCTTTAATTCATGATCAACCAACTATTGAGGTTAAGGTTATTGATATTGAAGAACAAGATATATCCCATACTCAAAACTTTGTTGATCTATTAAAAGGCCTTACACAAGATTAAGGAGCTAACCTGCCATTACTTAAAAAAAAAAAATTGAAATATAAGAAACTATAGTAGAGGTGCAAGATGGTATTCCTTTAGTATCTTGGAAACATGAAGATGAAATTTTAACAACAAAGAAGAGATTGGAAGATGTGCCACCAAAGGAGGTATCTCTATTTGAGGTGCAACATCCTTAAATTAGAACAAAGTTTTTCATCCATGCGAGCATGAAATTCCAATTGATCTTATTGATAAGGAATCGGAGGTAGTGGAAATTGTATTGGATACCCATGAGTTTTCCAAGTAGAAAAGAAAGATGAAGGATCAAGAGGAACCTTAGGAACCCATGCACAAGGAAGTTCCAACAAGAGACTTGAAGTTGATAGTGAAGAAGTAGGAAATATAGTGAAGACATAACACAACCTAACCCTAAGGAAAAGGGGGATGAATAAGCCTCATGAAAAAAATTGTTATTTTGGATGACGAGCCTTCTATTTCAAAGGAAATTGTGTTAAGTCCCAAAATTTCAAGAAAACATCTCGATTATAAAGGAAGGAATATGCCTATAGTGGGATAGATAGTGGTTTCTCTCCTAGAAATAAAGCATGTAATATCCTCCAGAAATATACTACCCCTAAAAAGGAAAGGGTATTGTCTAAAACCATTGTGGACCCCATAGGACGAGGCCATTAGAAATTACAACTCCCAAGGGAGATATATTGAGGAGTAAGCCCACAACTAATGATAGCAAGTTACTCATGCACATTTGGGATAACCCACCTCTAAAACTTTGAAGCACAAGTTTTGATGGATATAGGGGTCTCTTTCTAAGGATAGACAAAGATAAAGAAACTAAAAAGAAATCAAGGAAAATTTTGTTATTCTATCAAAAATGCACAAAATAATTGCAACCCCTCCTAAAGAGCTAAGAGATTGCTGAATTAACAAATCATGAGGCCCTATAATATTTAGAGAAGTCAAAGGAAAAATTGGATGGAATCAAAAATGGTAGAAGGAATTACATAAGAAAGGAAACAAAGTTATTAAAAGCATTTTGGAATTCTATAAGAAGGTAGCAAAATAGATGGAGGATGCTAGTGAACAATTAGAGAAATGGAAAAATGAAATGGAGTATTAGGATGGGTTATTGCCTAAGCTTGAGGAAATAACGCATTGGATGATCAACGGTGGTAGATGAAGGAATGTTCCCCTAGAGTCCAGAGAAAATCAACACGTGTAATCCCGGTCTACTAAATTAAGGATAAATACTTTGAGACAATGATTTGAAAGACTCAGAGAGATGAAAGACAAGGATGAAAAATTCAATGATGACTTGGAATCCAAACTTGAAAAATGATGTCGGTCCTAGATGCATATGCACCGGGGCGGTGGATGCAGAAATACTAATCGGAAGTGTCCTACAAGATATCAAGGGGAATCAATTTCTACACATTCAAGTTTTAGTTATGCCTCAATTCAAAGATATATCTAGTTAGAAGGAGGCATATGTAAATTGGATAAATAGAATATTTTAAAAAGATCCATTACTAGTGAGTTTGAGGAGGTCCTGATGGATGAGGAAATTATTTTTGTTTTCCATGGAGGCCTATATGAATAATTCATCAAAAATATGTTTAAAGGATTTGACACATATGATGATAAGTTAGAGAAACAAAAGGAGGGGAAACCAATTGAATTGGACCTGACATGATTATTTTTTCTTCCTTCTATTATATCATTCTTTAAAAATGTTTCATTCATTGTATTATTACAACGAAGCGGATGGCCCACCCAAATGATTGTGTGCATAAAAACTCCCATGAAGGGATAAAATGGAATAATTACAGGAAGATGAAAACTTTTGAATATGGCACACATGAAGGGTGAATAAGAAAATGAAGACAAAATAAGTTGTTCATAATCATGGCATATCCTTTTATCACTTTGGGTGTACTCATGATGTAGATCTGTCCCAACTAGGTGGATAAATATATAATATTTTTAGTTAGAGGAGTTCTCCCTCCATTTTTGGACAATTCGTGGTTCTTTTATGTGTATTTTCTTACTATTATAGGTAGTGTTGGGGGAAATTTGGTTATATTCCTAATAAAAGTGGTTGTGTAAGAATGGGGGCATGTCCTCATTCTAGTTGGAAAATTTTGTTGATATAATTTTTCTCTAGCTCTAGATTCTCATATGTTGAGCATTTTGCAATCTTACATTTTTAAGAGAATATGCTAATGTGGTTGCACTATACATCAATTAGCAGGTTTTGAGGGCATTTTTATGTCCCCTTATTGAAACTCATGTGAATGGAAATATTTATTTTGGTATAATCATGGTTTCTACTATATATCTCAACATATGATCAAGGAAATATAATATTTTTTCAATCTTCTATTTATGGAGTACACAAAAATGACTTCTAGTTGTTGTATTTCTTTGGTTACTACATGAATACTGTGTATTAGGGTATGCTTTACAATATTTTGGTTCTAGTTGTAAAATCCTTGTGGAAATATTACTTTTAAGAGGTTTTTTTATCTCGTAAGGGTATTATGGGCGTATGAAGAAAATGTAGTAAAAATTTCATTGAGATTCTAGCTCAAGTATTTGTGTTAGGAGTCTTCGGGATTATGAGTAACATTTATGGGAATTAGGTATCAATGAATGTAAATGTTCCTTGAAGGATTATGTTAAATTGATTTTTTTTCTTCACACAAAGGCAAATATTGGAAAGTCATGATAATAATGACATGCCATTGTCAAGAAATCAATCACCCCCATTATTTTGTCCTAGCTAAAGAACATCACCATCCTATTTCTACAAGCACATCAAATTACATATTACACATGTGTTTTCTGCAAAATCACATTATCATTATTCATCATAATGAATTTGATTTGATTTGTGAAGGTTAGAGTTGTAAAAATCATCACAACCCCTTGTTATCCTCTTATGAATAGATCATGTTTGGGAACCATTTTTTATCTGTCTTTAGTGACATGTGTTTGATGCATTAAATGCGTATAATACCTAAGTGACAACTCTTGCATGTGGGTATTGTATCTATGGATGTACTTGGCTCAGTTAATAAACCCCCACCTTGAAGGAAACTGAATTGTAATAACCATTCCCTCATTCAGGTCACCATTGGATCCTCTCACCCTAGTTTAGGAAGAGCTAGAATCAATGGGGTCAAGCCATCCCCTTTAGTTAGGTGCCTCCCGACCATCTTCCTTTATTGGGTCATAGTTGAATGTTGGATAAATCCTCGCTACAAATTAAATTACCCTAACATCCATAATTCTCTAAGTTTTTCTAACTCATAATCACTACTCAATCCATGGGGTGCAATTTTGGGAGCCAAAATTTATTGGTTCCATTGCTAGGGAACCTAAATTATATCATTTCTATATTTATACTATTACAGGTGGTTTTCAAAGAATACTTTCTTGTGATTTACTACATGCTTAGCGAGAAGTATTCCTATCCGTAGTTTCATCGATCTTTCCATTTTTACAATATAAATTGGAATTCACAAGTTATAATGTATGTGTTGTAATGCTTGCATTTGTTCAACTTTTTTTGATCTAGGGTTTAGTAACGGATTTATTAGGTGTTATTTCTTTATTTCTTATGAAGTGGTTTATGGTGTTTCTTTTAGATTTAATTTTAAATTTTTATAGAATTCAATATTCTAGTGGCTACTACTCAAGTTAAAGTTGGGTCAGTCCTTGTCTCATTTAAATTCATTTAATGATTAACTCACCATTTTTCAAGTTGGAAGGACTAAGATATTGTTTAAGATTTGACCCTATAAAGAATATTCTCCCAAAGTTAGAAGGTTTACGATAAAGGAGAAAGCATATTTGGAATCTTGTAAGAGGTCAAAGTTTAAAGGATACGTGTGTTGAATAGTTTAATCTTGATGTCCCATTAGTTGAAGAATATTCTAGCACATCTAATAGCTCTAAAGCACATAACCTAATTTCCATCTACACTCCATTTTTCGGGAAGGATTAGATCCCAAAGTTTCACAAAGCTTACCTAAGACCATTCATTTTTTTACCAATGAGAGAAAAGGCTTCGGTTTTGAATTTGTCTCTCTTAGGGGCTCTTATCAAACTAATCATATTGCTTTGGTACATATACACCTTCTCCAAAATTAGTTTAATAACTAACCATTTAAATAACATGTGCAAAACAACATGCCTAATCCCCATCCTAGACCTCCTTTCGAGTTAACATTTATAAAACCATCAATTTTGGTGGTATGGAGGGATATCCTAATGAGGTTCCAAATGAGGTTAGAATGAGACCGATTGAATTATGAGGTACTAATTAAATCAGTGGTGATCACCATTTAAGGTTATTTTAAAATATGATGGATGATTATGAGGTTGAATTTGAAGATGTCTATGTAAAATTATTTGTTCACACTCTAAAATAAGATGTTATTAAATGGTTTAGAGCTCTTCCCGATGGATCAATTTATTCTTGGGAAGAAATGACTAATGCATTTAGAGTTCAGTATGGTGATAGAACGGATCTAAGGTCTTTGTTGTCTGAATTTGAAAATATCAAAAAGAACCCCCAATGAGTATGTATATGATTTCAACACCAGATTCAACAAGACTTTGACAAGGCTACCCAATAATATAAGGCCCAGTTATGAGTCTTTCCTTATTAAATACTCGATGCATTAAACAAAAAGGAAACCTACTATATGAGGGATAATAATCCCCAAACTCTTAGGTAATATTTTACCATGGCTATCCAAATTGAAAATAATATCAAGCCTACTTGATAAATCAATTAAGAGGGATGGTGTGAAGTTGGTTAACCTAGATAAACCTCAAGTTAGAAAGTTTTTGACCTTGAAGAGGTTGTCAAAACTTTAAGATGGGATGTTAAAGATATTTATTACAAGTTCTCTAGGGATGAGAAATGATTTCCTCCTAACCCCCAAAATAAAAATCAAAATAGTGGACACAATATATTTAGCAACCATGCCAAAGCAGATCACGAGGGTGAAGACAAATTAAAGAGGCCTATGGGTCACAATGATAGAGAATAAAATTTTAGAGATATTAAGGCAATCCCTAACCATTTGGTGGAAAGAGTAGTTATCTTGTGGAAGAGGAGCACACCATTGATTGGTGTGACAAGTGTTTATTACCCCATGTGCCTTGTGACCAACATGCAAAGGATAGTAATCATGAGGTGGATTGTGGGGATGCTTGTGTATTAAAATGTCAAAGGGATTGTGAACTCTGATGCATCTTCTACTAACCTTATTTTTTCCTATAATGTGGTTGATTTTTGGGCCTATGTTGAAAAGGTTAGTTCCTTCACTATTGAATTGAATTTTTATATTGATATGGATCAATCTATTTATCTCCCCAACCATGATTTTCAGTATTTAAGATATTTACTTGATTAAAATATAACAGGAGGTTCCTTCAAAAGAGGATAGGGAATTATTGATCAATGCTATAATTTCTCATGAAAAGGAATATAACATGAGGAATAGGAAAATTAAGGTACCTACACATATTTCCAAGTCTAAGATTCATATTTTTTGCAATGTACCCAAGGATAGTCCTTGGAGGAGTGTGCCAAAAATAACCTTGTTGACTAACCAAGACCCAACACTTCGTCCCCTTCCCCTACCATAAAATAATTTATCCCATCCGATAAAGTAGTCACGCTTTCCTCTAATCCATCCCTTCCCAAATACAATGTGTGTGGCGTGGCCCAAATCCTAAGCCATACAAAGATTAAATTTCCCCATGTTGAATTATTAAGGATCCCCTTAGCATAGGAGGTGATATTTTGAGTATCTGGTGTTTAAAGAGGATGTGGTTGTTAAAGAAAATATTGTTTTTCATAAAGAACTATCCCCCACATTTTTTGAAACTGAGGTAGAATAAAATGAAGATGTCTTAGAACCACCTCCTAAAATTTACTTGGGTAATTCCCTTGTGCAAATACAATTGGATGTAGAGCCATTTTTCACTACCCTCATTATGAATGGATGGATCTTACATAATTATATGTTTGAATATGGTGCCTCATCTAATATTATGCCCTTAACAATCATAAATGAGATAAATATCAATATATAAATTTTGAGAAGTGTTTTTCTATAGAATCTAGAGAAGTAGTTGTGGTGGGATATATAAGAGGATTGTTTATGTAATTATCTACTTACCCAAGGAGGTATTTGGTAATGAATGTTGTCATTTTGATTGTCCTACCAAGTGGGGAATGTTGTTAAGAAGTGGGCAGCTAGTGTGGGTGGCGGTGTTCGAGATGGACTTGTCATATGCTTCCATAACTTTGGAAGGAAAAATGGTCAAGTTGTATAGGGAAGACAAAATGTTGCACCTTATCAAATATCCCATGAATGTTTCTTATGAGTTTTTATTCACTAATGTGGACTTAGAAAATTTTGTTGGAAATGATGATTTTTAGGATTAGTGTTTACACATAAATGCTCAGCTGCGAGACCCTAATACCCCATGGATTATGACCTTTGATGGAAAATGCTCCAATTTTGGTAATGGAGCTGGTGTGGTACTAAATTCTCCAAGTGTGTATCTTTTAATTTCTCATTTAAATTAAGTTTTGAGTGCACAAACAATGTTGGTGAGTATGAGAAACTGTTACTTGGACTAAGGATTTCTTAGAGACATGGAATAAAAGACCTCATTGTCAGAAGTGACTATGAAATGGTTATAAAGAAATTCAAAGAAATTATATGTGTCCATAAAATTAGAGGTTGAAGCAGTATCAAAACATAATATGTGACATCATTGAAAATTTTGACTCCTTTAATATTGAATATCATGAGATGAACCAAAATGCAACAATTGATAGGCTATTAGTCTTGTCCTCATAGTATGAAAATGATAAACCCTCCCATACTATAAATTTGAATTCAAGGTGTTAGTAAAACATTTTTACCTAAAAAAATATAAAATTGGTAGTTGTTCAATGATGATTCACACATTAAAAGATTCATGAGTTTTCAAGATGAATTTATTGATCAAATCATTCATTTAGAACCTATGGTGGAGGTGTGTGAAGGAAAAGAGACCCTATTTTGGAAAGAGGTAATTAAATTGAAAACTAATGTAATCCCAAGAGGGCTAGTCAAATTTTAATCTTCCTTTGACAGCTTGACATAGTAGTTTATAGATCCACTACCTTGCCTAGGGATGTCATAAAATGTAACTTGTGCACTTTAAAGGATCCTAAAAAGGTTTAGCTAGGAAGTAATTTGAATTAATAAGAAAGGAAAAATATCAGGACTACCTTGCATGGTCCTATTCTAAACTAAAGGCCTATAGAGAATACTTATTTCAACATGAGATACTTTGTTAGAGCTCTACACCAAGTGCTTCGATAGAAGAAGAGACCTATCGACCCCATCATTGTAGAAAAAATGCAAGAAGAAATGAAGAAGGTGTGAGGTGGAGGTATCATATGACCTACTTGGTACTCCTCATGGGTGGCCAATATAGTGCCATAAGAAATAAAAATTGGGATATTAGGCTTTGTGTAGACTTTCTAAATCTAAACAGGGCCTTATTTAAAGATAATGACCCTCTTCCTAATATGGATAATCTCTTACGAGAAGGTGACATAATCATAATTTTTATCTACTATAGATTCCTTCTCTAGGTATAATCAAAGCTATGGTCAAGGAACTAGAACAATATAAGACTACATTCACAATTCGCATGGGGCACTTATGTCTATGTTAGAATGTCCTTTGGATTGATGAATGCAGGGGCACCATTTCTAATAGCCATGGATGTTTCTTTTTGGGGGTTTATTAATGATTTTACTGTTGTGTATAAGGATGATAATATTATTTTTTCCAAGAAGATAGGTGACACCGATGCACCCAAAGAAAATATTGATTAGGTACGGGAGTGTGACATTTTTTAAACCCTAATTATTTTCATTTCGGTGTAGAAAAGGCCAAACTATTGGGGCACATTGTGTCTCATGAATGGGTCATGATTGACTCGGAAAGAGTAGAAAGCAATTGATAAGGTACTGATCCCCTATCAAAGAAAGGTATTTAATCCTTCTTTGGTAAAGTTAATTTTGTGAGGAGGTTCATCTCCAACTTTGTTTAAATAAATTTTCCAATTACCAATATGTTGAAGAAGGATTAATTGATCAAATTGAGTGATGAGTCAACTCAAGATTTTAAGGAGTGAAAGTGACACTCAATACTTCCCATGTATTGGCTAATCATAATTACAAGAAGGATTTTCAAATGTTCTATTTTTCTTACTGCCTTTATTGTTGCTTATGTGTTATTAAAAAGGATAAGGAAAGGCATGAGAAACCTATTTATTTATAAGGAAAGGATATGGATCAATCTATTTATCTCCCCAACCATGATTTTCAGTATTTAAGAGATTTACGATTAAAATATAACAGGGAGGTTCCTTCAAAAGAGGATAGGGAGTTATTGATCAATGCTATAATTTCTCATGAAAAGGAATATAACATGAGGAATAGGAAAATTAAGGTACCTACACATATTTCCAAGTCTAAGATTCATATTTTTCAATGTACCCAAGGATAGTCCTTGGAGGAGTGTGCCAAAAATAACCTTGTTGACCAACCAAGACCCAACACTTCGTCCCCTTCCCCTACCGTAAAATAATTTATCCCATCTGATAAAGTAGTCACAGCTTTCCTCTAATCCATCCCTTCCCAAGTACAATGTGTGTGACATGGCCCAAATCCTAAGCCATACAAAGATTAAATTTCCCCATGTTGAATTATTAAGGATCCTAGAGCATAGGAGGTGATATTTTGAGTATCTGGTGTTTAAAGAGGATGTGGTTGTTAAAGAAAATATTGTTTTTCATAAAGAACTATCCCCACATTTTTGAAACGAGGTAGAATAAAATGAAGATGTCTTAGAACCACCTCCTAAAATTTACTTGGGTAATTCCCTTGTCAAATACAATTGGATGTAGAGCTATTTTTCACTACCCTCATTATGAATGGATGGATCTTACATAATTATATGTTTGAATATGGTGCCTCATCTAATATTATGCCCTTAACAATCATAAATGAGATAAATATCAATATATAAATTTTGAGAAGTGTTTTTCTATAGAATCTAGAGAAGTAGTTGTGGTGGGATATATAAGAGGATTGTTTATGTAATTATCTACTTACCCAAGGAGGTATTTGGTAATGAATGTTGTCATTTTTGATTGTCCTACCAAGTGGGGAATGTTGTTAAGGAAGTGGGCAGCTAGTGTGGGTGGCGTGTTCGGATGGACTTGTCATATGCTTCCATAACTTTGGAAGGAAAAATGGTCAAGTTGTATAGGAAGACAAAATGTTGCACCTTATCAAATATCCCATGAATGTTTCTTATGAGTTTTTATTTACTAATGTGGACTTAGAAAATTTTGTTGAAAATGATGATTTTTAGGATTAGTGTTTACACATAAATGCTCAGTGCGAGACCCTAATACCCCATGGATTATGACCTTTGATGGAAAATGCTCCAATTTTGGTAATGGAGCTGGTGTGGTACTAAATTCTC
This sequence comes from Taxus wallichiana var. yunnanensis, assembly GCA_018340775.1. Lineage (NCBI taxonomy): Eukaryota > Viridiplantae > Streptophyta > Pinopsida > Cupressales > Taxaceae > Taxus > Taxus wallichiana. The sequence continues at coordinate 161,243,856 of CM031243.1, read as the reverse complement.
CAAGTGTGTATCTTTCAATTTCTCTTTTAAATTAAGTTTTGAGTGCACAAAAAATGTTGGTGAGTATGAGAAACTGCATTACTTGGACTAAGGATTTCTTAGAGACATGGAATAAAAGACCTCATTGTCGAAGTGACTATGAAATGGTTATAAAGAAATTCAAAGAAATTATATGTGTCCATAAAATTAGAGGTTGAAGCAGATATCAAACATAATATGTGACATCATTGAAAATTTTGACTCCTTTAATATTGAATATCATGAGATGAACCAAAATGCAACAATTGATAGGCTATTAGTCTTGTCCTCATAGTATGAAAATGATAAACCCTCCCCATACTATAAATTTGAATTCAAGGTGTTAGTAAAACATTTTTACCTAAAAAAATATAAAATTGGTAGTTGTTCAATGATGATTCACACATTAAAAGATTCATGAGTTTTTAAGATGAATTTATTGATCAAATCATTCATTTAGAACCTATGGTGGAGGTGTGTGAAGGAAAAGAGACCCTATTTTGGAAAGAGGTAATTAAATTGAAAACTAATGTAATCCCAAGAGGGCTAGTCAAATTTTAATCTTCCTTTGACAAAGCTTTGACATAGTAGTTTATAGATCCACTACCTTGCCTAGGGATGTCATAAAATGTAACTTGTGCACTTTAAAGGATCCTAAAAAGGTTTAGCTAGGAAGTAATTTGAATTAATAAGAAAGGAAAAATATCAGGACTACCTTGCATGGTCCTATTCTAAACTAAAGGCCTATAGAGAATACTTATTTCAACATGAGATACTGTTAGAGCTCTACACCAAGTGCTTCAGATAGAAGAAGAGACCTATCGACCCCATCATTGTAGAAAAAATGCAAGAAGAAATGAAGAAGGTGTGAGGTGGAGGTATCATATGACCTACTTGGTACTCCTCATGGGTGGCCAATATAGTGCCAGAAGAAATAAAAATTGGGATATTAGGCTTTGTGTAGACTTTCTAAATCTAAACAGGGCCTTATTTAAAGATAATGACCCTCTTCCTAATATGGATAATCTCTTGCGGAAGGTGACATAATCATAATTTTTATCTACTATAGATTCCTTCTCTAGGTATAATCAGGCTATGGTCAAGGAACTAGAACAATATAAGACTACATTTACAATTCATGGGGCACTTATGTCTATGTTAGAATGTCCTTTGGATTGATGAATGCGGGGCACCATTTCTAATAGCCATGGATGTTTCTTTTTGGGGTTTATTAATGATTTTCTGTTGTGTATTAGGATGATAATATTATTTTTTCCAAGAAGATAGGTGACCACCTGATGCACCCAAAGAAAATATTGATTAGGTATAGGGAGTGTGACATTTTTTAAACCCTAATTATTTTCATTTCGGTGTAGAAAAGGCCAAACTATTGGGGCACATTGTGTCTCATGAATGGGTCATGATTGACTCGGAAAGAGTAGAAGCAATTGATAAGGTACTATCCCTATCAAAGAAAGGTATTTAATCCTTCTTTGGTAAAGTTAATTTTGTGAGGAGGTTCATCTCCAACTTTGTTTAAATAAATTTTCCAATTACCAATATGTTGAAGAAGGATTAATTGATCAAATTGAGTGATGAGTCAACTCAAGATTTTAAGGGAGTGAAAGTGACACTCAATACTTCCCATGTATTGGCTAATCATAATTACAAGAAGGATTTTCAAATGTTCTATTTTTCTTCTGCTTTTACTGTTGCTTATGTGTTATTAAAAAGGATAAGGAAAGGCATGAGAAACCTATTTATTTATTAGGAAAAGATTTGCAAGGGTATGCATTGAAATAATTTGTTATGGAAAAATAAGATTTTTATCTAGTAAAAGAAACTAAAGTTTTTAGACCTTAAATTATCAGTTCAAAGATCATAGCCTATGTGCCTCACACTAAGGTGAAGGATATCCTCTCTCAAATGGAGATGTCTAGTAAGAGATGTAGGTGGGTCAATAAATTACAAGAATATGATATGGATGTTTAGACTAAAATTATTGTGCATGGCTTAGGCTTAACAAAATTGGTGGCTAAGAAAATTTTATAGATTTTTGAAGTACACACTATTGAATGTGATGAGAAACACTCCCATGGTATGGTAAGTGTTTCAACTTGGTATACGGACATCATGTATTATTTGAAAAATTTAAATTTTCTAGATGGTTTTGATAAAACTAAGAGGACACTCAAGTTGTTGTCTTAGAAGTATATCTTGACAAATCATTGATTGAATTAGAAGATCCCTAAAGGAGTCTTGTTGATATGTATTACAGAAGATGAAGCCTTAAGTATGGTTTTAGAATTTCATGGAGGGATGTGTGTTGGTCACTTTGCTGGAAGGGTTACTACTCATAAAATTTTGAAGGTAGTTTATTGGTGGCCATCCCTTTTGAAATGTGTTGATTTAATGGTTAGAAAGTGCGAGAGATGCCAAAATTTCTATGACAAGTTAAAATATTTTGGATCTCTCCACTTGTAGTCTATTTTAGTAGAGGATCCTGTTAAGAAATGGGGGTTAGATTTTATTAGTGAGATGTCAGAACCTTGAAGTGTATGTCACAAATGGATATTAGTAGCTACTCAATATTTTACCAAGTGGGTTGAAGTGATTCCCACTAAGAAATAAAATCATCAAGTGGTTATGGAATTTATCCTTAATCACATAATTTATAGGTTTGGTGCTCCCACCAAGCTATTTGTTGATAATAACATGAATTTTAGAACTAAAAACTTGGCAATAATGTGCCAAGAATATGGCATAACCCTTAGTTATTCCTCTAACTATAACCCATTAGGAAATGGGAAGGAAAAATCTAGTAATAAAAATATGCTAAATATTATCAAGAAGAGCGTTAGAGGTAAATAAGAGGAAATAAGGTAACAAATCAAGTTTGCATTATGGGATGAAGGAGTTACAACAAAGATATCTACTAGTAAAATCCCATTTTAGCTGGTTTATGGTGTTTAATCTCTCATGCTTATTAATTTATAATTATATGCTTACCAATTTATGAAGCAATTGGAGGATGGATATGGTGTTAATCCCAATGATGTGAGGATGAACCAAATCATTGAGTACTAGAAGATCTAGTCTCATCGAGACATATTAAGTTCAAAGAAAAACTTAAGGAGATATTTGATAAAAATGCTTCTCTAAGAACTTTCAATGTAGGTGACTTAGCCCTACTATAGGAAAACACACATGAAGATAAAGGAGAACATGGTAAGTTGGATGCTCTATAGATGGGTCCTTATTCCATAGGTGTTCGATTAGAGAACATACATGATACTTAAGGTATTTGGAAGGAGAACTATTGGAGTTTCCTATCAATGGAAGGAATATTATAAAAATTTATAGATTAAGTGATTGGTCACCTTGTATATTATTGTATATTTATACGGTGTTGTTGTCCTTATTTTTTTATTTTTATTTTCTATCCCTTTTTGGTCCTCTGTGATCAATTTTTGTCTACCACTTCATTCTCATTGTGTTATTATCTATTCAAGGTTAGTTATTTTCGCTAGTTTGAATCCATAGCCAAATAGATTTGGAACTTAGTATTCTTATGAATGTGTTTTTATCTATGGTTCTTGTGACACCCACTAGGGGTGTCCATCCATGAGATAGAGCTAGTGTTGGTGCCTTTCTTAATCCTTCAATTGTGAACCATTCTCTTATCATTTGTTCTTGGTGTTCTTAGTCACTTCCTTGAGTTATGTCATTCAAATTACTAGGTGATGCATTACCATCTATGTTCTAGAGCTCTATACATAATAGAAAGTGTGTTGTGTGTAAATCCGCTAGCATCACCTTAAGAATAACACCTTAAAAAAATTCATGTTTTTGTGGTATGTTTTGATTTGCAGGATGGTAGGGAAGGAAGGAAATTTCTTGGAAACCATTTTGGAATGATTAAAACATTTGTAAAATATTTCCCCTCACCTTCAAAATCTTCCTTATCCAAGCTTATGGGTTCAAGGTTTATGCATGAATGCAAAATGTATTCCTATCTTTGACGCTCAATAAAGATAGGAATCCAAACCACCTTCCATGAATTTGTGTTTTTTTTACAAATTTTTAACTTGTGTGAAATTACAATGTGCTTTCATATCCCGATGCTTGATAAAATATTTGAGGGTATCTTGTAAGATATTTAGAGGGTATTATTTGTGTCATTGTGTTATGGAAGTGTTCATCACGTGTAAAAATGAAAAATTATTCTTTGAGGGCTAGAAACCCATGAGGAAACATGTGGCGCAATGCCAATGCACATAAAGTTTGAGAATCATGTGGGATAATAGATTTTGCATCCTTAAAAATTGTGTAATCATGGAAAAGTGCTTCCTAAGTCCCTAGACCTGATGAGGGACACATGGCTCCCTATCGCTGCATTAAAATCCTCGGGTCTCTTTTGTGACATTTCAATTTACATCCTTGGGCTTATTATGTGAGTTAAAATTACATTCCCATCCATGAGCTCTACCAAATCTATACACGTGGACCTCCCACGTCTAAAAATCAAATCTTGATCAAAGATTTAAATGATGGTGATTATTTCAAGCATTTGAGGTGTTCACCATTAATGTTTCACATTTCTTGTAATTTGGCTAAGTGTTTCCCATTACTTGTAATTTTTGATGTATTAAGAGCACTCTAAACGCTAAAATGCATATTAGCACTATAAGATCTAGAAATGAGTTGTATAATTTTTCTTGAAGTGGAATCTAAGTCATGTGCCTTTGTATGGATTTCAATTAAGGTTTTAAACCATGTATGTGCGGGTAAGTTATTTAAAGACCATTATTTCAATGTGAATTATTTTTAAAGGGTTCTTCTCGGGTGATTTGGCTGCATATCTATTTATTTTTCTTTGGTTGTGTCTGCTAAATATCATACCTATTCCCTTTTACTCTACATTTAAAAAATGAAGAATAAGTTAGTTTATATCCATGTAACTTCCCATATCATAAGTAGCTTAGACAATGTAATGGGAATACATTTGGGAAATGTAACTTTGGTCAATTTAATTCAATGACTTCATGCCCCGATAGAATTAGATTTATCATGGCCATTGAAAAAGTAAGATTTCTTGGGTAGTTAATTTTCCTCCTTCTATCCAATGCCATGAAATGGTATGGGCATGAGATGAAAATTACGACCCGCAGACACGATGAAGGTATTAGATGGTAGCGGTTCCCAAGTTCTTTCACTAACACCGAGAGGCGTTCCAAGAAATATTAGGGCTACCTAAGATAAAAAGGACAGTGTCCATCAATGTAAAAGGAGATAAAGAACTATGGATCACTCATTCATTTGTGTATATCAAGATCATAAATAACTAATTTCCACAAAAGACCAAGAGTTCATCTACAAGAATTTATAAATCTAAATAGGTCTCGAATTTGTTGAAGTGGTTTAGGACCTCATTATTTTGCTAAGAATAATTATGGGCTTGATATTTTCCTACTACTTCTAGGAGTGGATGTTTAGATACATCAAGGTTATCCTCTTATTTACAAAAACAATTGACTAGGAAGAGCTTATCAGCAAGTCCATCCATGACCAACTCCTTAGAATGGATGTGTAAGTTTGAGAAGGGTCAAAACAAATGTGTAAATTTTTAGTGAAATCATACTCGGCATATAATGTTTCTTTCCAAAAGTCTCTCTCTCAAATTATAAGAGATAAAGAGTTAACATATTTCATGGTTTATTAATTAAACTTAGAAAGTTAGAAGGCAGATTTCAGAAGATCTCATGATGTCTTCTTTAAACTAATTATTTTCTTATTTAGGCTAGAGTGGGAACATTATTAGATCTCTGCTGATGTAGAGATAGTCATAAATTAATTTGGTTTTTATTTCATTTAATTTATATTCTTTACTTATTAAGGATAAGTGGTTTACAAGGTGCCCCATACATGTTGCCAAGGTACTTGGATGATGAAAAATGAGCACTCCTTGGACTATCTATGAAACTAGCTGAGGTGCATAGATTGATTGCAGCAAAACACCAAATAAATATCAAGTTTCCTATTTCTATCGGTAGGTATACATGCTCCACTTGTTGTCAAGGCAAGGTTATTGGATGATGAATTGAATAGGTTAGATATGGTAAAATTTTAGCCTAGACCTAATTATGATATTAAGTGGGTTATGAATACAATCCTTGGAAGATCCTATGAGCATGAAACTCATTATGAGGACTATTGGATATGTTTTAGGGATCAAGAGGAAGTGAGGTTAAGGGACTTATTGAGAATGACACTGTAACAAGTCATTTATTTCAAGGTTCCAATCATCTCCGTGGATTAATGGATGAGGACCAAATGGTGAGTAGGTATTATACTAAGAAAAAAATGGTTGGACAACCTATGAGCCATTGGATTGGAACCAAGTAGAGCCTTTTCAACTACATGAGAGGACTGAAAATTTCATGAGAAGGAATTTTAATTGGTTAATGTGGAAGGGAATAAACCACTTTAAAAACTATAGTTTTGAAGGAATATAGAGCTTCCAACATGCTTAAAGATGAAATTCAACCTTTGAGGGAGGATGTAACTGGTAGAGATCCATTGAATGGAAAATAACCTTAGATACCCTCCAGGAGACCTACTTTTAGGATGGAAGAAGAATGTATTGCAACTAATAAAAAAACTATGAAGGATACTATCATACAGGGACGTTCCATTACGGTCCAAGCCCCCTTCAAGGCCTAGGTTATTTGTTTCACTTGGTGCCGACCTTCGGCTACATACTCTTTAACTCCCCATGAACCATAAGAAAATGAAAGAGAATGAGAGGATCAACAATTGGACTCAACCCAACATTGGGGTCCATACCAAAGGATGGGGAAGATGTAGGAGAGATTGGATTAAAAATTTCACATGAACTAAAATATCCAAGGTTAAAGGCCCTAAAATTGAAGAAGTTGTAGGTGTAGATGTTTCTAAGAACCATACATCCATTTAAGTATAGGAGGAGGAGTTGGAAACACTTGAGGTAGTTAATACCACTTCGCTTAGTATGAAACACACAATTTCGCTGAACATTAATTCATGATCAACCTACTATTTTTTTTTATTAAGGGCAAATAGTTTTGAAGGGACTATACCCTGTATACAAAAGGGCTCAAAAGCCAGATAGCATAGGTGAGAGAAACAACCCAGAGAAGGGAAAAACGGCCAACCTAAGAGGGCTCATCAGCCAGATATGACAATACATGAGAAGAAAGGATCCAAACAAACAATGATCCAAAAAGTAGCAGAAAAGATCAAAAAGCAAACAAAAGATATGCAACATATAAAAACTCCGCCAAAAAGTAGCTCCAACCGCCAGATAATAGTAACTTCACAGCCAAAAAATAGCAACACAACAACCCATTACTTGATAGCCCTATCAATCTTGGTTTTGATAGCCTGCAGTGACATGAAGAAGGCAATGGCAGTGGCCTGAGAGGAGTCTTTCATATCCTCCTAAGCAATTGCAATATCCCTTTTCTCTTTGGGACCCCAAATGTCTTCATTAATCCCACTTAAACTGTAAACACTATGAACATGTTGTTCAATGAAATTATAAATGCTTTTAAGGGCAGATAGTATGCAGTCATTGTGACTTTTTACATTCCCCATTCTGCCATCCAAAGACTGTAACTTCTTGAAAACTTCAACAATAACCCCCTCTTCATCATCACTTTGAAGTATTCCTTTTCCCTTATCTTTTCCATATTTTTTACAGTCCCTTTGAGCTCTTGTATCTCCTTTTCCAACCTGTCCACTCTGTCCATCAAGTCCTCCTCCTTGGGTTCCTCCATCGGTTTGCTGATATGCAGGAGGTTCTCAGCAAGTTCCAGGTCTTTGTGACTCCTGAGGACCCATTGAGAAGAAGGGATTTTAGTTTTTATGCTCTTGCTTTTCTTGCTGGAAGCAGCAGCTTCAATCTTCCTTTTCAGTAGGGGGAGTGGAAGCGGTGTGAGTAGGTGGAGGTATGGAGGAAGAGGGTGGGGTAGGATTCATGGGGGGGCAGCTAGAACAATGGCAATGGATTAGGAGGATAAGCCCTTGGTGCAAAGGGACAGCCCTAAAGTGGCTCTAAACTTCCCTAATTGATTTCTCCAACGAGTTTATCAAGTAGTGAGGGAAGCTAATGATGATATTTCTACGAAAGTGATTAAGAAATATCAAATGTTTTTGAGGTATAGTCACAAATCTTCCTTCAAGAGTTACATACCTAACAACCATCCTGGCAAGCTCAGCAAAAGGCTCAGGAATCGATGCCACTTTGATGCCAACAGTCACAAATTCAAGATTCTCCCCATTGTCCAGGAACTTCTTGGTATCCACCTCCCTGTCAACCTTCTTATTGAAGAATTTGGTGCCCTCCAGGCTGAGGCCCGTGATCTAGGCGATGAGATCTTCCGTGATCTCAATCTCTCGTGCCTCAGTATTTTTACAATCTGATTCTTCCATCCCTGGGCGAATCTAATAGAAATGTCTTGATCAAATCCTTGAATCCTTTCAATTAAATTAGATAGACCCCCGATTTGAAGGTAGTTCCAAAGCACCGTATCCTCTTTCCACACCGGATTGTGGGTCGGTTCAGTTTTGCAAGGCGGACCCCCCATGTTTCCACTGTTTTTGTTTCTGTTCTCAATGGTAAAAATGCTATCACTATGCGGGACAGGCTGAGCTTTGATGTTGGTTTTTGAATCTTTCCCTTCCATGAAAGCAGGTTTAATTATTATACCATACTTGTAATTATTGCCCCACTCCTCGCTTTCCTCCTATGCCAAGAAATGATGACAGTCCAGCTCACACATATCACATCAATCATACATATCTTATGTGATGTCATCATATTGTACTTGAGGATCCGCACATTAGCATCCACATTACAGCCGTTAGTGTTGATTTTCTTGGCCATGTAGATCATTGATTATGGCTTTATTGATTTGAGTGGGTAGAACGTCCCCCCTAAGCCAAGTTTGAAAAGTATTAGTAACACCAAGGTTTTCCAAACTATCTGCGACCCTATTTCCTTCCCGATAGGTGTGGGTGATTTTAACATTTTCAAAGCTCTTGCATATATCAATAGCTTCACCAATGAAATCTCTAATTGACCAGCTGGGGTGTTGCTTTTTGTTTAATAGATTGATGATATTCAGAGAATCACCCTCAATTATAATATTCAGAATATTACAATCTCTGGTAAGTCTTATACCCCAAAGAGCCGCCAGGGCTTCAGAGTAATGATTAGTCTGCCTGCCCATTCTCCTAGAAAAAGTAGCAACAAAACAACCTCTTTGATCTCTGATGACTCCCCCTCCTCCAGAGTCCCCCAGATTGCCTTTTGAGGCCCCATCAAAATTTAACTTGTACCAATCAGTGGGAGGCTTAATCCATCGGATGGTGTTTCTATCTATACCATTGTTATTCTTATTGAAGGTAGTGTCAATATTCCAATCAGTCAGGATGTATTCTTCCTTCTTAGGGTAAATTCTATTTTTAGGAGGTTTAAATCTAGCAATATTATCTTACACAACAATGATAATTTCCTTGTAGACTTTGTTACATGCCTTTCTAGTGTTTCTGAAAATGCTATCATTACGAGCCTTCCAAACTCTCCACATAGTGTGGGGTAAAATGAGTTGCCACAATCTCTTCACCACACAATGCTTAAATGGAGAGTCCCATTGTTCCCAGGCCTGAAGACAGGTAAGGGGAAAAATCCATCTCTGATTAAATTTTGCAAAAACAAGCTGCCAAATTTTGGAAGCATACTCACAATGGAGGAATAAATGTTTTATATCTTCTGCCTCTTTCTGACACATGCAACATCTATTCGGCATGATGAATCCCTTCTTGATGAGGTTTTCGTTAGTCAGGATCTTGCCATTAATGATTAGCCACCAAAATAAGTTCACTCTAGGGGTTAACTCAGGCATCCACAACTTGTGCCACTTAATTTCACTTTCAATAGATACAAAGAAAGAATTATATCCTGATTTAACAGAGTATTCCCCATCAAAATAATCTTTCCAGATGAGTTCATCCTTAAGATTTTGATTACTAATATGGATTAGAGAAAGTTGATTCTGTAAAGATGAAACATCAGCCTGTACATTATCATTCTCCACTTTTAGTTGTTTCCATTTTCTTTTGTTTCCATCCCTCTCAATGTATCCCTGGATTTTGTGTCCATACTTTGTAATTAAGCTATATTTAATGTTGTCATAAGCAGAAATCCAGTTAGAATCAGTCCACTTATCAGTCCAAAAGTTAATGTTTTGCCCATCCCCAAGCTTCCAACTACACCCCTGAGAAAGAATGTGTCTCATTGTGAAGAAGGTTGTTCCAGAAAATAGAACCACTCGGAAGAGACTGATCATAAATGAAGGAAATATTGTTTTGGTTTAAAGATATTTGATCTTAAACAACTCTGTCCAAGGCTTGTGCTCTTTTATAAGTCTCCAACCTAACTTTGCAATAAGGGCAGCACTCATATATCTTTGATTCCTAACCCCCAAGCCTCTTTGGTTTACATACCCGCTCCCAAGCCACAAGATGATATCTCGAACTCATCCTCGCACCGTGGTATAAAAAGTGCTTTTGAATCTTTTCAATCTGCTTCATCACTATGCTGGTATGTTTGAACATTGACATGATGTAAATAGGCAAGTTTTGGAGCGTGCTTTTACCAATAGGCACTTTCCTGCACTTGAAAGTACAGCTCCTTTCCAGCCAGCCAATTTTCTTTGAAATCTCTTAATAAGATCATTCCAGACCTCCACAAAAATCTTGCCAGTACTTAAAGGTAAACCTAAGTAAGTAGCTGGAAGAGAATTAATAGTGCATCCTAGAATATTAGCAATCTTTCTTTGCCTTTCCAAAGGAGTATTGAAGAAATAAATAGAGCTTTTGTCAAAATTAACTTTTTGTCCCGAGGCTTCCTCATAAAATCTAAGGACAGTTTTGATAGCCTTTGCCTCAATGATTGAGGCCATCAGGAGAAGCAGAGTGTCATCAGCAAACTATTGGTGGGAGGAGATCTGATTGCCAGAAGTTGGAGGAAAGCCTTTTATCATGCCAATGCAAATAGCTTTGGAAATAGATCTGCTTAAACTGTCAGCCATAATAATGAATAATAGAGGGGAAATTGGGTCTCCTTGCGATTCCTCTATTGCTGGCAAAAAAACCACAGGTTCCCCATTAACAACCACTGAGAATCTAGAGGTAGAGATACAAGAGTGAATGATTTTTCTGAATTTGATTTGAAAACCAAAATTAGATAAGACCTCATCCATGAATCTCCAGGAGAATCTGTCAAATGCTTTATGCATGTCTAGCTTGATAGCCATCCCCACCTTTTTACTTTTATCCATAAAAAGTATAGTTTCATGAACCATGATAATTCCATCTTGAATAATTCTTCCCCTGAATGAATGATCAACCTACTATTGAGGCTAAGGTTATTAATAATTAAGAACATGATATATCCCATACTCAAACTTTTATTGATCAATTACAAGGCCTTAGAAAATATCAAGGAGATGAACTCTCATTACTTGACAAGAAACAAACTAAAATACAATAACTATAAGTAGAGGTGTAAGATGGTGTTCCTTTGGTATCTTGGGCATATGAAACTAAAATTTTAACAACAAATAAGAGATTGGTATATGTGCCACCAAAGGTGGTATCTATTTCCGAGGTGTAATAACCTCAAATTGGAACAAAAATTTATAGTTGTGTGGAGCGGGAAATTCCAATTGATCCTATTGATAGGGATTTAGAGGTGGTGGAAAGGGCATTGGCTACCCACGAGGTTGCCAAGGAGCAAAGAGAGATGAAGGATCAAGTGAAACCTAGTAACTCAGTGCATAACAAAGTTCCACTCAAAATACTTAAAGTTGATAGTGAAGAAGTAGGGAAATATATTGCAGACAAAACACAACCCAACCATGAGGAAAAAGGGAGGATGTAGAAGCATCATGACAATAAATTGTTATTTTGGATGACGATCCTTTAATTTTAAAGTAAATTGTATTATTATTTCCCATCACTTTCTAGCAAACATCCTAGGTTTAAAAGGAAGGAAATACCCATACGATGGGATGGATAGTTCATATTCTCTAAAAAATAGAGCGAGTAAAAATCCAATTAGATGTTGCTAATATTGAGTATGTCATATCCTACAGGTAATCTAGGGCCCCTAAGAAGGAAACGGTGTTTTCTAAAACCATTGTGGACACCCAAGGAAAAGTAAATTAGAAATTACGACTCCTAAGGGAGATATATTGAGGAGTAAGGCCACAACCAATTATTACCAAGCTACTCATCCACCTTTGGGAAATCCCACCTCTAAAATTCTGAAAGCATGATGCTTCAATATCTATAGGGTTCTACTTTAGAGGATAGAAAAAGAAAAGAAACTAAGAAGAAATCGGAGAAAAAGGTTGATATCCTATCAACATATGTGAACAAATTATTGCAACCCATCTCAAAGAGCCAATAGATTACTGAAAAAATAATTCTGAGGCTCTACAATCTATAGAGGAGTCAAAGGCCAAATTGGATATAATCCAAAAATTGGAGGAATTAAAAGGGAAAGGCAAAAAAGCGTAACATTCCCATTTTAAGACTTTAGAAACAAGGATTTTATTTTACATAATGTTATCTATTCTAAATAAAACATCATTTAGAACACACATTCCATGCCAATCAATCTCATAACAGAGATAACCATATGCAGTGTAATGAATCGATGATACCGATCTCTCATTCCATGACTCGGTTACACAACCGATATCTCATGTTAACTTAAGTATAGAATAATTTATGTATACTATGTATACTTGGTTCTCCTACCCTATTCCAGTACTTGAGTGATCTATTTACGAACCTATCCGAATATTTGTTACCAATATTCATCCGACATCATGTTTCTTAAAACTAGGTGACACAGACAATGCAACCAAGATGAGCTTGCGATACTTCGGCTAAAGAAATTGAACATACCATTCATGTTACTATTCCTAGATGACATACTCATCATTCCAGAATACATCCTTCACCTCACTCTTCTATTATCTAGAATGGTCTTTATTGACTACCATTAGTCCACTTGTCCAAGGTTTAACCCTAGCTCTGGTTAGAAACATAATTTATTATAGGAATACGCTCACAATGTCTTAGGGTATATGGGCAAGTTGGTTAACCTAAGTCAACAGGATGTGCCAAGGTACCTAAGCCATTAAAAGCTACCACCTATCCTAAAATTTCCACTAACTTGACCTAGAGAGAAACTAAGTTCAAGTCCTTATTTGTGTGTAGATCTAGATGATCAATGCAGAAGGGTGTTGCCACATGTCAAATGCAACGTTGTATCCTCAAGAAGACCCTTGTCTTCTTGAAGGTACAATCCTACAGTTGGCATGTGCCAACATCCTATAGAAACTACCTCATCAAGATGTACATACTCCAAGGAGGTTATTAATACCTTATAATTTGGATTATTGCACCGATTACAACAACCCTGCTAAACCCTAATCCAACACTCCTTAAGTTATTTTCTAAATTTGATTCATTTAGTCATTAAAGAACTTCCTTAAGTTATGATTTCTTTTTAGGTTCGTTTTACTAGGCTTAACAAATAGATATCCAAGGGACAAGACAACAACCTCAAAAGTCCCATTAAATGTAACTTAACCATTCAAAGAAGGTGTAACAACCAAATAGGTTCAACTAGAAGTAGACTTTATAGGAAATGAAGTCTAACGATCAACGATCATATCACCATTCTTTAGATTACATTTCTTTAAGTGAGGAAGAATCTTCCTCTACATGATTTAAGTGTTAGGGTTTGTCATACCCTTCTTATCTTTCACAATTTCTATAGTTTTACTACATATTCATTACACATTCCATACTATGTTAGAATTGTTTAGATAAAATTGTTATCTTATGCAACTTAACAAGCTACATCTTAATAAGGGAATCCAATTATTTCCCTTTAACCAACTAATCAAGTTTATCCAAATTAAGCATATAACAGATATGAAAAATATCATCAAGATAGGTTTTCCATCTTCTTCATAAATACAAGATAATTTACACAACCAATACAAGTAAATCTCAACTTTCAATTCATCATTATAAATCTATACATTACAAGACTATGTATTTTAGGCATACTATTTAACAAGTAGCCTTTATTCCAAAAAGAATACAACTTTTCTTTTTCAATACAAATCAAGAATGAACCGAAACTCTTTACATAAGATCCATAATTAAATAAGCCCAATACAACATGAAAGTTCTTGTCTTCCTTTATCACTTACGATGTCCATCTGACAAAATTGCTAGCACGGGTCAATTCAATGAACTGATCATGATAAGCACTAAGCATTAAAGTAAAGTGCATTCCACTAATTGTTTCATTAAATGACTCGATTTAATGAAACAATTAATATACAACATACAATAATCATAAGTAATCACATCTAGAAAGAAGTACAAATAAGAAAATCTAAATTTACTTTTAAGAAAAGAGCATATTATAATCTACAACATCAGAATTATATCACAAGACTTAATTGATCTTATCAATTACTTTTAAACAGTCAACAAGTCTTGTCCTTCCATTATTTCATAAATTCATAAGGATAGAAAAACACATTTAACTTTTCCAAGCAGCAAAGGAGTTAGTTACAACATATCTCATATTAGTATGCTTCATCTTTCCATATAGACAAAGGAGAGAATCAATACATATTTATTTCTCAAACACAATTTCTCTGAAGGAAAGAATCAGGTTTAGAACACGCATCACTGCCTCAGTCTAAAGATGAAAAAATAAGGAGTCCAACATAAAGAACAAGAATCCCAATTCAATTCCAAGTAGATTAAAAATAGTCTAAAAGAAAGCCTTACTAACTTCTATCTTAGTAGATATAATGCAAAGGTCTGAAACTCAGACTGCCCACAAATCCAAGCTATACTTTGGCAATTAAATCTCTTAACCAATCCACTAGAAAATTTCCATCTTAGAAGAGAATCAAATAATGAGAAGTTCAATCAATGAACTTAAATAGTCAACATAAAAGGATCTCAAACCAAAATGGACCCAATCCATATTTCATTCCATTTATACTATGAAATGAAATCCTTTAATAAATACAAACTTAGAAATTCTCTAGCTAGTTCCCAAAAGAGAACTCAAACAGAATGCACAATTCAAAGGATGCACATTACCAACATTCTTTACAAAACTTACAACTACTTACCTATTTTCATTCACCAAGCTCAAATCCAATTTCAATCTCAAACGAAATTCATAGTATCATTTCTAAACAGCATACAGTACTCAAGAGGTCTGATTCACTTCCCTATCTAAAACCCGACATCCATTCAAAGAAATCAACAAGGAATAGAAATATGCAACCGTACAAGATAGACAAGGGTCGATGAAACTCACGGTCCCAGGGACTAAATTTCCCAAGCATTCAGGACAGGGATATCGTATTCCCTTCAAATGACACACATAGAAAATAGGTTTAAATTCATCGTTCAATTAAAACCCACGAATCAGATGAAATATCTGAAGAGAGTAGGGAACAAAACAAACTGTTCAAGACAAGTACTATCCCCAACTTCCTCCACTCGACTGAGTAGAATCACCATAAGCCCCTCGAGTTCCATTATAAGCTTATGATAGGTAAGAATTTTCTCAACATCAAAGACAAAAAGGAATTAAATAATACATTCCATATGCCTCTTCAATCGATATGACTATCCCAAAATAGATTGCAGTTCCAGTCCATTAATTCATGAGAATTAAACAACCAAGCTCCCTACATGACATGGGATTCACTCAGGGTAGAGAGGGAGAGGTTTTACTTCAAACTCACATGCCTTGTCATATTCAAGAACACTTTGTGTGGCCTGAAAGACAGAATTAATACAACAATTCTCGCATAAGAAGCAAGACAGAGGAGGTTTTGAAAAGAAGATACTTGGTCTACATCCGACCAATACAAAACTCCAAAGGTCCCTTTGGCAAACTGTATTAATGAGATTAAAGCTTACAAAACCAAAACCAACCAAAACCCAGCTCGTGAAACAAGTAAACACATCAACTCCCACATAGATCCAGAACACGCAAAATTAGAATACCTGTACAATGTCAAATATGACTTCAAACATAAGTTCAGACTTTTCCAGACTCTAACACTGGCTCAGTCAACACAAAATTCCAATGCAAGTCTAGTATTCACAGTTCCATAATTAAGAATAAAACCTTAGCTCTGAGTAAAAGTATAGAGAAAAATTGAATTGAATACCAGTTCAAAATGAGAACTAAATATAAGTATAGTGTCAAAATACGAAGGCTCAACCAAGAGTTTAGATCTATACTTAGTTCCATTTAGTCCAAATGATCACAAGGCCCAAACAAAAGCTCATAACAAAGCATGAAGCTTCACACAAGCTTAGAACATCCACGAAGCTCTATTACAACTCCCTAAAACACAAAACTTAAACAGAGATACAGAACCAAACAAACAACAATGCCAGTTTAGAATGACCAAGGAACTCTACTTCAAGCTCAACAAACTAATGTTCTTAATGATAGTTTAGAATGAAACATATGCAATGCGTTCCCATTTAGACAACACCAAACTTGAATACAAGTAATAGAGCTATTAAAATCAAGTTCGTTTAAATACCACCAAGAACTAGTACAGATAAAGTTCACAAGAACTACCATCTAACAACCAAGGATTCGTATTCCAAAACCCACATAAATTTCAAGAAAACAAGAAAGTAAATAACCAAATACATCATGCAAAAATATATATATCCAGTGAGCAGAGTTGTTTTAATGAATCATTTAGAAGAAAGCAAGAAATATTAATGGGTAGATCCTATCATGCCTAATAGTGCCTCTACTGATTCAAAGAAGACTTCCAGCTGAGTTTCCAACACCCCTTCTTCTCCAAGAAAGATCAAACAACAATAATATTTTTCCATAGTGCCTCTTATACATTCCTCAAACTAAAAATAGATTAGAGAATTCAAAAATAGCCACTAAGTGTAGATCAAACTGATGGTTCAAAAACTAGATAGCTCCATGCAGAGAAAAAATTGTGAAGCATGCAAATAAAAACAACCCCCAACAAATCTGCTAGCATGCCTTCCAAGACAACTTGCTTGCACAAAACCGAGGCAAATTAATGCCATTAATTTGCATATTCCCACCTATCTCTCCTTGCCACCACCATCCAAAGTTGGTGAGACTAAATTTAACTTCCACTTGCATTTCCAAACTTAGTGATGCTTCCACGTAGGTTCCTCCAAATTTCCATGTAATTACCAAGTCTGGAAGTACTCTACCTTTTTAAATACAAAAATCACATCTCATTAATAGCCTAGGAACCGCCGCTTAGCTCCCACTTACCAATGACCCATAGGTTCCCTTTCATATCCCATTAGTTTAGGATAGATAGAATTTTCTTAGGTTAGATCTTAGGTTAATTTAAAATATATAACCTTAGGATATAACCTTC
The DNA here is from genome assembly GCA_018340775.1 of Taxus wallichiana var. yunnanensis. NCBI lineage: Eukaryota > Viridiplantae > Streptophyta > Pinopsida > Cupressales > Taxaceae > Taxus > Taxus wallichiana. Next base: position 161,226,271 of record CM031243.1, on the reverse strand, counting down.
AAACAATAGATTGTCACCTTAGGTTAGGTCTTAGTTTAACCAAATACAATAGGTTAGAAATAACTTAGCATCCCTTAGGTTATTTCCCATTCATATTAACTTAGTGTTAACAACTTAGGTTAGGATGTCATCCCATGTAGAGTGGTGTAAATCACCCGAGTCTTGAATCCATTAGGATAGACCTTAATAGATATAGGTCAAGTTTATATTCTCACCTTCTTCAGAATCCCGAAGCAGGTTTCTATTTCCCTTAACATCATTAAGCGCCCTACAAGGGTCAATCAAGAAGAGCTAAGCACAACACAAAATAGAATGTAGGCACAGTCTTTCAAGATGATAAAGAATTTGCAACAAACACAAGTTCAGTCTGTTAAGTCTCTTAATCAATGAATGTTAGTTTTTCATTTAGTTTAGATAAGAAGGTTTAAAACATACCTTGGATCAATGGAATTGATCCAAGGATGAGTCCAATTGTAAAGGATAAGTTTGCAACCATTCTGACCAGATTACAACTTACTCATAAGAAGTGAAATAGATTATTGCAAGCAACAACATATCAGCCCTACAATAAAAGAGCAGAAATGATTTATCCATGGCAAGCATGATTTTTCAACAACCACGAAGCATACATTTGTCCTGAAAATCACATGTCAACGCTTGCAATGCAAAAGAGGAATATAACATTTTGACAAGGTGTTACATACTTCCCTCCTAAAAAGAATCATCGTCCTAATGATTATCTCATTTTAATCATTGCATTCTAAATAATCAATTTATTCACTTTCATAACATAAGTTTGCAACAATATCCAAATTTTAAGTTCCAGAAATCAGCATTTACAAAGCTGCTTATTCATAAATTAATAGTTTTTGTCCATAACCGATGTAGACATATAAAGACTAAATTAAATTTTATTTTTTTATCAGTCCTCAAAGTCAATTCTGATCAAATAAATATGGAAAATTAGTTTTCATATCGTCCAGGTTTTCCCAAGTTACACTTTCTTCATTAAAATGGTCCCATTGGACCTTGCATTGACTTATCTCATGATTTCTTAAATTCAAGTGGTGAGTTTCCAGCACTCATATGGGTTTAACCATGATTATTCATGGGTCTTGGAACTACAAGGAATTACAATTTAACACATGTGATAAATATGAAACGTATTTCTTAAGAAAATAAATATGGAAAACATCATGCATCCATGAAAAAGCAAGAGGTAATGCTAAACGGTAAGCTACAGGGTTGATTACTTTAACTATCTCAAAAGTTCCCACATAACATGGTGATAACTTGGCATCCTTGCCAAAATTTATAGAAATCTTTTTCGGTTTAACTCAAGAAAGACTTTCTCACTAGGTTCAAATTTCCTATATACCCACTTTAAATCAACATAACTCTTTTGCCTATCTGCTTCTTCTTTCAAGTGTTCACGAATCATTTTAACTTGTTCTATTTCAATAAGAATTTTAGGTCTAATTACCTCTCTATCCTTAATGTTGTCCCAACTAATTTGGGTTCTACATTTTCTTCTCGTATAATGCTTCGAAAGGTGTCGTCCTAAGAGAGGCATGATATGTGTTATTATATGCAAACTCAACCAGTGGAAGGTTCTCCTCCAAAAATTGATTAACTCTTTCAGTCTGTCCATCCGTTTCTAGATGATACGCGAGAACTAAAGTTCAACTTAGTTCCTAGAGTTGCATTAAGCATTTTCCAAACCTTGACATCATCCTAGGATCTCTATCGATATGATTAATTCAGTACTCCATGTAATCTAAATTTTTGTGTAAAAATATTTTAGCTAACACAGAGAATCATCCTTCGATTACCCACAAAAATGTGATACCTTTGTTAGTTTATCCACAAGTACTAAAATAACATCATGTTTGTTTCTTGACATAGGCAACCCTTGAACAAAGTCCATGATTATCACTTACCATTTGTATGTGGGTATACTATGAGGATACAATAAACCGGTTGGGTGCATATGTTCCACTTTAACACGTTGACATTCAAGGCAATGTGTCACAAAATCTATAACATCCTTTTTCATTCCCTTCTAGAAATATTGTTGTTTTATATCAGCAAGCATCTTTGTAATACTAGGGTGTCTAGAAAAAGGTGAATTGTGAAATTCTGCTAACAATTTCTTTCTCAAATCATTTAGTGAAGGTACATATACTTTGTTTTCAAATTGTAAGATTCCTTCGTTATCAAAGTGAAAACCTTTATACCTCAAATCATTCAGATCTGCAGCAAGCGTTGTCTTTACTTGTTGAAAGTAAGAATCATATTCCATAACACTTTTTACTTCATCCTTAAATTGAGTTCTCAATGTTATAAGAGCAGAAATGTGCTTCCTACGACTTAGAGCATCAGCCACTCTATTTTCTTTACCCTTTATATAACTGATGTCAAAATTATATTGAGACAAAATATCTAACCACCTTCGTTGTCTTGCATTAAGATTTGGTTGATTGAAGATATAATTTAGTCCAAGATGATCAATTTTCAATTCAAAAGGTTTAGCAAGCGTGTAATGCCTCTAAACTTGTAATGCATGAACAATGGAAACAAGCTCTAAATCATGTGGAGCATAATTAAACTCATGTAACTTTAGTTTTCTACTTTTGTAGGCTTGTTGGTCCGAAAATCTGTCGCGTGGACAGATCTATGGATAGACGAGCCAACAGTGTTGCAGGGCTTAGCCCCTCTTTGAGACAGCAAAGCGAAACTGGTTTATTGCTATTTCTACTAGCAGGAACCTATGCAAGTCTCACAGATTCCGCCTTCGGGGGTTGGGATCTCATCCCGGTAGAGTGTTTCAGGCTGCGAAAAGAAAGGAATGAAAGAAGGAAAAGAGAAAGAACAGATCCGAAGGAAGAAAAGAAATGAATTCCAAAGCAGAAAGGTCAGAAGATTTATGTTTTTAGTTTGGTAGTAAACAGAGCCAAACCTACTTGCATAAATAAACAAAGCAATACTGATAAACAAATGACGGAAAAGTAGATATGAATCCAACAGATTAAACACATACAGATCTAACGTAAGAAAGATCTAATGTATAACACAGCTATTGAGCACAAAGTCTGAATAATTGTATTACTGTTCTTTTCTGTTACAAGAAAGCTCAAAGTCTTTCTCTCCTCACCTCTATTTCTATCTAAAAAATGTTCACCCCCTTTGAATACAACAAGTATTCTTGTATTTATAGAAGATGAGGGAGAGAGAAGGCAAAATGGAGCCAACCACTTATTTACAAGATATTTACAAAATATCCAAAAGTCATGTTGACTTTGACAACTTGGATGGATGACATCATCCCATGATGCAACATGGATGATGTCATCATTTGTGCCAACTTACTTCAGATATTACGGAAAGAAAGTCGGAGAATAGAGAGGAGAAGAAGAAGAAGAAGAAGAAGAGGAAGCTATTCATCATCATCATCCTGTGGCCTAAAAGGGGTCGCCTGTTTCTGATGCTGATCAGGAGATGAGATGTGGAACTGAGCGCGGTATTCCAAGAACTTGCTGATCATCGGCCCAAATTGATCCTGTGATGGATCCTTGTGCCGTTCACTGATTGCTTCGCAAGTCTCCCGCTCGTCTATGAGCTTTTCTGGGATCTTGGAATAGTCTTTACCCGCCTCGATTAGGGACCCGATGAAGTCTCTACAGGCCAGTAGGTTGTTGATGGATTCGATGTCGAACGTGACTTCTGGCCCTGTCCCTTGAGAAGCTACCTCCTTGAAAATCCGGATAGTGTCATCAGCTGATCTCAAGGTAAGGGAAGGAGTGAGCAACCCTGGAGTCATAGATAAAACAATTTTCTCCATTTGATGCATCGCATCCAGGGCCTCTTCCTTTACCTTGTCTATCTTTTCCAGAACAAATTCTAGCTGATCTATCCGATAGTCCAGAGTGGACATAGTTTTGTTGAGGGCCCTTGGATGGCCGAAGACTCCGAACTTAACCAGATCTTCGACTGAACAGTCGAACATTTGTTGGAAGGCTTCGTGCTGGAGTCTAGCATGCTCTAATTCTTCTGATATCGGGCCTGCTAATGCTTGGAGTTCCTTATTCGCCTTCTCGATATTCAGGTATAAACTGATATACTCGGCGATTACTCTTTCGCTATCCTTGAGGATCTGACTCCTCCAAGCAGAAACAGCCATGCCCTGCTCGCCGATCTTTGAATATTCATTGATCTTCTCCTGACTGAGCAGCTCAGGAGTCTCGGCGGCAGTTGTGGGAGGTGCACTTCCCATCTTCTGTAAGGCTTGAAGCAGGTATTTATTCTGCTCCTTCAGTAGCCTCTTTTCTTCCTTTGTTTCTTGAAGCTTTTCGCAGAGTGCATCAACTGCGGAAAGAGCTTCCCCTTGGAGACTTTCTGAGGATGTCCCCATTGTGACTTGGGTCACTGTGAAATCTGCCGGAGACAGATCTTCTTTCTCTTTGGTGGGATCGGGGTAGGCTATTTCCATAACCCTCTCACCTGCAGCGCTCTTGGAGAAGCGTGTAACCGGCTTGTGCTTCTTTGCTCCTTTAGCCGGAATGACTGAAAAGTCCATCGGAGCGATGGGAACTTTCCTCTTTTGTTGGCTTAGCTGCTGAGAGATCCAAGCTGGTCCTATAGAAGAAGGACCAGAGACAGAGGGGGAGGCAGCAACGGTAGAAGAGGGGAAAAACGTGGAGACACGCGGCGGCGGCATCGAAAGAATAGCCGAGGAAGTGCCCACGGGAGAAAGGGAAACCGCAACCGCAGAAGATATAGGAAGGGAAGGGAGCTCGGAGATGAGGGAAGAAATGGAAGAAGACAAATCAGCAAGGGAGGAGAAGATAGATGAAGAGGCGGGGGAAAGAGTAGAAGAAGGGGCAGAGGACACAACCAAAGGAGTGGTTGCTTGAGTCACTCGAGGAGGGGAAGGAAGAGAAGAAGAAGGGATAGAAGGGACCTCTGAAGTTGTAGCGACGCCGACATCCTGGGTGGATGGGCGTATAGGACTATCCTCTGTCAATTCTTTCTCTGGCGAATCCAGAGTTATTACTTGTTCAGGCTCTGAAGGAAGAGGACTTTCAGGGGCTTCCTCCTGAATGGTGCTAGGTTCACCTTCGGTACCTTTGCCTTTCAGCAGCTTCTTTGTCCTTGGAGGTGCGTTGCCCAAAGGGGAAGTCGTGAAATCTACCCCGAGGTAGATTAGTCCGTTCATGCGGCACCAATGCTCCGTTCTCCGCATAGTTTCTTTTACCCTCTCCTCAATTGTTTGAGGAGCCTTGCTTCAGTCAATGTCCGGGAAGGGCCAATCATCCCCTTCTGTGTCATTATACACTTTGTCTACTTCGTCTTCCGTGGTTTGGAAGCCTTTTGGGACAATGGCCACTCCGTATTGGATGATTTCCGTTAATGCCAAGCGAGAGTGATCCTTTCTTCTGAGTTCTACCTCATGGAGAACGTCAATGTAGATATCCTCAATCTGAGGGACATGAATTGGATCAAGCTTAGCCCTTGGTAGATGTACCCCTAGGGTCGAATGTAGGCCTTGCTGGGAAATCATGCTTTAGGTTGAGCAATTCTAGCTCAGCAAACATCTCCTTCGCCTTGTGATAGCTGGAGCATGTGTAACGGCCTACTGTGAGGGGGAAAGGAGTTCCGCCCTTCTTTCTCTTGAGGCACTTTTCATGGTATGTGACGAGCTGTCTTGACAGTTCCAATAAAATCAGCTTTGGTCCAGCATACCTTGGTAGCCTGGTTGGCTCTCCCAAAAAGTTGGCAGCCCTTAGATAGGTGAACGTGGGAAATTGGGTGAACAAGGCTCCCCATTTCTCTGTGACTGCCACTATGTTCTTTGTCGTCCGGCTATGAGTCAAATTTGGCCGCAACATGCACATGATGTGATAGAAGAAAACATCATTGATTTTAGCAAATTGAGGGATACTATTCTCTAGTCTCAGCTCTGGATAGTAATCAAATATCTTGGCCTGAGGCCATACTCCACTTCGGTTGAGCCCTGGGTAATCCCTTGCCGATGCTGCAGCGTAGACTACATAGGAGTTCATATGAAATACTCCAGTTGTGGCAAGCTGTTGTAGCTGCTCAGAGATGGTGCTGCTGATTATTTCACCCCAGCAAAAGCGCTGATCGGGCAAATTCTTATTCATTGTTTCTAGGTACCGCAGCATCCACTTATGGAAATAGTGGGCATCTGAAAGCCCGAAGACTCTGCTCAAGAAGGTGATAGAATCACTGAGTTCCTCTGAGAAATCACTTCGGTGGATAGTCTGAGGCCACCGGGTCACTACCTTCTTATTCTTTAGGTAGACCTCATTCATTAACTGCATGCACTGGCTCTTCGTTGTCTTCCCAGGCCTTGATGCATTCCTGTTGGCTAACAGCCACGTAGTTCCGGTGGTGAGGAATGCCAAGCATCAACTCAAAATGGCGGGCAGTGAGGTTTATGACTACTTCGCCCTTGCTATTCTCGACACATCTCGTGTCTTTGTTGAAGGATTGTGCAACAACCATCATAAACTCGTTATTCACAGCGCTGACAGGGATTCCTCCGGCAAAGTGCAGGGCACTGCCTATTAGTTTGTCCATCCATGGACTTCTTGTAACCTTTTGAGTTCTAAGCCAGAACTCATCCATGTCAATGTGACCCAATTCAGAGTCCCTGACATCCATACTGCACTCAGCCTGTGATTCGGGCATCCTGACCCTCTGATATTTGTATTTCATTTCTTCTTCTGTTAGCTTTGCCTTTCCTCTTGGTTTGGTGGGCTTCTTGCTTGACGTAGACATGTGTTCTTTCGAACTCAGCTGCTGATCTGCACGAAGAAGAAGAGAGACCCAATCCAAAAAGGTTGAATTAGTCATTTGATCTTCCACTGGAAAGCTTAGCAGGAGGAGTTAGAGATTTAAAGGCTCAGGGCGCAGGAAAAATACAATTGGCAGGCCAAATAGATAAGGCGCGCAAGAAAGGAATGTTGCAGAGGTTATATTGGCGCCAAAAGCGCATGGCGCATGGATGAAGCAGGTTGCATTTTATAACAGGGCGCACAGGAAATGCGTGTTACATTGGGGTTCGATGCGCCTGTGGCGCATGGAAAGATTGTGTAACATGGACGAATGATGCGCCAAAGGAATATAGCGCGGCGCATGGAGGGTTTACACAACATCATGTTACTGCATCGGAGGGTGCGCCAGCGCCTATGTAATCTTTATACTTGCGCGAAAAAGGCTTTTGTTGCATCGAAACTGGGTGCGCTCTTTGGCGCGTGGAAATGGGATGCAACATGGGTAAAGGGTGCGCCAAGGCTTATAGGAGGAAGCGCGGGATTTACACTTGGAGCATGCAAAAGGGGTGCGCTTATGGGCGCATGAATTTCAGCTGTAGCAGGATGGCAGGGTGCGCCATGGCGCGGATCTTGAGTATGTTGCAAGTCGGATAGGTGCGCCGAGGGGCGCGACTGTCTTGATTGTTACAAGGCGCGCCGGTGCGCCTTGTGAAATAAGCTCTCAAACCTCTTTCTTTCTTTCTCTTCCACTTCAAAAATTGCTTGGACAAGTAAGGTTTTTCAAAAATCTTGTAAACAGACCCAGCTAGCTACAAAACGACCCCTTTTCCAGCAGATCCGGAAAGAGGGAGGGAGAGGAAGAGCAACAGAAGAAAATGAACAGGACAGCACGGGGGAAAGGCTCGAACACATTCAAACTTTGATGAAAACCGGCCAGCAAGTTGGCACACACACCAAAACCGGACAAAAAACAAGCCCAAAGAACAGAAAACATAGAACAGGGAAGGGGAAGAACCTCTTACCTTAAAATATAGCGAAAATTCCTTGAGCGGGTCCACAACACGACGAAAGCGACAGAGCAGGGGCTGACAAATCCAGAAAAATCACGTGCTGACAAAAGAATGAAAATGACATTGGGCGCGCACGGGTATTTATAGAAAAACCTGTCATTAATGCGCCACCAACCTTTTGAAATGGCGCATGGAAACGGCTGTCGACAAGGTAAAGCGTGCGCCCTTTGGCGCATGGAAGGAAATGGCAACAGAAGAATGAGCGCGCCTTTGGCGCACCAAATTCGTCGTCGACATGAAGTTATGTGCGCCCTTTGGCGCACCAAAACTTGGTGTAACAGGTATATTATGTGCGCCCTATGGCGCACCAAAAACTTACTCAACATCCTTTGGCGCACCGAAAGGAGTGACAACATGGAAAACCATGCGCCAAAGGCTTTTTAAGGGGCGCATCAAAAACTGATGTTGCAAAGCAAAACCATGCGCCTAGCCAAAAAGGCTCAAAAAAGACTAAGTTCAAAAACTGAATTTCCCGGGAAGGGATTTTACAATATTTCGAACGCGAAGGATCCCTAACGAGGGATCGAAGCAAAATTTTCGGTATGGTTATCGGTAAAATTGCCCTTGTCAATTTTACGGGATAACAAGGCTATGACATGATCATTTTGTAAAAAAACCTCCTAGATCTTCACATAGGTGCTGAAGTTAATTGTTCCTTAGAAGTTTTGAATGTAATTTCACATTTCTCATTTCAAACAAACTTTTTATCCTTCTTTTGTAAGGAAGCTATTGGTGCAACCCCTTAGAGAAATCTTTTACAAATTTTGTATAGTAGCTAGTAAGTCCCATGAAGCTTCTAACTTCATGTACATTCTTTGGTGCAGGCCACTTAGTTATAACTACAATTTTTGAAGGATATACAACAATTCCATTCTTACTTATTACATGTCCCAAATTGTGTACTTCTGTGTCATAGAAGGAGCATTTAGACAACTTACTAAATAACTGTCTCTTCCTTAATATTTCCAAAACTATCTTCAATTGCTCATGGTGTTCCTCTAAACTCTTAGAATATATGAGAATGTCATCCAAGAATATGAGCACAAATTTGTCCAAGTATTCTTGAAATATATTATTCATTAAATTCATAAATGTTGCAGGTGCATTTGTTAATCCAAAAGGTAAAACCGTGAACTCATAATGTCCATACCTTATTCTGAAAGCTATTTTATGAATGTATTCATCCTTAATATGCAATTGATGATATCCAGATCAAAGATATATCTTAAAATATACCGATGCTCTACACATCTGATCAAATAAATCATCAATCCTAGGGTGTGGGTATCTATTCTTGATTGTTGCTTTGTTTAACATTCTGTAATCAATCAACAATCTAAGTGTTCCATCCTTCTTTTTCAAAAAAATTACAGGTGCTCCTAAGGTGAAACACTTGGTCTAATCAAACCTTTAGACAAAATTTCTTGCAACTGAGCCTTAAGCTCTACTAATTCTATAGTAGTCATTCAGTACGATGCTTTAGAAATCGGTTTGGTTCCAAGCTTGATCTCTATTGTGAAATCAAACTCCCTTTTGGGTGGAAGACCTAGCAATTCTTCCGAAATACGTCACTGAAGTCTCGTAATAGCGGATATCGTTCCATGACATCGCTGATTTCTTCAGTCGTTTCTATAATTTTTACTTTGCATATAAGGTACAACCTTTATTTTTGGCCTTTTAAAGTTGCATAGTTGACAATTTTCTAACAAAAATCTCACGTTTCACACCCTGAATCTCTACTATTTTCTACAGGTCATCTAAACAACTAATGTGTTTTTCAAAACAGTCCACTTTAGCCTTATGTTCTGCTAACCAATTTACACCCATGATTACATCATAAGACCCCAAAGGTGGAACATAAAGATCAAATTTAGTGGAAAAGTCAGGTAAATAAAGGACTACTCCAAAAAGACACATACTAACTGTATGAACAACATTGTTTCCATATTGTAAAATCCATGTTTCCATCTTTTATTTTTAGTTTTGATGCTAATTTATTAGAAATAAAACATTCAGTAGCTCTGGTATCAAAAATAATAGTTATAGGTAAACCAAATAACTTACCTCGAAACTTCTATGGGCATGGCTTGTTTCTTAGCCTACTTGTCAGCTACTGTAGCATGTATCTTGTGTTGCTGATTATGATCATCCTTTTTCAAAGGGCATTGATTTACATAATGATCTTTGCCACAGTTATAACAGCCTCCTATAGGTCCCTTCCTAGGCTTGGGTTTATTGTTAACCCTAGAGTTATCACTCGCCCCCATTGGTCTTCTGATCTATTATTATTGTTCTTGACAAAGTTTTTTCGTGCATTACCAAAAAAATTGTTTGTTACTACTTTCTTATTAGTATCAGTTGAAAACTTACTTTTCATTCTGAATTTCTTCCATGGTCCTTTCTTAGGTGTAAGAGATGATGAAGAGGAGTTGGAAATTTTCTTCCTTACTTCCTCCTTATGAGTAGAAATTGCCTTTAATTTCTGTTCCTGCCTTATGGCCTTTTCAACAACCCCTTCCATAGTGGTTGGGCTATGAACATCCACCTCTCCTCCTATAATAGGATTTAATCCCATGATGAATTTTCATATCCTAAAATTCTCATCAGTTTGGTACTGAGGTACATACTTAAGGAGTTTTGTAAACCACTCCCAATACTTAGTTACAGTTAGCTTTCCTTGAGCTAAGTTCTAGAATTTAGTCATTTTCTGATCATAGTAAAGTTGCGGTAGCCAACATTGCCTAAAGTATCCTTTAAATTGATCCCATGTGATATTAGTTTCATCAATATTTAACTCAGCCTTACGGTTGTCCCACCATGAAGATGCCTCATGGGAAAGCTGATATGCTCCCCATATCACCTTTTTTTCTTCTGAGAAATTCCTTATTGTAAAGTATTTATCCATTTCACTGAGAAAATTCTCAACTCCATCTTCTAATGTGGTGCCATCAAACTTAGGTGGACTTATCCTTTTATATCATTAATGAGTTTAACTTCCACCTAGCCTTTTTGTTCTCACTTGAACAGGTATGTTTACATTATTATTATCATCACCTACATTGGCGTTGTTCCCAAGAGGTGGCTGATTATTGTTGTCATCATCTTCTTCCTCCTTATTGCCCATTACTTGTTGTTCAAGTACAACCAAATGATCTATTGTGTCAAACAGGCGTAAAGGATCTCATCGAAGTTTTGGGAAGTTGCTTACTCCTTCCTCGGTGGAGGATTATTTGCAACATTTCCTCTTGTTCTAACCATTTTCTCATTGCAAGAAAATTTAAGTTTCATCGATTATAGACACAAAGTAGGTCCAAGAGCTATAACCTTCACTTCCGATACCAAGATGTAACATTCCCATTTTAAGAATTTAGAAACAAGGTTTTTATTTACATAATGTTCTCTGTTCTAAATAAAACATCATTTAGAACAGACATTCCATGCCAATCAATCTCATAACAGATAACCATATGCAACTGTAATGACTCGGTATGATACCAATCTCTCATTCCATGACTCGGTTACCAACCGATCTCTCATATTAACTTAAGTATAGAATACTTTATGTATACTACATATACTTGGTTCTCCTACCCTATTTTGGGTACTGAGTGATCTGTTTAAAGAACCTATCTGAATATTTGTTATCAATATTCATCTGACATCACATTGATTTAAACTAGGTGACATAAGACAACGTAACCAACAACTTGCAATACTTTTGGCAAAAGATTTTCAACATACTGTTCATGTTACTATTCCTAGACAACATACTCGTCATTCCAGAATATGTCCTTCACCTCACTCTTCTATTATCTAGAATGGTCTTTACTGACTACCATCAGTCCACTTGTCCAAGGTTTAACCCTAGCTCTAGTTAGAAACATAATTTATTATAGGAAGACACTCACAATGTCTTAGGGTATATGGGCATACTCGGTTGACCTAAGTCAACCGGATGTGCCAAGGTACCCTGAGCCATTGAAAGCTACCACCTATCCTAAACATGCCACTAACTTGACCTAGAGAGAAACTAAGTTCAAGTCCTTATTTGTGTGTAGATCTAGATGATCAATGCAAAAGGGTGTTGCCACATGTCAACTGCAACGTTGTATCCTCGAGAAGACCCTTGTCTTCTTGAAGGTACAATCTTGTAGTTGGCATGTGCCAACATCCTACAGAAACTACCTCATCGAGATGTACATACTCCAAGGAGGTTATTAATACCTTATAATTTAGATTATTGCACCGATTACAACAACCCTGCTAAACCCTAATCCAACACTCCTTAAGTTCTTTTCTAAATTTGATTCATTTAGTCATTAAATAAATTCCTTAAGTTATGATTGCTTTTTAGGTTTATTTTACTAGGCTTAACAAACATATATCCAAGGGATAGGACAACAACCTCAAAAGTCCCATTAAATGTAACTTAACCATTCAAAGAAGGTGTAACAACCAAATAAGTTCAACTCAAAGTAGATTTTATGGGAAATGAAGTCTAATGATCAATGATCATATCACCATTCTTTAGATTACATTTCTTTAAGCGAGGAAGAATCTTCCTCTACATGATTTAAGTGATAGGTTTTTCGTACCCTTCTTATCTTTCACAATTTCTATAGTTTTACTACATATTCATTACACAATCCATACTATGTTAGAATTTTTAGATAAAATTGTTATCTTATACAACTTAACAAGTTGCATCTTAATAAGGGAATCCAATTATTTCCCTTTAACCAAATGATCAAGTTTATCCGAATTAAGCATATAATAGATATGAAAAATATCATCAAGATAGGTTTTCCATCTTCTTCATAAATACAAGATAATTTACACAACCAATACAAGTAAATCTCAACTTTCAATTCATCATTATAAATCTATACATTACAAGACTATGTATTTCAGGCATACTGTATAACAAACAACCTTTATTCCAAAAAGAATACAACTTTTATTTTTCAATACAAATCAAGAATGAACCGAAACTCTTTACATAAGATCCATAATTAAATAAGCCCAATACAACATGAAAGTTCTTGTCTTCCTTTATCACTTACGATGTCCATCTGTAAAATTTCTAGCATGGGTCAGTTCAATGAACTGAGCATGATAAGCACTAAGCATTAAAGTAAAGTGCATTCCACTAATTGTTTCATTAAACGACTCTGCTTTAATGAAACAATTAATATACAACATACAATAATCATAAGTAATCACATCTAGAAAGAAGTAAAAATAATAAAATCTGAATTTACTTTTAAGAAAAGAGCATATTATAATCTGTAACATCAAAATTATATCACAAGACTTAATTGATCTTATCAATTACTTTTAAACAGTCAACAAGTCTTGTCCTTCCATTATTTCATAAATTCATAAGGATAGAAAAACACATTTAACTTTTCCAAGCAACAAAGGAGTTAGTTACAACATATCTCATATTAGTATGCTTCATCTTTCCATATAGACAAAGGAGAGAATCAATACATATTTATTTCTCAGACACAATTTTTCTAAAGGAAAGAATCAGGTTTAGAACATGCATCACTGCCTCAGTCTAAAGATGACAAAATAAGGAGTCCAACATAAAGAGGCTACAACAAAACAAGAATCCCAATTCAATTCCATGTAGTTAAAAACACTATAAAATAAACCTTTCTAACTTCTATCTGTTAGTAGATATAATGCAAAGGTCTAAAACTTAGACTGCCCACAAATCCAAGCTATACTTTGGCAATTAAATCTCTTAACCAATCCACTAGAAAATTTCCATCTTAGAAGAGAATCAAATAATGAAAAGTTTAATCAATGAACTTAGACAATCAACATAAAAGGATCTCAAACCAAAATGGACCCAATCCATATTTCATTCCATTTATACTATGAAATGAAATCCTTTAATAAATACAAACTTAGAAATTCTCTAGCTAGTTCCCAAAAGAGAACTCAAATATAATGCATAATTCAAATGACACACATAGAAAATAGGTTTAAATTCATCGTTAATTTAAAACCCGTGAATCAGATGAAATATCTGAAGAGAGTAGGGAACAAAACAAACTGTTCAAGACAAGTACTATCCCCAACTTCCTCCACTTGACTGAGTAGAATCACCACAAGCCCCTCGAGTTCCATTATAAGCTTATGAAAGGTACGAATTTTCTCAACATCAAAGACAAAAAGGAATTAAATAATACATTCCATATGCCTCTTCAATTGATACATTTACTATGCCAAAACAAATTGCAGTTCCAGTCCATTAATTCATGAGAATTAAACAACCAAGCTCCCTACATGACATGAGATTCACTTAGGGAAGAGAGGGAGAGGTTTTACTTTGAACTCACATGCCTTGTCATATTCAAGAACACCATGCGGCCTGAAAGACAAAAGTAATACAACAATTCTCGCACAAGAAGCAAGATAGAGGAGGTTTCAAAAGAAGATACTCGGTCTACATCCGACCAATACAAAACTCCAAAGGTCCCTTGATAGATTGTATTAATGAGATTAAAGCTTACAAAACCAAAACCAACCAAAACCCAACTTGTGAAACAAGTAAACACATCAACTCCCACATAGATCCAGAACACGCAAAATTAAAATACATGTACAATGTCGAATATGACTTCGAACATAAGTTCAAAATTTTCTAGACTCTAACACCGATCAGTCCACACAACATTCCAATGCGATTCTAGTATTCACAGTTCCATAATTAAGAATAAAACCTTAGCTCGAGTAAAATTACAGAGCAAAACTCATGACTCGAATACCAGTTCAACATGAGAACTAAATATAAGTACAGTGTCAAAATACAAAGGCTCAACTAGGAGTTCAGATCTATACTTAGTTCCATTCAGTCCAAACGATCACAAGGCCCAAAAATCTCATAACAAAGCATGAAGCTTCACACAAGTTTAGAACATCCACGGAGCTCTATTACAACTCCTCAAACACAAAACTTAAATAGAGATACAAAACCAAACAAACAACAATGCTAGTTCAGAACGGCCAAGGAACTCTACTTCAAGCTCAACGAACTAATGTTCTTAATGATAGTTTAGAATGAAACATATGGCAACACGTGCCCGTTCGACAACACCATACTTGAATACAAGTAACAGAGCTATTAAAAGCAAGTTCGTTTAAATACCACCAAGAACTAGTACAGATAAAGTTCACAAGAACTACCATCTAACAGCCAAGGATTCGTATTCCAAAACCCACATAAATTTCAAGAAAACAAGCAAGTAAATAACTAGATACATCATGCAAAAATATATATATATATATATATATATATATATATATATATATATATATATATATCCAGTGAGCAGAGTTATTTTAATGAATCATTTAGAAGAAAGAAAGAAATCTTAATGGGTAGAGCCTATCATGCCTGATAGTGCCTCTGCCGATTCGAAGAAGACTTCTAGCCGAGTTTCCAACACCCCTTCTTCTCCAAGCAAGATCAAACAACAATAATCTTTTTCCACAGTGCCTCTTATACATTCCTCAAACCAAAAATAGATTAGAGAATTCAAAAATAGCCACTAAGTGTAGATCAAACTGATGGTTTGAAAAACTAGATAGCTCCATGCAGAGAAAAATCATGAAGCATGCAAAGCAAAACAACCCCCAAAAATCTGCTAGCATGCCTTCCAAGACAACTTGCTCACCAAAACCAAGGTGAATTAATGCCATTAATTTACATATTCCTACCTATCTCTCCTTGCCACCACCATCCAAAGTTGGTGAGACTAAGTTTAACTTCCACTTGCATTTCCAAACTTAGTGATGCTTCCACGTAGGTTCCTCCAAATTTCCATGTAATTACCAAGTCTGGCAGTACTCTACCTTTTTAAATACAAAAATCACATCTCATTAATAGCCTAGGAACCACCACTTAGCTCCCACTTTCCAATGACCCATAGGTTCCCTTTCATATCCCATTAGTTTAGGATAGATAGAATTTTCTTAGGTTAGATCTTAGGTTAATTTAAAATATATAACCTTAGGATATAACCTTCAAATAATAGATTGTCACCTTAGGTTAGGTCTTAGTTTAACCAAATATAATAGGTTAGAAATAACTTAGCATCCCTTAGGTTATTTCCCATTCATATTAACTTAGTGTTAACAACTTAGGTTAGGATGTCATCCCACGTAGAGTGGCGTAGAAAGAGTTAGGTAAATCACCTGAGTCTTGAATCCATTAGGATAGACCTTAATAGATATAGGTCAAGTTTATATTCTCACCTTCTTCGAATATCCAAGCAAGTTTCTATTTCCCTTAACATCATTAAGTGCCCTGCAAGGGTCAATCAATGAATGCCAGTTTTTCATTCAGTTTAGATATGAAGGTTTAAAACATACCTTGGATAAATGGAATTGATCCAAGGATGAGTCCAATTGCAAAGGATAAGTTTGCAACCATTCTAACCAGATTACAACTCACTCAAAAGAAATCAAATAGATTATTGTAAGTAACAACATATCAGCCCTACAATAAAAGATTAGAAATGATTTATCCTGTCACAAGCATGATTTTTAAACAACCACGAAGCATACATTTTTCCTAAAATCACATGTCAATGCTTGCATGTAAAAGAGGAATATAACATTTTGACAAGGTGTTACAAAAACTTATAAAACCATTTTGGAATGATATAAGAAAGTAAATGAACAAATAGAGGTTGTTAGTGAACAATTAGAGAAATGTGAAAAATGAAGTGGAGTATTTAGACGGGTTATTTCATAAGATTGAGGAAATAATCGCATTGGATGATCAACTAGTGGAAGATGAATGAATTATACCCATGGAGTTGAGAGGAAAGTAAAACATGTATGCCTCGGCTACTAAATTAAGGATAAAGACTTTGAGACAATGCATTTAAATACTTCAGAGATGAAAGACAAGGATGGAAAATTCAATGATGACTTGAACTCAAAACCTGAAAAATAATGCCACTCCCAGATGCATATGCAATATAGGTGGTAGACACACACATACTGAATGGAATTATCCAATAATATATTAAGGGGGAACCAAGTACTTTTGCACCTTCAATTTTGAATTATGCCTTAATTCAAAGATACATCTAATTATAATCTATATGTATGATAAATAAGATGAGATAATTAATATAAAATAACATGAAGTAGTTCTAATAACAAGTCTAATCTAACATAAACATCATGATTAAGATATGCATGGATAAAATTTAATTAATGCCTCCAAATTAAACTTGAAAACACTAATCCATTCCTTGTTAATTTAGATATGCTTTCTATATTTTAGTTTCTCCTATGATTATAATGAGATCAAAGGATGGCTATCTCCAAAAAGAGGAAGGATCTCACCAATATGGGTTAAAGGCCATGTATTGATCGTACTTACTACTCTTTACAAAGAGAGGATAAATGGGTGCAGGATCAATAAGATTCTTCAATTGTGGAGAATGCTTTTTATCATGTGCATGTAATATCACTAGAAAAAGTGCAAGTGTTAAAGGTGTAAAGGTGCATACTAGGTTCTATATATATCTTTCCAATTTGGGAGAAGATTCAATCCTAGCGAATGTGGGATAAAAGATAAAGTAGAATTAAAATGGATAAACATGATTAGAAAGAATAAAGTAGAATTAACAACTAATGGGAGTTGGATATGATTTAATTAATCAACTAGGATTAATTAATAGGTCAAGATAAGCTTAGAAATCCATTTGGAGGTAATTTAGAAGTAAATTGATAATATTTAGAGGATTTGAAAAAGGTATTTAACAAATAAGAGGGTTTATTGATTAAATAGAGGATTACAAAGGATTAATTAACTAATGATAGTTAATTAAAAGAGGATTATAACTAACAAAGTGTCATTAATTGGAATCCATAATTAAGGGAAATGTGACTTAATGAACGAAGTGTTTTTAATGACCGAGATGAAGGGGGATGTTAGATAATTAGTGGGAAATCACTAATTATAACAAAATTGACGGGAAAAATGATAAATGGTGCAATTTTAGTAGTAAAATTACGTAGTCGATTTTAGGTGTCTACATTTTCCTCTCTTTTGTGTGGTGTAGCGTAAGTGACACCATTTCAAAGATAGTAAATAGATAAAGATAATTAATTTTTGAAGGAAAATGAGTAGAATGAAGGATTCCCCCTTGAGTGTCGATGGGGTGATAGAAGAGGTCGATCGACGATCAAAAAAGAAGGATGAAAAGTTAACACAACAGAAATATACTACAACAATGGGGAGTTGAACTTGGCTTGGTTAGCCATTGTTTGAATTGGTTGGAATGGAATTTTCATGATTCAACGAATGGAAAAAATAAGGGGAGGGAAGGTGGGGATAAAAATCCCTATTGTCCTAGGTATTGGTGATTGATGGAAAATGTGATGAAGAAAGTGGAGGTGAAGAAAAATGGAGATAAATTTCAACCCAGTTGGCTTAAGATCCAATTTTTATCATCATTTCACAATGTAATCAATGAACCATCTGGCTTGGGAGAAAATTTTATTTAATATGAGCATGCACCAAAATATAAAATGACATGAAAAGCCATAATACTAACATTTGTGCACTGCAAAAGGACTAAATCAAAGCAACATACATAACGTAATACAATACAAGAAATTAAACAAGTAGACCAATAAGGAAACGAGCATAAAAAATGTACTCAAAAAAACAATGTTCAAAAGAGTTGAACTAATGTTTTGTTATCTAGATGTAGTTCCCACATGTTTGAGTTATACGACAAGGGTTAAAAATGACACCCCAAGAAAGGATACATGCAAGGTGAATAAACAGAGGACATAAGAGTCCTATGAAAAATAAACCGTGTTCTATGAAACTACCCCAAACAACTACTTGTGTAAGGGAATATAGACATAACAAGCAAACCAAATTTGTTAATGGAGGTAGATCAAAACAATTCAATGTCACGTGCAAGAATAAGTGAGGACCAAGGAAAGATATTTTGTAGGATAATTTTTTATGTTTGAGGATGTTGTGTCCTATGAAATATTCTTTTGTT
The DNA here is from genome assembly GCA_018340775.1 of Taxus wallichiana var. yunnanensis. Lineage (NCBI taxonomy): Eukaryota > Viridiplantae > Streptophyta > Pinopsida > Cupressales > Taxaceae > Taxus > Taxus wallichiana. The sequence goes on along the minus strand of CM031243.1, from coordinate 161,207,347 downwards.
ACAATGCTATATTTACTAATTTTTAGATGTTTGAAAATTTAACCCATTTTTGGATTTTTTTGAATTTTTGATTTTTTTGTTTTTTGAATTTTTGGGAAGATTGTTTTAGGTTTTTTGATTTTTTTTTCCAAAGCTATATACATGAAAATGAATATTCAAAGATTCCCCCAGTGAGATGTGAGAGTTTACAAGGAAAATCCCATATGTATTTACAAGAAGAAGATAATCCAAATCAAGGCCAAGATGTTATAAACACAAATACATATTTACACATCAATATCACTTTGATATATTACTCTCTGTATATTCAATCGAACACCATTACACATATATAGGAGAGGATTTCCTATTATTATGGAACCACTCAATCCTATAATATCTCCTATTTAGTTGTGATTGTTACTCACGTAACAATACACAACTCAAATCATATGAGTTGTTAAAACAACTCCAACCAATATATTATTGTTAATATAACAATAATATAACTACTAACATTTGTATTTAATGAATACAAAAATATAATGTAAACATTAATATTAATTTCCTAACATTCCCCCCCTTAATGTTTACATGGTAACATTAGAACTTTCACACTTCCTTTGCAACTCCGTAGCCTCTACACGCTCATGATCTTGGCCCACACTCAAACTGAAGATAGAAGAAGGAACACATCAACTTCTTATCGACCAAGCATTATCGGGAACACATTTGACCGACGAGGATGGGAACATGCTCAGAAATCATATGCTTATCAACTAATCACTCCAGGGAACACATCTGACGTAGCAATGTGGGAAATCAAGCAGGAACACATCTAAAAAACATTAAATGGTTTTCGTGGAGGCTAACCAAAAAACTAGGTACGAACAAGAACACATCTGACTGTTCTACCTCATCAAGACTCATGATGTTGCCTTTCATTGTGCTATCTATTCTTCACTATGTTTTTACATTGGGAAAATAGGAATAACAACAGATACAACTGAAAAATGTAAATGGAACATTGGATCATGTTGATCATGTTCCCCCCTCAATGTGAAATTTCCACTTATTGAAAACTGCAAACTAAAAACTGAAACACACAACTGAAATCAAACTCACACCACAAAATGCCACCACAGCTTCATGCGGCCCCATCGTTGGTGACTAATGAGAGGTCGCTGTCGACCTCTAACCTCTTATGCCTCCATCCTCCAATGTCATGTTGCTAACTTAGCAAGATGTGAACATGAAGCACATTTGTTTCCAAATTGATCTTATTCTTTTCTTCCCTCCCGTAATGTGAAACATGTTATTTTTCCGGATGTCGGGTAACACCAAAAATGCATCCGTGAGGCAAAGTTTTTTATTTTTTTTATTTTTCGAATTTTTACAATTATACGACTCTAACTCTTGACTTTGACAATGACTATTTTAAATCGACAAAAAGACTCAACTAGATTAAAAAGTAATAAAATGAGATTACTTTTTAAATGAAAATGAGTATTAAAAAATCCTAAAATCACCTATATGGAATTATTTGACTTGTCAAACTTTTGACACTTTCGTAATAACATTTAACTAAACAAAAAAACACTAAAGACTCATATTACTATTGGGGTATTTTACACTTGTTTCGAATGGTACAACATTACCTAATAAACAATTGGACCAAAGATGATACGAATGGCTATATTGGCAAAAGACTCTAAACACATAAACACCTTACAAATAAATAAACCAACACTGGCTAAACAAAATTTTAAGTGGCTAACAATTGTGAATTTTCTCTTTAATCAAACTACAACCTTTTTATGTAAAATGAGGGGTGGTTCGGATAGGAACAGACCACTAATATAGCAGACGTGAAGATTGCTCGAGATTCCTTTGGTAGATCTGAAACCGTGACTTCCTTGGTGTTCCACCTCATTGACTTGTGTTATGGAATACATTTTTCCATCCCCATTTACATTGAGTGCCCTTCCAATATATGGTTGTACATTCAATGAACCATTTGAGTTCACTGTAGAATGTAGAGATGATCTCCAGGAGCTTTGAGTCAAATGTTGATTATGCTTGATGGAGCCAGACAGACTAGACAAGTTTTGACTCCATGGCCTGGAGAATTAAACAAAATTTGCTCATTTTTACGAGAGAAAAAGAAGACTGGAGCTTGTTGTAGATGTTCTCCCACCACAAATTTGAATCTAGAACTTCTGTGAGATGTCAAGCGACTGTATTTTGTGCATGCACGTACAGGTCTGCGTCTAAGGCATGTATAAACTGTTTGGGATGACAGCTGGTTCAACCAATCCAAACAACTGCCACACAACTCACACAAAGACTGAGATCCATAAACAACAATGATCCTGAATGCTGAGATATCTTCCTTTCTCCTCAGATCTATGCCAACACTTTGCAGGATGAATGCGTGGAGGTTGTGAATGGCATTTGCAATGAAATATCAAAATCTCTATGACGTTGCACTCTGGCACTATTACACCTTGTGACTGATCAACAATAACTTTATCAGGTAAATAATGATCATCGATGACAAACGTTAAACATCCAATCATTTAAAAATTTGCATCTCCGTGGATCTACACACATAGGTGTTTTTCAAACCGAGTCTCCACAATTGATTTTTGTTTTTTTACCGGGGATACCAAACTCCACACAAACTTTCAGGTCTGTATACAATTGTAAATAAAAGATCTTATTCATACAGCAGAATAGACGCAACTTGGAAAATGTAGAGTCTGAGATAAATAGTGCATGATACAATGCACAAAGAAATACTAGATTTTTCTTTTAGGGTGAGAACCACATCCGCAATCAACCAAACCGCTCAAGAAAATACATGTAATATATCCATGTGAAAACTCATGCGCAGAAAATAAATTTCAATATATTACAAAGAACTCAATGACGAGAAGCTACATCAGGTGGGGCAATGACAAATATTATGACTGCCCCTTCACAAATCAATTCACCATAATGTACCAGCTCTGATACCAAATATAAATGCAACTACATATTTACACATCAATATCACTTCGATATCTTACTTTCTCAGTATATTCAATTGAACACCATTACACATATATAGGAGAGGATTTCCTATTATTATGGAATCACTCAATCCTATAGTATCTCCTATTTAGTACTTGATTGTTATGTAACAATACACAACTCAAATCATATGAGTTGTTAAAATAACTCCAACCAATATATTATTGTTAATATAACAATAATATAACTACTAACATTTGTATTTAATGAATACACAAATATAATGTAAAAAATAATATTAATTTCCTAATAGATGCATAGGTTCAATGCGATGATGAAAATCAAGCCAATGAAGAGCTAAGAAGGAGCGAGCATACCCCCAGTGTAAGTTGGCCAAGAAACATATGATAGAAAAAAGTAGAATATTATTTTATTGAAAGAAGAGAATTTTTTTCCCTCAAACATGGTAAAAGGAAATCTTATACACATGGATGTTTTGAATGAAGCAGAAGAAAAATGTTTTTATGAAAGGATATGGAAAATGTAGCTAGAAGACTCACGATGAAAAAGTGATTAGCCAAAGGTACAAATTGTGAGACAAGATACAAACTAAAGAAAGAGTCTAAACAAGGTCAAAAACACTTGGTAACATACTAATCCTATTTTCTCATCGAGATCCAAAGTGTGTGTATGTGGAAATTAATTACTTATTGAAGGGAATATTTGATAGACAACAAGTGAGGACACACTATCCAATGTGTAGGAATGATTTATTTTGATAGGTGATTTGTGAATGGAGGGTGGAAGGAGATCCGTACATTACTCTACCGCCATCCAGTGTCCATAGCCCCGAAAAGATGTATCTTCTTATAGTAGTATCATATCTCTACTACCATCTAGGCGTGCATAGCCCTGATAGAGATATTGGAAATACCCCTAGAGAGAGTTTATATATTGATTTTCTTTTTGATTTTTGCTTTTTAACTTTTTTGATTGATTATTTTACTTTTTGGAAACTTATTTCAGATCTCTCAATTATTTTGATAAGGGGTTAAGAACCAAAAATGGCTTGATGGAATGATGTAGAAGTTATTACGATGATGACATTGGCTAGTTTCAATAAATACGTCCCAAATTTATTCACAAAAAGTTTATTAGATGTAGATAGTGATAAGATCTTTAAGAGGCCACCATTTTTTAATTTACCAAGGTGATGAAAGACCAAGGTAAAACGGATACGATATAAATAAATGTCACATAATGAGAGTGAATAGACTAACCAAAAGATCATTGAAGGTATAAAAATGGTGGATGACTTGCAAAGGAATGGAAAGGAAGGGATAAAAGAACATCCATGTGTATGAAATACTTGATTACAATGTTTGATCTTTGTACCTTTGATTTTTTTGTAATGTTTTTCTCATTTTTAATTTTTATTTGGTTTTTATATTTTTATATTTCGGATGGTTTTGCAAAGGGAAAATCACAAAAGGAGAAGACAACAAAGATAAATGATTGGGAATTTTGGAAAAAAATTCACTCCGCATGATAGATCCAACAATGAATGGTTAAAGGGATAAAAATGGTGGATGAATTGCAAAGGAATGGAAAGGAAGGGATAAAATAACATCCATGTGTATGCAATACCTAATTGAAATGTTCAATATTTATACCTTTAATTTTTTTAATGTCTTTCTCATTTTTTAATTTTGATTTTTTTGAATTTTGTAATATTTTGGATGGTTTTACAAAGGGAAAATCACAAACGCGAGAAGATGATGAAGATGAATGATTGGGAAGTTGGGACAAAAATTTTACTCCGCATGATAGGATCCAACAAATGATGTTTACAATTTATTTGATGAGGGAGACTAGGAGTTTTTTATTATCAAGTGTGATATTATCTCTAATATTGATGAGCATTGTGATATCATACTTGATAAGCGACTGCAACTTATCCTTAAACATGGATTTTGTATGTGGGGATTGATTTACCTATCCATATATATTTACACTTTGTGCCATGCCCAGCATGGGAATTGGTGTGCATTATTGAATTGCATTTGTAAATTAGATTTGTGGAATTTGGATTTAATGGGAGCTTTAGAGATCTTTGGTATTTTGATCTTAGCTTGATGAAGAAACTGTTAGTGTTTCCTACAAGATAATGTGTGATTTTGTTGATCTTGAGAAGTGGGAGAAGAAAGTGGATGTTTAGGATTGATGATAGGAATGTTAGGAATGATGGTGGGCTTAAAAAAATTTCAATAGAACGATGATATGATGGATGGAGAGGATATGGTACAAGAATTGAAGATTATGGGATACCGTAAGATGAGCCATAGATAAAAGATGAAGGGATACTAGAGCATGGCCCAAGGATGTAATAAAATGGGCTACTAGGAGGTGTGAAAAATAAAAAAATATGAAGGGCTACTAGGATTTGGCCCAAGGATGAAAGAAAATGTGCTATCATGAGGTGTCCAATAGATGGAAGACGAAGTAATACTTAGAGGTGTCCCATAAATAGAAGATGGAGGGATATGAGAATGTGGACCAAGTATAGAAGATGAAGGGCTACTAGGATGTGGTCCAATAATACACGATAAAGCGATACTTGGAGGTGACCCAAAAATAGAAGATGAAGGACTATTAGGAGCTGGCCCACATATAAAAGAAGATGATGGGATCTCGGAAGGTGACCCATGGAGATATTGTAATAAAGGAATTGTGATATGTAAGGAATGATTGGGTGATGAGAAGATATGATAAAGATCAAGGTTATAACCATTTGTTTCATCATTTAATGAGGAATGTGAAGATAGAAGAATAAGAGGAGGATCAAGTTTGATGATCTTAGGATATTCCTCTATTTTATGAAAAAACAAATCAATCTATTCCCATAATACAAAAATGTATCGAGGTATAAAGATAATCATTTCTCATGATCTTTTAGAGTAATGTCATTGATAGCCCCATGAATTATCCAATCACTTATTCATTATGAAATAAATCGATTGGTATGGGTTGTTGTTGGTCAATGATAGTAGGTTGATTAGAAGAAAGAGGTCCAACAAGTGTGGAAGATTTAGAATATGTTTGATGATGTAGATGAGGGAAAGGTTTGACCTTATTACATCCATAAATGAATTTGATAGTGCTTTGAAAAGATATCTTAACACCTTGTTTCTTGTGAATTGTTTGACATGGACGTAAACATCTATCTTTAGAAGATTGTTGAATATATAATAAGGAATTATCCAAATGACCCAGGGACTAAAGAGGGATTGGATTTTTATTGCTAGAATAAGAAGACACAAGAGATGAGGTTGATTTGGATTTGTATGCCTCACGAGTTGAAGAACATATGGATTTGAAATAGCTTGGTATTGGTTTTCCTATAAGACGATATAGTGTAGGTAGACAAAGAGGATCACATATAAAGTTAGTAGATTGTGATGTATGGGTTGAATTGGTTGATTAATTAGATGAATTTTGAGTCACATGGATCTTAAAATGAGGAAGATGTTGTTGAGGTGATTGATAAAGGGGCGGAGAAAGTGAGGACCATAACTCAGGAGTATAATTATATGTTTGATTGGAAGAACTTGGATTCACATGGATCTTCAAAGGATGAAGATGTTGTTGAGGTGACTAATAAATTGGGTCCTATAGAGAAAGGGATGACCATGACTCAAGAGTGAAATTAGATGTTTGATTGGAGGAACTTAGAGTTACACATACCTTTAAAGGATGAAGATGTCATTGAGGTGACTGATAAAGGGAGTCCTATGGAGACAGGTAAAACCACGACTCAAGAGTCAAGTTAGATGTTTGATTGGAGGAACTTTGAATCCCACGAATCTTAAAAGGAGGAATAAATCATTGAGGAAATGATAAATGGGGTCCTTCGTGTTGGTATCTAGATTTAATTTCCTTCATAACTCGAAGAGCATCATGAATATGCACAAGACACTCAAGGGTAGATAGATGATTTGTATGTCATTTATAGTCGGGAGCACATCTATCTAGACTTGTTGGAACTCAAGATTTGAGGGAGTGGATAACACCTTCAAAAGGATCTTGATCTGATCCTCACTGTTTTAGGTTGTGCCTATCAACCAAGGCAAGAGAACCTATATTGCAGCCCTTGTATGGTAAAGGAGATGGAGATATCCTTGTATTTTGCACATTGTATGGAGATGGCCTTGGGAAAACATGATCAATTATCCATTATTCAAACTCAAAGCCTTTAACCAGATATGTGCACCAAATGGAGGCCCAGATCTGCACTCTTCCACACAACCTTTGATAACCTCACAAAAAAGTTTGAAGCAAAATACCAACAAAGTATCTAGGAATCCCTATTTAATCATGATGTAAGGTGCACCCAAAGGTTTACAAACAATCTCAATATTCAAGGACAAGAAATGATTTTAAATCTGTTTATCTTCTATCAAATGAAGGCTCTTCTCGAATATAAGATTGAAAATTCCATTAAACCATCAAAAGAAATGAGACCCTGTATGATCAAAGAGATCCTAAAAACAAGATTGCAACACAAGAAAGAAACACAAATTGAAAACATTCTAAAACACAAGAATATAAAACTTTTTCCAAGAGATAACACCACATAATCTAAAATTTGATCAAATACATCAACAGGGGAATGCTATATGAACAATCTCAGATCCTGTTGATGGCTTTACAACTGAAACCAACTCAACATGATGAAATCTGATACAAAATGAAATTGAAAATGGCTCTCATGTAGTTTTCTCGGAGAAAATGGGATTCTTCAAGTTTTTGCTTGAAATTTCTCAATCCTTTTTCTCCCCCTCTTCAAATTCTCCAAAAAAAGATATATATTCTATTCCAGCTTCGAGTCTTTCTTCCCAAGCAAAGAATATTCTTAAGGGATCAAATTTTTTACAAGAAACCCCATGATTTCATGAAAATGACATCAAACTAAAAAGCAACTCGCAGTTACCAGGATACATAATTTTTAAAAATATTACACAAATTCAGATCATTATCTATCCTGTGGTCACGTTTTTTATCATCCAGCCTCAAGTGTCTTTTACTAATAATTTTTCACCTTTTCCCTCATCATTTCACCTCTACAACTTTTGATTTTTACTTTTCATGTTTTTACATCGGGATAGGGCACAAATTTCATCAAAATTATCATAGACCATCAAATTAGCTCATGAAAATGGTGCCATTGCACTCAGAAGGCCGAGAGGATGTAAAATCATATAAGGTCGATGTAATTTGATGAAGAAATGTGATTTCCAAGCTCGTTGGAGCTCCCATGGTGGCCAAAAATGAAATTACACAATATCCGTTGATTTTTGTCAACTTTTAATGCTAGCCCTCCACGTGGAAGATGAGATCCCTGAATATTCCCTTTTTCCCTTTGGATAAGGTGGGACATGTGTCCAAAAACCATTGGATCGAGTCCCTATCCTTAAAAATGCATTTGTGACCTTTTTGAATCTTTGAAAAAATTCACCACTTTTCTCCTCCTGCCTTCTGGGCTTGCCACATGTCCACATGTGGGCCCCATCAAAAATGTGGGTGAATTCTATCAATTTTGACACTTTTTTGAAAAAGGAAATTTTGCTCAAAATTCTCCATGGGCCCGAACACTCACTTTTTTCCTCGCCACGTGGCACCTTCCGATTACCCATGGGTCCAAGCTTCCAATTCTGCCCGCCAAAAATGTAAAGTTTCAAAACTCTCCTCAGCCCGCACTCTCCATTTGACCCCTTTGAAAAATGCCACGTGTCCTTCCTGGATTGGTGTGGAAAACATTCACAAAATTTTCCCTCGGCCCCCATGTTTGATTTTTTTCTCTTCTTGGACATGTGTCCCTTTTTTATTGGGTTTCAGAACCTCGGGTCTAATTTTTTCCTTTTACCATTTGGAGCTAAAAACTCCAAAGTCTTCGTGGAACCCGCTGCCCCATCTTGACCCTTTGTGGACATGTGTTAGCTCTAGATTGGAGTGGTAAAATGTTACAAAATTCTCCTTTAGCCCCCTTGCTTGACTTTTCACATTTTCTGGACACGTGTCCACCTGTAATTGGATGCGGGCCTTCGGGTCAAAAATTTCCCTTGACATTTTGAGTCAAAAATCACCAACTCCTTCCGCCACCCGCATGTCCCTCGAGCCATGTGTCCTCCTCCCATTCGCTGCGGGCTTTCGGCCTAGGAATGACTTTGAGAATTTTGCCAAAATGAAAGCCAAAATTCTTAAGGAACCTCTCGCCACCCACCACTCCATGACCAATCAGAATGTGCCACGTAGGCACCTCATTGCAAAGGCGGAGCCACGGGTCAAAATTTTCCCTTAAGCCAAAATTTCAAAAATTAACAAGTTATAAATATTTCACGACCACCCTCACCAATAGGAACTCCGCCATGTTGTAATAATAATGTGACGATGGATTTGATGGGCCAAGAATGCCTGTTTGACCATCAAAATGTGGAAAATACAGAGGATGCCCTAGAATTCGAGATTTTTGACAAGGAAGGTAGATTTCTTGGTTTCAAACCAACTAAATCATTTTTTGACATTGTTTTCAAGCTCGGGATTGGGGAAACACTTGCACAAATTTGGGATTCGATCAGACTCGATTTTTTTCACGATTTGACAAAGGAAAAATGACACAACCCAAAAAATTGAAGAAATTAGGGCACAAAAAGGGGGCAACTTGGAAAATTATTTCAAATAAGGGCAAAACAACAACACCCTGGGCATTTTACAAGCTTTTTGAAAGCACTAAACTGGATAAGCTGAATTGCAGATCACCCATTCAAGAGATAAAACATTTTTGAGCAAAATTAGACATGGAAAATTAGGGCAAAAGGATGCAAGCTCAAAATTTGCACTAACATTGGCTCCTTCTTGGGGATGGGTACTCCTAGTGAGTTCCATAAGGACAAAACATAGACCAAGTGCCAAAAACCATTGGGAAAAGGAGTCAAAACATAGGGCAACCCAAAAATTCAAAATTTCCACCAAAAACTAGACCGAGAAAACCACCAGAATGGCTGCCAAGGACAAAAGGGAAAACCACACACCAACAAACAACAAAAAACAAAGCAAGAACAAGGACTATACAAATGTACAATTTGTGCATACCTCACTTTGGGGATTTAATCCAAGAAATATTTTAAATGTCTGCCATTAACAGCAGCTCCAACAAATCCCCATCTAGATCCTTGAGAAAAAAGGTGTGCTCACCAATTCTGATGTCAATGGCATAAGGGCCCATCCATAATGCATCAAAATTTCCATGCTTTCCCTTGTCTTCATGCCTACTATCCCATAGCAAAACCAGATCTCCCACATTGAAGGCTCTAGGAGTGACCTTCTTATCAAACAACCTCTTCAATTTCTCTCTAAATCTGATATGCCTTTGATGAGAGGCTCTTCTTTCTTCATCCAAATCAATGATCTGATTGATTCTTGATTCATATGGGCCATGTTCTTGATCTTCTAACTATTGAGAAAACTGAAATGAGGATAATTGTAGATGTAAGGGCAGCAATGCTTGAGTTCCATACACCAATTCAAATGGGATCTTACTAGTTGCTCTTTTAGGAGTTATTCTATCAGCCCAAACTGTAAATTTCAATTGCTCTCCCCACTTCTTCTTGTTGATTTCCAAGGTCCTTCTAATGATCTTGAGAAAGTTCTTATTACTTGGACTTAGCTTGTCCATTGCCTTGTGGATTGTAGTTTGAAGAATAAGTTAGATTGATTCCATATTCATTACACATTGCCATTAAAGGTTTGACTCTAAAGCACATGGCATTATCAGATACAATATTAACTGGAAATCCAAATATGCATATGATATAATTCAACAAGAAATCCATTACCACTTGGTGTGTTGCCTTTCTAGATGGAATTGCTTCAACCCACTTTGTAAAATAATCGGTTGCTACAAGGATCCATTAATTGATACAGGATGCAAAGGAAGGGAGCTTGAAGCTTTCAGTCTTCTAGAGAAATGTTGGCAACTATCACACTTTCTAACCAGCTGGGTTGCATCTTTAAAAAGAGTAGGTCACCAATAACCAGCCCTCAAAATCTTATGTTTGTTACCCTCCTAGAAAAATGTCCTCCACAAACTACTCCATGGAAATTAGCAATCAACTTGGGATGCTTCATCTTCGATTGTACATTTTAAGAGGACACCTTCAGGGTTCTTCCAAGCTAGCCCAAGGTCTATTATGATATACTTTTGAGAAGCCAGCTTGAGGGCTCTTTTCTGATTTTTATTCAAATGACTAGGAAAACATAGGTGTCTGAGGTAGAAGACCACATCCTTGTACCATTCAGAACTCATAAATCTCTCAAGAAGATCTACCCTTTCTTCCTCTAGCTGATTCACTTCTACATTTTGCAAATTGCTCTCAGCCATGAGCTTGGTAAGACCCAAACCTATTACTATGTTTTTGGATATCCATATCATATTCTTGTAATTTTTGACCCATCTACATCTCTTGCTTGATATCTCCATGTCTGATAAGATGTCTTTAACCATGGTGTGGGGAACATAGGCAACAACTTTTGAACTCAATATATAAGGCCTGAAAATCTTTGTTGCTTTCACCAAGGCAAATGCTTGTTTCTCCATGATTGTATACTTCAACTCAGCTGCTTGTAAAGCCTTGCTAAAGAAGGCAATAGGCCTCTTAGCTCCATTCTCATCCTTTTGTAACAAAATTGAAGCAATAGTAAATTTAGAGGCAAAATAAAAGATTTGGAAAGGCCTTTTATAGTTTGGAGCTGCCAAAATAGGTGCATGCTTAAGTGCATCCTTTATTCCTTCAAAATATTGAATGGAAGCCTCCTCCCACCTGATAACTTGATCCTTTTTAACATGCTTGTGATTGGAAGAGTCAGCTCAGCAAAATTGGAAACAAACCTTCTAATAAAATTGATTTGGCCAAAGAAAGATTGGATACCTTTCTTGGTTCTTGGGATAGGTACTTTGCTAATTACCTCCACTCTTTTAGGGTCTATCATGACACCATCCTTAGACACAATATGTCCCAGAAATTTGGCCTTTTACATGCCAAAATGAAACTTCTTTGGATTAAGAGAAATTCCATACTCCCTACATCTGATCAACATCTTCTCTAGGTGTTGCAAATGGTCACCTCGCTGCCTTGAAAAAATAGTCACATCATCTTGGTAAACTACAATAAACTCATTGATGTAACCAAAAAAGAAACATCCATTGCCCTTTGAAACATGACTCCAGCATTCATCAATCTAAAGAGCATCCTTACAAAAACATAAGTTCCCCAAGGCGTAGTGAAGGTTGTCTTAAGTCTTTCTGATTCTTTAACAACCACTTGATTGTATTCGGAGAAACCATCCAAAGTAGAAAGCATTTTTGACCCTATCACAAGTTGCAACATATTTTCCATGTTTGACAAGGGGTATTTGTCATTCGTGGATGCTTTTTTTAGATTCCTAAAATCCACACAAAGTCTGATGTCTCCATTCTTCTTTCTAACTAGCAAAATGTTTGTAACCCAAGATGAATACCTAGTGGGCTGAATGATACCACCATCTCTCAATTTCTTCAACTCTTCTTGAATTTTCATGGAGATAAGTGGATTAATAGGCATTTCTCTTTGTCTTAATGGGTTATTCTTGGCCTCAAGAGGAATCTCATGTTGGAACAAATCTTCTCTATATGCTTTTGGCTCTGAATAAGACCAAACAAGGCAGTCTTGATATTTCTTTAAGAGTTGAGCATAGGACTGATTTTCCTCTTTGTTGAGATTGTTGCCCAAAAAAATCTTCCTTGGTTTATCCTTGGTTCCAAAGTTGTGCTCTTCCACATCCCTTGAAGCAAATATGTTCCTATTAATGATGTAATCAGCATTGCTAAAATTTGATTCAAGTGCAACAAGACCTTTAGGAATGGTATTTGTTTTAAATTTTATAATATCCTTGTCAAATAAAGTTTCTCTCCCTTCATTCATGCATACCATTGGCTCCCAATCAATGTTTTGACCAACAAACTCACCTTGGAATTGTAAGAACCTCAACACTTGTGCATCATCATCAAAAATCTACCAATGTTTCACATTATATGGGACAACTAGCCTTGTTAGCACTTCAATGTTATATTCACAAAAAGGTGAAACAGTATAATTGTGAAATCTAGAGCCAAGTAAAGCCAACTAACCAATAGGAGCATTAAGACTTCTATCATGGTAAACAATGTTAAAGGAATCAAACATTTCAATCAAGTCCCAAACAACATGCTTATATTGTTTCATACGCTGATTTTTTGTAGCATACAATTTTCTTATTTGTTTGACAACCAGCTCTGAGTCTCCTTTTGCAAAAATATCCTTCACTCCATACTTCCATGCAATTCTTAATCCCAACAACAATGCCTCATACTCAGCAACATTGTTAGTGCATTCAAAATTAAGTTTGAAGGAAAAAGCATACTCTTCTAAATTAGGAGAAAGCAGAACTATACCAGCACCATTTCCAAATTTGGAGCAAGCTCCATCAAATAGCAAGGTCCAAGGAGAACATATCATATCAAGACACCTTGATCTTTCCATCTTGTTTTCTTTTCCATCAACAAAACCAATGAAATTCTCAGCATCTACATCAAGAAAACAACACTTCATAGGAAGCATTGTTGGGATCTTCAATCAAGTGCAACATTTTCTTTTCACCATAGAGTTTGACCAAGCTGCCCTCAATGGGAATAGTAAAAAAGACAATGTCCATCTGAATGCTACCACCAACGCTTGTAGCCCATTTCCTTGACAAAAGCATACCCCACTTGGCAGGGCAGTCAACAATTACAACATCAAGTTTTAAATTCTTACCCGGATAGGCTACAAGTTGCACTACTAAACCCTTCACACAACCAACAACCGTCACTTCCCTTGAATCCATGGTTGTACACTTCTCATATGTTGCTATCACTTTGATATCCAACACATTCATGACTTCTAGAGGCATGACATTACATGATGCACTAGAATCAAACATGTAATTATGAAGCAACCTATCTTTTATGAGCAAAGTTGTAAAGAATGGATCAACATTCAATTATGAATCAACCAAGGATGTCCCCAAATATACCTCAGGTGCCTCTCCAAGGTCTTCCACTGCTGGTGGTGTTTCAAGGCCAGCAATGATTTGAAAAGGAGCTTCAACAATGTTCACATTTTTACTTGGGATGATCCTTTCTTCTTTCAATCCCAAGTACTCAAATGCTCTCTTCTTATGCTCAGGTATTCTAAGAAACTCAATGATGGCAACACTCACTTTGATTTGACTCAATACTTGGGCTATGTCATATGGAAAATTCTTTGGCAAAACAACATTGGAAGGGATACAAGAAGATTCATCATATGGCAAAGGATTCTTGGCCCTGGGCCGATGAGGACTGATATTTTTACATGGGACAACAAGTTTCTTGGTAAGTGTTTCTTTCCTAGGAGTGTCCTTTGGAATGCTTGTGAGTAAGGGTGTTTTTGGCTAGCTTGAGGACTAGGTCCTCTAATAACTTTACTTATAGTATTATACTCTTTCTCTTGACCAAACACAACATTCATTAACAATTGTCTATCTTCTTCCGAAGGGATACCACCATCATACTTTTTGATCATTAAAGCCCTTAGATATTCAAAGTCATTATTGGGAATTTAAAAGGCTTGAAATACATCTACATCATGATCTTGAGGAAGAGAAAGAAGTGGTACCCTCTTTATACAATCCCAAAAAGGTTGCAATAGTCCTTACACTTAACACATCTCGTTGATGTTGCTGCTAGTTGTGAGCTTGAAGAGCTACCCATCATACAAATGTCATCATCCATTTCATCTTCATTATCATCTTCAACAATTTTTCTCGTCCATTTCACATGGAGGATGAGGAAGAAAACATCTATCACACCAATCCATATTAGCAACTTCTTGAACAACAAAACTCTTGCAGCTAGAGGGTCGTGGCACCACTCTATTTTCACGTGCTTAGGGTTGTCTATTTCCTCCACCAAAAATACCTTTACCTCTATCATCTTGTCTTTGATCACCCCTAGGATGATTGCCAAATCTATCATGGTTTTGAGTTCTTTGCTGTCCTTGTGAACTTTTCCCAATTCCTTTCTCACCCGGGCTAATTTGTAAGAAATTTCTTTGACAACCCCTGCCAAATCTTGAAAACATCTTCTAACTTAGAACCCTTGCTAGTTTGAGATTTTTCAGGGTTTACTAGATTCAAACAATCCATCTTAAGTGGTTTACCAATAGCTTTAATAGTATTTTCAATTTTAATTTCCATGGTGAAAGCTTGCCTCAAGTTTGTAGGATTTTTGTCTCTCAAGTAATAGGCTGCCTTTTTATCAAATGCATCTGCATATTTGATCAAACAAGATTCATCACAAGGCCTAAAAATGATAGGCAGCCTTCTCAATGTTTTGTTAAATCTTGTATTGAATTCATGGACTATTTCATTCAGGTTCTTCTTGATATTCTCAAATTCAAACAAAAGAAATCTAGGATTAGTCCTGTCACCATATTGTAACCTAAATGCATTTTTCATTTCAGTCCATGAATCAATAGAGTTATCAAGTAGAGCCTTGTACCAATCCACAGCATCTTCTTCAAGTGTATGAATAAACAACTTAATATACACATCCTCAAACACTATCTCAAAATATTCCATCATATTATCAAAAAGTTTGAGATGCTGATCACCAGTAATAGCATTGTTACCTTGGAATTTTGGCAACCTATTTCTGATATCTTGTGGGACAACATTTGGGTAACCATCCATTCCTCTAAAATTTATAGGACCAAAGGTGTTAACAACAAATGGAGGTCTAGGCTGAGCCATATTGTTTAGTGGGGGTGATCTTGGAGGTGAAACAAACTGATGAGGAGTACAATATCCTTGGGGCTCAAGAATGTGATTCACAAGACTGGTATCTTCTAAGTGCTAATTTTCTTGGAAAGTTTGATTCGAATTAAAACTCAGAGGTGCAAATTGGAGAAGGAACTTACCAGGTACAGCAGAAGGACCTTCACCAGCTTGAGGCAAACAAGTTTATGAGAGGATTTCCTGAATCAAAATCACTTGAAGAAGAGTGATAGTCTTCTACCAAAGGCTGATCTCTCTCACCAATGACTGTATCTTTGCCTGATGTCTGACCTTTAACCACTTTCCAAACTCTTCTCCCTTCCAACTCTGAATTTCTCAAGTCTAAGAACAATTTTTTAGCAGAGTCTTTAAGGAAGAGAGATCTTCTTCCTCTAGTTTTGCAGAGAGCAACAATATAGAAATAAATGATAGAAAGATCAAGACACTGGTATTTCTAAATTCAAATCAGCATGGAGTCGCCACTAAGGAATTTCACCTCAGTTGTGCAAGAATGCACTAAAATAATTCTGTCAAATATATGCTTATTACTGATAATTTTGCAGAGCCTTATAAATCAGACCTTCTTCTTCTTAGATCAATCAATCACAAAGCAACCAGGCTATATGAACTGCTGGTAAATGCAAAAGGGTAGGCTAAGCATGAATTTTTGCCTAAAACTTGTAGATCTGAAGTACAAAATAATATTTCAAGAATGCAACAGCTCAGATACTTGAATACACAAATGCTCAAACCCCTCAAACACTCCAAAAACACCAATAAATTGTAAGAAGTCCCCGGCAATGGCGCCACTCGGTGTTGGTATCCAGATTTAATCTCCTTCACAACTTGAACAACATCATGAATTTGCACAAGACACTCAAGGGTAGATAGATGATTTGTATGTTGTTTATAGTTAGGGAGCACATCTATCTGACTTGTTGGCACTCAATATTTGAGGGAGTGGATAGCACCTTCAAAAGGATCTTGATCTGATCCTCACTATTTTAGGTTGTGCCTATCAACCAAGGCAAGAGAACCTATATTGCAGCCCTTGTATGGTAAAGGAGATGGAGATATCCTTGTATTTTTCACAATTGTATGGAGATGGCCTTGGGAAAACATGATCAATTATCCATTATTCAAACTCAAAGGAGTTGTCACTACTAAATGATGGAAATGCTTTCAAGACAAGGCTAAGGCTGCTAGAGACATGATAAAATCCTGATATACTTTGTGCATTTTTGTGAATGGGTTGTATTCTTTTGTTGACACACAATGCAATACAGGGGTAGTATGGGTAGGATGAGTTAGTTTGAATGAAATTTTGTTGGGATATGTTTAGAAAAGACTAGCTAGGAATTACCAACTTCTTTGAGAACCTTTGCAAGAAATTTGTAACACTTACACAACAGAGATGTTTCAATGGGTTTAAAATACTCCTTTAACCAGGATATGTGCACCAAATGGAGGCCTAGATCTACACTCTTCCACACAACCTTTGATAACCTACCACAAAATATTGAAGCAAAATACCAACAAAGTATCCAGGAATCCCTATTTAATCATGACCTAAGGTGCACCCAAAGGTTTACAAACAATCTCAATATTCAAGGACAGTAAAATGATTTTAAATTTGTTTATCTTCTATCAAATGAAGGCTCTTCTGAATATAAGATTGCAAATGCCATTAAACCATCAAAAATAAATGAGACCCTGTATGATCAAAGAGATCCTAAACACAAGATTGCAACATGAGCAAGAAACACAAATTGAAAACATTCTAAAACATAAGCATATAAATTTTTTTCCAAGAGATAACACCACATAATCCAAAATTTGATCAAATACATCAAGTAGGGGAATGCTATAAGAACAATCTCAGAGCATGTTGATGGATTTACAACTAAAACCAACTCAACATGATGAAATCTGATACAAAATGGAATTGAAAATGGCTCTCAAGCGGTTTTCTCGAGAAAATGGGCTTCTTCCAGCTTTTTTCTTGAAATTTCTCGAAATCCTTTTTTCTCCCCCTCTTCAAATTCTCCAAAAAAAATGATATATATTGTATTCCATCTTGGAGTCTTGCTTCCCAAGCAAAGAATATGCTTAAGGGATCAAATTTGTTACAAGAAACCCCATGATTTCATGAAAATGACATCAAACTGAAAAACAACTCGCAAGTTGCCAGGGATGCATAATTTTTTTAAAATATTACACAAATTCAGATCCTTATCCATCCCAGGGTCACGTTTTTTATCATCCAGCCTGCAAGTGTCTTTTACTAATCATTTTTCACCTTTTCCCTCATCATTTCACCTCTACAACTTTTGATTTTTACTTTTCATGTTTTTACATCGGATAGGGCACAAATTTCCTCAAAATTATCATAGACCATCAAATTAACTCATGAAAATGGTGCCATTACACTCGAAGTCCGAGAGGATGTAAAATCATATAAGGTTCGATGCAATTTGATGAAGAAATGTGATTTCCAAGCTCCTTAGAGCTCCCATGGCGGCTAAAAATGAAATTGCACAAAGATCTGCGTCAATTTTTGTCAACTTTTAATGCCACTCTCCATGTGGAAGCCGAGATCCCTAAATATTCCCGTTTTCCTTTTGGATAAGGCTGGACACATGTCTAAAAACCATTAGATCGATTCCCTATCCTTAAAAATATATTTCGACCTTTTTGAATCTTCAAAAAATTGGCACTTTTCTCTCGCCTACCTTCTGGGCCTGCCACGTGTCCACATGTGGGCCCCACTAAAAATGTGGGTGAATTCTATCAATTTTGACACTTTTTTGAAAAAGGAAAATTTTCTCAAAATTCTCTGTGGGCCCTAACACCAGCTTTTTTCCTTGCCACGTGGCGCCTTGCGATTAGTCATGGTCCAAGATTCTAATTCGCCCTCCAAAAATACAAAGTTTTAAAACTCTCTTCAGGTCCGCGCCCTCCATTTGACCCCTTTGAAAAATTCCACGTGTCCTTCCATGATTGGTGCAGCAAACATTAACAAAATTTTCCCTCAGCCCCCATGTTTTATTTTTTTCTCTTCTTAGACATGTGTCCCTTTTTGATTGGGTTTTGGAACTTCGAGTCCAATTTTTTTCTTTTACCATTTAGAGCTAAAAACTCCAAAGTCTTTGCGGAACCTGCTGCCCCATCCTGACCCTTTGTGGACATGTGTTAGCTCCAGATTGGAGCGGTAAAATGTTACAAAACTCTCCTTCGACCCCCTCACTTGACTTTTCGCATTTTTTGGACATGTATCCACCTGCCATTGGATGCGGGCCTTCGGGTCAAAAATTTCCCTTGACACTTTGAGTCAAAAATCACCAACTCCTTCCACCACCCGCATGTCCCCCGAGCCATGTGTCCTCCTCCCATTCGTTGCGGGATTTTAGGCCTAGGAAAGACTTTGAGAATTTTGCCAAAATGAAAGCCAAAATTCTTAAGGAACCTCTCGCCACTCAAAGCAGCAATCGAATGTTCCACGTAGGCACCTCATTGCAAAGGTGGAGTGACGGGTCAAAATTTTCCCTTAAGCCAAAATTTCAAAAATTAACAAGTTAGAAATAATTCCCGACCACCCCCAGGCAATAGGAACCCACCATGTTGCAATAATAATGTGACGATGAATTTGACGGGCCGAGAATGCCTGTTTGACCGTCAAAACATGGAAAATATAGAGGATGCCCTAGAATTTGAGATTTTCAACAAGGAAGGCGGATTTCTTGGTTTCAAACCAACTGAATCATTTTTGACATTTTCGAGCTCGGGATTGGGGAAAAAATTGCAAAAATTTGGGATTCGATCAAACTTGAGTTTTTTCATGATTTGACAAAGGAAAAATGACACAGCCTGAAAAATTGAAGAAATTAGGGCACAAAAGGGGGCAACTTGGAAAATTATTTTAGATAAGGGTAAAACAACAACACCCTAGGCATTTTACAAACTTTTTGAAAGCACTAAACTAGATAAGATGAATTGTAGATCACCCATTCGAGAGATAAAACATTTTCTGAGCAAAATTAGACATGGAAAATTAGGGAAAAAAGATGCAAGCTTAGAATTTACACTAACACTTCATATAAAGTGAGGACCATGACTCAAGAGTTGAATTATATGTTTGATTGGAGAAACTTGGAGTCACATGGATATTCAAAGGAGGAAGACATCATTGAGGTGACTAATTATTACTTAGAAGAAATTTGATTAGATTAGACTCGGGAGACTAAGGTGAATCATAATAATAACATGGATCGGAATAATCGGAAGATTGAGGGGAATCATAAGAATAACATGGATTAAAAGCATCATAATTAAGCCACTTTGAATATGAGATGAAGGTGGGGAAAGGGGTAACCAAACATTTTCTCTAGCATTAATAACCAATTGAGGTTTTGTTATGATGGGAATATTTTGATGTGAATGCCGAAAGCTATGTTCCCTATTATTGTAAGTGTGAGGAACCAT
Source organism: Taxus wallichiana var. yunnanensis (assembly GCA_018340775.1). Classification (NCBI taxonomy): domain Eukaryota; kingdom Viridiplantae; phylum Streptophyta; class Pinopsida; order Cupressales; family Taxaceae; genus Taxus; species Taxus wallichiana. Next base: position 161,186,944 of record CM031243.1, on the reverse strand, counting down.
GCAATAATTATTCATAGTTGGAATCATTGGGAGTAAATGCCTAGCCCTAGATCATATGCTTGAAATCCTTCAAATGGAAGGAAGTTATATGTCGATTCGAGAAACATAATGAAACCAACTAGAGATTTTTCAAATATGGATATGGTCATGTGATTTTTTGAAGGGAATATAAGGAAAAAAAAACATTGTGATGACATAATTTCAAAAATCTAGAAAGGCTTAGTCAAAAATTAGTAAGTGTAAATGTCAAAATGGTTGATCAAATTTTAGCAACACAACGAATGTAAAAGAAACTTTTCTAATGTTCAAATTATCTCAAGAATTTCTTAATAGGAAATGTTTTTCTAAGGTTTGACAGATGTGTATAAGTACTATGATGAACCTACGCAAAATCAAGAAATGTGACAAATGTAAAATAATCCCAAAGAAATAAAGAATCCATTTGAAACTAAAAGAATCCTAAAGAAAGACTTGAATGGTGTAAAGAATCAAATAATCAAAGAATTTTTCAAGGAGATGAAAATGTATGATAAGAGGTCACCAAGGAAAAATGAATAAAGTTTCAAACAAAGAACCAATCGTAAAAGAACCTACTCCCTATGTCAAAACATGTCTTAAAGATTATTTTGCTCAAGATGACAACACAATTTCAACACTTAAATTGAGTTTGGAATAAACAAGACTTAAGTATTAAAAAGGGGTTGAAGTGATTTTGATTCAAGGTATACTTAAACAAGTTTAATACAAACAAAGTCCAAGTTTTAAAAATGGAGGCTACAAATGCGAGCAATGCAACAATACAACTTGGATAATTTAATCAAGATTTTAGAAAAATAAAGATGTTAGTATCAAAATTGTATTGACACGATGTGAGTAAGCGTAACTACAACACCTTCCAAAACTCAAGGAAATGTTTGAATAAAAACAAGGTCTAAGTATAATAAGGATTTGATACTATACGAGCAACATAACAATACAATTTGGAATTTTTTTATCAAGTTTTATAAAAAAATATGGAAGTATAAAAATGTATTGATACAATGCAAGCAACGTAAAAATCAAGGGAACATGAATGATGAGATAACCTAGCTACAATGAGATGTATAGAAATGGATATCAAGAAAAGATGAACCAAAACATGAGAACGTACCAGCACACTTTTAACACTTATCATCCCTACCAAAACATGGCCATTTAATTGAATACAAAAGTTGTGGACATGATTATTTTTGGTAGCATTGTGTATGTTGATCTATTTTGACCAAAAATGTCAACAAGAAAATAAGGGAGATAGTACAAGTGGTGATGAAAAATATGTAGCACAACTTTGGTAGAGTTTCACCTTGTTTTATAACAAGGTAGAAACTAGGACAAAGTTTTACATTATAAGTTTCGTGATGAATGACACATGGTGCAAACTTCAATGAACTCTCCCCTTGTTTGAATAACAAGGTTTTGACTCTGAAGAAGTTTTACTTTGTGAAGGCTCTTTAGAACATGATTAGATATAGTCAAATTGGCCCCAATGTCAAATGGTTTCCTAGGATTTTATTCTAAATACTCTCTAATACTTTTATAAGAGAGGCATGCTTTACTAGATAAATCCTAGAAAAAGGACCATTAGCCCATAGTAAAATTAATGAAGGAAAAAGGACTATCACCCCACAATAAAATTAATGAAAGAGGCCTCATACAGACAACTTGGAGCATTCCTCATCAGTATTTCTCATCAAGTGGGAAGTGGGGCACTTCACATTTTATCCAACCATTCCCTCAAGGTTTGGAATACTTTGGGGTTCCTATGGTATTCATCACAATGAGTTTTATGGCTTATGCCAAGATACTTCCCATAGTTTAAAGAAAATGGGTTTAACCCTTATCCAAACCTATAAATACAATGTTTTGAATAAAGTGGCATGTTTTTTATCTATTGAACTTAATGTGTTTTAGCACATAATTGGGAAATCATAACATATTGTAGTTAGTTTTTTTATTCAATTTATTTGACAATAATTTGGTCCCACGAACAAAATATTTAGTAGTTTTCTTATAAAAATTGAACAAAGGTTGCTTTTGATTCTCAAGATCATCCAAGGTTGTGCAAGAGAAGATAAAACACAACAATTAATCAGATTAGATAAAAAAATGGAAAAATCAAATCAAATGACCATTAAAAAGATTTGTAAAATATTCATTCCCTTAACAAAATAAATGATGAAATTTCCAAGTTAATCCAAATATTAGAAAAGAAGACTAAAGTTGATTTTGATTCTCAACATCACCAAAAGATGCAAGAGAAGAGGATACACAAAATTTATCCTAAATTAAGTAATGTATGGAAATTCAACATTCACTAAAGCATGAAAACATGTTTGAAAATTAATTCAAATCAAAACTTACAAAAAGAAGTAAGAAAAACCTGTAAAATAACAACAAACATAAAAATTAGATTATGGAATTTTTTGAAATCCAAGCCAATTTTTTCACATAATGCTAGTGCATGAGTTTTAATGGTAGTGCACAGACGTAACGCTAGCATAGGGATATTAATAGTAACATAGGGAAGAAACACTTATGCAGAGGAATTTATGCTAATGCACGGGATAAAATGATAGCCTAGGAGATTTAACAATAGCGCATGGGTTTTAACACTCGATGCAGGGGGATTATCTATGTAGACATAGAAGAAAATAAATATAACGCTAGTGCATGAAAATCAACACTAGTGCAGAGGGTCAACGATGGTGCATGAGTTTCTTTGTGTAGATAGAGAAGCAAAATATAGAATAACACTAGTGCAGGGAGAATCAAGATTAGCACATAGGAAGCAATAATAGCACATCAGTTTTAATGCTATCACATGATAATTAATGTATGTGCAAAAATATTAATGCTAGTGCATAGGGCCTGTAAATTCAAGAACACGGGAATTTAACCAAAAAAATGTCAAAAGCTCAAATCTTTGCTAATTAAATTCAAATTTGGCAGCACCTCACCTCCTCTACACCTGCAAGGAGCATTCAACACATGAAAAATCACCAAAGAAAGTTAAGAAATACAAGATTTATCAATAAGTGCTAAAAATAGGGTTAGTAAGTAAAAATGAAACTAAACTACAAATACTTGAGAAAATGCACATGAGATAAATGGATGTCCCATGGGCATGCAATATGTATGCATGATAAAAAGATAAGATAATTAATAGAAACTAACACCAAGTAGTTCCAATAATAAATATAATCTAACATAAACATCATTATAATGTTATGCATGGATAAAAGATAATTATGCCTCCAAATAAAACTTGAAAACACTAAACCATTCCTTGCTAATTTAGATATGATTTTTAGATTTTAGTTGCTCCTATGATTATAATGAGATCAAAGGATGACTCTCTCCAAGAAGAGGAAAGGATATCACCAATATGGGTTACTGGCCATGTATGGATATTCCTTTACTAGTCTTTGCAAAGAGAGGATAAATGGGTGTGTTATCAATAAGTTTCTTCAATGGTGGAGAATGATTTTATCATGTGCATGTAATATCACTAGTAAAAGTGTGGTGTTAAAAGTGTAAAGGTGTATACTAGGTTCTATATATAAGTTTCCAATTTGGGAGAAGCTACAATCCTAGTGAATGTGGGATAAAAGATGAAGTAGAATTATAATGGATAAACATGATTAGAAATAGTTAAGTAGAATTATAAAATCATGGGAGTTGGAGATGATTTAATTAATCAACAAGGATTAATTAATAGGCTAAGATAATCTTAGAAATCCATTTGGAGGTAATTTAGAAGGAAATTAATAAGATTTAGAAGATTTGAAAGAGGTATTTAACCAATACGAGGTTTATTGATTAAATAGAGGATTAAGAAGGCTTAATTAACTAATGATAGTTAATTAAAAGAGGATTATAACTAAAAAGTGTCATTAATTGGAATCCATAATGAAGGGAAATGCAAGTTAATTAAGGAAGTGTTTTTAATTGAACGAGATGAAGGGGGATGTTAGATAATTAGTGGGAAATCACTAATTACAATGAAATTGAAGGAAAGATGATAAATAATGCAATTTTACTAGTAAAATTCTGTAGTTGGATTATAGGTGTCTCCAAAAGGAGGCATAAGTAACTTTGTTAAATGGATAAATTAAAGAAGATCCATTACTAGTGAGTTTTAGTAGGTACCAATGGATGAGGAAATTGTTTTTGTTTTCCATGGAGGCTCAAATGAAGAATTCATCAAAAATATGTTTAAAATATTTGACACATATAACGATAAGTTGGAGAAACAAAAGGAGGGGAACCCAATTGAATTAGACCTAATATGATTCTTTATTCTTCCTTCTATTCATTCATTCTTTAAATTCATTTGTTGTATTGTTTAAATGAATAATGGAGGGCCCACCCAAATTATTGTGTGCAACCCAAACTCAAAGGAAGGGAAAAATGGAATGATTACAAGAAGATGACAACTTTCTGTATTGACATGTATGCGGGGTGAATAAGCAAAAGAAGACAAAACAAGTTGTTCATAATAATTTAATATCCTTTTATCATTTTTAGTGCACTCATGATGCAGATCCATCCCAACTTGGTAGATAATGATAGAATGTTTTTAGTTGGAGTAGTTCTCCATCCATTGTTAGAAAATCCATGGTTCTTTGATGTGAATTTTCTTAGTATCCTAGGTATTTTGGGGGAATTGGGGTATATTCCTCTTAAAATAAAGTATATAAGAATGGGGTAATGTCCTCATTATGGTTGGAAAATTTTGTTCATAAGTTTTTTCTTTAGTTCTAGATTCTCATATGGTGAACATTTTGTAATCTTTAGTTTTTCTTAGAATATAATAAGGTGGTTGTATTGTATAACCATTAGCAGTTTTTGAGGGAATTTTTTTATGTCCCCTTACTGATACTCATGTGAATGGAACTATTTGTTTTGGTCTAATCATGTATTATACTATATAAATGAGCATATGATTAAGGAAATATAATCTTTGTTGCAACCTTGTGTTTGTTTCATTTGTAGAGTACACAAAAGTGACTTCCGGTTGTTGCATTTTTTGGTTACTTGTGTGAAAATCATATAGTAGGGTATGCTTTATAATATTTTAGTCCAGCTATAAAATTATTATGGTATCATTTTTTTCTTAGGTTTTTGTTATCTTGTAAGGGTATTAGGGTGTATAAAGAAAACATAGTTTTGGCGAGAACATTTTTCGGGTAGACAAATTGGGGGTTGTTTTGACAATGCTCGGGACTCTAGGTCCCTCTTCTTGGGTGGTGAAGCTCCACTTTATTGTGAATGAATGGAAAAAAATGTTGTTGGCCAAGAGGTCATGGATCCAACATGCAAAATCCACTATACCCATAGAAAATGATTACAATGAAATGTAAGGGAGGAATTTTCTAAAAGATGGGGGAAGGGGAATGAGAAAATAGATAGGAGGAATTAAATGTGTATGTGTAAAATCTGATTCTTACCAAAGTTAATTAAAAGTTTCACATTCATAACTTACATAAAAGAAACAAGTTTAGAACATCAACGGCTAGAGGAAACCATGCACAAAATTTTTCACACATTCATGAGTCATGTAAATAAGACATCTATTTATTTATTGAAATCTTAAAAAGTTGTACAATGCTGGAATATAGAGGAAAATATGTAGAGAAAGTGGAAGAATAGTTATCTCCTTTGCCTTGCTAAAAAATATCTCTTTTGAGTGCACAAAATTGAAAATCCTTAAGAATGAGGGTGTCATTACATTATATAGAACTAATAACGAATCTTCATCTACCCCCCATGGTTCCCTTTCACTTGCATTTTCCTAATGTGAATTTTGGTATTCCTAGGAAAGAATATTAAGCCCCCTTTTGTAAAATATGGGTGACTTATTAAATTATAAGACTATAGTCACATTAATGAATAAGAATAAATAGGAATAAGACGAAAGAAAAAGTGCACACCCTTAACGAATAATTAGAACGTGAAGGAAGAAGGGGAGGGCAGAGGAGAGGAGAAGTAGGAAGAAGAGAGAGAGCACTATTGTGAAGAAAAACCCATTGCTGATGAACCCTTGGAAAGCTCTACTGGATTGATCTCAATACCTTTTAATTCTTTATTGAATCTCGCAGCCGCCGGTGTTACCTTTTTCTCTTGAGGGATTTGAATGAAACCAAGTGAATTGATCCAATTTTCCACAAGAGAGTTGATGTTTCTGCACTCCAAGAACCAATTTTTATGACTCTCCGTAGTGATGGAAATGATTTCCCTTATCTCTTCCAGAGATTCCAATGTGTTTTCATTGAACTAAAAATAGATCTTCGGCCTCTATTTTGAATTGATTCTCGAACACATTCAATAGATCATCTATTAAAGTATGTAATTTCACTGTTGGCACTCAAAGCTTCTGCATCTAGGTATCTACATTTTGTTTCAATTTCTCAACATCCTCCTCATATGACACAAGCTCATCAATGGAATTATTTATCAATTCATACCTAGAAAATAGATTCTAAGCCCAAACCTAAGACAAGTCTTTTGCTACCGATGAGAACACACCTTTGGTTACCAGAAGAGATGACTTGACTCTACCCATCTCCATGACCAATGGATACACCTAGTCCCAATAGTCTTTCTCAACCTCAATTTCCTCCTTTGTTATGAGTATCTTCATGAATTTTCCATCCATGTATATATATAGAGTCACCATATCTCGACAACAATGCATTTCCTTTCTCAAGGATCATACTCACCCATTTTTCATTGGCCTTCCCTTACATGGTGAATCCTTGAGTCTTCTTGATGGACTCAGGATCAAAGCCGCTTATGGGTGTGACTTCTTCGGTGAGAGAGAATTTGTGGAACTCGGATCTAGGAGATCTTAGTCTAGAAGAGGGACAAAATCCTCAAAATTTTATTGATATACAATAAAAATTAGTTATAATAGAAATTGATGAAATATTTATAGATATTGACAATCAGTACAAACATTGAATAAGTTACACAGTGCAACACTAAACTTGATTATAGTATCTTCCAAAATACATCCAGAAGCACAAATAATGTAATAAAAACAAATGTAATTGTTACAACTATGTAACAAATAATCATACGTGGATATAATAAAAAATACAAATGGATATTGACTCATAACCATATAATAATAATAAGAAACTACCTAGTTACCATAGTAAATGCTAAATTAATATAGTAAACTAATTTTACCCTAACATTCCCCCTTAATTTTTCATTGCATCAAGTGATGAGGAGAGGAAATCTCTGAACAACTCAAACTTATCACTTGTAAGTGAATTTTTGAAGATATCTTCTCATTTTTCAGTTTTTGGGAAAATCAGAAGCTGTATGTTGTGTTTTAAGACATGCTCGCATATGAAATGAACTTGTACCTCGATGTGATTTGTTCTCTCATGAAAAACTAGATTACAAACATGTTTTATAACACCTTCATTATCTATATACATTGTGGTAGGTTTATTCTATTGTATTCCATGTCCTTCCAAAGTATGCGACATAGCCATATCACTTCATAGACAACTCCTCCTACAACACAATATTCAGATTCGTCAGAAGAGAAAGAAACAATGTTTTTTTCTTTCTTTCCCATGATATCGATCTAGATCCCAAAAATACTACGAATCCGTATGGATTTTCTATCATCAATGTTACCTACATTATTTGAATCCAAATATCCAGTCAAGAAGAATTTATCATTCTTATTGTACTCTAGACCCAAATCTACTGTACCCTTGAGATATCTCAAGATATGCCTTGCTACCTTACAATGAAAAACTTTATGTTCCTAAATGAACCATGAAAGATAGCTCACTGCAAAGATGATATATAGCTCAACTGTCGATAGAGAGTTTCATTTACCATAGGAGATGGATCTGAATGAGATAACTCTAGTATCATCTCCATAGGTGTAGCAATAGGTGTGAAATCCATCATCCTGAATTTTTCGAGCATTATCTCGGTATACTTCAACCGAGAAAAAATATGTGATACTCTTTTTGCCATACTTATAATCCAAGACAATAGTGCATGAGCCTAATAAATATCATGTTGAATAATTGGTTAAGATCTTTCTTTGTTGTATAGATCATCTTCACTGAACTACCATTGATGACTAGATCATTGACACGCACCAAAAAAATCACAATATCCCCCTTGATTTTTGAGGTAGAGATGGGGATCATATGGATTTCGACAAATCCATGTTAAACAAGATGCTCATCAATTGTGATGTACCAAGCTTGAGGTTCTATTTAAGGCCATACAAAGATTTTATAAGTATGCATACCTTAGTTTATTCTCCAAGTACAACATAAACCTTAGGTTGAGTCATGTAGACTTCTTCCTATAGATATCCATTCAAAAAGGCACTTTTCACATCTATCGAGGGGATTTCCAACCAAACTATGTAGCTAGAGAAACAATCATCCCGATCATTTTGATCTTAGTTGTGGGATAAAATGTCTCCTCATAGTATATGCGTTCATTCTATACATACCCCTTTACTACTAGTCTCTCTTTATACTTATCTATGGTCCATTATGATTTGTACTTTGTTTTGAATATCCATTTGCAACTAATGGGTTTCTTCCACGGTGGAAGATTGTTAAGATGTAAAGTGTTATTTTCATCATTGATTGATACTTAACATCCATGACATATTTCAAATATTTTGAATCTAGGGCTTCCTAGACAACAGATGGCTCAACACATTCAAAAAATATACTCATCAAATAAAATTTTACGTCTTCTCGTGCTTTACTACGAGTCCTTGGTCCAGTGGTGGATGTATCTGGTGTAACATATAATTTTTCATCTCGTATCATGTTAGTATACCACTTGGGCATACACTGTATAGTTCCCATGGGTCGTGCTCTTGTCTGGTCATCGTCATCATCCCCATCATCATTTTCATCATCAGCAGGAACATACGCTTCTATTTTCACAATAGGTGAAATATCTACATTAGGTGAGTTTCTAGAGGGAGTATCAACTTCCTTCTTCTAAAAAAACTCAACATATATACTTTGGTGTAGACTTTTCCAATCTTCGAGATCCATCAATCTGTACCCAAGATTTTTTGAGATTTCATATCCAACTTCTTTCTATTCTTCTTGAATATGTGTATGCTAGCTTTACACCCAAATACTATGATGTATGCAACTTATGGCTTCTGCTTTGACCATGATTCATGTGGCATTACTTCATCAAGAGCAATTATGAGCACCATGTTAAAAAATATACTTGTTGTGTTTACTACTTCTACCCAAAATGCTCTCGTTAGTCTAGAATCATTGATCATGCAACACACCATCTCCATGATAGTACAATTTACTCTCTCAACAAAACCATTTTGTTGTGGTGTTTTTTTGTGGAGGAGGCATCTGTGGATGAATCACATGATCTTGAAGGTAGGATTTGAACTCATTACTGGTGAATTCTCCACCTTGATCTCGAGAGGAGAGATCTGATATGATGGCCAATCTCATTCGTTCAGACCACTTTGAACTTTTTAAAAGCATCACTTTTTTATGAAGACAAAATATCCACATTTTTCTTGAATAGTAATCAACAAAAATCATGAAGTAATACAATCCAAAATTACTAGGTTGCATCAGACCGCAAATATCGATATGAACCAAATCAATCTTACTATGATCTTGATAAGTACTCTTTTGGAATGAAGCTCTGTGTTGTTTTCCCACTAAGTAGCTAGAAAAATTGTCTGTATCATTATTGAGAGATGTCAATCCTCTCACCATGTTGTACCGGAAAAGTGTTTTGAGATATTTGAAATTGATGTGACCAAGTCTCGATGCCATAATTGTGTTGAGGAATAATTCTTATCCACAAATGCCTGATCATCCCTATGGACAAAGTCAAGCTAGAGCATAGGTCCCACATTGGAGAATTTTGCAACAATTTTCAAGCCTCTTGATTTGTCTCGAATCAAACACACATTCTTCTTTGGAATGAATATCAAATTAAATATTCATATTGTGATATACAAGCTAACTTACATGATTACAAATTATTTGTCAACAAAGGGACATATAATACATTTGATATTCTATAATTTTGTGAACCAAGTAGTAGAGAAATTTTACCAATACGTTGTAATGTGTAAGAAGAATCATCACCTAACAAAACATGGTTTTTCAAAGGTGTGTCCCTCATGGTAGTAAACTAGTCTTTGTGCTTGGTCATGTGTTGAGTGGATCTTGAATCAACATACCAAACAACACTAGATGACATGGATGGTTCACTAGAATGAGAAGTGTACAAGAAGTCCTCATTTTCTAAATGATCTTCTTGCTCAACTATATTACCTTGTTGATGGGGTTTTCTTTGCCATTTACACTTCTTCTACCCTTGGTCATAGTGTGAATTTACCTTATGAGATTGCTGATTTTGAGGTCTAGAATTACTTGATGAACCTTTCTTATATGTATTATACCAACAATCTTTTACATCATGTCCTATGTTGCAGATAGGACACTTCTTCTTTTTCTTGTCCCCATGCTGATGCTATTTTATGGAATTTTGAGAATACTGAAAATTTCCTTTTCCTTTTCCTTTTGATGAGAAGATAGTGTCTACTTCTCTTGATATATTTGTTATACATTGTTTCTTCTTGTTGTAGTAGATTCACTAAATTTTCAAAAGTTATTGTTTGATCTCGAAAAGTTTAGTGTCATAAAAAAATGTGGCATGAAGGAGGGAGTGCTATCATAACAATAGGAATGAGAGATGTATCAGTGAAATCCTCTCCTAGTGCTAGAAGTGAAGCCCTCAATTCTACAACTCTTCATGAAAATGCTTCTACTTTCTCATTATGTTGGAATTTTAGTGTATGTAACTGAATCTGGAAATTCATAATTGAGTTCTTGTTCTTGTCCTCATAGATGGTGCTTAATTTATCCCATGCTTCTTGAGATGTTTTGGCATCTCAAATGTGGGGTTTCACATCATCATATATGGCAAACAAGATTATGAATTTTCCTTCGATTGGATTTTTCAAATTGTCTCATTGGGAAAAATCATCTAGTGATCTAGTTGCGGAACCATTCAAAACATTCCATATCTCTTCAAATTCAAGTTGTGTTATGTTCTTAGTCTTCCATGCAACATAATTATCTCCTCTTAAGAGCTTTGTGTTTGAAAGAAAGAACTTAGGGGCATTGGTGCCCATTTTCCGAATTTACCGACAAAGGGTAAGGATCTTATCACTCTAGGTATAAGTTCTCCCAATCTATATACCGTCAATCGATATATACTAGACCTTTCTATATATGTGCTCTTCTGATATACCCATCGATACATGGAATAAGCTCACTCTTTCGATATACTCGATGGTACATAAAAGTGACATTAAAATACGTGAAAGAATTTGATACATGGTACCAAGACAAGATCTTGAAAGGGGTCTATGTGATTATTGAACTCGACTTAAAGAAATATCCTCATATGCGTGCATAAATTTGCTATATACTCAGATAATTTCAGTGTCCATATTTATGTTGTGCAATCATTCATAGATGGATCGATGGCTAAAAGTTTGTACATTGTGTCCTTATTACTCCTTGTCAATTTATAGGGACTATGCCTAGATTACATTGTTGTAGCCGTATTAGGTGTTAAGTACAATAGTAGTCACAATGACTTTACTCCGTAAGCACTTCTAAGAGGCATTGTATATACCAAAAGCTGTGAAAGAGATCCAAAGATCATGTGAGTATTATAGAACCAAATTTCACTGATTTTTTTACAAATCTCCACCAATTTTTATCAATTAAAATGTTTACGGTTGAATATGGCAACCTGCAAATTAGTACAATCCACTAAAAAAATACAATTACATCCACTTTTGTAGAAAAATTGAATGACATGATTTTTTTGTTTTACAAGGTGCTAGTGGCCTTTGGAACTTAGAATGGCTCTTAATGTAAAAAACCACAAAAAAAGCTAAAAATGCAATTTAAGACGTCCCTTCTTTGGAAAACGTTTCTCGATGCAATTTTAAGAAATCTAGGAGTAAAAAAATTACTCTAAAGTTAGGTTTTTCTCGATATTTTTAGTAGTGGGTTTGGGTATGACTAGTGGCTTTAGTAGTGGTTTCCTACCGCTAACTATGGTAGTTTGGTAAAAAAACCACCAAATCAAAATTATGTTTAAAAATGTGTTTGGATGGGGGGAAAACAAAAATTTACCCACTCCCAAATGCATTCACATAACCAATAAGGCAACCCGTTTTTTTGATAGTAAATTGTAGCAAGTTCTATTTAAATTAAAATAACATACTAACCTTTTTTTTAATGGCGATGTGGTAGAATTGTAGAGGTCCACGCGGCTTCATGTGTGAGATGGAAGTTTAGGTTTTGGCACTGGAAAAATGAATTTGATCACCTATTTATCTCCTTTTGCAATGCATTCAACCGCCACTTTATTTGTTTGGCCTCTATTTTGTTTTGTTGAATATTTATTCTATCACTTGATTTATTATCCCCATCTCTATATTGTTTTGTATGATCGTAGGTCACTTTTGATGCCTCTATAATGTTTTAACTTGTTTTAATTCTCACACTTTGTATATTTGGAGGATTGTTTGATTGCAGGTTTCCTAGATGTGCCACTTATTTGTACAATGTTGGCTCATTTGAATACTTTGTTTGCTTTGGATCTGAATAGATGTTGGCTTAGGGGTAGAGTACGTTGGCTCCTTCAAAGTTAGAAATCGACATGAAAATGCAAACAAAACTCATACTTTAAATGAAAACACAACTTGGCTTTGAAAACACTACATGACCTTTCAAAATAGATAGTTCGTTTGAATGCAAAGGACTCAGCCAAGTTACAGGGGAGGGCCCGATCTACCCAAAGTGTTGTTAATACACATGACTCAAATGTAATGTTAACATGATTTTCATAGCTTGATATGATCTCATTGATTAGATGCAAAGCTTGATCCAATTTCGGTTGCTTGGCTCGCGAGACTTAATGACCTAGCTCACCAATGTTATGGTGTGGATCCTCTTAGAATGAAGATTGATCCTATACATAGAATGTTTGGCTCACCCAGAGCTCGATCCAATGCTAGGTCAAATCATCCTTTAACATTAACAAACTGCTAGTGTTAGTTGTGGCTAACACTATCACTAAATTTAGTGAAAAACCCTTAATGGGGAAAACAATATATTTTTTGAAATTTTGTAATTTGAATTATGATTTTTTAGAACTAGAATGGATCCATGAAAAAAAAAAATTTGGTGCAGGGGGCACTAGTGCAAATTTTTTTTTCTTTTCAAACACCTGGAGGATGAACACGAAGTTGTGTGGATGCAGAGATGTTCTAGGAAGTTGTTGGAGGTAGAATTGGCTCTCCTGGAATGTATAATTATTTTTCAAAACTTTTCTATCTTCTGCAACCTCTCTCCAACCTGACAGGATCTCTTATCCTGCTCTGATACCAAATCTAGAAGAGGAAAAAAGCCTCACAATTTTATTGATATGCAATAAAAATCAAATACAATAGAAATGGCTACAATATTTATAGATATTGGATAACCGGGTACAAACAGAGAATAAGTTGCATAGGTGCAACAATAAACCTAATTACAGTAGCTTCCAAAATACATCTGGGAAGCACAAATAATGTAATACAAACAAATGTAATTGTTACAAATATGTAACAAATAATCCTACATGAATATAATAAAATAATATAAATGGTTATGCACTCATAACCATATACTAATTACAAACTACCTAGTTACCATAGTAAATGCTAAATTACTATAGTAAACTAAGTTTACCTTAACACTTGGACATATGAGGTGAGGGTCTGAATGTGGTCATCCACTTGATCTATATTTTCTTTGTACTCCTAAATTATTGTGACGAGCTGATTGGAAGAATCTTGGAACAAGTGTAGGTCACATCCATCTCGTTATCGAGTCCCAAAGGAATTTTGATAGTATCTTAATCATCCGAGGTCATTTCCTCAATAGGCTTGATGACCTTTTTCTTAACTATCTTAATGTATTGATTCCCGAGGTGCCACTATAGAATCGAGAAGCTTCTTAAGCCAATATACCTTTCTTCTTCTTGACCATTGAAGTGATAGTTTATAAGTAAGGAATTATTACTTGTTGTCTTCGTGTGGGTATCTTCTGTGATCATCTCCTGCATTCAAGGTAATATTTCATTGGTTTCTAGCTTGACAGTGGGAAAATCAAAACTTCTTTCTCCACCTAAGAGGGTGGGCCTTGACCATGTGGGGCTGGTGAAAAATTAAGAGATGAAATACTTAGAGGTGGTTATGGCATAGAGGATTCAGCTAGGTCAATATCTCCTTCATCAAGGGTCATCATAGGTTCTTCTTTTATTCTTACTTTCTTGTTCAACCTCATGTAGTGATAAACCTCAGTTCTTCCTATTTCCTCTTTGAGATTTCTCCCAAATGAGTTGAACTGGGAGATTTATCCATGACCCTGAAGGAGGAGTGATAGGATGTTTTCCTCTGAAGAGATGGAAAATTACATGATGATATGAGATAAGTTTTCTTCTTCTTGAACCAATATTTTCTCCTTTTGATCACCACCTCTATTCATTATTTGATGTCTTTGGATTCACGTACACTCAAAGCCACTTGAGGGAGAAGATAAGCCTTTATTGTAGGGTATTCAGGATCAAACATCCCTAAGCCATATTTTGGTACACCATCCTCATACCAATTAAATATGAATTTCTTCATTTATTTCAAAATCATTCTCTTATGATCACATTCACGACATCATACTCATCAAAAAAATTTCTCAGAAGTATTCAATTTGATGCACGTGACACAAGTCAGGAAGGTGGAATGATTCTTGATATTTTATGATATCAAAGTCTCCCCTGGTGGTGTATGACTTCATTATTGATGGGAGCTAGGAATATTTGACATTGGTGATGAGAACTCTTGTATGTGAAAATACCCAGTGAGATAGGGAAAGAAACATGCTTCTTTTTTCTACCCTTCAACTTATTGTTCACGTGCACTAATAGTCTTCTTAGCTCCATTAGCAAATTTTTTTCCTTTGGTAGCAAGGGAATCTCCACATAGCAAGATAAAATCCTAACACCCTTATGTATGAGAATGTTGAAAAATGGATGAAGGATGAACCATACTTCTTGACCAAGGTGGTGGGTTGAGCATAAATTCTCAAATGTCAATTTACCTCAAACAACTTGATCATGAGCATTATGAATGTGTCCTTCACCTTGGAAAAGTGTTGGTTTCTATCCTTCACTACTAATTTGGGGACACTTATTAAATGCATGATATTTTTTGGAGACATATTGGACATGTGTTAATCCCCTCAATGATCTTATGTTCTCGAAGGCGTAGACTATAACATTCCCATTTTAAGACTTTAGAAACAAGGGAATTTTTTTACTAATGTTCTCTATTCTAAATTAACATAATTTAGAACACACATTCCAAATCCAATCAATCTCATAATAGAAAACAATATGCAACTATAAAATACTCGGTGAAACACCTATTTCTCATTTCATGACTTGATATCATACCGATATCTCATGTTAACTTAATAATTCGTATACTACGAATACTTGGTTCCTTTACACTTTTAGGTGTATTAAGTGTCTGTTTAAGAGGCCTATCTAAATATCTATTATTGATATTCATTTAAAATCATGCTTCTTAAACTAGGTGACATAGGATAACGCAACCAAAGTTTGCGATACTTTGGCCACATATTTTAAAAATATTGTTCATGTTTATATTCCTAGATGAAATAATAATCAAATGGAATACATCCTTTACCCCATTTGATTTGTTATCTAGAATGGTCATTGCTGACTTCTATCAGTCCACTTGTTCAAGGTTTAACCCTAGCTAAGGTTATCAACATGGACTAGTGTGGAGGACTGCTTGCGGTGACTAAGGGTATTTATACATAATCAATTGACTTGTGTCAATTGGGTGTGTCTATTTATCCTAAGTCAATGTGAGTTGACCTCGACACTAGGTCATGATCTTATCCCTACCTAGGGAAGAACTATGATCCAGTTTGAGTTTATGTTAATCTAGATAAACAAACTTGAAAGGGTATTGAAACATGTCAACTATAACATAGTATCCTCATGAATACCCTAGTCTTCTTGAAGGTACTACCCTACGGTTGGCATGTGTCAACATCTGTTTGAGGTTTCCTCATCCGGGAAAACATACATTGACTTATTAATTATCTCTTAACACATTATTTGTAGTTACCCTACCGATCAACTAGGATCATTGAACATTAAGGTTCTAATTTAAAAATGCAATTAGAAGTAGGTATGAAAATAAATATGCTCCCTAATCATTTCATACGTTATGTTTCTATACCATCAAAATTTAGATTTATATTTTACATATAAGATCTAGCACAAATTTAAAGAGATGTTTTCTTACTTACTTACCCAAACCTTAGCTTACTTAAGTTTTGAGTAAGTTATTTTTATATTAGAATTCAATGGATTGAAGTCTAATCCTATGTATTTTCCTTTCCAACATTTTTATTCTATTTAAGGAAATTATTCAAGAGGAAGCACACCTTCTACTATCCAAATTTAACATTTAGATTCATTCCCAAAAGGTCCTAAAACAAGTTTATGATTCATTGCATGGAAGTTGTCTTCCCTTTTTCTTATAAAGGGTTAATGTTCATTTATAACCCCATAGTATATTATAATTTATCATCATAGTTTTATCCACCCACAAAAATTTGATTTAATATAACCATAGTGATATAGTTGAATATCCATGCACAAATGTAAACTTAATAAGTTGCATTTCACTAGAGAGGGTAGTACATCTAGTACCCCTGATCTCTATTCAATCTATTCCAACCAAAAAGGGTATGTTACTAATAGAAAATTTGAGAACATATCATTTCCATTCACAAAATACCCCAAAAGGATTACACATCAAGTACAAAAAGTCCACAAATATTTCATTCATCAAGATGATTCATACATTATAAGTCCAACCACTTCAGACATTTTTAATGTCAAACAACAATAACAAGATCAATTACAAGTACAAATTTCTTTTTCCATCAAATACATTTCAATAATGAACATATTTCATCATAAAAGATCCAGTCTCTTTGGTAAACAAATGTAACTTCCTATAAATATTTTCTCCTTTCATCACTTACGAAGTCCATCTACAAAATTTCTAGCATGGGTTAGTTCATTGAACTGAGCATGATAAGCACTAAACATTAAAATGATGTGCTTTTAGCTAACTATTTCATAAAAAGAACTCTGTTGTTATGAAACAGTCCTAAGCAATTCAAAAAGACATACCAAAAGGAGTTACCATACACAATTAAGAGAGAGAGAGAGAGAAAAAAAGTGATAAACCATAACATAAGTAAGAATAGATCATGATATAAATAACTTCAACCTTCCATACTATTGTATTCATAAAAATAATTAAAACAATAATTCAGATAAGTAATATTTCATCACAATCTCAATATGATTTTCATACATTAATTTACATGATTCACTTCTCAGTTAAACCTATTTAACATAAGAAGATAACTATCCTAACTATCTTTTAGGAATAGTTCAGTAGAAGATAAAACAACAATACTTCCATCTTGACATATCATTCACCTAAAATCATCCTAAAATCATAGATGCCAATAATCAAATTAAAAACATAAGAATAAGTTTAGGATGAACCAAACAACATAACTTAAAATGAGTTTCTAATTTAAGTATCCTAATACTCAAATTCAGAATTAGAATCCAATTTAAGTTAAATTCCAACACTAAACAGATCTCATCAGAGGGTAAGATCAAATTAGCATGCAATTGGGACTAAACACACAATCCCCAAATAGATACAACATTACCAATGTTAAGTCAAAAGAGTAGAATGGAAGGGTTTAACAATCAGCTTCAACTCAATCAACCATCCAGATATTTTCTACTAAGCACAAATATTTACTCAAAACATTTCCAACCAAATGCCATACTCCATCCAATCATACACTACTTCAGCTATACTTCCCAAGAACAACCTGAACTCAATCTTACCAATCAGGCCCAAGAGTTGAAATAAAAATGGAACATATCAAAGAAGGACAACACCTTCATCAAGTTTGAAGAAAGAAGAAGATTAAAGAAAAGAGAGAGATATATGAATTTATCTTAACTCTAAGCACGATTAGGAAGAGACCAAAAGATAACCAAGAAAAATATTGACCAAATTCATCAAGACATACTATCCTAAACCAAAATCCCAAATGGAGAACAAATCAGGGATCAAATTGAATGTACAACAAACCAAGAGAAGAAGAACAATGAACAACAACCATTCCTTTATCCAATGACATTCAAGAACATGATATTGAAAACTTCAATATCCGCAAAGACAACAAGAAAATTCTTTCTTCCAAGTACACAGAAAAGGTACAAAAAGATGATCAAGGATAAGTCTTTAACAGACTTCCAAATCTCAGATCCTTGAAGAAATTTGTGAGCATTATGATATATCAAAGCCTGAGAACGCATTCCTTTTCAATAGAGATACATAAGCCATAGATCATAAAATAATTGGAAATGATTTTGATGGCCCAAGGCCAAGAAATAGACTAACAGTAAACAATATCCACTGAACAACCCAGAAGATCAATAGACAACAATAACCAAAAGATAGTAACCATTGCTAAGGGAGTTTTTCCTTCTCAGCATCGAATGCCCAACTTTCACTAGTTACCCAAAACTCAACAGAGTAGAAAATGAGTACATTTCCCTCATGGGATCAAATAGTTAGGCATAGGGACTAAACAAAATCATGACAGAGTAGAAGTATAAGTTGTAGGCTGAAGATAAAAGCCAAAAGAACTAACACATTGTGAAACATTAACACTTTCCAAGTATAACCCAACAACTTAACTTCCTCAAAAACCAATGGAGCATACTACTACGCAATAGGAAATTTAATAACAACACCCATAATCACCATCATATAAGGGGTAAGAAAATAGATGAATACTCAAACTTTGATCATTCCAATAGAATGCAGAGAGAAAGCTAAGGCTAGAGTTGTAGAATTTTATTTCCCAAAAGATTCATGCAATATCAAATAGTCAGTCAAGAAAAATAAACAATTAACCATCTCAAGTGTTCTTCTATGAGTGATATAAGAATTCTTTAAAAAAGTTTCCATGAATTTAAGCATTTGAGTTACCTATAGTTTAACATAGTTCAACAAGAGTACATACAATTTCGACTACATCTCAGGCTCATGTAGAATGATAAAAGCATAACCCAACAAATCAAAACAAAAAAATGAAACCCAAATCACACTTTCCTCTTACCAGTGGAGTCGAAAATAAATTCATATAAAAACACCACAAAAATAAACATATGCAGAGATGATATTAACAACATGTAAAAACCAAAATGTTCACAAGAAGAGCAGAGTTGTTTTTATGATCATTTAAGTAAAATAAAAACAACTTAATGGGTAGAGCCTATCATGCCTGATAAAGCTTCTCCTTCACTGATTTGAAGAAGATTTCCAAGCAGAAATTCCATAACTTCTTCTCCATGAAACGTCAACCAAATTTCAACACTTCCCCTTATTCTTATAGTTTATACAAAGTCCAATAATAGCTCTATGCAATTGCAAAAAAATAATAGTCATACAAGAATCAAACTAGAGGTTTGAAGAATGGAAAACATCATGCAAAGCTTGAGCTTGAAAATGAACCGAAAGATCAAAACAATGAAAACCTCTCATGCATCTTCCTAGGCATTTTTTCCAAGTTCAAAAAAATTAAATGCCAAGGACTCAGTTCCCTCTTTTTCCACGCCACCACCATCTCCATATTTGGTGAAGACTAAGTTTAAATTTTGCATGCAACCAAACTCGGTGGAGGTGCCAACTCAGCCTCCCCTAAATTTTCCAATGCCCATGCCAAAGTTGGCAGTAGGAAGAGATAAGACTGCATTAAATCCCATTTAATATCTAGAAACCGATGCCACCAACCACCCAATTCCCATGTCATTCCATTAGGCCCCTTTTAGGTTATCCATACTTTAAGTTAGGTTAACTTTAGTTTAGGAAATCAACATAGGTCCATAGGTAGGTCCATAGTATTAGTCTTAACATTCTAACTAACAAAAGATCATAGAGACATAGGTTAGACTTAGCTCTAGGCTATAGTTACTAACATTTAGACATAGATACATTAGGTTCAAGGTCCTCCAATGACATCTCATCTTAAAAATAATAGAAAAACTAGAACATAATCATTACTGGATTAAATACGAAGCAAAGATCCATGAAGAGGGTCATTTTCAGCCCTCACACACTCCAGATCTAGAACTCTTCCATCTGTCCAAATTGGACTTCATGTCAACAAGACATGTAAATTATAAGCATACCTTGGATCAATGGAATTGATCCAAGGTAATGTTTGATTCCTCTTAAATTATGAAAACTCGAAACTCAAATTCATAATCCCGTATAGTGAATTTATCCTATATAACAAAGATGTATTGCTTAATTTTAATTAAGAAAAAATGCGACAAAATGTACATGTTCACTAGATGAATTATTTCCTACTATAAACATGATTTCCAAAGTCACAAGAATACACTGTCTTAAGACAAAATCACCTGTCAACGTTTGTACCTTCAAAAGTAGAAATCATCATAGATATTAGTCATGTTGGAGGCGTTACATACCTCCCTCCTAAAAAGCATCATCATCCCGATGATTAACTTAGTCAAAATAAATTCAATCAAGAATATAACCAGATAAAGTTATTTCATTCATAAGTTCATAATAGAACCAAATTTGAGAAATTTAAATTTTCATAATTATTCAGCATTAAAATAGTTGTTTCAATACTAAAGAATTTAGTATCTTCCCAAAACTGGAAGGTTTATTGATATGCTAAGAATAAAATCTTCAAGTTTTATCAATCAACAGAATCAATTTTGCTCAAATAAATGTGGAAAAGTAATTTTCATGTCTTCAATGTTTTCCCAGGTTGCACTTTCTTCATTAAATTGGTCCCACTAGACCTTGCATTGACTTATTTCACAATTTCTTAAGTGTAAATAACGAGTTTCCAACACTTGAATGGGTTTAACCATGATTATTCCTAGGTCTTGGACCTTACAAGGAATTCCAATTTAACACATGTGATAAATCTAAAACGTATTTCTTAAGTAAATAAACATGGAAAACATCATGCATTCGTGATAAAGCAGGTGGTAAAGCTAAAAATAAGCTATATGGTTGATTATTTCAACAATTTCAAAGGGTCCCACATAACGAGGTGATAACTTGGCAACCTTTCCAAAATTTATAGAACTCTTTTTCGGTTTAACCCATAGAAAGACCTTTTCACCAAGTTCAAATTTCTTGTCAACCCTTTTTAAGTCTACATAAATTTTTTTCCTATCTGTTGCTTCCTTTAAATGTTCATGAATCATTTTAACTTGTTGTTCCATTTCAATAAGGATCTCAGGTCCAATTACCTCTCTATCCTCTATGCTATCCCAACTTACTAGATTTCTACATTTCCTTCCATATAATGCTTCGAAAGGTGTCATTTTTAGAGGTGTGATACATGTTATTATAAGAAAATTCAACTAATGGAAGGTACTCTTCCCATTTATATTGCTGATCCATGTAATACATTTATAACATATCTTCCAAAACTTGGTTAACTCTTTCAGTCTTTCCCATCCATTTCTAGATGGTATGCTGAACTAAAATTTAGTTTAGTTCCTAAGGCTGCATTAAGTGTTTTCCAAAATCTAGATGTCATTCTTGGATCTCTATCTGATATGATCAATTCAGGCACTCCATGTAATCTAAAATTTCATGCACAAATCTTTTTGCTAAAATAGGTGAATCATCCTTAAGATTACCAACAATAAAATGTGCCACTTTTGTTAGTTTATCCACAACAACAAGAATAACATCATGCTTATTTCTTGACATAGGCAGCCCTTGAAAAAATCCATGTTAATTACTTGTCATTTATATTGAGGTATGCTATGAGGGTATAGTAAACCAGTTGGATGCATATGTTCAACCTTAACACGTTAACATTCTAAGTAGTGTGTCACAAAATCAATCACGTCTTTTTTATCCCTTTCCAAAAATATTGTTGTTTTATATCAACAAGCATTTTTGTAATGTTAGGATGTCTTGAAAAGGTGAATTATGAAACTCGATTAACAATTTCCTTTTAATTCATTTACCAAAGGTATATATACTCTATTTTAAAATCTCAAGATTCCTTCATCATTTAAGTGAAAACCTCTATATCTCACATCATTTGGATCTACAACAAGTGTTGTTTTCACTTGCTGAAAATAAGAATCAGATTCCATAACACTTTTTACTTCATCCTTAAACTAAGTTCTCAACGTTATAAGTGCATAAATATGTTTCCTATGACTTAGTGCATCTTCCACTCAATTTTCCTTTCCTTTTATGTAACTTATGTCAAAATCATACTGAGATAGAAATTCTAACCATCTTCATTGTCTTGCATTCAGATTTGGCTGAGTAAAAATATACTTCAGCCCAAGATGATCAATCTTTAGTTCAAAAGGTCTACCTAGAAGATAATTCCTCCATACTTGAAGTGCATGAACAATGGAAACAAGCTCTAGGTCATGGGAACATAGTTCAGTTCATGTAATTTGAGTTTTCTACTCTCATAGGCTATAACATGTTCATTTTGCAATAAAATACCTCCAAGCCCTTCCTAGATGCATCTGTTACTATAGTAAAGTCTCCATTAGGATCAGGTATAACCAAAATAGGTGCAGATGTTAACTAATCCTTTAGAGTCTTAAATGCATATTCACATTTTTCATTCCACACAAATTTATTATCTTTCTTCTACAACAAATTTATTGGTGCAGTGACCTTCGAAAAGTCTTTAACAAACTTTCTATAGTAACCAAGAAGACCCATGAAGCTTCTAACTTCATATACATTCTTAGCTATAGACCACTCATTTATTGTAATATTGTTTAATGGATCTACAACTATTCCATCTTTACTTATGAACATGTCCTAGATAGTGCACTTTTGTCTCATAGAAAGAACATTTGGACAACTTACCATACAACCTTCTCTTTCTTAAAATTTCTAGAACTATCTTCAAATGCTCATGATGCTCATCAATGATTTTAGAATATATGAAAATATCATCCAAGAATATAAGAACAAATTTTTCCAAGTATTCTTGAAAAATATTATTCATTAAATTCATAAAAGCTGCAGTGCATTTGTCAAACCAAATGGTAAAATTATGAATTCATAATGTTTTTACCTTGTCCTAAAAGTTGTTTTATGGATATCTTCATCCTTGATTCTTAACTGATGATATCCATATGAAGATATATCTTAGAATATACTGATGCTCCATATATTGATCAAACAAATCATCAATTCTAGGAAGTGGATATCTATTTTTGATTGTTGCTTTGTTTTTTTAATCAAAGTCAAAAATAGTTTTGAAGGTTATACCTTTCATTTTCAACAAAATCAATAGCCAAATCAAAAATAAAAGCATCAAAATCGGATCTAAATCAAATATTATGATAAATCCAACAAATATAAAAAAAAAAAATACTAATATAAAGCAAAACATGGACATAACTTCTATTAAAAATAAACTAACAGAAATAAAACATCAACTTGAACTACTCAATCTTCCCGAAATTATTATTTCTTTGAAGCCCTTTCAGTATCCTTTTTGATCATCTACATTGCTTAAATTTCACCGAGTGGTGACATGTTTCCAAGGTCATTAACATTCGGTTGTGATATGACCTGATTTTCTCTACATACAAAATACAACCTTTGTTTTTTAATATCCTCGGGGACTCCACTCAAAGAATGTGATGCTTTTACCCCTGACATGTTTGTTTAATAAACTCACCTATTTCTTTCAAGATGGCCATGGTGTGGTCATGTCTATCCTTATTTCTTCACATTATATTATCTAGAGAGTTCATAAAGATCAACTATAGATATCTTAGGCAAGTCAAGATTAGTTCCAAAACCCGTATCATCATTTATCTTTCTTTTTCCATTTTGCTTGTATTCCCATGATTTATCCATTTTCTTTTATTTTATTTTCAACCTCATTTTCTAAAGTGTTTCCATTATAAGGAGAATATTATCCCTCTCATGTATACCAAAGCTTCGTCATTCCTCAGGCATATGAAAGATATTTTGAACCATTTCCATATTCTTATTACTCCGCAGGACACAAAAAGAGGTATGTGGGTTTTTATGGGGTGAACTATTTTTATCCTTCCTCGATAATGGGAGATTTGGTTAGGTTAGGGGTGGGTGTGTTATGGAAGGGAGTGAGCCAACAATGGGGAAATAGGAATGGTGGGGAAATTAACAGGTAGTGCTTTCTGAAGCCTTAAATATGAGCCCCTAGTGAAGGGGGATGGCCCTAGAATGTTTTTGAAAATCAAGAATGGATCATTCCATTGAATTTAGGAGGTAGTATTATCAAAACAATACAAAATTTTCTCCTAAAGTGATTAAGGAAAACTAGGTGTTTGGTGGGAATAGTAATGTAGCGGCCTTCAAGGGATATAAACCGCACCATCATTTTAGTGATTTCATTGAAAGGTTCTTCAGAATGGAGATTACCTTTACCCCACTAATGTAACAAAGATGATCTCATTCCCTCACTATATTAAAAATATTCTTATCTTAACATAATTTTTTCAATCCTTTTCACTTAGAAGAACCTGCCATCTAAGGCCAACCCTAAGACCTGTATTCTAGTAGTAATTAGCTCCTCATTCTTCAACACCCTTTGCCCTTTATATTCAACTTTCAATGCCTACATTCCAATATGTGGAAAACACATTCCTAAATGCTAATCATGACCTTGGATTTTCTCAATAAATTTGGAGACACCCATTTGAATAAAATTCCATAGCTCCCTATCCTTCCACAAAGATCGCAGAAATCCCACCCTACTGACGCATGGAGCTCCTCCCATATTTCTTCCTCTACTATTTCCACTAATGCTCTTTTAAGCCACCCATGAAAAGGTAATTTTTTTCTTGCTTTGTTTAAAATCCTATAATCACACATCTTAGATCTAAAAATATCCATCTTTATTTTTCACAAAAAGACTCACGTACCTAAGGAGAGACACTTGGTCTTATCTCTTTACACAACCATCTTATTTCCATGATGCCTCTAAGTTCTACCAATTCAATGGTATTCATTACGATACGGTTCATTGGAAATAGGTTTGGTTCTGGGTTGATCTCAATCATCAATTAAACTCCATCCCTTTGGGTGGAAAATGTGGTAGTTCTTCAAGTAAACACATTGCTGAAATTTCGTAAAATATATATCTTTCCATCACTATCCCCTTTACTTGTTTCATAAATTTTCACTACATATAAAATGTAGGCTTTGTTTTTGGCCATTTTAAGTTGCACATGGCTAATAATTTCCCACTAAAATCTCATGTTTTACCCCAAGTCACCCAATCTACCATCCCCACCAACTAATGTATTTTTCAAAATAATCAACCTTTTTGTTTTATGTTCATTTCTAGATTTCTTAGGACCTATGATTACATCATAAGACCCCAAAGGAGCAACATAAAGATCAACTTCAAAGTGGAAAACTAGGCAAGTCAAGGACTGATCCAAAAACACATACTAATTATGTGGACAACATTATTTCCATAGACCTACAAAGTCATGATTTATCCATTTTTCCAGCTTTTCTTTTTCTATTTTAAGCTAATTTAGTAGAAATAAAGCATTATTTCTTATAAAAATTATAGTTTTGAAGTATATAAATAACTTACTACAATAGGATTACACTTCTATAGGCATATTCTTTTAAAACCTACTCGCAACATGTATCTTATACTATCTAAAGTATCATCCTTCCTCAAAGGACGTTGATTTACATAATGATCCTTGCCAAATTGTTTAATTCCTATAGGTCCCTTCTTAGGCTTAAATTTATTTTCAGCGTTAAATTTATCATTATGTCCTCCATATGACTTATGTCCGTTATTATTGTTCTTGAAAAAGTTGTTTCATACATTAGCAATAGGTTTATTTGTTGCATTTTTCTTATTATTATCAGTAAAAAAATTTCTTTTGATGCCAAAATTTTTCCATTGTCCCTTTTTGGGTGCAATGGACGAAGAAGAATTTGGAACTTTCTTTCTGATTTCTTCCTTATGGGAAGAGATTGCTTTCAATTCTACTCCTGCCTTATGGATTTTTCAACAACCCCTTCCATAGTGGTTGGGTGTGAACATCCACTTCACCACCTATAATGGGATTTAATCCCATAATGAATTTTTTATATCTTAACTTCTCGTTAGTTTGATATTGAGGTACATACTTGAGAAGCTTAGTAAACTTCTCCCAATACTCCATTATAATTAACTTTCCTTGAGCTAAGTTCTAAAATTCAATCATTTTCTAATCATAGTAAAGTTGTGGCAACCATCGTTTCCTAAAATAATTTTTAAATTGATCCCAAGTGATGTTTGTTTCATCAATTTTTAACTCAACCTTATGGTTGTCCCACCAAGAAGATGCCTCATGGGAAATATGATAAGCTCCCATATTGCTTTAGTTTCCTCTGAGAAGTTCCTTATAGAAAATACTTCTCCATTTCACTTAGCCAGTTCTCAACTCCATCTCCTAGTGTAGTGCCATCAAACTTGGGTGGACTTATCCTTTTTATATCATTAGTGAGTTCCATCTGCCAATCTTTCCTTTTTATTCTCAGGATGATTGGGTACATTTGCATTAGCATTGGTTGCATTATTGTTATCAATGCCCAAATTTCCAATATTGGCATTGTCCACAAGAGGTGGTTGATTGTTATTACCAGCATCTTCTTCCTCCTCCTCATTGCCCATTACTTTTTATTCAAGTACAACTAGATGATCTCTTGTGTCCAACAAGGTAGTAAGGATCTCATCAAGTTTTTGGCGATTGTTGTTCTCCACCAAGTGGTGGGTTGTTTACAGCATTTCCTCTCATTTTAACCATTTTATGTTAACAAGAAAATTTAATTTTTATCATATTATGGACACAATAGGTTTAAGATTTGCAATCTTCATCTCTGATACCAAGATGTAACATTCCCATTTTAAGACTTTAGAAATAAGGGAATTTTTACATAATGTTCTCTGTTCTAAATTAACATAATTTAGAACACACATTCCAAAGTCAATCAATCTCATAATAGAAAACCATATACAACTATAAATGACTTGGTGAAACACCGATATCTCATTTCATGACTTGGTATCATACCGATCTCTCATGTTAACTTAATAATTTATATACTATGTATAATTGGTTCCTTTACCCTTTTCAAGGTATTAAGTGATTTGTTTAATAGGCATATTTGAATATATGTTACCGATATTCATCTGAAATCACGCTTCTTAAACTAGGTGACATAGGACAAAACAACTAGAATCTTGTGATACTTTGGTCAAATATTTTAAACATATTGTTCATGTTTATATTCCTAGATGACATACTCATCAAATGGAATATGTCCTTCACCCCACTTGATATGTTATCTAGAATGGTCTTCACTAACTTTTGTTAGTCCACTTGTTCAAGGTTTAACCCTAGCCAAGGTTAGCAACATGGCCTAGTGTGGAGGACTTCTTACGATGAATAAGGGTATTTAGACATACTCAATCAAATTACATCAATTGGGCATGTCTATTTATCCTAAGTCAACATGAGTTGACCTCAACACTAGGTCATGCCCTTATCCCTACCTAGGGAAAAATTGTGATCAAGTCAGAGTTTATGTTAGTCTAGATGAACAAACTTGAAAGGGTGTTGAAACATGTCAACTACAACACAATATCCTCGTGAAGACCCTAGTCTTCCCAAAGGTACTACCCTGCGGTTGGCATGTGTCAACATCCATATGAGGTTTCCTCATCTGGGAAAACATACCTTTTATAGAAAGTTAATAACTTATTAATTATCTCTTATACATTTATTTTCAGTTACCCTACCAAGAAACTAGGTTCATAAAGATTAGGGTTCCAAGTTAAAAACTATAATTAGAAGTAGGTATGCAGATACATCTGCTCCCTAATCATTTCATAAGTTATGTTTTTATACCATTAAAATTCAAATTTATATTTTACATAACAGATCCATCACACATTTAAAGAGATGTTTGCTTACTTACTTACCCAAACCTTAGCTTACTTAAGTTCTGAGTCAGTTCTTTTTATATTAGAATTCGATGGATTGAAGTCTAATCCTATTTATTTTCCTTTCCAACATTCCTATTTTGTTTAAGGAAATTATTCAAGAGGAAGCAAACCTTCCACTATCCAAAGTTAACATTTGATTCATTCCCAAAAGGTCCTAAAACAAGTTTATGATTCATTGCATGGAATTTTTCTTCCCTTTTTCTTATAAAGGGTTAATGTTCATTTATAACCCCATATTATATTATAAGTTATCATCATATTTTATTCACCCACAAACATTTGATTTAATATAGCCATAGTGATATAGTTGAATATCCATGCACAAATGTCAACTTAATAAGTTGCATTTCACTAGAGAGGGTAGTACATCTAGTACCATGATCTCTATTCAATCTATTCCAACCCAAAGGGTATGTTACTAATAGAAAAATTAGAGAACATAACATTTCCATTCACATAATACCCAAAAAGGATTACACATCAAGTACAAGCAAGTCCACAAATATTTCATTCATCAAGATGATTCATACATTATAAGTCCAAACACTTTAGACATTTTTAATGTCAAACAACAATAACAAGATCAATTATAAGTACAACTTTATTTTTCCATCAAATACATTTCAATAATGAACATATTTCATCATAAAAGATCCAGTCTCTTTGGTAAACAAATGTAACTTCCTATAAATATTTTCTCCTTTCATCACTTACAAAGTCCATCTACAAAATTACTAGCATGGGTTAGTTCATTAAACTAAGCATGATAAGCACTAAACATTAAAACAATGTGCTTTTAGCTAATTGTTTCATAAAAAAACTTATTGTTATGAAACAGTCCTAATAATTCAAAAAGACATACCAAAAGGAGTTACCATACACAATTAAGAGAGAGAGAAAAAGTGATAAACCATAACATAAGTAAGAATAGATCATGATATAAATAACTTCAACCTTCCATACTATTTTCTTCATAAAAAGAATTAAAACAAGTATTTTCGTAATATTTCATCACAATCTCAATATGTTTTTCATACATTAATTTACATGATTCACTTCTCAGTTAAACCTATTTAACATAAGAAGATAATTATCCTAACTATCTTTTAGGAATAGTTCAAGAAGATAAAACAACAGTACTTCCATCTCGACATATCATTCACCTAAATTCATCCTAAAATCTTGGATGTTGATAATCAAATTAAAAAACATAAGAATAAGTTTAGGATGAACCAAACAACATAACTTAAAATGAGTTTCTAATTTAAGTATCCTAATACTCAAATTTAGAATTAGAATCAAATTTAAGTTAAATTCCAACACTAAACAGATCTCATCAGAGGGTAAGATCAAATTAGCATGCAATTGGGACTAAACACACAATCCCAAATAGATACAACAATACCAATGTTAATTCAAAAGAGTAGAATGGAAGGGTTTAAAAATCATCTTCAACTCAATCAACCATCCATATATTTTCTACTAAGCACAAATATTTACTCAAGACATTTCCAACCAAACTCCATACTCCATCCAATCATACACTACTTCAGCTATACTACCCAAACACAACCTAAACTCAATCTTACCAATTAGGCCCAAGAGTTGAAATAAAAATGGAATAGATCAAAGAAGGAAAACACCTTCATCAAGTTTGAAGTAAGAAGATTAAAGAAAAGAGAGAGATATATTAATTTATCTTAACTCTAAGCACGATTAGGAAGAGACAAAAAGATAACCAAGAACAAATATTGACCAGCTCATTATCCATACAATCCTAAACCAAAATCCCAAATGGAGAATGAATCAGGGATCAAATTGAATGTCCAACAAACCAAGAGAAGAATAATGATGATGAAAAACCATTCCTTTATCCTACAAATTCAAGAACACGGTATTGACAACTTCAATATCCATAAAGACAGCAAGAAATTCTTTCCTCCAAGTATACTTAAAAGAATGAAAAGATGAAAAAGGATAAGTCTATAAAAAACTTCCAAATCTCATATCCTTGAAGAAATTTGTGAGCATTATGATATATCAAATCCCAATAACACATTCCTTTTCAATAGAGATACATTATCCTTAATCGTAAAAAGAACTGAAAACTAGGATGTTCATGGACCAAGGCCAAGAAATAGACTAATAATAAACAATGTCCATTGAACTACCCAGAAGATCAATAGACAACAATAACCAAAAATTAGTAAACCATTGCTAAGGGAGTTTTTCCTTCTCAGCATCTAATGCCCAAACTTTCTCTAGTTACCCAAAACTAAACAGAGTAGAAACTTAGTAAATTTCCCTCATGGGATCAAATATTCAAGCATAGGGACTGAAAAAAATCATGACAAAGCATATGTATAAGTTTTAGGTTGAAGATAAAAGTTGAAAGAACTAACACATCATGAAAATTAACACTTTCCAAGTATAACCCAACAACTTAACTTCCTCAAAAACCATTGGAGTAGATATAGCAACTAGAGATTAATAAAAACCCATAATCACCATCACATAAGTAAGAAAATAGATGAATACTAAAACTTTGATCATTCCATCATAACCCAATAAAGTAAAGCCAAGGATAGAGTCACAACAGCTTATTTCCAAAAGTTAATCCTCAAACAAGATATCCTATTCACACCTAAGCATTCCACAAGAAAATCATTCTAAACAAGTTCCACAATTTTAAGCAATTCAAGTTACCTAGAATTTAACACAGCTTCAAAACTAGATCACAACAGCTTTCGAGTACATCTCAAGATCATGTAGAAGGATAAAATCATAACCCAACAAATCAAAACAAGAGAAAATGAAACCCAGATCACACTTTCCTCTTACCAATGGAGTCGAAACAACATTCATATAAAACAACACCACAAAAATAAACATATGCAGAGATGATCTAAACAACCATGCAAAAACCAGAATGTTCACAAGAAGAGCATAGTTATTTTTATGATCATTTAAGTAAAATAAAAACAACTTAATGGGTAGATATCATGCCTAATAGATCTTCCCTTCACCAATTTGTAGAATTTTCCAAGAAGAACTTCCACATCTTCTTCTTCTCCACGACACGAAACGTCAACCATCTTTCAATACTTCCCCTTCTTCTTATATTTTATATGATTCCAATAATAGCTCTATGCAATTCAAAAAATAATAGTCATGTAAGAATCAAACTAGAAGTTCAAGAATTAAAAACATCATGCAGAGCTCAAGCTCGAAAATGAACCAAAAGATCAAAACAACCAAAACCTCTCATGCATCTTCCTAGGTAGTTTTTTCCAAGTTCAAAAACATTAAATTCCAAAGACTGTCAGTTACCTCTTTTTTCCACGTCACCACCATCTCCATATTTGGTAAAGATAGAGTTTAAATTTTGCATGCAACCAAACTTGGTGGAGGTTCCAACTCAGCCTCCCTAACTTTTCCAATGCCTATACCAAAGTTGGTAGTAGGAAGAGATAAGAATGCATTAAATCCCATTTAATATCTAGAAACCGATGCCACCGACCACCCAATTTCCATTTCATTCATTTCATTAGGGCCCATTTTAGGTTATTCATACTTTAATTTAGGTTAAATTTAGTTTAGTAAATCAATATATGTCCATAGGTAGGTCCATAGTATTAGTCTTAACATTCTAACTAACAAAATATCATGGAGACATAGGTTAGACTTAGCTCTAGGATATAGTTACTAACATTTAGACATAGATGCATTAGGTTCAAGGTCCACCAATGACATCTCATCTTAAAAATAATAGAAAATAAGAACCAAAATCATTACTGGGTTAAATACAATAAGAGATCCATAAAGAGGGTCATTTACAGCCCTCACACACTCCAGATCCGAAATTCTTCCATCTATCCAAATTGGACTTCATGTCAACAAGACATGTAAATTAGAAGCATACATTGGATTAATGGAATTGATCCAAGGTAATTCTATTTGATTCCTCTTAAATTATGAAAATTGAAACTCAAATTCATAATCCCATGTAGTGAATTTATCTTGCATAACAGAGATGGATTGCTTCATTTTTAATTAAGAAAAAATATGAAAAAATGTACCTGTTCAATAGATGAATTATTTCCTACTACAAACATGATTTCCAAAGTCACAAGAGTACACCGTATTAAGAAAAAATCACGTGCCAATATTTGTACCTTCAAAATTAGAAATCATCATAGGTACTAGTCATATTGGAGGCATTACATAGACAAGATACGAGGTCATGAAGAATTTATTGGAAGCTTGTACTGTAGTAGCTAGAAATGCAATTTGTCACTAATAAGCCCCCAATTTATTATTTTCTTACCCCTAAGGATTGTGAGAATGAAGAGCACCATCTAGTCATGAAAATTTTTCATGCTCTACTCTCCCATTACTTGAATGAGAAGGAGGATAGCGTAAGAGAATGCATTGTGAAAATCACTGCAGGAAAGGAAATTTGGTGTGTGAGAAGGTTTTCTTTCGTGCTACAACCAAGAACCGAGGAGAGGCCATGAAGGTAAGAGTTGAACCTTTCATAAATATTAAATTCCTTGGTGATCACAACTATATCCTTTTCAGTTGGGATCTACATACCTTGTGATATGGCCCTTAGATTGAGCACAACCAAGGCTGAATTATCATTTTCCCGATTATCCTAAGTAATCGGTTCATAGTGATGAGAACAAACCAACACTAATTTAATGTTCGAAAAGACATGGGCATACCACCTACCACTTATAATCCACTAGAAATGATATTCTCTACAACATGTTCCCTTGATCTCATGCCGAATATTCTGTGCTTTAGTTCCTTCAGTCCATGTGAGGAAGATTGTTGTCACCCATACTCAGGAACTCGATGTGAGAGCTGGAACCAGCTATAGACTAGTGAAATTTAACTTCACAATGGAGAAAATAAATGATATATGTCCCAATTATTTAACTTCACTACAGAGGCAATAACAACTTATTGCACTCGGGACAGAAAAACTTTGATTTTTGGAAACTATGTCCTAGGAACTACTATTTTGGGCGGGGTTGTTTTTCCGACCTATTGTTTGTGTAGTCAAAAATCATGCACTTTATACATTTATTTATCCTTGTCTCATACTACTATTTATAAGGTTCTCAAGGAAAGAAAGTATTAATTAACCCCTATCCTTTTTAGCCATCTTATTTATTTTATTTCATATTTTGTGACCTATGACACCTACTTACCTAGTCATTTCCGAAGTTCCTACGTCATCTCAACCCTAACTAAGGATCCTATATTTAATACTAGGGTGCCCATGGGTGCCCTGGTCCCACCCGGGGATGACCTAGTTTATTTTCCACTTTTTGCCATTTTTGGGTCTTTTCTAGTTTTTTTAATTCTTATCTTTTATGTGGTTGACCTTTTCAGGGTTAATTATGAAATTATACCAAGAGAACCCTATAAATATAAATTTATGAGACCATAATGAGGGACCTAACATCATACACTACTATCACTCCATCTAGAGTTACATCCATCTATTGCATTGGCATCCACATAGCTCCATCATCAAGGCACAAACTAGGACATCTGCATCACACTTCATAAGGGGAGGGATTCTATTCTATTCCATGCACACATACTATTAAATTTTCTACATCTAGCTATTTCTCTCTATTTCACAAAGTGCAACTAACACAAGAGCACCTAGGGCATGACATGCATACACACACGAACTACATCCGGGTCCAAAATGTAGTGCAACACTTAGTTTAGTAAGCCCAATGTTATGGCAGCTGAGGTTAGTCCAACCCATTCATTCTACATCTTTTTTTTTTAGGGTTTTGATACTTCTCTTTGGTCTCTTATAGGTCATTTATTCATCTTGGAATATTTAGAGCATTCAACGTAGTTTAGAAAAATTAGTGTGATAACTGGTGAAGGTTATAAATTATCTTGCGACCCTATAAAAACTAGTTTTAGATCTTTTTGCAGACCAAAGTTCCCAAAATTCATACCAGGCACTGTGAGCACCTAGTCTAATCCCGGTGATCAAGTGCACTCAAATTCTCCAAATCCAATCTTTTTAGGACTTCTACACATGTTTGTTTCTGTTCCCTGAATTTCTAGTCGGACTGTGACATTCTTACATTATCAACTAAGTCATTTATATTCCTCTTTTACACATTAGGGTTTTAATATTTCCTTTCATATGTTATTCTAGATCATTTATCATATTTATTTACTGCATTTACCTAGTTATTTATAGTGTTATATGTCCTCCTATATTAGATTAACTATTTCTTAGATAACCTATATTTAGTTAATTTCATTTAATCATTTTGGTGAACCCGAATCTCTTCACACTTAGGATCCTCATTTTCCTCTATCATGGGTCATCAAGTCTCTTTATCTGATTTACTTAAGAAATATCCGCTTGTCAGGCTATTTTCAAAAAAGCCTTAGACACCAAGTATTTTGATGATAATACACCACCACATGAATTAAGTGTTATGCTTCATTATTTCTTTTTCGACCCTAATCTTGACGACCCTCCATCTAACCAACCCATATTAGACTTGATTCAGGCCTTACATGTAATTTTTTTTGTCATGGAATCCACAATCACATCTCTTAGATCTGAAGGTCAACTACTCAAGGATGCTTCTCAATCGCATACATCCTCTATGCCATCTATGGAATCCACAATCACATTTCTTAGATCTTTAATCTAACCACTTAAGGATTCTTCTCAATAACACACATCCCCTATGTAATCTATGGAATCCACAATCATATCTCTTAGATCTAAAATCCAATATCTTAAGGATGCTTCTCAATCGCATGTTTCTACTCCCTCTACATCTCCTCTTCAATCTATGTCCATTGCATGTCATATAGTTAAACCTTAGGTCATGCCATTACCTGAGCCTCTCATATTTGAGCATAATACTACGCCACATGACATTCTTACTCAGCTTCTTAGTCATCAGTTGATCACTTTTCCACCTACTCATTTCTATCCTCCTTACCAACTTACAAAATATCAAGGCCATCCATATTGCAACTATCATAGGATCAATGGACATAATGACAATGATTGCTATGCTTTACAACATAGAGTCAAACATCTTGAGCATCAAGGGTTTATCTCATTCACTTCCCAACATCATGTTACATCATCCTCTCTAAAGGTTACATCCACATGGGCTCCTAAGGCTACTCCTTCTACAGCTTAGTCATGATCCACCTAAGAAATTACCTATGGTATCGCCAAGTCAATAAAGACAATCGCTATTGATACTAGTTCACCCCTATTCATCCATGCTATGTGGCTACTAGTGAACCTCCCTCTAATATTTCTATGAAATTTCTAGATGATTATCTTATTCATTACATGTGTGATATTGACAACCCTTCACATGTGCATAGTGATCCTTCTCCTAGTCGGAAAACACTTCTCATATTCCTGATGTTGCTTCTCCATCTAATGAGCATCAAGTTAGCATCACTCAAGCAACTTCTAAGCAACCACCTATCGACATTAGTTCACTAACTCCTCCTACTAAGTCATCTATAGAATTACAAATTCAACCTAAGTGACCTCCTTTAAAACTCAGTGCAACATGGCCTCCTCTCAAATCTAAACTCCAACCAATTAAGTTCATCAAAGCAACTAATCCCCCTTCTAATGTTTATGATACATTTTCACTTACACTGCCACCACCTACTTCTAATGTAAACCTTGACCAACAAGGTCCCACCACATGAAAAATGAGTCATTGGTATGTGACCCTTGTCACTCTACCCTCCTGATGACACATTCATATTATTATGGTTCTTATATGATGGTTGAGGGGTCTTTTACCATAAAGAGCATCGTTTCATCTTACATTACCATATTCTTCCATTACATCACCACCTATACATACAAACATATTTTTGGAAAGAAAATTTATTAGGTGGACAAAATTGTGGATTTATTTCCAATGCTTTGGGAATATAAGTCCCTCTACTTAACCGGTGCAGCTTTCGTATATGCATACACAAGTGAAAATGAGTTTTCTCGGGTGGCCTTATAGTAGGGGATCTAACATGGGCACTCCGGTGACCCTACGGAAAAGCTAAAAATTGCTTGCTAAAGATTACTTTTTCTAGAAGTGGGAAAGGGAGTGAGAATATGAGTTAGGGGAACTAATACTCGTAGGTACAAAATCATATTCCCGCACATACTAGTTAGAAACTTCATCACATGCACTTATGAGAAGAAACAACTTTGCAAATAGCAACAAGACCAAATAGAATTTGATGAGCACAAAGTATCATAAAATCCCTTAGTCAAAGAAATATGGAAACTCCTTATTCTTGTATTTATTGCTTAAACAAAAGTTGTACATAGTGTGGGAATGGAATAAATTTGAGAGTGGAGGAAAGTAGAAGAAAATGGCTATCTCCTTTTCTTTCTCTAAGTACAATGCACTCTTGAGTTTACAAGATCAATTTCCAACCCTTTGAAAAGAGAATGGATTTATAATTTATAGAATGAGAGATGACTCATCATCTACCCCCAATGGCTTTTCATATGTCCTTGCACAACTTAAAACTTTTCAACTTCCTAGGAGAATATTAAGTCCCTTTTTATAACATAAAGGTGACTTTTACATTAGAAGCATAAAGTTGATTTTTTAATTTCATTAAAGGAAATATAAAAAGTGCACCCCAACAAAGAATTAGAACATGGAGGAGAGAGAAAGTAGGGGAGAGAAGAGAGGAGAGAAAGAAGGAAGAAGAAGGGGAAGAAACATTGATGATGAATAATTTTCCTTTGATGAAGTCCGCATCTCCTTCTAGATGATTCGATGAGGTGTTCCACTGTAGTGAAATCTGCATCTCCAAACTCTTTATACCCTGATAAATTCCTTCATCTTGGCTCATAGACACTTGTCGAGTTGAATGAATTGTTCTACCGATGACCGCAATTCCGACCCTACGTATGATATACATGTGACCTGAATCATCTAGTGAATGTCGAGAGACACTATTAAATTTCTTGAGATGAGTCTCAAATTCCTTATGATAAATTCCCATGGATGATCTTGAATGATGGTGTTAACCTAAATGATCATCCCTCTATGTCCCATTGTGTCAAAACTACCCTTTGAGTGTAACCTGCTATTTTTAGAATATGAGCCCATGCTCTGCTATTCTAGGACATATCACATGTCTTGCTCCCATTTCACCTTTTGAACCTTCTACCATATTCCAACCTCCTTTGTTCCTGAGATATTTCTATTTTTAGCACATTTCTATTTTTAGCAGTTGCTTTATTTGAGGACCTGTTATTTTAGGAAGAAGTCATTTTCTGTCTTACTTTCCATTTTACCCCTTTTTTGATTGTCTGAGTGATCGAACTTGTAATTTAGTGGGGCTCACCATTTATAGCATGTGAGGAAGTATAACATATGCTATTTTTAGTAAATGGTGAAAAAAACCTCTTTTTGCAATAGGAACACAACTTTTTTGGATTTGGCTCTTTGTCACGAACTCGTGCTCCAATTTTCATCATGATTTTCTTTCTAGAAAGCTCAAGAATGAAAAATGAAAATTTATGTCTCATAAGAGCTTCAGGTATGGAGATACCAGGGAAGAATACTGATAAAAAATAAGTCCTTTATATCTCAAGAAATTGGCAACTTCATGGTGCAAAAACTAGTTTGAGAGAAACTATATTTTTGGAGACCCTTCCCTCTGAATGTCAGATGATTTCACCTGCCAGATATTTAGGAATTTGAAAATTTATTTAAAGAGGGTAGAATACTAAAAAAAAATATAGCCCTCCATATCCCTAAAAAATAGGTACTTCATGGCATGAAAACTAGTTCACATGAAACTATATTTTTCAATGATCATTCCCTCCAATTTTCGTGCGATTTTGCCCACTGGAACCATGAGAAGTGGAGAGGTAGCTTGCTGATTTTTTCCACTACTATGTCATAGCAGCCATTAATGGAGAATGAAATTTGAAGGTTTGGTTTTTGTCTCCATTCATGATGAAATCAACTCCATTGTAATAGGTTTTTGCTTCTAGTGCTTCACGCGAAATTTTACTTCAATCGACAACCGGTTTGATGGGAAATTCAAATTTTTCTTCATTGAGCCGGAAAGGAGATTTATTTGTTGTGGATGCTCTATTACATGAGAGGAGAGTTTGAAATTTTTTTGATGGTATTGGACAAAGGAACAAACAGAAAAATATGTTTCATTTCTTCGTGCACTGGTTTGCAAGATTTGTATGAATTTCCATTTTACGACAATAACGATTTTCATTGTTTTCTTCATTTTTCTTCATTTTCTCAAGCTTCATTATGAGACCTATATGATTTCATGGAGTGAAGGATATTATTTCCATAAAATTTTAGATTTTAGGTTCATAAATGGTGTATTGATGGCAAGGAGGTTACGAGAGGAAGAACGGATATATGGTTTGTGCACGAGTGGAAGCAGTGAAATAGGTAAATATTTGAATTTTTGAAAGCATGCTGAGAGAGGGCTGGGAAAAT
The DNA here is from genome assembly GCA_018340775.1 of Taxus wallichiana var. yunnanensis. Classification (NCBI taxonomy): domain Eukaryota; kingdom Viridiplantae; phylum Streptophyta; class Pinopsida; order Cupressales; family Taxaceae; genus Taxus; species Taxus wallichiana. The sequence continues at coordinate 161,148,048 of CM031243.1, read as the reverse complement.
TTCTTGTCCCTAATGTCCCTCACCTCAAAGGGATGTGAGGGACATAAATTTCCATGGTAATCAAGAAGTTGACATGTGGCGTTGATCGACGGTAGGGAGTGAGTGCTCAAAAATCAGCTTTAAAGCACTGAGGGGCTGGAAGCGGGTCACATGGGTGACCAAAAATATATCCTAGAGGGATGGGTGAATTTTTCAAGGTCTGATGTCCCTGACCTATGAGGGATGTGAGGGACATCAAATTCCATGGTGGTCCTGGAGCTGACACGTGGCGAGATCCGACAACAGGGGATTTGAGCTCCAAATTGCACCTAGGGGCTGAACTGGCAATCCTGATGGTCGTATGGGGTTCTAGAGGTCACATGGGGGCTGGGAAAATTTTCCAAGGTTTATGTACCTAACCCTCAAGGACATCGGGGACATAAAATCCCACCAGGCTCCTAGAGCTGACATGTGTCCTCCCAAAATTTGGCTAAGTCCTAAACTTACTCCAAGAGGACAACTTGTGATGATGATAACTTGAGCTCTCGATGGAATTTTTTGAAAAAAATTATACAATCTTGACTTGAAATTTCCTTAGAATCCAATGGTCTAGGTCTCATGTCTTTATTCTTACATGTTATCCTCTGAAAAAGTGGATTTTTGATTTAGTACTCCACTTGTGCTTGAGAAAACCTTCTTGTATACCTAATGCACCAAAGTATTGTGAAAAATATGATTTTATCATCATGTAGGGATTGGAATTATATTTCCTTAGATGTTTTTTTTCTCCTAACTCCATCCAAAGCTCCCGAATCACCTTCTAAAGTTCAATTGATGTTTTTGCATGTGCACTGACTACGCCTGCATGAACCCTAATTCTAGCGAAACAACCCCAACTCCTCAAAGCCCTTCCAAAATCTTCTGAATCATTTACGTTATGTCCTAAGAACTTTTAGTCACCTCTAAATCCACTTAGGCTATTCTTCTCCACTCCATGGGGTTACCCCAACCATAGGAAGGCCAGTGATAGCCCTTCCCACAATTTCTTGTTACTTGTAAATGAACTCTTAAAATCACCTAGAGGGAATGAATGGACTTTCCTAAATCACCTAGGAGGATGAGATAAATTTAATCGGGATGTCACTTGGGTGACTAGACAAACACAGGGTCACTTGGAATGCTAAGACTTGAAAAAATTAACACTAGGGTATAGTTTTCATGCTCGAAATTGTTAATTTCCTTATTACACATTTACATGACAACACATCTATAATACTTTAACGCTCCTTATGCATCATCAATTAAAATAATATATAATCCTTCATCACCCTCATACATCATTTATCACATAGTACACATGTTATCATACATTTGGGGGCATAGCATCCCACAACCCCCTTAATCTTAGTATCTACGCATATCTCACTTTTACATTCTCATACATCAATATCATGGCATACACATAATCCTTACACACTTTAACATCATTAAAATCATGTGCTTTGGTTCACACTTGACTGTTGATTGATTACCATTGCCTTTGAACCCCATCTTGCCACTATAGGCACTATATATTTACAATTTATCACACACATCACACATCATACACCATCCATTCTAAACTTAGCCTACATTCTACATTATACTACATTCTCATCATGCACATGTTGGTCATCCTACGCCATTAGGCTATTTCACACTATGCATTTATACATCACCTATATTCTACATACTATGCTAGTCTACATCATCCATGAGCCTAGCTATTTATTTCATCCATACATCCTACATTATCACACATTACATATTACACATCCTACACATTTACCATCACATTCAACATACTACACATTTACATACCCTATTCATCACTTGGTTGTTTATACTACATTGTCTTCTATGCTTGCTGCACTCGCCACCCAATGACGTAATTTAGGTCATTGGTCCATACTCAATCTGCTAAGGGTTTACAAATCAAATGGACCTTACACTTATCACACCCGTATTATTCCACCTTTCATCATGTGACATCTCTAGCTTAGTGACATACACTTTAGGATAAATCATCACCTATTCTATCATCTTGTAGTGGTATACACCTTAGGTTACATCACCACTCCTTATCATTTATCTTGTAGTGATATACGCGTAGTGCTAAATCATCACTCATTCACTCATCTCATAGTGATATATGCTTAGGGATAAATCATCACTCCATACTTCATCTCATAGTGGTATACACTTAGGATATAAGTTCCACACACATTTCCTCTATATGTCACATATCATCAACATTACACATACACATTCATCATAGCGTGCTAGACATGATATACACTACTCGACCATTTCCCGATGACACACTCTCATTTATGGTTCATTCTTGACTGCTGAGGGAAAAAATGAACCTCATTACATACACTTCCATCCACTTGGGAGGTAAGTGGCTCCTATAATTCCATATTGCATTCCATTCCATCCATCCATGACATACTACATTGTCTTTGGGGCATTTATTCTTTCTTGCTAGTGTTTTACATGTTCACTTTATTACACATGTTATATTGATTTCTTATATGTCATTATCTATACCATCCACACATGTGCATTCATGCCTTTGTTTAGTGTGATCGTAGATATAGGACTCCTACACGCGGCATGGATGCTCACCTTCTACCCTTACTATACTTTAGTCACTTTGGGGCATCCACATTCATCTCATCTAGGTGTTATTGTTTCATTTTTGTACTTAACATCTTACATTACTTGATCATACACGCTTTTGACATATTTGTTATTTCTCTAACATGCTAACGAGTGTTCCATGTGCAACACTTATTTTGTAGGATTATATGTTTCCATGACTATTTTTTTGTTTGTCTATACTTGTGTTCTATTCTTTTCTACTATTTGTGGGACTTTCTCAATGTTTGGTGTGCACACTTTTTTTGTTGTTTGTGGCCGTGACATACTTACATGTATTGTGACATTATGAGTGATGTCCATATTTACAACCCTCTTTATGTGATTTACTTATCTTTTGGCGTGTTTACACTACATTACTTGGTAGCTTTTACCTTTGTTTGCATAAGCTTACACACTATTTCTATATACATGCATGTTACACTTGTCTTTGGATAGCCTTATTGTTTGGGAGTACCTTGGTTTCTACCGATAAATTTTCAGCATACATGTAATTGGCCCTCTTTTGGGGCCACATGTATCCTATCAACAACGTCACATGTACCCCCAAAGAGGGGGCATCATTTGGGGGTTTCTACTAACACAATGTATTTACACTTATTCGATTCGGTTCATTTATATTCAAAGTGAGTGGGTTCGAGACTAGTCTACAAACCCCATACACAATGGGTTTTACTGAACATGGTTTCCTTGGCATTTCTAGGTAGTTAGATTTTGGAGGACACAGAGAATTTCCTCCCTACACTTCTTTGGTCAGTGGTGTCAAATCTCCCAAAAAACCAAGAAAGTACGAGAGATCTCTACACACATTTCAATAGAATCTCTTAGATCTTGGAGGACACATAACATTTCCTCCCTACACTTATTTAACCAGGGTGACGTGAGATCTCCCAAACAAATCATAGTACAAGATATACTTCTAAACTCTTTCTTCATGGATCAGTGCACATGTTCCATTTACACTCTTTTATTTCATGTACTTTACATTTGCATACTTTACATATACATTCTTATTTCACATAACATTTTTACATACATAAATATTTGACTACTTGATCATTCTCTCCTTGTAGGTCAGGCCGTATGAGAAACAAACTGTCAAATTAGGGGGCAACAACAACAACATTCTGTGATAACACATGCTTTACTAACCATGTAGGTACAATACACACTGTGACAACTTCAAACACATGTGTTTTACCCTATGTTCACTGTCATCACTCTTTCTTTGCACATTTTTCATCTATAGTTTCCATGGTCCTCCATATTTCTTTTTCTCATTCCACACATTTTTATAGTCCTTCAGCATGTGTTCTTCATCACTCTATAGTAGCATCAAGTACACATCTCTATCTACTTTATGTTACTGAGATTTATTCTCACCAACACAAAGTGGGGGAAAAATGTAGTCACAAAATCATGCACTTTAGAAATTTATTTATCCCAATATCATACTACTATTTAGAAGGTTCTATAGGAAAGAAATTACTAATCAACCCCCATCCTTTTTGGCCATATTATTTATTTTATTTCATATTTTGTGACCTATGACACCTACTTACCTAGTCATTTCCAAAGTTCTTGCATCATCTTAACTCTAACTGGGGTGCTCATATTTAATACTAGAGTGGCCATGGGCACCCTGATCTATTTTCCACTTTCCTGATATTTTTTAGGTCTTTTCTAGCTATTTTTCATTCTTATATTTTATGTGATCAGCCTTTTTGGGGTTAATTACAAAATTAGACCAAGAGAACCCTATAAATATAAATTTATGAGACCATAATGAGGGACATAACATCATACACTACTATCACTCCATCTAGAGTTACATCCATCTATTGCATTGGCATCCACATAGCTCCATCATCAAGGCACAAACTAGGACATCTGCATCACACTTCATAGGGGAGGGATTCTATTCTATTCCATGCACACATACTATTACATTTTCTACATCTATCTATTGCTCACTATTTCACAAAGTACGACTAACACAAGAGCACCTAGGGCACGACATGCACACACACACCAGAACTACATCCGGGTCTGAAATGTAGTGCAACACTTAGTTTAGTAAGCCCACTATTGTGGCAACTGAGGTCAATCCAACCCATTTATTATGATACTTATATTTGGTATATTGTAGGTCATTTATTCATCTTGAAATATTCAGAGCATTTGGTGTAGTTCAAAAAAATTAGTGTGATAGCTGGCGAAGGTTACAAATTATCTTACGACCCTGCAAAAACTAGTTTTGGATATTTTCCACATAATAGGGCACCTATAATTCATACCAGAGTTCTTGGAGGTACTCTATTCCACTCGATCTTCTAGATCCATTCTTTTTAGAACTTTTGCATGTTCATTTCTATTCCCATAATTTCTAGTCAGACCCACAACACTCTGCGACAGTCATTTGTTATCAGCTAAGTCATTTATCTTCCTCTTTTACACATTAGGGTTTTAATATTTCCTTTCATACATTGTTCTAGATCATTTATCATCTTTATTTATTGCATTTACCTAGTTATTTACAACATTATATGTCCTCCTAGATTAGATTAACTAGTTCTTAACTAACTTAGATTTAGTTAATTTCAGTTAATCGGTTTGCCTTTGTAATGTTTTATTCACATTCCTAACATGATCACAAATGTTTTAAGGCCAATTTGCAATACTTTATATTTTTAGAAATTTTCTTTTTGCTTTTTGATTTTTTTAACTTTTTGCTTTTTTGGCATGCGTGCCTAGTTTTCAATTCTTGTGATTTTTCGGTGTTCTTTCTTATGAAGGTTTTTTCGTTTTAGCAAACTTACTAAAAATGGAAAGTGAAAACCAATAACACTTAATATTTTTAGAATTTAAAAATTTGTACCTCAGTTTGATGAAAAAATATAGATTTTTGGGGCTTTTTTTAGTCTTTGTACAAAATATCAAGTTCACCCGCTTCCTGATTGACAAAAAATGATAAAAGAACGCTCTAGGGCATAAATTTTTTAAATGGATTTTATTAAAAGTTAGGTATGTCTCTAAGGTTTATGTTTAATGAAAATTTAAGGTACTTAGGGGAGGAGGATTTTCCCAAAGTTTCAGTGAGATTCGACCATCGGTTAGACAATTATGAGAAAATCTTTTTTTTTTTCTTGTGAGGGTTTTTGGCGGCACACCGGGCATGGTTTTAGCTCAAAAATATTTATTTATTTTTTTCAGCAATGGGGAATGATGTAAAATGAGTGAGGGAACAATGGAAAATATTTTTAGGTATCAATAATGGAGGAGGAAAATAAATCGATAATGAAGTTTTTTTGTGCGTGTGTGTGGGAAGAAACAAAAGAAGCTAGAAACAACACTTAAAATGAAAAAAATTAATATTATTTAAATATGGGAAGGACCAAACTTTCTTGTCACAACCATCCCAAAAATTTGGGATCGTTTATGCAAAAAAATTTCACCCCCTTCCTATTGGACCACTTTTCATGATGTAATTTACGGTTGGGGATGAGAGGGGGTGCAGAAACAAGTTGCTTAAACACATGCATGGGTCATGTGGCTGTCCAAGGGCCAAAAAGGGAGGGAATAGTTTTTGTGTCCCAACCATACCAAACATTTGGGATGGTTGGTGCATAAAATGCATCCCCTCCTTATTGTTCCATGTGGCACTTTCTAGTTGGACAGAGTTGGGGGCATGGATTTGGTGTACGAGGGCTTAAACTTGCAAAAGGAGCTTAAAAATGGTCACGTTAAGGTCTAGGGCTTAAATGGGAGGTGGAAAATTTTTGTGGACTAAATGTCCCAAATATTTGGGATGGTTGGTGCACAAAAGTGTGCCACTCTTTGATTGAATCAATTTCTAATGGAGAAATGTAACTAACTCCTAAAATCATACCTAAGGGAGAAACTTGTTGAAGCCATATCTTAATTTCTTCGAGGAGTTTTTGATGATTTTTATTCTTCCTAAAATCCCCTAAAAATAGGATTTTTCTCCGAGATCAAATATTTTGCATCTTTAAAAATAGGTTGTGGGCCAGAATCGAATGAGTTTTGTGAAAAATGTGAGATCACTATCCTTTAGGGATATAGATTATCTTTCCAATGATGTTTTTTTGTCTCCTAAATCCTTATAGAGCTCTCAGAATCACTTCCCAAATCTCAGGAGTTATTTTTGCATAGTGTACTACTGAAGCCTTCAAGACCCTGGAGCAACTTGAGAGATGGCATCTCAACCGTGATTGGAATCTCTACCTAAATCCCATAGAGAAATTGGAATGGTGACATGTCAATTGCTTTCTTTGGTGTTATTTTTGTCCTCCCACGATGCATGATAAAAGCTTAATGTGCCAATTTCTTTGATTTTCATCCACAATCTTCTAGACTATGGTCATAAGATTCTTGTTACCTGATTTAGCCTAGCTATTTACTTCCGAGATAATAATCGATGAGAGAGATAGGGTGATCCCATAGCCATAAAAAATTCAATCAAATCCCTTGAAGAAAAATAGGTGGCATTATCTACTACGATCTTTTATGGAACTTTGAAACAGATAATGATATTCTCTTTGATGAAATTGAAGACCATTTCGGTATTAGATTGCTTGGATAGGATAGCTTCCATCAATTTGTGAAGCAATACATTGCTTTGAGAATGTGGGTGTGTCGATGCTTGAGTGGGGGTTTAAAACATTAATGAAATATAGTCCCCACTATTGGAAGGGCTCTTCAATTATTACCACCTGGGGGAATTCTTTGTGAGTTGTGGTCTCCCAAAACTTGTTGATATGATTTCCACTTGGAAACTCATTCTTGAGTATCTACAAAGAGAGTAGGCAAATAATACCTTCCACGAAGAATTTTATAAGTGGTGACCATCGTATTAAAATTTCCACCATAGGCTTGGTCATGGTATGCTTTTAGAAACTTCTCCTATTTTCTTTGTCCACACATCTAAGAAATCACCCATGATTTCAAATGAAAAATTGGATTCCCTTAGCTTGAGTGTTCTCCTTTTTATAATCAATATGAGCAAGGAACTCACCATAGGTCGGGCTATAAGAAATGTCTCATGTACCACTCATTGGTGGTGTTCACAAAGAGAACTTGCAGCAAATCTTTGAAACATTTTGGTTAAGGACATTCTTTCTCACCATGTTGAGCTTTGATAGCTTCATCTTCAACTATCAGCTTGCAAAAACTATTCCATCGGACCAGGTTGGATGGTCATATCTCTAGATCATAACCTTGAATTTTTGCAACCCAATTTCCTCTCTTAGCCCAAGGGTCTTGCTGAGCCAGAATAGAATTGATTTCCTTTCCTGCAACTATCAATATGGTGTGAGAGTTGAGGATGTAGAATCTGAAATTATTCACGACTTTGACCACTACATAGGCATATTTCTCCAACTGTATATAGTTTAACTCATGCTTATTTAACGAGAAGCTCATGAAATTAATAGGTTCTTCTACTCCATCATTTTTTAGGACCAGGGATGGAAGAGAACATGTTCTCGAAGCATAAAAGTACATAATTAAATATTTATAAAAATTGGTACATACCATGGTCTGAGCTTTGGCAATGGCTCTCTTGATTTATTCAAATGTGGTTTTTCCATCATCACTCCATTTAAAGATTTCTAGGGATTCATCATGGTGGTGATGTGTTTAGTCAACTCTCAAATTTAGGAACAAAGCGCCAAAGGAAGTTGACTTTTCCAAAGAAGGAATGAACTCCCTTATTACTTGTGGGTAGGGACAAGGCTTGGATTTTTTTCACTCTTTCTAGATAAATTATTTCCCCTTGTTTTTTTGCAATGTGTCCCAGAATTCTTCCTCGGTCACACAAAATTTCACTTTTGGGATTTAAAGATATACCATGTTCTTGACATCAGATGAGGACTTGATCCATGTGCTCAAAGTTATTTCTTTTCTTCTTTGAAAATACTATCAAGTCATCGAGATAGATGAAGATTCAATGTTTTAGATTTTTCAACACTAAATCCATTACTATTTTTAATGTTTACCTAGTATTGATCAAGCCAAAAGTCATTACATTTATGCATAAAGTGCCTCATGGAGTGGTGAATGTTGTCTTGGTTCTATCCTCTTCTTCCACTTCAATATGGTTGTATCCCATGAAACCATCAAGTAGTGAAAGCATTTCACATCTAGTGACTACTTGTAAAATGTGATCCATGATTGAAAGTGGGTAATTTTCCTTCAAGGAGGCTTGATTCAGGTTGTGAAATTCTACACAAATTATTATCTCTCTGTTATTCTTACTCACAGGGATAATCTTCACTACCCACGTAGAGTCTTTGGAGAGGAAAGATGATTCTTAAATTTAGCATATTTAACCCCTTCTCTTTGATGGTATCAACAATTTTTGGATTATACGACCTTTGATTTTTCCTGAAAGGCTTGGAATATAGCTTTAAAAGGATTACATGATACATTTCCTTCAGTTATAAGGACTTAAGCCCATCATAAGAATAGGCCAAAACATCTGAATACTTTTTCAGAAAAGAAACAAACCTTCTCTTTTATTTAGGAAAACAACACTTCCCAATATTGAACATTCTTGGCTGCTCTTTGGTGTCGATGTTTTATATCTCAAAATCAGCTAGGCACCGAGAAGGTTGCTTCACTTTCTCTTGGATGAGTCTATCATGTTTAGAAAATAAATCCTCCAGGGAGACCATGCCTTTTGGGATCTTATTTCCTTTAAGATTGATTTCCTTTAGAATAAACACCTTCGATTCCTTCTTTATCTCCTTCTTCTACGACTCCCGATGTGGATTTTCACTACCTTTGTATAATAGATTACTGAAATTATCCCTTTGTTCTAAGAAGGCAAGGAGATGTTTGTCATCATCAAAAACCTTCCATTGATTTTCATTTTCTAGAAAAATTAGTTGGAGTGCCATTTCAATAGTTACCTTATATTTATCAAAATATGGGTGGGGAGTCACCAATGAGGCCGAGCTGCAAGGTAGTCCACTTTTTCATTCTGTTCTCATGGGACAACTTGGATTGAGAAATCATTGAAAGACTCGAATACAATCCCACACTATGTTTCTATAATGCTCAAGCCTTGAATTTTTACACGATACCGATCTATTACTTGCTTCACCACCACTTTAGCATCACCTAGACATTTCAAATAATTGATTCCCATATCTTTAGCCACACCCATTCCTAGGAGGAGGGCTTCATACTCACTTTGTGGAAAATGGGTATAACTCACCCAAAGGGCAAGTTAATATGATGCTTGCTCTAGACCTGAAACTAGAGTGGCTTCCATCAAAATCTATTGTCCATAGTTGGTATTGTTTGTCCTCCTTGAGAAGATGCAAATTCTCATCTCTCTTTGATGTGAATAAGTAATTACCTAGACCTCTATCTTGAAACAAGGTGTTTTATCTAGGATTCTTTGACTTATGGACTTGTATATTTCATATTTCCCTTCGTGGAATGGTCACAAAGGACCAATTAATCTTGATTTCACCAGATCAAATATCTGTAAAATATTATGCTTAATAACATCCCAAAAGATGTTGAGTTGTCTACTACTAGGATGGTAAGAAATAATTTCTTCTCTGGAATATAAGCCAAGGCCACTTGATCACACTTTATTCTACCCACCTATGACACTTCTTTGGATTCCATCGAATATCAAGAGCCATTGGCATGGGTCAAGGTAAGTCCTAAGGAATTTTCTACCTTAATGGGCATGAAATTTTCGAGGGTCCTGAATCTACGATACAATTGTTAATTTGGTAGCCTTAGAAAAGAAGAGACATGTAGAAAGGTTATACTTTGTTTGTCATTATCACACTAAGCACCAACATATTTTGTGAGGAAGATGTGGATGATGTGGGGAGTAGACCTTTATATTGGGATCTATGGTGTTAGGATTTTGGGTACCATTTTGGACAACATTAACAAACCTCTTGAACTGAGCTGGATGAGTTTGCAAATATTCCATCTGCATGATTTGGACTTTGGTTTTATTCCCATGATCAACATAGTGAAATGGAGATATGGGGGAGTGAATATTACATTGTGGGAATGGTGATACCTTGGGAACTTGAGCCTCTTTAGTGGGTGTAGTAGCAGATTTAGAAGGAGAGGTAGAATTTGGTTTTGAATGAACTTTAATAGATTTATCTAGACTAGCATTAGGTGAAGGATTGACTATGAATCAAATTTTGAGCTAGAGGAGGAATTAATTGGTGTGGTAAAAGCTTATTTCTTACTACCAGATCTAGTTTCTCCTTGGCTGAGTCCATTGATGGTGGTAGTGGAGTTCCTCTTCCAATGATTTTTTTCTGTGGAACTTCAACGAGAGGATCCTCCTTCTTTTTCTTTTACGTGGATTATCGAAGATGAAGCTCCTTTATTTGACTAGGCATGAGTGAAAATGACATAAGAGAATCCTAGTATTACTTGATCATCTTCATCTTCTCTTAGTGAGACATAATCAATGAGGCCATTATGAGTATCAACATCGACATCTTCAAATTCAAGATAGTCTTCGCCATTACCTTATTCTTATTCTTCTAGTTCTTATACCTCTAATTCCTCCTTTGGTTCTTCACATCACATGTACCATTGATCAATGGTTCTTCAAGAGTGACCCAAACATTGGGTGGTGTTATTCTTGGCCTATTTGGAGGATTGGGATTCCTTGGCATGTTCCTCATAGTGATCTAGGAGAGTTTCTTCTTCAAAGAAATCATGTCATTCGCCATTTTATGAATCATTGGATTGATAGTATTTGATCCTGAAATTTGAACCTTCTAATTACCATCAGGATTCTTTACTTGAAAAAATTAGATCATCTTCCATTTTGATGGCATAATATTGAACTTATTTCAAATCCTAGGTTTAGATCTTCTGAGGAAGAATCCAACTTCAGGTTGTAGGGCACTAATAAAGAATCTCTTCAAGTTATTGTCTGAAGGCACAAAATCTTGAGGGATTCTTCTAATCAACTGATTGTATTTGGCTATGAAATATCTCATGGATTCAATAGAATCCTTCTTCATTTGTACTAGTTGTACCAAGAGATCTTGACAATATTCTATATATTTGAACCTATCTTCAAAGCATTTCCTTATATCATCCCAATAAGTGATTGACCTTGTCATTAGAAGATAAAACCATTTACTTTTCTTTTCTTACAATGACTCCATGAACAATGTGACATACACATCTTCATGTTCAATGTCTAACACTAGACATGTGGTGATAAAAGTTGCTACATGATCTTCAAATAATTGGGAACCGTTTCCCTTGAACTTAGGAAATTTTTCCTTGATCCTCATGGTAGCTCATGTAGTGGTTGTGGTAGTGTAAGAAGGATGGTATTCCTTACCCATCGTATAATTGGTCTAGGTTCATCTTGTTTTTCCATTTATTATTCATCTTCCTCTTCAAACCTTTCTCTAGCTATGGATCTTGTGTCTGGTATTTCTTGAGCTCTTTCTATTTCTTCAATTTTAGGTCTTATCTCAACTTCAGCTTCTTCTTTGGCTTGAGCTTCTCTCTAAATCGATGCAGTCTTCAATATATTAATTTATGTATGGAAAATTGACATCCAATGGATTAAAAACACTTGATATGTTGGTGAGAGAAGTTTCCAGATCAAGATGGGACCTTGAATTTCTAATTAGTTCTTGTTTTCGCTGAAGTTATTAAAAAATTGGGTCGGTATGTATGCCTTGCCTTTTTAAGCATGTGTACCTTCTATTAGCTAGTTTGAAAATATGAAATGAATTTAGGCCCTTCTTTATGGTGATTGAATATGTATTTCTCTTTCCAATTTAGCAACATACTCTTCTTCAAGATCCAAAACTCTTGTGGCAATGAAGTATTGTGTAAAACTTTGTTTGTTATGCCAAATAGCCTCTCTTAAATATGAAGTAATATCATATTGAATTTGGAATAATAATTTAGGTATTTCAATAGGAGGATTACCCAGAATGGCCATGGGTATGAGACATAAGATATAGTGACTTTTCAACTTCAATAATTTTTATTTTTTGAATTTCTGATTTTTTTTTGTATTTTCCTATGGGTTGTATTTAGGTGCATGGGCTACAAAATCTGCCCCATGGTGGCTACAAAAAACTATTGGAAAGAAAATATTTTAGGTAGAAACATTGGTGGTTAGATTTCCAATGCTCTAGGAATCTAGGTCCATCTACTAGGGTAGTGCATATCCACTTTATTTTGAATGAACAAAAAGAAATTTTTGTTAGCGAGAGAGAGAGTCGGGGATCTAATAGAAACACTCCAAGTATACCCATGGAAAATGCTTATAATGAATTGTAAGGGAGAAATTTTATGAAATATGGGGGAAGGGGAGTGAGAAAATAGATAGGAGGAATTAACATTGCAAGTATTAAATCATATTCTTACCAACATTAATTAGAAGTTTCACATTCACAACTTATAGGAAAGAAACAACAAATTTATAACATCAATGACAAGAGGAAACTTTGCACATAAAGTTGAACACATTAACGAGTCATGAAAAGAAGAAATAAATTTATTTGTTTACATCTTAACAAGTTGTATAGTGATGGAAAATAGAGGAAAATAGGTAGGGAAAGTGGAAGAATAGCTATTTCCTTTTCCTTGCTTAAAAACTCTTTAGTGCACACAATTGACAAAAATTAATAATGAAAGGTTTCATTACATTATATAGAAGGAAGAATGACTCTTCATGTACCCCCATGGTTCCCTTTCACTTTCCTTTAGCTAATGTGACTTTTGGAATTCCTAGGAAAGAACATTAAGTCCCGTTTTGTAAAATAAGGGTCACTTATTACATTATACAACTATAGTCACATTAATGAATAAGGCGAAATAGGAATAAGATGAAAGAAAATGTACACACCCTTAACAAAGAATTAATTAAAGGTGAAATGAGAAGGGGCAGGGAGAAAGAGGAGTAAGAAGGAGAGAGAGAGAGAGAGAGAGAGAGAGAGATAACATTATTATGAATAATAAACCACCACCGAAGAACCCTTGGAAAGCTCTGTCGGATTGATTTCAATGCCTTTGAATTATTTATGAATCTCACAACCGCTGGTATTACCTTTTTCTCCTGATGGATTTGAATGAAACCAAGTGACTTGAACCAATTCTCCACAAGAGAGTTGATGTATTTGAACTCTAAGAACCAATTTTTATGACTCTTTGTAGTGATGGGAATGCTTTCCCATATCTCTCGCTAGAGATTCCAATGTGTTTTCATTAAATGAAAATAGATCTTTGGCCTTTGTTTTGACTCGATTCTAAAAATCCTTCAACATATCATCTATTAAACTATCAAAGTTAATTATTGGCACAAAAATCTTATGCATCTAGGAATCTACATATTTTTGCATTTTCTCAACATCCTCCTCATATGACACAAGCTCATCAATAGCGTGCTTTATCAATTCATACCTAGAAAACAAATTCTAAGCCCAAACCTGAGACAAGTCTTCTATTACTGATGAGAACACACCTTTGGTTACCATAAGAGATGACTTGAATCTTCCCATCTCCATGACCAATGGATACACTTGGTCCCAATGATCTTTTTCAACCTCAATTGCATCCTTTATTGTGAGTATCTTCATGACTGTGCCATCCATGTATCTATACAGAGTCATCATCTCTGGAAGCAATGCTTTTCCTTTCTTAAGGATCATACTCACCCATTTTTCATTGATCATCCCTTTCATGGTGAATTCTTGAGTCATCCTGATGGAATCAGGATCAAAGCTTCTTATTGATGTGACTAATTTAATCGGGAGAGAATTGGCCACACTTAGATCTAAGATCACTTGGACATATGAGGTGAGGATTTGAATGTGGTGATCTGATTGATATTGCATTTTTTTTTACTCCTAAATTATCACGATGAGGTGAGTGGATGACTCTTGGAATAAGTGCAGGTCACCTCCCTATGTATCTGGTCCCTAGGGAATTTTTCTAGTCTCATAATCAGTTGGGGTCATTTCCTTAATAGGATTGATGACATTCATATTGAATAACTCAATGTATTGATTCCTCGAGGTGCCACTATAGAATCAAGAATCCACGTGAGCCAATCTACCTCTCTTTTGCTTTACCATCAAAGTGATAATCGAGAAGTCAAGAATGGTCATGTGTTGTACTATGTGGGACTCTATTGTGATCATATCTTACATCCAGGGAATCTTTCATTAGTTTTTGGCTTGGTAGTGGGAAAAATCTAACTTCTTAGTTCTTACTCCACCTCGAGAGGGTGGGTCTTGTACATGCGATGCTGGTGCAACAATAGGAGATGAAGGACTTGGAGGTTTGATATCATAGAGGATTTAGCTAGGTCAGTATCTCCTTTCTCAAGGTCCACCACAAGTTCTTCTTATGTTCTTGCTTTCTTTCTCAATCTCCTATATCAATGAGCCTCAAGTTCTTCTTGTTTCCTCCTTAAGATTTCTCCTAAATGAGTTGAATTGGGAGCTTTATCTATGAGAATGGAGGATAAGTGATATGATTTTTTCCTCTATAAAAATGGAAAATTTCCTGATGATGTGAGACCATTTCTCTTCTTCTTGAACCAATCTTTGCTCTTTTTGATCACTACCTCTATTCATTCTTTGATGTCTTCATATTCACGTACACTCTAAGCCACTTGAGGGAGAGGAGAAGCCCTTACCACGGGGTATTCAGGATCAAACATCCCTAAGCCATCTTCTAGTACATCATCCTCATACCAATAAAATTTGAATTTCTTCATTTGTTCCACTGTCATTCTCTTATGATCACATTCACAGACCTCATACTCATCGAGAAAATTTTCCTTGAAGTCTTCAGTTTGATGCAAGGGGCACAAGTTAGTTAGGTGGAATTATTATCGATCTTCTCTAATATCAAATTCTCCCCTGGTGGTGTATGAGTGCATATTGATGGGAGATAGGGTAGCTTCGACATTAGTAGCATCATGAGAACTCTTACATGTGAAAATACCCAGTGACATAGGGAAAGAAAACTTCTTTTTCCTACCCTTCAACTTATTGTTCACATGCACCAACTTTCTTCTCAGTTCCATTAGAACAATTTTGTCACTTGGGTAGTGAGGAAATCTCCATGGAGTGAGATAAAATCATGACACCCTGATGTATGAGAATGTTGAGAACTAGATGAAGCATGAACCATGCTTCCTGACCAAGGAAGTGGCTTGAGAATAAACTTTCAAACGCTGATTTCCCTTGAGAAAATTGATCATGAGCATTGTGAATGTTTCACTAACCTTGGTGTAGTGTTGGTTTCTCTCCTTCAATACTAATTGGGGCTAATTATTTAATGCAAGAAATGTTTGGGAGACATTATGGATATGTGTTAAGGCCCTAAATTATCTTGTGTTCGCCAAGGCATAGACAAGATATGAGGTCATGAACAATTTATTGGAAGTCATGTACTGTAGTAGTTAGAAATGTAAGATGTCCCCAATCAATAATTTTATTTCCCTATATTATTATGAGGATGAAGAGTGCCATCCATTCATGAAAATTTTCATGCTCTCTTCACCCATTACCTGAATTAGAAGGATGATAGCGTCGAGAAGAAATTTTGAAACTCACTGCGAGAAAGGACCTTTGGTTTGTGAGAAGGTTTTCTTTTATGCTTCAAAAAAAGAGATAAGAGCAAGGCCTTGAAGGTAAGAGTCATTATTAAACAATTTATGCCATATCCTTATTAGTTGGGATCTGCATACCTTATGATATGACCCTTGGATTAAGCATAACCAAGATTGAATTAACATCTTCCTTGATTTTCCGGTGTCCGGTTCATAGTGTCGGGCACATGCTAAAACTAATCCAATGTTCTATAAAGACACGAGATGGAAACTTTCTATTTATAATCCACTAGAAATGATCTTCTCTTGAGCATGTTCCTTGGTACGTCAAACGTTCTTTGCTTGAGTTCCTCCAAGTCCATGTGAGTAACATTGCTATCACCCACACTCAGGAACTCTGATGTGAGAGCCGAAACATGATCTAGAATGGTGAAATTTAAATTCATGATGGAGAAAATCAATGATATATACTACTATAGAGGTAGTAACAACATTTTGTGTTCGGGACCGAAAATTGTTATTTTTGGAAACTAGGTCCTAGGAGCTGCTATTTTGGGTAGGGTTGCTTTATTGACCTATTGTTTGCACTGCAATGTTTTATTCACATTCCTAGCATGATAAAAAAATGTTTTAAGGCCAATTTTCAATACTTTATATTTTTATAAAGTTGATTTTTCCTTTTTGATTTTTTTCGTTTTCAACTTTTTGGCCTGTAAGCCCTAGTTTTCAATTCTTGTGATTTTTAGTGTTCTTTATTTTGAAGGTTTTGCCATTTTAGGAAACTTGCTAAAAATGGAATGTGTGAACTAGTGGCACTTAATATTTTTAGAAGATAAAAATTTGAGCCTTATTTTGATGAAAAACTCGGGATTATTTGTGGGTTTTTTAGTCTCTGTCGTGAAAATATCGATTTCACCCGCTTCCCGGATTGATGACAAATGATTAAAAAATGCACTAGGGCACAAATTTTTATTTGGATTCCATTAAAAATAATGGACTTATCTGAGATTTATGTTTAATTTAGCTTCAAGGTGTATGGGATAGGATGATTTTCCCAAATTTTCATTGAGATTCAGCCACCAGTTAGAAAGTTATGAGCAAATCTTCATTTTTTACCATGAGGGTTTTTGGCAGCACCCGAGTATGGTTTCAGCACAAAAATCTATATTTTTGTGTTGAAGTAGTGGGGAATGATGTAAAATGAGTGAGGGGGACAATTAAAATTATTTTAAGGTAACAAAAATGGAGGGAGGAAAATAAATCGATAGTGAAGTTTTTTTGTGCTTGCATGTGGGAAGAAGAAGAAGAAGCTAGAGCAACACTTAAAATGAAAAAATTGCATATTTTTTCAAGATGGGAAGGAGAAAAATTTATTTTACAAATCATCCTAAATTTTTTTGATGGTTTTTGAAAAAAAAATGTTCCCTCTTCCTATTGGTCCACTTGTCATGACATAATTTGTAGTTGGGGATGAGAGGGGGCTTAAAACAAGCCGCTTAAACACCTTCCCGGGTCATGGGGTGACCAAGGGTCAAAAAGGGAGGGGGTGAATTTTTGTGTCTCAAATATCCCAAGTGTTTGGGATAGTTGGTGCAGAAAGGTTCACCTCTTCCCTATTGGTCCACATAGCATTTTTCGGTTGGATAGAGTGGGGCATAAATTTCTTTGCATGGGGCTTCAACTTGTACAAAGATATTAAAAATGATCATGTTGATGTACATGGGATTAAATGGGAGGGGTGTGAATTTTTGTTCACAAAATGTCCCAAATATTTGGGATGATTGATGCACAAAATTGTGCTACTCTCTGATTGGCTCAAATTCCAAAGCAAAAATTTGATTAACTCCTAAAATCATACCTTGGGAAACAACTTATCGAAGACATAACTTGAGTTCCTAGAGGAGTTTTTAAATTATTATTTATATGAATTTTCATGAAAATTTCCTTATTAACACAATGGTGATGGTCTCATACCTTGATTCTTCCTAAAACCCCTAAAAATAGAATTTTTCTCCAAGATTGAAGGTTGTGCATGCTAAAAATAGGTTGTGGAAAGAACCTATTAAGTGTTGTGAAAAAAATTGACATCACCATACTATAAGAACATAAATTATTTTTAATATGTTTCATTTGGATCCTAACTCCTTACAAAACTCCTAGAATCACTTCCCAAAGCTCAGGAGTTGTTTTTGCATAGTGCACTACTCAAGCCTACAAGACCCACTTTTGTTGAAAGCTGCTCCTGTTATCCCGTAAAATTGGCAAGGGAAATTTTACTGATAACCATAAAGGGATTTTGTTCCAATCCCTCATTAGGGATCCCTTGTGTTCGGAACGTTGTAAAATCCTTTTCCGGGAAATATAGTTTTCCGAACTTAGCCATTTTTGGTCTTTTTGGCCGGGCGCATATAATGACTATGCAACATCAAAAGTTGATGCGCCCCCTTTAAGCCTTTGGCGCATGCTTTCATGTGTCAACAGGCATTTTGGTGCGCCTCTCTATGTTGAGGCTTCCCTGCGTGTGCCAAAGCGCATGCGCCTTCCTGTCAACATATCTTTTGTTGCGCCACTTTTTGGTGCGCCAAAGGCGCACATAATCTTATGTCGACACCCCTCTCGGTGTGCCAAAGGCACGCATAACTCCGTGTTTGCATGGATTTTGGTGCGCCAAGGGCGCATGCTTTCATATGTCGACACTACTTTTCATGCGCCACTTAAAAGGTTGGTGGCACATTTATTGCCCCTCACCTATATATAGGCGCGTCTGCGCTGTCATTATCACCTGAACAATCACGTGATATTTTCTCTGAGCCTGTCAGCGCACCCGCCCCGTCATTTTCAAATCACTTGGTGGACCCGTTTGCGCTTTTTCATCGTTATATATCCTGGTAAGAGGTCCTCACTCCTTTTGTGTGTTTTGTGCTTTGGTTTTTATCTGCTGGCTGGTTGTTTGGGTTTAATATAAACTGTGAAATCATGTTTTTATCCCCTGCTGCTATCTTTTCTTTCCTTCACCATGTCCTTCCCCCCTCTTTCTAGATCTGCTGGGAAGGGGACTCTGTCCTGAAGTAATGACTCAAAAAATCTTGGTTTAAGCCTCTTCATCACCCAAATGACCCCTTAAAAGAAGCTTAAACCATATGCAAACACCTTGGTGAAGAAGTCATGGCTTGGAAGGAGACTGTATTTTTCTCTCCTTTGGCGCATCTGTCACCCCTGCAACATGATCAACAGTCGCGCCATTGGCGCACCCACCGTGCCTGTTACAAAAAGAGCAGTTGCGCCCTCATGGCGCACTTCCCTCGCTTGCTGCAAATGCTTACCATGCGCCCTCTTGGCGCATCAAACTTAAGTGCAACATCACAAATTCCTGTGCCCTTTGGCACACCCAGCATCCATGTATCATCCTTTTTCTATGCGCCAAGTGTAAAACCATAAAAGGCGCAGGTGCATCCTTCATCACAACAACATCGTGTTGTGCAGACTTTCCATGCACCGCGCCAAGTTCCCCTTCGGCACATGAACATATGATGTTACACGCATTTTCCTGCGCCCTTTGGCACACCCTGTACCCGTGTAACATGAAAATAATCATGCCCTTTATAAAATGAATACATGGCGCAGGCGCACTTGTGCTTACAGCAACAAAGAATGCACCCTGCAGAATCTATGCGCCATGTGCCCTTTGGCGCTGATTTAACCCTTGCAACACCCTTTTCCTGTGCCTTGTCTATTTAGCTCTGCAATCTGCAATATCCATGCGCCATGCGCCCCGAGACCTCAAAATTACTAACTCTTTCTTCTATCAGCAAGTTCATGGAATACCACACTCAATTCCACATCTCGTCTCCTAAGCAGCAGCAAAAGTAGGCTACCCGCTTTCGGCCGCGGGATGACGATGATGAATAGCTTCTCTTTCTTTTTCTTCTCTCTCTTCTTCGACTTTCTTTTGGTAAATATCTGGAGTATGTTGGTACAAATGATGACATCATCCATGTTTCACCATGGGATGATGTCATCCATCAAGTTGTCAAAAGTCAACATGACTTTGAGATATTTTGTATATCCTTGTAGATATTTTGTAAATATCTTTGTAAATAGGTGGTTGGCTCCTTTTTGCCTTCTTTTCTTTCCTTCTTCTATAAATACCCCAATGCTTGTTGTATTGGGCATGAGTGGATATCTTTCAGATGAAAAATAGAAGTGAGGAGAAAAGACTTTGAGCTTTTTGTAACCGAAAGAATTATTAATACAATATTTAGACTTTGTGCTGAATACATGTGTTATATGCATTAGATCTTTCTTATGTCAGATCTGTGTGTTTATTCTATTGGATCTACTTCTGTTTTATTGTCATTTATTCATCAGTATTGCTTTGTTCATTTATGCAAGTAGGTTTGGCTCTGTTTACTACCAATCCCAAAACATAAACCCTCTGACCTTTCTGCTTTGGAATTCATTTCTTTTCTTTCTCCAAATCTGATCTTTCTTCATCATCTCTTCCATTCCTTTCTTTCCGTGATCGGAAACACCCTCTTTGGGATGAGATCCCAAACCCCGAAGGTAGAATATTGTGATACTTGCATGATTCTTGCTTTGTAGAATAGCAATAAACCAGTTTCACTTTGCTGACTCAAAGAGGGGCTATGCCCTGCACACTGTTGGCTCGTCTATCCATAGATCTACCCAAGTGACAGATTTTTAGACCAACAGTTTTTGGCGACTCTACTGGGGAACGAACAGATCTATCAGATCTATGATAGTGGTAGGATAGAAAATCAGAAAAAATCAGAAAAATCACTATCTATTTGCAAACTTTAACTTTTTTGTCAAAAATCCAAAATTTTGCAAAGATGCTCCGAATTGAAAAATTTTCTTCTGAGATCCATAGATCTGGCCTAGCTGAAGATCTTTAGTTCGCTGAGTTTTTATAAAGACCTGTATTTTGCCGTAGATCTGAGTTTTGGCTATTTATCAAAAATTTCAAACTCTTTGAAAAAGTCAAATTTAGATCTGAAAATCAGCTTGCTAATCTTCACTGTCATTTTATCCTCACTGTTATTTGTCATTAACCGCAATCGGTTTTTAGAAGAGGATAGTTTTTAAATATTTAAAAAAGTACATGCTGCTGGTTTTTGTCAGAAAAGCTAGAAAATCAGCAAGTACAACCAAAAATAAATTTTAAATCTGCACCACAGCGTTCCAGATCTGGAAGGTATGCTGGAAGGTTAGTAATTTACGCGTGGCAGGCGAGCTCATGGAGAAGTCGATCCTACTTTCGATCGGCTTCAAAGGCACAATTTCAGTGTAGCACCGGCGCTTTTCATCACTAAGTTTAGCTGATCGGTCAACCAGAAGCACCTCACCCCCACGGAAGAGCCGGTTTTCACAAGGAGCCTCTACATCCCTTTGCAGTGCTTTATTGCTCAGTGGAACCGCACTCCCAGCCCGCGTTCTTTTTCCAGCTGTCCAGATGGCGGTGCCATGGGGAAATGCTATGGGTCCTCTCGCATTACCACATCCTGTTCACGCGCTCCCTCACGAAACCGAAAGAATTTTCCCAAATTCGATGGGAGTGGAAACCAAAGCACGGATTCGCACATATCTACATTCATCATGTCATGTAGTATCTTGGATGTAACTCACGAAGATGTGTCGGTTCACCTTTTTCTGGAAACTCTACAAGGACCTGCAGCTGAATGGTTTCAGCATTTGCCGGCCGGATCTATTACCAGTTGGGCCACCTTGCGGGATGCTTTTGAAGACAGGTACAAGCCTTCAGAAGATGCATTTGCATTATTATCACAGATCACTCACCTAAAGAAGGAGGCCAATGAGACCATGCGTGATTTTATCACCAGGTTCAATGCATTAATCAACCGTGTCCCTGTTGCCATGCTTCCAACACCGGAAAATCAGAAGTGTTTCTTCGTGAACGCTATGAGCTCGAAAGTTAGTTTCTTGCTCCTTCAAGAGCGAGTGGCTACCTTGATTCTCACCCAGGCCACTGCCATTCGAATAGAAGATAATTTGATAATATCTGGTGAATTGAAAAAGGAATCATCCAAGCCTAAATCTTTGGACCCTTCTCCCACTACTTCGTCTGATCCGGTATTTCAAAAGATGGCGAACGACTTACTTGCATTAAAGAAGCAGTTAGCCCAAGCTTCTCCCAGTTCCTCATACCGGGATATTCCACGGAGGAACTTTGTTTCCAACAATGTTCCTCAAAGGCCGCGCTTACCCGCAACTGCTCCGCGGTTGGCGCTTGAGGCTCCTCCGGTCAACGCTCTAGCCGAAATCGAAGAAGAGGAACAAGATTATGAAGAACCTTCGTCTCAGGGTGAAGATGATCAAGATGTCGGTGAGCCGACTGGTGACTCTACTATCAGGTATATGGAATTTGATGAGGAGGAATCTGATGAAGAAGAGGGTACCCAGGGCTATGCAAGCGGACAATCATATGTTGTTTTTACCCGTTCGCAAGGAAAAGAAGCAGAGGTCGCTGCCCATGTGCAGAAGGAGAAGGCCATGTCAAACGTGCCTCCAACCATTGCTAAAAGAGGTAATCCTCTCCCTACTCAACTCCCTGTTAAGTCTTTTACAGGGAAATATTTTCCCCCCATCTCTCCTCCAAATCAGCCCTCTCATATTCCTATCAAGACCAGTAATCCTACTCCACCATCACGAAGTGAGGGACTCATTCCTTCACCGGCCCAACCCTTGGCCGCATTTGACATCATAGACCATGCAAAAAAGACCAAGATCCAAATGTCTGAAGCCGAGTACCTCCAGTCAAATCCCGAACAGCTGGTAAGATTGACCAAGTATATTCAAAGCCAAGCTGTTATATCTAATCAGGTTTCCCCAAAAGGAATCCTTTCCACTCCTCCTGAATCCCACATAAATGTTGCTTCAACATCTGCATCAAGAAAGATAGAGCCTTTCTATCTCTCCCTCCTAATCAATGGTCATAAATTGAGTAACTGCATAATTGATTCGGGAGCTTCTGATAACGTCATGCCGGAAAAAGTCACCCATGCTTTGGGCCTCACCCTTACCAAGCCTTTTGGCAGATGTTATTCCTTGGAAACCAAGCAGGTTCCGTTGATTGGTCAAATCAAAGATGCGCAATTTGCATTTACAGTGGCGTTCCTAGAGAGAAAGAGAGTAAAGATGACCGTCCTAGTTGTTGACATTCCAGTAGCCTACGGAATTTTCTGGGAAGAAGTTTTTGCAGTGAAGTTGGTGGGGAAATTCATATGGACTGGTCTAAGGCTAGAATCCCCATCAAAGGTGTAATGCAGACTTTGGAGCCAGAATCACAAAAGAAATACTTGGTTACTAGCTCTGAGGACCCCAAAGCTCAAATTATTTTCGAATCATCAGGGATGGGGAACTATTTCTTGTCTACCGAGTCTGACAAAATGGTTGTTCTCACTCGAGAAGAAGATCTTAATAAGATCTGGACTTTGTAGTTTGATGGCAGCTGCGCAACCAATGGATGTGGCGCCGGAGTTGTGCTAATATCTCCTGAAGAGGAGATTATTCCTCTCCCTTTCAAGTTACAGTTTTTTAATACGAATAACACTGCTGAATATGAATCTTTGTTACTCGTCATGCAGGCAGCAAGAGAGAGAGGGATCAAAAATCTGAGAGTACAAGGTGATGCAGAGCTAGTCATGAATCAAGTTAGGAGGATATATCAAGTGAAGAATGAGAGGCTCAGGCACTACCGTAATGCAGTATGGGACAGCATTGAAGAGTTTGATGCTTTTTCAATTGAATCCATTCCAAGAGCTCAAAATGACATGGCTGATTCATTAGCCATTTCAGCGTCCCTCATGCTCCCTCACCCGGGTTTGAAAACAAACAAATACACCATTGAGGTGGTTTTCCGCCCAAGTGTGCCAGATAATTCTTAGCATTGGCAAGTGTTCAATGATGATAATCAACTCATTACCTTTCTAGAGAAGGTGGAAAATTTTAAAGAATTGCACTTTGAAGGATCTACTTCCACTTGTCGTGAATCAGTCACCAATCAAGACGATGAATCCGAAGGGAACGACAACGGCATATGTCAGCTCAAAGGAAATAAAATTCCAAAGGGCCTGGTTTCTCTGGAGTGGCTGTTCGACAGGCATGATCATTTTGTGAAAAAGAAGAGGCGAGATGATCCTGACTCATCCCCAGAAACCGAACCGGTCAATTTAGGTTCGGTAGAACACCCGCAGTTTGTGAACATTGGAAAATGTTGCACGCCAGAAGAGAAGCGGAAGTTTGTCAAACTGCTGAAGAAATACATGGATGTATTGGCATGGTCCTACACCGATCTAAAGTCTTTTAAGCCAAAGGACGTCCAACATGACATCCCGTTGAAAGAAGATGTTAAAGCCTTTCGCCAGAAGCAAAGGCATTATAATCCTAAGATCTCAGGTACTATCCAGGCTGAAATTCAGAAAATGCTGGATGTGAGAATCATTTTTCCTATCCATCACAGTACTTGGGTAGCAAATATTGTGCCAGTGCACAAGAAGAATGGTGAAATACGCATATGCGTAGATTTTCGAAACCTGAATCAGGCTTCCTTGAAAGACAACTACCCCCTTCCTATAATGGATCAAGTTCTACAAGCAGTCACTGGATCGGAAATGTTGTCCATGCTTGATGGTTTTTCAGGCTACAATCAGATTGAAGTTTCACCTGAAGATCAATTTAAAACAACATTCACTACTCCCTGGGGTACATTTTCCTATAGCAGGATGCCTTTTGGCCTAACTAATGTTGGCACCACTTTTCAGTGGGCCATGGATCTGGCATTTAAAGGTATGATGGGGAAATTCATTGTCGTTTATCTAGATGACTTGACTGTGTTCTCTAAACAACAAAGTAATCATTGTGATCACCTAGAGCAAGTATTGGCCAGATGTCGAGAACATGGGATTTCCCTGAACCTGAAAAAGTCCATTTTTGGAGTCACGGAAGGAAAGTTGCTAGGGCACGTTGTTAGCAAAGAAGGAACAAAGATAGATGCCAAAAGAGTCAAGGCTATTCAGAGCCTTACTCTGCCTACAAGTAAGACTGTGTTCATTCTTTCTTCAGAAAGGTGAACTTTCTCAGGCATTTTGTTCCCAACTTTGTTGAGAAGACTCGTCATATATTGGACATGATGAAGGGGTCACCAACTTTCTGGTGGAGCGAGGAAGGAAAAAGGTCGTTTGAAGAAATAAAAGCTTCCGTTGCTCACGCACCAGTCCTGGTATGTCCCGATTTCTCCAAGGACTTTATCATGTATAGTTATGCATCTGAGCATACTGTGTCTGCCATCTTGATGCAAAAGAATTTAGAGAATGTTGAATCTTTGATTACGTTCATGAGCTCTCCCCTTAAGCCTCATGAACTAAAAATGTCTCAATTGGAAAAGCATGCCTTCACCATTGTCAAAGCAGTAAAAAATTTCAGGTATTACATTTTAAACTCTCATACGGTGGTGCTGGTCCCTGACACGGCGGTCAAATCAATTCTAACTCAACAGGAGTTAGGAAGCTTGCGAGGAATTGGATTGCAAAGGTCCAGGAGTACGACCTAGATATAAAACCAACCAAGCTGGTAAGAGGCAAGGGCCTATGTCAGCTTATGGCTGAAAACAAAGATTCAGAAAACCCTGAGGAAAAGGATGATTGCACCGATGAAGCACAAGACCGGCTGGAAAAACCTGATTCACTGCCTCTGGTCCTATTTGTCGCGACCAGCGATGAGTGGTATTCCGATATTGCTTTCTTCCTCACCTACGGTGAATGCCCAGCTCACCTAACTGCAAAGGAGAAGCGCACTATAAAGCTCAGAGCAGCGAAATATGTCATCTGGGATGATGGTTTATACAAACGCGGGATAGATGGTGTCTTCTTGTGATGTGTCGACAAGCCACAGCAGGTGAAGTTGCTTGAAAGTTTTCATAATTCGGCCTGTGGAGGCCATTTTTCCTCTTCCGTGACAGCACACAAGATCATCCGAGCCAGGTACTATTGGCCGACACTTTTCCAAGATACAGCTACCTGGGTAGCAAAGTGTGAACCTTGCCAGCAGTTCGTCGGCAAGCCCAAGATGGCTGCTTTTCCCCTCAGGCCGGTCATTGTCAACGAACCATTCAGGCAGTGGGGAATTGATTTTATCGGTGCACTCAATCCCCAATCAAGTGCCGGACATAGTTATGTCCTTACAACAATGGATTACTTCACCAAGTGGGTGGAAGCCATACCTGTCAAACATGCCACTTCTGAGGTTGTTTGCAGTTTCATCAAAGAAAATATCATTGTCAGGTTTGGCGTTCCCAACAAGATTGTTGTTGATAATGCTTCTAACTTCTCCTCATGAGAAGTTATTAGTTTTTGCTATGAATACGGGATAACTTTGGCTCACGCCTCAGATTATTACCCTCAGGGAAATGGTCAGGCAGAATCCAGTAACAAGAACTTGGTGACCATCATACGAAAACTGGTGGATGAGAATCAACGAATGTGGCATAAGTCCTTATACGACGCGTTGTGGGCAGATCGTATTACTCCCAAGAGGTCCCTCGGTATGTCACCTTTTCAAGTGTTATACGGCACTGATGTCGAGCTTCCCATTTCTGCTGAAATCCCTGCTCTGCGCTTGGCATGAGCTATTGAAGATGAAACTTTCCAAAATTCTCTTGAAAAGAGGATCATGTATCTGACAGAACTCGAAGAAAAGAGAGTAAGAGTGGTCGACAGGATCACCGAACATCAGAGTCAAGTCAAGAGACTGTTTGATAAAAAAGCTAAGAAAAGAAATTTCCAGGTGGGAGACCTCGTCCTTCTATGGGACAAGCGAAGAGAGCCAAAAGGCATGCATGGAAAGTTTGACTCCCTGTGGAGAGGACCTTTCAAGATCAAGCAGCTCAACGGAGAGAATAGTTTCTATCTCTCATATCTGGATGGAACCGAACTCCCACTTCCCTACAACGGTAGCATCTGAAGATCTTCAAGAAGTAGAGCTTGCTCTCTTCTTTGTACAGTTTTCTTTAGCTGTGTGTTTGTTTTCGTCGTGTGTTTGCTTTCTGTTTGTTGTGTGTTTCCTTTGTTCTCCCTCCGGTCGCCCTTGTTTTTGACTCTGTTACCCAATGGATAGGCACATGAGATCTGGGATTCTCTACCCCCGAGTTTACTCAGGGATAGTCCCCAGAAAGAGCCAGTTGTTATCCCGTAAAATTGGCAAGGGCAATTTTACTGATAACCATAAAGGGATTTTGTTCCGATCCCTCATTAGGGATCCCTTGTGTTCGGAACGTTGCAAAATCCTTTTCCAGGAAATATAGTTTTCCGAACTTAGCCGTTTTTGGTCTTTTTGGCGGGCACATATAATGACTATGCAACATCAAAAGTTGATGCGCCCCCTTTAAGCCTTTGGTGCATGCTTTCATGTGTCACAGGAATTTTGGTGTGCCTCTCTATGTTGAGGCTTCCCTGCGTGCGCCAAAGCGCATGCGCCTTCCTGTCAACATATCTTTTGTTGCGCCACTTTTTGGTGCACCAAAGGCGCACATAATCTTATGTCGACACCCCTCTCGGTGCACCAAAGGCGCGCATAACTCCATGTTTGCATGGCTTTTGGTGCGCCAAGGGCGCATGCTTTCATATGTCGACACTGCTTTTCATGCGCCACTTAAAAGGTTGGTGGCGCATTTATTGCCCCCTCGCCTATATATAGGCGCGTCTGCGCTGTCATTATCACCTGAACAATCACGTGATATTTTCTCTGAGCCTGTCAGTGCACCTGCCCCATCATTTTCAAATCACTTGGTGGACCCGTTTGCACTTTTTCATCGTTATATATCCTGGTAAGAGGTCCTCACTCCTTTTGTGTGTTTTGTGCTTTGGTTTTTATCTGCTGGCTGGCTGTTTGGGTTTAATATAAACTGTGAAATCATGTTTTTATCCCCCTGCTGCTATCTTTTCTTTCCTTCACCATGTCCTTCCCCCCTCTTTCTAGATCTGCTGGGAAGGGGACTCTGTCCTGAAGTAATGACTCAAAAAATCTTGGTTTAAGCCTCTTCATCACCCAAATGACCCCTTAAAAGAAGCTTAAACCATATGCAAACACCTTAGTGAAGAAGTCATGGCTTGGAAGGAGACTGATTATTTTTTCTCTCCTTTGGCGCATCTGTCACCCCTGCAACATGATCAACAGTCGCGCCATTGGCACACCCACCGTGCCTGTTACAAAAAGAGCAGCTGCGCCCTCATGGCGCACTTCCCTCGCTTGCTGCAAACACTTACCATGCGCCCTCTTGGTGCATCAAACTTAAGTGCAACATCACAAATTCCTGCACCCTTTGGCACACCCAGCATCCATGTATCAGCCTTTTTCTATGCGCCAAGTGCAAAACCATAAAAGGCGCAGGCGCATCCTTCATCGCAACAACATCGTGTTGTGCAGACTTTCCATGCACCGCGCCAAGTTCCCCTTCGGCGCATGAACATATGATGTTACATGCATTTTTCCTATGCCCTTTGGCGCACCCTGTACCATGTAACATGAAAATAATCTGCGCCCTTTATAAAATGAATACATGGCGCAGGCACACTTGTGCTTACAGCAACAAAGAATGCACCCTACAGAATCTATGCGCCATGCACCTTTGCTGATTTAACCCTTGCAACACCCTTTTCCTGTGCACCTTGTCTATTTAGCTCTACAACCTGCAATATCAATGCGCCATGTGCCCCGAGACCTCAAAATTACTAACTCTTTCTTCTATCAGCAAGTTCATGGAATACCGCGCTCAATTCCACATCTCGTCTCCTAAGCAGCAGCAAAAGTAGGCTACCCCCTTTCGGCCGCAGGATGACGACGATGAATAGCTTCTCTTTCTTTTTCTTCTCTCTCTTCTTCGACTTTCTTTTGGTAAATATCTGGAGTATGTTGGCACAAATGATGACATCATCCGTGTTGCACCATGGGATGATGTCATCCATCAAGTTGTCAAAAGTCAACATGACTTTGAGATATTTTGTATATCCTTGTAGATATTTTGTAAATATCTTTGTAAATAGGTGGTTGGCTCCTTTTTGCCTTCTTTTCTTTCCTTCTTCTATAAATACCCCAATGCTTGTTGTATTGGGCATGAGTGGATATCTTTCAGATGAAAAATAGAAGTGAGGAGAAAAGACTTTGAGCTTTTTGTAACCGAAAGAATTATTAATACAATATTTAGACTTTGTGCTGAATACCTGTGTTATATGCATTAGATCTTTCTTATGTCAGATCTGTGTGTTTATTCTGTTGGATCTGCTTATGTTTTATTGTCATTTATTCATCAGTATTGCTTTGTTCGTTTATGCAAGTAGGTTTGGCTCTGTTTACTACCAATCCCAAAACATAAATCCTCCGACCTTTCTGCTTTGGAATTCATTTCTTTTCTTTCTTCGGATTTGATCTTTCTTCATCATCTCTTCCATTCCTTTCTTTTCGTAGTCAGAAACACCCTACTGGGATGAGATCCCAAACGCTCGAAGGAAGAATATTGTGAGACTTGCACAGATTCTTGCTGGTAGAATAGCAATAAACCAGTTTCACTTTGCTGACTCAAAGAGGGGCTATGCCACCACACCTGTTGGCTTGTCTATCCATAGATCTGCCTAAGCGACAGATTTTTGGACCAACAGCTCCAAAACTTATGAAGCTTTTATATTCTTCCAAAAACAATTGCAAAAAATTATTATCTCTATAATAGGCCTCCATGATTATTTTTATTCCTTTATTTTTCTCGTGGGGGTGTGTACATGCCTTAGGAAGACCAGGGAAAAGTCTTTCCTAAAGATTGTCAAAGAGCTTGCCTTGATGAATTGTCTTGGGAGTACACAGGGCACTTTATTTCTGTAAATCACCTATGAAAAGTATGACACAACATATTGTACTATTCAGAGAGGTGGTATAGGACTAACACATGGATTAGGGTGATATGAAGGAAAACTCAAAATGACCTTTGAAAAATTTTTTTGGGGTAGGATCTAGTTGGCATGGTTTCGGATGTGAATTTTCCCTTACAAAAACTCATACAAATAGGTAGTGAAAATTTCATCAAGATTATGGATCAAATATTTTTGTTAGGATTCTTAGGTATTGTGAGTAACATATGTAGGAATTGGGTATCAATGAATTTAAATGTTCCTTTAAGGATTATGTTAAATTGATAGTTTTTCTTCACACTTTGTTGTAAATATTGAACATTCTTGGTAATCTTGGTATGCCATGGTTACCAAATCAACCATCCTCCATCATTCTATCCTAACTAAATCACTTCACCATCCCATTTATACAAGCACATTAGACATGCATATTACACATGTGTTTTCCTGCAAAATCACATTATCATTGTTAAACGTGAAAGATTTTTCTTTGATTTATGAAGATTAGTTTTCTAATAATAACCACAACCCCTTGTTAGCATGTTATGTAGAGATGATGTCTAGGAACCATTTTCTATATGTATTTTGTGACTTGTGTTTTATGCATTAAGTGACTACAATACCTAAGTGAAAATTCTTATAAATGTGTATTGTATCCATGGTTGTACTTAGCTTAGATTGATCTACCCCACCTTGAAGGAAAATGAATTGAAAAATTCATTCCCTCATTCAATTCACCCATGTATGTAGTTATGGCCAAATCAATGCTACTCATACTAAAATTTCTCCTATCTATAATCTTATAAAGTCTGTATGGAAAAGGTTTGTATACCTTGATCAAGAACACATTTCAAGTTCTGTTGAATCTTGGCTATATGATGATGGATATGCTTCATACTATGAATCATATGAGTATAATAAATCATGAAAAATATGTTGTGGAAAGGAAAAGACCAAGGACATCTTTATACAAGACCTTACACAAAAATATTTATCAGGTATTGTTTTGGTTATCACACATTTGAAAACTAAAACATACTTTGCTTGATGTCTTGACTAGTGGTGAGGACAATGAATGTGAATATGAGACCATTTCCACACATAGCCTCTTTGATAACCTTTCTAAAACAACAATATTAATTTGAACCTCTCCATCAATAGCATTGATTTCGACCTTGTATATCCTACCCTAATAAGTTAGGACCAACTAAATCATGTCTCTATGGACCTCTTTCAAAATAACGAGGCCATTGGAGAGTTTTCTCGGACTCGGGATCCTATCCTATTTTTTTGTCACAAGAATGGATTCAATATTGATCTTGATGGAAATTCATACTTTGGTGAGGAACTGAAGTACCCAAGTCTGTAAAAAGTTAAAATTAAGTCAAAAAATGAAAAATCCAATCTCTCATAGTGAAGACCTCGGTGAGTCACTATTTGAGAAAAAAAATAGTAAAAATAAAAGAGATGTATCTCTAGTGAGAACCTTTATGAGGCACTTTAGAGAGAAAGGAGTCTCGTTTATCATCAACTAAATGTTTTCATTAACCTATAATATCCTTTTTCAAAAGATATATATTTAAAATTTTGGCTAAGGAAATAATAGAAATTATCATTGGCACATAGGAGAAACCAAAGTTTTACAACTTGGTGTAAGTCTGTTAGATCAAGAAATAACACACTTAAAAACACTCCTTATGGAATTTAAAGATATTTTTGCATGGATTTATAAATATATGCTAGGATTAGATCCATCAAGAAAAATATATCAAGAAAAATTAAGAAAAATGCATCCAAAAGTTACATTTCTTGTTAAAGAAGAAATTAAAAAAAAATCGAAGCCATCTTCATTCGACCTATAGACTATTCTACATGGATCTCAAACATTGTACCTATGGCTAATAAAAATCTAGGAATCAAAATCTATACAAATTTTTGTGACATCAATAAGGCATGTCCAAAAGATGACTTTCCTTTACCAAACATTGATATGATCATGGATTCAACAACAGGTCATGAAATTATTTCCTTAATGGATGAATTTTATGGCTATAATCATATTTATATTGTAGAGGAATATCAACATAAAATAATGTTCACTACACCAGGGCACATTCTACTATAAGGTCATGCCTTTTGGCCTAAAAACATAGGTGTTACCTATCGAGAGTGATGACAATCATCTTTCATGACATGTTACATGATATCATGGAGGACTATATAGAAGAAAAATTATGAAATTCTAAAATGAGAGTGGATCATATGACATTATTGTGGTGTATATTTGAAATATTACAAGAATATAAAGTAAGAATTAATCCCAATAAATGTGTGTTCAGTGTAACATCAAGAAAATTTGTAATATTTATTGTTTCATGGAGAGGCATAAATTTAAAACCAAAAAGGTCAAGGAAATCATGGAAATTCCACCTCCCCAAAATATCAGGAAACTCATGGGTATTCAAGGAAAGATTCAATCAATCAGAAGCTCTATTCCACATTTGGTAGATAAGTGTCACCATTTCAATCGGTTGTTGAAGAAATATGTACAATTTCGGTAGAACTAATAATGTCAAGATTATTTTTCTAAATTAAAATAATATCTATCAATTCCACCAATTATCATGCCATCCATGTTAGATAAACCAATTCTTCTCTACACACCTGCTACAAAACATTCAATAGGGGCATTGTTGGCACAACATAATGATTAAGGGAAAGAGAAAGTAGTATACTATCTTAGTATAATTCTTATTGATCATGAGATTAAGTATTCATAGGTTGAGCAAGTGTGCTTGGAAATAGCTTTCACTTTTCATAAACTATGGAACTATTTTCTCGATCACATAAAAAAACTCATTGCAAAAGTATATGCTCTCAAATATATAATATTCAAACCCATTTTCATAGGAAGAATGTCAAGATGGGTCATTCTATTTAGTGAGTTTGATATAAAGTTTGTTAGTAAAAAGGAAATCAAAGGAAAATATCTCATAGATCAACTCACTGCAATACCTCTACCTAGATTGGAACCTCTTCATTTCAAATTTCTAGATGAAGAAACTTTGTATGTTGACACACTTCCTTCATGGACCATATATTGTTATGGCTCTTGTAATGTCAATAGATCTCATCACATTAGATAGTAATGTTATTCCCAAATGTTTCCACTTGGCCTTCCCCTGCACAAATAATATTGTAGAATACGAAGCCCTCATAGTTGGATTGAAATTGGAAATCTCATGGAATCTCAAAGAGTTAGTAGTATTTGGTGATTCCCTTCTCATTATCAAACAAGTCATAAGTGAATACCAAGTCAAATATGAAAATCTCATTCCTTAAAAATGCATGGTGGATAGCCTTAGAGGGTAATTTAATTTGATAAAATTTGAACAAGTTCTTCACCTTCAAAATAGATCAAAAAATATTATGATGAATATCATATCTCTTCTTGATTTCAACTCCCATCAGTCACATATCAATTTTCTTGTAGAACATCTTTTGGTTACGACCCATGATTTTCTTGAGTCAACCATGGTATGTGAGATAGTTGGTCCTGACAATCCTTGGTATCATGAAATTTATACTTTCATTCGTGACCAAACTTATCTCAAAAGTATGAAATCTTATAAAAATGATCCTTAACACAAATTTCTTCATGCTAAACCATAATTATTGATACCCTTTATCAAATAGGCTATAATGAGACTCTCTTACGATGTTTAAAATAATATGAAGTGCCCCAAAAATTAGAAGAGGTACATGTTTGAATTTTTGGAGCACATACAAGTGGTATGGTGTTATTAAAGAAGATATTATGTGTCGATTATTACTAGCCTACTATAGATTTTGGTGTATGAAAATTTGTTAAGAAGTGCGTAGCTTTCCAATTTCATGTAAATCTCATTCATGCACCTTCTCAAGACTTATAACCAATCACTACACCTTGGAATTTCTCTCAATGGGGTTTTCATCCTATAAGAAAAATTAACCCCATCTCATCTGATGATCATAATTTCATTATTATTGCCACACAGTGTTGTACTAAGTCGGTATAGGAAATGCCTCTTTCCTATATTACTAGTATTAATATTTCCAAATTCATATTCAATTACCTTATTTTTCTCTTTGACATTCCATCCTCTCTTGTTATAGATAATGGTAAGTTATTCAAAAATAAAACCATTAAAGCCTTAGCCAAACACTTCAATATCCACCTTTAATAGTCTACCCCTTACTATCCTCAATGTAGTATCAAATTTGAAGCTTCTAATAAGACATTAAAATCCATTATGGAAAAAATTGTTGATAAACATTTGACATACCCATGTTTATCATTATCTCTTATCGCCCTATCGTACATCCTTTCAAGCCCCTATAGAATACAATCCATTCTTACTTGTATACGATTATGAAGATGTATTACCTATAGATATTGAGCTCCTACCACTCCATGTATCCCCTCAACATCTGATCAATGAATATGAATATTGACATGCTTACCTTTACGAACTTGATATCTTAGATGAAAAACAACTTAATGCTTTGAGCCATCTCAAAGTATATCGAGAATCAAAGTCTCCATCACATATACAACAAGAAGATAAAAGCATGTTTGTTTAAGATCGTGACCTTGTTCTAAAACAAAATCAAAATAATACATCCAAAGATTGTGACAATAAAGGAAATTTTGAACCAAATTGACTGGGTCCTTACCTTATCACTATAAAATTTAGATCTATTGCATACAACTTATCCAATCAAGATGGTGAGGTGCTTTAAAAACCCGTGAATATAATTCATTTGAATAGATTTTATTCCTAAGAGATACATACATACTTCTCATGCTAGGGAATTTTAACGCAATCACTTATATAGTTCCTCCATCATATCCATCTTATTGTTTCATCCCAAACCAGTTTCTATTTTTAATCCTTGTATTTAGGATGTATATCATATTTTATCCTATCCATTTTTCACTCGCATTAATCCCTTGGTCTTCATAATCCTTTACATGCTTGTGTATGCTTTGGTGGGTCCCAGATCACCTCATTACATCTCACTAGTTATTACCATTAAACCAAAAATAAAAAATAACATTAAAAACCCAAAAAATATAAAATGTTCAAAAATCACAAAAATAAAAAATAAAAAAATCAAAATCCAAAAACATTCAAATAATCACAAAGCCATCAAAATTTACAAAACCAAAAAAACCCAAAAATCAATACAAGTTAACAACATAAAACTTTTAATTCCCATCCTAGCGATTATTCCAACTATCTTATGATTATAAAATACCAATCATTACTTGGTGGCAAGTCATCCCAATCATCTACCTCACATGCATCCTTACTTGGGGAATTATCGGCTCTCATTTTCTTCCTTGCATGCATCCTTTCTTGAGGGAAATGATTCATTCAATCTCATATTAATATTCAATGTGGATCCAATAAAGAGTATCACTTGACCGTACTCTTTTAGTCCGATCCAATCCTTGCATTAATCCTTGTTTCGAGGAATCCAAATTTTCTTAATTATCACTATGGAACACATTAGGGGCATAGTTAATTATATTTATTTACATTTTTGTTGCATTGTTGCTATTATTTCTTGACCAATTACAAGTATTTTTTATCATCTTGGTTCATTTATAGCCATGGTGCATACTTTTACTATGTATATTGGGTTTTTTCCTTTTTATCTTTTATTTTTTATGGACTAATTAATGATATTTTGTTATCATCTTAGTTCATTTATAGCCTTAGTGCATACATCTATTGTGTATATTGGGTTTATTTTAATTTTTCTCCTTTTGTTCAATGTGTGTTTTTGTTTATGCACATAATGGGTTAAACATCATGATTCTTTAATAATCATGGTGAAATCTCTATTGTGCAAAAACAAAATAAGGTTTCTATAACTTTCACTATCTGAATGGAAGCTCATGCTATGAGAAAAATCCTTCCCATCATCCTTCTATTCCTTGAATCATCTACCTTTTCCTTCTTCTTATCAAGTAAGTGTATACCACTTTGTTGCATTATCCATTCACTTAAGGGGGAAATCCCTTAGCATAATCCATACTCACTAGGGAATCCAAATGCTTCAATGAGGTATATAAAGTAGGTACGCCATACTTCCCTATCATATTCTCATTGATCTACATGTGTGTACTATCTTTAAAATGATATTACTTTGTAGTAAAAATTTTAATAGGGGAAAATGTAGACACCCTAAAAATACACACCTATTTCTATTCATTCCTATTTATCCCTATCCTTTTTATATTATGACAAACCAATTTTAGAATGTATTCTAGATCGCTACCCTCTCACATTCCATTAGAATTCACCCACACCCCTTTAGAATTAATTTAATTAATTCTACCATGCTTTAACCGTACACTCACATCCCTTTGATAATTTAATTAGATATTTAAATAACCCTCCACTCATCACAACTTCACCATCTAACTCACTCAAGTTGAACTAGCTCACTATTGTGCATTATGTGTTAGTGTTGTCATTGATGTCAATTTCATTGATGGAAAAGGGTGTCGTGGTGTTGTATGAGTCTCCATGGTGTATAAATCAAGGTAAAGTATGAAGGTTGATTGGTAGTGTCAAGATTTGGTCAAGTTGACATGGTATCCGTTGTTGCAAATCAGCAAAGACCCCACGGATGTTGATCTGATTTCTAGTTTGATCATACTAAGCATCTAGTGTGATTGCCCAACATTGAATCCTTTCCCTAAGTGTGGGACTTGCAAAATGAGAAAGGAATCTCCAATTTAGAGGTTGGTTCCTCAATTCCTCTGGTTAGATTTATCACTTACAAGTTGCAGAGGTCTATATTCCTAATCCTACCCTAAATTCCAAAGGAGACAGAGATAGAGAAATGCGAGATAAACTAAAACTAATGCTAATAGGTGATACACCAAAGGAGTGGTAAGCATTTCTCACTTTTGCATTGACACAATTCATAAAATGTAACAAAACAACATGCACAAACCGATAATCGTAATTTAAGAATCGAAATTAGTCAAACAACACCAAAGCAGAGGATGGAAAATTAATCACGGGGCCTCTATTGTTATTTTAACATCAAAATCACTTGCATTACAACACACTGAGAGGCAAAAATGAGTTGCAGTTCTTAGAAAAGGTTTGATATTCCACCAAAATCACTTCCAAGGTGAGAAAGGGGACCTACAATACACAAAAAATGTTCAACCCTTTGAAAATGAGCCAAATCGCTTTTACAAAATGCAAGGGATGAGCCTGGGGCGAAAACATAGGAAAACATGGGAGAGTTTCAATCATTGACAAAAATGCATTCAAAATAGCATGGGCATCCTTATAGACCCATTCCCTGACATTTTTAACCATGCTAGGAGAGAATGCAAGCCATTCTTCATTAAAAACGGTGGTTGAAATGTCATTTATGCTCATCACCATGTGCCAGAGATAGTTTTTATATTTTCTCTCCAAACTCCATCAAAATGCAAAATTGACCCTAAAATCTTGTATATAATTTCATCATCTTTCCATTGATATAAAGAACATGAAAAGCGAGTTCTGGATTGAAAGTTATGGCTATTTGAAATTTTAGGGCAAAACAGAGGCCAAATCAAATCGGCGGGAATTTTTTTGAATTTTTACCCTTTTTTGCATTTGGGAAAATTTTCCAAAATTTCCCCATGCTCCACTATTTCAGGTGCCATGTGGCATGCTTTTATTCATCGTACGCCCATCCTACTCCATTTTCCTTGATTTTCACCTTTGGAAAAATTTCCCAAAATTCCCACAGGGCAGGCCGACAAGTTGGGACATGTGGCACGCGCTGATTGGGCGCAGCCTTTCTATCGAAATTGTCCACAGTCGCTTTGATATTTTTGACCTGGACAAGTGGCACAACCCCATTGGTTGTGGGCTTACCCCTTCTAAATTTTCCGTGGGGTTTTCTCTTTGAAATTTCCTTTGTTTCTTCTTTGGAAAATTTTCCAAATTCACCCCGCCCTCTTCCTATCCGAGACACGTGGCGGCATATAATTGGTCACGGGCTCTCCGCAAGCATTTTAACTTTTGTGCAAACACATGGGAAAAAATCCCAATTTCCTCCCTCACTCCGCAGCTCCAGCCTCCGGTGACACGTGGCCTGATGTGATTGGTTGTCGGGAAACGAGCCAAAAATCCTCCATTGAAATTTTGGCAAAACACTTTTCCAAAAATCCAACTTCGCTCCGCCTCCACCTTTCCACTCTTTAGGACATGTGGCATGTTTTTATTGGGCATGGGGCTATCCCTCTAAAATTTCCATGCACCAACACTTGACACGTGGCAACCGATTCATCGGCGGGCCTTTCAGGGAAAATTTCCTTTTGAAAATTTTGCCAAAAAACAGTAAAAAACCAAGTTCTCCTATGGCCCCGCCACTTCCTAGACACATGGCAGCATCTCATTGGTTGCGGGCCTTTCAAGGAACATTTCCCACAAGAACTCCACCGAGCCATAACTTTAAAAATACATGGAGTTAGGAGGAAAACTTTACCTTTCTGGAAAGATGAGAAAGAGCTCTATCCAATGGTGTCATTTCCGAGAGGTTTTGAGTCCCCTGAATGTAGAAAAATATTATGTCTAAGGAAAAAGGGAAGGAAAGATGAAAGGAAGTTAGCCACAAAATGAGCAGGGGGCATATTTTGGATAACATGATTTTGGTGACTCGGAGGGGTCATCTACCTGCTGGATGAAGTTACCATTGAGCTTGAAGCAATCCATTGAGAATGGAGTCACCGATTTTCTCGTACGATACCCCAAATGACTAGAACATTGCAAAGATGAACATGTAATATCAGCTGATGGAGCAAGGCCTACAAACACATTCCCAGGAACAGCAAGCTTGTGCCAAAGAACTTAGGGAAAGCAAAACTATCCTACATCAAAACAATGTGCACAAGCACTTGGAGGAATGAAAACCTAAGATAATATTTACAAGGTGGAGAATTTCCCTTTAGTAGCAATGCTTTAGATGGATCCCATTGACTGGAATATGTAGTTCTTCACCATCCAATGAAGACAATTGGAAGGCATTGCTATCCTTACACTTTGTGACCATGTATGGGCCACTCCAAATGGCATCAAATTTTGAATGCCTTCCCAATTTTGCTCTGTCTGCATCCCATTTTAACACTAGATCTCCAACTTGGAAGGATCTATTCTTCACCTTTCTATCAAAGGTCTTCTTTATCAAAGCTTGATCCTTCTCCATTGCTTGGGATGCCTGATTCCTGATTTCTTGGAGCTCCATCAATTCTGCATATCTGACTTCCATGGGTTCAAAATCCAACAACTCCAATCTGTTTCATGAGTTCCAATGTTGGCAACTCAAGTGACATGGGCAAAATTGCCTCTTTCCCATAAACAAGCTTGAATGGAGAGTTACCTTTAGATCTCTTAGAGTTATCCTATTAGCCCACAAGGCTGATTTCAATTTAGTATGCAAAGACCTCGATTTTCATCAAGAGTCCTCTTAATGATCCTCAACAAGTTCTTGTTTGTAGATTCACTCTGGCCATTACCACAGGGTAATAGTTTTATGAATTACTTAGGTAGATCCCGTTCTTGACAACCCATTCATCACCTTGGACCCGATGAATGCTAATGCATTATCTGATATTATTGTAGCAGGTACACCAAACCTATTTGCTATTCCCTCATAGAAGTCTAGGATGCTAGATTCATTTGCTTCCTTGAGTGCTACTGCTTCAGTCCACTTAGTGAAGTAATCTATGGCTGTTAAAATCCACTTGTTCCCTTGGCTTGAATTGGGATTAATGACTCCAATGAAGTCTAAACCCCATTGCATGAATGACTGGTCAACTGAAATTGGATGCAATGGAAGGGCAGCTACCCTCTCTTTACCTATGAATAATGCACAATTCTTGCACCTCTTGATCCATGCATAAAAATCATTGAAAATCTTGGGCCAATAATAGCCAGCCCTCATGATCTTTAGAGGTGTCACTCTTGGCACAAAATGACCACCAGCTAGTCCACCATGGAACTCTTCCAACACCCTATGAATCTGATTTGTACCAATGCATCTCAGCATTACTCCATTCACATCTCTTTTAAACAAAACACCATCAACAAGGGTATATGGGATAGCCTACAATCTGAAGTGTCTTCTTTGGGTCTTGTTCATTTCTGGAGGGCATAGGCCTATGCTTAGGAAGTGCATTATGTCTTGGGTCCAGCAAGGAATGGGGACACCATTATTTTCTTCTTGAGTGCTTTCTTACTCATGGCTATCTTGCAACGCCAAAACAATCTCTTTCTCATTGCATGCTTCCTCTTGTTTGCTTAAAATCATCTACTCACACAATCCTTTTCCTCTGACCAACTTGGTGACCTTGATCTCTATGTCATACTCCATGACACGAGTAATCCAACCTGCTCTCTTTTCATTCAAGTCTTTATTGAGGAGGAAGTCTTTAACCCCGCATGAGAAACCAACAATTGAACCTTGTTGTTTGAGACTAAATGCTTGAACTTCTTCAAGCTTCTGATTACTGCAAGAACATGCTTCTCAATGAAAGAATATCTCACCTCATAGTCCTCCAGGCTTTGGCTGAAGAAAGCAATTGGCTGCTCATCATTGTCTTTGTTCTGCTGTACCAAAATTGCAGAGATAGTATCATCACCTCCAAATGCATAGAGGATGAAATCCTTGGAGAAATCTGGGTTGATGAGAGTTGGGGCTTGAGAGATGGCTTCTTTGATTGCTTCAAAACTCTCCTTGCCTTCTACTATCCATTTGAAAGCCATGCTTTTCTTTAACATCTTGGTGATAGGCTTGACTAGGGCTGCAAAATTTGGGACAAACCTCCGAAAAAATTTATTCTCCCCAAGAAACTTTGAAGGGCCTTCTTGTGGCTTGGTAATGGTAGTGCTCTTATGGCTTCAACTCTTTCTGGATCAATTACTAATCCCTCTTTGGAGACAATGTGACCAAGGAGCTTTCCTTCATGAGCTAAGAAAATACATTTTTTAGGATTCAAGGAGACTCCAAATTTTCTGCACCTTTGGAACACTTGTCTCAAATGAGAGAGGTGGTCTACTACATTTTTTGAAAAACTAGTGATATCATCAAGATATATCAGCACTATGTTTTCAATCAAACCTTTGAACACCATGTCCATTGCTCTTTGGAAGGTAGCTACAGCGTTGGACAGCCCAAATGGCATTTTCCTGTATGCATAAGTTCCCCATTTGGTTGTAAAGGCTGTCTTGAACTGATCCTCTTCCTTCACCATAATCTGATTGTACCCTCAATAACCATCAAGTAGTGAAAACCTTTCGAGCCAGCAACAACTTATAAAATCTGCTCCATGGAAGGTAGTGGGTAATGATCCTTGAGAGATGCTCTATTCAAATCTCTCAAGTCAACACACAATCTGATTTCCCACTCTTCTTTACTCGATTGGAACCAAGTTGGCAACCCAACTAGAATTCTTGATAGGGAATATGATTCTTGATTCTATCAACTTATTCAATTCTTTTCTCATGAGGGGCTCCATGTGTGGATTGGTGGTCTTTGTTTTTACGTGATGGGCTTCAGATTGGATCCAATTCAATGGTATGTTGAGCTAACTCGGGATCGAAACCTTTCAAATATTCATAGCTCCAAGCAAACACATCGGGGAATTCTTGACAAAGTTGTATGAACTCATACCTTTCTTGCTCAGTTGTCATCTTACCAATTTGGAGTGATTTGCTTCCTTCTACCGAGATGGACATTGAATCTTCTCCCTTCACTTGGATGTTTTCTTTCTCCTTCCTAAACTGATCATTAGGATTGAAAATGGACTCCAAAGTAATAAGCCCCTTTGGTAGTTTGTTGGTTCTCAGCTGCACCACTTGGTCACCATACTTGTTGCTCTAACTTTTCCTTATTTTTGGTTGAGAAATGGATGATTTGCTGATCATTTTCAAACACGTGCCAACTTACATTGTTATCCTGCACTTTGAAGGCCTCACAATCACAAGGATGTTTGGCTGCACCTTGTCTTTTTGAATGCTTTCAACAACGTCAAAGCCTGCCCCAATTGCTGCAAGCCCTCACAACACTTGGTTCTCTTTTCTAGGAATGGATTTTATGCTAAAGCTCTCAAAATCTTCAATGAGGTCCCTGTTGTCAAAAATTCCCCCCAGGTAATTTTGATAACAGATTGATTCAGGGCCCAAAATCATGTTTCTGGGGTCCCCTCATCCTCTTTCCAACCCTCTTGTCCAAGAAGAAAAGAGCAAGTTCTAAGAAATGGAAGAAATGCTAAAAACAAGCTTGGGGCAGAAAAAAATCATGAAAATTGGCTAAGTCCCGGTCTAGGAAACCCTTAGAATAGTTCGGACATCCGGGTGTGAATCAGCCAAAAGACCACTAGGCAGATGTATGCGAGCAAAGGGACAACCAGGACAGAGGGACGTGAGAGACGCAGAAAGCCGGTTCAGCCGAAGGATAAGAAAATCGACTAACCGGCGAAGCTTACGGTTGGGACATTTGGGTCATGAGAATGTGAAGGACGAAACCGCCCTGGATCGGCCGAAAAGGAGAACTTTCGCACTAAGCAGTTTGAGAAATTTGGGCCATGAGAATGCGAAGGATGTGAACCGGCCGGTTCGGCCGAAACAGAGGACTTTCGTACAGGGACATCCGGGCCAAAAGTACGCGCGAGACGCGGATAGCCGAAGGAACCGAGAGCCAATCACATTACGCCACGCGTCATCGGCCGAAAGAGGGACAGAGAAGCCCGAATCGGGCGGATCAGAAGTTTTTGTCCCAGACGACTTTGGGGCAGTTGTGATAGAGGCGCGAGGGACGTGAAAATCCAGCAAGCCCGAGGACAAATCAGGTAACGCCACGTGTCACAAGGAAAAACGTCCAAAGTTCAAAGAGAGAGGTTTGAAGCGCTGGCCCGAGCCAATAGGAATTGGACATGTGTCCAATGGAACAAGGAAGCATGAGCTCGGGAGGAGTTAGAAAATTTGGCTAAGTTTCAGCCAAAAAGCTAAAAGTAAAAGAAGACCCCGCGCCCCTGTCCTCCAATCAATGCATGCCACGCATCCTCAGTGGCGGGAGTGCGGAAAAGTGGAAAATCACAAAAAAGGTCAAAGTTTTCAAAGAAAACCCGCGGGTGAGTAGAGGAGAGAGAATCATGCACCCAATCAGCTCTTGACATGTATCATCCAGGTGGCGAAGCGCGGGAAAAGTTTCAAAACACATTTTCACCTATTTTGTGCCCTAAATCTTCAGATCTCCATATCTTTTGATCCAGAGCTCAGATTTGCACGTTCTTTATATCAATGAAAAGCTGGTGAAATGCTCTATGCGATTCCGGGGTCAATCCTAAATTTTGGTTCAGTTTGGAGAGAGGAAATTGAGAAACAGCTCTGACGCGTGATAATGCCCAGAACTGGCGTTCAACAACCAGCTTTAATGCAGCAGACAGTCCGCCGTTTTGCCAGGGTCCGCCATTTCTGCCATAATGAGATGAGTTAAATGTATCT
This sequence comes from Taxus wallichiana var. yunnanensis, assembly GCA_018340775.1. Classification (NCBI taxonomy): domain Eukaryota; kingdom Viridiplantae; phylum Streptophyta; class Pinopsida; order Cupressales; family Taxaceae; genus Taxus; species Taxus wallichiana. Next base: position 161,104,252 of record CM031243.1, on the reverse strand, counting down.
AGAAGTGGTTGTGGTAGATTCAACTTTCCTCTCTCTTTCCTCTCTCATTCTTAGTATATATTGTAAGGAGGAGCTTCTTTAAAAAGGTCAGACATTTTCTGTTTTGCTCCTCCCTTCTCCCCTTTATCAGGCGAATTTGTGGAGTTCGAACCTCCCCATTTGGAACTGTAATGTGACTCTACCTCTTGGAATTTTGTAGTGTATTGTATCGACCCTTGGAGCAAGTAATGCATGTCTGTGGATGATTCTCAACCCTCTCTGTGTTCATTTGCTTCCTCCTGGTCTTTCATTACAAATTTTGTTATCTGTGCATGATCTTGCATCACATTTGAATGGTCTGTGTTTATTGGCAAGATAGATGTTCTTCATTCCTCGGTGCATCACCTCTATTAGCTTAGGTTTATTTTCACGCATCTTCTTACCCTGTCTCCTTGGCAAGTTAGATTAGGTTTTGAGTGAACCCTCTGCATTTTTGTGTGCATCTGAACAGAGGAATAGGAACCAGCCTTCTCTGGAGACTCCTTTCTCATTTTTGCAAGTCCCACGCTTGTAGAAAGGATTCAATGTTATGCAATCACACTGGATTCTAACATGATCATCCTAGAAGCCTGATCTACATCCAGGGGTGCTGTGATTTTGCATCAACAGTTTTGGCATGCCTGGTGGGACACTAGAGGTCTCATTTTTATTGCAGCAAAGTTGATGTGCATCTGCTGTAATTTTCTTGCTTGAAAAGAGCTATTATTTGCATATCTGGTGACTCCAAGGGGAAGAATCAACTGGCTTCAACAATCAGTCCTGAAAACTTATGAGAAGAATCACAAGGTCAAGAGTTGGAGAAGAAGAAGTGCTTGTTTGAATACCTGCAATTATCTCCAAGAAGAAGGAAAAGAGGAAGAAGGATTCAAAGGTCTCCATCTCCACCAAATAGAACTCTCTCAACTCCTCCACCTGGTAGGCCTTTCATTCAGTCAACAAGGGTTTTAAGACCAATCAGAATGGCTCAAAACAATCCCTACGTCAACTTCACAGGCAACAGCCCACTTGCCCTCAATGCGCAACATCCAGTCCCTATTGCAGCCTTGAAGAACATTCCCTACTTCACTGGAGAAAATCAGACTACTCCAGGTGATCATGTTAAAGATATTGCTAACCTTTGTGTGATCCATGAAATCAATGAAATGCAAGTGGCTGTCAAGTTGCTGGCATCTTCATTCAAGGGTAAAGCATTGCAATGGTTTAGAAGCCTTGGAGCTGGTTCTATCACAAATTAGAATCAGCTGTGTATAGCACTTCATGAGAAATTTGGAGAAAAGGGAGACAAATTGTCTCTTTTGGAGCAGCTGACAACCATCAAGAGAGCTCCCAATGAGCAGCTGACCGATTTCAACTTCAGATTTCAAAAGACTTGGGAGAGAATTCCAATGACAATCAGGCCAACAGCAGAAGGTGCTTTTCTCTACTATCTCAAAGCTCTAAATTCTGATATTTCTATGTTGATTCAGTCCATGGGAGGCATAACTATCCCTATGGCTTATAGCATTGCCATTAGGGCTGAAAATTGTCTGATCCAAGCTAGAAAACTTGCCCCTAGACCTCCCATGCCATTGTTTCCAAGTTTAGAGAGTCCAAACACTAGTCAAGCACCTAATTTGGCTCCTTCTCCCACTCCTAGAAATCAGAGTTCAAATGAAGCTTCCACTTCATCTCCAAGTGCCCCAAATGAGCTTCAAGAAGTCATGAAGCAATTGCAAAACCTAGGCAATGAGCTGGTTACTCTCAAGAGGCAGCAGGCCCAAGGTTTTAGACCTTCTTATCAACCTCAAGCTCAGCCTATTAGGCAGCCATACCAACCACAAAGGCCACCTAATCCTGCTGCAAATATGAATCAAACAAGGCCTCCTGCCAATAGACCATTTCAGCCCTATAATCCAAATGCCATATCTGCCTCTAAGGCATTGGTACCAACACAAAACAACATTGCCCAGGAGTATGATTGGTGTTTTCCATGTAATGAGCCTCATAACCAATCCATGTGCTTCAATGGTGCTTTGAATCAAGCACTAATGGTGACAACTACTGGTGTGGAGGGTGAGAGCAGTCAAGAAAGCAGCCAACAACAAGAAACATTCCAACAGCAATCAGCCCCAAATGACACCGCATTGGTGAATTGGCAAGCAGAGGATTTTTGTGGCATGAATCAAATACCCTCTCAAAGTGTTGCAGCCAACACAAGGTCAAAGAGGAGAAATTTGGGTGAAGAACAGCCATTAGCCCCAAGTAATTCACAACCCTCTACCACTCCACAAGCCGCTGGGAAACAAAATGTAGTTCCAAACATGCAAGGGGCACCTAAAACAGCCCCTAGGCCAACCCAAATGCCAGTTGCTGCTGCCCATGTGCAAGGAATGAATGTGCAGGCCAAGGGACAGCAGAGGGATACTTCATCTCCATTCAGTATCATTGATCAGATGAAGAAGACAAACGTCAATATATCAATGTGGGAATCCCTATCTATCCCAGGCCAAAGAGATCTGCTGCAAGCTGCCATGAAGGACTGGACAACTTCGAATCAGCAAATGCAAGACAAAGTGCTTACGAATGCTACCCAGCCTGAGGGAAATCATGGAGGACAGCAAGGTAAAATGTTGAAACCCCCTCCCTTCTATGTTTCATTGATCATTGGAAATCAGCTAGTGCACAATTGCATGATAGACTCCAGGGCAAGTAGCTCAGTAATGCCTAAACAAATAGCTGATCAGCTAGGGCTCCAGTATGAAACAATATCCAAAGGGGTAGTGCAGCTAGATGGGACAACGGTAGCAATAGTTGGAGTAGTTAAAAACTTGAGCCTTACCTTGCATGCGTGTCCAAATGTTGTTGTTTTACAAGATGTATCGGTCATAGACCTTCCACCACTCTTTGCCCTATGTTTGTCAAGGGACTTCACAGCCAAGATTGGGGGATATTTGTCTGCTGATTGGTCACACATGCTGTTCAGAATGAGGTATGGAACTAAGGCTACAATTAGGTCAGAACCTATTGCAAACTTCCATATTGAGCCTTACACTCCAAGTCAGATTAATGCCAATTGCTCAGCATTTGATCAAGAAGACCACCCAAGCACCGATGAGGCTGACACCAAGGTTGGAAGCATCCCGGATCTAACTCTGGATGAATGGGAAAACAAGGTACATGCATTTGATCCTTATCAAGAAGTGGAAGAATCTGAGCTGGGAGTCTATTGCATACACGAAGAAAATCAGCCCATTCCTAGCATCACCAAGCCAAACCACAAAGATAACAATGAGGTATGGCAGCTGTTTTTTGATGGATCAAGGAGTAGGCAAGGTGCAGGAGGTGGAGCCATGCTTGTTTCACCTCAAGGAATAAAGTACTATTCAGCTTTTAGATTCCAGTTTGCATGCTCCAATAACACTGCTGAATATGAAGCCTTGGTGCAAGGGATGCATTGGGCAATCAAGAAGAAAATAAAGAACTTGCAAGTCTTTGGTGACAGTGAATTAATTGTAAATCAGGTCAAGGGACAGCATGCTGCCAAGAATGATCTACTCAAGTGCTACAAGAATAGGGTGTGGGACCTCATGGAAGATTTTGAAGGTTTTGGCATCAAATCCATTCCTAGGAAAGAGAATCAAGCTGCTGACAGGCTCGCAGCAGTTGGGGCAGCCTTTGACATTGTGGAAAGTATTCAACAAGACAAGGTACTACCAAACATCCATGTGATTGTGAGGCCTTCAGTGCCAGATAACAATGTCAGTTGGCAAGTATTTGAGAATGACCAGAAAATCATCCATTTCTTGCAAGAAGAAGCCGAGTTCTCAGCCAAGAATCAAGAAAAATTGGAACAACAGTATGGCGACCAAGTGGTACAGCTGAGAACTAACAAGCTGCCCAAGGGACTTATCACTTTAGAGTCCATTTTTAACCCCAATGATCAGTTTAGAAAGGAGAAAGCAAACATTCAGGTCAAGAGAGAGGATTCAGTATCCATCTTGGTAGAAGAGAGCAAACCATTGCAAATTGGAAAGATGACAACTGAACAAGAAAGGTATGAGTTCATACAGCTATGTAAAGAGTTCCCTGATGTGTTTGCTTGGAGCTATGAAGACTTGAAAGGTTTCAATCCCAACTTAGCTCAGCATACCATTGAATTGGATCCAAATACTAAGCCTGTCAGGTAGAAACAAAGACCAGTCAACCCACACATGGAGCCTCTCATGAGAAAAGAGTTGGACAAGCTGATTGAGTCAAGGATCATATTCCCAATCAAGCATTCTAGTTGGGTTGCCAACTTAGTTCTAGTCAGAAAGAAGAGTGGGGAGATCAGATTGTGTGTTGACTTCAGAGACTTGAATAGAGCCTCTCTCAAGGACCATTACCCACTCCCTTCCATGGAGCAAATATTGCAAGTTGTGGCTGGCTCCGAGAGGTTTTCACTACTTGATGGCTACTCAGGCTACAATCAGATCATGGTGAAGGAGGAAGACCAGTTCAAGATGGCTTTCACCACCAAATGGGGCACATATGCCTACAAGAAGATGCCATTTGGACTGTCAAATGCCGAGCAACTTTCCAAAGGGCAATGGATATGGCATTCAAGGGGTTGATCAATAAAATAGTTCTGATATATCTTGATGACATCACTGTATTCTCCAAAAATGCAGTGGATCACCTCTTCCATCTGAAGCAGGTATTTCAGAGGTGTAGAAGATTTGGGGTATCATTGAATCCCAAAAAATGCATATTCATGGCTCATGAGGGGAAACTTCTAGGCCATATTGTTTCAAAAGAGGGATTGACGATTGACCTAGAAAGAGTTGAAGCAATTCGAGCATTGCCATTGCCAAGTCACAAGAAGGCTCTTCAAAGCTTCTTGGGAAGGATCAATTTTGTCTGCAGGTTTGTTCCAAACTTTGCAGCTCTCGTAAAGCCAATAACACTGATGTTAAAAAAGAGCATGGCATTTAAGTGGACATCTGAAGGCAAAGAAAGTTTTGAGGCAATCAAAGAGGCTATATCTCAAGCCCCCACTCTCGTCAATCCAGACTTCTCCAAGGGTTTCATGCTATACGCCTTTGGTGGTGGAGATACAATTTCTGCAATCCTGGCACAACAAAACAAGGAAGGATTAGAACAACCAGTTGCTTTCTTCAGTCAAGGCTTGGAGGAATACGAAACTAGGTACTCTTTCATTGAAAAGCACGTCCTTGCTGTCATCAGGAGCTTGAAGAAGTTCAGACATTTGGTCTCAAACAATAAGGTTCAGCTACTGGTGTCTCATGCTGGTGTCAAGGACTTTCTCCTAAACAAGGATTTAAACGAGAAAAGGGCAGGTTGGATCACTCGGGTGATGGAATATGATATTGAAATCAGAGTAACCAAACTGGTTCGTGGCAAAGGTTTGTGTGAGAAGCTCGCTTCCAAACAACCAGATGGCTCAGAAGGTGAAGAAGACGTTGTCCTGCTACTACAGGATGGTCAAGAACAGGAAAATGATGATGTGCCCACTCCCTGTTGGACTCAGAATATGATACATTTCCTACAGACGGGCCTGTGCCCTCCAGAAATGAGCAAGGTGAAGAGGAGATACTTTAGATTACAAGCTATCCCGTATGTACTCATTAATGGTATCTTGTTCAAGAAAGACATCCATGGTGTTCTATTAAGATGCATTGGAACAGGTCAAGTTGAGAGGATCTTATACGAGTTCCATGACGGGGAGGCAGGAGGCCACTTTGCCCCACGAGTAACAGCTCTCAAAATCATGAAAGCTGGTTACTATTGGCCTACTGTATTCAATGATTGCTACTCATGGGTTAAGAAATGCAAGAAATGTGCATTCTTCACAGGAAAAGGAAGGTTAACAGCTCTGCCCCTTCGTCCGATTTCAGTGGATCATCCATTCATGCAATGGGGACTGGACTTCATTGGAGTCATCAATCCCAATTCGAGTCAAGGTCACAAGTGGATACTCACAGCAACGGACTATTTCACCAAGTGGACCGAAGCAGTGGCACTCAAAGAGGCAAGTGAGTCTAACATACTAGACTTTTATGAAGAAATAGTAACCAGGTTCGGTGTGCCGCCACTATCATATCAGATAATGCATTAGCATTCATAGGTTCAAAGATTACAGAATGGGCTGTCAAGAATGGAATCTATTTGAGCACCTCTTCAAATTATTACCCACAGGGTAATGGACAGGCAGAGTCCATGAACAAAAAGTTGCTAAGGATCATCAGAAGGACTCTGGATGAAAACCAAAGGACATGGCATACCAAGCTAAAATCAGCATTATGGGCTGATAGGATAACTCCCAAGAGATCTACAGGTAACTCTCCATTCAGGCTTGTCTATGGAAGAGAGGCAATCTTGCCCATATCACTTGAGTTGCCAGCATTGGAGCTCATGAAGCAGTTGGAGTTGTCTGAGTTCAAACCAATGGAGACCAGGTACGCAGAGTTGATGGAATTGGAAGAAATAAGAGAACATGCAGCCCTGATGATTGAAAAGGATCAGGCCTTAGTAAAAAGATGGTTTGACAAGAAGGCAGGAGTGAGGACCTTCCAGGAAGGGGACCTAGTTCTGAAGTGGGATGCAGATCGGGTGAAACCTGGAAGGCATTCCAAGTTTGACGCCATTTGGAGCGGCCCCTACATGGTCACGAGATGTAAGAGTGGTAATGCCTTCCAATTGTCTGCATTGGATGGAGAAGAACTCCCGATTCCAGTTAACGGAATTTATCTTAAACATTGCTACTAAAAGGAAAAGGTTTACCCTTGTAAATATTAGCCTAGATTTCAATCCCTCTAAGTGCGTGTGCACATTGTCTTGTTGTAGTTAGGTTTCTTTTTCCCTAAGTGCTTTGGCACAGGTTTTGTCACTCTCAGGTTGAATTTCTACAGTTCAGAGTGCTCTCAAAGATGAGTTGCGGTATCAGGGTCGGGATCAGAGATCAAATTGGCTTCAGGATTATTACTCCATGCCCAATGGATTGTTAAAAGGCCACTGATCTTCTACCTAGTAGGCAGGTGGCCCCGCTGAGTCGCCAAACTGTTGTCAAAAATTCCCCCCGTAATTTTGATAACAGATTGATTCAGGGCCCAAAATCATGTTTCTGGGGTCCCCTCAGCCTCTTTCCAACCCTCTTGTCCAAGAAGAAAAGAGCAAGTTCTAAGAAATGGAAGAAATGCTAAAAACAAGCTTGGGGCAGAAAAAATCATGAAAATTGGCTAAGTCCTGGTCCAGGCGGCCCTTGGAACAGTTGGGACATCTGGGCGCGAATCGGCCGAAAGACCGCCAGGCAGTCTGCAGAGCAAAGGGACAGCCGGGACAGAGGGACGCGAGAGACGCGGAAAGCCGGTTCAGCCGAAGGAGAAGAAAATCGACTAACTGCTGAGCGGCACAGTTGGGACATTTGGGCCGTGAGAATGCGAAGGACGCGAACCGCCCGGATCAGCCGAAAAGGAGAACTTTCGCACTAAGTAGTTCGGGACATTTGGGCCGTGAGAACACGAAGGACGCGAACCGCCGGTTCAAGTTGAAAAAAAAACTTTCGTATAGGGACATCTAGGCCAAAAGTACGCGCGAGATGCAGATAGCCGAAGGAACCGAGAGCCAATCACATTATGCCACGCATCATCGGCTGAAAGAGACGAGAGAAAGCCTAAATCAGGTGGATCAAATTTTTGTCCCAGGCAAAGACCTTTGGGACAGTCGGGACAAAGGAACGCGAGGGACGTGAAAATCCGGCAGGCCCGAGGACGAATCAGGTAATGCCACGTGTCACAAGGAAAAACAGTCCAAAGTTCAAAGAGAGAGGTTTGAAGCGCTGGCCCGAGCCAATAGGAATTGGACACGTGTCCAATGGAACAAGGAAGTGCGAGCTCGGGAGGAGTTAGAAAATTTGGCCAAGTTTCAGCCAAAAAGCTAAAAGTAAAAGAAGACCCCGCGCCCCTGTCCTCCAATCAATGCATGCCACGCGTCCTCAGTGGCGGGAGCGCGGGAAAAGTGGAAAATCACAAAAAAGGTCAAAGTTTTCAAAGAAAACCCACGGGTGAGCAGAGGAGAGAGAATCACGCACCCAATCAGCTCTTGACACGTATCATCCAGGTGGCGAAGCGCGGGAAAAGTTTCAAAACACATTTTCACCTGTTTTGTGCCCTAAATCTTCAGATCTCCATATCTTTTGATCCAGAGCTCGGATTTGCATGTTCTTTATATCAATGAAAAGCTAGTGAAATGCTCTATGCAATTCCAGGGTCAATCCTGAATTTTGGTTCATTTTGGAGAGAGGAAATTGAGAAACAGCTCTGACGTATGATAATGCCTAGAACTGGCATTCAACAACCAGCTTTAATGCAGCAGACAGTCCGCCGTTTTGCCAGGGTCCACCGTTTCTGCCATAATGAGATGAGTTAAATGTATCCAGAAGTGGTTGTGGTAGATTCGACTTTCCTCTCTCTTTCCTCTCTCATTCTTAGTATATATTGTAAGGAGGAGCTTCTTTAAAAAGGTCGGACATTTTCTGTTTTGCTCCTCCCTTCTCCCCTTTATCAGGTGAATTTGTGGAGTTTAAACCTCCCCATTTGGAACTGTAATGCGACTCTACCTCTTGGCATTTTGTAGTGTATTATATCGACCCTTGGAGCAAGTAATGCATGTCTGTGGATGATTCTCAACCCTCTCTGTGTTCATTTGCTTCCTCCTGGTCTTTCATTACAAATTTTGTTATCTGTGCATGATCTTGCATCACATTTGAATGGTCTGTGTTTATTGGCAAGATAGATGTTCTTCATTCCTCGGTGCATCACCTCTGTTAGCTTAGGTTTATTTTCACGCATCTTCTTACCCTGTCTCCTTGGCAAGTTAGATTAGGTTTTGAGTGAACCCTCTGCATTTTCGTGTGCATCTGAATAGAGGAATAGGAACCAGCCTTCTCTGGAGACTCCTTTCTCATTTTTGCAAGTCCCACACTTGTAGAAAGGATTCAATGTTATGCAATCACACTGGATTCTAACATGATCATCCTAGAAGCCTGATCTGCATCCAGGGGTGCTGTGATTTTGCATCAATAGTCCCATACCCTGTTCTTGTAGCATTTGAGTAGATCATTCTTGGCATCATACTGCCCCTTAACTTGGTTGACAATCAACTTACTATCACCAAAGACTTGCAAGTTCTTTATTCCTCTCTTGATTGACCAATGTAGTCCTTACGCCAAAGCTTCATATTCAACAGTGTTATTAGAGCATGCAAACTTAAATCTAAAAGCTAAATAATACTTAACTCCTTGAGGTGAAACCAACATGGCTCCCCCTACACCTTTTGTACTCCTTGACCCATCAAAAAAAAACTGCCATACCTCATTTTCATCCTTGTGGTCTGGCTTGGTGATGCTAGGAATAGGCTGATTTTCTTCATGCATGCAATAGAATCCTAGCTTAGATTATTCTATTTCTTGATAAGGATCAAAAGCATGCACCTTGTTTGCCCATTCATCAAGGGTTAGATCCGGGATACTTCCAACCTTGGTGTCAGCTTCATCAGTGCTTGGGTGATCTTCTTGATCAAACGCTGAACAATTGGCATTGATTTGGCTTGGAGTGTAAGGCTCAATGTGAAAGTTTGCAATAGGTTCAGATCTGATTGTGGCCTTAGTTCCATATCTGGTTCTGAACAACATGTGTGACCAATCAGCAGATAAGTAACCTCCAATCTTAGCTGTGAAATCCCTTGACAAACATAGGGCAAAGAGTGGTGGAAGGTCTATTACTGAGACATCTTGCAAAACAACCACGTTGGGACATGCATGCAAGGTAAGACTCAAGTTTTTAATCACTCCAACTGTTGTTACTGTTGTCCCATCCAATTGTACCACCCCTTTAGATATGGTTTCATACTAAATTACCAACTGATCAGCTATTTGCTTGGGCATTCGAACTACTTTCCTGGAATCAAACATGTAATTGTGTACTAGTTGGTTCCCAATGATCAATGAAACATAGAATGGAGGGGGCTTCAACATCTTACCTTGCTATCCTCCATGATTCCCCTCAGGCTGGGTAGCATTTGTGAGCACCTTCTCTTGCATTTGGACTGCTGATTTGAAGTTGACCAGTCCTTCATGGCAGCTTGTAGCAAATCTCTTTGACTTGGGATAGATAGTGATTCCCACATTGATATGTTTACATTTGTCTTCTTCATCTGATCGATGATATTGAATGGAGATGAAGTATCCCTTTGCTGTCCCTTGGCCTGCACATTCATTCCTTGTGCATGGGCAGCAGCAACTGGCATTTGGGCTGGCCTAGGAACTGTTTTAGGCAATCCTTGTGTGCTTGGGATTGCATTTTGCTTGCCAATAGTTTGTGGAGTGATAAGAGGTTGTGAATTACAAGTGTGGTATCATTCGGAGCTAATTGTTTGCTTTGGAATGTTTCTTGTTGTTGGTTACTTCCTTGACTACCTTCAACCTTCACACCGATTCTTGTGTCACCATTAATGCTTGATTCAAAGAACCATTGAAGCAAATGGACTAGTTAGGAGGTTCATTGCATGGGAAACACCAATCATACTCGTGAGCTATATTGTTTTGTATTGGCACTAATGCTTTAGATGCAGATGTAGCATTGGGATTATAGGGCTGAAATGGTCTGTTTGCAGGAGGCCTTGCTTGATTTAGATTTGCAGCTGGATTGGGTGGTCTATGAGGTTGATATGGCTGCCTGTTAGGCTGAGCTTGGGGCTGGAAAGAAGGTCTAAAACTTTGGGCTTGCTACCTCTTGAGTGTAACCAGCTCATTGCCTAGATTTTGCAGCTGCTTCATGACTTCTTGAAGTTCATTTGGGGCACTAGAAGATGAAGTAGAAGCTTCATTCAAATTCTGATTTCTAGGAGTGGGAATAGGAGCTAAATTAGGCATTTGATTAGTATTTGGGCTCTCTAAACTTGGAAACAATGGCATTGGAGGTCTAGGAGCCAGCTTGCCAGCTTGGATCAAACAATTTTCAGCTCTAATGGCAATGCTATAAGCAATGGGAATAGTTGTGCCTCCCATGGATTGAATTAACATAGAAATATCAGAATTTAAAGCTTTAAGGTAATAAAGGAAAGCACCTTCATTGTTGGCCTGACTGCCACTGGAATTCTCTCCCAAGTCCTTTGAAATCTGAAATTAAAATCAGTCAGCTACTCATTGGGAGCTCTCTTGATGGTTGTCAGCTGCTCCAAAAGGGACAAGTTGTCTCCCTTTTCCCCAAACTACTCATGGAGGGCTATACATAGCTGATTCCAATTTTGAATAGAACCTGAGGCAAGGCTCCTGAACCATTGCAAAGCTTTCCCTTTGAATGAAGATGCCAAAGAATTTGACAATAACTTGCATCTCATTGATCTCATGGATTGCACAAATGTTAGCAATATCCTTGACATGATCACCAGGTGAGGTCTGATTTTCTCCAAAGAAAGTATGTAATGTTCTTCAATGCTGCAATCGGAATTGAATTTTTGCATTGAGAGCAAGTGGGCTGCTACCAGTGAAATTGACATAGGGGTTGTTTTGTGCCATTTTGATTGGCCTTAGAACCCTTGTTGATTGAATGAAAGGCCTACCAGGTGGAGGAGTTAAGAGAGTTCTGTTTGGTGGAGATGTAGACCTTTGGATTCTCCTCCCACTTTGCCTTCTTCTTGGAGATAATTACAGATATTCAAACAACACCTCTTCCTCTCCAACTCTTGACCTTGTAGTGATTCTTCTCATGAGTTTTCAGGTCTACACTGCTAAAACCAGCTGATTCTTCTTCCTTGGAGTCGCCAGATGTGTAATTTATAGCTCTTTTAAAGTAAGAAACTTACAACAAATGCACATCAATTTTGTTGCAATGAAGATGAAGACTTCTATGTCCCACCGGGCATGCCAAAACTGTTGTTGCAAATCAGCAGCACCCTTGGATGTTGATCAGATTTCTAGTTTGATCATACTAAGCATCCAGTGTGATTGCACAACATTGAATCCTTTCCCCAAGTGTGGGACTTGCAAAATGAGAAAGGAATCTCCAGTTTAGAGGCTGGTTCCTCAATTCCTCTGGTCAGATTTATCACTTACAAGTTGCAGAGGTCTATATTCCTAATCCTACCCTAAATTCCAAAGGAGACAGAGATAGAGAATGCAAATAAACTAAAACTAATGCTAATAGGTGATACACCAAAGGAGTGGTAAGCATTTCTCACTTCTATAGATTGACACAATTCATAAAATGCAACAAAACAACATGCACAAACTGATAACTGTAATGAAGAATCAGAAATTAGTCAAACAACACCAGCAGAGGATGGAAAATTAATCACAGGGCCTGTATTGTTATTTTAACATCAAAATCACTTGCATTACAACACCTGAGAGGAAAAAATGAGTTGTAGTTCTTAGAAAAGGTCTGATATTCCACCAAAATCACTTCCAAGGTGAGAAAGGGGACCTACAATACACAAAAAATGTTCAACCCTTTGAAAATGAGCCAAATCTGGCTTTTACAGTGCAAGGGACGAGCCCAGGAGAGAGAAACATGGGAAAACATGGGAGAGGTTCAATCATTGACCAAAATGCATTCAAAACAGCATGGGCATCCTTACAGACCCATTCCCTAACATTTTTAACCATGCTGGGAGAGAATGCGAGCCATTCTTCATTAAAAATGGTGGTTGAAATGTCATTTCTACTCATCACTACGTGCTAGAGATGTGTTTTCAATTTTCTCTCTCCAAACTCCATAAAAATGAAAAATTGACCTTAGAATCTTGTAGATAATTTCACCGGATTTCCATTTATATAAAGAACACGAAAAAAGCTGAGCTCTGGATTGAAAGTTATGGCCATTTAAAATTTTAGGGCAAAACAGGGCCAAATCGGGTCGGCGGAATTTTTTTGAATTTTTACCCTTTTTTGCATTTGGGAAAATTTTCCAAAATTTCCCCACACTCACTAGTTCAGGTGCCACATGGCATGCTTTTATTGGTCATGGGCCCATCCTGCTCCATTTTCCTTCATTTTCACCTTTGGAAAAATTTCCCAAAATTCCCCGCCGGGCCGGCGAGTTTGGGACACGTGGCACGCGCTGATTGGGCGCGGGCCTTTCTCTCAAAAATTCTCCATGGGTCACTTTGATATTTTTTGACTGGACATGTGGCACAACCCCATTGGTTGTGGGCTTGCCCCTTCTAGATTTTCCGCGGGGTTTTCTCTTCGAAATTTCCTTTGTTTCTTCTTTGGAAAATTTTCCAAATTCACCCCGCCCTCCGCCTATCCGAGACACGTGGCGGCATATAATTGGTCACGGGCTCCCCACAAGCATTTTAAATTTTGTACAAACACATGGGAAAAAATCCCAATTTCCTCCCTTGCTCCGCAGCTCCAGCCTCCGGTGACACGTGGCCTGATGTGATTGGTCGTCGGGGAAACGAGCCAAAAATCCTCCATTGAAATTTTGGCGAAACACTTTGCCAAAAATCCAACTTCTCCTCCACCCTCCACCTTTCTGGCTCCTTAGGACACGTGGCATGTTTTTATTGGCCGTGGGGCCATCCCTCTAAAATTTCCATGCGCCAACACTTAGCCAAATTTTCCAAATTTCACCCCTTGACACGTGGCAGCTTCTGATTCGTCGGCGGGCCTTTCAGGGGAAAATTTCCTTTTGAAATTTTTTCCAAAACACTTGGTAAAAAACCAAGTTCTCCTCCACCCCCACCACTTCTTGGACACATGGCAGCATCTCATTGGCTGCGGGCCTTTCAGGGAAAATTTCCCACAAAAACTCCGCCGAGCCATAACTTCAAAAATACATGGAGTTAGGAGGAAAACTTTACCTTTCTGGAAAGCTAAGAAAGATATCTATCCAATGGTGTCATTTCCAGAAGGTTTTGAGTTCCTAAAAAGAAAAATATTATGTCTGAGGCACAAGAGAAGGAAAGATGAAAGGGAGTTAGCCACAAAATGAGCGGGGCGATTTTGGATAATAGTATCTAGTTATGGTTTCAGACTGGCGTAAGCATGGATGGTCATTTTATGAGTCTAAATCATTGGTATGAGTTACATCAGGGTCCATAAGGTGTGTTACACATGTATAATACTATGCATGAGGTCATAAATGTCAATTCATGTGATTTCATAGTTGATTCGAGTCATTCTAGAACTATTCCTGTCCTTGGAGCATGCGGGATGGTATGGATGTATGAGTTTTGGAGATGATATTACCAAGCATGGTAGTATCATGGTGATAGTTTAACTGAGGTGTATGATGAGATTCAAGTCAATTCTCGAGATGTTGTGGTGTTTCATGGTCCTTGAGAAGCAAGCATGTGAGAATATGCAATATAACATAGGTAAGTCTTAATGGATAGAGTGATTTAGACCTATTTGGGATATATGGTGAGTATGAAAAGTGAGAGGATGTTTTAATGATACTTCATGATATGCTTCATTCTGAATAAGGAATTGCAAGATATTTCAATTTTGACAAAATTGAGCTTTCTAGAGTGTGTTTTTATGCTAAAAGTTGACCTTCTGATGATCATTGTGAATTGTATGATTTTCATGGGACCCACATAATTTGGGGGATGTTTTTACATAAAAATAAGAATGTTTATTAAAAATAATGAGGTGGTTTGATTGTCATGTTTTTATGAATGATCATTAAGAAGATAAGTTACTTTGAAACCCTAGCTCAAAGTGACTTGGAGGAAATTGATCATACAAAGTCTGTCTTGGTTCATTTTGTAAATGTGATGATTTGAGGTTTTAGAGGACTCCTTCAAATTTCCAAAAGGGTATGGTAGTGATTTTGACTGTATGTGGGCCCCACCTGAAAATGCAAGTTTATAAATAAGTTCAGCTTGAGGAAAAGTTCTCCAAAGAAGGTGATGAATAATTTGACATTTTTTTAATCTAGGAGTTTTTATACATTTCCTAAATTGAAAAGTGTGCCCTATTTATGAAGACTTGGTTTGGGGTAGTTTGGAATAGTCTATACTAAAAGTGAAATTACATGAGATATGTTGGTTCAAATATATTTCCAATGATATGTCAAAATTGTGTTTTTGATAAGGTATGAGAAAGTTATGAACTGTTCTTTTAAGGTTAAGTCTGAAGGATGTCTAGTTAAATAGGGTGTTGAGTTGCTTCATGAGGAAAGGTGATAGTTCTAAGTTCTTCATGTTTTTTGAAATTTTTTGAGTGCTCAGAGAACATGTATGAGGGTGTTCCATGCTTTAGTTAATATTGGAAGTGATTTTGGGGGTGATGGAAAAAGTTGAGATCAAGTTTAGTTCTGAGTCCTAGAAGGATAAATGAGTTATTTCAGATATGGACCTGAGTGAAAGCCTTCCACTTGGATTTTGAAGGAAATGTAATATTTTATAGAAAGGGGATTCAAAGGGATTTCCAATGGTATATTTTTTGTCTCTTATGATGATTTTTGGTAGGTTATCCAACTCAGTTTGTGAAGAAGATAGTTGTTTGTTTTTCAGGACAAGATTGATTTCATTGAAAGATTGAGGTAGATGAGGGAAGATATGGAATAGTTGGAGAGTGAAGAGTGATTAATTTTGTTCCTATTGAAGTAATTTGGAGGTATTTAAAGTGAAAAAATGGGTACAAATCAGTTGTGTTCCTAAAATTACTTTATGGGAAGCCTAATTTGGTGAAGAGGAAAGTGAGGGTAGTTTGCACATATGGATTTGCCATGAGTTCTAGAAAGAATGGATGTTATATAAAGGTCAAGGTGATTCCAATTATTGGTTACATTAGATAGTTGATATGTTATTTTGTGTTCTTGATGCTTAAATGCAAAGGTTGGTTCCTGAAACAATTGTTTTGTGAAGAATATGAAAATTCTTAATAGAGTTATGAGGAATTTGATTAGTGCAAGATAATTAATGACCATGAATTATTATTTTTGTCATATATCACATGTGTGAGTATTTGGGATATTATATAATCATGGTGATGAGGTTTTTGGTATTTAGTCATCCAAGTAATCGGTTTTGAGTTATTTTTGAGCTTGTTGAGTGCATTTGAGCATGGATGACTTAAATGGGTCCATTATGAATGTTTTGGGATTTTTTTAAGATGTATTTGTTGAAATAAAGGAGGGATACTGACTTTTTTCATGTTTGAAAGAAGATAATGGTATAAAGTGCATGTTTGAATTCAAATTTGCACTAGTTGTGAGAGAGGGAAAAAGTGTGACCCAAGTGTGAGTGTGTAATAGGTATGATTGCATCATTTGAGAGATGAGGAGGTTTGTGAGAGTATTAGTAATTTTAGACATCTTTTGTGAAATGTTTTGAGATAAAAAAAGTCATGTTTTTCCATGTCTGAGTGAGCTAGAAGGAGGTGTGTTTGAATGAGTTTGGAGAAGAATTTTTTTATCACCGTCAGTTGAGTTATTTCAGCATATCTTTAGTGATATTCTTATAAAAATCTTGTGTGATGAGTCATATTCATGTAAGTCTCTTGTTGTGAGTAATATCAATAAGGGTTTAGGGGTTGGTTCTCCTTATGGGGTTGGTGCCTCACTAAAGAAATATCTTGTGATGTGTAATATTCACTTGAGTCTTTTTGTGTGTAATATCAACAAAGTTTTTAGTGGGTTTTCTTCCCCTTGAGGGTTTCCCACTTACATATTATGTCTATGTGTTCTCTCTCATGTTTCATGTTCATTTGAATGTATGATGCACACTTAATAAGCTAATGTGGAATGTATATGGTTGAATGGATGTTTGATGGATGTTGCAATAATGGTAAATGAAGTAAAAAAATTGTGGGACCTATTCACCCTACATCACTCCATTATTTTTCTAACAATTGGTATTATATCAGGTCCTTGAGAAACAAGTTTAGCAACTTGAAGGATATCCTTTAGAGCACAATCATGGGTAAGTCTTCAGATGTTGAGGGGATACTTTAAGGATGAAATATGAAATTGTAGAGTCTTTGATCAATAGGATACAATATTAGATTAATTTTATGGATAAAAAGAATGGTTAAACCATCAAGGGTTTCAAATTGCAAGTTAATAGAGTGACTAGAGCCCTAAGGGATAAAGAAGAAGTTTGTTCTAGGAATGAAGAGAAATTGAAATCCCTAAAATCTGATTTAGAGGTTACATCCAGTAGATTCAAGATGTATATCAAGTTGGAGAAGAGTTAAAAATATCTTGATGTTATCTTAGATATTCAAAGGGATGATATTTATTAAACATGCATAGGTTTCAAGGGGAAAAAAAAAAAATGATGAAATAGTTAGACCAAGTTAAGAATTTGATATGAAGTTGACCAAGAAGGCTGATTTAAGAAGGTCTAACCCTATTAGAAAACCTAATACTTCCAGGTATGACACCTCTTTCAATGGTTATTTCTATGTTTGTCATGATTGTGGTCATAGAGCTATAAATTGAAAAATAAGGTCTCCTAGGAATGGTGAAGGCCTCTTCAAAGGTGAATTTCATTCATGTTGTGAGTATGTTCATAAGGCTAAGGATTGTGGTTGGAACCTAAGTATATTTGAGTCTATAAGTTAGAAAGGTGTTTTTTGTTTCAAGTGTCACAAATAAGGACACATTGCTAACTTTTTTCACCAAGGTGGATCTAAAAGTGCTAATACCAAGTTTTAAGCATCCAAAAGGCATGTGAAGAGGGAGTTCAAGAGGAAAATCAGTCCTAAGAATGAATATGAGATATTGAGGTCTTCTCCTATGGCTAAGAAGGATGTTGTTCGAGCCAAATATGTTAAGAAAGATGATTCAAAGTCTGAAATGCATACTATGAAGGATAATCCTATAAAGTTTTTTAAAGAGGGTTTTAGTGCTACCAAGATTGAAAACAAGTCCATCATTCCAATATCAAATCAAGGAAGCATGTTTGATTTTGTAGTGCCCACTTCCCTTTGACACTTTTAGATATTGATCTTGATATTGTTGATCTTATTATGGACACTATTATGTTTTGTTTAGTATGATGGTTAGATGTTAGATCAGGGATTATTATTGATCTGGATTTAGTTATTATGCATGATGATTACTAGAGACATTTTTATATGTGGATGATGATATACTATTTGACATGGACATATTATAGATGTTGATTTGGACATGTGACATTGGATATTGTGAGTAGACCTAGTATGGAAGATTATTGATGATGATATAGTTGATTAATTAATTGAAAATGATAATGTTGATTTCTTGATGTTGTTGTGATTCACATGTTTAGATGATCTTGAGATGTTGTTTATATCATTTTGGATGTTCTGATATGGCCATGAGGCTGAAGGAGGTATTTGTGTTTTGCAGGTTAAAATTATCACAACAATGTCGGGGGACTAGAGACTAACCATATTGGAATTCTAGGTGAATTCAACAAGGTCACCATGGCAACATGTTTTGTGTGTGTGTGTGTGTGTGTGTATTATGTTAGGGATTCCCATGGGGGAAATCACCTTTGAATGTGACCATGGGGCTTTATGTTTTGTTAATGTGGTTTCTTTATTAATGTTGGCATGTGTTTATTTTGTGATGTGTTACCCTTTTCATTAGTTTATATGTTGTGTTAATGTTGTGAATAATCATGTGTTAAAATAAATAAATCAATATGTCATAAGAATGTAATTAATGAAGTTGTTGCTCTTAAATGTAATGTTGTAAGAGTGTGTAAGAATGTGTAAGGGATATGTAAGAGAATGTAAGATATATTTTTGGAGTGTGAAACACTTCATCCTCTTTGGAATTCGAATTTGTCCTTGGAGGCTTGTGGGACAAGTTAAACTTGTCCCACACCTCTTAAAATTATTCACCAACCATACCTATGGTTTGGAGGTTAAATTTAGACCTTTTTAATGAATTTTGAAATGAATAATTATAAGTTTTAATTTCACTTCTCTTACATGTTTTAAATTTAATCCTTTTGGGGTATGGGTTATTTTTGAGTGTGTAAGTCAATTTGTCATTTTATTTATTATGTTTAGGTGAATGATGTTGAATTTGATCTTGGGGTTGAGGAAGAATGATGTGGCATCCCACATGGATCCACATCATCCTCTTCTCTTCCCTCTCCTTTAAAATTTTAACTCCTTGCTTGTTGGATGGTTGTTGAAACTTTTCTTATTCCTCTTGGGGTGAATTTTTCTTGCTGTTTTGGAGCCTTGCTTGTGAAAGGAGTTTGGAGTCATTTGCATGCTGGTGTGTTGCTGATTTTGGACTGCATTTTGGCATTGGGAAGCTTGTTGATCTTGGGAAAAACTCCATTATGGAGAGGTAGGAACTTGAGCCTTTTGAAAATGTTTCTTCTCTTTCTATGCATGTTTAAAATGGTGAATATTTTATGTGTGTGTTGGCTAGTTGAGTAGACTTCTTAGGGGATGGTGTAGGAGAAGGCTATGGGGAATCCATGTGGGGGGTATAAGGAATGCCATTGGCATTAGTTTTATTATGGAGGGAGTTTGGGATTGGGATCCACCATGGAAAAGAAATAGCTTGCATTTCTTACTTTGTGGGGGGCATAAGGAAATCTGTGGGGGCATAAGGAGGGATTTGTGGGGGCATAAGGAAATGTGTGTGATGAATTATTGGTGGTTTTTTTTTTGTGGATTCCCAATTCCCAATTGGGAGGCATAAACAGCTTCCCCATAGATCCTTGCTCTTGTTGGCTTGCTTGATGAAGCCTCAATTTTTTTTGCACTTGTTTAATGTAGTTGTGAACTACATTCTTCTTGAAATGTGTTTTGAATGTGAAAATGTTGCATGTTTGTTGTGGAAGCCTTTGTTGCCATGTGTTGTATTACATATCTTATTTCAATATGGTTGGGGCTCGGGGCCAATGAGGAAGGATGGATTCTCCCTTCTCATTGGATATCTTGGTTGGGTGGAGAGCGTTTCCTTTCCCCCTTCCTTGTTGTGATCAAGATGAAAAGATGAAGAAACTAGCATGCTGCTATTTTTGAGCAAGAGGAATATACAGTTTGATAGTCCCTTCTTTGAGCAAGTTCATTGTAATCCTTCCCACTTTGGAGTGGATGAATTGTATAGAAATTTTTAATGTGAAGATATTTGTATTGATAATGGAAGATTGAAATTGGAATGTGAAATGTAAAGAAGTTATATTCTACTCTCTGTTTTGAAAGGAAATGTGAAAGGATGTTACATGCATTGCATTTTGTATTTAGAAATCAAATGGAAAAGAGATAAATTGTAAAGTTGTTGTTGGAAATCAATAAAGGAATGCTCTACCTTCTCATACTTGCATGATTGTGTTGGAATTGAATTGCTATTGTGAATCAAATCTCTGTTGGAATGAAGAATGCGTATGAAGGAAAAGACAGTGTTTTATTCTCTTGAAATGAGTTGAATTTGGAAATCAGGCTTTGTATAATTGCTATTGAATGGTTGAATGAATCAATTGAATGCATTAGACTAGAAAGGAAATGAATTCTCACACTTGGAGGATGGAAAAATGTTTAAGAACCTTTAATGTTGATCTCTGTTTTAATTTCCAAACCTAGCAATCAAATTTATCAAATAAATGAGTAGTTCAAACTTGCACCAAGCAATAAGATATGAAACATTGAAATTTAGATGTAACGAGTCCTAAGGAACTCAAATTTACATTAACCGTTAAGAAAGGACCCTCAGAACTTTATAAAAATCCAATTTGAACTTGCACAACCATTTTTCTGTCAAAAGATGGAAAATTATCAATTGTAACTCAATCAAATAATTTGAACCTTGAAACCTCTCTTAAATCCATCCAAGAATAAGTATCCATGTATGATTGACATGTTGAGAAAGTAAGAATTCAAAATGGAATGAAATTTTATAAGTTAAAGATTCCCAGTTTGCTTTGCAAAACCCTGTAGATTGTTTTCATCAAATTTACCACTTTAACTTCATCAAATTTCAAAATTGATGACTTTTGTGTAAATAGGGATTCGAGAGCTTTCGAGAATTCCTTGTTTTTCCAATTCTGAGCTTCTATCAAAAGTTATGGCCATTTGAATTTTACTTCAAATTGGCATTCAAAAATAAAATAAATATAACTGTTAACTTTAAATTTTGACTTTGGAAAAAATTCCACAAAGACTCTGCAGCCCGGCCATCCCGCAACCAATTGAGACCTACGACGTGACACCTCGGAGGGGTGGACTAGTTTTAAACTTGTATTTTTGATAATTTTACCTTGGGAAAATTTTCCCACTTTTCCCGCATCCCCGCCGACCCGCAACCAATCACGTGCTAACACATGCCACGGCAGAGAGATGGACCCCTTTTAAACTTAAACCTTTTATTTTTTGGGCCTCGAAAAAATTTCCAAATTTTTCCTGCATCCCCACTCACCTATGGAAAATCACATGCCGACACTTGTCATGATGGGAGCTCGAGAGGGTTTTTGGACTTAGCGCTTTTGTTTCTCCTTTGGAAATTTTTCCCTTTTGTCTCCGTGGCCCCGCAACCACACCTTGCTTGGAATTCTTACTTTCACGGACACATAAGCCCGTGTAAGTTTTTTGGAATTTTCTCCCTTTTGGCGTAATGCCTTAGGTTTTTCCATTACCCCATCTCCTGCACCAATAAATGCATGATAGGTGGCATTTCTGGCGTTGGCATAAGTAAGGACCAATTTGGTCCCCTTGTAATTTTGGTAAAAGAAACTTAAATTCTCAACCCAATCCGTTGGCCCTCCTCCGTTTCTCCCAACCAACCAGGAGCGAAATGTGTCTCCCTCACCGAGCTCATGGGCGCATGAATGCATTTTGTGATTTTTTCCCAAAAAAGGAAAAATGTGCCAAGTTCCTCCCCGCTCTCCACTGACCCATGCAAGGGGGGGAAATTTTCCTCCCTAGGCCCACGGATTATCCCTTGGGAAAATTTCTCCCCTAAAGTCCGTCGGCCCATAACTTGAAAAATATAAGGAGTTAGGAGGACTTCTTTATATCACCGGAAAGGTGAGAAAATTCCTATCCAATGGAAATGATTTAGGGAAATTTTGGAAGTGTTAAGTATGAGAAAAATCCTATTGAAACTATGAGGCTGCTAGAGAGCAGGCATGGGGGTAAATTACTCCTGAACCTAACTAAAACATATAACCCTAAAATTTGAACCTTGTGAACTTGTTATTAGTTAATGAAGGGAACATATTTTGTAGTGGTACATTAGTCTTGTTCCTAAACCTGTTAGTGAAAAGTGATGTCTTGCAACCTAGTTGTAGACACTTCAAATAAAATAAAAATATCCCATAATTTTCTAGCTAACCCTAGGTTGTTGGGTCTCAAGTGATTGTTTAAATGGGCACTAAAGTTTGGTATCAGAGTAGTGGTTCAAATTCTTGGACCATTGGGCACACTAGAAAACTTGAGACATGGAAAACTTAAACCTAGTACACTTGTAACTATAGAAAACAACTTAGCTACAATTTGTATGTTTTAATAAACATGAAAGTTGTGTAAACTTAGCAAAATGAACTAACTCTCGCTTTGGTCTATGTAGGAGGCTCAGATGGAGTGAGAGGAACCTTCACAGAGACTCAAAATCACCACCACCACCACCACCACCGGATCAGGGTGTGGTAGCCATTCTACCTCATATTCTACAGACCCTTTAGGATGTCAATGCTGCTCTACGTGGAGGATTAGGTGGAGGATAGGCACCTAGTCATGAAAGAGCTCCTTCCCTTTAGGGTCAGGTATCTCCTCAACTCAGCGAGGATCATAGAGGAGAGAACTCTCATGCAGAGTCATCCTAAATAGAGTCACCACCTAGGAGACAAGGTGACAAAGTTCCAAAGCATAGAGAGAGGTCTCGAGCCCTAGGCTTAGGGATGAGCATATTGAGAGACCTAGAGGATGACAGACCATAGCAGTAGATCACATCAGGGAGATCCTAAAGCTTTGGCCCTCACATTACTTAGGTGATATAGGTGGATTCTAGGTAGAGGCCTAGTTACTGAGCTTGAGTGGTTTCTTTAAGATTTTTCTTTGTTCTAGCAACACGAAAGCTCGTGTTGCGATCCATCTACTAAGGGATGGAGCAGGAGTATGGTGGAGGATAGAGGAGTAGAAGCTCCATGTAGATTTATAAATAGTGACCTAGGAGATTTTTGAGGATAGATTCAGGAGTAGATATTTATCACAGAGGTTCATATAGCAGAGGATTGACAAGTTCCATGACCTCTGACAGCTTCTCTTTCAGTAGTAGAGTATGAGAGTAGATTTCTAGATCTACTCCAATATGTAGAGTATATGTAGGATGAGCAGTGTGGATTCGGTGTACCGCGCAGATCCACTATTTGTAGACATTAGCAGAGGCCGTTAAGAAGGCCTATATTACAGAGGAGACTTGGGGTAAGACCCAACAGGCTAGAGACCGAGTCTGACCCACATTTAGTAGATGTAGGATGGTAGATCAAGGGGTTTGATACCTCTTCCTCATGGTGGCCAGGGTACAACACAGTCATCCTTTAGGCCACAACAACAGCAATAGCAGTCCCACCCACCTCATAGACCTCCACATAGAGCTAATACACAAAGAGGTCAGAGTATGGAGCCTCCTCCTAGGGGTCCCATTAGGACACCGAGTGGGACTAGAGCTCAGTCAGCAGGAGCTCACCAGTAGAGGCCACATTAGACCATAACTAGATCATTGAGATCCACACCACATGCTTCTAGGGTACCTACTGGAGGTAATACTCATTGGGGAGGATCAGGAGGATGTTTTGGATGTGGAGTTATAGGACATTTTGGAGAGATTTCCCTCGAACCCTAACAAGGGTAAGGCACGATGTCGAGTTGACTATAGGTGACATGTGACATAGCCATAGGATTTATGCAATGGTTGAGAACTACTAGACAGAAGAGCATCGAGCATAGTCATTGAGACCATGGTAACATTGGTGGTATTCATACCTCTATTTTATTTTTTAACTCTGGTTCTTCCGATTCTTTTACTTGTAGGGCCATTATTGGGATGTTGAGATGGCTTCAGGAGCCAAGATCTCTATAGACTCCTTGGTTAAGGAGTGTGTTGTATATTTGGGACCTTTCACCACTACCTCAGCTCTCTCGTATTCTTCCTTTGGGCTTGTATGGAGTCATTTTAGGTATGGATTTGTTATCTGCACACAGGGCCAGGATGGATTGTTATCACAAGACTATATCTTGTGTAGATGATTTGGGAGTTGAGTCAGTGATTTCAAGGGTCAGGAGACCCATTTCTATTCACACCATCTCTACTATGTAGCTTAAGTGGTGTGTGCGATGGGGTTTTCAGATGTATGCTGTTACAGTCAGTGACAAATCAGAGGATGGGTCTAGTGGACCATCGCTAGATGATCATCCCATCTTGAGAGAGTTTTCTGATGTTTTTCCTGGGAGCTACAGGGTTACCACCCCCACGTGAGATTTATTTTCATATAGACCTAGTTCTTGAGCAGAGCCTATCTCATGGGCACCTTATCGGATGACCACCCCAGAGCTCTGTGAGCTCAAGTTGCAGCTTGAGGGCCTTTTGGAGAAGGGCCTTATCCATCCTAGTGTATCCCCTTGGGGTGCACCGGTGATCTTTGTGAAGAATAAGGATGGATCCTTGTGGTTGTGTATTGATTACCGCCAGTTGAACAAGGTAATGATCAAGAATCATTATCCTCTTCCTCGTATTGATGACTTATTCGATTAGATGAAGGGAGCCACATTTTTCTCTAAGATTGATCTTAAGTCAGGCTATCATCAGTTGAGGATTTTAAAGGTAGACATTCATAAGACTGCCTTCCACATGAGATATGGGCACTTTGAGTTCACAGTGGTGCCTTTTGGTTTGTGAATACCGCTACATTGTTTATAAGTTTGATGAATGGGGTATTCAGACCTTCTTAGATCACTTCTTTTCATCTTCCTATATGAAATTTTGATATACTCACTTACACGTGAGGAGCACAAGGGGCACCTTCTCCGGTTCTTTAGTATCTTCATGAGCAGCAAATTTATGCGAACTTGGAGAAGTGTGCTTTCTTTCGATGAGAGAGTGCAGTGTTTGGGCCATATAATTTTTGGGGAAGGTATCGTAGTCCATCCTTCCAAGATTAGAGCCATTATGGATACTATTAGATATTTATTCAGACTTCTCTTAGATTGTGCACCCTATCACTTCCCTTTAGAGGAAAGGGAATAAGTTTTTTTGGTCAGACAGATGCAATTAGGCCTTTAGGACACTAAAGGAGTGCCTCACTACAACACCCATTCTTGTAGTTCCGGATCCATAAGGTGAATTATTTGTTTACACATATGCTTCATTAGTAGGGCTTGGAGGTGTGTTATTACAGGATGGTAGAGTAGTAGCTTTTGAGTCTCACAAACTCAAAGATCACAAGCTTAATTATCCAACCCATGATCTTGAGCTTGCGGTAGTTGTGCATGCTTTGGTTAGATGGAGAAATTTTCTTCTTGGATGGAGATTCACACTCAAGACTGATCATTTGAGTCTTAGAGGTAGATGGTCTTCTTAGGCATAGAGGCTAGATATATGTTCCTAGAGATGGAGGCTTGAGGTAGGACATCCTAGTAGAGGCACATCGTGCACCCTATTCAGCCCATCCTGGGGTGAAGAAGATGCACGCCACTTTGCGACAGTTGTATCATTGGAGAGGAATTTGTAGAGATGTGGCCCATTTTGTGTCACGGTGTTTAGAGTGCCAAAGAGTTAAGGCTGAGCATTAGCATCCAACAGGCCTTCTTTATCCTCATGCCATACCGAATGGAAGTGGGACACCATTTCCATGGATTTCATTGTTGGGATACCGATGTCGATATATCACCACAATGCCATTATGGTCATGGTTGATAAATTAACAAAAGTGGCTCACTTTTCTTCGGTGAAGACCACTTATACAGCTAGAGTAGTGACACGAGTATATTTGGATGAGATTTTCAGGTTACATGGGATTCTTTAGAAGATCATTTGTGATCGCAATCATTTGTACACTTCAAATTTTGGACTACCTTAGCATATGTCCTCGGGATGAGGATCAACTTCAGCACAACATATCACCTTGAGAAAGATGAAAACACCAAGCGAGAGAATTAGATTTTAGAGGATATGCTTAGGATGTATGTGATGGATTAGCAATCTAATTGGGAGTAGTACTGCATTTCTTGGTGGAATTTTCCTACAATAACAATTTTCAAAGTTCCATAGGTATAGCTCCTTTCGTCATGGATTTGTATGGTAGGGAGTGAAGGACACCTCTTAGCTGGGATAGGTTAGAGGATAGAGTATCTCTTGACCAGCTCTTTTGCAGGACATGAAGTAGTAAGTAGTATTGATTAGGCGAGAGATTGTAGAAGGTGCATGACAAGTAGAAGAAGTGTGCGGATCAACATAGGATTGATCAGTAGCTTTGATATGGGCATGAAGGTGTTCCTTTGTATTAGGCCACACAAGATCCCTATCCATTATGGAAAAGGTTCTAAGTTAGCTCCTAGATTTGTTGGACCTTTTGATATCTTGGAGTGTATCGGCCCTTTGGCCTACCATCTAACATTGCCACCCAGCTTGTCTCGCGTACATGATGTGTTCCATGTTTTGGTCCTTAAGAGATATATTATAGATTTGTCTCATGTAATGGATTGGACATCATTGTAGGTGTATGATCAAGCGTAGGTGATAGTGGAACCCATCCATATCATAGATCACAAGACCCTGGGCCTTCGAGGTAGAGAGATTGATCAGGTACGGGTGTAGTGGGATAGATACGATGAGACTGCAGCCACTTGGGAGGATGCCACAATATTACGAGTGCAGTTTCCACATTTGTTCCAGTGACTTCCAGGAGGAAGTCAAGTCTAAGGGGAGGGGGATGTAGTGCCCACTTCCCTTTGACACTTTTAGATACTGATCTTGATATTGTTGATCTTATTATGGACACTATTATGTTTTGTTTAGTATGATGGTTAGATGTTAGATCAGGGATTATTATTGATCTGGATTTAGTTATTATGCATGATGATTACTAGAGACATTTTTATATGTGGATGATGATATACTATTTGACATGGACATATTATAGATGTTGATTTGGACATGTGACATTGGATATTGTGAGTAGACCTAGTATGGAAGATTATTGATGATGATATAATTGATTAATTAACTAAAAATGATAATGTTGATTTCTTGATGTTGTTGTGATTCACATGTTTAGATGATCTTGAGATGTTGTTTATATCATTTTGGATGTTCTGATATGTCCATGAGGCCAAAGGAGGTATTTTTGTGTAGGTTAAAATTATCGTAACAATGTCGGGGGATTGGAGACTAACCATATTGGAATTCTAGGTGAATTCAACAAGGTCACCATGACAACATGTTTTGTGTGTGTGTGTGTGTTGTATTATGTTAGGGATTCCCATGGGGGAATCACCTTTGAATGTGACCATGGGGATTTATGTTTTGTTAATGTGGTTTCTTTATTAATGTTTGCATGTGTTTATTTTGTGATGTGTTACCCTTTTCATTAGTTATATATGTTGTGTTAATGTTGTGAATAATCATGTGTTAAAATAAATAAATCAATATGTCATAAGAATGTAATTAATGAAGTTGTTTCTCTTAAATGTAATGTTGTAAGAGTGTGTAAGAATGTGTAAGGGATATGTAAGAGAATGTAAGATAGATTTTGGAGTGTGAAACACTTCATCCTCTTGGGAATTCGAATTTGTCCTTGGAGGCTATATTTGGAGGCTTGTGGGACAAGTTAAACTTGTCCCACATGTATTAAAATTATTCACCAACTATACATATGGTTTGAGGTAAAATTTAGACCTTTTAATGCATTTTGAAATGACTAATTGTAAGTTTTAATTACACTTCTCTTACATGTTTTAAATTCAGTCCTTTTGGGGTATGGGTTATTTTGGAGTGTGTAAGTCAATTTTTCATTTTATTTATTATGTTTAGGTGAATGATGTTGACTTTTATCTTGGGGTTGAGGAAGAATGATGTGACATCCCACATGGATCCACATCATCCTCTTCTCTTCCCTCTCCTTTAAAATTCAAACTCCTTGCTTGTTGGATGGTTGTTGAAACTTTTCTTATTCCTCTTGGGGTGAATTTTTCTTGTTGTTTTGGAGCCTTTCTTGTGAAAGGAGTTTGGATTCATTTGCATGCTGGTGTGTTGCTGATTTTGGACTGAATTTTTGCATTGGGAAGCTTGTTGATCTTGGGAAAAACTCCATTATGGAGAGGTAGGAACTTGAGCCTTTTGAAAATGTTTCTTCTCTTTCTATGCATGTTTAAAATGGTGAATGTTTTATGTGTGTGTTGGTTGGTTGGGTAGACTGCTTAGGACATGGTGTAGGAGAAGGCTATGGGGAATCCATGTGGGGGGGCATAAGGAATGCCAATGGCATCAGTTTTATTATGGAGGGAGTTTGGGATTGGGATCCACCATGGAAAAGAAATAGCTTGCATTTCTTACTTTGTGAGTGACATAAGGAAATGTGTGTGATGAATTATTGGCGGTTTGTTTTTGGTGGATGCCCAATTCCCAATTTGGGAGGCATAAGCAACTTCCCCCATAGATCCTTGCTCTTGTTGGCTTGCTTGATGAAGCCTCAGTTTTGTTTGCACTTGTTTAATGTAGTTGTGAACTACATTCTTCTTGAAATGTGTTTTGAATGTGAAAATGTTGCATGTTTGTTGTGGAAGCCTTTGTTGCCATGTGTTGTATTACATCTCTTATTTCAATATGGTTGGGCTTGAGGGCCAATGAGGAAGGATGGCTTCTCCCTTCTCATTGGATATCTTGGTTGGGTGGAGAGCGTTGCCTTTCCCCCTTCCTTGTTGTGATCAAGATGAAAAGATGAAGAAACTAGCATGCTGCTGTTTTTGAGCAAGAGGAATATACAGTTTGACAGTCCCTTCTTTGAGAAAGTTCATTGTAATCCTTCCCACTTTGGAGTGGATGAATTGTATAGAAATTTGTAATGTGAAGATATTTGTATTGATAATGGAAGATTGAAATTGGAATGTGAAATGTAAAGAAGTTATATTCTACTCTCTATTTTGAAAGGAAATGTGAAAATATGTTACATGCATTGCATTTTGTATTTAGAAATCAAATTGAAAAGAGATAAATTGTAAAGTTGTTGTTGAATGCTCTACCTTCTCATACTTACATGATTGTGTTGGAATTGAATTGTTGTTGTGAATAAAATCTCTGTTGGAATGAAGAATGCATATGAAGGAAAAGACAGTGTTTTATTCTCTTGAAATGAGTTGAATTTGGAAATCAGGATTTGTATAATTGCTATTGAATGGTTGACTGAATCAATTGAATGCATTAGACTAGAAAGGAAATGAATTCTCACACTTGGAGGATGGAAAAATGTTTAAGAACCTTTAATGTTGATCTCTGTTTTAATTTCCAAACTTGGCAATCAAATTTATCAAAGAAATGAGTAGTTCAAACTTGCACCAAGCAATAAGATATGAAACATTGAAATTTAGATGTAACAAGTCCTAAGGAACTCAAATTGACCTTAACACTTAAGAAAGGACCCTCAAAACTTTATAAAAATCCAATTTGAACTTGCACAACCGTTTTGCTATCAAAAGATGGAAAATTATCAATTGTAACTCAATCAACTAAATTGAACCTTGAAACCTCTCTTAAATCCATCCAAGAATAAGTCTCCATGTCTGATTGACATGTTGAGAAAGTAAGAATTCAAAATTGAATGAAATTTTATAAGTTAAAGATTACCAGTTTGCTTTACAAAACCTGCAGATTGTTTTCATCAAATTGACCACTTAAACTTCATCAAATTTCAAAATTTATGACTCTTGTGTAAAGAGGGATTTGAGAGATTTCCAGAAAGTCCTTGTTTTCCCAATTCTAAGCTTCCTATCAAAAGTTATGGCCATTTGAAGTTTTACTTCAAATTGGCATTCAAAAATAAAATAAATCTAACTGTTAACTTTAAATTTTGACTTTGGAAAAATTTCCACAAAAATTCTATGGCCCTTGCCATCCCACAACCAATCAAGACCTACCACATGGCACCTTGGAGGGGCGGACTAGTTTTAAACTTGTCTTTTTTGAAAATTTTACCTTGGGAAAATTTTCCCACATCCTTTTCCCGCATTCCCGTCGACAAATCACGCCCAATCACATGTTGACACATGGCACAGTAGAGAGATGGACCCCTTTTGAACTTAAACCTTTTAAGTTTTGGACCTCGAAAAATTTCCAAATTTTTCCCGCATCCTCTGCTAACCCGTGCCAATCACATGCCGACACGTATCGGGACGGGGAGTGCGGGAGGGTTTTTGGACTTAGTTCTTTTGTTTCTCCTTTGTAAATTTTTCCCTTTTGTATCCGCAGCCCGCAACCCCACCTTTCTTAGAATTCTTCCTTTTGCGCACGCACGGCCCGCACAAGTTTTTTGGACTTTTCTCCCTTTTGGCTTAATGTCTTAGATTTTTCCGCCATCTCTCTCCCACCCAATCAATGCGCGACACATGGCATTTCTAGCATCGACCTAAGCACGAGCCAATTCATGTCCCCTTGCAATTTTGCAAAAAGAGACTTAAATTCACAACCCACTTTTTTGGCCCGTCATTTCCCCCAACCAACTAGGGAGTGACACGTGTCTCCCTCACCGAGCTCACGGTGCACAAATGCATTTTACGCTTTTGTGCCCAAAAAAGGAAAAATACGCCAAGTTTCTCCCCACTCTATTGACCCACGCAGGGGGGAAAATTTTCCTCCCTAGGCCCACAGATTATCCCTTGGGAAAATTTCTCCCCTAAATTCCCCGACCCATAACTTGAAAAATATAAGGAGTTAGGAGGACTTCTTTATATCACCAAAAGGTGAGAAAATTTCCTATCCAATGGGAATGATTCAGGAAAATTTTGGAAGTGTTAAGTATGAAAAAAATCCTACTAAAACTTTGAAGTCTGCTAGAGAGCAGGCATGGGGGTAAATTACTCCCTAAACCTAACTAAAACATATAACCCTAAAATTTGAACCTTGTGAACTTGTTATTAGTTAATGAAGGGAACATATTTTGTAGTGGTACATTGGTCTTGTTCTGGAACCTGTTAGTGAAAACTAATGTCTTGCAACCTAGTTGTAGACACTTCAAATCAAAAAAATTATCCCATAATTTTCTAGCTAACCCTAGGTTGTTTCTTGGGTCTTAAGTGGTTGTTTAAACATGCACTACATATTTAGTTGAAAATATTAAAAATGAGGAAAACCATATGTGTCTAAATTTCATCCAATCACCACTTCATGAGAAGATGAAGAATCCAAATCTTTGAGACACCTCAAAAATGATAAGTTATGATTGATGACTATAGTTTGAGTTTGTGTATTTAGCATTGTTGGTGATAGGAGTCTTATAGGTTAACATATGAGTATTGTGTTTGTAAGACCTTCAAGATAAATGTGTTTATTAGGTCTCAAAGAGTTGTTAGTCCTAGTCTTCTAAGTTATGTCTATGGTCTTGTGAAGATATGTGTCATATGATTATTTAACAAATGGAGTCTATGAAGTCTAAGTGTCGAATCCTATCATTCATTCAAGATGTATGTGATCCTAAAAGTGTAAACATTTTCCTATAGAAGTTCTCGACGTATGTGAATGTTATAGTCTCATAAAAATCTATGTTTGGATCAAGTTTTTCTTTTGAGGAGTCATTAGTATTAAAATTTCAGTTGTAGGTATTGTCTAAGGTGTATTAGGCATGTTTTACATCATGAAATTTATGCTCATGATTATCGAGTTTTGTATTGATTCATCAAAATTATTATCAGATTGGAAGAAGTTTGGTTGTTGATAATGCTCTGTGTGTCTTTACTTTGTTTAGTGCCTATCATTCAACCTTGTTTAGAGGTCTTGTTAGCTGAGTAATCCATGTTAAATCATCTTCTCTAAGTGATAAGGACAATATATTATTATGAATTTCTCTGAGTATGAAGTTCTCACATATGGAATTCTTTGTTTGTGTTAAGAAGTTGATCATAGTCAAAAGCTTACAAAAATATAGTTGAAGATGCCAAAAGTAGGTAAAGTAAACTTCATGGAGTCATGTGATAAGGAGTGCAACCATGAATGTGTACTCATAGAGGTTGAAGGTAAAAACCTTGAAAATTATGGATATGCATAGGCATGCTTAGTAATATACAAAGTACTCAAGTAAGTGAGTCTTCTTAGTTATGCTATTAATCCATATTTCTTCAAATGGTGCACGAAATGTTATAAGGAGGCTTGATTGGTTTGAAAACCTATGCACATACATTCAAAATCATTAATACAGAAAAGAAGAGCAAGGCATATCTTTACCTATGAAGTGTCAAAAGGAGGTCAGGAAATTGATGAAAGGAAGAGGTTAACAGTGAAGGTTTATTAATTCATGGAGAATCCTATATCTCTCTATTCAAGGTGAAAGGAAAAAAAGGATCATCTACAGTGTCTTTGAGTGACAGGGTTTTTTAGTCAAATGTATGAGTAGGCTGAGTAGGTTGATGGTTTGTATTTCCTTAATAAAAGGTGAAACATTTCATCAAAGGAGAAGTGTTAAGAATGCTTACAAGGTTTGACAAAGTAATCAGGGAGTATGTTATTATAGCTGTGAATATGAGCTTGAAGGTATTCAACTTTTCTTTTGAGGGTACTCGAGTTTGATTCAATAAGGTTGATAGTAGTGTTGGTACCTTAATTAGGTCCTAAAGTAGACATAAGGAATAGTGTTTGAAGGTTCAAGTAAAATCATCAATTCCTTGATAGAGTCCTTAAGAAGAAAGACTCCATGATAAGATACAAGAAAATGATGAAGTTCTCAAGGTGTTATGACTGAAATGAGGGTATATAGAACATTTTCATGTACTAAAACAATTAGAAAAAGTCAAATTTTTTGAAGTTATAGTCAAGGAGATGTGTGATAGAAATTTTCAATGCTCCCATGTATGTAAATCATTGAGGATAACTATGTTGAGTTGTCAAACTGTAATATGTTCTTAAGATATCTATAATAAAATTCATAGGTAAGTGGAGAACATTAGGTACTGATAGGACTATAAGGCTAAATGAATGAGTTTCTTAGATGAAAGTATCTTGTCAAATCAGTGAATGGATATTCTATCTTTGTGATAGTACCTCAAGCCAAAATTGAAGAACAAGTTATCTATGGTTGTGATCAAGGAGACTAGGTTTATGAAAGAGGGATCAAGTTTCAAGTACTATAGATAAGATGATATAAAATGATAGATGTATGTGTTTAAGATCATGTTGATAATCAAAACCAAAGAAAAATCAAGAGAACGCGGTTGATCTATCATGGGTATGATCATTTTAAGTTAGTAGGATATTTTCAAGTGTATCCAAGTGTTAAGGATTTTGAGTGTGCTAATGATGCCTATGGAGGAGTATTAAAATGGGTCTATAAAAGAGAAGATGGTCTACCGTAAAATGAATGCTTATTTTATGGTGATGCATAAATTTGAAGAAATTTTTGTGTACCATCAATTTTTAGAAGATGAGGTTTAAAATGCTTACATATCAAATCAGGGATTTATGTGTTCATGATCTCGTTATGGTCACTATTAGTTACAAGAGAAAGATTTTGTTTTGAAATAGTAGTTACTATATAATTTAGGAATGAAACCGAGTCTTTAAGTTATTATCACATCTTGTGAAGTCGTGTTGAGATTTAAAGTTTGGGTGAGCATTCCTTGAGTATGATTGAAAAAAATGTCCTAAAGTTCATAATTCTTAAGGTGTGCATCAAAACTTAAAGTTTAAGTACTAAAAATTTGTGTTTTCTTAGTGGTTTCAAATGATATGAAGTATATTTCATCCCAAGGGAAGTCTTATTTTGTGAAGAAATTGTCTTATGATGAAATATATGTGATTCTTAATGTTCAAGTTGATCATGAAGGTTTCATGTATAGCTACAAGGTGCTTTGTTTTTGTGAATCGATCAATATGTTAAACGTTTTACTCAAACCTTAATTTGAAGGACTAAAACTAAGATTTACAGGTCTAAGAATGATATATAAGGCATGGGGAGCTTGCATTTCTTCTTGATCAGTCTTTGAAACACTTTTTAGAAAGGGGGAGCATGTATTAACCTTTTCGGGCATAAAGAGTGTCATGAATGGTTATATAAGCAAAGTGAAGGATTCAGAGCATTACATACTTTGAAAAGGATATAATAACATGAAATTTTCTACAATGATGACCTAAAGGTCAAAAAAGGTCCCTAGAGGCAAGGGGATCTCAATTTTGACCTCAATCGATAAGAAAGGTACTAAGATGGAAAATTAGTCATGGTATCTAGGTGTGTCAATAAGAGGAGAAATTTCTCTTGATCAAGTGAGGAATAACATCATGAAAAGAGGAATAATACAATAAAGTAATGATTTAGGTCTCTAATGAAGTGATTGATCCATACCCTAGGCATGTAAACAAGGTAAGAACTCAAATCATTGCATTGTTAGTTAGATATGTGTAGTATACACCTAGGGGGAGATTTTGGAGGTTGTTTTATATGATTGGGTTGGTTCACTTGAAGAAGTTTTTCAGAAAGATATTAAATATATGGTTTAGGAATAGTGGTCCCAAATGGTGTTTTGATAACATTAAAGACAATTTTTATGGTCTTGAACACTAAACAAGCCTAGATAGTAATCAATAATAGAGATGAAGACAACATAAGAGGTTATCATTTTAGGGAGTTGTTTTGAGGCACTTTAAAGTTCCATGGATAATTTTTGTAGTTGTTGACAAAGAAGAGAGAGTTAGAGTTCAGTCCAAGGGGGTTCAAGTCAGGTAAATAACTAGTTTTATGTATTGTTTGTATCATGTTGAGTGTTTTTGATGAGTCGTTTATTTTCCTTTCTAAAAGCACCTCATCTTTTGTATTCTATTGAGCCATTTGTAGCCCTGAACTTGTATTTCCCTATGATACTGCTAGACATTTTCATCATAACTTGAACTCATGGCATGGATATTAGTTAATATAATTATTACTAGTTTAATTTATTATGTGGTATTATGAGTATGCATTTATTATTTTGATTGCAATATGATGTTAAATGGTGCTTTGTATAATTTCAGCCTTGTTTGCAAGAAACTTGTTATATGCAACAACTAACAACAAAGGATCCATGCACGAAACCGACATGTAGCCAAAAACTCATCCACAAAAAAGTGTCTACAGCTAAAGGAGGTCACACACATAAAATAAAGTTGTGATTCTAAGGAGCTTGTACAACATGGAAATCACACCTAAGCTCACACGTGTTGATGGAAGAAACAATTATGAGAACTAGAAATGACTCAATGCCATCATTTGATTATGCATTACAACTCAACAAAGAACTAGCTGATTTAATTCATAATTTAATAACTAGTTGATCAAATAATTGGTTAGTTAAGTTATGTGATTTTTATGTAAACATCTACCCAAAGATTTCTATCACATGCATGCATTTTATGAATTGTTATGTTAAGATATTTTACTTAATCTAACTATAAATCCTATTAGAACTCTATATCTTCACATCTCTTGTGTAATGAAATATATAAAAAGGAAAGATCAATGATGTAGAGGGATATAGAGATACATAGACAAATCCATCCATATATAGATAATTTTTGTATTTTCCAACTATAATCTTCATGCTGATGAAATAAATATCCAATTTCTATCCATTTGCTATAGTCACAATCTTTAGAATGGATTAGCACCCAAGGTAGGGCCCAGTTGTGGTTTCTGAACCTCTCTCCATTGTTTGTTGATTTAATTCATTGCATGATTAGATTAGTAACAGTTCATTTCTTTATTTGTGTTATGTTTTTACATGCTTTTTCATTAGCCATAGTATTTACTTGTCAGTTAATCTAGTTCATTTCTAGCATTTTTATTTCTTAATTGTAGTGACAACAATTTACCTTTACACCTCCCAAATATCTGTAACTATGTATACAACACTAGACAATATTGAAATTTTACGTCCCTTGGTCTGATAATTAAATGACTGTAGATTAATGAACAACATACTAATTATTGCAAGTTAATTTGCACCACCATTTTCGGTGCCATTTCCAGGGATAATTCCAAGTTATAAGTTTTTCAAAGAGGTTTCTTTATTTCTTAAAAGAAATTTATGTTTTAGAAATTCACCTCCATACCCTCCACTAATATATATTGAGTGAGTTGAGTATTTGATGCATGCACCGTATGAGAGATTCTCATGGTAGATTTTTACCTAATCCACAAGTAGCACATGTTTCCATATCAGATTCTAAAGAAATTATATCTTCCTTTGTATAAGGTTTGATAATAGAAGAACATCCTCCAAGTGAAATTTCTGAAGTTTCTCCTAAGAAACCAAATATGGCAGAAGAAGTAGACCAAAATGCTCAAAATGGGGCAACTACTTTTGAGTTTCCCATTACCAGACAATGATGAAGCTACTGCTATGAAGAATATTTCTCCCTTAGCCTTGCCTAATTTTCATGGATCCATAACTGAAGACCCAAACACCTTTCTATTTGAGTTTTATGTTTTATGCAGGAGCTATGATTATACCATAGATGCACATAAATTAAATCTATTTCTTGCTACACTCAAGGATGTAACCTTGAGATGGTTCATGGGTTTGGGAAGAAATAAGGTGACCACTAGGGTACAGATGAAGGAGAAGTTCCTCAATACATATTAGGATTATTTCCAAGTGAGTAGTACAGAGGTGATGAAATCTAAAAGATGACACAAAAGGAGGATGAACCATTAGAAGACTATCTAGAAAGATTCTTGTTTTGTGTTTAGAAGACAAGGCACACAAGATTACCTCCTGAATATCTCAAACTACTCTTTTGAAGGGACTCGGTGAGGAGGACATGGATGCCCTAGATTTGATTGGAAAAGGAGACATTTCAAAAGATTCCTTTGAATAAATTTGTGAATCCTATAAAAATTAATCAAGAGATACTATGAAGAGGATAAGAAATGTAAGATCAAGAGGTGGATTAGCTACCAAAACAATTGGGGACATATCCAAGTCAAAGATTGTTATCATGTTTATAAACATGAAGTAGGATATTTTCAATGATATAAACACTCAATTAGATGATCTACATTCCAAGAAGAAAAGGGAAGATGTAGAGGCAACAATCACATATTTCTTCCATGCATGTAGAAGAAAGAAATATAACTACAGATGTAGAGGATTATCCAACATTGCAGAAGAAAAGGAGGCTTCACCTGAATTGAGAATGGATAAGTGTTATATGTTTCTCAAAGAAAATAGTGTCCATTAAGACAAGGAGGTATGTCATAATACCCTATGAAATAATTTCAAAATTGGTCTAATAATCAATATATGCCACCCCCACCTTGGGATAATCAATAGAAAGGTTGGGATCCATATCCTAACCAATATCAACAATAGTGGAAACCTCAATTTCAAGGCCAAAAACAATGGAAACAACCCCTTAATCATGAAAACAACCTTAGAGAGGAGGGAAATAGTGGAATAACCCACCTCCTAATTACCAAAAATCCTACAATCAACCTCCTTACCCTTAGCAACAAGCTCTAATGCCAAAACCCCAAGAAAAATCTCTTCCAAAGGAAAATGAGCTACCACTCAACCCATGGCTAACCCGAACAATAAAGCTACTCATCTAGCCTACACCACTGAACCAACTCAATACCCTACCTATTCAGTTGATGTCAACAATATCCATCTCCACTCAAGAAGAGAACTTCCTCCACCAACTGGACCCACCATTACGTAGATTACTAATGAAACACGAATTTGCAAGTAGATTTGTGGAAAATCAAAAAAATGCTACAACTAAATCCACAAAAAAATCAGAAGATGTTATAATATTATCTACATCAACTTGACCAAAATTCTAGCAAAGATAAAATGTAGGCTAATGAGCCACCATTTATTGAAAGATTACAAGAAAAGAAGATTGACCTCAAATCAGAATCTGATTATGATTTTATCAACTAGCTAAAGGATATTTGTGTCAAAATTCCATTGATTCAACACATCAAAGACATGCCCATTTACAAAGAATTGGTAGAGTATTTATACATAAAGAAACTAGGAAGGAAGAGGAAAGATCCATCTACTACAAAAGTCATTAGAAAATTAGCTGATATTATGCTTGGGAATTCAATCTTTCCCAAATATATAGATCCAAGCAGCCCATTGGTAAACGTTTCAAGCATAGTAATAAATAAAAATCTAATTGACTTAAGGGAAACCATAAACGTCATGACCAAGAAGATCATGGATGATTTTAAGTTGGAAGGACTAAGGCCAACAACTACAGTCTTGCAACTTGTAGATAGATCGACAATGAAACCTAAAGGATTCTTTGAAGGTAGAATATTGGAAACACCCTACTAATTTTATTATTCTTCAGCCAAAAGCAAGCTTAGGAGGATATCCTATCATCCTAGGAAGACCATGGTTGGCCATTGTTGATGCATTCATAGGATGCAAGTTTGGTAATATGATTATTTCTAATGGAAGTGGTACTAAAAATCTCATGCTTTATCCCCCTAAACCATTTGGGTTGAGGAGCCAAAAGAAGACCAAAGATCTACACAAAAGCTCAAGATGTTGGAGAATTCATGCATAATTAAAGGACAAGAGTAATATGTTATTCTTTCAAACATCCTAAAAATAACTATGGAAGGAATGAAGAATTAGATGGCAGATTACGGTGTATAAGTTGTCCTATGAACCAAATTCTACCACAAAAAATCACTATGAATGTTCTAGGTAATAATTACATCCTTCACCAACTTCTCCCACATGATTACATACTGAATTCTGTAAGAAGAAATGTATGTTCCATGATTGATCTCTCTAAGAAAGTGGAAATCACTCCAAGAAAGCCACTTAATGTGAACAAAATGTTGAGCATGCAGCAAGAGTATTTTTGATTGCTCTTCTACAAAAAATAGAAAACAAAATTTACATGGGACTATGGTGACATGCATGGGATCCATCCTAAGCTCTGTACACACAAGATATATATCAAAGACAACTACAAGCCAATAAGACAACCACAAAGAAGAATGAACCCAACAGTGAGAGACATTGTGAAAGAAGAATTAAAAAATTATTGGATGTTGGATTCATATATCCAATTTTAGACAGTCAATGGGTGTCACCCCTTATCATTGTACCCAATAAGAATGGAAAATGGAGGATTTGCGTAGATTATAGAGAGATGAATGCAACAACAAAGAAGGATCATTTTCCACTCCCTTTCATTGATTAGGTACTTGACACTCTGGATGGTAAGAAATATTTTTATTTTCTTGATGGATACAATGGCTATAATAAAATTTAGATTGCACTAGAGGACCAAGAAAAAACCACATTCACATGCCCATGGGGAACGTTTGCATATTTTGTTCTTCCTTTTGGCTTATGTAATGCACCTGCTACATTCCAAAGGGTAGTTTTAAGAATTTTCTCAGATCTAACAAATGATTACATGGAGGTATACATGGATGATTTTACAGTACATGACAATACTTTTGATGAAGCAATGAAGAATATGGACAAAGTTTTTAAGAGATGCAAGGAGCATAATTTGTCCTTAAGAAATAAAAAAATTCTACATGATGATGTTTAAAGGAATATTTTTGGGGTATTATCTATCATCTGATGGAATTTAGGTTGATCTAGCAAAAGTATCTGTAATTATAAATCTGCCAACACCAAAGAAACAGAAGGATGTGAGGAGCTTCCTAGGTCATACTAGTTATTATAGAAGATTTATACAGGATTTTAGTAAGATTGTAACACCATTATTTTTACTACTAGGAAAGGATGCTTCCTTTGAGTGGACTGAAAAATGTGAGACTGCATTCCAAACTTTGAAGCAAATGTTGACCACTGCACCTTGTGTTAAGAGGACCTAATTGGAACTTTCCATTTCACATCCATACTGATGTATTAGACCATGCCATTGGATATTTTTTTGGGATAGAAGGATGGATTTCTAAACTACATAATTTATTATGTAAGAAAGAACTTGCAACATGTTGAACTTAACTATACAGTCACAGAGAAAGAGTTCTTAGAAGTTGTGTATGCCATCAATAATTTTAGGCACTACATCACAAGTTACCCAATATTTATTCACACTAAACACACTACAATCAAATACTTGATCAAAAACTAGTTGTAATCAGCAAAATAATTAGGTGCTTGCTAATCTTATAAGAGTTTGATGTCATCATTATGGATAAACCTAGTAAGGACAACATTGTAGCATAATTTATTTCAATAATGGAGAATAATAATAATGAATAATAGGTAGTGGATGAATATTTCCTAGATGAGCACCTATTTTCCATTTCCACTAGAACACCTTGGTATGCTGATATAGCCAATTATTTGGTCTCAGGTAAGACACCTCCACACTACCTATATTCTGAAAAGAAATACATAGTTGAGAAAAGTGTGAATTTTTCTTGGATAGCTGGATTTCTATTTCACATAGGGAAAGATAATGTTATGAGAAGATGTATTGATGATGAGGAAATATATGATGTCCTCAAATCTTACCACAATGAACTGTGTGGAGGAAACTTTTCTACAAAAAGAACAACACAAAAGGTGTTGACAATAAGATATTACTAGCCAACATTGCATAAGGATGTAACATTATATACCAGGAGGTGTGATAGATGCCAAATAATGGGTAAGCCTACTAGGTTAGATGAGATGCCATTACAGCCTCAATTAGTATTGCATCCATTTGACAAATGGGGTTTAGAATTCATTGGTCCTATAGATCCTAAATATCAACAGAAGGAATACATCTTGGTGTGCATATATTACCTCACTAAATGGATAGAAGTGAAAGCATTTCCAAATTAAAAGAGTGAGAAAGTTTCCAAATTCTTATATGACCACATCTTCACAAGGTATGGAGTACTAAGATAAATTGTTACTGATCAAGGTACACACTTTACTACTGAAGTTATTTCTGATCTAGCTAAGGAATATGAAATCAGACATAGGAATTCTACACCTTATCACCCCCAATATAATGGAATGGTTGAGGTAACAAACAAGGAAATATAAGCCATCTTGAAAAAAACTATTGCACTCCATAGGAGATATTGGGAAGATAGAATTCTAGAGGTAGTTTGGGCATTCAACACAACATGGAAAATAAAAACATGCTTCATAACATTCAAGCTTTTATATGGTAGGATTTTTGTTCTCCTATTTAATTTGAGCACAAAACACTAAGGACTGCACTTGAACTAGGCATATATTTGTCTCGAAGCTCAAAGACAGAGGATTCTCAAGTCAATGAGATTGATGAAACAAGGAGACAATATATGGATAATACAAAGGTAGTACAGAAACAAAGGATCAAATGGCATGACATGTTCATCAAAACAAGAAAATTTGAATAAGGTGACTGGGATCTCTTATTTGAATCAAAGTACAAAGACCACATGGGAAAACTTGGGACAAAGTGGCTAGGTCCATATGAGATTGAGAAAATCTTTCCCAATGGAGATGTAAAACTCACCACCATAGATCCTATGAGGTTCAAACTACTAGTGAATGGTCATAGATTGATATTGTATAAAAATTCAACTAATAGGAGAATCTTCATGTAGCAGTTCAAAGGAGGTCAAAGAGAAATGGAGATGAGAACACCAGAGTTAAGATTAGAAGTTAAACTTGTAGGTTAATCTTCTAAAATTATGGAAGATTAATATATTTCAGTGGCCTTGGCATATTTATCTTGTTGAATATCCCAATGAGGAATAAAAGTGTTGTGATAAGACATTTTGGTGATCAATAACACTCAGCTAATATTTTATTTTCTTAGAATTTCCATTTTACATGATTTGGTGTATATGTTACAAGAAGTGCATAGTCTTTGACACAGGGAGATAATGCAAAGACTAAATGTTCCACTTGCAGCAGCATGCAATAAAGCTCTTCTTTGTTTTCATGTTTGGTGGAACTTATGATTGCATGAAGAAAAATAAGGAACAATCTGCACGTGTGAGTGGTGATAAAGATGACTGGCACTAGAACAAGTTAGTATTCCCTCTCTAGGAATTATTTGATTTCACTAAGGAGCCTTCAACATGACGCTACATATACTTGCAACATTATAAACAACATCCATAGCATCATGAAAACCCAACATGCAGCAAAGGTGCAATCACAACAATGCACATGCAATCATCATCCTACACATATCTCAAGATAAGTGCACTCATTCCACTTTAATAAAGTATCAATGGTATGATTATTTTTAATTAATGTTTATGCCATGTCATAAATGTCTTTAAATAGCTATTATATGTCACCACCTTTAAACCTATGAGTTTTCACTCCACGTCACCCCACTTCATCACACCACTTCACCTCACATGTTTGTAGCACTCAAATAAATTTAATTCATTCCCTTTTTTTTTACTGCGTGTGAGTCGGTCACAGAAATAAAAAAAAAATTACTCAAAACATTCCTCCTTACTCAAATTCTTGCATCATTTTTGCAAAATGTGTGATTTTCCCTATCAAAGCTAAAGTAATTTATAGAATTCAAAATTGGAGGAGATCTCATTCACCATGAGCCAACTAATCATTCTCAAATCTGTAGCCAACCACATATATTTCAATATTTTTAGAACAACGGATGGATGGATTACATCAGTAAGTTCTAAGGTTTCAACAAATCTATGGTAAAGGAATTTTCTGCCACATTTAAGGATGGAGAGGCTACTGTCAAGGGTTTAGCAATGAGAGTGGATGATGACATTTTGGCTGTAGTTACAGGGATTCCTATAGAAGGTGAACTTTTCCCTGAGAAGGAAAATCTAGATGCAACTAGACGAGACTTTGCTGATGTAGATGATGCCTTCGTAAATGATCACCAAGGTACACTTAGGACTTCTCTCAAACCTCTCTAGGCTGAAATTGTAAACTACATTATCAAGTATTTTACTTGTGAAGGTAGATATTCTAGACTGAATATTGTCTATTTCAAGTTACTCAATCACTTGAAAAATGATAGGCATGTTAATGTACCAAATTTCTTAAATGAAATCTTGAAAAGGATGAGTAGAGAGTCATAGAG
Source organism: Taxus wallichiana var. yunnanensis (assembly GCA_018340775.1). NCBI lineage: Eukaryota > Viridiplantae > Streptophyta > Pinopsida > Cupressales > Taxaceae > Taxus > Taxus wallichiana. Next base: position 161,061,023 of record CM031243.1, on the reverse strand, counting down.
AGGGAGGTCATATTTGTCTCACCATTGTCTTATCACTCTAATTGTAAAACATACATTGGAAAGAGAACATCCTAAATTGAATTGGGGAGATTTTTCAAGGGTTAAGAAAATTGATGAATTATTGGGGCGTGGAAAGAAAATAAGAATAATTACAGGTAGTTCTTCCACTCATAAAGTTGAAATTATAGCTTCCACTTCTCATGAAACATAAACCCTTGTTTCTAAAAATACACCACCTATTGAAGAGAACCCTGTTCATGTATCCCTTGAGAGGATTCTAATCGTTGAAACCCTACTTGGATTTTTAACTCCTGAATCATCCACCTCAAGAAGTAAGAGAAAATATTCCATTCCCACTTCTAAATCTTCCAATTCTACTCCTACATCCTCCAAATCCACTCCTACACCACCTAGGTATTCGAATAGACTGAAAACTAAAAATCCAAAAACATCAAATCCCACAAAGCCTCAAACCATATTACTTGATAGTGATAAAGAATCTACAGAAGAGAATATTGAGGCCACATCAATGGACATAGAGTAGGGAGGTGTTGATGTTGAAATTCATGAGAAACAAGGTCCTAGGGAGCCTATGGAGGGTATGGAAGAGAAGAAAGGAGAATAAAGTGGTGAGAAAATGGTTCAAGAAGGACCTACTAAGAAAATGAACATTTAATCGGGCGGTTAATGCTAGGGAAACCCATGAGAAGCATGAAGGAGAAGGATTTGCAAAGGAAATTGAAGACACAAATCATGTAGCCAAAATGATGAAGATAAGATAGAGGAAGCACATGACCATATAATTCTTGAAACACAGATTGATGAGATGGAAGTTGGGGATGATATGCCCCATACTATTGAAGAGATTATAGAAATTTTTTTCATGAAGTACAAATTGAACATCCACCTGAGAAGATTGAGAAGGTACAGGGGAATGTTCCTATAGTAATTGAGGAGATAGTTGAGACCATATTAGAGCCTGATCCATCATTATTGCCACATGTTATCATTAGATAAGTTTTCAAAGAGCCTAAAAAACTAGCTTGTAGGAACATGGCCACACAAACAACCTTGCTAAACTACTGGGTCCAACAGTTTGAAAATTATGTTAATAAATTACAAGGAAAATGGGAAAGGGAAAAGGAAGAAATGATCTTCCAACACCAACAAGACATAGAGGAGAAGAACAAGGAGCTTAAGGACAAGGAGCTTAAGGACAAGGATAAGGAGATTGAAAGGCTCAAGAAAAAATAGGAAGATACAATTCAGGTGACCAATGAGATATTTAAATGCAAGCCACCTTCTAACATTTATGCCATTTTCTTAAAGGAATATATGTTATAGTTAAAGATCACTTGTATCAACTTAGATATTCCATTTGATATTAGTGGAGCCAGAAATTTCTTTAGAATATACCTGAAAATGCCTCATGAGATTCAACTGCTATTATGTGAATTGTATATGTATAATTATTCCCTTGAATATGATAGGGATTGGATCCCAATACTTTATATTGGAGATGTTACAATTAGAGCACTATGATATTATTTTAACAATAAATTGTACAGAGAAAAACAGATGGAAGAATAAAATGCATCCATTGATGATCAATGGTGAAGCTGCAAATATAGAGCAATTATTGAAGAGTATGGAAAATACATGGAACATAAGGAAATTAGACAGGGAGTAAATTAGATGAGAAACATATATCATGAAGAATTCAAGGACCACATAAATTTCAATGCATGAGAGGTAGCATATTCCTACAAAATGCATTGGTGAGAGATGTCCCCTAAGATGTAAAGAAAATAAATGCACTCTTACCATAATATCATTCCAAATTTTAGGAGGATAAATGCATACATTGAAGTTTTTAAATGATGTGGAAAAATTTGGTTTCCCATTGGTTATTATCCCCTGATATTCCACTATCCTATACCAAAATTTTTAGTGAAAAGCAACTGGATGATGAAATACAAGAAAATTTATGGACATATACAAAAGGAATGGAGGTTACTTCTTCATGGAGCTTGAAGGAACATCTACACCAATGGATTTTAGATGCTTATGCAGCATCATTCAGTGGACCATAAACCAACTAAGAACCTAAAGAATATTGAATGAGGAAATTCAAGAAGTTAAGTTTGGGGGTGTGATGAGTCATTTATTTTCCTTTCTAAAAGCACCTCATCTTCTATATTCTATTGAGCCATTTATAGCCCTAAACTTGTATTTCCCTGTGATACTACTAGAAATTTTCATCATAACTTAAACTCGTGGCATGTATATTAGTTAATATAATTAATACTAGTTTAATTTATTCTATTGGTATTATGAGTATGCATTTATTATTTTAATTACAATATGATGTTAAATGGTGCTTTGTATAATACCACCTTTTTTTTGCAAGAAACTTGTTATATGCAGCAACTGACATGCAACCAAATGAATCATCCACAACAAAGGATCCATATGTAGCAACTAACATGAAGCCAAAGGAAATCATTCATAGCAAAGTATCTACAGCCAAAGGAGGTCACACAGATTAAAATAAATGTGTGATTATGAGGAGCTTGTACAACATGGACATCAAACCTAAGCTCACACATGTTGATGGAAGAAGCAATTATGAGAAATAGGAAAGGAATCAACGCCATCATCTGATTATGTGTTGCAAATTAATAAAGAACTAGCTAATTTAATTCATAATTTAATAACTGGTTGATCAAATGACTAGTTAGTTAAGTTATGTGATCATTATGTAAACATATACTGAGTAGTTTTGTTTGCATGCATGTATTTTCTAGATTGTTTGGTTAAGATATTTTACTTAATATAACTATAACTCCTAGTAGAACTCTATCTCTTCACACCTCTGCTATAATGAAAGATATAAAAAGGAAATATTAATGTTGTACATGGATATAAATATACATAGATAGATCAATCTATAGATAGAGAATTTGTTGTATTTTCCAACTGTAATATTCATGTTGATGAAATAAAAGTCTGAGTTCTATCCATTTTATGTAGTCACATGATTTAAGAGGATTAAAACCCAAGGGATATCCCACTTGCAAGTTGATAACCCTCTCTCCTTTGTTTGTTCATTTAATTCATTGCATGATTAAATTTTCAGCAATTCATTCCTTTATCTATGTTATGTTTTTACATGCTCTATCATTAGCCATAGTATTTACTTTCATTTAGAATCTAGTTCATTTCCAACATTTTTATTTATTAATTTTAGTGATAGCAATTTACCTTTAAACCTCCCAAATATCTATAACTATGCATACAACACTAGAAATATTGAAAGTTTACATCCCTTGGTCTAATAATTAAATGATTGTAGATTAATGAACAACATACTAATTGTTGCAAGTTAATTTGCACCACCAGTTGTCATTTCCCATGTCTAATTTTCTATATAGCCTTTGTCATAGATTTCAAAGGGGGAGAGAAGCATCAGAAACATGAAAATGAGGTCATATAGGTGCATTTTGTCTTGTTGGTTGTCGGCAATGTTTGTGAAGGTGGTTTCCATCAATGACAAAGGGGATATTGTTGGCCATTGTGTGTTAGTGTTATCATTGATGACAATTCCAATGATGGAAAATGGTTTCATGTTGTTGTATGAGTCTCCATGAGGTGTAAAGCAAGCTCAAGTATGAAGGTTGACTTGTAGTGTCAAGATTTGGTCAAGTTGCCATGGTGTCTAGGTATGGTTTTAGGCATGGTGCAAGTATGGATGGTAATTTTATGATTCCAAATAGTTGGTATGACTTCCATCATGGTCCATAAGGTGTGTTACACATTTTTAAGAGTATGCATGATAACAAGGTCAGTTCATGTGATTTCATGGTTGAGTCGGGTCATTCCAGGCCTATTCCTATCCCTAGAGCATGTAGAATGATATGGAGGTATGAGTTTTGGAGATGATTAGTCTTAACTAAGTATGGTAGAAGCATGGTGATAGTGTACCTGAAGTTTATGATGGGTTTTAGGTCAGTTCTTAGAGAATTGGTGTTGTTTCATGGTACTTGGGAAGTAAATAGGTGAGAAAAGGCAAGATAACACATGTAAATCTTAATGGATAGAGTGATTCAGACCCATTTGGGATAGATGATGATTATTTAAAGGGAGAGGATTTTTTCATGATTCTTCATGAAAAGTTTTAGGTCATTTTGAAGAAGGATTTGTATGAAATGTCACTTTTGGAAAAATGGGATTTCTAGAGTGTGTTTTTATGCTAAAAGTTGACCTTTTGATGCTTGTTGTGAATTTTTGATTTATATGAGACAAAAATACTTTGGGGAATGATTTTCCCTAGAACTAAGAAGGTTTAGAAAAAATAATGAGGTTGTTTGATCGTCATGTTTTTATGAATGATCGTTAAGAGGATTAGTTGCTTTGAAACCCTAGCTCAAAGAGACTTAGAGGAAATTGATCATACGAAGTTTGTTTTGGTTCCTTTTGAAAATGTGATGATTTTCAGTTTTATAGGACTCTTATACCTTTCCATAAAGGTATGGTAGTGCTTTTGAATGTATGTGTGACCCACCTAAAAATACAAGTTTCTCAAGAAGTTTAGCTTGAGGAAACTTTCTCTTAAGAAGGTGATGAATAAATTGACATTTTTTTACAAGGGATTTTTATAGATGTAAATTATAGTTTCAAATCATTTTTGAGGTTCTAAATGGAAAAGTGTGCCCTATTTATGAAGACTGGTTATTGGGGCAATTTGGAGCATCTGTACTAAACGTGTTGTTACGGAGCTACATGTGGAGTTAGGACTCAATTAAAGTTTTGATATGATTCTACTTAAAATATATTTTTAATGATATATAAATTTTTTTCTTTGATAAGGTATGATAAATTTATGACTTGTGCTTAGAAAATCAAATCTAAAGGATGTCTAGTTAAACATGGTGTTGAGTTGCTTCATGAGGAAAGGTGATAGTTTTGTGTTATTCATGCTTGTTGAAGGTTTATGAGTGATTAGAAATAATTTATAATTATTTTCCATGATTTTATTAAGATTGGAAATTATTTTGGAGGTTATGAGTAAGTTGAGCTCAAGCTTAGTTTTTGAGTCCAAGAAGGCTAAATGAGTTGTTTCAAAGATGGACCTAGTTGAAGGTATTCCAATTGGAGGTGGAAGGAAATGTAAGATGTTATGTTATTATGATTAAGAGGTATTTAAAATGGTATATGTTTAATCTCTTGATGATGAGTTTTGATAGGCCATCCATCTCAGTTTGTGAAGAAGAAGGTTACTTATTTTTCAGGGAAGGATTGTTTTTTCTGAAAGATTAAGGTAGATGAGGCATGTAATAGATTGGTTGATACTTGATATTAGGTGGAGAGTGAATAGGGATGAAATTTATTCCTATTTAAGGCCTTTGGATTTATTGAAATTTATAGAAAGGTGCAAACCAATTTTGTTTATAAAACTACTTTTTGGGAAACTCAATTTGGTGAAGAGGAAAATGAGTGTTTTTTTCACATATGGATGTTTCATGAGGTATATAAATAATTTATGCTATTTAAAATTCAAGGGTATTCCAATGAGTGGTTACATGCCATAGTTAAGCTGTTATTTTGTGTTCTTGAGGCCTAAAGGTGATTGGAAACAATTGTTTTGTGAAGGACATGAGCCTTCTTGATAGATTTATGAGGAATTTTATTGGTGAAAGATAATTAATGACCATGGATGATGTTTTTATGTCATATTTGAAATTTTTGAGTAATTTGGGTGCTTGAATAATAATGGTGATGAGGTTTTTGGTATTCAGTCATCTAAGTGATGGGGTTTTGAGTTGTTTTTGAGCTTGTTGAGTGCATTTGAGCATGATTGACCTACATGGGTCCATAATGAATATTTTTATAAATGTTTTGTGTTTTTTTAAAGATTTATTATTTGAAATAAATGAGGGATACCTACTTGTTTAATTTTTGAAAGAAGAGAAAGGTATAAAGTGCATGTTTGAACTCAAATTTTCACTAGTTGTGAGAGAGGGAAAAAGTGTAACCTAAGTGTGAGTGTGTAATAGGTTTGATTACATAATTTCATAGCTAAATATGTGTGTGAGAGGTTGATGAATTTTATATACCTTTTTTCTAATGGTTTTATATCAAAATATTTCAGTTTTATCCAAGTTTGAGCAAGCTAGAAGGAGGTGTGTTTGAAGGAGTTTTGAGAAAAAAATTGTGACCATCATCATCTGAGTTTTTAGCATATATTCATTTATATTATTATAAAATATTGTGTGATGATTCATATTCATGTAAGTCTTTTTTTGAGTAATATCAACAAGGGTTTAGGGGTTGGTGCTCCTTGTGGGGTTGGTGCCTCACTAAAGAAATATTTTATGCTGTGTAATCTTCACTTGAGTATTTATTGTGTGTAATATCAACAATAAATTTAGTCAGTTTTCTTCCCTTTGAGGGTTTCCCACTTACATCTTGTGTCTATGTGTTCTCTCTTATATTTCATGTTCATTTGAATGTATAATGCACACTTAATAAGTTAATGGGGAATATATGGTTGAATGGATGTTTGATGGATGTTTCAACAATGGAAAATGAAGTAAATTTTTTTTAGGATTATTCACCCCCTCAATCCATTTTTCTTCCAACACTCACTCCACTCAATTTCTATAACCATACAAAGGTGGAAGCAAAAATATTCACCTAGAACCACCTTCTTAAATATCAAAAGTCAAGTAAATATTAATTTCCCTTAAATGAATATTCAAACCATCAAACTACATAGACCAAATCAAATTTATAATTCAAGAAAATGCATTCATTTTCCTACAACTCATTCAAACTATGATATAAAATCCATGGCCTCTCCTTCATATATAAATATGGGTCTCAATTCTTAACAATTCATCCTTAGAAGATTTAATTATTTGAAATGACACTCTACCCAATTTCCATTGGAATTTTTGTATAAAAAGGCTATCAATTCGATCACCCATTACTCATAGCATTCTTCTTCCATTTAGAATCACATTGGAGCATCCAAAATCAACCAATCCAAAGAGATCCAAAAAGTGTGGTACTCCATTCCACACTTCATCTATCTCATCTGAAGTTGCAAGAAGACTCAAATGAAGGTTTACATTTGTTTGTTATTACTTATTTTTTCATTTCTTCTAGTTTTCCTTATACACAACAACATAGTTATGTGATTGAATATGACTTATTGTTTATGAAATTTAGTTCATATTTTCATAAATTAAACATAATAAAATACTAAAACAATATTTATTTTCTTCTCATACCACTCTTTCTTTAATTCATATGTGACTGATACATACGATATCAAGACCCTATTACACGAAGGATGTTGTTAACAATCTCAATGATTCTAGAATCACTCAATATATGTTTTGAGTCAGTTATACTCATATAAAACAATATCACATCAATAAACTATAATCCAAAAATAATGTGAACACCGGTGATACTCCTAACACCCCGTATTGTGAACATGGGAGAAAACATCATTTTGCACTTTGCAACATGATACCTTGATACTTGTACATGATCTATATGGTAATCTTGAGACATCCAATAAATTAAAATATGGTTTTACAAGTGTTTTAACAACAACCAAAACACACATAAGGTTTTACAGGATAACCAACAAACTTAAATATAATGATGTTGTAGTAATTTCATCAACCCTTATCATTTTCTTACATCATGGGAAAATAAAGGAATTGATCACTCATTAAAATTTAATAGGTATTCACCTGTGTTATTATTATCTACTATATTAGATTGGAAAGTAAAAACATAACTTAAATCACACAAACATACATGCTACAACATCACCGTGTGGCCTTGTCACTTGTGGCTAGCGAGAGGAAACTAATTATACTTCAACCTTCATTTCCTCCATCCTCCGATAGGATGATACTACTTAGAAAATTGGACATTGATGATCATATGAAATTTTGAGGAGTAAACCCCTCACAAGTTGAAAATATACATTTAAAAGTGGATGCAAGATTCCACCAAAAATACATCCGTAAGGTAATTTTTTTACTATATTATGAAATTTGAAAAAATGACTATTTTACAAATCGTTATCCATTTTTACCCCTGGAAAAAATGGACAAATTGAGAAAATTAGACTTGGATAATTGATAGAGATTTAATGGAGAATCATGAAAATGTAGGTAATTTTCATGATCTTTGCACTTGAAATTATTTTTTGAACTTCACATCTGTTAGATTTAGCAGGGGATAAATAATCCATAGATTACAAATCCACCATTAAATCTAAATATTATAGATTATGAGATGTTGTTGATTAGACACATGAATAACTTAAAAATAGATAGCGAATGTAAAGCTTAATGAGATAGATCTTGAAAGTAAATAATGAACAAGAGCATAGACAAATAACACTAGATTTAAGTGGAGAAACCCAAAGGAAAAACTCCACTGGTAAAGCATTGTCTTTATTAAGAATTCAACACAAGTTTAACCCAACACTTCCACTTCTAGTTTGTAGTCATTCACAATGTCTGCTCAGCTATTTTCTTGATTATATCATACAATGATCATCGATTGTATCTTATAATAAGATCCCATTCTTTAATTCAGTCTGTACAACATGTATACATTGTAGATAGCTAGACAACCAATCCTGAGAGGGATCACCCAAATCAATGTGGGTGGGTGAATCGGTCGAGCCACTTCACTCTTTAATGTGAAATACCTTCACAATAAAGTTTTCTTAACAAAATTTTACATTTAATGTTGGGGCATACTACAATGGTTGATCCCACTTGAAATTATCACCCCAACACTCCCCTTAATGTTAAGTGGGAATACAAATCGACAAGCTAGAATTACCTTTTTATATAAAAGGATTTACAGACCTTGAATCAATGATTCAAGCTAGCATGCCAACAAGGGAAATCTGCAGATATTCCCATACATAAATTCTTAAGACCAATGCTTTACATTTGAAGACTTACATCAGACTATGGATCCTTTTATAACCTAAGGCATACCCATAATTGAAGCTTCGCTGGGATTTACAAGTAACTTCACAAAATGTGACACATTTACTTATTACAAATAGAGGAAGTATTGGAAGTTTTCAATAGGACGTTAAGAGGTGGCATTTTCATGCACACTCCCCCTCAAGGGAAACTCTGATAGGCCTAAAAAGGCATGAAACTTGTAAAAATTGACATAACACAATGGTTTTGTGAAGATATTTGCAACCTGATCTTTAGTTGGATAGAACTGGAGATCAATATCACCATTAAGTAATTTTTCTCGATGAAATGCATATGAACTTCAATATTATTTTTCCTTTGATGTTGAACTAGATTCTTTGCAAGAGAAATGCAGCTCTGACTTTCACATAGAAGAGTAGTACTCCTTTTGACATCCATGTGCAACTCACCAACAACATTTTCAGCCACATAGCTTCTTTAGCAACTTCCATGACACTCCTATACTCTGCCTTAGTAGAAGATATAGACATTGTTGGTTTCTTTTTCTACTCCAAGTGATGGCACCTGCACTAATCTTGAAAATATATCCAAAAGTGAAATTTCTATCTGTAGTATCACCAACATGATCAGAGTCACAATAACCAAATAGTTGTGCATCATTACAAGGAGAATAAAAAAGACCATAATTGATTGTTCCTTTAATATATATAAAAATTCTTGTTTCCATTTTCCAATGATCTTCATAAGGATCTTACATAAATCTTGAAACTACTCCTACTGCATAAGAGATATCAAGTCTAGTAATAGTTAAGTAGTTTAAACTACCAATCGGTCACCTATATAGAGTAGGATACAATTTAGCAAAAGCTAGTTTAGGATCTAACTTAACACCAACTTCAATAGGAATTACAACATGATTACAGTCAATCATGTTAAATCTTCTAAGAAAATTCATAGCATACTGAGATTGAGATGCAACAATATACTTATGATCTTGAAATATAATCATGCCAAGAAAATGATTTAGTAAACCTAAATCAGTCATTTCAAAACATTGTTTTAACCTTTCTTTGAGTCTAACTATTAGATTTATATCACTGCTAGTGATCAAAATATCATCAACATACAATACAATGATGATAATATGATTTTTTTCAACTTTAAAAAATAAATCATTATCAGAACAACAATTAGAAAAACCAAGATCTTGAAAGAAACTGTTAATTTTAGCATACCAAGCTCTAGGAGCTTGCTTAAGACCATACAAAGAATTTTTGAGCTTACATACATAAATTTCCTTGCCAAGTACTTCAAATCCTTTAGGATGACTCATATATTTATTCTTTTAAGTCACCATTTAGAAAATCATTTTTGACATCCATTTGGTGAATCTCCCAACCGTATTGGGAAGCCAATGCAAGAAGAACTCTTACAGTGCTCATCTTAGCAACAAGAGAAAAGTCTCAACATAGTCAATACCTAGTTTCTAAGTGAAACCATGAGCTACCATCCTTTTTTTGAATTTTTTAATCTCTCCTAGAGAGTTATATTTAATTTTGAACAACCACCTAGATCCTACAATTATTATTTTAGGAGGAGGGACTAGTTCCCAAGTGTCATTTTTGATTAAAGAATTATATTCATCCTTCATAGCTTAAAGCCATCTAACATATTGAGATGCTTCTTCAAAGGATTGTGGTTCTACCTCATAGAACGTCATCAAGGCATGATAAGTATGTTGAGTTCTAGTTAGTTTTCTAATATTACCAAGTCGAGAGTTTTGAACAAGGTTTCAAGCACATTTAGGAATCTTACATTACTATCTTAGTTTTCTAATATTACCAAGTTGAGAGTTTTGAATTAGCCTCTTGAACTTCTGTTTCCATAATGTCAGTAGGAGGATTATTAGGATCTATCTCTATAGCAGCAGAGGAGGGTTCATTAGGATCAACAGAGAAAGTTATTTCTAAGACTTGAACATTTTTGTTTTCAACAATGTCATGCTTGAATGGATCATAGACTCTCAATCCTTTAGTTCTACAGCCATAGCCAACAAAAATACAAGAGAAAGAGGTTGGATCAAGATTCTTCCTTTTTTCTTTTGGAATGAAGATGGAAGCGAAATGCCAAATATTCTTAGGTGAGAAATATTTGGTTTTTGCTTTGTCCATACCTCATGAGGAGTAGTTTGATGAAGAATTATTGTAGGTAGTATAATTAAAATATAGACAAAAATTTTCATAGCTTCATCCCATAAGAACTTAGGCACATTAGATGCATGAATCATAGTCCTATCCATTTCTAAGATAGTCCTATTCTTTCTTTCTGCAATGCCATTTTGCTAAGGGGAATAGGGAGTGGTCAATTCTCTTTGAATTCCACATGATACATAAAATTCATAAAAGGATTTTCTGACATATTATCCTCCATTATCAGTACTAATTCTCTTAATTTTTAGATTAGAAGCATTTTCAACTAGAGCTTTAAATTCCTGAAATTTAGCTAGGACATCAGACTTCTTCTTAATAAAATAAGAGCAAGTCATTCTAAAATAATCAGCAATAAATAAAACAACATACAAGGTGCCACTGAGAGAAGGAACCTCAATTATACCTCTCACATCACTATGAATTAGTTCTAGTAAATGAGAAGAATTTGGATCATGATGTTTGTGAAATGGTTGAGCATGTTTCTTACCACGTAGGAAAATTTCACAAGTCTCATGATCTAATTTTATCTTAGGAAGACCAACAACAAGGTTCAATATAGACATATCATACAAGATTTTTAAATTTACATGACCAAGTCTTTCATGCCAAAGTTGAATATCATTCCTAGAAGAGGAAGAAAATCAAGAGATAGACACAAAACCATCAAAGATATACAAGCCATTTTTCTAAATGCTAGAAGCAATAACATTACTTGAATTTATCTTTTACATACCACTTATCTTGCAAAAAAATAAATTTATAGTTTTCTTTGGTTAGCTAAGAGCAAGACAAAAGATTCTTTTTCAGTTTAGGGACATACAAGACATTCCTAATTAAACCATTAGACAACTTAACATTTCCACAACCTTTAGCTCTAATGACAGAGTTATCTCCTAGATAGATATTCTCTTCACATTTGATCATATCTGAAAGGATATTAGAAATGCAAGTCATGTGCCTGGAGGCACCACTGTTAAGAATCCATTCATTGTCATTTGAAGCTGAAAGGTCAATATACAAACCATTAGAGTTCTCATCCTTATTTGCATGGTTTTTATTCTGATTTATCTTAAAATTATTAGACTTGTTGTTCTTATCATTCTTGACTGATTTGTTAATATTGACTCTACAATCAGACTCTTTATGTCCAAATTTTCCACACTTATTACAAGTTCCATTAAATTTGACTTTAAATTTCTAATTGTTCTTAACAAAATTAGTCTTAGGATTTGATTTAAATCTAGATCTAATATTGGATTTCTGATTTGGATTGACATTAATCTTATTATAAGTAGGCTTATGATTCTGAGAGAATAGAGCTTGAGAAGCAGTCTCTTTTGAATCAAATTTCTCCATGACTCTCTCTTCTTGAATCAACAAAGAAGACAAAGTGTCTAGATCAGGAAGATCATTCTCATTTTGATACTTAGAATTAAGGATTGAGATGTAATGTCTGAACTTTTCATGAATATTGATTTGAATTATGAAATATAGTAGCTTGTCTTGAAACAATTCACAACAGCCATCTAGTTGAGCTTTAATGTTTTTAATTTTAGCTAGATAGTTTACAATTTTCTCATCCCCTTTCATGGGTGTTGTAAACAGTTCTAGAATAAGCTTAATGATCTTAGATAGCCTACTTCCTTCATGCATGATCTCTAATTACTTCCATGCAGCTGAAGGTGAGTCTAAATGGCCTACATGCATCAAGAACTCATCTCTAATGCTTTGCAACAGAATGGATAGAGCTTCTTGAGATCTTTGAGAAAAGGAGTTAAGACTTTCAGGGGTAGCTTGTCTTCATATGGGATGGTTTTCAATACCAGTCACTAGATCCTAGAGTTTTCTAGCTATAAAATAGGCTTTCAAATGCACTTTCCACATTCTATAGTTAGTTAAATTCAAGAGCTGAGACCTATCCATTGAAAAAACAATAGAACTAGCCATTTAGATGCTCAGACGGTAAATGAAGAAAAATATAGATATAGAATGACTCAAAGAAGCTAAATATAGATATAGCCATTTTAATTTGTTATACCAATGCAAATAGCCCAAATTTAATTGAAAATTAGCTTGATTTGGTAGAAATTAAGATCAAATTTATAGAATAGATTCGAGGTCAAGTTACAGGAGCTTGAAAAGCAAAAGGATCAAGCTACACAAGCTAAAAATGGAAAGATGAGATGAGGTCTAATTTGGAATCCACGAGATAAAGAAAATTTGGAAGTTGAGTTACAAATAAAAATTAGTAAACCCGTGAAACAAGGAAAGTTCAACAAGCTATTTTGTGACTCGATGGGGTGAGCTCAAAATGAGCTAATTTTATAAATAAAATAAGTTAATAAATAGCCAAGTCGGGGACGACACGTGACACAGATAAAAAATATCAAGAAAGGAACATGTCGGATTTAAAATAGATCCTCAGTGGATGTGATGCTTTAAAAATTAAAGTTAAAGCTATTTCGGGTTTGAAATCGATTCAAGAAACCATGAAAAAGACAAATAGACATGCATCAAAATACTATAACAAGTTTGTGAAAAAATAAACATGTCATTTTTAATTCGCTCGTATTTTGCAAATGCATCTATTAATATGAATAACAATTAATTAAAATATAGAACCATATACACATGTCTTTAATTAATTGGATCACATTTTGCACTCTAACACAATGCGAAAGCAAATTCTAAGTAAAACAAGCCACTTGTCGAAAAATTAATGGCTTAAACAATTTATAAACCAAACTTGAAATAAAGTTTAGGTCTGGAAAAAGAATACGACATTTATCACAATCTAAATGGCGAATCCAAAGAAAAGAATGAAACTCTAACACAATTAGAATACGTGTTAAAAGACAATTGGTTCGCATTTCGTAAGTCTGACAAGTGCAAAAAGCATAATAAGTGTCAATTTTTAATTTTCTTAGACTTCGTAGTTCACAGAATTAAAAAAATCCACAGAATGAAGAAAATTTTAGAAGCTTCCGTACAAAAAAAAAAAGTTAATAAACCCGTGAAACAAAGAACTAAAGTCTACATCATGAAAAATGAATGTAGGTCTTGTTTTTATATTAGCTCACACTTTGTAATTCTGCCAAAGTCTGACAAATATATATGTGTCAAATGATATTGGATCACACTTTGTAATGAAATAAATAAGACTAAGTCAAACAAGATACATGGAGCCTTTTAAATGGCTCGCATTTTACAAATATGAAAAATGTGACAAGGTGGAAAATTTTAATTGGATAACAACTGCCACAAATAAATGAATGACAAATGTAAAATGTGGAGAAATTCTATTGGCTTAGATTTTGCAAATGTCAGAGGATAGCTAGTACAAGTCTGACAAAGAGAAGACATGTGTAAAGCCCTTATTGGCACGTGGATTTCAACTGACAATTAGATAAACAATATTCTGACACCTCAAAGCAAGATGGAGCAATTTGATTAGCTTAAGCTTCAAAAACTGACAAATGCAACACTAGATGGAGCAATATGATTAGTTCAAGCTTCATTGTCAAAGGAATTCAAATAAGTCTCTTAGGGAAAAGCCAAATGGCACAAAATGATTGGCTCTAAGCTTCGAAAGATAGTAATATGTCATATTAAAGCCACTTGACACTCTAAGAGTGGGTACGGCTTCGTAAATATGAAAATAAGAGAATGAAAGCTATGTGGAGCAATATTATTGGTCCAAGTTTTGTAAAAATCAAAAATACATAAAAATGAAGCCGGATGGCAAAAAAAGATTGGATCGGGCTATTGGTACCCAAACTTGTTCTCCTTTTCATTCTGAGCAACATCAAAGATATGGCATGAAGTTTGAAGGTAGATAGATCATGATGTATGTCATTTTGTAGTTGGGGATGTGATCTAACTGGCACTCAGATTTGTGGAGAGATGGATAGCACTCAAATAGGACTTGATCTTGTCCTAACTGTTTTAGGTTGTGCCTTTCAACCAAGGTAAGAGAACCTATATTGCAGCCTCTATTTTGTGAAGGAGGTGAAAATATCCTTGTAATGTGCAGGTTGTATGGAGATGGCCTTGAGAAAACATGATCAATTTCCCATTATTCAAACTCAACAGAGTTGTCACTACTAAATGATGGAAATGCTTTCAAGACAAGGCTGAGGCTACTAGAGACATGGTATGATCTTGATTTTCTTTGTGCATTTCTATAAATGGATTGTATTCTTTTGTTGACACACAATACAATGCAGGGGTAGTATGGGTAGGATTAGTTTGTTTGAATGAATTTTGGGTGGGAGATTTTAGACAAGACTAACCAAAATTTGCCAAATTCTTTGAGGACCTTTGTAAAAAACTTGTAAGACCTAAACAACAGAATGCTTCAAAGAGGTTAATGTATTCCTTCAACTAGGATATGTGCACCAAATGGATGCCCAAATTTGCACTCTTCCACACAATCTTTGATAACCTGCAACAAAATCTTGAAGTAGATGAACCAACAAAGTATCTAGAAATTTTTATTTAATCATGACCTAAGGTACACCCAAAGGTTTATAGACAATCTTTGAAGTCAAGGAAGGTAAAGTGATTTTAAATTTTTTTATCTCTTTATTAGATGAAAGCTCTTCTGAATGTGAGATTGCAAATTCCACTAAAGTGATTTTAATTTTTTTATCTCTCTATTAGATGAAAGCTCTTCTGAATGTGAGATTGAAAATGCCACTAAACTATCACAAGAAATGAGACCATTGTATGATCAAAAGAAACTACAAACACCAGATTGCAATAGGAGCAAGAAACACAAATTGAAAACATTCTAAAACATAAGTGTATGCAAATTTTTCCAAGAGACAACACAAAATAATCTAGAAATGATCAAATTTATCAGCAGGGGAATGTTTCAAGAACAATCTCAGAGCTTTTTGATAGCTTTACAACTAAAACCAACTCAACATGATACAAATCTGATGTAAAAAGGAATTAGAAATGGTTCTCAGGTGGTTTCTCAGAGAATGGGCTTCTTCCCATATTTTCCCATGAAATTTTTAGTTTCCCAGGCTTCTTTTAAAAATTTTCCAACCCTTTGCATGACAAATTCATGTAATATATATCATTCCATTACAATTGATCCTTATTTCCCAAGAAAATAATATCCTATGGCATCTTAGTTTGTTACAAATTCACTCATGACTTTTTGAAAGTGACATTTAACCAATTTTGCAAGGAGGAGATGTCAGGCATGCAAAAAAGAAAATTATTACAAATTTTCATCATTTCTTGTCATGGGAGCATGTATTCTTCTTTTAGAATGCACAACATCTTCCTCTTCCATCATTTCATCCTTTTCCCCTTCAAATTTCCATTCTGCAACATTACTCTGCAATTTGGATTTGATATTTCACGTTTTACATGAAATAAAGCAAAAGCATTTTGAAATGTGCCTTGGATCTACAAATTTACCCTCCAAGATGATCAATTTGAATCATGCAGGCCAAAACGACATGAATCCACAATTTTTTTGGTGAAAATCAATGCAAAAAATGTATTTCCACATTTCCTGGAGCCAAAATGGTAAACATGTCAAAATGTACTGTTTCCGTTGATTTTCCTTTCTCCCTTTAATATGAGCCCTTCACATTTCAAAATGCGATTGGAAATGGAATTGGGATCACTTTTTGATATTTTAACATTTTTGGAAAAAATTAAAAATTTGAAAATTTTCTCTGCCCCTCCCCTTGAGATTTGGCGACATGTGGCACAAAGTGGACCCCATTGGAATCACAACTCAATTCTACACATTTCCACCTTTTTTGGAAAAAAGAAATTTTTTCACTTTTCCTCCATGGGCCCGCGCCTCCACCTCTGTCTTTTCCATGTTTCTATCATTGATTCACGGCGGGCTTGTGTTCCTCCTTTCATATTTTAATCTTATTTCGCCAAAGAAATTTTTGTAACATTTCCTTTCACATTCCCACACCTCCGCCTTTAAATTCTCAAATGAATTTTGACTCTTTAATTTCGGGCTTGCGAGTCCATTCAAATTTTTACCCCTTTGAAAAGAGAGGCTAAAAACACAACTTGCCTCCACCGCCCATACTCCCCTCGCCCTTGTGCCACGTGTCTCTTTGTGATTCACTTGGCGGACCTGCGGCCCCTTTTCATATCCTTCGTCCCTTTTTGCCAAAAGTAAAACTCTTCTAAGTCCTTTGCACCTCCATTTCTACTTGCCACGTGTCTCGCTTTTGATTTGTTTGTGGGATTGTGCCCCAATTTGAAAATGTTTCCCTCTACTCCAAAAGGTAAAAGGTTTCAGAAGCCTTCGATGGCCCACCGGTTCTCCTTTGATCTAGACACTGCCACGTATTATCGAGGGAGGGACAAGATTTTGACGGGTAAAAGACGCCCGTACCACCGTCAAAAATAATTTTTTTCCATAGATGTCCAAATTTGATTTTTTCTTCATGGATGAAGAATTTTTGGAACAAAGGATAGATGAAACATGTTTTCAAACATTTTACAACCATGGAAAAGGATTGTTGAATGCATACAAGTAAAATTTGATCAATTTCAAGCCTCCATGGTCAAGAAAAATGGTAGAGCCCACAAACTTGAAACATTTAGGGCAAAAACAAGAAAACTCAGGATTTCTCTTAGAAAGGGGCAAGGAAAATGAGTTTGCAAACAATTCAAGGCATAAAAATGGAGACAAAACATTATATCATCCATCTCAAAAGGGAAAAACATTTTAGGGCATGCATAGAAAAGGGAAAAACATTGTAAAATGATGGAGGGTCAAAATGGGCACCAACATTGGCTCCTGCTCGGGGATGGGCATTCCCAGTGAGTGCCACAAGAACAACGTAGACCAAGTGCCAAAAGAATCCATTGGGCAAAGGATTCATGAGCCAAAGCCACCAAAAACTAGCTGAGAAACCGACAAAAATGGCTGTCACACACCAAAGCAAACCACAAACCGACAAAACACCAAAAACAAAGCAAAAGCCAAACACTATACACTGTACAAGTGGTGCATACCTCAAATTTGGGGATTAATCCAAGAAATGCTTCAGATGCCTACCATTAACAGGTAGTTCAAGCAATTCCCCATCTAAGTCTTTGAGAAAAAAGGTATTTTCACCAATTTTAATATAAATGGAGCAAGTTCCCATCCACAATGCATCAAATTTACCATGTTTGCCCTTAACATCATGCCTGCTGTCCCACAACAAAACTAGATCTCTAACATTGAAATTCCTATGAGTGACCTTCTTGTCAAACAACCTCTTCAACTTCTCTCTAAATCTAACATGCCTTTGGTGGGATGCTCTTTTTCTTCATCCACTCAACAATATGATTAATCCTTGTTTCATATGGATGACCTTCCGATCTTCAAGTTGTTTAACAAAATGAAATGAAGATAATTACAGATGTAAGGGTAGAAGAGCTTGAGTTCCATACACCAACTCAAATGGGCTCTTACCAAAGCTCTTTTGGAAGTGATTCTATTAGTCCAGACTGCAAATTTTATTTGTTTACCCCATTTTCTCTTGTTTAAATCTAAGGTTCTCCTAATGATCTTCAATAAGTTCTTATTGCTTAACTCATCTTGTCCTTTTCATTGAGGGTTATAGTTTGAAGTATAAGTCGATTGGTTCCATACTCCTTACACATTTCCATCAAGGGCTTAGCTCAAACACATGGAATTAACAAAGCAATAATCTTGATTGGTACACCAAATTTACATATGATATGATTCAAAGAGAATTCCATAACAACTTGTGTTACTTTCTTAGTGGGGATTTCTTCTACCCACTTGGTGAAGTAATCTATGGCTAAAAGGATCCACTTATGTCTAGCACTAAAAGGGTATGAAATCTCACTAATGAAGTCCATTCCCATTGTTTGAAAGGAGCTTCAATTGATACAAGCTATAAAGGAAGGGATCCTGAAGCTTTCATTCTTCCAGAGAAACGCTGACAACTTTCACATTTTATAACCAGCAAGGTTGCATCTTTGAAAAGAGTAGGCCACCAATAACTAGCTCTCAAAATTTTGTGTGTTGTAACCCTTCTAGCAAAGTGTCCTCCACAAACTTCCCCATGGAAATTAGTAACTATCTTGGTAGTTGTGGCAAATCAAGAAGCCCCCACGATGTTGATCAAATTTCTAGTTTGATCATACTAGCATCCAAAGGTGATTGCACAACATTGAATCCTTTCCCCAAATGTGGGACTTGCAAAATGAGAAAGGAATCTCTAGTTTAGAGGCTGGTTCCTCAACTCCTCTAATCAGCTATTTCACTTGCAAAATTGCAGAGGTTTAAACTCCTAAATCTACTCTAAATTCCAAGGGGACGAGAGATAGAGAATGCAAAAAGAAAGAACTAATGCTAATAGGTGATGCACCAAAGGATTTGTAGGCACTGATGCTGCATGAAATACACAATCCATAAGGAAACACAACACAAAACATGCACAATTTCTCAAAATGTAATGAAAGATCAAGAAATCAATGATAGATATATGAAAGGATTAAGGGATTTTAATCACAGACATATATCAACATCTCGATCCAATACAAGTACATTACGGTGATCCGAGGTAAGAAAAGGTGCTTTGCATTACATGGAAAGGTAAAATTTCTTCACAAATTATGCCAAGGAGGAAGAAAAAGGAAGTTGCAGAGTTGAAAAAGTGTCTCTCCTTTGCAAAATGAACTCATCCTAGCTTTTACAAAGTGCAAACCACGACCCTAGGAGAGAGAAACATGGGAAAACATGCAAGGGGTTCAACCATTGACAAAAATGCCATAAAAAAATGGGCGCCCGATGACACCCATTCCCGACATTTTTAACCATGCTTTGGGAGAGAATGTGAGCCATTCTTCATTAAAAACGGTGGTTGAAACGTCATTTCTGTCCATGACCACGTGCCAGAGGTGATTCTTGATTTTCTCTCTCCAAACTCCACCAAAATGCAAAAATTACCCTAGAATCTTGTATATAATTTTATCAGCTTTCCATTGATATAAAGAACGTGAAAACCGAGCTCTGGATCGAAAGATATGGCGATTTGAAGTTTTAGGGAAAAACAGGGCCAAATCGGGTCGGTGGGAATTTTTTTTGAATTTTTACCTTTTTGGTCATTTGGAAAAATTTTCAAAATTTCCCCGCGCCCTGCCACCATCCAGTGCCACGTGGTAAAATTTTATTGGCGTGGGCCCCTTCCCACTCCATTTTTCTTTGTTTTAGCCTTTGGAAGATTTTCCAAAATTTCCCCATCGTGCCGACGAGTTGGGACACATGGCACGTCCTGATTGGCTGCGGGCCTTCCAGGGGAAAATTTCCCACAAAAACTCTGCCAAGCCATAACATGAAAAATACATGGAGTTAGGAGGAAAACTTTACCTTTCTGGAAAGATGAGAAAGAGCTCTATCCAATGGTGTCATTTCCAGAAGGTTTTGAGTGCCTGAAAAGAAAAATATTATGACTGAGGCACAAGAGAGGGGAGAATGGAAGGAGTTAGCCACAAAAAATGAGCAGGGGCACATTTTGGATAACAATTTTGGTGACTCAGAGGGGACATCTGCCTGCTGGATGAAGTTACCAGTTGCCTGAAGCATTCATTGGGCATGGAGTCATGAGTTGTATCCTGTAAACTGATCTAAACTTTGAAAACCTCCTCTCTGAGCCACTTGGAAACCCACTGAAATGGACTGTGCAAGAGAAAACCAGCACCACAAAAACTATGTACAAAACTAAAGGTCATACATGCTCCAAAATGGAACATGAAAAGTGTGCACAAGCACTTCTTTTACTGAAAGAAAAACTACCTATCCTACTCTAACTGGAAGCAAAAGTGGGCTAAACAAACCCTACAACCGGGTTGGGAGAAATAGCTTCCTTTCTCAAAAGTTGCAACCATGCAACTGATTTGGAACTAAACATGGCTGATTGGATGAGTGGAAAATCAACAAGAAGTTGGTCTTCTACCCAAATCATCAAGGTGTCAACTGAAAACAAATCCAATACCTCTTTTAGTTGCTCTGCATTTGGATTGAAGAGGTATGACAGCTAATCCTTGCTACTTTGTAGCTCACCCCCATGCTTAGAAGCAAGCATGACTGGTTGTGACTTCTCCTTTGACTCCAATGAAGTCAAATACCTTATTGGGCAAGGTATGATCCATTTGATATGCCCGTAGCTCTGATTTTCAACTCCAAAAATGGAGTCTTCTTGTAGACCTTCTTGGGTGGGTGATGTGGAAGCAATGGTAGGACTTTTCTGCCCTTTCTCTTCCTTCATGGCAACATGGAACTCTTCTATAGTGTGCAACTCCTCGTTATTGATTGCAACATCCAATGAAGTTTCTTTTGCATTATTGTTACCTACTGCAATACATTGTTGGCTTTGGAGATCCTCCATTGTAGCTTTTGGAAGATCAAATTCTTCCAGCTTTGATTCAAGAGGCATGTTGCAAACTGTAGGCTATTGTCCTTGAAATCTTTTGTCCATGGCAGCAAGTTCTTGTTGTTGGAGAACGAATGGTGAAGAAGGAAACATGGTAATTTCAGCTAGCTCTTCATCTAAACATTCTTCTAAGTCTGATGGAAAATCAAACTCTTGAATGTCTTGCTACAACAAAGTCTCTCCCTCTTGTATGGTGGCCTCCAAATCTGCATTTTCTTCACCCTGTATAACTTCATTTTCAAACATGAAACTTTTCAATCCAAACTCATCCCAAAAATCAGATTGTTGGAGAGATGAAGTGGGAGAGAAGCATGAAATTTCTTGTGCCTTTTGCTCACAATTTGGACCTGTTTTGTTCACCTCCATAATGGCTTCATCAATCAAATCAGCCCCTTCAAATGAAAGCAAAAATGTATCAATAATGCTTCCTTCTTCTACTGTTGTAAAAAATGACTTGACCTCATCCATTTTCTCCTCAAAGATGGGGTTTTGAGATGGTTTTCCTTCCTTCTTGATGGCTGATTTTGCAGTGCAAACTGGATCAGCATTTTCTTTGGGCAAAGTGCCAACATGGACACCCAACTCATCACCAACAAACTGTTGTTTTTCTCACTTCACTGCTGTTATAAAATCAGCCTTGTTTTCCACTTGTTCTCCAACTTCAACATCCTCTATTGGTTTCACCATCAAGGGGATTTTTGTAATCCCGAATTTAAGAGCCCAACTCTTCAGACTTTGAATTTCTTCATCCTTGTTTGGCTCTTCTTTCTGCTGCTATTTTCCTTGATTGGCATTCTGATTTTTATCCTCCCAACATGGATTTGGGAATGCAAGAGGAGAAGTGGATTGTAACTCAATTGATTTTGTAATTTTTTGTGGTGGTGGAGGAGGTAGGAACTCTTGTTTCTTTGGAGGGAATGGCTATTTGGAAGGGAAAAGGACAAAATAATTGAGATGGGGTGGAAGAATAGGGAATGGAGAAATGGATTCAACACTTGGGACAACAGATGGAGAGTTTAAAACTTGACACTGTTGAGATAAAACAGATTGGGAAAGAGGGAGAGAAAAGGCATGAGATGGTGTGCTTACCTATTGACAAGGTTGTTGAATACTCCTCTCATACACCTTTATTCCTTTAGTCCACTTTGCAAGCAATGGTAGTGTTGTAATCATAAAGTCTAGCTTCTCTTGAGGGTTGTAATGCCTTGGAAAAGGTCCCACCCATGGACAAGGTGCTCTACAACCAATTCTAAATGCTTTCATTTGTGCTTGAGCCTTGGATTGCACCATGTTTACCTCCATCTTTTGGATTTGTTCCAGCAGATTTGCATTTTCTTCTTGACTACCCTCACAACCAACATACCCTTGTGCTTGACATGCTTCATATCCAAACTGACTTTGGCACTGCTTCTCATATGGGTAGACATGCTGATTTTGAATTTGATCAAAATGCTGATTTGGAGGATTTGTAAAAGATGTTGGAGGTGTGATATACTACTGTTGTAAATGTGAATTCCATGATGGAAATGAAGTCATGATTGCACAACTTCATGGAATGGAAAAGAATGAAAATGATGGAAAGAAGAATGGATGGAAATGAATGGAAAATAGGTCTACAACTTAGAGAATGAGTTGTTTACTAGATGGAGTCACCAGGATGTGCTTTTGAAAGTGCCTCCAAAAGGATGAATCTTTAACAGAACACACCAACCTCGTCAAGATAAAGTGGAATACCTCTAAGGTCCCACTCGGCATGCCAAAATCGTGTTGCAAATCAGCAGCACCCCCTGGATGTTGATCAAATTTCTAGTTTGATCATACTAGCATCCAGTGTGATTACACAACATTGAATCCTTTCCCCAAGTGTGGGACTTGCAAAATGAGAAAGGAATCTCTAGTTTAGAGGTTGGTTCCTCAACTCCTCTGATCAGCTATTTCACTTGCACAATTGTAGAGGTTTAAACTCCTAAATCTACTCTAAATTCCAAGGGGACAGAGATAGAGAATGCAAAAAAGAAAGAACTAATGCTAATAGGTGATGCACCAAAGGAGTTGTAGACACTTGATGCTGCATGAAATACACAATCCATAAGGAAACACAGCACAAAACATGCACAATTTCTCAAAATGTAATGAAAGATCAAGAAAGCAATGATAGATATATGAAAGGATTGAGGGATTTTAATCACAGAACATATATCAACATCTCAGATCCAATACAGTACATTACAATGATCTAGAGGCAAGAAAAGGTGTTGTATTACATGGAAAGGTAAAATTTCTTCACAAATTCTACCAAGGAGGAAGAAAAAGGAAGTTGCAGAGCTGAAAAAGTCTCTCCTTTGCAAAATGAACTCATCCTGGCTTTTACAGTGTAAACCACGACCCCAGGAGTGAGAAATGTGGGAAAACATGCAAGGGGTTCAACCATTGACCAAAATGCCATCAAAACAGCATGGGTACCCTAACATACCCATTCCCTAACATTTTTAACCATGCTGGGAGAGAATGCAAGCCATTCTTCATTAAAAATGGTGGTTGAAATGTCATTTTTGTCCATGACCACATGCCAGAGGTGTTTCTTGATTTTCTCTCTCCAAACTCCACCAAAATGCAAAAATGACCCCAGAATCTTGTAGATAATTTTACCAAATTTCCATTGATATAAATAACATGAAAAACCAAGCTCTGGATTGAAAGATATGGCAATTTGAAGTTTTAGGGCAAAACAGGGCCAAATCGGGTCAGTGGGAATTTTTTTGAATTTTTACCTTTTTGGTCATTTGGAAAAAATTTCAAAATTTCCTCGTGCCCCACCAAATCCAGTGCCACATGGAAAAATTTTATCGGGCACGGGCCCCTTCCCACTCCATTTTTCTTTGTTTTAGCCTTTGGAATATTTTCCAAAATTTCCCCGCCTTGCCAACGAGTCGGGACATGTGGCACGTCCCGATTGGTCAGGGCCTTCCAGGAAAATTTTCCCACAAAAACTCTGCGAGCCATAACTTGAAAAATACATGGAGTTAGGAGGAAAAACTTACCTTTCTGGAAAGCCGAGAAAGATCTCTATCCAATGGTGTCATTTCCATAAGGTTTTAAGTGCCTCGAAAAGCAAAATATTATGACTGAGGCACAAGAGAGGGGAGAATGGAAGGAGTTAGCCACAAAAATGAGCAGGGGCACATTTTTGATAACATTAGCTTCATCTTCAGTTATATATTTCAAGAGGACACCTTCAGGGTTCTTCCAAGCTAGCCCAAAGTCATTGATGATGTATTTTTGAGAAGCCAACTTGAGGGATCTTTTCTAATTTTTATTTAAATGATCATGGTGGCACAGTGTCTGAGGTAAAAGATTACATCCTTGTACCATTCAAAAATTACCCATTTCTCAAGAACATCTACCCTTTCTTCCTCTACTTCATTCACTTCAATTGTTTGTAGGTTACTCTCAGCCATAACCTTAGCCAATCCCAAACCTCTTACCAACTTTGTGGTCTAGATTTCCATGTCATACTCCTATAGTTTTTTCACCCATCTACATCTTTTGCTTGATATCTCCATCTTTGATAAGATGTATTTTACCATGGTGTGGGGAACATAAGCAACAACTTTTGAACTTAAGATATAAGGCCTAAAAACCTTTGTTGCTTTCACCAAGGTAAATGCTTGTTTTTCCATGATTGTGTATTTTAACTAGGCAGCTTGTAAAGCCTTGCTAAAGAAGGAAATAGGCATCTCAACCCTATCTTCATCCTTTTAGAGAAAAACAGATGCAATGGTATTTTCAGAAGAAAAGGATAAGATTTGGAAAGGCTTCTTGTAATTCGGATCTGCTAAGATAGGTGCATGTTTAAGTGCTTCTTTGATTCCTTCAAAAGTCTGAATAACAACCTCCTCCCACTTGATAACTTGGTCTTTCTTTAACATGCATGTAATAGGAAGATTCAATTCAACAAAATTTGACACAAACCTTCTAATGAAGTTTATCTACCCAAAGAAGGATTGATGCCTTTCTTTTTCTTGGAATTAGAACTTTTCTGATTGCTTCTACCCTCTCCAAGTCAATCATGACACCAGCCTTTGAAACAATATGACCAAGTAGCTTGGCATTTTGCACCCCAAAATGAGACTTCTTTGGATTAAGAGAAACACCATATTCTCTACATCTGATCAACATTCTTTCCAAGTGCTTTGCAAGTGATCTTTTCTACTCCTTGAAAACAAAATCACATCATCTTGATAAACAACAATGAAGTCAGTTATGTAACCAGCAAAAACAATATCCATTTCTCTTTGAAAAGTAGCCCCAACATTCATGAGACCAAAAGGCATCCTTACATAAATATATGTTCCCCAAGGAGTGGAGAAGGAAATTTTAAATCTTTCTGAATCCTTGACAACTTGATTGTAGCCAAAGAAACCATCCAAGGTGGACAAAAATTTAGATCCAGTCACTTACGGTAGCATTTTTTCCATGTTTGGCAAAGGATAATTGTCTTTCAATGAAGCTCTATTCAGATTTCTGAAGTCTACACAAAGTCTAATATCTCCATTTTTCTTTCTGACTGGCACAAGGTTTACAACCCAAGATGAATACCTCGTGGGATGAATGATGCCTCCCTCCTTTAGTTTCTTCAATTCATATTAAATTTTCATGGATGGGAGTGGATTAATTGGCCTCTGCTTTTGTCTTAAGGGCTTGGCCTTTGTTTCAAGAGGAATCTCATGTTGAAACAAGTCCTCTCTATATGCTTTCATCTCTGAATAAGACCAAGCAAGATAGTCCTGATATTTCTTCAATAGTTGAACATAGGACTGTTTTTCCTCTTTGTTTAGATTTCTTCCAAATCAAACCTTTCTTGGTTTATCATTAGTGCCCAAGTTATGCTCTTCCACATCCCTTGAGGTAGACATGTTTCTATTGATGATACAATCATCATTGTTAAAATTTGACTCAAGTGTAACAAGACCTCTAGGAATGGTGTTAGTTTTCAATTGGATAATATACTTTCCAAACAAAGTATCTCTTCCTTTAGTCACACATACCATTGGTTCCCAATCAATATTCTAATCTATAAAATCGCCTTGATTTTGTAATAACCTTTACACTTGAGCATCATCATTAAACACTTGCCAATGCTTGATGTTGTCAAAGTAACCGCCTAATTAACACTTCAATATTATACTCACAATAAGGTGAAACAATGCAATTTCCAAATCTTGACCCCAACACCGCCAACTTATCAGTAGCAACATTGAAACTTCTATCATGATGCACAATGTTGAAGGAATCAAACATCTTAATTAGATCCCAAACTACATATTTGTACTGTTTCATCCGCTGATTTTTTGTAGCATACAATTTTCTTATTTGTTTGACAACTAAATTTTAATATCCTTTTGCAATGATGTCCTTGAAACCATAATTCATGCAAACCTCGGACCCAACAACAAGGCTTCATACTCAACAATTTTTTTAGTACATTCAAAATTAAGCTTGAAGGAAAAAACAAATTCTTCCAAGCTAGGAGAAATCAAAATTATACCAGCACCATTTCTAAATTTGGAGCAAGCTCCCTCAAATAGCAAGGTCTAAGGAGAACCTAACTATTTAAGGCACTTTGACTAATCCATATTATGCTCCTTATCATCAGTAAACCCAATAAAATTATCAACATCAACATTAGTAAATAATACTTCATAAGAAGCATTGTTTGGATCCTCAATAAGATGCAACATCTTCTTTTCTCCATATAATTTGACAAGGCTGCCTTCAATGGGAATGGTGGAAAAGACATGTCCATTTGGACACTCCCTCCAACACTTGCAGCCCACTTTCTTGACAATAACATACCCCATTTAGCAGGGAAATCAACAATCACAACATCCAATTTTAAATTCCTCCCAGGATAAGATGCAAGTTGCACCACCAAACCCTTCACACAACCAACTACCGGCACTTCTCTTGATTCCATGGCAATACACTTTCCATAGGCTACTGTCACTTTGATATCCAACTCATTCATGACTTCTAGAGGCATGACATTACATGATGCACTAGAATCAAACATACAATTATGAAGTAGTCTATCCTTTATGATCAAAGTTGTGAAAAATGGATCAAATTTAATTAGGAATCAACCAAGGATGTCCCCCAAGTACACCTTAGGTGTTTCTCCAATATCCTCTACTACTGGTGGTGTTTCAAGGTCTGCAATGATCTGAGGAGGAGTTTCAACAACATTTACATTTCTACTTGGGGTACTCTTCTCCTCTTTTAATCCCAAGTACTCAAATGCTCTCTTCTTTTGCTCAGGAATCCTAAGCAACTCAATGATTGGAACACTCAATTTGATTTGGCTCAATACTTGGGCTATGTCATAGGGAACACTCTTTGGAAAAATAGCATTAGAAGGGAGATAAGAAAATTCATCAGATGGCATGGGATTCTTGGCATCTTGGGCATGAGGAGGACTATAATTTTTACTTGGGACAACAGAGATTTTAGTAGGTTTTTCTTCTAGAAGATTATTTGGGAATCTTGTGAGCAAGGGTGTTTTAGGTTTGGCTTGAAACCCAGCCCATTAACAAATTTTCTCCTAGTGTTATAGTCTTTCTCTTGAGCTACAACAACATTCATGAAAAATTGTTTATCTTCCTCTGAAGGGATACCACCATCATACTTCTTGATCATCAAAGCTCTTAAGTATTCAAAGTCATTGTTAGGAATTTAAAAAGCTTGCACTACATCAACTTCAAGAGTATGAGGGGTAGAAAGATTTTTACCCATTTGATGCAATCCTAAAAGGTTGCAGCCTGTCCTTACACTTATTACCTCAGTTGATGTTACTCCTTGTGAGCTTGAAGAACATCCCACCATGCAAATATCATCATCATTTCCATCTTCATTATTAGCTTCACCATCTTGCTGGTCCACTTCACATGGAGGATGGGGTAGAAAACACCTATCACACCAATCAATATCAATAACTTCCTCAATAGCAGCAACCATAGCGAGCTTAGGGATCATGTAACACTTTTCCTTAATGTGCTTGAGGATGTCTATTTATAGAACTCATGGGTCCTTTCCCTCTATCATCAGATCTCTGATCACCCCTAGGATGATTGGAAAATATTTCATGGTTTTGTGCTCTTTGCTGACCTTGTGAAGTCTTCCCAATTCCCTTCTTTGCCCAGGCTAACTTGTATGAGATTTCTTTGATAGCCCCTGCCAAAGTTTTCACAACCTCCTCCAAATAAGTACCCTTGCTAGCTCAAGGTTTCTCAGGGTTTATCAACTTTATACGATCCCTCTTGAGAGGTTTCCCAATGGCCTTAATGTTATTTTCAATCTGCAGTGCCATGGTAAAGGCCTACCTTAAATTGGTAGGGTTCTTATCTCTTAGGTAATATGTTGCCTTATTATCAAATGCATCTACATATTTGATCAAGCATGACTGATCACATGGCCTAAAATTAACTAGAAGCCTTCTCAAAGTTTTGTTAAACCTTGTGTTAAATTCATGAACTGATTCATTGGGGTTCTTCTTGATATTTTCAAATTCAGACAAGAGAAATCTAGGATTAGTCTTATCACCATATTGTAACCTAAATGCATTATTCATCTTAGTCCAAGAGTCTATAGAATTATCAGGTAGAGCCTTGTACCAATCCCTTGCATCCTCTTCTAATGTATGAATGAACAATTTAATATACACATCTTCATGCTCAATCTCAAAATCCTCCATCATGTTAACAATTTTTTAGGTGCTGATCACCAGTTATAGCATTATTACTTTGGAACTTTGGAAATCTATTTCTGACATCTTGAGGGACAACATTAGGATAACCAACCATTCCTCTAAAGTCTATAGGACCAAAGGTGTTAACAACAAATGGAGGTCTAGGCTGAGCCATATTGTTTTGAGGTGATCTTGGGGGTGACACAAACTGATGAGGAGTGCAAGGTCTTTGGGGCTCAAGAATGTGGTTCACAAGATTGGTATTCTCTAGGTGCTGATTTTCTTGGAAATTTTTATTAAAATTGAAACACACATGTGTAGATTGAAGAAGTAACTCACCGGGTACAACAGAAGAACCTTCACTAGTTGAAGTAAATCATTTTGTGAGAATATTCTTGAATCAAAATCACTGGAAGAAGAGTGATAATCCTCTACCAAAGGCTGATCTCTCTCACCAATGGATATACCTTTGCCTGATGTCTAACCCTCAACAACCTTCCAAACCTTTCTCTCTTATAAAACTGTCTTTCCATATTCTTGAAATAACTTTCTACTTGGGTCCCTCTCCCAAGAGAGATCTTCTTCCCTCCAGTTTTGTAAAGATTAGCAACATAAAAATAAATTATAGAAAGCTAAGACACTAGTATTCATCAAGATCAAATCATTATGGAGTCGCCACTAAGGAATTTCACCCTAGTTGTGAAAATGCACTAAAATACTCTGTCAAATACCTATCAGCACTAAAAATCTTGCCAAACTTTATAGATTAGACCTTCCTTTTTTTGAATCTATCAATCACAAATGAAAATGAAGTGCAACAACTACTGGATACTGATAAAATTACAGGGACAAATTATATCTTCACTTAATCCTTACAAATCTGATTAGAAAATGATGCTTCAATAATGTACTTGCATGCAGCATTTGTAAGAAACATTACTAGGGTTTGACATGTATCCAAATATCTCAAATATTTTCAACAAGTCCCCGGAAATGGCACCACTAGTGTTGGTACCCAAATTTGTTCTCCTTTTCACTGAAAGCAACATCAAAGATATGGCATGAAGCTTGAAGGTAGTTAGATCATGATGTATGTAATTTTGTAGCTAGGGATGTGATCTTACTGGCACTCAGATTTGTGGAGAGATGGATAGCACTCAAATAGGACTTGATCTTGTCCTAACTGTTTTAGGTTGTTCCTTTCAACCAAGGTAAGAGAACCTATATTATAGCCTCTATTTTGTGAATGAGGTTAAAATATCCTTGTAATGTGCAAGTTGTATGGAGATGACCTTGAGAAAACATGATCAATTTCCTATTATTCAAACTCAAAAGAGTTGTCACTACTAAATGATGGAAATGCTTTCAAGACAAGGCTGAGGCTACTAGAGACATGGTATGATCCTGATTTGCTTTATGCATTTTTGTAAATGGAATGTATTCTTTTGTTGACACACAATACAATGCAGGGGTAGTATGGGTAGGATTAGTTTGTTTGAATGAATTTTGGGTGGGATATTTTAGACAAGACTAACTAGAATTTGCCAAATTATTTGAGGACCTTTGAAAAAAACTTGTAAGACCTAAACAACAAAATTCTTCAAAGAGGTTAATGTATTCCTTCAACCAAGATATGTGCACCAAATGGATGCCTAGATTTGCACTCTTCCACACAATATTTGACAACCTGCAACAAAATCTTGAAGTAGATGAACCAACAAAGTATCTAGAAATTTCTATTTAATCATGACCTAAGGTGCACCCAAAGGTTTACAGACAATCTCTGAAGTCAAGGAAGGTAAAGTGATTTTAAATTTTTTTATCTCTTTATTAGATGAAAGCTCTTCTGATTGTGAGATTGCAAATTCCACTAAACTATCACAATAAATGAGACATGTTCAAAAGAAAATCCAAACACTAGATTACAATAGGAGCAAGAAACACAAATTGAATACATTCTAAAACATAAGTGTATGTAAATTTTGCCAAGTGACAACACAAAATAATCCATAAATGATCAAATTTATGAGCAAGGGAATGCTTCAAGAAAAATCTCAGAGCTTGTTGATGGATTTACAATTGAAACCAACTCAACATGATACAAATCTAATGAAAAAAGGAATTAGAAATGGTTCTCAGGAAGTTTCTCAGAGAATGGGCTTCTTCTCATATCTTCCCGTGAAAATTTTAGTTTCCCAGGATTCTTTTAAAACTCTTCCTACCCTTTACATGACAAATTCATGCAATATATAGCATTCCATTACAATTGATCCTTCTTTCCCAAGATTTGAATATCCTATGGCATCTTAGTTTGTTACAAATTCACTCATGACATTCTGAAAGTGACATTTAACCAATTTTGCAAGGAGGAGATGCTAGGCATGCAAAAAAATCAAATTATTACAATTTTTCATCATTTCTTGTCATGGGAGCATGTATTCTTCTTTTGGTGCCCGCAACATCTTCCTCTTCCATCATTTCATCCTTTTCCCCTTCAAATTTCCATTCTGCAACTTTGCTTTGCAATTTGGATTTGATATTTCATGTTTTACATGAACTAGAGCAAAAGCATTTTGAAATGTGCCTTGGATCTGAAAATTTACCCTCCAAGATGATTGATTTGAATCATGCAGGCCAAAATGACATGAATCCACAAAATTTTTGGTGAAAATCGATGCAAAAAATGCATTTCCACACTTCCTGGAGCCAAAATGGCGGTAAAAATGTCAAAATGTATAGTTACCATTGATTTTCCTTTCTCCCTTTAATTTGATCCCTCCACATGTCAAAATGCGATTAGAAATGGGTTTGGGATCACTTTTTGATATTTTAACATTTTTGGAAAAAAGTAAAAATTTGACAATTTTCTCCGCCCCTCCGCCCTTGAGATTTGGCGCTGACACGTGGCACAAAGTGGGCCCCATTGGAATCGCGACTCAATTCTACACATTTCCACCTTTTTTGGAAAAAAGGAAACAATTTCACCTTTCCTCTAGAGGCCCGTGCCTCAACCTCTATCCTTGCACGTTTCTATCATTGATTCACCGCGGTCTTGTGTTCCTCCTTTCATATTTTAATCTTCTTTCACCAAAGAAAATTTTTAACATTTCCTTCCGCATTCTCACACCTCCACCTTTGATTTCTCAAATGAATTTTGACTCTTTACTTTTGGGCTCGCGGGTCCATTCAACATTTTTACCCCTTTGACAAATAGAGGCTAGAAACACAACTTGCCTCTGCCACCCACACCCCTTTGCCCTAGCCACATGTCTCTTTGTGATTCACTTGGCGGACCCATGACCCTTTTCATAACGTTCATCCCCTTTCGCTAAAAAGCAAAACTCTTCTAAGTCCTCCACCAGCCTCCATTTCCACCTCGACACATGTCCGCTTTTGATTTGTTGGTGGGATTACGCCCCAATTTGAAAATGTTTCCTTCTACTCCAAAAGGTAAAAGGTTTCAAGATCCTCCAATAGCCCACTAGTTTTCCTTTGATCCAGACACTTTGCCATGTATTAGCAGAGGGAGGGACAAAATTTTGAAGGGTAAAAGATGCCCGTACGACTGTCAAAAAATGAAAAAATTACCATAGATGCTTGAATTTGATTTTTTTTGCAGATGAAGAATTTTTGGAACAAAGGATAGATGAAACATGTTTTCAAACATTTTATGACCATGGAAAAGGATTTTCAAATGCATACAAGTAAAATTTGATCAATTTCGAGCCTCCATGGTCGGGAAAAATGACAAAGCCCGCAAACTTGAAACATTTAGGGAAAAAACAAGCAAACTCGGGATTTCTCTTAGAAAGGGGCAAGGCAAATGAGTTTGTGAACAATTCAAGGCATAAAAATGGAGACAAAACATTATATCATCCATCTCAAAAGGGAAAAATGTTTCAGGGCATGCAGAGCAAAGGGAAAAACATTGCAAAATGATGGAGGGTCAAAATGGGCACCAACACAAGCTTCGCAAAAGAAGATCTATAAAAATAATAAATGACGGAAAATGCAAAGACAAATGGCACCAAATGATTGGTCCAAGCTTTACAAAGACAAAATTATCTAAAAAAGAAGATTTTTACACTAGAATGGACTTAAAAACCTCAAACAAACTAGATCTAAATAGATCTTTTGGATCCAAATTCAAAAACAATCCAAATGGCTATAAACAACGTGAAAAATTAAAACAAGCTCATAGATGATGGATTTAAAACAAAAATGACTAAAACTAGGTGTAAAAGCAAAGATCAAAACATACAATATCTTGAATATGATCTAAACAACCATTTATCCCATATTTTACTAATATTTCAAACATTTTTAGGTGGGAATCAAAATTTTAAACCTTGTTTGCTTGAAGACGACTACGTGATATTTTAGAGTCTTGCAGATCCGTAAATACACTTCAAGCTTCTTTACTTCTTCAAGTTAAAAACTTCTAGATCAATCCTGCACACACACACAATTACCAAGCTCTGATACCATGTTAGATTTAGTAGGGGATAAATAATCCATAGATTACAGATCCACCATTAAAGCCAAATATTATATATTATGATATGCAATCAATTAGACACATGAATAACTTAAAAATAGATAGTGTGTGTAAATATTAATGAACAAGAGCAGAGATAGATAACACTAGATTTAAGTGGAGAAACCTAAAGGAAAAAAATCCATTGGTAAAGCATTGTCTTTATTAAGAATTCAACACAAGTTTAACCCAACACTTCCACTTCCACTTCTAATTCACAAGTCATTTATAATGTCTACTCAGCTATTTTTTTTTATTAGATCATTAATTAAGATCTCGCCTCTCGATTTTAAGTCAGTCTATACAACATGTATATGTTGTAGACAACTAGACAGCCAATCCCAAGAGGGATCACCCAAATCAATGTGGGTGGGTGAATCAATCGAGCCACTTCACTCTTTAATGTGAAAACCTTTAAAATTGAGAAGTTGGTGAGTTTATATAACTACTCTACCGCTAAATGAAACTCAAGAAAAGTAACTCGCAAATCCTGTAAAGAAGAGAGGAGTAAACCAGAAATTTGATGTTGCTTTACTCCTTAAAAGTAACTAAGTAAAATGAATCCAAAACCCTACATAAACAAATGCATTCCAAAAACATGTAGAACAAAGGAGGGGAGTAATTTTGAGAAAAGAAGCTTCTTTACTCCTTAAAAGTAACCAAGCAAATCGATTACAAAAGCCCACAACAAAGAGAAGGAAAATTTGGAGAGTAAAGCACTTCCTAAAATTCCACAAAGAAAGAGAAAAGAGTGCGAAACAGGAATGCAAGTCACACCAACTTCAAAGTAATGCTCAAGTCAAAACCTAAGGTGAAGCAATTTGTGAAAACCCGTAAAGGGAAAATTTGAGGAGTTGTGCGAGAATGCAATGTGCCACTACTTCAAAGTAATGCTTGTTTAAAATTCCACAGAAAAGAAATAGTGAAAACCCATGAAGAATAGAAAATTGAAGAGTTATGCACAAATTTGATGTGGCATTACTATGAAGTAATGATCACTCGCAAACTTAAGTAAAGAAATTCTAAAATTCTGCAAAGTAAGGGAAGAAACAAAAGTGTAATGCGGGGATGTGACTTGACATTTCGAAAAGCAATGCTCAAGAAAAACACAATTAAAATTTAAGTGCTAAGGCACATTTTTAGGGGGGAATGTTTATGTAAGTGAACTTTGTCAAAATTATTCCAGAGCATAATTAAGCTACGTGCCTCGATCCAATATTCTAGAAGAAGATCCTTGCATTCTTTTGCAATTGTAATGAATTATGCATCAATTTGTTCAATAAATCCATTTTTGTGGATATTATCTTTCCTAGATGTGTTTTGTTGCATTTCCCTTACCTTTCATTGCATATTCCAGGTTTTGTGCATTCTATACTCTTCTTGCAGGTTCATATTTGTTGTGCTCCATGGAAATGATGTTGACAAATGTAGTTAGGGATTGTGTCACTTATGTATGACCTCTCTCTTTCCCAATCTTCATCTCATTTTCACTCATCTTGATATTTTTCCACCCTTTTCTTGGTGTAATGATGTTTTTAGCTTAGGATATCTATTTTCATGCAATCTCTCTCTCTCTCTCTCTCTCTCTCTCTCTCTCTCTCTCTCTCGGTCCCTTGTAAATAGAGGATAGAAGTACATAAAAAAGTTCCCTTCTAAGAGTGGTTTAGAAGTAAGATAAGTTAGAGGAAGTCATACTTC
Source organism: Taxus wallichiana var. yunnanensis (assembly GCA_018340775.1). NCBI lineage: Eukaryota > Viridiplantae > Streptophyta > Pinopsida > Cupressales > Taxaceae > Taxus > Taxus wallichiana. Next base: position 161,025,396 of record CM031243.1, on the reverse strand, counting down.
TCTAGAGGTTTGTCTCGATTAGTAGTCCCATAACTGAAATACAATCCCATGTTACCCGTAAACACTAGTTTCTCATTCAAAATTCAACACAACCAAAGGGTTCTTTTTTTTTGGTGATAATAGTTTTTGGCATGCATGGTGGGAGATTAGATATTAATATTTCTAGTTTTATCGGGTTTAGATGTGTATCTGGGTAAAATTATAGCATTTTGAGGCTTTATAAAAACACAAAGGAAATCTTAAATAAACGAAGGTTGAAGATCCCGTAAAGTAAAAGAATGACGTGAGGTTTTGACTAGTCCTAATGCGAAGTGAAATAGAGTAGTCCCATAGACCCGATTTACATCACTACCTTATTTGCGTAAAACCAATGACTCTCCACTTAAAAAGGAAATCAAGTAAAATTATTGAGAAATCCCGCAACATTTAGGTAAAGGAGTTGGAGAGTTATGCAGAATGTGACCCAGGGCAACTAAGAAGTAATGGAGGGTTGAAATCCTGAGTAAAGTAAAGGTACTCAAATCCCATAACAAATAAAGGTAATAGTGGGGGTTCGAAACACATAAGTTATGAAACATAGGTTCAAAACCCGTAAAGAAGTAATGTAATCCCGAAACTCAAAACACTTCTCATGAATCCAAGCATTCTATTTACTATTTTAGCAATCTAAGAGCTTGAATTTCATGAGAAGGATCCATACAAGGTCAAGATAAAGAGAGGAAATTTTTTCTAAATTTTCTACAATTATCACATGGGAGGGGAAGAATGGGGAGAACAATTTAGAGGTCACCTTCACCACCAAATAGAACTCTCTCCACTCCACCTCTTGATAGACCCTTCTTACAATCTACTAGAATTTTGAGACCTCTCATGTTAACACCATAGAGAAATATACCATTTATCAATTCCATGAGTATAAAATCTCTTGTTCTCAATGAACAACATGATCTTCTAATGGTTACACTCAAGAGAATTCTATATTTCACTAGTGAAAATCAATTCACTCTTGACGAGCATATCCATACGTTGCTAATGTGTGTGCTCTCCATATGGTTACACATAATGACGTAGTAGTTAGGCTACTAGCATCTTATTTTAAGGGTAATGCACTTTAGTGGTATAGAATCCTAAGACCTGGATCCATTCTTGGTTGGGATGAACTTAGCACAACCTTGTGTAATTATTTTGAAGAAAAATAAGATCACATGTCCTTGCGGAGCAACTTACAATAATAAAAATATCATCTAATGAGAAGATGGCTTATTTCAACACAAGATTTTAAAGGACCTGGGATCATATTCCTCAAGTAGTAAGACCTACACCTCAACATTATTTCCTTTATTATCTAAAGGAATTAAATAGTGATATTTCAGTCGTGATCCAATCCATGGGGGTATGAAATTACCAATTGCATATAATATTTCCATTAGAGCTAAGAATAGTCTAATATAGGATGGGAAAATTTCTCCTAGGCCTCCAATTCCTTTATATCTTGAAATTGAGAATCCCAACTTCAATTAGAAACCTGTGTTAGCACCTATGCCTACCCCATAAAATCAAGAATTTAATGAAGCCTCTACTTCTTCTAAAACCTCAATTGAACTACAAGAGGTAATGAAACAACTACAAAGTTTTGGGAATAAGTTGGTATCACTTAAGAGACAACAAGCCTAAAATTCTAGACCTTACTAGTCTCCATACCAATCAAACAAGCCTCCATATCAACCAAATAGACCTCCTGCCCAAGCTGAAAATTAGAATCAAATCCAATTCCCTTCTGCTAGGCATTTTCAACCATATAATCCAAATGTAGCCTCTTCATCTCAAGATTTGTTTCTATCCAAAATAATCTTGCATAAGATTATGAGTGGTGTTTCCCTTGTAATCATCCACATAACCAAAAACATGCCCAAATGGCATCCTAAACCAAGATCTGATGGTACAAAGTGTATTTTCTTCTCAAGAAACACATGTAGAAGAAAATTAGTAGCAGGTTTTCAATCAAGAAACACCTCAAAATGACACTTTTCTTGTGAATTGACAAGTGGAAGACTTATGTTGAATGAATCAAAAGCTTCAACAAAGAGTGGTAGAAAACACAAGGTCTAAAAAGAGGGCTATTGAAGAAAAACAATCTGTGAGTAAAATCTATCCTCAACCTTCTTTGACACTTAAAGAAGGTGGAAATTTAAAAACATCTCCAAATGGACAAGATCAACCTATAAAACCTTAAATTCCAACTCAAGCGCAAGATAAAATTCTTTCGAGTAAAGTGCAACAAAAAAATCCTTCAACTCCTTTCAATATACTCGAGAAAATGAAGAAAACTAATGTGAATATATCTATGTGGGAATCATTGGCAATTCCAGGCCAGAGGGATCTCTTGCAAGCAACTATGGCTAATTTGTCTAATCCAAATGATTCATCTAAAGAGAAAGATAAGGTTCTTACCAATGCAATGCAATAAGGAGAGGTCTAACCAAGAAAAAAAAACCTCCACCCTTCTATGTGTCTTTGATCATAGGTAACAACTTGGTACACAATTGTATGATTGAATCTTGTTGGCTAGATTTTCTGCATAGCATCAAACCTAGGCAGTCATGAGATAAATCTCCCTCATTTAACCGGTGAGGCTCCCGTGTCAGATTTGTCAATAAAAACATGTTATTATCTATCAGGGGTTTTACTTTAACCACTTAGTTCATGAACCATAACTAAGAAGTTCTGCAGCAAGTAAGCAACTATTTAAGAAAGGAAAGTTATAGAAGAAGGAAGTAAAGGAATTACAGAGAAGAAATGGGGAAGATGTGCATCCCAATTAGTAGATAGCAGAGCTAATTGCATGCACATAGAAGAAACTTAATAGATATGAACACACAGAATTATAAAACAAAGGCAGCTCTAGATCCAGATCTATAATAACACAAAGTTTATTTAAGAGATCTAAGATTTAAAAGCAAGAAACACAGTACACCGTGACACAAAGTTCTCCGGAAACCTGCTCCTTTGTATTCCTTTGCTCCAAGTTGCTCTCAGGAGTTTAGCACAAAGTCTAGAACTCAGGATTGCTTTCTACAAATTCGATCGATTACAAGGTTCTTCCTCTACTTATAGAATGTAGAGGGGCAATTACAAGTTGGAAGCTTTAGTTGAACTGGCACATGTGGAAGTCGGAAAAGAAACAACTGGCAATCTCCTCCTAGAATTCCTCTTTGCATGACATGTATGATTTGCAACTGAAAATAGAACCTTCTATTTTGCACGCCTGCCACCTATCTCCAAGTAATTGACTTCTTCAAGTAATGGCTTTTAAACCAATCACTTAAGTTGTATAATTTAATTGATCGCTCAATTACTTTGTCGGAGGAAAGAAGAAGGAAGAGGAAAGCTGACTTTGTCGGAGGAAAGAAGAAGGAAGAGGAAAGCTGACTTTGTCCTTTTTCATGTCTGCATGCAGTTGATTTAAACTAGATCTGGAAGCATCTGGATCTGGAAACAAACTAGAATTGTAAGCAGTTGGAATTGGAAGCAAGCTAGAATTTTGCCTTCGCATTGTCTTCTCTTTTATCCTTGAAGCTTTTACAGTTATTCTTTTGTACATGCATCAATGCAAGGTTGGCCATAGATAACTCATCATCCTTATTTTTAATTGCATATGAGCAATTAAAAATTCTGGAAAGCACTCAGGGTGAATGAAAATTCAATGAAAGCTTCAACTAGAAGATGGGAGCACATGCACAAGATCTTGGAAGGAATTTTCCACACACTGTCTTCTTCACGGGCTGCATTCGAAACAAGAGGATGAAGCCTTTGTGCCAGAAGATTTTGCAACTATGAGATCTAGATTTGGATCTCGCATATGGATTTGCATTTGCATCTGCATCTGCATCTGGATATGGATCTGCACCTGCATAAAAACTTTGGCAATAGGGCTATGGATGGAAAGGCTGCAACTCGAATAATTCCACTACTTTTAATCTGCACGCATGAGTGAAGTTTCTCTTGCATGCATGAGTGAAGTCTTTCCTGCTCTGGATCTGTCTATCAATTCAGCAAGAGGTTCTGAGCCTAGATCCGTGTCTCCAATATCTATAAATTTAGAAGTGATGCATGACTCCATTGTTCTTTCTTTTTCATCTTTCTTCGCCATAGCTTTGTCTATCTTCATCTGAATAATTCTTTTTCTTCTTACTTGGCGATTTATTCAATACTTTGTGCAGATCTGGACAATTCTTCAGATTTTGAGGATATATGCAATGTATTGGACATTGATAAAATCTCATTTTCCTTTGTAAAGCACCTGTAATGAATTCCTGCAATTTATTCAGACAAAAATGGCCATCAGAGCATGAATAGTGAATTTTAATTGTAAAAATCTGCACTTTTCAAGCCTGCTGCCCCAAAAAAATGGTGTTTAATTTACACATAAAGAGAGCATGAATCCTTTCAACAACACCTGAGCTCCTGTAACACCTATGCAAACAATTATGCAGACAAAGATCAACCTCCTTCAAAGCATGTGCCAAATTTGGAAGCTTTTAGCCTTGTTTCCACCTTGCCTGAGCAAAATCCTTCTTCAAATGGGGGCGCACTTTTCCTCTTGGCTGCAATTCTTTACCTGTGAATTAAATAATTCACCCATATGGCTGCCCATGCTTATATAACCTTCACAATTCTATAATTAATAATTGCCCTAACAATTAAAGGCAATTAATTAATTAAAAATCATGCTCTTCTCTTTTAAAAATAGCATGTTTAAGGACAGCCATCCAATAAATTAAATTAATCCAATTTAATCCTTCACACATCACTTCACTTAAGCTTCACAGTGTGCTTTGACCATAGCCACTGAAAACAGGAATTAATATAATCATTTAATACTTTAAAAAGTATTAATTCCTTCTCAAAAGGGGTTGCATTAAATAAATTAAATTTATTTAATTTTTAAATTCTATTTCCAATTGATTTATTCCCCTTTGCTTTTGTTGACTTTTCCACAAGCCTAGGTGCCAAAATTGGGTGAATAAATATTAACAAATATTTATTTAATGCATTATTATTCACCCAAGGTGGGTCGCACTTTTTTGCATAATAGAATTCTATTTTTAAGAATTTATGACAATGGGATTTTTACCCTGCAAGGCAGCCCCGGAAATCCCATGATCCACTTAAGTGATTTGACTTTGACAATGGGATTATTTACCCTGCAAGGCAGGCAATAAAATCTTGTGATTTCACTTAAGTCACTTTTCTTTTATTTCACCATGGGAATTTTTACCCTGCAAGGCAGGCAATAAATTCCCGCCTGCCTGCAGCCTCTAACTTTCCCACTGCAGCTTAAGTGAATTTTCTATCATGGGAAAAAGTACCCTGCAAGGCAGGCAATAAAATCCCACCTGCCTGCTTCTAATTTTCCCACTGCAGCTTAAGTGAATTTTATATCACGGGAAAAAGTACCCTGCAAGGCAGGCAATAAAATCCCACCTGCCTGCTGCTTCTATTTTTCCCACTGCAGCTTAAGTGAATTTTATAACATAGGAAAAAGTACCCTACCAGGTAGGTACAAAATTCCCACTCTGCCTGCAGCTTCTATTTTTCCCATTGCAGCTTAAATCCTTTGTTTTCCAAAAATGCGCCCATCCCCACAGGGGCTTTTCTGTACTGCGACTTCACTTTTTCCCGTGATTCGGACCTCCGATGGTGACTTCCTCCGGACATAATGTGTGTATATGTTTTCCATCTACTCCAAGCCGAAAATCGGGCTTACCTGGCAAAGGAATTGTTCTAGAGAAATTTCACAGAAAATGAAACGGGACACCACAAAAACACGAAAAATTACCAAAAGTTACATATAAAGCCCAAAACTTATTCCAAGTTAAAATCCTTCTGGCACATAGGAATAATAACATATTCGCTCATAATAGAGTTAAAATGGAGCGCAAATAGCCTCATACGGGGCTCAAAATAATTAAATACAAATTTCCCGTAGATAAATCCCGACGACAAAATATAACAACTTTGGGCATCTGGGTATTTGGCGAAAAAGGCTAATATGGCTCTTTGGGAATATCTTGACGCAATACAAGAACTTTCAAGCAATAAAAACATAAAACGACCCATTATTTTAAAAGTACAAAATTTTTTCGGATAGGGTAGTCACAGATTTCAGGATGAAATCTGGGTGACACCAAATATGAAGGAAGCAACTTAGTGATGCCAAAACAGATTGCAGACCAGTTAGGAATTAAGTATGATCCTCTCTCAAAAGGTGTAGTATAGTTGGATGGGGAAACATGGGGACCGTAGGAGTTATTAGAGGTGTAAGCCTCACAGAGGTCTAAGCCTCACATTACATGCATGTCCTAATGTTTCAGTTCTTTAAGATATATCCGTAATTGATCTCCCTCAAATTTTTGTTCTATCTTTGTCTAGAGATTTCACTGCTAAAATTGGAGGATATTTTTCAGTAGATTGGTCTCATATGCTCTTCAAGACAAGGTATAGTGCTAAAGCTACTATCAAATCTCAACCAATTGCTACTTACCACATATATCCTTATGTGCCTAGTCTTATCAATTCCAATTGCATAATCTTAGATCAAGAATATTTTCCAAGTACCAAAGAAGAAGACACTCAAATTGGGGGCATTCCTAATCTTCTACTTGATGAGTGGACACATAGGCATTAAAAATTTGATCCATACAGAGAAATGGAAGATATTGAAGAAGTTGGTCTTGGTGTCTATTTCCTACATGAAGAAAATGTACCCCGCCTAATGTTACCAAACCAACTAATGAGGAAGATGATGGCATTTAGTGGATGTTTTTGGGATTTTCTAGATGTGTTGAAATGAGCCTCCAAATGCTGAAATATTAAGTCCACACACCATAACTTAGAGATATGAAATTTGAGATTTCAATGTTGGTCCCACCAGGCATGCCAAAAAACTGCTGGTTGCACAAACATGCACTCGCATCTCATATTTCGAGAAAGGGAAAAAGTATTTGAGACCACAATGGAACTGTCCCGAGTTGTGGGACCTTGCGAGCTTGGGAAGGATCTCCGAGAAGGCCAATTCCTCTATCTAATTCTACCGCTACTACCATTCCTAGTGATGGAAGGGAAATCTAGGCTAATGATGCCAAGGGACCAAGGATATAAAGACAACATGAAAGGAAACTACACTAAAAGGTGATAGCACCAAAAAAGAGGGATGAACACTATCTGTTTTGAGCGAGAATGAAGGGAAATGCATGAAAGGATGCTAGGCATGAGTAAAGCACAACGAAACACCTATTCACCGGATCGTTTTCATAGAACACAACTAAATATGGAACTGTAAGGGACCTGAAATGGCATAACCAACACACAACACAAAAGAAAAGGAAAAGAGAAGGAATTCAAACACGTTCGGACAAAGAATAGTCACAAAACGATGCTTCTATTGCTTCCAAAAATGCATGGAGTTATTACAATGATGAAGGAGGTTGGTATCCACATGTAAGAGCTAAACATAGAGGTTTGTAACTCAAAATACAGAAAATATGAAGTCCTTAGCAAAATACGTAAGGATCCAGAGTGGCCAACATAACAAATGAGCCTTGCTCTTACATTTATAGATGAATCCATGGAGGAAGAAGGGAAGGAGGGAAAAACTAGATTTGAAACACAACCACCAATAAGAAGCATTAAATTCCTGTAAATCCTCCTGGAGATCTATGGAGAGGGTGAATCATATCAAATTGGGTGGTTGGAGCAATTAAATCTACTCATTAATGCTTAGAAAGATGTTTTCCCATTTCTCACCTACTAGATCCACCAAAATTTGAATTTGAACTTCTAGCACTATAGTTGATGTCAAAAAATCTATGAGAAGTCTAGGCATGGGCCAATCCGAGATCCGTAGTAGAAGATATAGTTTTCAGAAAATTTCAGAGTTATCGGCGCACACAAAACACATGGCACATGTAGATTGGCTGAAATGATGGCCAATTGTGCAAATATTTGTCATTTTTGCCACGTGTTGCTCATTGATTTGTTGCAAGGATTTGAAGCCCTATTGGCATGCTTCAACCGGTTACACGTAACATTCTCAAGCATGTCAAAAATTACATGGTACGTAAGGGTGCATGGAGAAGACAAATGAAGGCACGGAGGGGGCACTCGCGATGCACGCAAGGAAATGAGGAAAACTAGTTAGGAAGAAGGTGAATGCACGGAAGGTGGGTGCAAGGGAGGAGTGGAAGGAGGGAAAGGAAATGGGGCACACATAAAAACTATGACCAAGGGAATGTGCCAAGTGATTTTGAGCACGCGCAATATTTCAATGAATAACTTAGAGCCAAAATGTGTATGCAAGTTACCCAAATCACTAGGAGAGCTATTTAGATAACAATTTTGGTAACTTTCGGGCCATCTTCCTGCTAGATGAAAGAGATTAGTAGCCTAAAGCATCCATTGGGCATGGATTTTATTATGTAATCATGAAACGCCCATGTGGTCACTTTGAAAATCATTTCTACACTCTACTCTAAATCTCACAACTGCTGAGAGAGAGAAGTTGTGCATTCTGAAATCAACAAAAGACTATGCATAGGAAGCTGCGAGAGGAAATAAATATGCACAAACAAACAATGTGCATGGAGCACACTTGGAGGAATTGAAACTACTCTAATATATACAACATGATGTAACAAACTTAATGGAAGGGTTTGAGATAGATCCCATTTATTGGGATTTATAGCACGCCTCCATCAAGATGAGTTAACTCGAAAGAGTTAGCTTATTTATAGGAATTGATGATGTATGGGCCACTCCAAAGTGCATCAAACTTTGAATGGCATCCTGGCTTAGCTCTATCAACATCCCATTTTAGAACCAAGACCCAAATTTTGAAATCTTGAGGCCTAGCCTTTCTGTTGAACCATTTCTTTGTTACCTGTTGATACTTGTTCTAGCTTGATTATGGTAGAGTTCCTGAGTTCTTCAAGATTAACCAGCTTTTCCATTTTGACTTCTCTCTAGTCTGTGCCTTCAAATTTCATCTACCAGGAAAGCACTAGTGAATTTAGTTTTAGTGTCAAAGGAAGGGCAGCCTCCTTGCCATAGACAAGCTTGTAAGGTGAAGTTCCTATGGCCTTTTTACTATAATTATATCTACCCAGAGTGTGCATGATACCTTTGTATGCCACTATCTTTGGCTGATGTTCAATATGCATTCATGATTCTCGATGAGGTTCTTGTTTGTTGATTCGCTGACCATTTCCTTGAGGGTAATAGCTGGAAAAATTCTTCAGGTAAATGCCCATACTTAGAGCCCAATCGCTGATTTTAGTACTAAGGAAGGCCTTTGAATTATCAAAGATAATGATTTGAGGAATGCCAAACCTTGTGACTCTACCTTTGAGAAAGTCAAGGACGACCGCATCATCGGTTGATTCCTTGAGCATGACAACTTCTCGTCCAACCGGTGAAGTAATCTATAGTTGTCAACACCTAATTATGTCTAATGTTTGAAGATGGATTGATCATGCCTATGAAGTCGAGACCCCATTGCGTAAAGGCTGATCCGCTTGGATTGGTGGGAGGAAGCACTACCAATTTTTTCTTTCCTGTAAAGAAAGCGCACTCCTTGCATTTTTGACGCACTTGTGTGCCTCTACAAATAGGGTAGGCCAAAATATACCAGCCATTATGATCTTCATTGCTATAGACTTGGCAGAGAAGTGTCCACCGGACAATCCATCATGAAATTTTGCTAACACTTTATCATTCTACGTGTCGTTGATACATCTTAACAACATGCCATTAAAGTTTCTTGTAAAAAGAAGTCCATCAATCAACACATAAGGGAAAAATTATAACCTCATATGTATTCTCGTTTGCTTTGTTTAAAATAGAAGGGTAAGCACCCTCGAAAAGAAGGTGATCATATCCTTCATCCAGTCTCATGCGTTAGGGTCCGTATTCTATTCAAGCTCTACATGCGGAAGGTTTTTATCTAAAAATAATGAAGCTTCAAGTTCGGTATACACACCCTCAAAGAATCTATTTATAGAGTGCACTACCTCTTACCAAATTTTTGGCCTTAATAGTCACATCATATTCCATTATTTTGGTCACCCATCATGCTCTCTTTTCACTATTCTCTACTCCCATGATGAAGTCTCTGACAGAAGAGTGGGAGACTAACGCCTGATATGATTGGTGGCAAGCATACTTTTGAATTTCTTGAGTGCCCGCATGATGGCGAAGACATTTTTCGCCATGTGACTATATTTTAACTCATACTCCTTTATCATCTAGCTAAAGAAAGCCACTGGTTGTTCTAACCCTTGTTCATTTTCTTGTGTTAAAATAGCAACAATACTTGCATCAATGCCATAAGCATAGAGGATTAAATCCTTTAAATAATCTAGATTGATAAGTGTTTGCGCAAAAGCAATCTCTTGCTTGATCTTGTTAAATATTTCTCTTCCTTTTTCTATCCATTTGAAGGCTTTGTCCTTCTTGAGAATCAAGGTGATGGGATGAACTAGTCCCATAAAGTTAGGGATAAACACCTAACAAAATTAATCTTTCCAAGGAAGGATTGTAGGGCCTTTTTGTGCACCGACAGGGAAAGAGCTAGAATGGTTGAAATGCACTCATGATCAATTGTAATGCCATCCTTTGAAACCACATGGCCTAAGAGCTTGCCTTGCGCCACTACAAAATTTTACTTTTTGGGGTTAAGAGATACCCCAAATTCTCTGCATCTCTTAAGTACTTTTTCTAGGTGTGCCATATGATCCACCCTCTGCTTTGAGAAGATAGTTATATCATTAAGGTAAACCAATATGAACTCATTAATGTATCCTTTGAAGGTAATATCCATAGCACGTTGAAATGTGGCACCCATGTTTGATAGACTAAAGGGAATTTTATGATATGCATATGTTCCCCACTTGGTTGTAAATGTCATTTTGAATTGATCCTCTTCCTTGACCAGGATTTGGTTGAAACACAGTACTCATCCAACATGGAGAACATTTTGCGCCCCATAGTCTGTCTAATCTGCTCCATTTAAGGAAAAAGATAATTATCCTTTAAAGATGCTTTATTCAAATATCTGAAATCAACACAAAGTTTGATTTCACCATTCTTCTTATGTAATGGAACCAGATCTGTGACCCATGTAGAGTATTTGATAGGAAAAATGATTTTTGCCTAAATGAGTTTGGATAATTCCTTCCTCATGAGGGGTTCTATCTTTGGATTTACTAGCCACTGCTTTTGTCTGATGGACTTGATACCAGGATCAAGGTCAATAGAGTGTTGAGAAACACTTGGGTCAAAACCTTTGAGGTATTCATATTCCCATGAGAAGATATCACTATACTTTTAATAGAGAGATATGAAGGCCTTCTTTTCTTCATGCACACAAGTCTTGTTGAGCAACAACTCTTTCCCATGCAGAATAGTAATGGAGGAGCAGTCCTCTTGTGTGACACACATGTATCTTTCCTCACCATTTAACTCATCATCGTGATAAACATTTTCTCTAAGGTGACCAACCCTTTAGGTAGCTTGTTCATCTGCGCAGCTATATCACTTGGTCACCATACCTATTATGTAATTCATCTTGCATACTTCATGAGAACTCAACTTCATTCGGGTAAATTGGATGATCTATGTCATCACAAACACTTTCCAGATGGTGTTGTTATCTGAAATTGATGGTATGATCACCATCTTGATATGTTGAAAGTTTCCTTTGACAAAGTCCTTAGCAAGAGAGAATTGTGAACCTAGTGCGGCCATCTTGTCAACTTCCTTGTTCATTCTACTCATAACCACCTACAGATTAAGGGAATCAAAGCTATCAAGTAGGTACCATACTCTACATTTATAAGCTTTGAGAAGCTTATTATTTGTCTAGAACTTGTTGGTAACTTGGTGGATGATCAATTATGTGTCCCCAAAGATCTGTAGTGCCTTAATTTTCTTCTTATCAATAATGAGCAATCCATGCACCAGTGCTTTATACTCTACCACATTATTAGAGCATGTAAACTACACCCCATGTGCACGAAGAAGAATTTCTTATCCTTAACCGTAAAATGAGAACCACTCCTACTCACATGTTGTTTCTACTTCGGAAGTAAAACTTCTATAGACCATTTTGAACTTTGTCTTTCATGAGCGCGTGTGGAAGCATAACATCTTCTTCTAGAATGCAATAAGTACTCAGCCTAGTTTCATAGGATTCCAGTTCTTTAGCATAGGGATCAAATTTTTGATGTCTTTTCACCCATTCATGAAGCACTAGGTCAAGGACAAAAGGTGGAAGAGATTTCTCTTCAGGAACTGAATATTTTTCTTCTTTGGATTAAATAGTTGGGTTGGAGAGGGATGGGACATATGACTCTACATGATAGGAAGATATAGGTTCATCTTGTATGGTAAACCGGGTACCATACCTTGTCTTGAGTAACATATGAGACCAATCAGAAGACAAGTAACCACCCACTTTAGTAGTAAATTCTCTTGATAGACATAGGGAAAACAAAGGAGGTAGGTCAATGATTGACACATCTTGAGTAATAGTTAGGCTTGGACATGTATGAAGGGTTAACTCAAGATCCTTGATGACTCCTAAGGTGGTAATAATTGATCCATCAAGTTGTAGGACTCCTTTAGACAAAGGGATATATTTCAGACCTAAGACATCAACTATTTTCTTAGGCATAACAGAAGTACTAGTGCCTAAGTCAATCATGTAATTATGCACTAGGTGTTTTCCTATAATCAAGGACATATAGAAGGGTGGGGTTTTAACAACTTTACTTATTTGTTTCTCCTCTTCTTGGAAGATTTTGTGAGTGCGTGGCTTCGCATAACTAAATCAATGCATGGGAGTTGGGTCGAATCTTCATGTAATAGATCCCGCTAATATGGAACTGTCAAGGTATCCCATATTGTGACGTTTATGTTTGTTCTCTTCATATAGTAAACAATGTTGAATGGAAGGCCCCCCATCTTGTGTATTAGGGAACAACATCCCTTCTTGACTATTCAAGTGTGGAAGCCTGAATTTTAGCTAGAGCAGAGGATTTACCTACCAAGGAGGAGGGGCACGTACTTGATTTAGAAGGAGCTTTACGCGGGCTTCCCGCATAGGGATTTGAGCAATTTTGTTGCAAGATGCCTTATCTTATTATTTCTTATTCTAAGGATCTACTTGCATTGTTGGGGTTATAACATACACGCCTAATTCTAACATTTTTTTCTTTATATATTGTGTTTTCTCGCAACTTGGCCATGTCGTCTATTTGTATCTTTTGCAGCTTGGCTGATTGCATAGAAGTCCTCTACATAAAGAACATCAAAATTTTCTCCAAAGAAAATTCTAGTCTTTCTGGATTATACGCCGTGGGTCACTTGTTGAAGGCTCACTTAGTGAAGCATTCTAGATCATGAAGGCTTGGGCACATGTAATATTAGCACAATGATATTGACTATGAGGCATGTTACAAGGGAAGAACCATTCTGACTCCTACACCAAGTTGTTCTGAACTAGAACAAGTGCCCGACTTGCACTAGGTGATGAGAGAGAAGGTGCAGGAGGGACAACTTGCAAGGGAAGATGTGCATTAGGTTGTTATCTATCATTCTGTTGGTTGGGTGCGTATTTTTATTTCCATATTGATTCTACCAAGGCTGATTGCTTTGCCCATGTGCCTATTAGAATTACCTCTATAGGATTATGCCTATTGCTTTTCTAATGATATGACCTTGTTTGATAAATTTCTGATCAAATCCTTCAATTATTCATCCTCCTTCTGTTGTGCTAGAGAGTAGTATGTTGAGGTAACTGGTTATGCACTTTGTTCAGAATAGGAATAGGGGCCACAGAAGGCTGGGGTGCTTGTGACATTTCTAGGAACAAGGGCATAGGTGGTCTAGGAGCTAACTTTCCCACCTAAATAAGACTATTTTCTACCCTTACTGCAATACTATAAGTAGCTAGTAAAGTCCTACCTCCCATGGATTGGATCATAACTAAAATTTTGTTGTTAAGCACCTTCGGTAATACAAGAAAGCATGTTGGGTTGTAGGTTATACCATGAGAGGGATTATGTCCCAAGTCTTCTAAAATCTAATGTTTAAATTAGTCATCTGCTCATTTAGTTCCCTCCTTGTTATTGTCAGTTTCTCCACCAAAGATAGGTGATTTGACTTATCTTCAAAGTAATTACAAAGAGCTATTCCTAGCTCATCCTAGGTGGTAATAGATCCAAGTCTCAAGCCTTGGTACCATTGAAGAGCTTTTCCTTTGAAAAATCCTGTAAGTAGCTTTGACCGATACATCATCATGTGTGATCAGATAGAGTGAACACACATTTTCTATATCCTAGATATGCTCCTGAGGGGTGACTTGATTCTCACTAGTAAAGTATGGAATACTCTTGAGTGTGCCATTTAGCATATCATGCTACATGACCAAGAGTAAGGGACTCCCTCCAATAAAGTTTGAAAAGTTTCTTAATGGAGGAGGTTGTTGATGTGTCATTGTAGGGTGCATAGGCTACCTATTTTGAGGAGGAGTTAAGTGGGTGCAATGCACTAGAGATAGAGATGTGCGCGTGGTATTTCTAGAATGAACTCTTCTCGAGGATAGCTAGAGGTACTCAAAATAATATTTATCTATTACACTTCTTCTTGTGTGCACTCTTCTCATGAAAGGTACTTAGGACTGATTGAAACAGAGATCTTAAAATATTATGAGTCACCAAATGTGTTGAAATGAGCCTCTAAAGGCTGAAATATTAAGTCCACACACCAAAACTTAGAGATATGAAATTTGACCTTTCAATGCTTTGGTCCCAGGTGGGCGTGCTGAAACTATTAGTTGCTCAAACATACACCCGCATCTCATATTTCGAAAGGTCCAAGGTATTTGAGACCACAATGGAACCATCCCCAAGTTATGGGACCTTGCGAGCTTGGGATGGATCTCTAGAGAAGGCTGGTTCCTCTATCTAATTCTCTCACACGCCGCTCCTAGTGCTTTGGAAGGGAAAACTAAGCTAATGATGCCAAGGGACCAAGGATAGAAGGATAACATGAAAGGAAACTACACTAAAAGGTGATAGCACTAGAAAAGAGGGATGAACACTATCTGTTCTAAGTGAGAATGAAGGGAAATGCGTGAAAGGAGGCTAGGCACGAGTAGCACAGTGAAACACGTATTCACCAGATCATTTTCATAGAACACAACTAAATATGGAACTTAAGGGACATGAAATGGCATAACCAACACACAACATAAAAGAAAAGAAAAGAAGAAGGAATTTAAACATGTTAGGACAAAGAATAGTCACAAAACAATGCTTCTATTACTTCCATAAATGCATAGAGTTGTTATAATGATGAAGGAGGATGATATCCACATGCAAGAGCCAAACATAGAGGTCTGCAACTCAAAATACATAAAATATGAAGTCCTTAGCAAAACGCATAAGGATCCAAAGTGTCCAACATAAAAATGAGCCTTGCTCTTACATTTATAGATGAATCCATGGAGGAAGAAGGGAAGGAGGGAAAACCTGATTTGAAACACAACCACTAACAAGAAGCATTCAATTCCTGCAAATCCACCTGGAGATCTATGGAGAGGGTGGATCATATCAAATCGGGTGGTTAGAGAAATCATATCTACTCATTAATGCTCATAAATATGTTTTCCCATTTCTCACTACTAGATCCGCCAAAATTTGAATTTGAACTTCTCGGCATTATAGGCGATGTCGCATCTCTCTGACAAGTCCAGGACACATACCGATCTAAGCTCTATAGCAGAAGATACATTTTTGTAAAATTTCGAGTCATCGGCACACATAAAACACGTGGTACGTGTGGATTAGATGAAATGATGGCCAATTGTGTAAATATTTTCATTTCTTCCACGTGTCACTCACTGATTGGTTGCAAGGATTTGACACCCTATCAACACGCTTTGAATGGTTATGCGTGACACTTTCATGCATGTCAAAGATGACCTGTACAAAAGGGCACATGAAGAAGACAAAAGAAGGTATAGAGGGGCGTGTGCAATGCACACATGGGGAAATGAGGTAAACCAAGTTAGGAAGAAGGTGAATGTGCGAAAGGTGGGTGCAAGAGAGGAGTGGAAGGAGGGAAAGGAAAGGGAGCATGCAAAAAAACTGTGACCAAGGGAATGTGCCAAGTGATTTTGAGCACGTGTAATATTTCATTGAATAACTTAGAGCCAGAATGTGTATGTAAGTTACCCAAATCGCTAGGAGAGCTATTTGGATAATAGATATCAAGTATTAATCATCTTTCAAGTTCTAATTTAGTTACTCTAATAACACAACAGAGTATGAGTCTCTTGTTCATGGAGTGCAATGGGTGAGGAAGAATAATATTAAGGAATTGCAGACCCTAGAGAGACAATGAGATGATTGTGAACTAGATTAGAGGAGTAAATGTGGCTAAAAATTATCTACTCAAAGAATACAAACATAGAGTGTGGGATTTATTGGATAATTTTGAAGCTTTAAATATCCAGGCCATCCCAAGGAAGGAGAATGAAGTTACTGACATACTTGTTGCCATTAGAGAATGATTTGATGTAGAAAATATAAAAAGAGACAAGGTGTAATAGCATATCAAGGTGGTGGTAAGGCCTTCCATACCAGAAAAAATCATAAGTTGGTAGGTATTTGAGAATGATCAACAAATTGTAAATTTACTTCAAGAATAAGCTGAATTCTCTTCAAAAATTAGGACAAGTTGGAAAGACAGTATGGTGATCAGATTATCTAGCTCATATCAAACAAGATACCCAAATTTTTAGTAACTTTGGAATCCATATTCAACACAAATGACCAATTTAGAATGGAAAAATAAAATATAATGGGAAAAGGTGAAGACTTAGAGCCTATTGGAGTTGGTGGAGACAAGCTCCTTCAAATTGGAAAAATAAGTAGTTCGCAAGAAAAGTGTGATTTTGTAGAAAGTTTTCAATATTTTTATGATCTTTTTGTATGGAGTTATGAACATATTAGAGGATTTGACCCTAGTTTAACTCAACATACCATAGATTTGGATCCAAATGCCAAGCCTGTTAGGAAGAAATAAAGGCTGGTCAATCCACATATTGAACCTCTAATAAAAAAGGAGTTGAACAAATTGATAGAAGTAAGCATAATTTTTCCAATCAAGCACTCCTCATGGGTCGCCAACCTAGTTCCAAGTACAAAAAAATGGATATATCAAGTTATGTGTTGATTTTAGAGACCTAAACAAAGCTTCTTTGAAAGACCATTATCCTCTACCCTCTGTGGAATTTTTTTACAAATGGTGGTAGGTTCTGAGAGGTTTTCCCTTTTGGATGGATACTCAGGATATAACCAAATCATGGTAAAGGAAGAGGATTAGTTTAAAACAACCTTTACCACAAAATGGGGAAATTTTTCTTATAGAAAAATGCTATTCATCCTATTAAATGTTGGAGAAATTTTCTAAAGGGATATGGATATAGCATTCATAGAGCTAATCAACAAGATAGTTCTTATCTACCTTGATGACATAACAATGTTCTCCAAAAATATAGTCCAACATTTTCTTCATTTCAAGAAAGTATTCGAGATATGTAGGGAGTTTGAAGTTTCCCTTAACTCAAAAAAAATGCATTTTCTTGGCTCATGAAGGTAAACTCCTTGGCCATATTGTCTCTGAGAAAGGATTGACTATTTATCCAAAAATAATTGAGGCTATTCTTTCTTTGCCATTTCCGAGCCATAAAAAATCTCTTCAAATTTTCTTGGGAAGAATTAACTTTGTTAGAATATTTGTCCTTGATTTTTCTAATCTTGTTAATCTCTTTGACATTGATGTTAAGAAAAACTTAGATTTCAAGTGGAATTCTCAAGGAAGAGAAATATTTAAAGCTATAAACCATGCCATTTCACAAGCACCGACCTTTATAAATCTAGATTTCTCTAAGGATTTCATCTTTTCGAGGCGCTGAAACCATATACAACATATTAATGCATCTAAAAAAATATGATTTAGAGCAGCCTATTACCTTCTTCAATTAGAATCTTGAATATTATGAGGTAAAATAATCATTCATTGAAATGCATGTGCTAGTTGTTATAATAATTTTGAATAAGTTCAGGCATCTAGTCTCAAATAACAAGATTCATCTATTAGTTTCCCATGCTGGTATAAGTATAAGAACTTCCCATTGGGAAATTACTTGAATGAGAAAAGAATTAGGTGAATAAAAAAATTAATGGAGTATGACATTGATATTAAAGTAACCAAGTTGGTTAGGGGAAAGGGGTTATGTGAACAACTTGTTTCAAGCCAAAAAATGATAAAGAATCCATCTTAGTGCTTCAGTAATTATCAAGAACAACCAAAATACTTTACCTATCCACTACTTGAATCAAGACATGATACACTTCCTCCAAATATGTTAGTGGCCTCCATGATTAAATAAAGCTAAGAGAATATATTTTAGACTTCAAGATATTCCATATGTTCTTGTTGATAGTACTTTATTCAAAAGATATGTGAATGGTGTTCTCTTAAGGTGCATCAAGACATGTCATATTGAGAGGATAATGCATGAATTATATGATGGAGAAGTAGGAGGTCACTTTAATCCAAGGTTAACAACTCTTAAAATCATGAAGGCTATGTATTATTGGCCTAATATTTTTAATGAGTGTTTTTCATGGGTTGATAAATGTAAAAGTGTGCCTTCTTTTTAGGAAATGAATGGTTAACAACCCTTTCACTCCACCCAATATTAATTGATCAACCATTCATGAAATGGGGTTCGACTTCATTGGATTCATCAATCCAAATTCAATCTTAGGCAACAAGTGGATCCTAACAACCACAAAATAATTCACTAAGTGGACAAAGGCAATTGCACTTAAGGAAGCAAATGAAGCCAACATCCTAGATTTTTATGAAGGTATTGTAGTAAGATTTGGTGTTCCTTCCACTATTATTTCTGATAATGCATTAGCATTTCTTAGCACCAAGATCTCCAAGTGGGATGTGAAAAATGGTATATATTTAAACACATATTCAAACTATTATCCCTAGAGAAATGGGAAAGCTGAGTCCACAAATAAAATATTGTTAAGGATCACAAGGAGAACTTTGGATGAAAACCAAAGGACTTGGCATACAAGATTGAAATCAGCATTGTGGGCAGATAAGATTACTAAGATCAACTGGCCACTCTCCTTACAAGTTATTTTATGGTAGAGAAACAAAATTTCTAGTGTGTCTTAAGTTACTAGTGTTGAAGCTTATCAAGTAGCTAGAATTGTTTGAATTTGAAGCCATGGAGGTCAGATATGTAGAGCTCATGGATCTAGAATAACTAAGGAGCTAATAAATGAAAACGATGGAGAAAGATCAAGATCAGATTAAAAACACATTTGATAAAAATCCAAGCCTAGAAAAATCCAAGAAGGAGACTTAGTCTTAAAATGGGATGCAAACAGATCCAAACCAGGTAAACACTCAAAATTTGATGCAATATGGAGTGGTCCTTATATCATTTCAAGTTGCAAGTCAAGTAATGCTTTCCATTTGTTAAGATTGGATGGAGAAGAGTTACAAATTACGTTAATGGGATCTATTTAGAGCATTGATAATGAAGTAAAGTTTCCTACCTTATACATATTAGAGTAATTTTAATTCCTCCAAGTGATTTTTAGCACATTGTCTTGTTGGTAGGTAGTTTATATTCTCCTAAGTGCTTGTGCACACTATGCATGTCTCCATTTGGAACATGTATGTCTTTTTATGTTTGTACATAGTTTTTACATGTTTATTAATTTTTCACAATCCATTTCAGTCAAGGAAGTGTTTGGGTAAATCAGCTCTTTTTGCTAAGTTCCAAGTGTCTCCAAATTAACATGTGTTTCAAAACTCTAAAAAAATTCATACTTGCCAAGAAATTAGTTTAGTTCAACCCTTCATACTTGGTAGAAATCATATTTTGGGATGGTTTCAAATGTTCATCTTTTTCCTAGCAGATCATTTGTAGAGTTGGAGATTATATTTCACATTCAAGCAATTTTCCACTCGCATAAAACCTTAATTTGGAAAATTATTATGATGTCAATGGTCAATTCAAGTTAGCGAGATCGGTTTCAGGTATAAGTAGTGTTTCAAGTGGCTCAGGGTTTTTTTTCAAGTTTAGATCAAATTTTAGGTTATCAGGATGACTCCATGCCCAATGGATTCTTCAAAGACACTGATCAACTCATCTAGCAGAAAATGTCCTTGTGAGTCACCAAATTGTTATCCAACTTGAGAAAATTGGAATTGGATAGTTGATAGAGATTTAATGGAGAATCTGGAAATTGCAGGTAATTTTCATGATCTTGAGCACTTGAAATTTGTTAGGCACTTCACATCTTCTCCATGGGCTTCAAAGTTCAATACTTAGCCAAAAATTTTAAAAATGGTTAAAATCGGGAAGTTTGTGAGTTTATATAGCAGATCTACTGCTAAAAGAAACTCAAGCAAAGTATCTCCCAAAGCCCACAAATAAGAGAGGAGTAGCCTATAAATTTGATGTTTCTTTACTCCTTAAAATTAACTAAGTAAATCACATCCAAAACTCCACGTAAGCAATTTCATTCCAAAACCCATATAACAAAGGAGGGGAGTAATGCAGAGAAACCAAGCTACTTTACTCCTTAAAAGTAACTAAGAAAAGTAGTTGCATAAGCCCGCATCAAAAAGAAGAAAATTATGCTAAGTAAATCATTTCCCAAAATACGTAAAGAAAGATAAAAGAATGTAATGTATGAATGTGAGTCACACTAACTTTGAAGTAATGCTCAACTCAAAACTCGAAGTGAAGAAGTTGTGAAAACCCGCAAAGGGAGAAGTTAAAGAGTTGTGTAGGAATGCGAGGTGCCACTACTTCAAGTAATGCTCATTTAAAATTTTGAATAAAATCACTAATAAAAACCCATGGAGAAGAGGTGAGTTGAAGAGTTATGTGGAAATGCAATGTGGCATTATTGCAAAGTAATGCTCACTCGTAAACTTAAGTAAAATAGTTCTAAAACTATGTAAAATAAGGGAAGAAGACAGAGTGTAATGCGGGGTGTGAATTGGAATTATAATGAATTAATGATCAAGTAAAAACACAAGTGGAGTAACTCCTAAGCCCACAAAATAGGACCAAGAAGATGGATTGATATGGGGTTTGAGCTCATACTAGCTGTGAAGTAGTTCGGGGTCAGGAACCCACAAGTCAAGTAAATCCAAAAACCTAAATAGGCATAACTTTCTCCCACAAACTCCAAATTTCATAAAATTTATGTCAATGGAATTGTTTTTTCACGCTCTATATCAGATTTTGGAAGGAATGAATGGGTGAAAATGAGGAAAATGTGGGGATATCATATTTCCTTGGGCTCCAAGAAAAATCCCAGCCAAGTGTTAATCATTCATTGTTGGTAATAATTTTTGAGCTTCTAGAAGGGTTGGGACCACTGAAAAGAGCTCTAGAATTCTCTCTCTCTCTCTCTTCTCTATGAGATTAATAAATGTAAGTGCTAAGGAAAATTTTTATGGGGAATGTTCATGTAATGGAACTCTATCAAAATTGTTCTAGAGCAGTAGTATTGAGTTACAAGCCTCTGATCTGAATATTATGGAAGAAGATCCTTGCCTTCTTTTGCAATTGTAATGAATTGTGCATCCATTTAATCAATAAATCCATGTTTTGTGGCTATTATCTTCCCTAGATGTGTTTTATTGCATTTTCCTTTTCTTTCATTGCATATTCAAGGTTTTTTCATTATGTACTCTTCTTGTAGGTTCAAATTTGTTGTGCTCCATGGAAATGATGTTGAAAAATGCAGTTAGGGACTGTGTCACTTGTGTCTGACCTCTGCATTTCCCAATATTCATCTCATTTTCAATCATCTGGATATTTTCCCATCCCTTTCTTAGTGCAATTACCTCTGTATCTTAGGATTTCCGCCATGTAATCTCTCTTTCTTTGGTCCCTTGGAAACTTAGGATAAAAGTAGATAGAAAAATTTCCCTTCTAGGAGTAGTTTAGCAGTAAGATAAGGTAGAGGAATCCAGCCTTTTCTAGAGGTTTTTCTTAGTTAGTAGTCCCAAAACTGAGAGAAAATCCCATGTTACCCAAAAACATTGGTTTCTCATTCACAGTTCAACAACACAACCAGAGGGTTTTTTTTTTAGTGATAACACTAACTATGACAAGATGGTTATTTTGATGGTAAATCTACAAATACTATAACACAAAAATTTGAATAGAGTTATATATAAACACAAGTTTTCTATAATCAAATATATAACACACTAATAGAGTTTTTTGATATTTCAGTAAAAGGAGGGTTTTGACAGGGGACCTTCCCTATTAGAACATGGATGTAGAATCTATATATATCAATGAACATTTCATAAAGAAAAAATAACCAAATATCAAAAAAATCTAGTCTAGAAAATAAAATACCATCTCGTAACCAATATCAAACCAACCAAAACACAATACAAGCATATAAGTTCAAAAGTGATCCAACTAGCAACAAAACTCGACTCAAAGCACATGACAAGAAGATACATTAACATTTTAGGATCTGGGTAGAAATTTTTATGAGCTCCTTGATGTGGTTATCGTGTTCTTCTATCTCCTTGTTCCTCTCAAGCTCCTTTCCTTTCCCTTGCTACCTAAATTTTTAAGCTCTTTGAAAATGGATTTTAGTAGCCCATTTTGAATGAACAAGCTATCCACAATAAGGTTGCATTTGTATTCAAATTTTACAATGTGGTCATTTAGCCCATTCTAAAAAAACTTGTCAAATTTTTCAAATTGGAGTTTGTTGATATTTCCTTTCATATTGCTAATGTCCTTTTTTATCTCAGCAATTTCCTTCTCTTGACATTCTAGACCAGAAGTATTAGGACCAATTTTTCCTTTTTTAGTTCTCTTGTCTAGATTCTATAGGGAGTTAATTGCCTCTCCTTCCAGGTTCTCCTACTTAGTACTAGACCCATCGATGAGTTTTCCTTTTTTGTTACTCCTTAACACTTAGGTACTAGGCTCAGGGGGGAAATGAGGGACCGGTGGAGGGTTACTACTTAGATCTTTAAATTTGGCTTTGAAATACAAATATATAAGCATGATATCTTGATGAAAAGGAAGACTCTATAATCCAAAATTCACCCATTGGGTTAATTTTTATAACTCGCTATAAATGGACTTAGCCATTCAAATTATGGGACGTGTGGGAGGCCGGTAAATTCAGCCCCGAGTGTTAGAAAATAAAATAATCTCAAGATGGCTCACAAATAATAATTGAGATAATACGAGTTGTTTGGAAAGTTAGGTTACACAAATGAGTTAGCTCACCGCAATAAAGGTTTGGAGCCATCTTCTTGTCTCATGTTAACCATGCGATAACGAATTCATGTCATGTGACAACCACCTTTTTTCATGTGAAAACTTCCTTCATGTCACACAATAACCACCTTCTTATCACATGAAAACTACCTTCCTTTCACACAAAAATGCCTTCCTATCGCACTATTAATGTCTTTCTGTCATGCAACAACTACCTTCTTATCACGTGACAACCACCTTCTTGTCACATGTAGACCACCTCTTGTTGACGCACATCACCGCCTTCCTCCTCTCATAATACATTATCCCTCACCTTCATGTGACAATCCTTCCCTCTTCTTGCCCGTCAACCTTTCCTTCTTTGTCATGCGATAACCCCTTCCCTTGTTGGTGGTGACTCCTTTCGTTATTTTTGGGTGTCACCGGTTGAACCTATCGATCATTAGTAAAAGAATGCCAACTATGGGAAAGGAATTAATGGCATCATACAAGGTATCTCAATAATTGATTTAATGAGGTATGACACCCATGTTCATCATGTAAGAAAAGTACCATTGGAAAGTGAACCGGTATGGTTGCCCATACCTCCGTATAAGAAATTAATGAAGGTTGTTAGTTTGTAGCTCCTTTTCTCTATATATATGTAATTCTACCTCATTTGTAGGGGAGACATTCTAGGAGTTGGGGAAACTCTTGCAAGTTTGTTCCTCAACTCCATTGAGTTGTGAGCCTTCTCTTGGGCTTGGAAGTGTTCTAATGCCTCTATTTCATCATGTAATGGATTGTGCATACTTTAAGAGAAATAAAATCTGTGTTTGTGGCATTTTTAACCCTTGCATTATTTTATTGTATCTCCTTGCCTCTCTATTTTGTTTTGTCTTTCTGTGCATGTATTTCTCACTTACATGTGTGTAGGTTTAGGTGTTGGATTTCATGGAGATTTGATGGTGAGTGGAGATTAAATATCTATGTCACATCTGTTTGGCCTCTCCTACTACATTTTCCTTCTTTTTATCCCTTAACGAATATATCTCTCCTTTTCCTTGGTGCTATCACCACCCCTCAATTTAGGATTTCCCATTTTTACATCTTTCTAACCCTCTCTCTCTCCCATTGGTGCCTTGGAATGGTTATTCTAGAATTAGTTAGATGCATTTTCCCTTCGGGCGGTTTTAGCATTAGGATTAGGTAGAGGATGCAACCTTATCCGTGAGGTCCATCTCAATTCACAAGTCCCACAACTTGAGAGATGGAACCATGCTAGTAAAATTACACTGAATGCTCCATTCACATGTTGGCTATTTGGGGGTACTGTAATTTTGTGATAACAGTTCTGGCATGCTCAGTGGGATAGGTTTAAAGCACCTTACCACTTCATTTCAAAAAAATTGTGTGCTCTTGTTGGAATCTCAGCCTTTGGAGGCACATGCAAAGCACATATGGCAAATCCTTTTGGTCAACAACCCATTCTCTCGAGTAGCATACTTTACTTCCATCCATTTTCATCCATTTTTCCTTCCATATCTCTTTCCACATCTTTCCAGCTTTATTCCATTCATGAAGTTGTGCAATCATGACTTCATTCCCCTCTTGGAATTCACACATGCAACAACATCAATACAAATTCAACCCTCCACATTTGTGAAATGTATGTCTCAGGGGTATTCTCAAACCCCTCTGTATCCCTACTATAATAAAGATCAACGATTGTACAACCCCTACGAGGAAGAGGAAAATAATTTTGGTCATTCACCAAGCTATGGAGCTGGAGCTATTGAAGAGATAGGTTATGAGGAATATGGAGGCTACCTCATACCTGGTGATGTTGAGTTGTAATTGACGATCTAAAGAATATAGGTAGGCATGGTGCAGGGCCTTAGCTACATCTCAAATAAAATGATTCAGATCAACTTCAGTACACCTTGTCCATGGGAGGGCCCTATGCTAACATTTCACCCCATAATAGAAGATTGAATTCATGATTGTGATGCTGCCACAACTCTCAAGGTAGGATGATAAGATAGAGGCTTATGCAAAAAGTGATAGAAACCTTGTCAATGGATAATTCCTACACAACCACCTCACAGTCCTTCTATTTATCTTTCCCAATCTACATCATCCCAATATGAGCTTCAATTTACAAGCTTCCAATCTGTTTCTCCATATTTTAGTCTCCCATCCCATCTTAATTTATCATCCCTTTTTCCTTCCAAACCTAAGTCCCCTCCACAAGAACATAATGAAATATATTCCCTCCCGCCACCTCAAGAAATGTAAACACCAGTTGTGATCCAAACCACCCCTCATGCATTCCCAAACCCATGTTGAGAAGTAACCCAAAAGACCAATCAATAGGAACAACAAAGAAAAGAGGAACCCAACAGAGATGAAATGATAGAAATTATAAAGAATTGGGCTGTCAGGTTTGGAATAGAGAATATCCCCTTGATGGTCAAGCCTTTAGAGGAGGTTAGGATTGAAGAAGCAACGGTGGAAGTTGATGCTATAGTAGAAGAATAACAAGAGTAAGTGGAAGATGATAAAAAATCTATGTGTTTTGAGTGTAGTTTCCACAATGGCACTATATTTGCATAATTTGTTGATCCATCACCAACTATAGAATTAGCAAGGGAATAAGAAGAGAAAAATCTAAATCCAAAATAAGAGGAACATGTTCAAGCTATGGAGGATAATGAAACAATTCTAGAGGTCTTGAATATAGAGTAGGCCACAAAAGAAACTTATGGCCCTCGTCCTACTTCATCCTCCTTGAATTTTGATTTCAGGGATAAGTTTGGGCTCTCAAACTTCATGTTCGAGGATGAACAAAACCGTGATGAAAAATTTTTAGACCCAAAGAACACCACGAGGGAGGTTGAGTCGGCACAATAGGACAACAAGGAGGTAGATTACCTGTTAGACTTATAGGATTGCCTTGATGGAGAAGAGCCTATGAAGATCACAACCATTTCTTCTTCATCATCCATTTACCAACATCAAGGGCCTACTATCATGGAGGAGAATGTGTAAGAACAACCTACTCCATCAAACAATCCTCTTTGACCAAGATTTGAGGATTCAAATCTCCAAGTTTCTTATTGGATGAGGAGAAGGAAGAGAATAAAGATGGCATCATTTCTAGATCAGTCATCAAGGTTGAGAAAAACAGTTTGTAGATGCCCCACAAGGTCAAAATGAGCATGCAAACAATCACATTTTTGGAAAGGCCTCAGTAAAAGGACTCCATATTTGGGGTTGGAACTCAAAGCATCAGACAAATAATGAGGATCAAACCATGCACCATAAGGTACTTGGATTCATTAGAGCAAAAGGAGAAGACACCACCAGTCATGTTCACCTCTGAACATGAGGATGATATTTAGAGAAACAAATTTCAACATCAAATCCTCCGAACCTAAACAACGAGTAGATTGAGGAGGCATTATTTTTATTTGATGTTGATACTTTGGTTAGTCAGGTGGAAGATTGACCTCTTTTTAGTTTTTCACTCATACACATGGACATGCCTATTGAAAAATTAGTTGCATGGTCTAAAATTTTGAGGAAGGGGTTATCTCACCCTACCATTATCATGGTTTGTTTGAAGTCTTCATTTTCTACAGTCAGCATAAGGTAGGTAGCTTTATTTTCAGTAGAAGAAGTGCTTGTGCACACTCTAGATTCCTTCACTTGGAGCATGTATGATTTCCTCCTTTGTAAAATGTTATTGCATGGTGTTTTCTCTTGCACAATTCATCATATTCCCAAGAGAGAAATGTATTTTAATAAGGGGTTCAATGTTGTAAGAAACGGTTTCTATCTTCAAGAAAATCCAAATGTAGAGCAACTAAATTAGATTAAGGGACAATTTTCAATTTCTTCATCTCTTATATCTCTGTAGATCAGTCACAGTTGAGCTCCTATGCCTCTTCTTGCATCAAAAAAATCAGTCATAGGGGCATTTCTATCTTTAGCATTTCAACAAAGGCATGTTCATGAGGAAGAATTGGATTCCAACAACAGTTACTACCTCTCCCAATAAGCTTTTATTCCTGGGATTTTTATAGTGTTATGCTTGTTAATAAATCCTTAGTTAGTCATACTTCACGCTTGGTAAGAAATAAAGGTTGGGATAGTTTCAGAGAGATTTTTCCTTCATCCCATAGACTAGACTCATAGAGAAACCAAATTCTAGGCTCAAGATAATTTTCCACTATCACAAAACCTTAGTTCAAATAATCTTGTGAATGAGATGAAACATTTGAGTAGATAGAAGGCATTTACTGAGTTAAAGTAGAATTTTTCAATGGCTCGGGGACATGTTGAGTATAAAATATTGTCCTAAGGAGAAGACACACATAGGATGCATGAGCGGGAACAAGGCATACTCGAAGGCGCGGAAGGATAGGGAAGAAAACGAGTGTGAGGAGAAGTTGATTTGAGACTTAGCCATTTTCATGGATGTGGGATATTTTTGGAAGATAACATGTGGAGCACACATTGGGATGGAGACTTACATGACACATAAATTCTATTTTAGGAATGAGCGTCTGATAAGTGCCATGCATGAGTTCAAGATAATAATAGGATTACTTCTTCCAATTAACTATAGGATGTCTATTATTAGCGCACTTGCATGTGTGCATGTTATTGTAAAGGTTCACAACTATTATCAACATGCAACCTATTTTGGGAAGTGTGTAGGTAGTGAAGGGAAAGTCCCCACCCCTATAAATATGTAGTGAACTATGTAGTTAAAGAGAGGCTGAATAGTGAATTATTATAGAGTTATGTTGTTGGATCTGATACATGCATAACTTATGGTGATGCTTTGTAATGTAAGAAGATTCTATGTAATACAATGTTTAATATAATGGAGTATATTAGATGGATAATGGTTTTAAACATGATTATAACTAGTTCTTGCATGGTTAATCTTATTATGGTTATCATTTAATTCATGATTCTCTAAGATCTAGATTTGGAATATGCTCTGTGGAATGTTTATGCTTATTTATGGTTTTGAATATGTTGTATCTTCATCACACTAACATCGTGTAAAAGAAAATCTAAAGAGGTACATGGTACATTTGCATGCTTTGGGTGAGCTATTAGTTTAGGCTGGGTGATGTGCCAACATGCCTGGGTTTTTCTAGGTTTTATATAGTAGATTTTAGGTTGCATCATTGGTTTCATTGTCGGGACCTATTTTTCAGCTATTTTCAGGATGTTTCATGATGAATACGTATCAATTGACCTTAGCAAGTGTTGAGGAGTGGATAAAATATCTAGAAGAAGAGTATGATTGAAGGTTCAACACTAGATCTGAGTTTGACACACACGTGTGGGTGGAGAAGAATTTGTATGACTGTTTATATGAGAGCTTATTTGCTATTTTTTGGGTAGAGTTGTACGATTGGATGGTTTTTTATGCATCTAAAAGGAATTGGAGGTATCGTACACTTTTCTAGACGTAGGAAGAATTTTAGGCCCTTTATGATGTTGATTTGATTTGGACGCATGATGTGGATACTTGGTTCCATGTGGTGTTTTGAATAGATATATTTTGGAGTACTCAATTTCCACTTATTCTTGCCTAGAGGTAGCTGAGTTCTAGTTTTTACATTATCCAAGGGAACTTATTTGCAAGGCATTCCATTAGCGATCAAAATCTTGATGGTAACCCTGAACTTGGAAGAAAAAATGATGGCTAGCTAAACCCCACCATGCATGGGGGAAGGAATAGGTTTGGTGAAAGATGGTAGACCTAGCAATAGAGAGGAAGAGAGAAGAAAGACAACTTAATTATAATGAGGCACGCGAGAGGGAGATAGAGAATTAGTGTGATATTGTAGAGTGGATGGCATTGAGGAGAGATATGGCTTGTGAAGGATTTGAATCTCACGTAGGAGGCGTGGAGCCAGAGCATTTAGAACTCCCCCATTTAGGAAATCATAATAGGGAACCCTCCTTGGCCTTAGATGGGAGCATGGCAACATATACGCTATGGGCCGTGGGCGTGCATCTCGAATCTACTCCGACAACCTAGCCCTTGTGCTTATATTTCTAATATTTAGTACAACCAGTAGTTAGCAAGCTAGTTTGGGAGGTAGAAGAGCATGAGTAATTTTGATAGAAAGTAAATCTATGTTAGGGAAAATGTCTTCTTTGTTGTTTGGTGGTACCTTTTTAGGTGCATCATAAGCACAGAACTCAAGCGTGCAAAAATTTGGACTCACTTATGGGAGTAGTACCACTTCACAGACTATAAGAGTTTAGTTTAGTACCACTGTTGGGAAGTACATCCATCCACTAGTCTGCTTCCAACTACATGTGGAGGATCAAGGGGCATAGGTGGCTCTAGTTCTAGTGGATCTGGTGGTTCTGGAGGTAGAGGTAACACATGAGGTTTTGGATTAGGTGGGAAGGGTCCACACCAACCCTAGAATATTTACATGGAGATGTCTCTTCATCTTCCAAAGTATAGGGGCATAAAAGATGTTGTTGAACACGTGCACATGTGTGAGATATTGTGGCATAAAAAGGAGTTACGACTTTTGAGTGCAAGGTAAGTCAGTTTGTAACTACATTGTAGGGATGAGCACATAGTTTATACAGAAATTTTGACCTTGATTAGACTTGCATAGATTATGCAAGCATTAAAGGATGTTTTCCTTAAGGAGTTTCATATCCTTGAGTTTGAGCAGAAGAGTATAAGCGCACTCAAGGATATTAAGTAGGGAACTACTAAGAGCATTTAGGAATATGATGCCCATTTCAAGACACTATTGTCTAAAATTTCTTATGATATTCATGCAAGCCAACATGCACAAGTGGTTCATTGGGGGCTTGATCACACCTTTTAGGAGGGTATTGTCACATAAGACTTATATAGACCCACACAAAGCACTTGAAGAAGCTTTGCATGCTGAGGTAGTTAAAAGTATAGACACTGGAGTGAGCCCATTCTTGGAGGCACATATTATAGCTATGGAAAAGTATTTGGAGAAACTATCATCAAATTCAAAGACACATGATATGCTCACTGGAATTTGGTGTACAAATTGTTAAATGGAAGGCACACCAAATATAGTTTTCCTCACATATCAGTGTGTTCATTTCTGTTGGACTGTGAGATATGTCATTTGGACCATGATGCAAGCCATTGCCCATTATTACAATGCATGATAAGGAAGAATGTATCTTGTTATTGTAAAATTTGTCATTCCATGACTCATGATACAAAAGACTGCAGGTTGATTGGTTAGATCCATGATGTCATAGATATTTGTGTGTGACAGACTGGAGTATCAGATAATTCTAAAGGAAAAAGTGAGCACCATGATCATGATCACACTCAAGTGTGCTATGATCGAAATGAAGGGAACTTTGAAGGAGTTCATGGTAGAGGTTGAGGATACCATGGTAGATTCGAGGGTCAGGCCATGGTGGTGGATGAGGTAAGTTCCCTCATGGAATGTGTTTTACATACGCAGATCTCCGAGCATGAATACCATGAATGTACTCAAAATATTACTTTTTCTTTTTGTGGGAAGAATCATAGCTATGAGGAATGCCTAGACTTATATGAGCATCTTATAAAGAAACATAAATAGGAGAACAAAGGCACAAGGATGGTTAGAATATAATGTGTTGTGGAAAATCAATGGATGCCAAATCTAGCACTGGAACCTAAGGTATTACCTATGAAGATTACTACACGTGTTGAAGCTACGCATGCCAGAGAGGCATTACAACAGAAGCCTACCATCACCAAGGAGGAAGTTTTACATGCAAGGTACCTAGATCCTACACATCGAAGGAGAATTATCATGAAAGTATGGAGGTACTCAAAAATATAGTGTTTAAAGGAACAGTCATGGAAGTTAGAACAAAAGAAGGAAACAAAGATAGTTCAATCAGATATTGATGACTTAAAAGAGGTATGCAAGATGTTGCACTAGGAGAATATCATTCCATTATTAGGGAATTGGCTAAATGGAAACACTCCACACGTAAGTGTAGAGAATGGATGGTAGATCCTACATGTTAATCTTCCCCCTCATAACTTGTATTATGATAAGGATATCACTCTGAATGATGGTGTGGATGGGTGGCTCTTGAGTAATATATTGATTGATACAAGTGCAAAACTTAATGTGCTTAATTTGGATGCATGGGTACAGATGGGCAAACCTCCATTACAGCCATCCTCTAATGTAATGTTCATGGCCAATTGAAATAAGGCCAATCCCATAGGATTTTTAAAGGATGCATACATTGCTATATAATGGGCCAAGTTAACCGGGGACTTTGAGGTCTTAGCACTGGCAAAATAAGACAACTTCCCAGCACTATTTGGGTGCCCTTATTGTTATGCAAATAATTATGATCTATGGTTCAACAAGGGGTATATAAGTTTTGAGAACATGGAAGAAAGAGTATTTATCCCTTTGATAGATGGGAAATATGTGCCTTATGTTGAACCTTTGAGTGAGGAAGACCTGAACATAATTTATGTACACGCCATTCGAGACCTAGAAGTACTTGAGCCATCAAAGGAAGGAATCCTCCAGTGGGAAGATGCATATTCTATCAGTGATACTACAAGTATTACTTGTGACAATTGGGCACATGGCACCTATGAGATGGTTGGGTGTGAAGTAAGAAGCACATTTTCACGAAGAAGCAAACCTTGATGTATTCGGAGGATAGGTAATAACCTTGTACCTCGGTACACTTTGGAGAAGGAGATCCTATGGTATTCCTGCACACCATGGAGGAGAAGTGAAAAATCAAGTGGAAAGAAGGAATATGTTAGTATATACCTTGTGCGGGACAACAACACGCTGGTGGATGGTTCACAAGGATAATCTTATGGAATGGAATGAAGTCAAAATTTCTCTAACCACTCATTTTTTTAGGATCAATGCACCTACTACAATCTATATGTATCATGGTAATTAACCTATTTAGCACCATGTTCAACAGTGTGAGAGAATCTGGATAGAGGGATAGGAAGCTTTACCACCTTCATTTTGGGTGCATAAACTTTATTCCACTTTAAAAGGCTGCAAATGAGCCTGATGTGTTTATAGAACTACATAGGGAGACTAGAAATTGGCAGGAATTGATTATAGGAATGACCCAGACTTTTGACTACTTCTCTACTAAACCTCGGTGGAAGAGGCATTAAGGGTTATAAAGCATTTAACTATGGGAGATAGTGTAAAGACTGAAGAACTTATTCAAGAGTTATTTGGTGAGGTAGAATCGAAGCACATTTTGATGAAGTAGAAGAGACAGATGCCACACTAATTAAGTGCACTTGCTTGTGAGAAAGAAAAAGGAAATATGGTCTACATAGTAGATGATGAAGAAGTATAAAATTTTGATATAGATCATTCAAGATGTAGTACGCATAGAGTGTTAGATACTAAGGATAAGAATGCATGCACATATCATGAACCTATGAATACTAAGAAAGTGAACATTGGCATAGATGTTGAACCTAAGGAGGCAACAATTGGGGATTATTGGACTGATTCTGAAGTGAAAAGATAATTGAGTTACTACGGTATTTTTAGGACTTATTTCCTAGGGGCTACCATGAGTTAAAAGGAGTGCATGAGTCATTAGGAGAGATGAAGATTAAGATAAAGGAAGGAGCATGCTCAGTCAGGAAGAGACCTTATAGGATGAACCCTAACACTGTGTGTCAAATTTAAGGAAGAAATTGACAAAATGTTGAAATCTGGCATCATCAAGCCCCTAGAGGAATCAGAGTGGGTTAGCCCCATGGTGATTAGTATAAAGAAATATGGTTGGATTAGGATTTGTGTGGATTAATGGAACTGAATGTTACATGTGTGATTGATCCTTTTCCTACACCTTTCACAGAGGAAATATTAGAAGGCATTGCAGGGCATGAAGTTTATTCTTTTACAAATGGATTCTCTGGGTATCATCAGGTTAGAATTACACAAGAGGATCAAGAGAAGATAAATTTCACCACTAAATGGGGAATTTTTTCATATACTATGATGCCCTTTGGTTTGAAAAATGTGTTTGCTATATTTTTGCACATAGTTGTTCAAGCATTCCAATATTTTATTCACAAATTCCTATAGGTTTACTTGGATGATTGGATGGTGTATGGACTTGTTAAGGATCATTGTGACAATTTGTGCTTAATGTTTGAAAGATGTAGACAATTAAGCATCTCTTTAAACATCAAGAAGTGCATGTTTTCTACACCTTTTGGAACTTTGTTAGGGCACATCATCTACAGGAAAGTTTTTAGTGGATCTAGCTAAGGTTACAATTATTGTAGGCCTGGAAGAGCCTACCAGTTAGAGTGAGGTGTGTGGATTCTTGGGTCACACAGGGTATTATAGAAATTTTATCAAAGGATATGCGAAGATTTTTGCACCCCTGAAAGAGTTACTAAAAGGAAAAGGGACATTTTATTGGGGAGAACCGTAGTAGTGTGCATTTGAGGCATTAAAGGAGAGACTTACAACAACACCTATTCTACATTTTCCTTCATGGAACCAACCATTTCATGTACATGTGGACACCTCTCAACAACCATTAGTGTGGTGTTAGCTCATCCTAGAGAAGGTATTATAGATCATCCTATCTATTTTACTAGTATAAATTTGACTCCTATAGAGAAGAATTATACAACAATAGAGTACGAGGCCTTTTCTATGATCTACGCTCTGCATAAATTTAGACGGTACTTTCTAGCAACACCTTTTTAATTCTATATTGATCACATGGAATTAAAATACTTGGTAAATAAGCCCATTTTACAGGGGCGCATATGTCGATGGATGATCTTATTCTAGGAATTTGACTTCACAGTTGTGGTAAAACTAGATAAAAATAATTTTGGCCTAGACCACTTATCAAGGATTCAGTCAGGGGAGGACACACAGACAAGTGAAGATATAATGCAAGATGCATAGTTGTACATGTTACATCACGTGCCTTCAGAATTAGAGGATATTGTTGTATTTTTATGCATGGGCATTGGAGAAGAAACAAATTGCAATTCACGCGACACTCTTTATGTTGATCAGTGGAGATTTATACAAACTAGGCTGAGATGAAGTATTACGCTAGTGTATACTTTGGAACATGAAAGCATCAATATCATGGAAGAGGATCATGGTGGTATTGCAGGTGGGCACTATGTAGGTGATGCCACTACGCATAATATTCTACTAACTAGATTATGGTGGGAGACCCTATACAAATATTGTAAAGAGTATTGTAAGGTGTGTGATCACTGTCAGTGCCTTGAAAACCTGGCAAAGAGATGAAATGCCTTTGAGGCCTATTGCTAGTGTAGATCCATTTGAGAAATGGGATATAGAATTTGTAGGTCCTATTTCACCAGCCACACGTAGAACTGGATCACACTATATCATCACTTGCACATATTATCTTACAAGGTGGAAAGAAGCGTACATATAAAGGATTGTATAACAACTACAAGTAGCTAGGTTCTTATGGGAAAATGTTCTTACTAGGTATGGATGTCTCATTGAGCTTGACAAGTGATAGGGGCACACACTTTTTGAATGAGATAATCAAGATATTATTGGATGAATTTATGGTTATGCACCACAAGACTACACCCTATCATCCTTAGGAAAATGGTACTGCTGAGGCCTTTAATGAGATATTGAGCCATACTTTAACAAAAATTTGTGATGTTGGAAGGAAAGGTTTGGATGATAAATTTTTGTTGTACTTTGGGTGTATAGAACAACCTATAAAAGGTTGAATAAGGCCACACCCTTTCAGTTGGTGTTTGGCATAGAAAAAGTTCTTCCTATGGAATTCATGTTACCTTCTTTGTGTATTGCACACACTGGAGGTCTAGCTAATGAGAAAGAATTATAAGAAAAAATTGATAGGTTAATAAAATTGGATGAGATGTGCACCATAACACATTGGAGTCAAAAGCAAGAAAAGGCCAGAATAAGGCATGGCATGACCAACACATCAGGGACAAGAAGCTTGAGGTTGGAAAGATGGTACTACTTTATGATTCTAAGTTTCTACGCCATCCAGAAAACTCAAGGTGCATTGGTTGGGACCGTATGTTATCACTCATATACTTTACTTAGGCACTTTTCAGTTAGAGGCACTTGATGGAATGCGTTTACCTAGTTACTTTAACGGGAGTAGGCTAAAGCCCTACTATAAATAATTATTCTTGGTATTTGTAATAAGGCAATGTTTCCATTTAGTATAGGTTTCCCTTTTTGTATTTCCTTCTTTTTCCTTCTTTGTCATATGCTTTTTCAATTTAGTTTGGTGTTTTGTGTAATAAGCACATTTACACATGTTGGAAGCTAATTACAATCTGAAGTATTTTTATGCACAGAGGACTGCACATACCATTGGTGTGGGGTGGTTATTATTTGTTATTCACAAATGGGTACACATGAGAATAAACTGTTATAGGTGTTATTCAAGTATGGAAAGGAGCTGTTAGAAAGGAGATTACTTCTAAAGAAGACCATAGATGGAAATGAATGAAGGGACAATATAACACGAGGTAAGCGGCCATGGAAACTAATATGAGAAGGTGTAGTGGCAGGTACTTGGCACATGGAAGCATGTGGAAGAGAATTCTGTAGCCAAGAGGGTAGGAAGGCACACTAGAAGGTTATAGCTGGGGCATGAAATTGTAGCACATGGAAATTTTTAGAAATTTTGAAAATGGTCAATTAATGAGAGGATTGTTAGTAGGTAAAGGAGCAATAAATGCACTAAATTTTTGAAAATTTATATAAGGACGTGATGTGGGTTTATTTTTACCTTTGCAATCACAAGTATTCAAGTGAGCTAAGTGCAACCGATCCAAGTGAATCATGTTGAGGTGTAGAGATTTGTGAAACTAGATGTGGAGAGAAGATTTGTGTGGAAAAGGCTTACGTCCCCATTGGTGAAGGGTTTGAGCAAAGAAAAAGCATTGAGAAGGAGCTAGGGCACGCGAGGTTCAAGTTAGGGCATGCGATTTAGAGCTAGGGTTTGAACTTACTCGATACAGAAGAAAAAAGGTGGAATTTTTACAATGGCACCAAAGAAAGCACCTACAGACAGGCACAAAAGGAAAGAAAAAGGTGGAAGTTGAGGTTGAAATTGCTCCCGAGAGCAATTTTTCAGAGATGTAGTACCCAGAAGGAGTAATAGTTGAACAAGATTGGGATTCCCACATCCACAAATGCAAAGTAAATGAATACAACCACCGCACCACTGATAACAAGGGAGAGTTAGATGCTTTGTTGAATAAGAAGACCAACAAGCGCATGGTGGAAGATATGTCAGTATGATGACATTGGGGAAAATTTGCTTAAGCAGGTAGGAGTTTATCAACTGTATGAGCTCCCATATTTTGGAAAATATGAACCTTTATACCAATGGCTTATGAGCAGAGTCCATGAGGACTTATTCTATTTTTTCGAGATAGAGGGTTAGGCTCATAGTGGCCCTAATTGTGACATTAACAAGATTGAAGGGCACAAGGACAGACATTATTAGTGATCTAACTGATAAATTAGCGGTTATAGCCACAAGCAAGGAGTTGGGTATACCAAGGGTCCACATGGAATGGACATCTACAGATTGAGGAAGTACCCTATGGTGCGGAAGCTAGACATCTACTCACCAAGTTGAATGATCAAGGGAGATGGTCATAGGTAAATACAATGTGGCTTTATGTTGTAAATAAAATGTCCCAAGGAGAAATCTACAACTTAGTAGGCTATATTGTAGAAACCATTATTGAGGAAGTGTGTGTAGGAAAAAGATAAGTTTTGGTACCATCCTCTTATCTCTTGTATTTGTAGAAATTAGAGTGCCCGATGGGCCAAAGAATAAAATTTGGGAATACCCCACTAAGAAGAAGTCCCTCATAGAAAGGTTCGAGAAATATTTATGTGAAGGATCAATGAGTGGCCCATTCAAGCAAAGGGAAAAAATGTGGTATGACCAAATTTGTGCGGTGTTTGAGGAGGAATGGTGCATTCTAAAGGAACTACCTTCGGTAGTAAGGCAAGGCGTATAATGATTCACGGTGTATCAACACTTGTACATTGCACGGTTTGCATGAAGAATGGGACATGGAGTCTATGGTGAAAACTTCTGTATGCCTTCATAACATGCTACTTCCAAGCCTCATTTCATATATTTTCTGATGTGCACAGGCTGAAATTCAATGCAAAAAAGGTAGATTGTGACTACCACACTCTTAAAAAACATATGTATATCCAGGTCGTCTTGCCTACATTGAGAGGCTCATTTTAGACATCATAAGTATGAAGCCAGTAAGTTTGGCTATTGGGGACAATGGAGCCACACTCATATATCTTCAGCTCAAGCCTAGGCTGGAGAATAATAAGTATGTAGAGAATGATTTCATGCTCCCAAGGCTCCCTAAGGGAAAGCACACAATGGAAAATGTGCGAGCTCCAAATCCTAGTATGACCATATAGATAGACGAGGAGGAAGAGGAACATGAATATAGTGGAGGCTTGGATCATAGAGGCTAGAGGAAGCCCACTAAAAAATTGGAGAGTGATCATGTAGATAATCCACCATAGGTGCAATAAGGAGAAGAGGAATTTGATGTGGATGTAGTCCTTGAAGAGAGCCAGTTTAAGAAGGTATTCAGAAGAACCAAAACCCAAGGCGCGGGAACACCACAACCTGTAATAAGATCAACTAAACTCTCCCCTTAGAAATAGGAACTTTAGAATAAGGGAAGGAGAAATTTGAAGCTAGATGAGGAGGTAGAGGATTACAAGATAGTGTGTTTGGAACCCTAATGCACCTATAAGATATGGAGGAACCTAGAGATGAAGAAATGATATATGAAGAGGAAGGGGTGAATGAAATAGAAGATACGTGTAAGAACAACCCAACGCACATGTTACTACTTAGGAAGAAGAAGGTCCAACTCCAAACCTTGGTGCTCATGTTCCTAAGGGGCAAAGAACAAAGAGAACAAGT
Organism: Taxus wallichiana var. yunnanensis; assembly: GCA_018340775.1. Classification (NCBI taxonomy): domain Eukaryota; kingdom Viridiplantae; phylum Streptophyta; class Pinopsida; order Cupressales; family Taxaceae; genus Taxus; species Taxus wallichiana. Next base: position 160,986,926 of record CM031243.1, on the reverse strand, counting down.
GAAGAATATGTTGTGCTAAGTATGGGTTATGCTGAGGACACAAGAAAATCATTTGCACCTGATTTTAGAGCATAGTAGGCCTTAAGGAATTGTATGGATGGGAGCTGATAGATCCATACATGGACATAATGCACACAAGGAAATAATTATTCTGGTCCATACAAACCCATATGGATAAGCCATATTTCGACGTCTGTGAGGAATCTTGTGTATCAAGGAGAGTGAAGAAGGAACCCCAAAACAAACATATGATAGCAAAGCATACTCTAATTTTTGATGAGTAGGTGAGAAATTATTTGGTTAAAGTATATGAAGAGGTGGAAAGGAGGAACATTGATAAGGCTACCACCATTAGAGTACTACTTGAAGATAACAAGGCAAAAATTGTAGAAATAACATGTTTAAAAGGAGAAAAGGACCTAGAATAGAAGAAGAATGAGGCCTTCATTAGCATGGTAGAAGAAATTGGTGACTACATTCTAAAAGCAAGACCTCATCTTGAGTCTAAGGTACTTGAGAAGTTTCCTTCAGCTATGCATTATGTGCACACATTGGTTGATTTGGTGCTAGAAGATGGACCAATTTGAATGCCAATGCCAAAGGATCCTGAACAAGAAGCAAAAAGAGCAAGGGCCTCTGTGGTTAGGAAAATTTAAAATTATGAGGTGTTGCTCCAAACTCTGAAGGATGAATTGAAGAAATTTGACCAAGCTCTAAATATTTATGCGGCACTAGAAGCAGTGATAAGGATCAAAACTAGTTGAAGATAATGACGTTTTGAAGGCCATGAAAGATGAGACACTGGGATGCACAAAAAGATTGGCACTTGTGAAACAAAATCACAAATCCCTTGTAGTAGCTCAAGACCCACATAAGGAGAGAATAAATGAGATTGGGAAGCACATAGCACAGAAGATGGATATTCTAGAGGGAATGATGACTACTATGGCCAATGTTGTCCAAGTACTGTAGAATGAGAAGGAAAATATTACTCAGGATGAATTGGAAGCCATTGCCACAAACATTCCAGAGAAGACAAGGACTGTGTTGGATGAATGGTAGACATTGGAGGCTTTGAGATTAAAACAAAATATCTAGAATTGATCCTCCCGGTTGAAGAAGAAGGTGTTGTAGAGTAAAGGTCTATTCTTTTGTATAATGATTCATTATATTCTTTCCATTCTTATTATTTATTCTTTGGGAACATAAAAAATAATCCCCATTGTTGGGATGAAAATGTACTTTAGTGTGGGGTAATGTTGAGCAGACAATATTTTCCTAAGGAGAAGACACACATAGGATGTGTGCATAGGAACAAGGTGTACTTGAAGGCGTAGAAGGATAGGGAAGGAAACGTGCATCAGGACAAGCTGATTTGGGACTTAGCCATTTTCATGGATGCGGGCTATTTTTGGAAGATAACATGTGGAGCACACATTGGGATGGAGACTTGTGTGACATGAAAATGCTATTTTGGGAATGAGCATCTGATAAGCGCCATGCATGAGTTCAAGATAATAATAGGATTACTTCTTCCAGTTAACTATAAGATGTATATTATTAATGCACTTACATGTGTGCATGTTATTGTAAAGGCACATGGCTATTATCAGCATGTAACCTATTTTGGGAAGTGCATAGGTGGTGAAGGGAAAGTACCCACCCCTATAAATATGTAGTGAATTGTGTAGTTGAAGAGAGGCTAAATAGTGAATTATTGTAGAGTTATGTTGTTGGATCTGATATGTGCATAACTTATGGTGATGCTTTATAATGTAAGAAGATTCTATGTAATACAGTGTTTAATATAATGGAGTATATTGGATGGATAATGGTTTTAAACATGATTGTAACTAGTTCTTACATGGTTAATATTATTATGGTTATCGTTTAATTCATGATTATCTAAGATCTAGATCTAGAATATGCTATGTGGAATGTTTATGCTTATCTAAGGTTTTGAATATGTTCTAGGTTGTATCATTGAAGATTTCAAAGTTTGGATCAATCTACAAATGTATCAAGTTAACTCCATGCCCAATGGATGCTTAAAGGCCACTTGGTCACACATCGAGAAATTAGATGTCCCCGAGAGGTCACCAAAATTTAATCCCAAATTCACCCCCCGAGTTAATTTGGATAACTCATTAAATATGGACTTAGCCATTCAAATTATGGGATGTGTGGGAGGCTAAAAAATTCTTCCCTAGGTGTTAGAAGAGAAAAGATGCTGAGGATGGCTTGTAAGTCAAAATTAAGATAATACGAGTTATCTAGAAAGTGAGGTCATGTGGAAAGTTGGCTCATTGTGAAGAAGGTTTGGAGCCATCTTCTTGACTCGCATCAACCATGTGACAACTACCTTCTAGTCACATGAAAAATTCCTTTCGACATGTGACAACCACCTTCCTATCGCACAACAACTGCTTTCATGTTGCATGACAATTGCCTTCCTATCATGTGACAACTGCCTTCCCATCATATAATAACCTCCTTCTTGTCATGTGACAAATGCCTTCCTATCACGCGTCAACTACCTCTTACCGATGTGCATCACCGATTTCCTCTGTCGTATGACAACATCCCTCACTGTCGTATGAAAATTCTTCCCTCTTGTCACATATCAACCTCCCTTGTTGTCATGTGAAAACATTTCTTCTTCTTGTGTGATAAATCATTCCCTTATTGGTGGTGACTCCTTTTGTTGTTGTCAATCATCACCGGTGGTTCTGTTGGGCATCAACAAGGAGTGTCACTACGTGTCATGAATTAATGGCATCGTAATTGAAGGTAACTTAAAAATGATTTAATGAGGTATGACACCCATATTCATTGTGCAAGAAAAGTACTATTGGAAAGTGAACCGATATGGTTGCCCATACCTCCATATAGGAAATTAATGAAGGATGTCGGTGGTAGCTCCCTTTCTTTATATATGTAATTATGCCTCATTTATAGGGGAGACATTCTGGGAGCTGGAGAAACTCTTGCTAGTATGTTCCTTAACTCCATTGATCTACAAGCCTTATCTTGGGCCTAGAAGTGTTCTAATGCCTCTATTTAATCATGTAATGGACTGTGCATACTTAAAGAGCAATAAAATCTTTTTTTGTGGCATTTTTCAACCCTTGCATTGTTTTATTATATCTCTTTGCCTCTCTATTTCATTTTATCTTTACGTGTGTGTATTTCTCATTTTGCGGGTGCGAGGATGTTGTGTTTCATGGAGATTAAGGGTTTTATCATAGCTATTTGGCCTCTCCCTACTACATTTTCCTTCATTTTCTCCCTCGGCCAGAATATATCGCTCCTTTTCTCAAGTGCTATCACCACTCCTTAGTTTAGGATTTTCCCTTTTTTCTTCTTTCTAACCCTCTCTCAATCTTTGTGGTCCTTGGAATGGTTAGTTTAGGACTAGTTAGAGACATTTTCCCTTCTAAGAGTATTTTTGCATTAGGATTAGGTAGAGGATCCAGCCTTCTCCAGAGGTCCATCTCAAGTTGCAAGTCCCACAACTTGAGAGATGGACCCATGTTAGCAAAATTACACCGAATGATGTTAGGATAATATATTATTATCCTAATTAATTATGCATTCCATAATTATTAAATTTATTAATTATTGTTTTATGGTTATATTTAATTATAACCATCCTTTTGTTTTTATTTGAATATTACGGGAGCTGTTATATTGTTTTAACAGTAATTTCATTTGTGCTTCCTTGGATGTTATTGGAAGCTTGTGTATTTTGGAATATGGTTGCACCTGTGCAACTTTGTTTCATGTTTGTATTTGGTTGTGCAATATCTATAAATATTGCAGCCCATTCTATGTAATGTTGGTTGATTGAGATTAATAAAATTTAATCAGGCTTCCGCCCCTGTTGTTGAATCAACATTTGGTACCAGAGTGAGAATCTAGACCTGTGAAGGAGTGGAAAGAGAGAGAAGTGAGATAGAGAAGATTGGAGAAGAGTATGTAGCAATAGAGAGCCTATGCAGCCTCCTGCAACCTCCCAGCCTCATCCCTGCCTCCCCACATCCCCCAGTTTGTTCCAAATGTTTGGAATGCAAATTTTTTTTTCACTTTGGTGCACCCAGCACTAGGAAAAACTTGTTGCATGTATTGTTTATAAAAAAATTATTATTTTTCTCCCCATTTGGGGTTTTATCTCTAATATTAGAGATATTTTTAGTCTCTGCTTTCTTTTTATCAGACCTCTACATTTAGAGGTATATTTGGTTATTCTGTACATATTAGAGGTCACTGGTAAATATAGTAGTCTGCTAAGAATTGGAGGAGATTCAACACTATTTCCATAGTGCAAGCAACATTTCCATAGAAAGCACTAGCTCTTGGACGTGTTGGAAGTGTTGATGCTAACAAATGGTAGATCCTGCACCCAGCAACCTGCATACAAAATACCATCCATGAGCTGTTGAAAGGTAGATTTGCACTTTCCATGAAGTTGTGACCTCCTCACGTGGACCTGCACGCAAACAAACACATTAAAAAGCGGCCAAAGCAAAAAAAAAAAAAAAAAACACAACAAGCAAATATCATTAAAAAAAATGGCGTGAGGTGTGCCTAGGTACCAAGGTTACATATCCATTTTTTGAGGCAAGGCATAGCCCTAAACCTGCGACCTCCAAACTATTCTCTATTCTCCAAAGCAAACTTGTGACCTACATAAAAATAAGGTGGTTAGCAAACAAAAAGCAGTGAAAATAATTAAAATACAGTGAGAAATAAGGAAAAAGCAATGCCAAAGGGAATACAGGCATGGAGATAAAAAAATGTCTTAGATCCATATTTGGAGAAAAAATAAACCCTAAATCACATTCTTCTCATGTGCAGCCATGTGGAGCTTCATTCAGGTCGCATTTTCAAAAGGTAAGTCACTTTTACCTTTCATTAAATACAAGTTTGTTCATTTCCATATCAAGCGCCCTTAAGTGGCCAAGTTGGATAGAGGGAGAGCCTTAGAAGTGGGAGGTGCATGGTTCAAATCCCACCCACAACTTGTTTTTCGAATTTGGTGGATTTTTGGTGGAACCACTAAATTTAGTGGAAAAATTCAAATTTAGTTATAACTAACTAAATTTAGTGGAGAAATCCCTAATTTAGGGTAAATTTTTTTCTCCCATTCAGCCTGTTTTTTCATTCCAGGCAACTTTCTCCAAAAGGGGATACCTAAAAATTGCATTTTCAGTTTTTTTTTGCAATTTTTGCATTTTGGGTCATATTGGGCTCAGGAGGCCACCAGGGCCCGCAAAACAAATTTTTTTTTTCCTGCCATTCAAATTTTCCATATTTTTGAATGTAATTTTATACTGCTTTATATTGTACTAATTTATAGGTTGTCATAGTCAATTGCAAACTTTGTAACTGTCTTTTCAAACCGGCAAAATTGTAATAAAAACCAATAAAAATTGGTTCTGTAACACTCACGAGATCCTAAATCTCATTCGAAGTGTTCGATATATACGGTGCCTCTGGGAAGCACTTACGGGTAAAGCCATCATGAATACTACTACACTTAATTCCTAATATAGCTGCAACAACGTCGTCTGGGCATCGTCCCTATAAATCAATGGGGAGTAATAAGGTCACAATACACACACTATGAACCATCCCATCCATTTGTGAACGATTGCATGGCATAAATCCGGACTGAGAAATTATCCAAGTATATAGTGAAGTTACATGCACGTATGAGGATATTTCTTTGAGTTGGTGTCAATAATCACACAGACCCCATCAGTTCTTGTCTTGGTACCACGTATTGAATTCTTTCACGTAAGTTAACTCCCTCTTTCACGTACCACCTAGTATATAAAAGGGCGAGCTTCTTCCATGTACCAATGGGTATATCGGAAGGGCGCATATATAGAAAGGTTCGGTATATCAGACTGACAATATATAGATTGGGAGACCTAATACCTAGAGTGATAAGAGCCAAACCACATATCGGTGATCTCGAAAAATGGCACCAATGCCCCCAAATTTTTTCTTCCGGATTCACAATTGCTCAGAGGAAATAACTATGTTGCATGGAAGACTAAAATCAAGACACAACTTGAGTTTGAAGATATCTGGCCTACTGTGAATGGTACTCTGACCAGATCAGCCACTGATACAACACAACAGTGGTAGTTTGATAAAGTAGATCAGAAGGCCAAACTCATCATCTTGTTTGGAGTGTCTGATGATGTGTAACCCCACATTCGAGATGTGAAAATAGACAACGAAGCATGGGATAAGTTGAGCACAATATACGAGGCCAAGAAAAAGAATTTTATACTCAATTTGCAGAGTTAGTTACATACACTGAAGTTCAAACGAATGAGAAAATTGAAGCTTTCTTAAGAAGAGTTGTAGAATTGAGGGCTTCACTTTTAGCCCTAGGATAAGAATGATCACATGACGCTCTCATTCCCATTGTTTTGAGAGCACTCCCCTCTTCTTACCACATTTTTGTCACAACACTAAACATGTCAGATACAATAGTTGGTTTTGACAAACTGGTAAACGTACTGCAACAAGAGGAAGCATTGCACAATAAGGATGATGAAGAGGAGAAGGCACTATCTTCACATTAAAAATGAAAAGGAAAAGGTAAAGGAAAACCTAATTCCTATCGAAGTCCCAAAATTAAAATCAATATCAAGGGGACAATCAACAAAAGAAGCAATGTCCAATTTGTAAAAGAGAACATAACCTACAAGATTGTTAGTATAATACTTACAAGAAAGGTTCATCCAACAAATCTAGACCTCAACAACAAAAATCTTACAAGGGACATTCTAACAACAACCACGGGTAGAAAAAGGGGAAAGGAAGACCCCACCAAAGAAGGTAATATTGTTGAGCAATAAGAACGATCGGATAATGAAGAATTCTTGTTCATTTCTCGATCAAGTGAACCATCCATGTCATCTAGTGATGTCTAGTATGTTGATTTGGGATCCACTTGACACATGAACGCCCACGAGACCTGGTTTATTTCAATGAGGACATGCCATAGAAAAATCATGTTTCGTTGGTAGATGATTCTTCATATACAGATTCGAGGATTGGGAACATTTCTCTACCCCTTGGTTCACACAAATGTAGACTATCAGATGTCCTCTATGTCCCTGGGTTGACAAAGAATCTTCTTTCAGTTAGTCAACTCCTAGATCACAACCTAAAAATTGACTTTGATATTCAATCCAGCAAGAAAATGTGTTTGATTCAAGATAAATCAAGAGGCTCGAAAATAATTACAAAAGCCTCCAATGTGGGACGCATGTTCCAACTTGATTTTGTTCACAGAGATGATCAAGCACTTATGGCTAAAAACTCCACCTTAGCACAGTTGTGGCATCGAGATATTTGGTCATGTAAGTTTCAAATATCTCAAAACACTTTGCTAGTGTAATATGGTACATGGGCTACCATCTCTTCAGAAGGATACAGACAAGTGTCCTCACTACCTAGTAGGAAAACAACACAGAGCTTTGTTCCAAAGGAGTACATTTCAAGCTCATGGTAAAATTGACCTAGTTCATACCGATCTTTGTGGTTTGATGTAGCCAATTCATTCTGGGTTCTAGTACTTCATGCTTTGTGTTGACAACTATTCGAGAAAAATGTGGATTTTCTATCTTCGCAAGAAAAGTGAAGCATTTGAAACCTTCAAAAAGTTCAAAGTAGCAGTTGAGAAAGAAATTGGTCATCACATCAGAACTCTCTACTCAAATCAAGGGGGAATTCACCAGTGATGAGTTTAGAGACTACCTACAAACTCACAGGATTCGTTGACAAATTCCTCCTCCACACACACCACAGCAAAATGGTGTTGTTGAGAGAAGAAATCATACTATCATGGAAATGGTGTGATGCATGATCAATGATTATGGACTTGCAAAGACATTCTGGGAAGAAGTAGCAAAGACAACAGTGTATTTGTTTAATAGAGCACCCATAACTACTCTTGATGGAATAACACCACAAGAAGCATGGTAAAAAGGAAACCATCTATTGCACACCTCAGAGTATTTGGGTGCAAAGAAAGCATGCACATACCCAAACAGCATGTAAAAAGAAATTGGACATGAAGTCACAAAAATCATCTTCATTGGGTACAAGTGAAGAGACTCTTGGGTATAGATTGATAGATCCTAAGACCAGAAAAGTCTACACCAGCAGAGATGTTGATTTTTTCAAGAAGAAGGAAGTAGAGACTCCTCCTCCAGACTCACAAGATGTAGATTTTTCACCGTTGTAAAAATTAAAGCTAATGTTCCCTTAGAAGATGAAAGTAATGATGGGGATGATGGTGTTGATCAAATAGAACCACGACCCATGGGAATAGTTTAGCGTATGCCTAAATGGTGTACAAGTACATTACGAGATGCAAGATTGGATGCTCCATCGGATACATCCACCCTTGGACCACGGACTCACAGTAAAGCAAGAGAAGAAGTTAAATTTTATTTCATAAGTAGAGTTATTAAATCAGATGAGCCCTCTACATTCCAGGAATCCCTATAGTTAAAAGCTTGGAAATATGCCATGGATTCTAAATATCAATCAGTGATGAAGAATAGCACTTGGCAGCTTATCGATCTTCCACCAAGGAAGAAACCCATTGGATGCAGATGGATATTTAAAACAAAGTACAAAGTAGATGGGACAGTGGACAAGTACAAAGAAAGACTTGTAGCAAAGGGGTATGCACAAAAATAAGGCATTGAATATGAGGAGACATTCACTCCCACAGCTAAGATCAAAACAATCAGGATGATTTTTGCTCTAGCTGCTCAGTTTGGATGGAAAGTTCACCAAATGGATGTAAAAAGTTCCTTCCTAAATGGAGATTTACAAGAAGAATTCTACATGACTCAACCTAAGGGATATGTTGTACCTGGTCAAGAAGCAAAGGTATGTAGACTCAGGAAATCTTTGTATGGTCTAAAACAAGCACCCCGGGAATGGTACATCAAGATTGATGAGCATCTTGTACAACATGGATTTGTTAGAAATCCATACGATCCCAATCTCTAACTCAAAAAGCAAGGGGGGGAGATGGTGATTTTTGTTGTCTATGTCGATGATGTAGTCATCATTGGAAGTTCGGGAGGATGATCAAAGTAACGAAGAAAGATTTTAATCGATCGCTTCGACATGATCGATCTTGGGCTGATGCACTATTATCTTAGATTGGAAGTGTGGCGAAAAGAGAATCATATTTTTTTTCTCGGATGAAATATACCAATACTATGATTGAGAAGTTTAGGATGATGGATTGCACACCATTACTACACCCATGGAGAATAGATTACATTTATCTTGTTTAGATCCATCTCTTGAGGTAAGTGCCACTCTTTATCGACGATTGATTGGGATTCTCATTTACGACCTTCACTAGACCAGATATCGACTTTGTAGTGAGCTATCTATCCAGGTTCATGCAGAACCCAAATTTTTCATTGGAAAGTAGTAAAGTGTATTTTGAGATATCTCAAAGGATCGGTGGATCTTGGTCTAGTTTATACAAGAAGAACGAAAACTTCTTCTTGACTGGATATTTGGATTCAGATCATGCAGGTAACATTGATGATAGAAAATCCATGTCTGGATTTGTATTCTTTATGGGATCTGGACCAATATCATGGGGAAGCAAGAAACAACACTTTGTTTCTCGTTCTTCCACAGAAGTCAAGTATCATTCTGTAGGAGAAGCTATCTGTGAAGTGATTTTGCTATGTCACATACTGGAAGGACTTGGAATACCATAGGACAAACCTACTACCATGTATGTTGACAATGAAAGTGTACTAAAACTTGTTTGCAATCCAATTTTTCATGAGAGAACAAAGCACATTGAGGTACAGGTTCATTTCATACACAAACATGTGTTGAAGCACAACATCCAACTTCAATTTTTTCTAATTGCTGAACAACGAGCAAATATTTTCACAAAGTCACTTGCACGTGACAAGTTCGAGTTGTTCAGAGAGTTCCTCTCCTCATCTCTTCAGACAATGCACAATTAAGGGGGGGAATGTTAGGATAAAATATTATTATCCTAATTAATTATGCATTCCATAATTATTAAATTTATTAATTATTGTTTTATGGTTATATTTAATTATAACCATCCTTTTGTTTTTATTTGAATATTACGGGAACTGTTATATTGTTTTAACAGTAAATTCATTTGTGCTTCCTGGATGTTATTGGAAGCTTGTGTATTTTGGAATATGGTTGCACCTATGCAAAAATGTTTCATGTTTGTATTTGGCTGTGCAATATCTATAAATATTGCAGCCCATTCTATGTAATGCTAGTTGATTGAGATTAATAAAATTTAATTAGGCTTACGCCCATGTTTTTGAATAAACAAATGCCCCATTCACATGCTTTGACTATTTGAGGGTGTATTAATTTTTGATAACATGTTCTTATACCACATTACACCTCCATAATGGATATTTCAAGAGATAATAGGATTTAAAATGGAAAACTCACAAGGGAATTTCTATGGAAGTGATTAAGGAAGAATAAATGGTAATTGTTTATCCTATGATGCCTTCCCTCTAGAGGCAAGTAATTGATTATCAATTTTGTAACTTCATCAAAGGAGATAACTAGAGATGTTATCTAAATTCCTTCGAGGACCTATGTTAAAATATCTCCTTAACCCAAGAATATTGCTTCTTTCTTTGCCCTGGTAATCTTGTTTTTGAAAAACTTAGATACCTACATGCTCATTCTTGTAATGTGAGAAATTAAGCCCTTCGAGATAGGGATTCTCTTTCCTCTAAACAGAAAACTCAATTATTCCACTCCTAAAAAAATGAGAAGATATATGTGGGTCATTTCCTATGACCTGCTTGAGAAATGAATTGAATCTCCCCACACTGACAATATTCTAAATTCATTCATCCTCCTTTATCTCACACCCTAATATATTTCGAATCATGGATAACTCTAATACTTAAATATATTATAATAAATACATAAAAAATTTAAAATGTTCCTAATCACCTAAACCTAATAAATATTGTTGGGTGGATATTTTTCAAATACAAAATATGGTTCTCAACCGTAACATGTAGGAAAAAGTACCTCCTCGAATAACGGGAGGCACCACGTTTATTGCTAATCTAAAACAAAGGAAGAATATTCACAAGATATACACTACTCTAATCTTGGGATGAGATCTCATCCCGATAGATGCCATTTTAGGAAGAAAATATTTTTAAAATAGAGGAGAGATTTTTAGAGATTTCTAGAGTGATAATAACAAAGAGAGATTTAATAAAGAATTGTGCTTTCAAATGTATAACAAATATCCTAATTTAGTCACACAAGTGGAGTAGAAGAACAATAAAGTGAACTGATTCTAAGTAATAAGAATATGGAATTATAAGGAATTATAATGTATTCAACATAAGAACAATAACATAATATCAAGGGTAATTTAAACACAAACTTTGAAAGCTTAGTTCTCTTAATTCATTTTTGTAAGAAAAGTAGAACACATCTGTTTTTTCTCACAAAAATCCTAGAAAAATAATTTATACTCCAAATATGTACAAAATTCCTTACTTAAATTCTTAAAAGTATGTCCCTAAATTATTTGAGCATTCTTATATTTATAGACAAGAGGATGAGAGAGAAAATAGCTATATTTACACCCCTTTACCAATTCCTAGTACTACAAATAGTAAAGTAATAAATTTACATAATTAAAGATCATTAACTAGTTCATGAGTAAAATGAAAAATTCAATTTACATGTCAATATGAGGGATGCAAAAACATATTGAAAATTTACATGTCCAATAAAAATATGAAGTTACACAAAAAATTTCAAATTTCTTTCTCTTCATATTTTTTTGTACTCCTTGATTAGTCAAGACATTGATGACCTTGGCACTTTTCCTCTATCGATATTCATAGTATATTTATATCATATCTTGGACTAGTTTTTCATCTAGATCATGAATATAAATTGAGAACATCATAGGTATAGGACACACTATTTAGTCTTCCTAGAATCCTTTGAACCTTCTTGACGACCTTTGCTAAATGTTTCAAAACATTTTGGTACAAAACTAGTTTATCAATTGATGGTAAATCAAATATTTTCTCTGATCTTGAATAAAATTTAACCAATAATTTAAACTCACCAAATATGGTTTTAGTTGGTAATTTTTTTAGGTCATTATCATGAAATTCACATGACAACTTGGCTATTATGGTTTTTTTTTTTTATTATTGGCAAATAGTTTTTGAAAGGACTATACCCTTGATTACAAAAAGATGGCCTAGAAGCCGGGATAAGAATGAGAACCAAAGAGAAAAGGATCAAAATCCAAATGTGACAATGAAGTTCAATATGTTACCAAACTTGGCTATTATGTTACCAATATCGAGGTTTCATTTATTCCTTCTCTTCTTTCCTCTTGTAACTTATCATTTGCTTCATTCAAAATCCTAACATAGAACTCAATAGCCTCATAAAATTTTGAGTGTACACCCCTTTCTTAAGTCATTTTATCTTTAATTAGGGTATCGAAACCTACCTTCTTTATCTTTCTTAGGGCCTTGAGTGAGTTCCCAATTATTTCATTTTTATTCAAACTCATCACTCATTCTCCCAATAATTAAATTTTCATTTTCTATGTCATTATAGACCTTTACAACTTATTATATGAGTTCTTATCAAAATTTTAGAAGTCTCTTGATCCATTCATTGATAACCCTTCGTTATTGCCCTATCTTCTCAACTAGCATGATAGACGATGCATCAATTTTTTTGTAAGAGTGGTAGTTTAGGTAATCTGAGTGGTTTTATATAACAAGGCTATTAATTTATCCAATTTCTCCTTTATTTCATTTTTGTGACCTTATCCTTTTTAATATTTCTAAATAGATTATTTATGGCTGATTACAAATCCTATTAGACTCCTTTTTTAGTATATTTTTCCAGAGAAACCTTTATGATCTGATAGAAGCAATTATATCATCCTTATTCTTATCCATAGAGGACATAATGATATCAATAAATATTTCTCTAGATTGATCGGGTGATATTAGAAAGTTTCTTGGGTTTCTTCATTGTGTGGGAAGGATTTGGATCTAACATGATAAAATTGAATGATTTTGGAATAACTACATTCTTCATCTTCTTTGAGGATTCTTGTACTAATGAAGACGGAAAAAGAGGGAACCAATTTCTGTTGTGAAGAGGGTGTGGATATGTCCATGGGATTGACATAAGAAAAGAATGTAGACAATGTGACCAAGAGAGGAGGATTTGAAAAAAATGGCCATGGGGAAGGTAGAGGAAGAAATAATAGATGAAATGCGAGGAATAAACAAAACAAGAATGGGATCGGATGATGGATAAATAAGATTATTTGGGGAGAACCCAAGAAAATAATGATCCCATGTGAAAGTGATGGTAGAGATGAGAAAACTTGATCCCTAAGAGAAATAGATGTGGAAGAAGTGGGAGGAGAAGAAGTGAGGATGGAAGACGTGAGGATTAGGGATGTGAGAACAACAATAGGTGCTACTAATGACAAAGTTATACAAGAGGAATGAGGAAGAGAGGAAACATGAGGATCTAGGGTGAAAAGAGGGATGAAATGCGTGATTACAAGTAAAGAGATGGATGTGAGCTGCATGACCTTAGTACTACTTGGAATTCCTTGAATTTATTGGGTGAAGGAGAATCCAAATCCAAATCTACTATTATATTTTAAGAGGAAGGAGACTTCCCACCCTTCCTAAAAAAATTGATTTTACTTGGCTTCATATGGGCCTATCTTTTACCCTTAGGATCCCGGGAGGGACCCAATTCTATTGAAATTATCACACTTGGTTGACTTGACAGATGATTTTTGACATGCTTAGGTTAGATACCCAACAACATAAGCTAAATATTGGTTTGATTGAGAATAATGGTGGCACATTATCTCATAGAGGTGCATTATTTGATTGACTAGTTAATTGGAGGAAATAAATTAAACCATCATAGAATCACTCAATATATATTTTGAGTGAGTTATACTCACAAAAAAAACTAAACTATAATCCTACAAATAATGTGAACACTATTAATATTCCTTACATAAAAAAAAAAAAAAAAAAATCTCTATCCTTTCTGAAATACCTAAAAGGGATTTGTCCAATATGGTTGAGATTCCCAACCCCTAATTGAGTTTAGAGCTATCTATGTATCAAAACACCAAAGAGGGCTCAAAGAAATGTATTTATCCCTCTTAAAATTTGTGTGAGAGCTTATCAATGTGAAAGATAAATGATATTCCATAAAACTTGTGGCATATGATGCAATAAGGATACTTCAAATTTTACAAATAATAGTAATCAGCTTTGTACTTTAATGTGTAAATGATCTTGATATATTATATATTGAAAAATATCTTATAAATAGGTTTCCCCCTAAATGGTTCCAGATAAGTTTCTTAAATATAAATCAATCCTCAAATTTGGAACCTTTTGGAATGCAACTAACTTAATCTCAAATTTAAGATAAGTAAAATAACAACCCAAATATATTTTATTTTCAAACTTTTGAGTAAAAAGTAGAGGGTAGAAACATTGTCCTAGGATAATATCGATGATATTTTTCCTAGGTGGGTGTATTTGTCTAGAACATAGTAGAATGATCAATGATGGAAATTGAAAGTGGATATCCATAGAAAACATATAATAAAAAAATGAATATCAAGTAAGTGTTTAGGAAAATTAATAGAAGAAATAAAAAAATTGAATTAGTACACATGAATATTATCATTTTTATTCAAGTAAATACACATATATGCACAAAACCATTAAAATACAATATTAAAGGGCTAGTATAAGTTTTAGGTGTCTACAATAGTATAGGTAGGTAAAGTGGGAGGAGAAGGTTTTGAGTTCAAATTTGAATAGTAAAAATAATTTCAATCAAAAGAAAATAAAATTATGTTATATTAATATTAAAAAAATTAATGGTAGTATAACTCATTAATATAAAATTTACTCACTCCAAAATTACACAAATTTCTCTTATTATTGAATATGTGTGTGTGTGTGTGGGGACATATTTCACCCTCTTATTTTTATTTACTTCTCATTGTATATTATAATAATCTATTTTAGCTCATAATAACTTTTTTGATTCTTTATATTTCTACATGCATGTATTTTTGAAGAAATAAATAGTTATTTGAGATGTAATCCTAAGTACATTTATAGGGAAGAATTATATACTTAAAAGGGAGTTCATAAGTTTTCAATCTATTAAAGGTAATGTATATAAACATTTTTGAATCATAGTTAACTACCTCCTGCAACATATGCTATAAACTACCCTACTGAAAGGAGCACCCAAAATAGGGAACATTAATTTTGTGTGTTTGTTTATTATATATAATGATAAATTATTGTTTAAGATTTAACAAGAAAAATAGAGTAGATCATTATAATATTGAAATTTATCTTTTTAATAATTTAACTTCTAGTCATTAGTATACTAATTTTATTCTTAGGTTTATCTATGGTTTAGTTTACAAGGTATTTTTCTCATATAAATATGTATACATATGTATCCAAACACACACACACACATCTATGTATATATACATACACACAAACACATACACAAACATATGTATACATATATATACACATGTATATATTCATGTAGTATCAACCCTAATTTAATGTTATTAGTTTAGAGTTGAATATAATATAACTGGTGTTAAATGTATTGATGTTTTTATTTTATACATAAAAAGAACATATACATAATAGTATTCGAAGTACAATAAGCCACATACAACTTGAAGTGAAATTATGGCTATAGGAGTGACTTAGTTGGTTCACAAGAGCTTTAGGATGTGTAGTTGAAAAATTAGAATAAATACAAAGTCTATAAACTAGATAGATCATCACCGTGTATTTATAACTAGTTGTAGAGAAGCGTACAAAAGTGCTTGGACCAGAAATTGTAAAGTGAAAAACTTGAATGGTTTTAGACCAGGTGAGTAGTGGGAATATGAAACTTTCTATTTTACTTTGTTTCTTTCATTTCCACACTCGATAAGCTAAATTTTATATGTAAACCTTACCTTTGCACATGTTTCTTCCAAAATAATCCTATCTATCGTGTAAAAATACACAAGAACTCATTGAATTTAAAAATAAAATATGTAAATGCTTGAGTTAGACTAAACTTAGTGGTTACTCTATTTGTAATTCACCAATTGATGCACTATATTTTAGACTCAATGTCACTCTCCTAGTTGTTTATGTATATGTTCTCAAAACTATCCCTTGACCTAGCTTGACCCTTGTGCTTCCAAATTTGTAACAAGACTAGCTACTTCATTGCAATAAAACCCTTTTGTACAAATGATAAAAATAGATTTATGCCCTTCTATGTTGTATATGTAATATGTAAAGTATCACTTTCCTTCTTAGTTCAAAGTATTTGGTAGATAGATATATTATTTCTAGGTAATAATTATTGGTGTATATGACTTGTTTTATCGTCATTCGACGACTTTTCCACCATAGATGGTTAGTCATCTCTTTTAGCGATAATAGGTTAATATGGTTTATTAGGGTTGTGTACATGTGTCATGCACATGAGTTACACAACACACCTATATGTACCTCTTATTTTTTTACCTATGAGCATTCTAGACACAATGTTGTCTTTTCTGTACTTGATTTTCCTTGTGATTCGTGCTCTTGCTGATTACGTGAAGTGTTCTCATCTCCATTAGAAGTGAAACTATCTTCAATGTGCAAAAGGTTACATATTTATCCTTACATAATAATATGATATGGTATTAGAGTGTATTTTTGGTAAATGTACACTTGTTTAAATCTGGTTACTAGGTACTTCATTTTGGTTTTATCACTTCTCAGGCAATTTTTTTGTTCATTTTATTTGGAATCTTGTTAACACGTTTGAAAATCTGGGTTGTTGGAGTTTTTTTGGATTTATAGTTTACATGTATAGGATACAAGTGTTTTCTAGCTAAATCTAGCTAGCTACAACCAAATTTGGAGGAACCACTAAATTTAGAGGTTGGTTCTTCATTTCGATTTTTTGTCGAATTTTTTTAATTCAAAGTGAAGTTTTTATTATATTTTTTCAAATTATAAGTGATTTTTTTTGAAATCCTATTTTTTTTGCTTCTGATTTGTACCCCCACTTTGCTCTTCCCTTATACCTCCCCACCGAGCTCTGCAACAAGCTCCCTGGGTGATTTGGTTGGTTCTCGAGATGGTTGGAGCCTTAAATCGTTCCTTGTCTTTACACAGTTGTTTTTTTTGCATTCTCACTCCTACTGAAATGAGCCCTCTATTTTCCTTGAGCTTGATTTGCATTGCATTGTTTTGCATGCATAAAAATCATTTTTGTTTTGGTTCATTTCTTTGATCTTGTTTGTGTTTTCTTTACCCTTATTGGATTTTCTTCCTTTGGCATCAATAATGTTTTACCTTGTTCAATGCATTTTAGTTGTGTGCCTACATTTTTTCTTGTCAAGTTTGCATTCTACGCTAGCTTGTTTTTTTGTTTTGATTTCTTCTAAGCCAATTGAGCCACTTTAGGGTTGATTTACATCATTTTTAGGTAATGTATTCACGAGTTGAGTTTTTTTTGTTGTGGTTTTACTCAACCTAAAATTATATGTCATCTTGTATTTGAACCCTTGTATGATCTATTTACTATCTTCCCGATCGTTCATCCTCTCCTACTCATACTTGGCTTCCCTAATTATTCATTGTGTGTGTTGGGCCCTAAAATATTAGCTAAGTACCGAAGGTAACATGCGTGTAGGACTAGTGAGAAGGATGGAACTCAAGGGAAAGAACACAAGAAAAAGGGGTTTAAGAAGTTTTAAAGTGAAACTAAGGCATGGGTGGGAGGTAGAACATGAGTTTAAAGGACTTAGCCATATTTGGAATTCTAGGGGCACTTGAGGAAACGTGTGAGGACCCAACTAGTCATGATGAGTGGATAAAGTGCCACTGGAACCTTGGAGATCAAGAAACGGATATTACCCATAGGAATATTCCCAAAAGACATCATTACAGAGTGGAGGGTTTGTAAAGGGATAAGCATTCACCAATGGAGGACCACATCGACACTTGGCACATGATTTTCTCAAGAGAAAAGGCATAGTGGTGGTCGATGATCTTATATAAGGAGATACTTGGGCCAAAGACAGAGATATGAGAGGGAGAAATAGATAGATGGGAGATATAAAGAGAGATAGACAGACACGAAAGAATGCATAGAGAATGTAGAGAAAGAGAAGGAGAGTAATGAAGTGCTATAGTAATGTTAGGGTTTAGAGCACTTAGTGCTAGAGGGTTGTAAGGGATGCCATAAGCCTATGTATGGGTACTAGGATCTGTAATAAGGGTTAAAATGGGAAAAGTATAGTTAGGGTCTCATATCAAAGAAGCTTATAGGAGTTAAGTCTCTGTCATTTATTGTGTATGGTCTAAGATGACCCTTTTGACTATAATGTGGCTACTAGAACTATGTTAAATCAATATATATATATATATATATATATATATGGGTTCATTCTATATATCTTGTTTAGGGGTGTAAACCCTCATGTTATATGACTATCATGGCTCAGATCTAGTTTATTATGCTTCTTACAATGTTATTTAGCTTATGTAATGCATTAAGGTGTGGATATATTCGTAGAGTCTTCTACCTTTTTAAGTAAATAAATGTACTTATACTTCTACAAACCATCCTCCATTAATGGTGGAACCTTCTCACAAATCTCACATAAAGGAGGGACTTGGCACTGTGTGCGTGCCTTGGGTGAGTGCCCAATGCCCATTGAGTGATAGTCCGGCGCGCTTGGGGTTAGAAAATAGTATTAAGGGTAGATAAATGAATACATCTTGGTTCTGTTGATGGGACCTATTTTTAAAGTTTTTATGAGAATGGTGCATGATGACAGAGAACTTGAGCTTGGACAGTGTCAAAACATGGCTTAAAATCACGGAGGATGAGTTTTCTTAGAGATTTAGTGATGGACTTGAGTTTGATGCACGTAAATGGGTAGAAGAACATATGTATCATGAGTCTGTATGAGACCTTATTTTGTTGTTTTCCAGTGAAGTTTTATGAAAGTATTTTAGCATATGTATCTAGATCAAGCTAGTACTATTGTCCTCACGTATGAACCCAAGAGGATTATTAGAGGTTGCATGATGTTGATATGACTTGGACATGTGTTCTTAATCATTGGTGGAGTAGAGTGTTGATGAGTTACACCTTGAAATACGTAATTTCTATATATTCTTGTCTAAATATTGTTGAGTTTTAGTTCTTGAGGGAGCTAAGAGGATTGTTCTTTCTTGCTATCCCTTTAGCTATAAAGATCCTGATCATTACATTGAGTTTGGAAGCATTTCCTATGGCTAGCTAAGCTTCTTCTAAGTGTTGGGCGAGGAATCTAGAGTGGAGGAAGATGTCGTATCTTGCGACTGAGAAGGAGAGGGAAAAGAGATGACTCAAGTATAATGAAACTCATGAGAGGGAGTTAGATAGATAATGCAAAGTTGTAGGATCCTAAGTAGTCTATACTACCCTATCTTAGAAGAACAGGAGAGAGACCCCTTCAGCTTCTAATGAGATCTTGTTACTTGGAGAAAGGAGAGTCATCGAAATGCATTTGAATTCACACGGTGACCAACCCCTGACACTTAGTTTTCCAAATCCAAATATAAGTATTACCAACCGAGTTGGTATTGGTGGAAGTGGATCGATCGAACCTAGGAGGTATAACTTTTCATTTGGCACATCTATGGTTGCACAATCATTTCCTATGTTTGGAGGTATATTGTCTGGAGTGAAATTTGGGAAAAGTATGGGTACACAAAGCTTGAGTATCACATCTAGAAGTGGCACAGAAACACATATGATAGCGGTTCAATATCACGATCATGTTGCCATGCATTTTAGTGTGACATTGGGGACACAAGGCATGACCACTTCATGACCCTTACCAGCTACGGGAGGTGAATATGGTGGGTCAGGTGGAATAAGAACTAGCATACCTAGTAGACCTGGTAGAAATGGTAGATTTGGAGGATCTGCTGGATCTAGTGGGTTATGAGGGACATACGCTAGTGAATCTAGTGGAGTCCGGTGGTGGAGGCAACACCGGAGCGAACCAAGGTTCCGGATAAGGCAAGAAAGGGCCTTAACCACCTTAGGAAGTGTTTTTGAGATCTCTTTGCATATACTAGATTAAAAGGTTTTGAGGATGTTGTAGAGCATGTACACAAATGTGAGTTTCTATGGCACCCTAAGGGGATCACTACCCTAGAACATAAGGCAAGTTAGTTTGGAAGAACACATGCATAGTTGGTACCATAAGTATGACCCCCACCAAAAAGTAGTAGATTATATCATGTTGTGTAATGCCTTCTTATCTAAATTCCATATTCTGAGTTTAAATAGAAGAGCATTAGCATGTTGAAGGAGATTCAATAAGGTATAATAGAGAGTGTGCGGGAGTATGACACGTGTTTTAAAAATCTCTTATCAAAATTATCTTATGATATTCATCCTTCTCAACATGCTCAATGGTTTGTTGGAGGATTAATAACACCTTTTAGGAGAGCACTTTTGCATAAGAATTTCACGAGACTTGTGTGAGGCCTTGAGGATGCCCTATGTCTTTGAGGTCATAGGAAGTGTGGATACTAGTGTTAGTCCTTTTCTTGAATCTCAAATTGCTACCATGGAAAAGAAGCTAGAGAAGCTATCTACAAACTTAGCCCATGAGACTCGCAGTGGCTTATGGTGGACATATTGTGAGGTAGAGTGGCATACAAAGTGACAGTTGTCCTCAGAGATTAATATGCACCATGATAGTAGACTGTGAGATTTTCCACTGAGATCATGATGCAAGTAGGTGTTTGTTATCCAAATGTGCCCCCTGCTCATTTTTGGCTAACTCCCTTTCATTATTTCCTTCTATTGTGCCTCAGTCATAAATTTTTACTTTTTAGGCACTCAAAACCTTCTGGAAATGACACCATTAGATAGATCTCTTTCTCAGCTTTCCAAAAAGGTAAAGTTTTCCTCCTAACTCCACGTATTTTTCAAGTTATGGCTCGGCAGAGTTTTTGTGGGAAATTTTCCCTTCCAAGGTCCGGACCAATCGAGAACTCGCCACGTGTCCAGTCAAAATATCAAAGAGGTAAAATTCAAATTTTTTCCTGCCGATCCGTTTAAATTGTTTTTTCCCTAAATCTTCAAACAGCCATAATTTTTGATCTAGAGCTCGATTTTTGCGTTATTTATATCAATGGAAAGTTGGTAAAATTATCTACATGATTCCATGGTCAATTTTGAATTTTGGTTCAGTTTGGAGGGAGAAAATCAAAAATGCTTCTGGTATGCGCCCATGGACAGAACTGACATTTCAACAACCAATTTTAATGCAAAATGGGTCGCATTCTTCTCCAGCATGGTCAAAAATGTCGGGGGATGGGTCTTTCAGGTCACCCATGCTGTTTTTAATGCATTTTGGTCAATGAGGAATGGCTCCCACGTTTTTTCATGTTTTCTCTCTCCTAGGTTCGACCCATGCACTGTAAAAGCCAGATTTGGCTCATTTTTCAAAGGTGGAACACTTTTTTACACAACAAGCTTCTGTTTTCACCTTCAACAAGTGATTTTGGCAAGTATCAGACCTTCCAGGGATTGTAATAGGTTTTCTACCTCTTTGGTGTTGGAATACAAGGATTTTGATGTTGAAAATCACAATGCAGGCTCTGTGAATGCTTTCAGTCCTTTGTATGTGTTGTTTGCTTCATTTCAAACCCTTGATTACAGTTATCAACCTGTGCATGATGTTTTATGTTACAATTTCTGATTTGTGTCAATTTTCATGAGCAAGAAGTGCTCACCACTCCTTTGGTGTATCACCTTTATCAGTTTAGTTTCAATTTTTGCATTTCTTATCCCTGTCTCCTTGCAAATTAGGATAAAATTAGGATCTGAACCTCTGCAGTTGTGTAAATAATAGATCTAATCAGAGGATTTTGAGGAACCAGCCTCTAATCTAGAGATTCCTCTCTCATTTTACAAGTCCCACACTTGGAGAGAGGTTTCAATGTTGTGCAATCACACTGGATGCTAGTATGATCAAACTAGAAATCTGATCAACATCCGGGTGTTGCTTATTTGTAAACAACAATGTCCGAGACTACAACATGTGATCTATAATAATGTTTCTTAATATTGCAAGATTTTCACCTCTACTAATCATGACACTAAGGATTGTATATTGACTAACTAGATACATGATGTCATTGATATTGGTGTGTGTGCAAGACTAGCATTGTAAGTAACTCCAAGGATGATGGTTGTCACTATGAGGTGTGTGCGAGATGGAGGAGATCATGGAAGAATACTTCATGGAGGATTTATAGGTCCTTGTAACCGTGGGGTGGAATAAATGAGTTCCCACATGGAACTTGTTACAATTGTGGGTCTATAGAGCACTATAAGCGTGAATGTCCTCACTTGCTACGGTGCTCAAGGTGTGAAAGAAGCACAAGTATGAGGAGTTCCCATAGTTATTTGAACACATGATCCAACAACAATGGAAGGATAAAGGCACCGGGATGGTAAGTGTTAAGAAAAAAACTTACAAAGTGGATGCCAATGGTGGTGCGCGAGTCGAATTAAAACCTATACTAAGTAACAACATGAGCTAAGGTTGTACATGGCGGAAGATACCAAAGTAGAGACCATTGATTACAAGAGAATAGGTGGTGTTTGGGAAGTATCTGAACCCTACCCATCAGAAGGAATTCTATCAAGAAATCATGGATGTAATCAGGATTCTTCAAGGGTAAATTCAATGTCTAAAGGAGCAATCCAAAAAATTAGGGAAGAATAAAAGCGTTGAGGTTCCGTAGTAAAATATAGATGATGTCAAAGAGGTGTGTGAGATCCTATGCTAAGAGAATATCATTCCTCTATTAGGAGAATGGTTAAGGGATAAGATACATATTATTAAAGTAGAGCATGAGAGGAAGGTTTTGCATGCTAACCTTCCTCCCCACAACCTCGACTACGATAAGGAGATTACCTTGAATGCAGTTGTTGATGGATGGATCCTAAGAAATATTTTGATTGACATGGGTGCAGAAGTCAATGTTCTCACCCTAGATTCCTAGAATCAAATGGGAAGGCCCCCATTACAACCATCTTCAAATGTGTTGTATATGGCCAATAAGACAAAGGCAATGCCCATTGGTGTTTTAAAGGATGTTTTTATCACTATCCAAGGGGTGAAATTCATTAGAGATTTCAAAGTCTTAGAGCTTGTTGAGGTGGACAACTTTCCAACATTACTTAGGCACCCCGGTGTTATAAAAACAATGTTGAATTGCATTTCAATAAGGGGTATATAAGTTTTGATAACAAAGAGGAACATGTTATCATTCCTTTGATAGATGTGAAGTCAACGCCCTATATTGAGCCTTTAGGAGAAGAAAACATAAACATAATTTACGTGCACACTATCTCGGGACCCTAAAGTTGTCCAACAAATAAAGGAGGGTGTTATTCAATGGGAAGACACTCAATCTATAAGTGATACAACTAGTGTGGCATGTGGAAATTAGGCACACGGGACATATGAGTTGGTCGAAAGGCATTTAAGAGGATCTGTGATGAGAGTAACAAAGGCACACTCATTCAAGTTCCTAGGAGGAAAGAAGTTGTCAAGTTATTCTGGAGGAGCCAACCCTGATATTTTCCTATGAGAAATGGAGACCCAATGGAGATGTGAGATCAAAAGGAGAAGGATTCTCAGCTATATCTTGCTCGGGACCACAACACATTGGTGCATGAACCATCACGATAACCTTCTAGAGTGGTGTGAAGTTAGAATCATGTTCTCTATTAGGTTTTCTCATAGCAATGCACCTACTATCATACAAGATTATCATGGGAAGGAACCCACCTTATTTCACGTCCAAGCATGTGAGAATGCCTAGATGGAAGGCACATGAAGCCTTTCCACCTTCTTTATGGGTACATAAGTTATACTCCACCTTATAAGGTTATGCACGCTCATGGTACATTAACTCAAAGATGCATTGTTAGACAGAAACGACAAGAGTTGACGGCTGACCTCCTTTAAGATTTCAAATATTAGAGTACCAAGCCATCAGTAGATGAGGTTTTGTAGGTTGTTAAGTACCTAAATATTGGAGATAGTGCCATGGAAGATGATAGAATACTAGAATTATTGGATGAACCTAGCTTAGAAGCATGCTTTGATGAGGAAGAATCATAGGAGATACAATTTGAGCATGCATGCACGCAAAAATAAAAAGGAAAGTTTGTTTATGTGATCGATGGTGAAGAGATGGAAAATCTAGATGTTAACCATACTATGGGTATGCATGAATTTATGGATAGTTTTGATAAGAAAGAACATGCCTACCATGAACTCTTGAAAACCAATAAGGTGAACATTGGTTCGAGAGGCCGAACCTAAGGAGGCTACTATTGGAGATTACTAGACGAGAAAGGAGGTTTCTAAGATCATGGATCTGTTGCGTGAGTTTCAAGATTTATTTCCATATGGGTACCACGAGCTTAAAGTATTTCACCAGTTCTTGGGGAAAATAAAATCAAGTTAAAGGAAGGTGCATGCCAAATCTAGAAGAGACCTTATCAAATGAATCTGAATCTTCTTGTCAAATTCAAGGAAGAGATAGAAAAAAATATCATCTAAGATATCATTGAAGATGTAGAGGAATCATAATGGATAATTTCAATGGTGATAAGGATAAAAAAATATGGGAGGTTAATGATGTATGTTGTTTACAAAGATTTGAATGCGGTATATGTCATTGATCCCTTTCCAACCCCTTTCACTAAGAAGATCCTAGAAGGAGTAGCTGGGCATGAAATCTATTCCTTCACGGATGGCTTCTCAGGATATTATCAAGTTAGAATTGCAAAGGAGGACCAAGAAAAGATAACTGTCACCGTTGAATAGGGAAGCTTTTCCTACATAGTCATGCCTTTTGGACTGAAGAATGTGCCTTCTATATTTTCATGCATTGTGGTTCTGACATTTCAAGACTTCATCCATAAGTTTCTTCAAGTCTACCTTGGTGATTGGATAGTATGTGGATTAGAAAAGGATCATTGTGACAATCTAAGCCTGATGTTTTAAAGATGTTGGCAATTGAGGATATCCCTCAACATAAAGAAATGTGTTTTCACTACTTTGTTTAGAACCCTTTTGGAGCATATCATATGTAAGGAAGGATTATTGCTAGATCCTCCCAAAGTTACCGTTATTATTGGAATAGGGGAACCTACTAGCGAGCACAATGAGTAGATTCCTTGGGCATATGGGGTATTACCGAAAATTTATCAAGGGGTATGCCAAGATCGTTGTTCCATTGAAATATTTTCTAAAACACAAAGTGTATTTCATGGAGGAGAGGTGTAAAAATAAAATTTGATACATTGAATAATAATCTTATCACTACGCCCATATTACGCTTTCCTTCTTGGGATAAGCCATTCCATGTACATGTTGATGCTTTGGGGATGACGATTGGGGAAATCTTAACACAACCTAGAGAGGAGTTATTGACCACCCTTATGTTTTGCTAGTATAAATCTAACCCTAACAAAACATAACTATACTACTAATAAGCACAAAGCATTGTCAATGATCTATGTGCTACAAAAATTTAGGTAGTATTTATTGGAAACACCCTTCATTTTCTACATGGATCACATGGCATTGAAGTACTTAGTAAATAAGCTTGTTTTACAAGGGCACATATGCCAATGGGTCTTGTTGTTTCAAGAATTTGAGTTTACGGTTATTGTGAAACCGGGTAAGAGTAATTTAGAACCTGACCATTTATCAAGGATTGAATCAGGGGAGGATGCACAGAGCATTGAGGATATAATTATAGATGTAAAATTATTTAGATTACAGTGTGCACCCTCTGAATTAGAAGATATTTCTATATTTCTCAAGATGGGTGTGGCACTAGAGAGAATGAAGACTTTGGAAAGGAATAAATTAGTCATATGCATCATGCCCTACATGTTAATTGGTGGAGACTTATACAAGCTAGGTCGTGATGAGGTTTTACACCGATACATGTTAGAGCATAAACGCATTGTAATCATGGAGGAAACACATGGTGGAATTATAGGAGGATAATATGTAGGGAATGTAACTGTGTGTAAGATCCTTCTAGCAAGGATTTGGTGGGGAAGCATCTACCAAGATTGTATTGAGTTTTCCAAGGCATGTGAATATTGCCAAAGACCTTGTAGTAAACCAGAAGAAGAAATGAGATTCTCATGAGATTGATAGCTAGCACAAAACCATTTGAGAAGTGGTCCATTAAATTTTTAGGACCAATTTCAACTACCCGCGAAGGACTAGTTCACACTATATCATTACTTTTACTGATTACTTAACAAGGTGGGTGGAGGAAACACCTACAAGGGATTGCACAGTGGCAACAATAGTTAGGTTCTTATGGGAAAACATAATCAATAGATATGGATGCCCATTGAGTTTAATAAGTGATAGGGGTACTCATTTCTTGAATGATATAATTAGGATTTGTTGGCGAGAATTCATGGTATCCCACCACAAGACTACTCCTTATCACCCCCAAGCTAATGGAACTGCTAAGGCATTTAACAAGATACTGAGTCACATGGACTAAAATTTGTGATGTAGGAAGAAGAGATTGGGATGATAATTTTTCTAATGTGTTATGGTCATACCAAACTACTTATAAAAGACTAAATAAGGCCACACCTTTTCAATTGGTGTTTGGCATTGAAGCAATTTTACCCATTGAATTCATGTTACCATCACTATGTATAGGGCACACAGGAGGATTAGCTAATGAACAAGCGCTTGAGGAGAGGGGCTGACAAGTTAATGTAGTTAGATGAAAGGATGGCTATTTCTCACTAGAGTCAAAAAATAGAATAAGCCGAAAAGAAGGCATGACATGATACACACATCAAAAATAAATAGTTTGAGGTTGGGTAGATGGTTCTATTGTATGATTCCAAGTTTTTGCACCATCCTAGGAAATTCAAAGTCCATTAGATGGGCCCATACATTGTATCCTATATACTTGATTTAGGCACTTTCTAGTTACAAGTGTTGGATGGAACATAGTTACCAGACATTTCAATGGGAGTAGGTGAAGCCCTACTATAAATAAGTCTTCCTTGTGTTTATAAATAAGGCAGTATTGTTAGTTATCCAAGGATTTCCTATAATGCAATTTCATTTCTTTGTGTTTCCCCATCTCGTTGTTTGTTCCCTTTATTTTTTGTTGTGTGTGTGTTGTTTACTTGTATCCACTTACAAGTTCAAAAATTTCCTATGCGTAGAACATTGCACATCTATTTTTGTGTGGGGTGAAGTGATGTGATAAGCACTTGAAGCTAGTATTGGAAGTTGTGTTTCAATGGCCCGGATTAAAGGATCAAAAGTGCATAGTTTGGAAGAGCGTGCATAGAAAAGGTGAACATGAGGATTTTGGTGTCAGGAAGACTTTACAAAAACCATGTACAAGGGTGAGAAGCACAGGAACAACATGAGGTAGGTGATGTCAAAAATCAGGATAAAGATAGAAGAAGTGCCTTCGGTGCTTTGAAAGCATGTGCGTAAGGATATTCAGTTAGTAAGGATTTTTGTGTGCCAAAAGGTTGTATACATTTTCCCATAGGATTGGGCACGGGGGTAAAAGTGCTGAAGGTTGGTAGTAGGAAAAATCCACCTTTATTACAAGAGTATGTTGGTAGGTGGCATGGAATTTATTACAAAAAACAAAAGCTATAAGTAGAAGGTTAGGGTGCATTATTGTTTACCTTGTATTTTTGTTATCAAAGAGCTCTTGTGAACTAGGGAATCCTTAAAGAAATTTTTTGTGAAAAAGGGTTGTGAAGATTTGCATTCATAACAAGTTCAATTAGCAAACTAGAGTGGAAAAATAAGTACATGGGTGTAAGAGGAGAAGGTTATGTGGAAGAATCTCATGGGTGATTACATCATCTTGTGGAAAAGGGTTTTCCAGGTTATGATTATGTATCTAGGGCACATGATTGAGGGTATTTGCACAAAAGAGTGGAGCCACAAAGTTGAGAAGAGCCAGGATCAAGGGAAAGGAAGAAATGTTTGTGACCCGACGGAGAAATGGCACCAAGGAAAGTAAAAATGTTTCACCAAAGAAGGGAAATGGAAAGGGAAACAAGTTATTTCCATCAGTTTCAATGAAGAATGGTACACGGAGATGCAATATCCAGATGAAATATTTCTTGGAAAATAATGGGTGTCTCATGTTAGAAAGATGGTCATAAGTGACTATAACCATCAAATGAGCACCACAGAGAATGAGATGGCATTAGAACTAGTTCACCCTACAGATAAGAGGACACCAGATGGAATGCCTATCTACGATGATGAGGTAAAGGTGAAGATGGAGAAGTCTGGTTATTGAAATTCTATGAATTGCCCTATTTTGACAAACCTGAGTGACTATACTAATGGTTAATGTTATGTGTACATGAAGACAACTTCTACTTTGTAGGACGAAGGATGCGAATAACTCCCTAACTGATCTCTAAGTTTACTTTTCTTATCTGTGAAGGATAATATTTTGACGATGACTTAGATGATAAAGAGGCCATCAAGAAGACTATTGAAGCATATGACTACAAGAAGGGTTCACGATACTTTGAAATTTCTGCAATTTCTAACCCGGTAATGAGGATGGCCGCGCTTGGTCACATAAAGTTGAATGGGTAGGAGAGATGGACATAGATCAATAAGGCTTGGTTGAATGTTTTCCATAATATCTCATAGGGTACCATCTATAACCTCTTGGATTTCATAGTAGAAGAAATCATCAATGCCATGTGTGATGAAGAAAATATCATGTTTGGTAATTTCCTCGTTACAATTTTCTTTTTGGGATTGGAGTGGCTAATGGGTCAAATAAATTTGTGTGGGAGTACCCAAATGATAACCCTTTCCCCACCAAAATATTTGAGAAATACACTTGTGACACCATGATAGCCACCGATAAGGCGTGGCTAGAAAAATGGTATAAGCGGATGGGTGACACATTCGGTCTTGAGTGGCGAATACTTGAATAGTTACCCATGTTATACTACAAGGTGAGGCTCAATTTTTCATGTACCAAATTTTTTTTATTGGCATGTTTACTCGGAAGATGGTGCCAAGGGTTCCTGGTGCAAATTATCATTCTCCTTCACAACAAAATACTTCTAGGTTGGGGTCAATCAATTCAAAGAGGCAAAAATATAAGGTTTTACCTCATCACGGTATACCAAGATTACTGCGAGCTACGCAGAACATTGATAAATCCAAAGAATTGCAAATATGTGGAGAAATATGTCTCCCGTGACGTACATATGTTGAAGCCAGTGACATTGTTTGTTATTGGGAGGACCGCAACAAGGGTATACCTACGCATAAGGCATAAGTATGAGAAGGGAGATTATGTTGAAAATGATGTCTCTATCACAGAAGACCCCACCATAAGGAGGAAGGACAAACTAAGGAAAAGGGAGAGAGAGGAGACCTCTGAGAAAAAGGTACCAAGTACACATACAACACAATCTATAGGCACGCAAGAGTCGGGTGCAAAACCAAGCACCTATGCATGGAGAAAGAAGTCCCCACAAAAGATAAAGATAAGACACACGACAAAGAGGTGCCGAGAAAGAGAAATCCCATGTGAAGGAATAATCACTAGTGAGAAAGAAGTTACTTAGGGAAGAAGAAAAAGAAGAGTCTCCTATATTGGAATCACCAGTTAGGAAGAAGCAAAGAGTAACAAAAAGGTAGAATCAGAAGAAATAGAGAGCATGGAGGTTGAAAATGGTGATGAGGATGATGAAGAGCATGGTGAGGCTCAGAACCATCCTGTGTATAATGTACATGAGTCAAAGGAGGGGGAAATGAAGAGAAGGATGAGGATGAAGGAGGCACTCATGAAAAGGGGGAAGTGAAGAATTCAACATGAAGGATCAAAAGACTCCAAGCTTGACTAAGGAGTAGATAGAGGATGTTGTAGAGAGGGAGGTAGTAGGAATTATAAAGG
This sequence comes from Taxus wallichiana var. yunnanensis, assembly GCA_018340775.1. Classification (NCBI taxonomy): domain Eukaryota; kingdom Viridiplantae; phylum Streptophyta; class Pinopsida; order Cupressales; family Taxaceae; genus Taxus; species Taxus wallichiana. Next base: position 160,956,699 of record CM031243.1, on the reverse strand, counting down.
ACTTGGTGGATCAAGAGGTGGAGCGTAACACCGAAGAAGTACTAAAGGAGATGAAGGAAAGTGAAAGTGTGGGAAAGGAGTATGGAAGCATGGGCGGAGATCCCAAATGGGAAGTAAGCTTCCCAAAGGTAGAGCGTATAGGTGGAAAGGGTGTGGTAGCGTGTAGGAACAAGGAATAACATACATCAATGATCCAAACAAAGTACTACATGCATGTTTCCAAAGTACCATGCCTTCAAACCAACTCCTTGCATGGTCTTATTTCAATGAAGAGGGTGCATACCTGCACACAAGGAAGATGTTGTCTTGGGATTTTGAGTCCCATGTTGATGAGCCTGAATTCAAGGTCAACCATGAGGTGTTGATGAAGATACTAGATGCCAAGGGAGTAAACCCTCTGGTGAATGCCCAACAACTATCTGATGAGCAAGTTTGCAACGTTCTCAACAAAGTATTGGTAGAAGTTGAGGTGAGGATCTTCGGAAGAAATGATATAATAAGGGTCTTGGAGGAAGATCTTGAAAATAAAAAATGAAGATATCATTGAAAAAGATAGGGATTTAAAGCAGGAGGATCGACCAACGCATAATTAAGGCGCGAGTTAAGGGAGGAAAAGGAAAAGGTGTGTGAGATCCATAAGAAAATAGAGATTATTTTAGATGCCATAATCTTGAAGCACCCGGACCTGGCCCCGCTTGAGAAAAAATATGAGTCAACCATGCAATGCTTGGAAGACTTGACCCGCATCCTCACCATGGAGATCCGACAACTCACATTGGAATTTGTAGAAGAAGCAATGGTGCACCAGAAAGAGGAAGAAAAACTAAAAATTAGGGAGACAATTACTTGGTATTCCAATCTCCTTGCCATTGTAAAGACCATCGCGCAAATGGATGAGGTTGTTTATGACAATTGTGCTAACAGAGACAGGGTAACAAGCATATTGGTTGCTACGCATGAGGCAGATCTGAAGGAATTTCAAGAAAAGAACAAAGGAAATAGGGTGGAGTGTGATAAGATCCTAGCCGAGGTTGAGAAAAATTGAAAGCAATCAAAACCTTGTGGGGTTCGATTAAGAATATTCTTAAGGTGCTAGATAATCTTAGCAAGCAGCTAGAAGGCATTATAGATACACTAAATGCTAAGAGTGACAAATTGAGTTTTGATGAGGTGAGCACTCTAGTAGGTGACCTACTTCAGCAGGTGTAGGGTGAGGTAGATTCCTAGGAAAATATTGAGGCAACAATGAAGAAGGAATTCCCACTCCTCCTACAACAATAGCAGATTCTTATATTCTTTCATTCTTTATTTAGATTTTCCTTGTTCCACTATTCTTTATTCTTTGAAGAAGCAAGATGTTTCGAGGATGGAGAACATGCTTAGTGTGGGGTGATTTTGGGCCCTAAAATATTGGCTAAGTACCAAAGGGTGTGTGCACACAGGACCAATGCAAATATGGGCGCTTAGGGAAAGCACACAAGACAAAGGGGTTTAAGAAGGGTTTAAGTGAAACTAGGGCACACGTGGGAGGTAGAACATGGGTTTAAAGGACTTAGCCATATTTGGAATTCTAAGGGAACTTGAGGAATATCGTGAGGACTTGACTACGAGTGATGAGTGGATAAGGTACCATCCTAGAACCTTGGAGGTCAAGAATGGATATTCCCCGAGGGAATATTCTTAGAAGACATCATTATAGAGAGTGAAGGGTTTAAAAATGGATAAGAATTCACCAATGGAGGACCACATCAACACTTAACACGTAATCTATTCAGAGAAAAGGCATGGTGGTGGTCGATGATCTTATATAAGGAGATGCTTGGGCCAAAGATAGAGATATGAGAGGGAAAAACATATAGATAGGAGATATACAGAGAGAGATAGATAGACACGTAAAGAATGCGTAGAGAATGTAGAGAAAGAGAAGGAGAGTAATGAATTGCTACGAAGAATGTTAGGGTTTAGAGCACTTAGTGATGAGGGTTGTGAGGGAGGCCATAAGTGTATGTATGGGTACTAGGATCTGCAATAAGGGTTAAAATGAGAAAAGTATAGTTAGGGTCTCATATCAGAGAAGCTTATAGGAGTTAAGTCTATGTTATTTATTGTGTATGGTCTAAGATGACCCTTTTGACTATAATGTGGCTACCAGAACTATGTTTAATCAATATATATATGGGTTCATTCTGCATATCTTGTTTAGGGGTGTAAACCCTCGTGTTATATGACTATCATGGCTTATATATGGTTTATTATGCTTCTTACAATGTTAGTTAGCTTTTGTAATGCATTAAGGTGTGAATCAGTTAGTAGCATCTTCTACCTTTTCAAGTAAATGAATTTACCTCTACTTCTACAAACCTCCCTCCATTAATGTAAGAATCTTCTCATAAAGCTCACATAAAGGAGGGGCTCGATGCCCACGTGTGCCTCGGGTGAGCGCCCCAACACCCACTGGGTGATAAACTAACACGCTTGGGGTTAGAAAATAGTATTAAGGGTAGATAAATGACTACAGGTGTCCCAGATTATTGCTTGTTGATATATGTCATTTATCTCACTATCGTTGAGCTCTCCTTAGCTAGTTGATATGTGCATAATGCTTATCCTTTGTGAGGCCTCTCATCCTACCTCTTCCCTTCTTGGCCAACATTATGTCAAGGTCTTCAATGCTTCCTCCATTTTTCCATTCACCTCAACCGAGTCCATCCATCGGTCAGCCCTCCTTAAGCCCATAAAAACCTTTAACCACTTTTTTAAAAAAATCCTTGCTCATTTTTTTAGTCAAAGTTTTATTAACTTTTATGCGGCGATTTTAAAATTTTAAAAGTGGGTGTTTTTTTTAATTGTGGTATTTTATAATGTGGGTCATTAATAATGGGATGAGTTTATTAGGTGGGATTGCATATTTCAAAAGGTGGGATTTAATATTATTAAAACAAGGTGGGTTTTTTTAAATATAAGTGGTCGATTAATAATAAAGGGATGGTTTTCAAAATTAAAGGTGCTTTTACATTTGTTAGATCTTAGCTTATAGATTTAGGATCTAATTTAGATCTTAGTTTATTATTTAAATTAGGATCATTAATCCTTTTATAGGATAATTTAATTCAATTAACTTTATGATTTTATTTAATTAATCTAGTCATCTATTGAAAAAATTAATCTCCTTTATTTTTTATTAGTGGAATAATTAGTCATTTATTTAATGTTTTTTGTCGATTTTTAGTCCTTTTATTCTCTAAAATTAGCCAAATTAGATGTTTCCAAAGTTCATATTTAGTGTTATTGGATGTTTTTTCTCTAATTGTGTGCTAGAGTGTTTTGTATTATTTCTATCATTTTTTTTCTTTTCGTGAACTTTTTCAAAGATCCTGGAGGTCCCCAAGACTCATCTTGAGCCCGTTTTCTACATTGTAATAGCCCTTATTATTTCTCACGGACTAGTGAGTGTGTCATTCATATTATTGTAGAAAGGGTTTTATGCTACAACATGAAATGATCTTTCTCACAATAGGATTTTCTTTTGCGCATTACCTTATATTTTAGCTTATCGTGCTTGTTTACATGTGTTGATTTGTTGGGATCAACAACATTTGATTGTGATATCCTTTCTTGCTCATTATTAAGTTGATTACAAGGTGAGTGATAAAATGTTTTATAATGCACATCTACACCGGATTGTATCAAACAAAGTAAACTATAAAGTGTCAAAAGAAGGGGGTTTATAATATTGTCCTGGGTGGTTATGTTGCTTGTTTTTATTTTCTGCATTCCTTCTTTCTCTCTCTTTTCTATGGATGAAATTTCAATTCCTTTTCTTATGCCATTTAAATTATTCAAATGGAGATTGAAAATGGTAATGAAAATAAGGGGTAAAGAGTTATTTCACATCACCATAGGAGCTAAGACTGAACCTAACGATGAGCCTAAAAATATAAGTGGTTGAACCGAAGTGATGAAGCCTTAGGTATTCTTTGTATGTTTGTTTCTCCTGAATTTATCTTCCACATTGAGTCATCCAAAACACCCAATTTTGCATGGAAAATGTTAGATGATATGTTCAGAAAGTAATATGACATGAGAATGCATGAGTTGGAAAATGAACTACTAGCATTAAATCCTAGTGATTTTAAAAACCTATAAGCATTCTTCTAAAATTTCATCCACACTAGATTGTTGTTAAAGGAATGCAAAGTGGAGAAGAAATATTCTCTATTGATCTTGTTGATTCTTTCTAATTTTGGTCCCGAATACTCCATATTTATGTCAAACTTTTACGCTACAAAATTTTCTTTAGGCGGTGTTTGGAATATGGCCTCATTTGATAGTTTTTCATCCCAACTCATTAGAGAATATGACAAAAATATTCAGATGGGTACTCTTAGATCCTAAAAATATGATGTTGTCATTGTTGGTCATGAGAAATCAAGGGTTTCAAAAGAAAAAAATAGAACAACAAGGATCATAAGAATAAAAAGGACCAATCCACTATTAAAACAAAAATTTCCACTTCCTCTTCTAGTTATAAATCTCTTAGAGAATGAATCAAATGTGGGTACTATAGTGGTAGACATGAAGAAGAATATTGACCTCCTCATGAGTCTTTTTGAGAAGAACAACATAGGATTTCCCGATTCTCTCAAGCCATATTCATCATCAAATCATAAAATTTCTAAGGAAAAAGACAATGGAAAGGGGAAAGAAAAAGAATAAACTAAGGAAAGAACAAAAGAAAGAGCTTTAGTTTCAGTTGTGTCACCTACTCCTACATGGGTGATTGATTCGGGTGCATCTCATCATATGGCCTCATCTAACATTGATTTTTATTCTTTAGATCCATGTGATATGTCTTCTATTTAGCTCGGTGACAAAACTTATACACCATTTTTTGGGAGAGGTTCTATTGAATTAAATGGTAGAACTGTCAACAATGTGCTTAATGTTCCTTCACTTTCAACTAATCTCCTTTCAGTGTATCAGATCACTCACCTTAGTCAGGGCATGTGGGTTGAGTTCACTCCATATTTTGTTTATGTTAGATATATTTACAAAGTGACAATATTATTGTAGTTGGTACAGTTGATCATCACACTTAGCTTTACTCTTTTTATCACTTTGTTCCTCCTTCGGATTCTTCATCAGATTCACCTAGACTTGATGATATTTATGAGCTTAATTCTAATGATGATGAATTATCTTCTAGATTGGTTGATTTCCATAGTGATGGGGACCCACCTCCATAATCCACTTATCATATACCACATATTGAGGAGTTATTTATTGATCCACCTACTTTTGGTCCACTACAAATTTTTTAGGGAGCAGGTACTTTGATTTAGGACTCATCGAAAATTGGGCACTCTTCTATACAATTACAAGATATTCCACCTTCCTTCTTCATCATTACTTCAGATTCACCATCCCTTCATGGAGTAGTTGGCACTTCCACCTCACATATGGAGCATCGTTCCTTGGATAGGAACCACACCTTGTCACTTTAGGGATATTCTTCTTCACTTGATATAGGGTGGTCTTTGACACATTCTTCATCTTGGGAGGTTGGATAGTGTTTCTTCATCTCTTTTCTTCTTGTAGAAAGATTACAATTTATACATGAGTACCTTATTAGGCCTTTAGTTTCGGGACTCATTTGATGCATCTTTCTTAGGTTGTTTAGGGGTTTATTTTATCTCTTGTAAGTGGATTTTTTCCCTTAGGTTTTTCCTCCATTACTTGAGATCCTTATTGTACATGGGTACCTCATCGTGTCTTGTTGCTGGGACTTATTATTCTCCTATTATTATTTTCCATGAAGATTTTTATTTATACATGGGTACTGATTATTATTATCAATCAGGCCCCATTGAAACATATTTATTATTAGGGGATTTCTCTTTTAGTTATGACTTTTTATGACCTCTACCAAAGCTTTGATGAATAGAGGTGTTGGTGTATATGACTTGTTTCATCATTATTCGATGAATTTTCCACCATAGATGGTTAGTCATCTCACTTAGTGAGAATAGGTCATAGTAGAATAGGTCAATAGGGTTATTTAGGTTTATGTACATGTGTCATGCATAGGAGTTACACAACACTCCTATATGTACCTCTTATTTTTTTATCTATGAGCATGCCAAACACATCGTTGTCTTTTTGTACTTGATTTTCCTTGTGATTCATGCTCTTCTTGATTACATGAAGCATTCTCATCACCATTGGAAGTGAAACTATCTTCTATGTGCATGATGTTTCACATTGATCCTCGAGAACAATTTGATAATTAATTCCTATAGTGTAATTGAATATATATAAGTTGTTTTATTTGAAATTTAGACCTTAGTGGTGGGAAAGGATGACCCAATACATAAAATATGAAATATAAAAGAGTAACAAAGGGGAAAAAATAATAAAAAAAAAAAAAGTAAAGGGGTATAGGAGTGTACAACTTAGAGAAAACCGTAATAGTCTTGACCTAGTTATAGGGTTTTGGACTAGAGTAGAAAATAAAAGGACAATAAATTGTAATTACTAGAGTCTTTGAGACTCAACTTAAAAGAAGAGAAGTGGGGGCGGGCACACAATTAGAGTTAAATCAAGCAATATAAAGTGAAGCAAAAAGAAAACATTTCACTAACTCCTAGTTTTATTATTGAGAATTTACATACACAAAGTCAAATAAAAGCATAATGTAATAATGATTTTGTGTAAATTTTAGTTTCAACACATATATACATACACACACATGTATATATACACATACACACACATATACATATGTGTGTGCATGTGCATGTGTATGTATGTTTACATGTGTATATGTGTGCATATTTGTGTGCATATAACCTTGATTTCTATTATAAGAAACGTTGCTACACTTAAATGGTTTTAAATTCACAAACACTTATTTTATAATTCTAATAAATAATTATATAAATTTGAATAGTAAAGATATTATATGTTGAAAACATATATGAGTAGATATATTATTTTATAGCTTAAATATTTTATCATATTTAGGTCAAGAGTACAAATTATATATTTTAAAAATATTAAAATGTAAGTATCTTAGATGTTTTTAGGAGATAGGAGACATGTCTTTGAGGAACACTAATTTGGGTTTAAATACATAATTATTATTTATTTTATGAATAAAAAGATCTGTAGGAAGTCTCATGAGGGAAAGAAGGTGATGTGAGTGAGATATATGTAGGTCTAAATAAAAAATATGGAGAGATAAGATATAAAGGAAAGTTACGAGGATACTATAAAAATGGAAGAAAATAGGAAGATTATGAATTAATTTCAGGAAACATTAAAATATAAATGTTGAAATGTTATTAGTGATATTTTAATATAGAATTAAAAATTAATTTTAGTTCAAATTAGTGTAGTTCTATGTAATGTATTACTAGTCCAAATTAATATTTTTGGAACATATTTTCCTTGTGATGTTCCTATATGAATTTACCTTTTTGGAATGTTAACCATTAGTAGATTCCCTTTGACATGTTCTCATTTTTTCATTAGGTAATATTCCCTATAATGTATAAGGAGTTTTACTTATGTTAAACCAAGGAATTTTACCTATGTAAAAATTAAATCTTACCTATTAGGAAATTTTATTTCATATGTCCATTCAAGGCATGCAATTTTTATATCGATTAGGATGTCAAGGCGCTACATTGGTAATAGATAGTGTTCCCTATATAGTAATTAGGAAATTTTATCCTTTTATCAGAATGGAAATTTCTCCTAGTGATAATTTGAGAAAGGTGCCCCATATTAATGGAGTATACACCTACTTCAATTTTTAAATCATGAGGATATTTTAATATCTTTCTTGCTCAATCTTGAGGTATATTCAAACACATATTTTGTTTTCTTGGACCATGGTATATGGTGTGTCCTAGAGTCATGTTTTTTTTTCATGGTAAGGAGTAACTATTAATAGAATATTTAATAGCCATTAGTTCTACCCACTCAAGTAGCTATGAGAAATAATTATATAATGTTGTATACGAAGGACAATCACCTTCAAAATAATGGATAAACCAATTTCACATATAAAATATCTACATGGTATTTGAAATTTTATTTGGTATGTAGACAACACTCAAATGATTTGGTGTCAAAGCCTAATTTAATTACATATTTTATGGATTCTTATCTAATATTATCAACCCCTTAAAGGAAATTACTATTGTCTAAACATGGTAGTGTTATGATTTTGGTTTTTTTATTTGTTTAACCACTGATGTCACATTAACCATTTATAAAATAATATATATTATTGGCATTATTTATTCATTCCCATTCCTTAATTCTACAAATAAAAAATCTAAGAAATCAATGAATGTATTATACTTTAACACCCACTTTTTAATAATTCAAATTACAGGAATTATTATTATTTTATTTACCAAAATAACTTTTTCCTTCAATGATTTAAATGTACAACATTAATTTTAAATCCAAGTAACTTTATAATTTCCATTCATCGATAACAAATCAATAAATTATGTGCATAACTATGGGTTGATTAGATCCACCCAATCCCCCATAGAGTACTCTTTAGAGTCAAGTATACAAGTGTTACCCTTCTCGATACATTTACAAGTAATGTTTTCCAATCAAATGGGAACTCAAATAATCAAATTCCATATGATATCTCACGCTATTATTTCGAACTTGGTGCATCTTGTGACAAAGATAATGAATTACAATAATTCGCCAAATTTTAAGAGGCATGTTTGACATGCTTAGTTTCATGATGTCACATTTGTCAATAGAAACATGTACCATCGCCATGTTACTTGGTTCAGTTATCAAAATTAAATTGGTTCGTTAAGTTAAATTGGTTGCATGAGCTACACACATGGTACAAACATATTCAACCTTTGCAAAGAAGATTTTTTTGCCAAGTTAGGTTTCCTATGGGAGAGAAAGTGCTTATGTAATGACTTTTGTCATTCCCCAACCATTTTATTCCTTTTCATCAACATAAGTTGGTACCAAGGTGGCTTGCTCATGCAGGATAAACAAATTTGTATCCTTAGCATAGCACACATTATTTAAAGTATTGCAACTTACATAATAATTATACCTTGGAAGGATAACCTAGGGTATCTGCTATATGACAATATTCAATTAATGACCTTTGTAATTAATAAGATAATTCCTTATAACAACCACCCGAAGTTGTCCTGTCAAGTTCCATATATTAGTAACGTCGTAATACTTAACTAATTAATTAGAAATGAATTATTGTACAAAATATTCCCTATATCACAACGATACTTTGATCGTATCAAAATACGTTCCTAAGGTCCATAAATTATTTTTGATATAGATCATAATCATTTTCAAATTTATTTACTTGCATCCATTATGCATCTTAAATGTAATTTAAGATAGTCTGTTGCATTATTATCATAGTCCTTAATTAACTATTTACGATGTTGTCTTATTAATCCAAAATTATACCTCTAATTGATCTTACTATCAAAGTAGTTAACTAACATTCATATTTGTAATTGTCCCTCATGTATAGTTATATCATACTTAGTTATTTCTCATTAAACATGATAACTTATATCACAATAAGTCCATAAAGCAATACTCAACATATTCCATATAAGGCTGAGCTCAATAAGCCACTCGATATAATATACAATCAATTTATAACACTTAAATATTAATATCCCATGAATATGAAAAGTTTAAATATTCATTTTAGAACAGTACATCAATACACATGCAATCGATGTTGATCCCTTTACAAATAATTGATCATTATTATTACATGTCAAAAATCCCTTTTCAACATAGTACATTATCACTTATAGGCTAAATTGCCTTTCAATGAAATAGGGCAGCGAAGCTCATGCTCGCTATATAATAATTCCAATCAAATGGATCAACTTAAAATCATAAGAAACCATATTCAAATCAACAAAGAATTTTTAAATCATCCGCTTGATATAGACTTAATTTCCACCATTTGTAAAATGTTAGAAATTGGTCAATTCAAAATAAATGGCATGAAAAGGTTATCCACCTCATCTCTACCTTTTTATAGCACTAAAATATTTCAATGATAAAAATACAGCAGTGAAAGAACATCATAAGTCGAATAAAAGGAATAAAAAAATTCATTTTTTCATCTTTTTCCTTTCTTTCTAAATTATTTTATAAAAGAAAACAATTATGTTCAATTCACACTACACACAAATGCATTAATTAAAATTGACTGAACTTAAATAAGTCCAAATGAATTAACCAAATGAATTCATCACAAGCAATCTACATGATTGCTAGCATCTTGTTTATATAGAGATCAAACATAGCCATCAAGAACAATATTAACAAACATTCCTTTCCACGTAATATCAACATGTAAATCTATGTTTCCTAAATAATGGATATTTAATTTAATCAGGTTGACTACTAATTAAACCTTAAATCGTCCATTCATTGAGTAGAAACCAGCTTTATCATAAACGATCTCAATAATGATAAAATTCAAAATATTGAATGTAAAAATATATGATATTATATCATCACCTTAAAATTATCAAAATTACCTTAGTAAATCTGAAATATAACTTACATCCCATTAGAACCACATGAAATATTCATGGTTTGATTTAGAATAACCCAAATGTTTCTAACAACTCATACAAATATGGCTCAAGTCCTTACATCCTCGGCCCAAGCCTATCCATTCACACAATAATATCTATGAACTTTTATAGACTATGTTCAACTATACATTAATTCTTATCAATAACAGTCTATGAAAAATATCAACAACACGTATGTATGTATAGATACCATTAAAAAAGAAAATATGTGACTATATAAAAATATACACTCGCCAAAACAATCAAACACGTAGCTTTAAAAGCACGAATAAAGGAATGCAGTTCACTGTACCACGTTCACCTCAAGGAGAAAAATAACACAAATCCCAAATGGGTTTCGAGACTAGTTGATTGTAAGAAACCATTCAATAGAATTAAAGAACATGTACTCCTCCTTATATCTAAAATGGTGATTATAATGTACTAAACACGCCTAAACAAAAACACAAAAATGAATACCTTAACCTAGATAGGATCCAATTTTTTTCATACCCATAACTAGTCGAACCAATTGTTCATTTTCTTTTTGTGTTTGCAGTCAAGAATATGGCAATACCATTTACATATGTGAAACCATAATAGTATAATGTTAAACCCTAACTTAATCCCCAAGACCAAGTATAACTTAATCTGGGTATTTACCCCATCCTCATAGAATGGAAGTAAAACCTAAGTGTAATAGGCACAAATACAAAACAAAAACATTCGAAAGCCCATCAAACAACCATAGTTGATTCTCACAAAAGAGAATAGTCATATTCATCATATCAAACATGATCAAATAGAGTGTATTTCGTGTAAATACCTACTTGAAAATCATTCATAGTCACAATTATAAACACAGAAGAATGATTATAAACCACAACCATTAAAACATTTGAATTCTATAAATAATAAATATTGGGGGAAATGATTCATGCCTCAAACGTTCACCCAAAATACTTTCAAGCTTCCCTTCGGTCGAATGGGTGCAACAATATCTCTTTCAACAAATTTCACAGCGATCTTGAAAATCCAAGCAATAACTATCTTCAAATCGAACAAGAAAACTCATTCTTATCTTAACATCCATCTTAAATAGCCCACAAAAAGATCACAATAGTTCATGCATATTTTCAAATCATGCATGAGGTGTATTTACAGTTAAACAAAAATAGCTCCAAAAATTTGTTACATGCTGTTGGTCGTCAAATAGGACTTCACGAAGAGCAAAATTCAGGGGACAAGAAGTCCCCCTCTTTAATGGGAGAGGTTCCCTTATTCAGAAACAAACCTATTTACACATATACAAAACAAGATTTTCTTGTGGAACTTGGATATTTATGAAAATGTTTTCTATAAGGATCATCAATTACAAAAGGACTGAGGAATGAGAAAATGAGAACGAGCAGAAAGGCACCATTTAGAATTACAGATGACAAAGTAATTCTTTATGCATGCGAAGGTACAGTGAATTGAAACAAGATCATTTGTATCATACTAATAAGATGAAATTTGAAAGACACAAAGTTCTATCAATAACATCTGCAAGAATACAAAGCTTCTTAATATAATATAGACAAATGATCTTAACAAGATTAAATGAAAAGCTTAGGGATAAAAGAGATCAGATAGACAAAGAATGAAAAGCCCTTCTGTATTGATTTCTTTATGATTTATTTACACTTTCAGAAAATAAGCCAAGTTCTTCCTTTTTCAAAATGGTGAGGAGAGGCCATTATATAGTTTACAATTCAGTTACTCTCGGTAACTACTTCTTTTAACTAAAGATTAGTTAAGGATTGCCAATCGCAATACCTCAACTTATTACAATAAATCCAAGAAAAAGAATTGGAAGAGAAGAGAGGAATAAGGAGAAGAAGACAGGTGCTTATGACTGGGAGGGACCCACTGACTTCAAAATCCACTACCTGAATCTCTTCAATGCCTCGGCTATGTCTCTGCCACGTGTATATTGGTCAATTCACTCGAATCAGGGTTGAAATGAGCTCCGCATGAAAGCACTGTATCTGCACATTGCACAGAGATTGGGAAACCACCAGCGAAAGCCAAACCACTGTCATGAATCATCTGTGCCATTGGCGTAGGGTTTGCATCTATCATCCTCGACCAAAAATCACTAAAGTCAAGATGGCGAACTTCACTGTCCCCGATATCGGGAATGACAGACTCTAGTGGTGAGATTTGTTCTTGCCCCTGAAATTTGATCTTCATGTTGGTAGTAATTCGGAGGGTGAAGCTGCAAGCTAGACTTGGGAAGGAATTGCAGAGGAAAATGGATACGCACGTAGGAATTTAGATTGCAAAGGTTCGAGCAAAAGATAGCAAGAAAGCAGTGTGCAAAATGCATAGGGGTTCGCTCGTTATATAGCCGTTTAGGAGAGAGAAAGGCAATGAATGTGTATTTAATACATACCTACCAAATTGAATAAGCAAGATATTCGGGTAGAGTGGGAAAAATTAGCACGAATGGCACTTGGTTCATTTGGGACATGTGGGACGTGAAAGCGCGAAGTACGCGGCTCGGCCGATTCGGGCGAAGCGGGGAAAAGACACACAAATGCTCTTGGAACACGTGGGACAAAAGTAATGCGAAGTACACGGCTTGGCCGAATCGGACGAAAATGGAACAATTGGTCCGGGTGAACTTGGGACATTTGGGACAAAAAGTTCCGACGGGCCCAAAAAGAACAGACTTCGGGTGAACCAGCCGATCGGGGAACAGAGGGCCCAATTGAACTTGGGACACGCGGGACAAAAGTACGTAAAGTACGTTGGGTGGGCACGGTGAATCGGGAGCAGATGAAAATGGAACAATTGGTCTGAGCGAACTTGGGACATTTGGGACAAAAAGTTCCGACAGGCCGAAAAACACACAAAATGACCCAAAAACGCAGATTTCTCAATTTATTTGGCATTTCACATTATCATTACAACAGAGAAAACACTTAAACTCAAAATTTTAAATTTTCACTTTCTTAAGAGCAGGGGAATTTTTAGTGGACAACAGCTGGCTCCTTCTGGGAATGACTTGGCATAAATTCAAGGAATGAGACAAGGCAAGAACTTAGAAAAACTCGGGAAGTAGACCAGTACCTTATCCATTGGGCAACGGAGTCATCGAATCAAACCAATACAGAGGACAACACACCAAAACAAAGGGAAAGAAAAACAAAACGTTGTACAAAATATACAAAGGACTCCCTAATCACCTATGACTTGAACAATTTCAGGTACTGCCCACTATAAGGAAGTGGGAGAGAAGAACCATCCATATAATCAAGGTAAAAATAATTCTTACCAGCAAAGTGCCTGATCTTGAAAGGTCCGAGCCAAAGGGAATCAAACTTGCCATGGCTGCCATGAGGTTCATGCCTTTTATCCCACAACAAAACAGTGTCTCCAACTTGGAAATCTCTGAACCTGGCTTTCTTATCAAACAGGACCTTAACTTTTTGTTGATGAGCAGATATCTTATCAGCAACTTCCAATCTATCCTCATTCAATTTGTGAAGGTACATTATTCTCTTATCCAAAGCATCATTGAAACTGGTATCTTCAATGGCCTTCATTAGATGCAAGGCTGGCAGCTCCACTGTTACTGGCAATTGAGCTTCTACTCCATATACCACTTGAAAAGGAGACATTCCAATGGCTCTCTTAGGTGTGATCCTGTCTGCCCAAAGAGCATCATAGAGTTTCTTGTGCCAGTTTCATTGAGACTCATTGACTAATTTCCTTATTATGGTCACCAGATTTTTATTAGTGGATTCTGCTTGTCCATTTCCCTGAGGATAGTAATCTGAAGAGTGAGCCAGAGAGATGCCATATCCATAACAAAAATCCATCATCTCAGTTGAAGAAAAATTTGAAGCATTATCTGTCACAATCTTGTTTGGTACACCATACCTTACCAAGATGTTTTCTTTGATGAAACTGCACACCACTTCAGAAGTAGTACTCTTTACTGGAATGGCTTCTACCCATTTTGTGAAATAATCTGTAGTAGTTAATACATGAGTATGACCAGCACTAGAAGAGGGATTAAGTGTTCCAATGAAGTCCAAACCCCACTGTTGAAAAGGTTCTTCAATTACAACTGGCTTAAGAGGCAAAGAGGCCAATTTGGGTCTACCCACGAAAGTCTGACAAGCCTCACATTTATCAACCCACTTGGATGCATCTCTGAACAAGGTAGGCTAGTAATATCCTCCATGAAGTATCTTATGAGTAGTGACGGTTGATGAGTAGTGCCCTCCGCATGCTTGATCATGAAAAGTTGAGAGTAGCTTTTTCTGCTTGTTCCTTGTCCACACATTTCAAAAACCTTCCATCTAACCCACGTTTAAACAAGGCATTTTCCCACAACACATATTGCACTGACCTTAGTTTAACAGTCCTCTTTTCTTTGGTAGTCAAATGAGAGGGGAATTCTCCATAGGTGAGAAAATGGGTGATATCAACATACCCTTCGTCAACTGAGCTAAGAAACAGAACTGTAGGAAGACCAATTTTATCCTCCAGTAACTCATGTCTAGCTCCTTCAGCGATGAGTTCACAAAGGCCTTTTCCACGACGAGCTTGGTTGGTTTGATGTCAATATCATATTCTTGGACCTTGGCCACCCAGTTCCCTCTCTTGGATCCAAATTCTTGCTGTGTAAGAATTGACTTAACAGTTGTATCTGGTACCAACACCATGGAGTGAGAGTTAAGAATGTAAAAATGAAACTGCTTAACAGCTTTAACCACTACAAAAGCATGTTTTTCCATCATGGTATATTTTAACTCATGATCTTTCATAATATAGCTCATAAATGCAATTGGGAGTTCATGCTCATTAGAATCTTCCTGAGTCAAAACCGCAGCCAAGGTGTTATCTGTGGCGTAGCAATAGATAATAAAATCTTTACTAAAATCTGGACATGCTAAAATAGGAGTTTTAGCAATGGCTCTTTTAATATCTTCAAAGGCTTCTTTCCCTTCAGAAGACCAACCAAACGTTTGTTTTCCTTTCATCATTTGGGAGATATTCAGAGTTAGTTCTGCAAAATCAGGGATGAATCTTCTCAAAAAATTGATCTTACCAAAGAAAGAGTGCACGCCCTTTTTGCTGGTTGGGAGAGGAATTTGCTGAATAACTTGAACTCGCTCAGGATCAATTTTAATACCATCTTTGGAGATGATGTGCCCTAATAATTTCCCCTCTGTGACACAAAAGATGGATTTTTTAGGATTCAAAGAGATCCCATGTTCTCTACATCTTAGCAGAACTGTCTCCAGTGCTGAAAATGATCTGCCCTTGTTTTAGAATACACAGTCAAGTCATCAAGGTATACAACAATACACTTCCCTTTCAAACTTCCAAAGGCCAGATCCATAGCTCTCTGAAAAGTGGCACCAGCATTAATGAGCCCAAAAGGCATTCTTTTGTAAGCAAAGGTACCCCAAGGGGTAGTGAAAGTTGTTTTGTGTTGATCTGCAGTATTAACTTCTACCTGATTATATCCTGAGAATCCATCAAGCATAGACAACATTTCAGATCATGTTACTGCTTGTAAGACCTAATCCATCATAGGTAAAGGATAATTATCTTTCAAGGAAGCCTGATTCAGATTCTTGAAGTCAACACAGATACGAATCTCGCCATTTTTCTTTCTAACAGGTACAATATTGGCAATCCATGTTGAATGATGGATAGGAAAAATGATTTTGGCTTTCAACAACTTCTGTATTTCTTGAAAAATGGTGTCAGCTATTTTGGGATTGTATTGCCTCTGCTTTTGTTTAAAAGGCTTAATTCCAGGTTTGAGAGGAATAAAATGCTGCATCTCTTTTGGTTGGAAAGCTTTTAAATCTTCATAAGAGTAGGCAAGAACATCCTTATACCTCTTTAACAGATCAATTGCTTTCTTCCTCTCATCTGCTGTGCAACATTTTCCAATGTTCACGAACTTAGGGTCAGTAGAACTCCCAATATTAATTTTTTCATATTCAGCTGATTGTTGAGGTCCAGTAGAAGCTCTAGACTTTACATACCTGTCGTGTTTATCAAACAGTTCCTCTAAACTTACCAATCCTTTAGGGATCTTGTTTCCCTTGAGTTTGATACATCCATCCTGATCCGTTTCTTCTCCTTGAGTGGCTGCTTTGTCAAAGGGCACACTTTCACGAGGCAAGTTATCACTTCCTTCAAAGTATAGCTGTTCAAAATTATCTTTGAGTTCTAAGAAAGAAAGCAAATGTTGATCATTATTGAAAACTTGCCAGTTATTTGTATTATCAGGTACACTAGGTCGATGGATCATCTCAATGGTGAACTTATCTTGGGAAAAGTCAGGATGAGGTATAAGCAGTGACCCAGAGACTGCTAATGAATCAGCCCTGGTATTCTTCTCCCTAGGTATTGCTTCGATGGAAAAAGCATCGAGAATGGAATCCCAAACCTGATTCCTGTAATGTTTCAACCTTCCATTTTTCACCTGGAAGAGGTTTCTAACTTTCTTTACAATCAATTCCGCATCCCCATGAGCTAGAAGATTCTTCACACCTTGTTCTTTTGCCACTTGTAGTCCAAGAATGAGAGCCTCATACTCTGCTTGTATTATTGGTATTTTCAAATTGCAACTTGAATGAGAAAGGATGAAGGCTTCCTTCAGGTGACACCAGTATGACACCAGCTCCAGAACTAGCTGAGGAACAACTTCCATCAAACTCTAAAATCCAAACACCATTAGAATCTTTAGGTGATACTTTGGGGAGTTGGATTTCTTCAGGAGACATAATCATGTAGTTGCCATGCCCCATATCCTCATAGAGTATTTGTGCTTTGGGATCATCCGTTTTTTGTACAATATACTCAGATTGCTTCTCAGGAAGCAACTTCTTCATTTGTCCATTAACAGGTATGAGGGCATGTGACCAATCCATTTGAATTTCTCCACCCACATCCTTACAGAATTTTCTGCTTAGCAACATCCCGTATGAAGGAGGAATATCTGCTACTAAGATGGTAGCCAAAACTTTCTTCTCAGGCAAAGCAACAAAAGCCACTTGTGCATCTTTAATTCTTCCGACTAAGGGCACTTCCTTACTCTCCATAGAGTAACAAGATCCATAAGTGCGTGTGAGAGTCAAGCCTAAGGCATGAGCTACTTTAGCAGGCATCACATTATCTGATGCTCCTGAGTCTATGACGCAATTGTTGAGCCTATGGCCAGCTATAAGAAGTGTCACATAGAATGGTTTGATTTTGTCACTAGGTGAGGTTACAGTGGCTATCAGATTAGGTTGTGGTGCAGAAGAAGGAGTGGGTAAAAGGCCTTTAGAGGTAGTTTTAGAATGGGAATTGACAAAGTGAATCATTTTAGCAAAAGCCTTAGGATGGGTTTGATAATATTCAGCTTCTGAGATTTGAACCTTAGTCTTTTTTAGGTGATCAATAATATCAAAAGACCCAGAAGTGGATGGGCTATCATCACTTGAGATCCTAGGTTTATCAATTTTAGGGAAAAAGAAGTAACTTTAGTAGTAGAATTGACAGGACTCACCTTTGGTGTAGATGAAATGGGAATAGGAGATCCTCTTTTTGCAATTATGGGGATAGTTGTCATTTTGCTCTTAGATTTCTTGGTGGGCTGCATCACTTTCTCCCTCTGATTTTCTGCTCTCGAGTCATGACAGCGTATGATTCACTATTCATGTCTACTACTATTTCATCATAATCATCCTCATCATCAATGCCCTCAGTGGTGAAGAAATTAACTCGAGATCCCTCAAGTTCATCTGCTTCATCATCAACCTCTTCAACAAATTCCTCGCAATCTTCATTAACCTCTTCATCTTCAGGTTCCTCAACTTCACAGGTTGCATTGACGGGAACTTTAATAGGAGGTCCTTCAAGTGCTAGCCTTGTTTGAGCAGCAGGCAAATGATTTCTGGGCTGAAAATTCCTCCTTGGAACGTCTGCATAGGGAGCATGCTGAGCCAATTGTTTCTTAATGGCAATGAGATCATTTGCAAGTTTTTGTACCAATGGATCAGTATTAGGTCCAGGGGTGGAAGAGGAGGAAGAAGCAGATTTAGATTTAGAAGGGTCTCTCCTCAACTTCCCTGACATGATTAAATCATCTTCGACACTAACAACAAGAGTTTGATCTTCAGCCAATGTTGCGAGATTAGCCCTTCTTAGTGCATAGCTAACTTCAGGTGATTGAGCATTTAGGAAAAAACATTTTTGAATTTGATCTACAGGTCGAGTATTTGGTGGAATTTTGTTAATCAACCTGTTGAATCGGGCCACAAATTCTCTCATGGGTTCTTGTGAATCTTTCTTTATTTGAGAGATTTGGGCTAGCAAGGCATGCACGTCTTCTGCTGGTTTGAACCGGTTTTCAAACCTAGTTCTCATTGTATCCCAGCTGGTGATAGCACCAGCTGGAAGGTGATAGAACCAATCAGCAACATTATCTTGTAAAGTCTCAACGAAAAGTCTTACGGAGACATCTTCATGTTCAACTCCTAGAACTCCGCATGTAACTATGAAGGCTGCGATGTGTTCATCAGGATGCACTTTACCATCACCTTTGAATTTAGGGAAGTTCTTCCGGTTACCTCTGGGTAACTCATGCAAAGGCTGAGGAAGGGCAAGGGGCCCGACACGATGACCCCAGGGTAGTGGTACCGCCATTCTTGGAAAAATGGCTTGAAGAGGAACTGCAACACCAACAAGAATCAAAGCTCGAAGATTAGGACTGATTGACTCTGAAGGAATACCACCCATAGGGATTCTATCTTGGACAGGTGGAGTACTTGTTGAATGAGTCTTTCTATTTCTTGTTGAAGGGAAAGGAAAACCCTGCTGCTCCAAAAGCTGAAATTGAGAATCTTCAATACCAAGGGCCCTTCTCCCTCGAGTAAAATGTGGAGTCACCAGATCAAAGGATGATCAATAATTACAGAACTGGAATATGATTTCCCCAGTGGAGTCACCAAAAAATTGTTGGTCGTCAAATAGGACTTCACGAAGAGCAATAGTCAGGGGACAAGAAGTCCCTCCTCTTTAATGGGAGAGGTTCCCTTATTCAGAAATGAACCTATTTACACATATACAAAACATGATTTTCTTGTGGAACTTGGATATTTACGAAAGTGTTTTCTATAAGGATCATCAATTACAAAAGGACTAAGGAATGAGAAAATGAGAACGAGCAGAAAGGCACCATTTAGAATTATAGATGACAGAGTAATTCTTTATGCATGCGAAGGTACAGTGAATTGAAACAAGATCATTTGTATCATACTAATAAGATGAAATTTGAAAGACACAAAGTTCTATCAATAACATCTGCAAGAATACAAAGCTTCTTAATATAATATAGACAAATGATCTTAACAAGATTAAATGAAAAGCTTAGGGATAAAAGAGATCAGATAGACGAAGAATGAAAAGCCCTTCTGTATTGATTTCTTTATGATTTATTTACACTTTCAGAAAATAAGCCAAGTTCTTCCTTTTTCAAAATGGTGAGGAGAGGCCATTATATAGTTTACAATTCAGTTACTCTCGGTAACTACTTCTTTTAACTAAAGATTAGTTAAGGATTGCCAATCGCAATACCTCAACTTATTACAATAAATCTGAGAAAAATAATTGGAAGAGAAGAGAGGAATAAGGAGAAGAAGACAGGTGCTTATGACTGGGAGGGACCCACTGACTTCAAAATCCACTGCCTAAATCTTCAATGCCTCGGCTATGTCTCTGCCACGTGTATATTGGTCAATTTGCTCGAATCAGGGTTGAAATGAGCTCCGCATGAAAGCACTGTATCTGCACATTGCACAGAGATTGGGAAACCACCAGTGAAATCCAAACCACTATCATGAATCATCTGTGCCATTGGCATAGGGTTTGCATCTGTCATCCTCGACCAAAAATCACTAAAGTCAAGATTGTGAACTTCACTGTCCCCGATATCGGGAACGGCAGACTCTAGTGGTGAGATTTGTTCTTGCCCCTAAAATTTGATCTTCATGTTGGTAGTAATTCGGAGGGCGAAGCTGCAAGCTAGACTTGGGAAGGAATTGCAGAGGAAAATGGATACGCGCGTAGGAATTTAGATTGCAAAGGTTTGAGCAAAAGATAGCAGGAAAGCAGTGTGCAAAACACATAGGGGGTTTGCTCGTTATATAGCCATTTAGGAGAGAGAAAGGCAATGAATGCATATTTAATACATACCTACCAAATTGAATAAGCAAGATATTTGGGTAGAGCGGGAAAAATTAGCATGAATGGCACTTGGTTCATTTGGGACATGTGGGACGTGAAAGCGCGAAGTACGTGGCTCGGCCGATTCGGGTGAAGCGGGGAAAAGACACACAAATGCTCTTGGAACATGTGGGACAAAAGTATGTGAAGTACGCGGCTCGGCCGAATCGGACGAAAATGGAACAATTGGTCCGGCAAACTTGGGACATTTGGGACAAAAAGTTCCGACGGCCCGAAAAGAACAGACTTCGGGTGAACCGGCCGATCGGGGACAGAGGGCCCAATTGAACTTGGGACACGCGGGACAAAATTATGTGAAGTACGCGGCTCGGCCGAATCGGACGAAAATGGAACAATTGGTCCAGGTGAACTTGGGACATTTGGGACAAAAAGTTCCGACGGGCCCGAAAAACACACAAAATGACCCAAAAATGCAGATTTCTCAATTTCTTTGGCATTTCACATTATCAGTACAACAGAGAAAACACTTAAACTCAAAATTTTAAATTTTCACTTTCTTAAGAGCAGGGGAATTTTGAGTGGACAACACATGCAGAGCTCAATAGAGGCGAAAAGGGATAACTGAAAAATGAACCCTAAAAATAACAATACTATCTCTATTATCTTCTTCGAGAAGCTTCTTTCTTATTTCAAGGAGAGTAATGGTGTATTGAATGCATGTCAGGACCACTACTAGTTTCCACCACCACCCTTTTCCCACCAAAACTTCTAGTTAACTTAGTGATTTTCGGTTAGTCTATCATTAAATCAAGGCCATACAATCAAAGGCGGGAAGGCATCAAATCTAGTCGAAGATTGTTAAACAAAATAACCAAATTTAGCATGGTCGGTCCAAAGGCCCTCACAACTTCCAATGTTTATGTTTAACGTAGCTTAGGTGGTCTCATTCAAGACTATAAAAATAATCACATTTATATCTATAAGTTTAGGTCGGTACTCAACCATTTTATATTATATATATATATATATATATATATATATATATATATATGTATGTATGTATGTATGTATGTATGTATGTATGTATGTATGTATATATGTGATTTTGTGTGTGTATGTATGTATGTATGTATTCTTTTTAATATCAATTTAATCGATATTTTAAAGGTTCTTATGCATGGTCAATTGAACTCCATAAAGAATAATATCAAATAATACAAGGTACATAGTCATACAAATATGTAGGTCCACCCTGTAATTGATGATCAAAATCCCTAACTATCATTAATTCGATAATTAAAAAAATATATAACCTCATTTCATATGGTCAATGACCATTGATTTATTCAAAAAAATATTAAGATTTGTAGTTCATAATTACTATCACCTTTCTTTGTCAACCAGTCAAGCCATAACAAAGGAATGGTAATTTATTCTTACTAAGGTCGTTCACACTAGCCCGATTATTAAGGATTCATCCCTCATCTGAGAAATGAAAATGTTGAGTTTCAACATTAGAGAAACTTAGATCAATTAAGCACTAATAAAAAATTATAATATAATTGTGATGTAAACCAAAATATTTTAAAAATATGAACAAATATAAGTAATTAACAATGAAAATTTAATAAACTCATTGTCATCCTAATCACCTTGTTTCCATTATTAACTTTGTTTGTAATATCAAGAGCATAACTGTAATCAAAGTCCAAGCATCACACAAGAATAAGATAACCAAACATATCATTATCTATAACAAGATAAAATATACACTCATCCAAAATGAAACTACCAGGATATGAAATACTTCCCCCTTAAGTATCATCATCCCGATGATTAATTCCATCAATTAATAAATTCTAAACCAAATAAGAAGGAATATACTTATTTAAAATATCAAATATTCAGAAATGTATAACTAAAACTTGTAACATTAATATTTCGAGAGTTTTAAAAATAATTATAAATAGTTGTAACAACCCATTTTAATCAAGTTTTTTCCAAAACAACAAAAATTATGACATTTTTC
The DNA here is from genome assembly GCA_018340775.1 of Taxus wallichiana var. yunnanensis. Classification (NCBI taxonomy): domain Eukaryota; kingdom Viridiplantae; phylum Streptophyta; class Pinopsida; order Cupressales; family Taxaceae; genus Taxus; species Taxus wallichiana. The sequence goes on along the minus strand of CM031243.1, from coordinate 160,933,794 downwards.
AGTCTTTCAAACAATAAAAATATCAAAAGTATATAAAATTTAATGTTTTATCACTGGAATAGGTGTGGAAATGTAGTTTTAATTTCCTCTAAATTCTCCCAAGTTATACTTTCTCTAAAAAATTAGTCCCATTAGACCTTGCACTAACTTATTTCTCTATTTCACAAGTGTAGCTTGTGATTTTCCAACACCCTTATAGGTTCAACCATGATGAACTCGATCCTAAACCTATAATGAGTTCCAGTTAAGTACATGTGATAAATCAAATACATACTTTTAAGAAAAGAGATATGAAAAACATCATGCATCTTGGAAAATGTGGAGGAAACACTAGTTGGTATGCCATAGGGATGATTACTTCAATAATTTCAAAAGGTCCAACAAAGCGAGGTGACAACTTGGCTGATTTTCCAAATGAAATTGAAATTTTCTTAGGCTAACTCATAAGAAAACTTTATCTCCTTGTTCAAATTTTCTATCAACTCTCTTTAAATCAGCATAACTCTTCTTCCTATCTATAACCTCTTTTAATCACTCATGGAATATTTTGACTTGTTGTTCCATTTCAGTCAACATTTTAGGTCCTACTACTTCTCTATCTTCCACACTATCCCAACTAATAGGTGTCCTACACTTTCATCCATACAATGCCTCAAATGGAGCCATTTTCAATGATGAATGATAATTGTTATTATAAGAAAACTCAACCAATGGAAGATATTCTTCCCACTTTATTGTTGATCCATGTAGTACATTCTTGAGCATATCTTCCATGATCTGATTTACCCTTTCAGTTTATCCATCTATTTCTGGATGGTATGCAAGAACTGAAATTAAGCTTTGTCCTAAGGATGAATTCAAAGTTTTCCAAAAATGAGAAGTCATCCTAGGATCCCGATCTAAATTATTAATTTAGGTACTCCATGTAATCTAAAAATATCATGCATAAACCTTTTTTCAAGTACATGTGAATCATCTTTCATATTCCCTTATATAAAGTGAGCTACTTTAGTTAGTTTTCAACTACAATCAAAATGACATCATGTGCTATTTTTAGACATTGGCAACCCTTGCAAAAATCCATGCTGATTACTTGCCATTTTTAATGAGGAATTTTTGTGAGGATACAAAAGTCCTGTTAGGATGCATATGTTCAACCTTAACATGCTGACACTCCAAACAATGAGATACATAGTTTACTATGTCCTTTTTCATCCCTTTCCAAAAATATTGTTGTTTTACATTAGTAAACATCTTAGTCACTCCAAGGATGTCTAGAATAGGGAGCATCGTGAAATTCCTTTATCAATTTTGTCCTTAATTCATTTTCCAAGGGTACATAGACTCAATTTTCAAACCTTAAGACTCCTTCATTATCAAATCTAAATCCTTTGTATCTCTTATCATTAGGATTTGTAACAAGCGTTGTTTTAACCTATTGATAATAAGAATCAACCAACATTTCTTTCTTTACATCATCCTTGAATTGGGTTCTCAAAGTGACAAGGGTATAAATGTGCTTCCTATGACTTAGCGCATTTGCCACTTTTTTCCTTACCTTTTATATAGCTGATATCAAATTCATATTCGAGATAGAAAATCTAACCATTTTTTCCACCTCACATTCACATTTGGCTACGTGAAGATGTATTTCAACCCGAGATGATCTATTTTTTAGTTTAAAGGGATTTCCCAAAAGGTAATGTCTCCAAACTTGTAAAGCATGCACAATGGCAACAAGCTCCAAGTCATGGGGAGCATAGTTCATCTCATGTACTTTGAGTTTTTTTCTCATAAGCAATCACGTGGTCATTTTGTAGCAAGATACCTCATAAGCCTTCACCGGAGGCATCATCACTAATAATAAAGTTCCCATTTGGATCCGTAACTTTTAGCATAGGTGTTGAAGTTAATTTCTCTTTAAGAAAATTAAAATCATTTTCACACTTTTTAGACCAAACAAATTTCTTATCATTTTTCTGCAATGAGGTAATTGGAGATGTAACTTTTGATAAGTATTTTACAAATTTTTGATAGTATCCACCAAACCCATGAAGCTTCTCACTTCATGTACATTTTTAGTGTTGTTGTTTTAGTTATTTAGTAAATTTTAATGGATCTATAAAAATTCCATCCTTGTTTATTATGTGTCCCAAATATTGCACTTTGTTTTGATAAAACAAACACTTTGAAATCTTACCATACAATTTTCTCTTCCTTAACACATCTAAAAAATCCATAAGATGTTCATTATGCTCTTCAATACTTTTTAGAATAAATGAGAATATCATCCAAGAATACTAACACAAACTTGTCCAAGTATGCTTGAAAGATATTATTCATTAAATTCATAAAATTTGTTGGAGCATTGGTAAGTCCAAAGGGTAACACAATGAACTCAAAGTGTCCATACCTTGTCCTAAAGGAAGTATTGTGAATATCATTCTTCTTTTATTCTCAACTGATGGTATCTTAATCAAGATCAGATCTTAGAGTAAACCGATGCACCACACATCTGATCAAAAAATGTCATCAATTCTTGGAAGGGGGTATCTATTCTTGATTGTGGATTTGTTAAGCATCCGATAATCGATGCATAACCTAAGTGTTCCATCTTTCTTCTTTACAAAGATGACTAGTGATCCCTAAGGAGAGACACTTGTCTAATCAAACCTTTTGATAATAGTTCATGAAGTTTTGCTTTCAGCTCAATAAGTTCAGTTGTTGTCATTCTATAGGGAGCCTTAGAAATTGGTTTGGTTCCCAGTTTGATATCTATAGTGAAATAAAACTCTCTTTTGGGTGGAAGACCAGGTAGTTCTTCTAAAAATACATTGTTTTACTCACGTAATCACGCAAAATAGATCTTCCCAAAAAACCTTACCTTCTTCACCCAAATCTGAAATTTTTACAACATATAGCATGCAACCTTTATTTTTAGCCTTCTTAAGCTACATAGCTCAGATTTTCTAACTCGTAAAACCATATTTTTACTCCTTGTTTTCTATTGTTTTTACAGGTCATCAAGGCATTTGATCCAATTTTCAAGGTCATTTTATCATCACCTTATGTTGGGCTAACCAATTTTATACCTATGACTATGTCATATGAGCCTAGAGGAGCTAAGTAAAGGTCTACTTCAGTGGTAAAGCTTGGCAATTCTAATGTTGCACCAAACAGACATTGTTTAATAGTGTGGACAACATTGTTCCCATATTGAACATAGACCATGATTCTTTCATATAACCATATTTTATTTTAAGTTTATATGCTAATTTAGTAGAAATAAAACATTTAGTTGCACTAATATCAAATAAAATGGTTACAGGTAATCCATACAACTTACCTACCAACTTTGATTAGTGTAGCCTTCTTTTCATCTTGTTTTTCAGTCACTGCAACATGAATATGGTGTTGTTGGTTGTTATCCTTCTTCCTCTAAGGGAATTATTAGCATAATGATCTAGACCACATATATAACATCCCCAAGGGTCCTTTTTAGTAGTTTTACTTTCCTTATTGGTTACATTATTCTGTCCATTTTCTTATTATTTGTAGTAGTCTTAATTGTTGTGTTTTTCTTTCCATTTCCATTACCATTCTTGTTCTTACTACCAAACTTCTTCCATGCCACCTTTTTAGGTGCTAATGGTGATGGTGCATTAACATATTTATTTTTCTTCTCCTCTTTATGTGTAGAAATAGCCTGTAATTTCTATTCTTGTCTTATTTCCTTCTCAAAAAAAATTCCATAGTTGATGGTCCGTGGACATCAACTTCACCTCCTATCACTAGGTTTAATCCCATGATGAAATTTCTAATGTGAAATTTCTCATCAATTTGATATTGAGGTACGTATTTCAGAATTTTCATGAACTTCTCCTAGTATTCAGTCACTTTCATTTTTCCTTGAGTTAGTGTCTGAAATTCAGACATTTTTGATCATAATATAGTTGGGGTAACAAACATTGTCTAAAGTACACTTTAAATTGATCCTAGGTCATATTTTCCTCATCCATAACCAATTCTACCTTCTGGTTATCCCACCATGAGGATGCCTCATTAGAGAGATGATAAGCTCCCCAAACTACCTTGGTTTCCTTTGAGAATTTTCTAATGGTGAAATACTTCTCCATTTTGCATGAGCCAATTCTCAGCTCCATCACCTAAGGTTATACCATCAAACTTTGGTGGGATGATCCTCTTGATATCATTTGATATTTTAGTTGCCAAACATGCCCTCTTGTTCTTAGGTGGTTTAACTTCTAAACATTAATATTATTAATATTTGCTTTATGTTAGCATTTACAATCATTATTTTTGCATTAGGATCTATATTGTTATTTATATTTACATCATTCAGGATCATTCTTGAGATGGTCATTCCATGACTTGTTGTTCAATAACAACCATGGTTTCATGTATCCTAATGACAACAAGTATCTCATCTAAATTTTACACTATGGCTGGTTTTCCACCACAACTTTTAAGTTGGTTATTTGCAACATTTCCCCTTGTTCTAATCATGTTCTCTATTAGATAAGAATTCAATTTTAATTATCATAAGGACTCAATAGGTCTAGTATTTGTAACCTTTATCTCTAATACCAAAATATAACACCCACTTTTCAATACTTCAAATTATGGGATTTTTTTTATTTCCCAAACTAAAATTTTCCTTCAATGATTTAAATATATAACATTACATTTAAATATAGGAACTTTATAATTACAATTCATCAGATAACACATCAATAAATTATGTTCATAACTATGGGTTATTAGATCCACCCAATCCCCATAGAGTACTCTTTCGATTCAATACAAAAGTATACAAGTGTTACCCTGGCATTGATTTACAAGTGATGTTTTCTAAGTGTCAACATAGAACTCAATCAATCAAATCCCATCCTGAACATCTCACACTATTATTTAGAACTTGGTGCATCTTGACAGTGTAATGACTTACACTACTTTGGGAAAAGTTTAAGAGTCATGATTTCCATGCTTAGTTTCATGAAGACACATTCATCATCAGAAACATGTCCCATCACCATATCATCAAAATTGAATTGGTTAGTTAAGTTAAATTGGTTTCGAGCTACACACATGGTAGAAATCTATTCAACATGTGCGAAGAAGCACATCTATGCCAAATTAGGTTTCCTATGGGAGAAAAAGTTCTTATGTAATAACTTTCTTCATTACGCAACCATTTTATTCCCCATATCCAACATAAGTTAGTACCGAGGTGGCTTGTTCATGTAGGATAAACAACTTCATATCCTTAGTGTAACATAAATTCTTTAAAGGATTGTGACTTACATAATAAGTGGACCTTAGAAGGACAACTTAGGGTATTTGCTATATGAAAGTATTCAATTAATGACTTGCATCATTAATAAGATACTTCCTTATAACAGCCACCCGAAGTTGGCCTGCCGAGTTCCATATATTAAGAACATCGTAATACTTAACTAATTATTTAGAAATGCATTAGTATAAAAAATATTACTCTATATCATAATGATACTTTGATCATATCGAAATACACCCCAAGGTCCTTAACTTATTTGTGATATAGATCATAATCATATTTAAATTTATTTACTCGCATCCATTATGCATCCTAAATTGTAATTTAAGATAGATTACTATGTTGTTTCTTATCAGCAGTCCTTAATTAACTATTTATGACATTGTCATATTAATCCAAAATTATACATATAATTGATCTCACTATCAAAATATTTAACTAACATTCATTATTGTAATTGTCCTTCATGTATAGTTATATCATACTTATGTTTTTTCTCATTAAACATGACAACTCATAACACAATAATTCCATAAAGCAACACTCAACATATGTCATATAAGGTTGAGCTCAATAAGCCACTCGATATAATATATAATCAATTTAGAACACTTAAATAATAATATCCCATGAATATAACAAGTTTAAATATTCATTTCATAACAATACATCATACATATGCAACCGATATTGAACACTTTACAAATAATTGGTCATTATTATTACATGTCAAAAATCCCTTTTTAGCATAGTACATTATCACTTATAGGCTAAATTGTCATTCAATGAAATAGGTAAGGGAAGCTCATGCTCACTATACAATAATGCCAATCAAATGGATCAAATTAAAATCATAAGAAACCTTATTTAAATCAACATAGCCTTTTAAATCATCCAAAAATATAGACTTAATTTCCACCATTTGTAAAATTTAGAAATTAGTCAGTTCGAAAGAATAGGCATGAAAAGGTTACCCACCTCATTTATAATTTTTATAGTATTAAAATATTTCAATGATTAAAATAAAGCAATGAAAGAAAATCATAAGTAAAAGGAATAAAATAAATCATTTCCTTTTTCCCTTTTTGCCTTTCTTTCTTAATTATTATAAAAAAAAAAATTTTATATTCAATTTGTATGCACAAAATGCATTAATTAAACTTAACTAAAATTAAATAAATAAAATTAAACAAATGAATTCATTCCATTTATTTAAGTTCGAAAGTTTAATTAATGCATTTTTGTAGTGCGAATAACATAATTGTTTTCTTTTATAAAGTAATTTAGAAAGATAGGCAAAAGAGGGAAAAAGGAAATGTTATTTTATTCCTTTTAATTGAATTATGATTTTCCTTCCAAACAATATACATGATTTCTAGCATCCTATTTATACAAAGATCAAACATAGCCATCCATTCCTTTCCACGTTTTATCAACATGTAAATATATGTTTCTTAAATAATGGATGTTTAATTTAATCAAACCAACTACTAATAAAAATAAATCATCCATTTACTTGAGTAGAAATCCATTTATCATAAATGATCTCACTAATGATAATAGTAAAAATATTAACTCTAAAATGATATGATATTATATCATTACCTTAAAATTATCAAAATTACCTTAGTAAATCTGAAATCTACCTTACATCCCATTAGAACCACATGAAAAAGTCACAGTTTGATTTAGAAGAACCTAAATGTTTTAACAACTGATACATAGATAGCTTAAGTCCTTATAGCTCAACCTAATCCTATCCATTCACACAATAATATCTATGAATGATTATAGAGTATGTTCAATTGTACATTAATTTGTATCAATAATAATCTATGAATAATATCAACAACATGTATGTATGTATGTATGTATATATACGGTTCAAAAATAAAATAGGTTACTATATAATAATATACATTTTTAAAACAATTAAACACCTAGCTTCAAAATCCCCAACAATGAATAGTTCACTATTACCACGTTTTACCTCAAGGAGAAAATAATGCAAATCCCAAATGGGTTTTGAGACTAGTTGAGTGTAATAAACCATTCAATGAAATTAATGAAGGTGGCCTCCTTATTATATTGAAAATGGTGATTATAATGTACTAAATACACCTAAACAAAAACACAAAAACATATACCTTAACCTAGTTGGATCCATTTTTAATACCCATAACTAGCCAAACCAACTATTCATTTTCTTTTTGTGTTTGTGGGTCAATAATATGTCAATACCATTTGAAGATGTCAAACCACATTAGCATAACATTAAACCTTGAATTAATCCTCAAGACCAATTATAACTTAATCTAGTATTTACCCCATCCTCACATAAAGGAAGAAAAACCTAAGTGCAACATGCATGAATATAAAACAAAACATTTGAAATCCCATCTAATGTCCATAACCAATTCTCACAAAAGAGAATAGTCATATTCATCATATCAACCATGATCAAATAGAGTGAATTTAATGTAAATACCCATTTGAAAATCATTCATAGTCCAAGTTATACACACAAAAAATGATTATAAACCACAATCACTAAATTTTTGAATGTTATACACAATAAATATGGGGTAATAATGTTTTCATCCTAAAATGTTCACCCAAAGTCCTTTCTATCTTCCTTTCAGGATGACTGGGTGCAACAATATCTTTTCGAAACTTTCATAGGTAATCTTGAAAATCCAATCAAGAACTATCTTTTAATCAAACAAGAAACCTTAATTTTATCTTTCAACCATCTTGAATAGCCCACAAAATCTCACAACATTTCATGCATATTTTCAAAGCATGCACAGAAGTGTATTTACAATTTAAACAAAAAATAGCTCTACAAATTCCTACATGTAGAGCTCGATGAGACGAAAAGAGATAACTAAAAATGAACCCCCAAATAACAATATTATATTCTTTATCTTCCTTGAGAATATTCCTACTTCTTTCGAGGAGTCTTGGCTTATTAAATGCATTCCACGACCAATATCCATTTCCATCGCCACTCTTTTCCCACAAAACTTCTAGTTGACTTAGCGATTTTTTAGTTAGTCTATCGTTAAATCAAGGCCATATAAGTTTTGGGTTGGAAGGCATCAAACGTTTAAATATTGTTCAACAAAATAACCAAGTTTAGCATGGCCATGGCAGTCAAAAGGACCTCACAACTTCCAATGTCTACATTTAAATGTAGCTTAGGTGGTCTCATTCAAGACTATAAAGAGAATCACATTCATATTTGTAAGTCCAGTTTGGTACTCGACCATATTATATTAGATGTTGATATATACATATATACATATATATATATATATATATATATATATATATATATATGTATTCATTTTAATATCAATTTAATCGATATTGTCAAGGTCCTTAGCATGGTCAATTGACCATTAAATAATATCAAATAATACAAGGTAAATAGTCATACAAACTCGTAGGTCCACCCCGTAATTGATTATCGAAATCCCCTAACTATCCATTAATTTGGTAATCAACCAAAAATATAAACTTGTTTCATATGGTCAATGATCATTGATTTATTTGAACAAATATTAAGATCTTTAGGTTTTATCACCTTTCTTTATCAACTAGTTAATCCATAACGAAGGAATGATAATTTATTCTTACCAAGATCATTCATACCGGCCCAATTATTAAGGCTTCATCCCTTTCTGAGCGAGCAAACAATGTTGAGTTTCAACATTAGAGAAACTTAGATCAATCGAACACCGATATAAAAATTGCAATATAATTTTGACGTAAACCATAATATTTTAAAAATATCAACACATATATGTAATTGATAATGCAACTTTAATAAACTCATTTCTATCCTAATCACCATGTTTCCATTATTAAATTTATTTGTAATATTGAGAGCATAACTTTGTAATCACGATCTAGGCATCACACATGAATAAGATAACCAAACATATCATTATCTATAACAAGATAAAATATAAACTCATCCAAAATGAAACCAACGGGATATGACATATACTTTCCCTGGAATTATTAAACATTCTTGGCACCTAATAGTTTTAAATTAATGTAGTATGTACACATTATCTTTTCTTTTCCCCTTTTTCTATTTATTACTATTTAAAATAATAATTTTTTTGTGTATTGAATATATATTCTACTTTCATGTCCTATTATTTCTATATTTTAATGATAATTATGATGTGATTTTATTTAAAATAATTTATTGTTTATGAACATCAATAAATCAAGTGTACCTTTAATTTTAATATTTATGCATTCTTTTTTGTTCTCCCTTAAAGACTCTTCCTTTTCCATCTTCTAATGTCATCCCTATTATGATTCTTACTCATGGTCCCACAATTGTTTCCTCCTTTACCTTTCCCATGCTCATTTTTTCAACCCCTACTCTCTTTGTTTCCACATTCATTTCATGTCATGGTGCCACTCCTATAGAAACATCCCCATCTCCTTCACAATAATTTCTTCTCTCTTCCATTACATCTTGGATAGAAATCCAAACTCTAGAGAAGAGAAAGATGGTAGTGCTTCTAGAGGAATTTGACTTCAACATGTTAGAATCAACCCCTTATCACAAAATAAATAAACCCAAGAATCTTTCTCACATCACCATTAACCAATATACATAAAGATTCACTGAGATTGGTATGCCAAATACATATATTAGTAAGGAAGGTATAACTAATGTTGAATATCAGATCATAAACATTTCCATGGGAAAATTCACCATAAATGGAGTTCTAAAATATTTACAAGTGGCCTTAGATAATCTATTTGAAAAGTTCAAAAAGGCCAACGTCATACATAATGAATTAAAGGAGAAAGTGGATCAATTGACAACCTTGTTATACAAAATCACTTAGCATAACTAAATTACCACTCTTGCAATAAAAGTTTTGATGCATCATCTATCACAAGATATTTGAGAAGATAGGGAAACAAGGAAGGTTTTTCAATGATTGGATCAAGATAATTTTTAGGGATTATGAAGGAATCATAGAAGAGGCCATTAAGATCCTAAATGACCTAGAAATTAAGAAGTTAATAGTTATGAGAATGATAAATGAGTTCAAGGAAGAATGCAACAATTGGGAACTCACTCTAAAATCCTTGAGTGAGCTAAGAAAGATAAATTATGATACCCTAATGAAAGAGAAAGTGAATGAAGAGATCAGTATACATTATGAATTCTACAAAGCCATCAAGTTTTAGGTCCAGATTTTGATAGAGACAAATAAGAAATTAAAAGAGGTGAGAAAGGAAATGATAAATTCTTCTTTCAAAATCAGAGATGAAATTGTTAATCTCCTTGAAACCTTGGATGAAGTAAATTTAAATTTGGAGAACTTTTTGATCTTTAATCCATTAACAAGCTATCTTTATATCAGAATATTTTAGATAATTTGAGAAAGGTATTCAAGAAACTTAAAAGTATGCCAAGGAAATTGATTGATATGGATAATATATGTGCCATTAGAAATTAATATTCATGTGGTCTAGATGAAAAAACATTCCACAAGATTATACAAAGGTATCATGAATTATGGGAGAGGAAATATTTTGAAGTCATAAGCATGTTAGTTGATCAAGGAGAAGATAAATAAAAATATGACAAATAAGAAAGTTGAAGTCCTCTTGTTTTTGCTAACTTTTCTCAAACATGTAATTTTCCAAGAATAATTTATAATTTCTAGATAGACATGTAAATTGACTTGGTCATTTTTCACAAGAACCAATAAATGGGATGTAATTAAGTTCATTTATTACTTGTTATTTTTAGTACATGAACTGGTCAAGGGGTGTACCTATCCCTATTTTATCTCTCACCCTCTTTTCCATAAATGTAATACTTATCTGAGAATTTAGGGAATTTTTATGGATGGAAATTTTATGAATGTAAGCAATAACATTTTTACAACTTTGAGTAAAAATTGTTTTATGATATTTTGTGAGAAAAGGAGAAACTTAGTATTTTGATTTTATTACTAAAAGGAATACATATATCTAGTTTTCAAACTTTTTGTTGAAATTATTCTTGATATTGATGTTATTGTTCTTATGTTCAAAACATTATAATTCCTTATGATTCTATATTCATGTTATTTAGCATTAGTCTGATTTATTGTTACTCTACTTCACTTGTGTGAGTAAATTAGGATATGTGTTTGCCACTTGAAAGCACAAGTCTTTACTCTATATATCTATATAATGTTTCCACTATAAAAAAACCTTTGAAATATGCCTTCCTCTATCTTATAATTCCTTTCTTAACGAGAAAAAACATACATCAGGATGAGATCCCACCCTCGGGATTAGAGTAGTGTATATATTTTGAATATTCCTTACTTGTTTTTAGATTAGCAATAAACATGGAACCTCCCTTTATTTAAGGAGGTAATTTTTCTTGCACAATATGGTTGAAAACCATATTTTTCTTTTAAAAATAGCCAACCAACCAACTCATAACATAATTATGTTTGCATGCTTATGTAATTGTAAGACTCACTTATCCACATTATTTCTTCGAGATCCATAATTGGCCCATATGACATTATATTTATATCCTAGTATTATATGCAAGATAGGAAACAAAAAATAAATTGATCTAAATCGAATCAACTTATAATTATAATAATTGGATAGGGTGAAATCCATGAAGGCTAATTTAGAAATTCCATTTTTAAAACTCCAGAAGTTATGCATGGAGCTTATCCTTATTTATTACTTGATATTGACCTTAGCATATCCAAATGTTAGATTCAAATAATTTTTTAGTTTCATTTTCTACTTATGGCGTTTGGGATTTGAATCAAACTTCATCAAACAAGGGAAAATAAAAGAGGACCTACACTTGTACCTATTAAGGGGAGAAATAAAAAAAAATTACAAAGGATGTAGATTAACCATGACCAAGGAATATGTTCCATAGAATATAAGGAAGATGGGCATGGATAAAGAGAAATAAGAAGTTTCTTTGGCTATATAATATATAGATATCAATACATAAAGAATAAAATGTTAAAGCATGTATGAGAGGATGAGTATGAAGGAAAGATGATTATGCAAATGGAGTGAACTCTATGTGGGGGTAATGAGAAAATCTAAATAGGTTGGATATTTTCACCAACAATTATTTTAGAGAGGTATGAATTTGTAATTTTCAAACTTGAAATTTTTTTCTTATTTTTGAATTAAAAATATTACACCAACAATTAAATAATTAATTTTTTTCTATAAAGTAAAGTATATTCTTATTTATGAGTTGAAAATGTAAAATTTAACTCTAGACCTACTTATATTGAATGTTTGTTATTCCATATTTTAAATTTAGAATTATAAACTAAATGTGAAAAATTATTTCTATAAATATACATCATTCTTATATATAATTAATTTAATTTAACATATACAATTCATTTTAGTGAAGTTTCAATAAAACTATTGTAGTTACAAACTCAACACTAGAGAGAATCTAATTAAGGTATATAATAATTTAATAGAGATGAATCAAGATCAAAAATATAATAAACATATAATATATCTACATATCCTAATCATGTGTTACCCAAATAATGGAAGTATAAAATATCTATATAAGATAGATTAGAAGTCATGATTATGGTTTAAGAACATATTCACACAAATAACTTGTAATGAAGTTACATCAATTTGATTATATAGGAAAAATCCATGATGAGTTTAATTAATATTCTCATAAATTTTAGGAGTTGAAGATGTGTCCAAGATAGGTTCTCTTGTGTACAATAGAAAAATTTGAATGGTTTTCCCTTTATAAATTATTTTCCTTCTAATGCTTTAATCTAAATTAGTGTTTTTATACTTGATTTATCTATGTTCCAATTATTTGGTTCCGTGATCATATGTTCGTGATCAAACTCATTTGAATGGGTATTGATTCTTCTTTGTGAGACCCTAACTCTCTTCTTTCTTTAAGACCTAAAAGGGGTTAGTATGATATACTCTAGCTTCCTCAACACCATGATAAGTTTAAATTTACCTATATAATAATAATTTGAAGAGTCGTCAAATTTATGTATTTCTTCCTCCTAGTTTATGTGTGAGAGCATGTGATATAAATGAAAAAACTGCATGAAACTCCCTAAACCTAGTGGTATAAGATGTAATAAGGATAATTCATATTTATAAATAATAGTAATCATCCTTGTACTTTAAGATGTAAATTATCTTATGATATTATCTATTGAACATGATATTGTAAATGACTCCCCCATTAAAATGGTTTTAGGTTATTTACTTATATAGTTATCAATCTAGAATGTGGAACCTTTTTGCATGAAACCAACTTAATTTCATATTAAAAGAAGTTCAAGACCGGCATAAAGATATTTTATTTTCATAAGTTTGATTAAAAATTAAGGGAGGGAAGAAACATTGGTATAGGGTAGAGATATTGGTTGATTCTTCCATACATGGGATATTATTTCCAAAACATAGTATAATGATAAAAATAAAATAGGAAAAATGTTGGGATCCCCAAAAAAACACATCATAATAGAAGAATGAAGCTTTAAAAGTGTTTATGAAAGGTTGTAGAATAAAAAGGGACAAAAATAAGGGTACACATGCCTATTAATTTATTTATTCAATTTAATTACCACACGTACCCAAAATCACTTTAATTTTTTTATAAAATGTCATGTTTCAATTTTGGGCATGTACAATTTCCTGCCTTTAAGAGAGAAATGCAATTACTGGTATAGAGTAAAAGTAATTATAGTACATTTTCTACTTTTATTGGATAATTCATCCAATGTATTTGTACACTTGCTATTATTAATATGTAAATTTATAAAATCTAACAAACATAGCAAAATACCATATTTTTATAAATTAAATATACAATAAAAAACCCTATAATAATTTTGAAATAGAAAAAGTAATGGATATCACTTAATAAACATTAATTTTAGGATAATGTACCCAATTTTTTTATGGATATGAAGGGTGTCATATTTTTAAAAATTATTTCACATAGAGGAGGGTAATTTCATCCAATTTTCTTCTTAAATATAGAAGTAAGAAAGAATCCATTGTGAAGGTTTTGTACCATATCTCGTCTCCTAGATATAAAGATGAAATATGGGCATTGACTAACTTGTAACCATTATAAAGTGTTGAGACTGTGGGAAATCCATATATTAGTCTTGCACTACTAAAAATCCAAATATAAGTCTTGAGATACCGAAAATATCCATGTATCCATCCCGACCTACTAAATATATCAATGTATTAGTCTTGTACTACTAAAAATACCAAATGTCAATTTTGAGATGCCAAAGGAGGTAAATAATGTACCTTGTAGAGTAAGTGTTCATATAATTTGAAAAACTAAATGCCTTTGAAAGGAATATTTATCAATTTAAATAGTTTGAATGCCTTTAATAAAATATAGACATGATCAATTTAAGAAATAATTTTCCTCTAGGAGTATGATTCATTATTGAAAATTTACCCCCATGATAAGGGGAAGTGTTTCGATCATTAATTTATTAAATATTAGATATGACGCCCCCTCTTTTAGGGTTGTGTGATATGCATTTGCATGTTACCCTTCTCAATAGAAAATGGGTATGCACAAATTATGATATGAGACAATGATCATACACTCATTGTAGTTATTTTATTGAATATAATTAATAAGCATATGTCATGTTAATATCATAATAAATATCCATATTATGTGATATATTTAAATCAATAACATTCAAATGATAAGAAAAATTTATGCTTGAAAGTTGTGGATGTTTTAAAAATACAAGGTTTAGATTCATATAAGAAATCATATATCAGATTATATATTAATGCTTCAATTAGTTCTTATCTCTTTCATATTTCACTTCCACATGTGGGTAGATATTGTAACATATCCATGATAAATGAATTTTTTAATCATAAATAGTATTATCTGTTTGAAATTGTGTCGGTGTTGTTTTCATTGATTTGAAGTAACATTGATGTCAAAGGGAGTCTAGGTGTCATAGGAGTTAGCATGAGGTTTCACTAATCAGATAAGATGAAGGTTGATTAGTATTTTTGTGAAAAGGCATGGTGTTTAGGTGTTTTTGCATGGTTTTGATGCATGGTCAAGAAAGCAGGTGTTATGTGCGAGATCTAAAGGTGGTCCATTTCTTCTACATGATATAATAGGCTTAGAGAGATGTGTCAAAGGTGTTAATGATTTTTTATAATGAATATCATGTCAGTATACAAGAATTATGTGTTGGTACAAGCCATTCTAGGCCTAGTCCTAGACCTAGTGTATGCATAACATGAAGTATGGAGTAGATCAGACCAAGGTAAGTTAGTGTGAGCATGTGAGGAGTATTTTTACATTGTATAACAGGTGTGAAAGGTCTACAAGCCATGGTTTAGGTGTGTAGGGTATGTTCAAGTTCCTTTAAAGAAATAACATTAAAGACAAGCCAAGAAAGCATGGGAAACCCATGGTGTAAGGAGAGTTGCAAATGAAAAGTCATAAATGAGCATTAGAGATGAATAAGGTTATCCTATAGGTGTATGCAAAGTCTCAAGTCAGAAGGTTAATGATAATGTATGAAAAGTTGCTTTTGGATCTTCAAGCTCTAAAAACACTCATTCCCATCTCAAAGGACAAGTTTGGAGTGCTCACTTGCATGTGAAATATTTACATGTGGACTTGAGCCATCCATCATTATTGAGGCATGGATTCAAGAGAATTTTACAATTGTAATGAGGAGAAATGATTCCCTATCATTTATGAACTATTGTTGAGAAGAAAAATAGGAATAAACCCTCCCAAATCGCTGGTTTCAGAGTGATAGGAAATATTTGATTAGTATGGCCATGAAATGACATGGGGAAGGTAATGTGAAGGTTTGGGGATGTATATGACTCTTCAAAGATCATTTTGGTGGTATTTTCATGCTCACGGGTGTTTTGGTTAGATACATAAAAACCCTTATTTTGAGAATTTTTTTGTTACTGATTTGAGTTACAGGTTTGATGGTGAAAGAAATTATGTAATAACAAGCTTGGGATGTATTATATATTTACATGAAAATATTTTGGTAAGTTCTATGCAAGAAGTGAGTGAAATCAATCTTCCAATGTGACCTACCGCAAATGGTCTAGAGAGGCTAAAACCAGTCATGGAGGAACAAGTTGTGTGTTGATGTTTTGTATATTATAATAATGTTACAAGGACATGGATATATTTTTATGGTCTCATATTATGTGTTAAAGATCTTGGTTTTATCTAAAGAGGTGTTTTCATATGAAATTCCTAATGTCATAATTAACCATGTTTGACATGTCAAGAAGATGTGATGGAACAAGTATGTAAAGGTGGTTTTCTCCATATGTCTTATGCTTGTGATTGTTTGAAGAGGTGTGTCAGGTACCTAGTGAAGTGTTCCATGTATTGGTTGTTCTTGGAAGTTTCCTGAACGTGTTAGAAGTGGTTTGAATAGGTGTGTTAGGTACCTAGTGAAGTGTTCCATGCGGTGGTTGTTATTGGAAGTTTCCCTGAACATGTCGAAGTGGTTGAGCTCAAGAATGGTTCTTGAGACATTGAAGAATGTCTAAGCAATTTCAGATATGGAGGTGTTTTGGAGTATTCTTACTTGATTTTAATGTTTCCATGAGTTTTTATGTGCGTGAGGATGAGATATTTTCAAATTTATATGCTACATGTTCATTTGTGAAGTGTTTTTGGTATGGACTAGTTCATTTTTGAAGACCTAATTTTGAGCATTATACACATGCTTAAGTGAGGTAAGAGATATGGAAGTTTAAGGAATTAGGAAATTTTTGATGGTGTCTCATGGATTTGGAGAGTGATATATGATCATGTTGCATCAAGTACAAGTTCCCAAGAATTCATGAAATCGTGATTCGATATGTGGAGTTGCTCACTTTTGAAGACATAGTTTTAGATGCTTTGACCTAGTGGATGATGTTTTCCAAATAGAGTGGTGCTTGTAGAAGATGGAGGCTGCAAAGTTGAATAATCTTATTTATGGTTTTGAGAGGTTATATATAACATGTATGGAATGTTAGAGTTATGATGGTGATGGTTTAGGCCTTGAAACTCAAATTTGTGACCGTTGGACAAGAAGACTTGTTTCTAGGCCTAGTTGAGCAAGTGTGTATTGTTTAGGTCTATGCTAGCCTATATGGTCATATTATGATGTTATTTAATGTGTTTAATGTGTCTTTTAATGTGGTATATGACCAATTTTAATTTTATTTTCTGAAATAATGCGAATTTTGAGAATATTCTTGTATAAAAGTGAGTTATGTTTGCTCATTTGAGCTAATGGAAATTATAGATGTTTGAGGAAGTAACATTTAGAGTAAAAGAGAGTGTTTTGAGGGATCTAAGGAATATGAGAGAAGATGATGTGAATATTAGAAGAGAAGATAATCATATCTATAAGGTCACTTGACCTAATCAACACTATAGGGTGTAAGTATGAGTGATGAAGGAAAGAGAGTTTGTTTGAGAGGGTTTTTAGAGGAAAAAATTACGAAGTGGTTACAATTAGTTGTTGGATAAATAAGTACTCAAGCGCTATTCATATTTAGGTGGATAAGTTAGTATTTTCCATCTTGGGGGTTTTATCCTCCATGTAGAGTTGGTGCTCTACAAAACTAGGGGTTGGTTCTCCTTATAGGGTTGGTGCCCTACTAAAATAGGGGTTGGTGCTCCTTATGGGGTTGAAGCCTCACTAAATTTATCTATTATGATGTGTAATATTCATGATATTACTCTATATGGAGTAATATATGCATAGGTTCAGTGGGTTTTCTTCCCTTTGAGGGTTTCTCACTTTATATTTTGTGTTCATGTGTTCTCTCTTACTGCATGTTCTTATGGATGGTTGTCTCGCACTTAATAAGCTCACATTGATTATGTATGTTGAATATATGCTTTGAATGATGTCACGTAAGTTAAAGTAAATAAAATCAAAGTTTTTAAATGAATTATTCACCCCATGTCACCATGATTCCAATAATTGGTATCAAAGCAAGGTCCTTATGGAACAAGTCTAACAACTCTAAGGATATCCTTGAAGTACAACACCGAGAAAATCATCTAATGTTAAAAAAATTAATATGTCTAAGAAATAAGAATTAATTTTTGGATTCCTTGGCCAAGGGACTGGAATATTAGATCAAATGTATGAGTGTTGAGCATGAGAAGAGCATCAAAGAGTTAGAATCTCAATTTAGGTCAGTGATGAAGCTCTAAAAGCCAAAGAAGAAGATTACATTAGGTATGATGATGAGATAAGGTTCTTGAAGACTTATTTGGAGAAATCATCTAGTAGGTTGAAGACCTATGAGAAGTTGGAGAATAACACTATGGATCTAGGTGATATATTGAATAATCAAAGGCCAACTACTGATAAAACAATCCAAGGTTTTAAAGGAGACTAATTGAAGAGTTGTGTAGATGACAAAGAAGGTCCACGTATCTATAAAGACATAAAGGAGAATGCCAACCTATCCAAGAATAAAAATTTAAAGAGGCATAACCTTGTTAGACAACCAAATGCAATAAGGTATGTTTATTATTGCAATGAATATTTTTATGCTTGTAATAAAGTTGGTCACGAGGTAGGAGAATGTGAAAGAAGGTTCTCAAGGAATAAATGTTCATGAAATTATGAAATCTCCTTTAATGGATATTGTTATGCATGCAATGATTTTTTTCATAAAATATAGATTATAGAAGGAACTTTTCTCATATCAATCAATAAGCAAGAATAGTTTCATGTGCTATAACTATAAAAACTAGGTCATATTGCTAGCTTTTGTCATCAAAATGAATCTTCAGGGTAAAAAAGTTGGTCTCTAGCCCTAGAAGGAAAAATAAAAGAGTGTTTAGAAATAATATCAATCTTCAATATGATCCTAAGAAAACCAAGTCTGATTCTATGAACAAGAAGGATCATGCTAAGCATGAGGTCAAGAAAGAAGAGCCAAAACTAGTCATAAATAATAAGAAGGAAGAAAATTAAAACCCATAAATGCCTAGTTCAAATTCTTCTACCTAAAAAAATGGAATGTTTATAAATATTGTATCCAAACCAATTGATGAAGTGTATTTTATTTCTATTCAGAAAAAGGAGGAGAGGATAGAAAAAGTGGCTCTCAAGCCTAATGTTCTTAAGAAGAGAAAGAAGACCTTAGGGGCTAACTCGTAAGCTAGATAAAAAGAAGATGGATATTTGGGACTCTCCATAGGAGTTAACATTGTTTTAGTTCCCTAATAAAGTTGGGGTGTCTTCATTAGTATTAATGAATACATTCATCAGTTAGAGAAGAATAGGTGTGCTCTTCCTAGATATCTACAAGTGTACATTATTCAAGGAAGTTTGAAAGTTCTCAACAAGTTGGACAAGTTAAATTCTTGCCAAGGTTGAAGTCATGATTACCTGATCAAATATGCACTCAAAGGTAAAAATATATATGTTTTTGTAATTACATTCATAATGGACATCTATAAGGCTATGAAGATAGAAAATATGACAAGTTGTTTAAGGATATGTTGTAGCAAGATGTCATGGAAGTTTAAGGTCCTGTCCAAATTTATCAAGGTGTGGGCTTGGACAAAAGGTGTAGTAGAAGAATTTCAGGTAAATGGAATATTATGAAAGCATTTTTAAAGTGTTTGATGGTTTTTTTGCAAAGAAAGAAGAGTGACATATTTAATGAATACATTGAAGATTGTTTTTGTGATTAAAGACTTGATTATGATGTTGTATGGTATGCTTGTCATCTTTAAGGTGTGATCTTGTTCAAAAGGAAAATATACATGTGAGAGAATGAATTTGCTATGTGTTTAGATATATAAGTATGATATCACATTGGATTCTAGAAGATTTTCATTCTATCTAGAACTGGTACAAGAATGTCATGCGAAAAAGTGTATGTCAAGTGTGGATATGCTACTACTTATTGCGTAAGAAGGTTTTCATTAGAGGGAAGTTTATGAAAAGAAAATTTGATGTATATATTGATAGGGGTAAGGCTATGTCTTTGTTTTGGATTCATGTTGAAGGAAATTCTTGAGGTTTATCAGAAGTGATCATACATCATGTAGTATCATGAATTATAAAGATTATTTAAGACTGACATATCTATATGATCTAAAAAGTTTGTTGTCATCATTACAAAATATGTGATGATGTATAGGATAGGTCTTAGTTACAGTATGTCTAAATCTCAAGCTAAGAGAAGAAATGGATCATGATGGAAAAGGAATACTATTTAAAAGGATTAGCACATAATTGGTAAGAATTAATGAAATCAAGAAGTAGTTGAACATGTACAAACATAATTAGTTGGTGATGATGATACATGATTACTTATTAGTGTCTATAAGGTATGATAGTGAGGATTATGATCATCAGGTATGGTTGATAAGTTGTGTTCCTTTTTTGATATTTTTAATGCAATATAAGGATGGTTGAAGACTCTATAAATGGTAGAAAGGATTGTCATGATAGTGAGGATTATTATCATCATGCTTGTTGGCCAAGAAAAGAGCTTAGTAGTTGTGTTATTCAAGGCCAAAAGTTTTTCAGATATGGGTTGATGAAAATTTGAATGTGTATTGAGATTCCAAGGGTAGTTTTTTGTTGCATAATGGCTTGAAAAATCATGAGATACAATATTTTAAGGTATGTTGATGTCTTGAATGTGCTTCAAGAAGTTTGTTAATAGGGATGTTTTCGTACAATTGTGTGAAGTATGTTTTTGGTCTATATTTATCAAATCATGAAATTCATGTGCATCATGGAGGTCTATTTAGTGAAACAATGAGAAAAATTTGGGAATAAGGATTGTAAAATAATATCTAAAAAGGTTGATCATCAATTCTTGGTGGCGGGACATCAAGTGACAAGTTTGAGAAACATGTGGACGAGTTGAAGGAATATTATAGGTACATTGTTTTAAGTTCCAAATAGAAGGATATGAAGTCATAAGGTATGTATGTTTTATTATTTTGAAATTATCATAATAATGTTGAAGATTAAATGTCAGTTGTTTGTTTAGCAAGAATATTGTGTCTTGATGATATCAAGGCTCAAAACCTGATAATTAGGACCTATACTTGTCTATATCTTTTGAAGATGAAGGTTATTACGATAAGACCAATATGACCTTGTGCAAAATTGGTAATTTTATATCTTAGAAGGATGTTATGTGATAGACTAAGTTAGTTAAAAAATTTAAGGTCCACCAAAGTGAAGAAATAATGAAGACCAAAAGTGTTTTGTATTTTTTAGGGGAGAAATGAGTTGTCATAAAAGATGTATTGAACACGGGGAGCTATGTAAAGGAGGATAAATAATGGTTTGAAGGTCTGTGAAGCTAAGTTGAGTCATGAAGGTGTCAAAAATGTTTTATTTATTCATTATGAGGCCAAAATGTGATGATTATTTTCTTAGGGGGAGCTATGTGAATGATTAAAAGTCAAGTCCATGAATCATCTGCAGTTCTTGAAGTCGAAGGTGAATACAAACCATTGGTGGAGCTTACAAGTAATTTTTGTGCATTTTTGTTTATTTTTTCATGTCAAGTTGTTATAGGAACCTTCTTCACAGATATAAAAGGGGGAGAGTGTGCTTGGAAACAAGAAAATTGAGGTCTCAAGGTCCTTGCATGAATGATTTCCATCAATGTTTCTAAAGGTGGTTTCCATCAATGACAAAGGGGGAGATTGTTAGACATTTTGTTAATGTTGTTTTCGTTTATGTCAAAGGGAATCTACGTGACATAGGAGTTATCATGAGGTGTCATTCATAATATAATATGAAAGATTATTGGTAGTTTTGTGAAGATGCATGGTGTTTAGGTGTGTATGTATGGGTTTGATGCACCAAGAAAACAAGTGTTGTGTGTGAGGTCCAAAGGTGGTCCAAGGTTTCTATATGGTATAAAATGGTCGAGAGATGTGTGAGAGGTGTTAATGAGTCTATAATATGGATATAAAGTCACTCTACGTGAAGTATGTGTTAGTACACGTCACTCCGTGCCTACTCTTAGACCTAGTGTATGTATAGCATGAAGTATAGAGAAGATCAGGATTAGGTAAGTTAGTGTGAGAATGTAAGGAGCATCGTTACATATTTAGAAGGTATAGAAGGTTTACAAGGCCATGGTTAAGGTTTGTAGGGTATGTTTGAGGTCCTATGAAGTAGTAACATTGAATGGAATCTAAGAAAGAATTAAAAACCATGGTGCAAGGAGATTTGTAGAGGTTAGCATGCATAAATGAGCATCGAGATCATGAAGAAGGTTATCACAAAGTTGTATGCAAAGTATCGGGTCGGGAGGTTAGTGATAATGCATGAAAATTTATTGTTCTCTCTATCGATCTCTCAAAACACTCATTCCAAAATCGAAGTACAAGTTTGGAGTAATCACTCACTCATGAAAAATTTACATGGGTAATTGAGCCATTCAACATTGTTGAGGTATGGATTCAAGAGAATTTTACAATTTTAATGAGGTGAAATTATTCCTTAGATCATTTATAAACAATTGTTAAGAATAAAAGTAGGTATAAACCCTCCCCAAAACCCTCATTTCAGAGTGATAGGAAATATTTGATTGGTATGGCCATGAAATGACATGGGAATCTAATATGAAGGTTCTGAGATGTATATGACTCTTCATATCTCATTTTGGTGGAAATTTCATGCTCAAGTGTTTTGGGAAGATACAAGAAAACACTTATTTTGAGAAGATTTACTATTACATAGTTGAGTTATAGGTTTCATGGTGAAATACCTAATGTAGAAACAAGCTCAAGATTTATCCTAATTTCCCATGAAGATATTTGGGTATGTTTGATGCAAGAAGTGGGTGAAATCAGTCTTCTAATGTGACTTACCATTAATGGTCTATAGAGGCTAAAAATAGTCATGGTGGAACATCTAGTGTGTTGATATTTTACATATTTTAGTAATTTTATAAGGAAATGGGTATATTTTTATGGTCTCATATGATGTTTTAGATCTCTTGGTTTGATCTAAAGAGGTGTTTTCATATAAAAGTCCTAATGGCCTAACTAGCCATGTTAGGATTATCAAGAAAATCTTATAGAACATGCATGCAAAGGAGGTTTTATCCATGTGTATTATGCTTGTGATTTATTGAAGGTTTGTGTCAAGTACCTAGTGTAGTGTTCCATGTAGTGGTTGTGCTTGGAAATTTTCTTGAAGGTGTTAGAAGTGATTGAGATCAAGACTAGTTCTTGAGACATTAAAGCAGTATGGGCGGTTTTAGAGATGGAGGTTTTTGGATTAATATTCCCTAATTTGAATGTTTCCATGAGTTTTTTTAAGGTGATTGATGATGATATATTTGCAGTAATAAGTTACATGTGCCTTGGTGAAATGTTTTGTGGTATGAACTAGCTCGTTTTTTAAGACCTAATTTTAGGCATTATCGACAATGCTTAAGCGAGGTAAGAGAGATGGAAGGTTTAAGGAATTATTACCTATTTGATGGAGATTCATGGACTTGGAGAGTGAGCTATGATCATGTTGTATCAGTATAAGAGACAAAGAATTCATGACATCATGGTTTGATATCTAGAGTTTCTCATTTTTTAACAAAAATTTTTAGGTGCTTTGACCTAGTTGATGATGTTTTCCAAATAGATTGGTTTTTGTAGAAGATGGAGGTTGCAAAGTTTACTAATATTATTTATGGTTTTTAGAGGTTTAATATGGCATGTTTAGATCTTTTGGATTCATGGTGGTGATTTTTATGCCTTAAAATTCAAATTTGTGACCGTTGGACAAGAAGACTTGTTTCTAGTCCTAGTTGAGCAAGTGTGTATTGTTCGGACCCTATATGGTAATCTTATGTATTTTTTTAATATTTTTATTTGTCTTATAATGTGGTATATGAGTGATCTTAATGTTTTTTTTACCTAAGGTGATTTGTGAGAAAATTCATGTATAGAAGTGAGTTATGTTTGCTCATTTGAGCTAGTGGAAATTATAGAGGTTTGAGAAAGAAAGAGGAAGTGTATGAGAGTGTTGTAAGGGATATAGGGTAGAGGATAGAAAATTATGAGAAGTTGAGAATAGTAGATAATCAGAGCTACAAGGTAACTTGAACTAATCATCACTATATGGTGCAAGTATGAGTGAAGAAGGAGAGAGAATTTGTTTGAGAGGAAGTAACTAAAAAGTGGTCACAATAAGTTGTTGGAGCAACATCTACTTAATTTATTTTCATATTCAGGTGGCTAAACTAGGTTGGTTCTCTTCTAAACTAGGTTTTGACACTCCTTGTAGGGTTGGTGATCTACTAAACTAAGGGTTTGTGTTCCTTGTGGGGTTGGTGCCTCACTAAACAAATTCCTTGTGATGTGTAATGTTCATGAGATTCCTTTGTATTGAGTACTATATGTAGAGGTTTATTAGGTTTTCTTTATCTTTAGGGTTTCCTACTTTATATCGTGTGTTCATGTGTTCTCTTTTGATTCATGTTCTTATGGATCTGGTTATCTCACACTTGATAATCGCACATTGATTATGTATGTTAAATGGATGATTTGAATGATGTATGCAAGTTAATATAAATGAAGTAAAAGTTTTTGAATGACTGATTCATCTCCCTATATTATTCTAACATTATCATAATGAAGGTTTATAATCATGTGCATGAGCTATCTATTAATATTGATCAATGCATATTCGTGATATGCATCTTCAAGAGTAAACTTATGTATCTTAGATATATAGAAATATTGCCCCAAAATATGGAATATCCAATAGAAAAAGTAGTTATTAATCAATAAGTGAAAATTTTGAATTAGGTTTGTTCATGCAGATAATTAATATTTGTGTGTTAATGATTGAAAGGTATGATCCTAAAGAGAATGAAAGAGTGTAAAAATTTGAACTAAGGTGAACATGTGCAATAAGTATATGATACATGCAAAAAGTGCATTTGAAAGCATATAAACATTTTTAATGAAGATAATGACATAGGGTAGGATCCTAAAGAGATAATAAATCAAATGTAGAGAAAAAGTATCATGATCATATAATGAATGTGATAAATAAATGTGAGGTAAAATAATGATCACATAGTAAGGATATTGACTATGGGCCTAGAGACAATGATGAAATTGTATTATTATAAACATAAAGTGAAGAGAGTAAAGAAGATAATTATTGTGTGATAAATATGTCAAACATAATCCTAGAGACAATATAATAAATTTCATAACATGGATATCGTAGATGAGATAATAATTTTGGTATTAATTTTGTGTAACTAGGGGCCCATATCATAAGATGTGAAAAATATCATATGATGTATATTGTAATCCTTAGGGCCTAGAGCCTAGAATAATGTGAAAATAAAAAATAAATATTTGGTTATTGTTGGTAAAATATTTTTTCGTATGGAAAATTATGTGTCTCCACCAACACTCACAGGCTTATGCCCCTCCTTGTGTATGAGGAGGATCCCATTATTGAATGTAAACTATCCTAATTTTATCTAATGTTGTGGGGGTGGCCAAATAGGTTGGGATCACACATGAACACTTCACTGAACCTATGGAAAAGTTCTTGTATGGGGTACAAGGGAGAAAATTATAGTGATGAGGGATAAAGGAGAGAAATTAGGAAAGGGGAGGTTATTGTTGTGAATAGGTGATATAAAATTTCACTTTATATCTCATTATCTCATTCAAATTGTGACTTTATATATTCCTAGGAAATGAGAAATATGTTCCCTTTTATAAAATTTCACACCCAATAACTAGAGTAGTTAAACATTTAATTAGAGGAAATAAACAATGAAGCATCTAGTGAGACTAATAAAATAGAGACACACAATTCTTTAGATTTTTCAATAAAAGATACAAATTTATTTCTTGATAACTATTCTTACAAAGTGCGTAAAGGAGAGAA
The DNA here is from genome assembly GCA_018340775.1 of Taxus wallichiana var. yunnanensis. Lineage (NCBI taxonomy): Eukaryota > Viridiplantae > Streptophyta > Pinopsida > Cupressales > Taxaceae > Taxus > Taxus wallichiana. The sequence continues at coordinate 160,907,481 of CM031243.1, read as the reverse complement.
AATAGAGGAACACATGAGAAAGGTAAATGGAATAAATGTATCTTTTATTTCTTGTATTAGTGATACAAATCTCAAAATCCAAATCACAATCCACAATTACTACAAAGAACTTAACTTTCAGGATCCCTTGGAATGGAAAATCCATCCCAATTTATAGCATTGTGAATTGAAATTTCATCTACCCCCACATGACTCTTCATGATCTCATTCAAATTGTGAATTTATATATTCCTATGAAATGAGAAATATTTTCCATTTTTATAGATAAAAGGGACTTTTACAATTCTACTTTAGAAAGTTACTTAATTGAATAAGATAAATTATCATGATTACATACAATGAAGAATTAGAAAGGGGGAGAGAAGAAAGAGGGAGAAAGAGAGGGGAAGGAAGGAGTTGACATATCTGATGAAGAAGATCCTTATGATGAATAACTTTATGATTCATGATCTCCGAGGGATATTTTTTTGGATCAAGGTCCCATTCCTTGAATTACTTTTTGAATTAATTTATCATAGTTGCCAACTTGTCTGCCTCTGGAATGAAAACGAAACTTAACACCTTGATCCATGATTTTTGAACATCAATGATTTTCTTGTATTGACTGAACCATACTTCATGATACTTTTAATGCTGAAATGGAACTTCGATGTTATCCAATGACTCTAAGTTGTCTTTATTGAAGGAAAGAGAGTCACCTTTCTCTTTCTTGACTAATTCTTAGAAGGAAACAATCAGTTCTTCTAGTGATGATTTTTAGCGAGTGGAGGGAACTCAAGTTTCTGAACACAATTACAGACCTCATTCAATATCTCAAAAACATGTTTTGTGTAAGAGTAAAATTTACATATGGAATTCATTTTCATATTGTATCTTTCATCAACGACATAGACCCAAACAAAAGACAAGTTATCATCAGATGATGAAAATACATTCTTACTCACAAGGGTGTGAGTGTCAAATTAGTTTATCTCATATACAAGTGGGAACACCTCATCCTAGTGGATCTTCTCTTATACAATATTCTCCTTTTATTTATTCACTTTTGACAAGATGGAAAGAATGTACTTAATTAGAGAGATGAGATTTGGAAACAATGTTTTACCTCTCTCAATGATATTCTCAATCCACTTCTCGTTAGCCTTCCTTGCATCATTCTCGTTGGTGTGAGTTATCCTATGTGTCCTCCACTCACATATGGAGGATCATCTCACATGGGTTAGGTTTAGGGTTTGCTATTGAGTCATGCACTAGGGTTACTCAACACCCTATATGTATCCCTTCATTTGACATTTATGAGTATGCCAAGACACTTTGTTGTCTTTCTCTACATATGCAATCTTTGTTCTGTTATGCAAGTTATTCAGTTGTTGATTGATTCTTCCTTGTGATTACGTTGGAGCCATTACGATTCAACTAGAGTGCAACTTCATCATGGTGCATAGTTTCCGATACGATTCATCAACTCTTTCATGGTATCAGAGCTGAGATTGGGTAAATGTGCACTCATTTTTTTTGAGTTGTGATTACTCTTGTTTTTTCATTTTTAAAACTCCTCGTGTAAGTTTTTGATCATTATATTCTAGTTTTTCCTTGCTAACGTATTTAACTTCTTTCTCTTGGAAAGTTTTCGGGTTTGTTGTGTTCTTCGTGCATGTGCAGGTATTCCTAAAGCTTTCAGGGGTTTTGTAGCTACATTTAGCTAACTGCAACTAAATTTGGAGATCAGTTAAAATAGAGGTTTATTTTCTGGTTTTTTAATTTTTTATTAAACTCGAAATTTCTATATCTCTGGTTTTTTGGTCTCTCCTGTGTATTGCTTGGTTTTGCAGTATAGGTCATATTTTGGTGTTTGGCATTTTGGCTCCACCCCGAGCTTTCTAAACTTCCCGCGACCTATCCTAGCTCTACCCGAGCCATTTTGGTAGTTGGTTCTACCCCCGGCCATGTGTTCTTCCTATCCATGTCTTTCACTCAGCCCTTGGCTCCGTGCTCCCTACTTTGTGCTCCCCGAGCTCCCCGCCATGTCTTCCCTCGGCCCTTGGCTCCCATGTGCCCTACTCTGTGCTCGCCCCGAGCTCCCTACCATGTCTTCCCCTCATCCCTTGGCTCCTATGTTCCCTGTGTGCTCTTATCCACTCCCTCTGTGGCTTTGAGCACTCACCTCGAGCCTCATTATCCATTGCATGTGTTGGTGAGCCCACCAAGCTGTGTCCTCGCAGCTCGCCCCCATGCGGCTTCTTCAAACAACTGTAAGTTGTTATAGTTTATTTGGTAAGGTTTCTAAATCTCTTTTGGTACGTATTTTTTAAATACTTTCCAATTTTTTTAAATCCAAAAATTTTTTTAGTGTTTTTAAAAATTATTTCTAATTAAATCAAATAAAAAAGCTTACGCTTTTTTTTGGTAAAGTTTTTAATCTTTTTCAAAAAAAAGAAAGTTTTCCCTTTTAATAGATTTGGTATAATTTTTCTTTTCAACCAATTTTTTTTTTTAAATTGTTTGGAATAATTTAAATTAAAAAGGGAAAGTATTTTTAACATTTAATTAGGATTTTTTTAATCTTAATTAATTCTTCATATTTAATTAAGTTTTTTTTAATTACATATTCCATAATCGTAATTAATTAAATTAATTTTTTTGGGATTATAATTTACGATTAGATAAGTTTTTATAAAAAATCGTCTCTTAAATTAATGTCATTATCATTTTTTAACAAAGTCCAAATAGCTCTAAAATTAGCTAAATAGGACGTTTCTAAACAGTAAAATTTTAACGTGTTATTGTCGATTTTTTTACTAATCATGCACTTAAGTGTGCAGTGACACTCTTAACACTCCTTTTCTTTTGCATGCCTTTCTGACGTTTTGAAGTTCTTCAGAACTCATTCTAATTTCATCTAAACCATTGTATTTTACCCTTATTATTTTGTGTGACTACTGAGCACATCCACCAAAATTTGTAGCAAGGGGGTATCATTTGCAACATGAGATGATATTTCTCACAACCAAGATTTGATTTCACCTCCTTCCCAGTTTTTAGCAATTGTGCTTGTGTACGGTGTCACTTTGTTGTGCTTCTTGGAACATGATTATGGTCTCCTCTCTTACGCATTATTACTCGATTAAAAGGTGAGTTACCAAGTGTTTCTAGATGCATGATCAAACCCAATTGTATTCAATGCACTAAACTATAAAGTGCCAAAAGTAGGGGGTTATTATATTGTCCTGGGTGGTTGTGTTTCTTTTCTGCATTCCTTCTCTCTCCTTTCACTATGGATGAACTTTCAATTCCTTTTCTTACGTCATTCAAATTTTTCGAATGGAGATCGAAAATAATTATGAAACTAATGGGTAAAGGGTTATCCCGCATCGACTAAATCAGATGACAACCCTAAAAAATCTAAGTGGTTAAACCATAGTGATGAAGCTTTAGGTCTTCTTTGCATGTCTGTTTCTCCCGACTTTCTCTTCCACATTGAGTCATCTGAAACACCTAAGTCTATATGGACAACGTTAGATGAAATGTTTGGACAACATGATGACATGAGAGCACATGAATTGGAAAACGAACTACTAGGGTTAAATCCTAGTGATTTTGAAAACCTACAAGAATTCTTCTCGAATTTTGTCCACACTAGATCATTGTTAAAGGAATTTCAAGTAGAGAAGAAATATTCTCAACTCGATATTGTCGATTCTCTGTAAGTTAGGTCCTCAATATTGTATCTTTGTGTTAACTTTTTATGCTACAAAAGCTGCCTTGGGCAAGGATTGTAATATACCCTCCTTTGAATAGTTTTCATCCCAACTCATTTGAGAATAGGAAAAAATCATTCAAATGGGATCTCTCAAGTCCAAGTCACATGTCGTTGTAGTAAGTACTAGTAAGGAAAAGAAGATGAAAAGAAGAAAGAAAAAAGGATCAACCTAAGAAAGAAACCAGGACCGATACTAAAAATAACATGAATGCTTCGACTTTTGAGTGTAGAGCACGAAAGACAAATATTAGTGTTTCTATTACAAGAAGCCTATTCATAAAGAGCATACGTGTATGAGAAAAAAATTTATCACCTTACTCAATTACTTGAGAAAAATAAAATAGGTGTTCCTGAGTCTATCAAACAAAATGCTCTGAAGGTCGAGGCTTCCACCGCAAAAGGTTCTAAATCTGATAATAAGAAAGAAAAAGGCCCTTGTAGCCAAAGTTGATCCTTCATCAACGTGGATTATATATTGTGGTGCCTCACACCACATGGATTCTTCACATGTTGAGTTCTCCAACATTGAGCCTTGTGGAATGTCCCAAATCATGATGGGTAATGACACGAAAGTGTCAATTTTTGGTAGTGGATTGGTAGAGATGGATGGGGGAACATTCAACCAAGTGTTGAGCATTCCTGATCTCTCTACCAATCTCCTATCGGTTACAAAAATTACTCACCTTGGTGAGGGAATGTGAGTGGAATTTAGTCCTAACTCGGTGATTATTTGTGGGGTTAATGATGACACTACGGTGGCCAAGGAAAGGTGGATCACCATTCACGGTTATATACCTTTTCCCACTTTACTTTTGATTGTACATCCACTTCCTTGCTCACTCATGCAAATAAGGTTAGTAATCTATGGCATGAGTGTTTTGGACATCTAAATTATTACTACCTTAAACAATTGAGCCAAAACGAAATGGTCAATGGGTTACCCTACGTCAAGTTTTCCAAGGGTATTTTTGAGGTTGTAACCTTGGAAAACATCCTGAAAAAAAACTTTGACAAAGGAAAATCCTGAAGAGCTACTTGTCCCTTGGATCTTATTCATAGTGATATTTCTGGTCCATTTTCATCTCCTTCATTTACTAGAGCTATTTATGTGCTAACCTTCATTGATGAATATTCGTGATATACTTGGGTATATTTTCTTAAGCTTAAGTCTGAAGTATTTGAACATTTTTAGGACTTTAAGGATCTTGCTGAGAAACAGGTGGAACGGTCTATCAAGGTTCTTCGAACCAACAATGGAGGTGAATATGTAAACAATAGGTTCATGGATTTCTACACTTTTGAAGGGATCTCCTTGCAACATACAATTGCATACAACCCTTCGCAGAATGGAGTAGCAGAAAGAAATAACCATACTCTTAAAGAGATGGTCACTTGTATGATTTACTCGAAGTCTCTTCCTCCGCAGATTAGGCTAAAGGAGTGAATTGTGCTAATTACATTCAGAACCATGTTCCACACAAGGTAGTAAGAGGGATGATACCCTTTGAAGCCTGGTTTGGACACAAACCTGATGTTGAGCACTTTTGAGTCTTTGGATCCAAGGCTATTTCTCAGATTCCCAAGAAGAAATGCAAGGCTTTGGAACCACAATCCAAACCTTGTATCTTTTTAGGGTATCCTAATGGCGTGAAGGGATATCGATTGATGAATCCTAATTCTCATGAGTTGTTTATTGAGAGAAGTGTTAATTTCAATGAGTATTCTTCGACTTCTATTTCTCCACCTATTAAGGTTCTTCATCTCGGTGATTCATATTTTGACTCATCAGATGATGATGTTGTTGAGTGTGACCCACTTCCTGATCCTCCTGACCATCAGACGTTTAAGTCTTTTGATTCTAACAGTAGTGATGATGAGGACTATGTCCCTTCTCACTCAAGTGAAGAATCTTCTGACTATGAGTCTGATCCTCCTGGTCCTCTCTGGGCTAGGAAAACTTTACAAAGTGCTAGAGATTTAGTCGGAGATACTTCAAATATGAGACATGCTCAGTCATATTTCATTGGACCCCACTCTTTCTTTGCCTCTGCTTCTAATCCATAGTCTTTCTAGGAGGCTTCTGGTATTCTGAGTGGGATTCTTCCATGGATGAGGAGTATTCCTCTCTCATAAAGAATGATACTTGGGATCTCACCCCTCTTCCAAAAGGAAGAAAAATCATTCAGTGTAAGTGGGTGTTCTAAACAAAGTATGGAGTAGATGTAGACTTCAAAAATTTAAAGCACGGTTAGTAGCTAAGGGTTTCTCCTAGATAGTCAAGGTTGATTATACTTTGAAACCTTTGCTCGGTTGCGAAGATGACTCTATTCTACTCGACCCTTGCCATTTCCGTAGAAAATAGATGGAAAGTCCATCAAATGGATGTTAAGAGTGCCTTCCTTCATGGGGACCTAGAGAAAGAGATCTACATCGAACAACCTCCGGTTATTTCTATGATCCCTCCCTTGTCTATAAGTTAAATAAGTCTCTTTATGGCCTTAAACAAGCCCCTCGGACTTGGTTTACCAAGATGGACTCCTTTTTACTTACATTAGGGTTTTCTAGGTGTCACTCTAATCCAAATGTTTATATTCTATGGCAAGATGACTCCATACTCATTCTTGTTCTCTATGTTGATGACATGTTGATCAAAGGAATTTATTCCTCTATTATTGATTCTGTGAAGATCACCTTGGCCTATAGGTTTTCCATGACTGACTTAGGTCTGCTTCATTACTTTCTTGGGATCCAGATTTCACAATCTGACTTAGGAATTTTTATTTTGTAACCTAAGTATGATCTTTATTTTCTAGCTCGTTTTCGATTTCCGATTACAAGTCTTCTTCTACTCCTTTTATTTCTAGTGTTAAGTTGGTTTCTGATTTCTCTACTCCCTTGGTTGATGGTACCCTTTATCGATAATTGGTGGGGAGCTTGATTTACTTAAATCACACTCAACTGGATTTATTGTATGTTGTTGGGATCATGTCCAGATTCAAGTAGGAGCCACATGAGCTGTATTGGAAAGTAGCTAAATGGATCCTTCATTATGTTCATGTAAATTATACTTATGGTATTCACTATCATGGAGGGGTAGATATTGACTTGATTGGGTTCACAGATTTTGATTGGGCCAGTGACTTAGATCATCAGAAATCTACTTTTGGCTACAGTTTCTCTCTTGATTTAGGTCCTATTAGTTGGTCTAGTAAGAAGCAAAATGTAATTTCGATATCATCTACAGAGGTAGAATATAGAGGAGCAGCGATTAATACTACCGCAAATGCTATTTGGCTACAATGTATTCCTGACATGATTTTGACATCCACCTTCGGTAGCCTACCATTATCTACTGTGATAACATGAGCACTATCTCTATTTGTAGAAATCTAGTTTAGCATCAGCAGACAAAGCACATTGAGATCCATATGCACTTCATACGAGAGCTTATTCATGATGGTATCATCGACATTTAGTACATTCAGATAGCTGATCAGATTATAGATTTATTTACCAAGCCCTTCACTAAGATGAAGTTTCTTCACTTATGGTCTCTTCTTGGGCAAGGTCTTCTGCAGCTGCTCATCTTCTTCGGGCTATGTAGTCCTTCTTTTCTTCTTCTTCTTCTAGGAATATGTTGTTTGTATATGGGAACCTTATCAGGCCTTTAGTTTCTAGGCCGCATTGACACATATTTCTTAGTTGTTTTGGAGTTTCTTCTCTTTTAGTCGACTCATCATATCTGCTACCCTAGCTTCGATGAACGAGGGGTGTTGGTGTGAGTTATCTTATGTGTCCTCCACTCACATATAGAGGGTCATCTCACATGCGTTAGGTTTAGGGTTATCTTTAGGGTTTGCTATTGAGTCATGCACTAGGGTTACTCAGCACCCTATATGTATCCCTTCATTTGAAATTTATGAGTATCCCAAGACACTCACCTGTCTTTCTCTACATATGCAAGCTTTATTTTGCTATGCAAGTTATTCCATTATTGATCAATTCTTCCTTGCGATTACATTGGAGCAATTATGATTCAACTAGAGTGCAACTTCATCATGGTGCATAGTTTCTGATATGATTCATCAACTCTTTCACATCCAACCTTGTGTTTTCTATCTCACCTTAGTATCAAAACTTCTTATTGGAGGAATGTATTATATAGGAATAAAATATGTTGAATCAAGCTCCGAGAAGGGTTAAATGTGACCACTGAGAGATTTTACATGTTCCTCAAATTGATTAATTATTCACTTGTACTCTTCGTTCCAAAAAAGAGGTGAGAAGAGGATTATTTGAACATAAGATAATCACCCTCATGTTTATCTTGACCCAATGATAATTGGATCAACTCATAGTCTAACAGAGTCATTTCCTCAATAGGATTTTCAATCCTAGGCCTAACAACTTCAACATACTATTTAATTGACGTTGTAATGAAGAAAGGGAAAGATATCTAGGCCTTCTTCCTTTGCTCAGATTTCAAATTTCTTAGCATAGCTCCAAGGTAGGGAAATATAGCTTTCCACATTGTCCTTGAATCAATTTTTATCATTTCTTGAATCCATGGAAATGGATCTTTAGGATTTTATATGATGTTGCTAGAGAATTTTGAAGATATTATTTTGGAATCACCTCTTGATCATAGTGAGGAAGCTCCTCCATTGATTAGGACATACATATATGCTCTTAAAGATAAGGATGTTGTAATGGATAGCTCTTGTTTCACTTGAGAGAGGTTATGTGAGATCTTCAATGGAATTTACCTTCTTACGAGCTCTCCTAAAATATGGGATGACTTTGTGTTAGTTTTTCATTAACTTCACTTTCAAAACTAATGATTGATATATATTACTTGCAATAATTTATCTCAACCATATCACTTATGATATTTCAATGAGCTCACTCAAAAAGCTCACCTTTACTAGCTCACCAAGCTCAACTCAACTCACCCAGCTCACCCCAACAATCTCACTGAGCTCACTTAAACCACCTTCTTGAAGAGTTGATGATGGATCAACTTGAACAATGAATTAACATGAAATATTTATCTTTAATTACAATTGATCTCTTGGTTTTTTCTAGACTTCATGATGTCTCTGGTTTTTCCCTGTTGTGCCCCGCTATGTTTTGTCTTGATCCTGGACACAATTGTGACTAAATTGATGCTTTGAGATCCATGTGAAGAGTGAATTTAATTTTTTTAGCTACATAACCACCTTAAAACCCTATTTAAATGTCAAAAATAAGAAATATGATTGAAATAGGAGACAACTACAACTTTCTCGCATCCGAAAAGGAGATTTTCTATTTTTGGCAGGTGGGACCAAGACCTATTATTTTAGGAAATCATAACTTTTTTCTCAAATTTAATCTTATTAATTTCTTGAAAATTTTAATTAAACTTCAGTATGATGTTTTACCCTTTCATAAATTTTCTTTTTTTAGTATTTATTGTTTTCTTTTTCAAGAAAATTGCCAATTTTGACCTTCCCGCTACTTTGCACCATTTCCAAATGAGCCGAGTGATCAGAGCTTGAAATTTGAAGGAATTATAATTTTTGAATGTGGATGGGCATGTAATATTATATTTTTATTAAGGGGATATAATTTCCTTGGTTTGCATGGAAACATTATTTTTTAATTCGGCTCCTCGTTACGATCTCGTGCTCAAATTTTCACCGTATTCGCCGTTTGAAACTCTTGAAATTAAAAATTTAATATTATAGGACATAATTTATAGGTATAAATATAATATGGAATCAATTAACAAAGTTAATAAGATTTTTTTATCATATGTATGCTTTGGAAAATAAAACATAGTGCAAATCCTTGGTATGATCAATTTTCTAGTTCACTAACAGTGAGAATAGCTCCGTTCTTGCAGTTATAGATGCCATGGAATGATTTTGACAACATGATTGTTACTTTTTAATGTATTTTTATTTTATTAAGTTTCAAATATGGATTATTGGTATATATTTTAGGAATAAATGATGTAAAAATAAGTTGTTTCAAGTTTACTAGTTCCAGCATAGTTAGTTTTGAGTAACAGATGTAGTAATGATAGTTAGTTGAAAAGATGGGGTTTTACTACTTAGGTGAGGAGATAAAATTTGTTTTCCATATATAACCTTGGGAATTTATATAAGAGGTACATAATAAATAACCCTCACCTAGTGATGATAAGTGTGAAGATGGGATTGGATGAGAGGGAGATGGAGAATTTTCCCGATGGTCAAATTTGTTCACGGGAGTAAAGAAGCTACCTAGGTCAAAAATTAGGGTTTTTAAGGCTTTATAATGAGAAAAAAATTATTTCCCCTTTATCCCCTTTGTAATTGGGACATGAGGGACACAAAAATTTACCTTCACGTAGTGATGAAAAGTGACACAACCTGGATGCAAGATGGGGATGAAGTGAGATAAGATAGATAAGCCCTTTGGAGTGTTGCAAGTTGGTCACATGGAAGACAATGGGGAAAGAATGAGGATGGGAAAATTTTTGTATCCCATATGGCCCCTTGTTAGTGGTAACAAGAGGGACAAAAAAATTCACCTCAACCTAGAGGTGACAAGTGTCCACTTATAAAATTGGCTAACTATGAGAAGTGTATCTCTAAGATAGATGACTTGAAGACAAAGTTTCTAGATCTAGAGGAATTCTATTTTGATGAATTATTATATGATTTTATATCTTATAATAATTATAAGTACAATGGGAGGAGTCTTATCCTTCATTTGTTCTTAAAAATCCTTAAAATATCTCATTTTCTTCCAAACAACAGGGTGTGTCTACATAGATTGGGATTCCTTGAGAAGTAAACATCTCTTGTGAAACATTTTATGATTTAATCATGTATAGGAATCTTAAATATTTCCAATTATTATTATTATTTTTCTTTGTAAATGCTTATGGATATCTCATAATTTCCATGAAATATGAAGTCCTTTTTTAGCTATATACTCCTTGCACCTTAGAACCTGTTGTTACACAGTTCTCCCTAAACCTTAAAAACTTCCCTAAATAATCTAAAATAATTTGCAAAACATTAATAGATATTCAATACCATCTCCAAATTAGTGTGGGTATTTCATTTTTGTATCATAGGATGCACAACAATCCCTAAAAGTTTAGAATAATTCTTTCTAGGCCTACTTTTAAGAAAGTAGCCTTAGGAAGTACTTCTCTATATGACATGAATGAACATTGTTGCTTCATTTAAAACATTAAGGAAAAAAATTCAACACATGGGAAGAAATTACAAGGTTCATATGGTCATGATACTAAAGAAAAATTGATTCGAGAGGGGTTCGGGAATACTCATGAGAAAAAAATAATAATTTTGGGTCACTTTTTATGCTTAAAAGGTTGAAATTTTTATGCTACACATTTACATGACAACAAATAGATCTATCTTATGGAATTTTCCTAGATTGAGCACATTAAGGACAAGGGAACCATGAACCCCGAGAATCTCAAGACACTCCATGGACCAAGCCTTATCCATTGAGCATATGTATTAATTTCTTCCACACAAACACACAAACAAACACATGAGAAAGGGAAACACACCAAAAGCTAAAAGATAACACACAATGGAAAAGGAAACTATATTACAAGGGAGTGATATTTATAGAGGTGGGGAAAGAATTTACACATACCTGGAAATGGGTTGGGATAAGTACACACCATCATGGAGTAACAAATTGAATTCAGAACTCTAAAGCTTGAAGACCTTTATCTGATCATACCATGGTCCTGTGATGGATTTTCATGGATTGAGAAGAAATAAAGAGACCAAGATTCTATCTTTGTACATATGTTGCATTGAAAACACTCTTGAATTCATTGAACACTTTGTTACATGCTTGGAATCCTTTCTTCTTGTAGCCTTATCCTGATGCTTTACAAACATGAGAAACCAATCCTCCATGTTCTAAAAAGTGGAAAAAATTTATTTATCTTGGAAACATTCATCATCATCGAATTTTAACATGAAAAAATTCCCTAAATCAGCAAGGTAGTTAGAGTAAAAGAGAACAAACTGATTCTCTTCCCATTCAGTAGTTTCTTTAAACCTCTCACTTTGTTGTTCTAGAAAATTTCTTTCAATAATGGAGGCCATGTCACCGGTGCAAAGATATTCATCATCCTTGAAAGAATTTTGCAGCATGATTTCATGTTCAAGATTAGTTCAGGTTTTAAGAATAGTGAAAGCAAGATGATTATAAATTTCTTCACAAGATTATTGCACATTATCACTTTGTTAAAAAAATTATCTTCAATACAAATTAGCCAAACAAAATCCTTGCTATTATCCTCCATGATGGAGGTATTGTCCTTATGAGTGAGAATAATGATGTCCAAAATAACTCCCTTAGTTTTAAAATATATATATATATATATTCATTCGACTTCGAGGTTCAAAACTCCGAGGATACGCGCGCACCCATGTAGTTTATTTGGCACATTATTTGGCTATAGTTCTTCCATGTGACCTTCATTCTCCATTCATCTATCTTCTTTCATTTTCCCTTTGTGTGCAACCCTTCTCGTGAACCCACCTTCTTTCCCACAATTCACACACCCTACACGTGAATCCCTTGACTTGTCTTCCAATTCAGCTAAGTCCCCTCCATGCTTTCTTCACGTGCCCTTTTCCTTTCTTTCCACCACACACTTCTCATTTGAATTTCACACTCTATTTTCATACTTGGATCCTTTTCGGTATGCATCACCTTCCCACTTCCATGTGCACCATTTCCACATGCCTATCTTATGTGTTCTCACACCTCTCACATGTGTATGCACCAAGTGCACTTTCCAATGCCAATTCATTGTTCCACGTCGCAACCATTCATACTGAATGTGCAACTCACAACCTATCAGAACATGTTAGTTGTGTTCCAAATCCTCACCTATAATGAGCACCTGACATGTGGTAGAAATGATAAAATACCAAGACATTCATTCGATCCTATGGATCAATTAGAGTGCGCCACATGTCTTGTGTGTTCTTTTCACACTATAGAGCTCAAATCACCATAACTTCTACTATAGGGCTCAAATTTAGGTGCTTTTGGTGTTCTTGGAAATATTCTAACATGATCTACACCCTTGATCATTCAAAATCATATTTTGGTGGGATTTGGTAGGTGAGAAATAGGGAAATGCATCTCAGGCCATTAATGCACAACTTCAATCAACCCAACCACCTAGATTTGATATGATTTTCCCTCTTTCCTGCTTCCATAAGAAAAAAACATGGGAGGTGCATCTGATGACATGAAAGGAAGATTTGTAGGAATTCAATGCTAATTATTATTGTTTATAAGTTTGAATCCAATTTTACCTCTCGTTCTCCTCCTCTTCTCTTCTTTTTCTTCTATAAATATTGAAAAATGCTCATTGTAAAAGGTTGGAGCCCTTTAATTTGGTAATGGGTTTTGTTTTTTCCATATTTAAGTTGCATGCCTTTATATTTATCTCTCTACATTTGGATATCAGCCTCATCCACCATTTTAATTGACCATGCATTATTCAAAAGTAATAAAATATTATTTTATGGTTATTCTCTACCCTACTTCACATTTTATTGCATCTTCTTGCCTATCCTTTCCATTATTTTTTGTTGTGCATTTACTACATCCATTGTAGGCCCCTTTTCTGATTCTTCTCCATGAAAATGAGTGTGTAAGTGTGTTTTATACTATGATATGCATATTTTTCCTCTCTGTGCACATTTCCTTCACTTTTTCTTAAAACGAATAGTGTTCATCCCCCTCTTTACTCGGTGTTATTGACTCCTTTATCTTAGGATTTCTTTCCATGCATCTCTTTCTCACCCCTGGTCCCTTGGATACTTAGAGTAGTGATAGGAAGTTGCATTTCCTTCATAGAAATAGTTTTAGTGTTATAAATAGATAGATGAACCGAGTCTTCTCTAGAGGTTTTGTCTCAAGCACGCAAGGTCCCATAACTTGGAGACAGTCTCATGTTCCTCAAAATCCAACCGTTAGTTTTCACAAGCACTGAGAGAGGGGGTGAATCATTAGAGATCAAAAATTTAAATAAATTCAAAACAAAATTATTTGATTATGAATAATAGATGTAACATGAATGTATAATCAAGAACATACAATATTAAGATAACTCATACCATAAAATTTTTAGTGGGAAACCTATTACGAGATAAAAACCCACTTTAAAACCAAGGCTTTATTAGGAACACCAATTCTAAAGCTTACAATAATCTTGGTTTTTTTGAGCACCCACTCAACCTATGAAGCACCCACTTTAGAATCTCCAAGCACCCACTTGAAGAAAGATAAAAACCCACTTAGCTAGTTTAGCAAGCTGCAACATGCAAGGAGCACTAACCCTCTATGATCTAAGCACCCACTTAGAAAAATTTTACAAAAAAATTGATCATATAGGTCCTATATTGCTTATACAATGGATTATGATCAATTTTCTATTGCTCTCATTACTCACTCTTCAAATTCAAATATCCAAAACTCTATGCACCTCTCTCTCTCTCTCGATTACATTTGGTACCCAAATTTTTCTCCTTTTCGATCCGAGCAAGATTGCTCGGAGATATGGCATGAAGCTTGAAGTCAAATAGATCATGATGTGTGTCATTTTTTAGATGGGGATGTGATCTAATTGGCACTCAGATTTGTGGAGAGATGGATAGCACTTTGAAAGGATTTGATCTGACCCTCACTATTTTAGGTTGTGCCTTTTCAACCAAGGTAAGAGAACCTATATTATAACCCCCAAATGGTGAAGGAGATGAAGATATCCCTCAATTTATGAAAATAGTATGAAAAGGCCTTAGGAAAATATGATCAACACTCCAAATTTGACTTTCACAAGTTGTCACTCCCAAATCATGGAGATATTTTCAATGTAAGGCAAGGGTTACTGAAGACATTGTATAATCCTGATTTTCCTTGTGCATTTTTGTAGATGGGTTAGATCCTTTTGTTGACACACAATGCAATGCAGGGGTAGTATGGGTAGGATTAGTTTGTTTGAATGAATTTTTTGTGGGGTGTTGACAAGACAAACTAGGATATATCAGATCTTTGACAACCTCTACAATACTTGAACAACTATAAGATAAAATACTTCAAATAATCAGGATATTCTTTCAACTAGAAGAGGCATAAATGGAAGCCCAAGTTGCACTCTTCACACAATATTTGAGAATTCACCACAAAATCTTGAAGTAAAGAACTCAATTAAACACAAAAATCCTTGATCAAACCACACCTAAGGTACCCCCAAAGTCTTACTAGCAATCTCTACAGTCAAGGAAGGTAATGTGATTTTGAATTTGTTTATCTCTTTATCAGATGAAGGCTCTTCTGAACATGAGATTGCAAATTCCACTAAACTATCAACAAGAAATGGAGATTTTGTGTGATTTCTAAAGACTTTCAATGCAAGATTGCAACAAGAACAATGAAAACTATTTGCAGGAATTTAAAAAATGATAACAAACATCATATTGCCCAGAAAACATAGATTAACTCAAGATCTTGTTAGATTCATTAGCAGGGGAGAGTTTCATGAACAATCTTAGAGCTGTGTGATGGCTATACACTTGTAACCAACTCACATACATGAAGATCCAACACAGAAGAAATTATTCTGGTTCTTTGGTGGGTTTTTTAAAAATGAGCTTTCTCTTAGAATTTGCTCATGATTTTCAACTTCTCCCCCCCTTTACAATTTCTCCAAAATGCATTATATACCTTATGCCACATTGGAGCCTTCTTTCCCAAGCAAAGAATATGCCATGGGATTAGGTTTGTTACAAAAACCTCATGATTTGATGAAAATGACATCAAACAAAAAACATTCACAGGTTGCTAGGTGTGCCCAAAAGATTAAATCATTACAAATATCTAGATCATTATCCATCTTGAAGGCACATTTTTCATCATTGAGGCATGCAAACACCTTTTACTCATCATTTTCACCTTTTTACCTTTTCAAATTACCTCTGCAACTTTTGATTTTGTCATTTCACATTTTTGGACGGATTAGGGAAAAATTTATTTCAAAATCACCTCAAATCAAAGAATTAAGCCATGAAAGTGATGCCAATGATCCTGGAAGGCCAAGACGACACAAAATCACTATAAATTTGATGAATTTTGATGCAAAAATCATGATTCCAAGCTTCCTGGAGCTCCCATGGTGGTCAAAACAAATGGATGCACAAAAACCATTGATCTTATCCATCTTTTAATCCTGGCCCTCCACGTGGAAGATGCGGACTTAGAAATAAGCTTGAGTTACCTTTTTAATTTTTGGATAAGGCTGGACACGTGGCAAAAAATGATTGGAAACAAATTCGAGGCTCATTTTTGACTTTTCAACCTTTTGGAAAAAATGGAAAAATTTGACATTTTCCCCACCCCTCTGCCTTTGAATTTTGGAGCTAACATGTGGCACATGGTGGGTCCCATTGGGATCACACTTCAATTTTGTACATTTTGACCTTTTTGGAAAATTATAAAATTTTCACTTTTTCCCCGCGGGCCACACCTCTGATTTCTCCTCGCCGTGTCTCCTTGTGATTCATTGCGGGCCAGCGCTCCAAATTTTTATTTTAAGCCTTTTTTGTAAAAGGGAAAAATTCTCTCCTACCTTCGCTGGCCTGCTGATCTACCTTGTCCGCCATGTGTCGCTCATTAATTTTCTTGCAGGCATGCGGCTTAAATTTTTACCTTAACTCCTTTTGTGAAAAAGGGGAAAAAATCCCCATTTCCCTCTGCAGCCCACACTTCCCTCTGACCCTTTATGGACATGTTTCCTCCTATGATTTGTCATGGGGCCACGATCTAAAATTTTACTTTAAACCACTTTGCCAAAAAGGCAAAAAACCTTAATGACCTCCAAAGGCCCACATTCCCGCACAAACCAAAAACTTCTTCCTTTTTTTCCCTCTTGGACACGTGTCTCCCTTGGATTGGAGTGGAGCCATTTTTCATTTTTCACCTTTTAGACAACAAAGGAAAAAAGTTCATAAAATTTTCCTTCAGCCCCTTCTTCCATTTTGAAACTTTTAGGACACGTGTCCTCTTCTGGTTGGCTGCGGGGATTTGGGAAAAATTTTGACTTAGGAAATTTTGCAAAATAAAGCCAAAATTTTCAAAGGAGATCCGACTCCCTACCTCTCCTCGGCCAATAAGAACATGCCACGTAGGAAACTTTGAAAAAGGTGGAGCCATGGAGCCAAATTTTCCACTTTGCCAAAAAAAAAAAAATGACAAGTTAGAAACATTTCCCGCCACACCTTGGCCAATGAAAACCTGCCATGTTGCCAATACCTTCTAAGGATGAATTTGATGGGAAAATGATGCCCGTATGACCATCAAAATGCAAAAATTCAAAGGATGCCCTAGAATTCAATTTTTTCACCAAGGATGGTAGATTTTTTTATTTTAAATCAACTGAACCATGTTTTTTACAACATTCCTAATCTAGGATTTGGATTTTCAAATACAAACAAGTATGATTTGATCAATTTTGATTTTTCCATGATCTGGCAAAGGGAAAAATGACATAGCCCACAAAATTGGAAAAACTAGGGCACGAAAAGGGCAAACTTGGATTATTCTTTCAAATTAGGGAAAACAACAAGTTTATGAGAAATTTTAAAGCATTCAAATGAAGGGGAAGAATTTGGACCACCAAATCAAAGGATAAAACATTTTTGAGTAGATACTGATTTGAAAATTTAGGGTAACATAGTGTAAGCTCAAAAATGGCATGAACAAGTTATTCAAAAATTATCTAATATGATTTTTGTTTCTAAAAATCTTATTCAATCAAAATATCTTCATTTAAAAAACACTATCTAATCTCTCTCTTTGTAACCTCTTGGTTTATTTTTCAACAACAACAATCATGCCTCAATTTTTTTTCTTAAATAGAAAAGCATATCTTCTTCTTCTTGGCTCATAATTTTTCTATTTTAACATCCTTCTAAAATTTCCTTCGATTACCATAATTAACATTCAATTATTCCTCCAAATTTGGATTTTTCTATTCCATGAGATAGAGGATGAAACTACCATTGAAAAATCCAAAATTGCAAAAAATGGAGTTCTGAGTCAAAATTTATGGCCATTTACTCTCCTTTTTATTACAGGATCCGAGGTGCCACTTTGTTTGCTTATGCTTTTCTTTGTGGGATTTCAGACTACTCTTCTTTAGGGTTTTCAACCCCAAGTACTTCACATTTGTGTGGCATTGTTTTCCCACGTTAATCCCCTTTAGCCTTGTCTTTATGGATTCTCAAAAATGCTTTACTTCGGGCTTATGAACCTCCATTACTTCGTAGTTGTGGCACATCAAATCTCTAGATTAATCCTTGAATTTTCCCTTTTCTATGGGTTTTTTGGAGTTTCTTTACTCGGATTTACACTTGGCCATTACTTCAAAGTTGTTCATCATCACATTCCTGCATAACTCCTTTTCTTTGCTTTAATTTTTGGGTTTATGGAGTTGTTTTACTTTGGGTTTTGGGGCCTCTATTACTCGCATGATTAAATGCGAATCAAAGACCTAAATTACTCCCAACTCCTTTATAGGTTTGTGGGATGAATTTACTCTGCTTGGCTTTACTTCATCAATTCATATCTCCATAATACATTGGAAAACTCATATTACTCATTTTTCTCCAATTTTTCCTAAATCTTTTGGAATTTTTGCTTTCTCCAACAAAATTTTTGAGCACTTAGAACATATGTAAATGAATTTCAGACACGTCAATCAACTAAGCCAATTGTACCAAAATTTTCAATATCTTTAGTGGAGAACCCCTATCTCACTTACCAAGCTTGCAGTGTCCTTAATTAATCTTGAAACCATCTTGAATGATCAATGAACCAACCCGAGACCATTTCACACTGCTATAACACCTCATATACCTGATTCACATATGTTTGACCCTATCTCGCATACCCTCTTGCGAGGATTCACCATACCCCTTGCTTACTTGAGAAGACTCTGACTGAGCTTCACTTCACCATTCTTACCTTTTGCCATCAATGGCATTTGACATCAAGGATAAAACTAATGACCATGGCTCAACACTTAGTTCATCCTAATATGGAATGGATAAAAAATTGATCTCCAATAGTTGTTGGCATGCCCTATGGGACAAGTATTGAAAGCTTATATTCCATCATTTATAGGTTTCGAGTATGACCTAGTGATTTCCAGCCTTTAGAGGCTCCTTTCAACACATCTAGCGACTCCCAACTCTCAAATCTATGGTTTCAAAGAGCCCTCGTGCCTTTTTAATGAGAAGGATACATACCGGAAATAACATAAGCGAGATAAAGAGTCCTTTGAGTATCTTCATCTTTCTCCATGATTCTCTATGAAGAAGATGTATAAAAATAACCCCGCATGCATAACCATCTCTAGTGCGCTATGCACTTTCCACTCCTCTTGGAAGACCTTATGCATGCCTCATCATGACAACACCAATACCATAGAAATTTTCCATTCATTAATTTTACTTGGTGATAGTCCTCTCACCCTCAATGTGTAATTTGACATGCTAGCGACCACGCTCAAGAGTATTCCATACTTCACTAGTGAGAATCAAGTCACTCCTACTGAGCACATCCAGGATGTTGTAAATGTATGCTCTGTTTATCTAGTTACACATGATGATGTAGAAGTTAGGCTACTAACATCTTCACTCAAAGGTAAAGCACTCCAATGGTATAAGATATTGATACCTACATCCATTACTGGTTGGGATAACCTTGGTACAAATCTTTGCAACTAATTTGAGAATAATTCATATCACCTCTCTTTTGTAGAGTAACTTACAACAATGAAGAGAGCACCTAATAAGCAAATGATTGATTTTGATATCATATTTCAAAAATTTGGGACAAGATTCCTCAAGTGGTAAGAACTACAACCCAACATGTTTTCTTATATTATATAAAGGCTTTGAATAGTGACATTTTAGTCATGATTCAGTCTATGGGGGGTAGAACCTTACCATATACCTATAACATCACTATTAGGGTGGAAAATAGTCTTATTCAGGTAGGGAAATTAGCTCCTAGGCCATCCATGCCCTTATACCTAGAAATGCCTCAAGCACCCCAACCTTATATTGCTCGTAGTCTTGAGCCGAGTTCTCAACCCAATACCTCCACATTCTATTCTCCCATGCATAAAAATAAGGATGAAGAAATGAAAGCCTAGATTAGAAAATTGTCAAATAAATTCATATCCTTAGAAAATAACTAGGCCCAAGCCTTCAGAATAATTCTAATCAAGGATTTAATCAAAACCATCATCCCTTTAGAAATCAATATCCAAATAAAATATATGGGAAGAACCTGAAAAATGAAAAATGGCATGCTAATGCGCATCTACCACTTCAAACTATTTCCCTTGCGTAACCTCTTTCAAAGGCTGCCAGATTAAAGCCAAACACTTTTCCCGATTCGAAAAATCTGGTCTAAGAGATAGAATGGTGCTTTCCTTGTAACATGCCTCATATCCCATATAATTACGCTATTTTCTTTCACACACAAGCCTACATGGTTCAAAATTATGCCTACATGCACCCCTTCTATGCACCCACCTTCTTTCCCACGCTCACGCACCCTACATGTGCATCCCCGACTTTCCTTTCAATTTGAATAAGTCCCCTCCATGCTTTCTCTGCGTGCCCTTTTCCTTTCTTTACACCACATGCTTCTCATTTGAATGTCGCACTCCATTTGCATACTTAGATCCTTTTAGGTATGCATCATCATCCCACTTCCATGTGCATCCTTTCCACATTCATGTTTTCTACATTCTCACGCCTCTCACATGTGTATGCGCCAAGTGCAATTTCCCACGCTAAGTCATTGTGCCATGTTACAACCATTCATATTGAGTGTGTAACATGTAACCTATCATAAAATGCTAGCTGTGTGCTAAATCCTCACATCTAATGAGTGCCCGATATGTGGTAGAAATGATAAAGTACTAAGAAAGTCATCCGATCCTATGGATCAATTAGAGTGTGCCACATGTCTTATGTGTTCTTTTCACACTTTGTAGACTTCAAATCACCATAAATTCTGCTACAGAGATTGGATTTAGGTACTTTTGGTGTTTTTGGAAATATGCTAATGTGATCTACACTCTAGATCATTCAAAATCAGATTTTGGTGGGATTTGGTAGGTGAGAAATAAGGAAATTCATCTCAGGCCATTAATGCACAACTTCAATCAGCCCAACCACCCAAATTTGATCTAATTTTCCCTCTTTTCTTCTTCCATAAGAAAAAAAAACATGGGGAGGTGCATCCGATGTCATTCCAAGAAGATTTTTAGGCATTCAATTATAATTATTGTTGGTTATAATTTTGAATCTAAGTTTCCCTCTCTTTCTCCTCTTCTTTTCTCCTCTTTCTTCTATAAATATTGTAAAATTTTCATTGTAAAAGGTTGGACCCCTTTAGTTTACTAAGGGTTTTTTTTTTTTTACATTTTTAAGTTGTAGGACTTTAGATTTATCTCTCTACATTTGGATGTCAGCCTCATCCACCATTGTAATCGGATGTTCATTATTTGGAAGTAATAAAATCTTATTTTGTGTCTATTATCTACCCTAGTTCTCATTTGATTGCTTCTTCTTGCCTCTCTTTTACAATTTTTGTTTATTGTGCATTTTGTACATCCCTTGCAGGCCCCTTTTCTAGTTATGCTCTATGAAAGTGTTTTCTATGTGCATTTTCCTCCACTTTTTCTTAAAGGTAATTGTGTTCATTCCCCTTTTTCTAGTGTTATTTCCTCCTTTAGCTTAGGTTTTCTTTTCAAGAATATCTTTCTCACCATGGTCCCTTGGATACTTAGAGTAGTGATAGGAATATGCATTTCCATTCATAGGAATAGTTTTATTGTTAGAAATAGGTAGAGGAACTGACCTTCTCTAGAGGTCCATCTCAAACATGCGGGGTCCCACGACTTGGAGATAGTACCATGTTGCCTTAAAATCCCAGTTTATCCTAATCTGGGATGGGTGTAATTTTGAGCTCCAAAAAATATTCGGAGGATATTTTTATTTCCCTCCATCTTTGGTTTCTCATGGATGCACTTTACTTCACACCTTTGTTAGAAAGGTGAAATATTATCTTCACATTCATATTCATGTGCAAAGGCTTAAAAAATAATATTTAGCTCATTCATTTTCTCTGTCTCATCATCAAACATTGGTGCATGGAGAGGATAAACATAGATTGACTCATACTTGTATTAAATTTCCATGTCTCAGTCAGGATCTCAAGACTGAGTTGAGGGTCTTCAGTTTCTTCCACAGTATTCAAAATGTCTTGCAGTGATTTCTCTTCCAAATCTTCCATATACTCATTTTCATCTTCATTAGAAGAGTCTTTGCATTGGGCCTCAAGGAGATGATTTAAAATCTTATCCACACATGGCCAAAATTCATTTGAAATGTCATCATTCTCCTTTTCTCGCATTTATTTTCATCGAAGGCCCACCTTCTTGCAAGACTTGACATATTTGGTTTTGATCATTCTCAGACAAGGAGAAGAGATTCATGCTACAAAGGATGGGCACACTTTTGAGATCAATATACAATTCATCATCCTTATAATAATAAGGAGAGAACCATGTTGAAGTAGAAATATGAGAAGAATCTTCAACTCCATCTTGATAATTCCTTATAGAATCGTCTTGTTCATAAGAAAAAAGAAAGAATCCTTACATACCGCAATGATCAACTTTACACTTATTAGGCGAGGATGGTGGAATCATCTCCTTGGATAGGTCATGCTCAATTTTCTCATCCTCCTTGGTTTCAAGAAATAAATTGGACTCTTTCATTTCTTCGCCCATGATTGTATTGAGAAAATAATTTGATTCTTAAATTATCTCCATTTCATCATTCAATATTTTTACATCAATTAAAGAATCAAAATTGGAAAGGATATTATCCATGATTACCTCAAATTCATCATCTTTATTTTGAGATTAAGGATAGATTTCTCATACTTCTTCATTGTTGATGGATTCCATGAAAAACACTGGGTCATCTGTCATACAAAAATAAGCTTCCCCTTTTGAATCCATTATTTCTCTGGTGGGTTGTGCCTCAAGCCAGATGAGTTGATGAATGGAGGTTCAACTATCATGTCTTCTTCATCATCCTCCAAGGTGCTGATTTGATTCTCATCAAAAGGTTCAAGGATATGAAATTCATCGAGGTACACAAGAATATTCTAGGAATGAACACCTCATAGTGTGGAAAATCATTAGGATCTTCTTGAGTTTCTTCTTCCTCAACATTATGAAGTGCTTCAATATGTTCATACCTTCTTTACAAGGCCAATGCATAATTCCAAACTTCATGGTAGGATTTAGGATCATAATTTATTTCTTCTACACTCAGAAGACTTTGCACATACTATCTTCTCAAAACATCCATTTCTTCATCTCTCGTATGTAATAAAATCATCTAGAGGAAGGGAGATGAAAGAAAATGTTATGAGTTTCTTGGTCAGCTACGTGAAGTTAAAAATATTACCTTCAGTAGATTCTTCACCATCATTCCCTTCATACAACATTTCATATCTCTTATGAATCTTCCTCATCCATTTCTTGGATTCTCAATCATCAGTAGGTGTGATTCCCATGTTTTTAGTTTAGCAAGAGTCTTCTTGAATTAGAGCCACTAGGACTTGATGACAAGGTCCCCAAAAATATCAATCTTCTCTATTCTTGACTATCTTTTCATGGCTACTATAGAGATAATATAGACCTTCTTTCCCTTAGTTGATTGCAAATTTTTATTTGAAGCAAGGGAATTATTCGTTGTTGCATAATTATTGAATTTATAAGAGATGTTCCGAATGATGGCTAATCAAAGATTTGCATATCAGTTCTTTTTATTCATCATCATCTTTATAGTTGTTGTCACTCATTGGTTCTAGACACCAATCTAAAAACCTAATCATTGTGATGCGGGTAATGAATGTGACACGATTCATTCTTTGATCTATTCACCTTCAAAATTTTGATTTTTCTTTGAAATCTATTTTTAATAATATATGCTTTATATATTTTTAGAGATATATGTGGGTGCATGTGGGATGTTATTGTTGTGAGGAGAGAAATTAGGAAATAAGATGTTATTGTTGTGAGTAGGAAATAGAAAAGTTCACACCCAATATCTAGAATACATAATTCAATTAGAGGAAACCAACAATGAAGCATCTACCGAGACTAACAAAATAGAGACATGCATATCTTTAGATTCATCAACCAACGATACAAATTTCTTTCTTGATCAATATGTTTAAAAAGTGTATAAAAGAGAGAAAATAGAAGAATACATGAGAAAGGGAAATGGAATAAATGTAGATTTTGTTTCTTGTTTTGATGATAAAATTGCAACATCTAAACCACAATCCACAATTTCTACTAAGAACTAAATTTTCAAGATCTCTTCAAATGGAGAAGCCATCCCAATTTATAGAATTGTGAATTGACCTTTCATTTACCACCCACATGAATCTTCATGCTCTCATTCAACTTGTGACTTTACATCTTCCTAGGAAATGAGAAATAAGTTTGTGAGGCAAGTGAGAAAGATAAAGAGTGAGGAGGAATTTCAAATAACGATGCACGATAAATAGATGGATGGAAGGTTCCACTCGAGGAAGTAGATGAATGAAAAACCCGCTAATGACAAGTACGTCTAGCCCCTTTCATATTAAATATGGATCAAATGGGACCTTTAAGGCTCCCGCCTCATAGGAAAAACATCTGAAATATGGGAATGAGAAAAGTGCGAATAATTTTTCAACCTAAGAAGGATGATTTAGGTATGTATCTTGAGATACCAGATTGCATTGTGGACTGCCCTATTAGAAAAATAGAGAATGCGTTGATTGGAAAGTTAGTGGGTGGAAGACCAAATATTGACTCGATAAGGGCTTGGGTGCTCCAGATGTGGAAACCGAGAGGGGATATGGAAATTTTATCCCTACCAAATGTATTTTTCTTGTTCAACTTCAACCATCCAAAATATCCTCAAAGGGTTTTAAATGATTGCCTCTGGTTCCTTGGAAGAATGGTACTATTCCTAAGGAAATGGATCCCCATGTTTAATTTGGAGAAGGAAGATATCAATCAATTTCCTATTTGGGTGCATTTTATAGGATTATCCATGGAGTTGTTGGATACATGTGTCTTTAAATAGATCGCTGCAACCTTGGGCACCTTTGTTGTTGTTGACAATATCACCCTCTCCAAAACAAGGTAGGTATGTGCTAGATTCTGGATTTACTCTCTTATTAGTACATCCTTACCTCAAACTACAATGATGAAATCTAAGGTGGGTAAGTGGGTTCAAAAATTGAATTTAAAAATTCCCTCATAAGTGTGAAACATTCCAGGGATGGGGACATGTCAAACAACATTGCAAAATGAAAGTTTATATGACATACAAGGAAGTACCCAAATCAGGAAAAAAGAATGATAGGGACAAATATATTAAAACTACATAACTGAACTCCAAGATTGTCAAGACTCTTTTCCCAAATAAAGAGGTTATCGTTAATGAAAATATAATATTTAAGGATCGTCCCTTTTATCAACAATAAGGAAGATGTAATTAGATCTAACAACTCTCCCCAATAGATGATAAGGTATTTATAGAAGTGACGTATAGGAAAACCAAATAAAGGCATTTTCATAACCACACTTTCAATCAACCAAGACTCACATTTAGATTGAAATATTGTTGGCATCAAAAAATTGGAACTAGTGTTGCAGAAATTAGTGATGAAGGAAAACAAGCTACGCATTCTCGAAAAGGAGATAAAGGGATGGAAGTTTCTTAGAAGAATATTTGGGCCCATTTTCTAACATCTTTGATAAATTTATGGGTTCTATGAAGGATGGAGATGATTTAGGGGATGAGATAGAAGATGATAATATTATGGATATGATACAAAATGTGAAATCTCCAACTAAGGAGACCCAACACTCTAATGCTAAAAAAGTGACACTTGAAGGAGTGGAAGCATGGAAATAAAAAGAAAAACCACCAAAATTTGGCATGAACACACCAAAAACATTAGGGGAAACATATACATGCATAAATTTAGACACTCCAAAGGATAATAAAATTGGATCGGGTAGGCCAACCAAACAAATGACAAGAAAAAGAACAAGAAAAAATACATAGATGATGGAACTCGGTCTAAAATCGATTTGAGGAGTTTTATAAGAACAAATACCAAAATCTCCAAATTAATATCATATCATGTAATGTGAGGGTATTAAACAAACCCACCAAATTTAGGATCATACAGATACTAGATTAAAAAAAAGACTGATATCATTGCTCTCAAGAAACAAAGATGAGTGAGGAGAAATTTTTACGACTAATTTTTTTTTGCGAACGCTGATTTAGTGGTTGTTAGTTCTAGATGTGTTGTTGTTGAATAGCTATCATGTGGGATCCTAAACAATTCAAAGGTATAAATATTTTGAGGAAGGATAATCATGTTTCCATCCTCTTCAAAGATAATAGAACTAATGTTTTTGGGTGATGTCTAACATCTACGCTCCCAACCATAAAGAAGACATTAAAATTTTATGGAATGAGTTATCTAAATTCCATAATATTATTTCATAAAATGAGTGGATTGTTATGGGAGATTTAAATACACCTCTTATTCTTGGAGAAAAAGGTGGTAATTTAGAACTAACCGAAAGCATAGAGGCTCTACAAGATTTCATAACAAATAGCCTTATGGGCATAAAACTAAAAGGGGGAAAATATACTTGGTCTAATCGTAGGAATGGTGACCAACTTATCCAAATAAAATTAGATAGGGCTTTAAATTCTTAGGGATGGCTTAATCAATAAGTTTTTCTATTAGCCCTTCCTCGTATAGGGTATGACCACACCCCATATTATTCAAAGTGAAAGAAAAGGAATAGAAAATAATTATGTTTAGATTTGAAAAAATGTGGATCCAACATGAGAATATAAAATATTTGGTTAATGAATGGTGGAGCATAAATATTCAAGGTACAACGATGTTTATAGTGTCTAAGAAGCTAACCCATGTGAAGAAAAATTTGAATGGATGGAACAAAACATGTTTTAGAAATATTTTTGAAACCAAGAGCTCCTTGGAGAAAAATTTATCTTCCCTTCAAACGTCTATGGAAGAAAAAAGTGTTGAAAATATTGAGGAAAGTCAAAAGAAATAAAATTTGCTTTTATCCGACTACCACAATATTTTGAATAAGTAAGAAAAAAATTTGGAAGCAAAATCTAGAGTCCAATGACTTCGGGAAGGGGATAAGAACATTAATTTCTTTCATATTTCTACTTTAAAGAGAAGGTGCTCCAACATGATATCCAACATTAAAGGGGAGGAGATGTTACTTTAAATAATTCAAAAGAAACTAAAAATGTGTCTGTCTCTTTCTATAGAAAATTGTTATCACCCCAACATAATCCTAGTCCTAAAAAGAAAGTTACTTTTTGGAGTACATCTCGAAGCTTTTGTCGGAAAAAGATACTAGTATGCTAGTCGAGGTTCCGACCATTGAATAAATTGAATATATGTTGAAGATGATGATCTTGGATAAAGCCCTAGGTATACATGGTTTCCTCGACTATATTCTTCCAATTTTTTTCAAAACTTTTAAAATATATGTGTGTTTGGCCATCCAACAATTCTTTAGAAACAATAAGATGATAAAGGATATGAATTACACCCTATCTCTTACTCCAAAGAATCTAAATGTGGAAGATTTTAAAAATTTAGACCTAAAAGTATTTGCAATTGCATTTATAAGATGTGCTCAAAGATCCTGGATATGAGAATTCAACTTCTTCTCCCTTATCTAATCTCTGATGATCAAGGTGGATTTGTGATTAGGAGGAAAATTCAGGATAACATCGTGACGATAAAGGAGATTCTTTATAAGATTAAGCACAATAAGAAAGAAATGATGATTATAAATCGTGATATGGAGAAAGCTTATGACAGAGTCCCTTGGAAATTTCTGCATAAAGTTCTAGAAAGATTTCATTTTAACTTGGAGTTCAGAATCATAATGCAAAGTTTCATATCCACTTCTAGATTCTCGGTCCTTGTTAATGGCACACCATGCGGGTTTTAAAAACACTAGAGGTTTGAGGCAAGGTTACCCTATATCTCCTTTTCTATTTATCATAAAGGGAGAATCTCTAAGCCAATATCTTAATCATGAAAATTTAGAAAGAATAATTATAGGGATAAATCCAATGGATAACAATGAACATGTGGTACATCAACATTTTGTGGATAAAACCATTCTTGTCGGTGAAGCCACAGTCCTAAAAGATAGATATTTTAAAATCATATTGTTGGACTATGAAGAGGTTTCAGACCAATTAATCAATTTTAGAAAGAGTTTAGTGTTCTTTGTTAACACTACGGAAAAGAGAAGCCAAAAGATATTGAAAATTTTGGGCTACGAAACAAAAGCATTACCTACAAGGTATTTAGGTATGATTATAGGGATTGAGAGGCCCAAGAAATCGATGGAACTTATTGATTGAAAAATTCATCAAACATTAGAAGGATGGAAAGAATCTCTCCTTTCTCAAGCGGTAAGGTTATTCTTCTAAAATTCTCTATCCAAAATATTCTAGTTTACACCATGTAAGTTTTAGAATTTTAGTTCTTGTTGTAAATAATCTAGAAATTATACCAAAAAAATTTCTTTGGAGCGGAACGGAGAATAAATATAGAATCCCTCTCATAGAATGGGACAAGATTTGTTTTCCAAAAATAATGGGGGTATTGGAATAAATAATTGGGAGAGAATGAACAAATCCGTGCTATCCAAGATGGATTTGAGTGTGGAAAAAGAGGAGAGTTTTGGAATTCTATAATAAAAACAAATATTGGAGATGTCAAAATGTTACTGATTGGTGCTTTAGTACACCTAATTTTAAGGGATCCATTTTCTAGAAATCTATAAATTGGGCTAAAGACTTAATATCTAAAGGATGTAAATGGAAAATTGGTAATGGGAGAACTCTCAAGTTCTAGGAATATAAATGGCTATTGGATAAACCACTTTGAAAGAAACCTTTCCTAACTTACAATACGCTGCTATTGAAAAGTATGGCTCTAAAGTGATGGATTTTTTCAACATGGAAGACCCTTACAAAATCTCGAAAGTCCTTCAAATATAAGTATAAATAAAAATTTAATTGCACTCCCTTAATAACCTGTTGTGTGGTATGGTTGTGGTTATAAATCAGGAACAAGACAACATTTATTGATCAAAGGAAGATAATAGAGCCTTTTTGGTCAAGAGTGCCTACAATATTCATTTTGAAGATGAACCAAATGATGAAATTTTCAACTAGAATAATGTTTGGGTTAAATAATTATTACCTAAAGTCACCATTTTTTGGTGGTTGGTCCTACATGATAAAATACTAATGGTGACTAATCTCAAAAAAATGAATTTTCTAGATATAGAGGATGGAGGATGGAGCAAGTGTTTTCAAAATCAGGAATGAGTGAGAAAAGGTAAGTGAGCTAGTTGTAGGGATTCACAGGGAGAATATATAGGATGGTAGGAAGGATGCACAATTTACAATGGAAAGGGACAAGGTGGAGCCGGATACATGACCCCCAATCACGTGGGTACGGTTAGTGACGACAATGCATCCAAACATGTATCTACTATCAATATCAACCATGTTTGCAATGAAAATGGTATTTTCTTAGAAATATCGGAACAAGTAGAAAACTAGGTGAAGTATTCAATGTGCAATACTATTTTATCCAAGATACCGGGTAGCAGGACAAATATTAAGGAGTTTAGGAAATGGGATAACAAGAAGTGGATGCCCAAAGGTTTGATGGAAATAATAGTGTATGTTAATGCTTTCTTTGTGATTAATCTATCTTTGGAAGAGGATTTATTATGGATCCTTTCTAGAGGACCATGGTTTATGGGTTGTGCTATGGTTTTGGTACAAAATGGCGATCAAGCTTCAATCCCTTGGAAACCGTGATTAAATAATACCCTATTTGGGTTAGGTTGCTAGGTTTACCCTTGGAATATTGGGATTTGGACATTTTGTAGGGGATTTCCAAAGCCATTGGGGATTTGGTCATCATAGATCTTGTTACTTGTGCTAAAACTAGACTTCTATTTACATTGTTCATGTGTTAATGTGGCCCCTAAAACCTCTTTACCTAGAAGCATTGAGCTCAAGAAACCCAGGGAGTTCATACCTAGAAGATTGACTATGATTTTGCACCATTTATGTGTTTTTCATGTTTCAAGGCAAGTCACAATATTAAATCTTGTCCTAAAGATAAAGAGGAGGCTTCCCATAAATCACATATCAATGAGAACAAATGAACCAATAAGGAAGATCTAAAAGGTAAGGGAGTTATGCAACCAAATGGAAGTGGACCTTCGAAGGTAAATCCTTCATGGAAACCAATAAGAAAACCATTGGAGATTAAAGATCGATTCCAAAATGCCTAGAACAGCCTCCAGAAGAAGAAATAGGTGAAGCATGTTAGGAGGAGGTCAAAAATAGGACAAAGTGAACCAAGACCCAAAAAAATATGAAGATGTGGTGGTTTTAAAGATTTTCAGGAGGATAGTATTAAAGGATTCATAGTTTCGGATACTATGGATGCAATTTTTTTCCAAAGACTAGTGGAATCATTATTGGTAAGTAATATGTTTAATATCCTAGATATTAATTTGGAGGAAATTCCAACAGTTGAAGAGGATCTCCAATGTGCTCTTGAGACTTATAGGAGTGACCTAAATGAAACATCAATTAAAGTCATAGTAGATAAAGAAGTGGAAAAATAAATTCCCATTGAGGTATGTCCTAATGTCCATGCCCTTGAGGTGGCTAGCATACCGTCTCCAAAATGGAAGCAACACTGAGAACTAGATCAAAGGCAAATGTTGGAGCCAATAAAACATCTCTATGAAGATTTTCTGAAAAGGAAAAAGGGAGGGAGCCACAAAGAAGGATATTATGGAGGGTGTCAAAAACCATTGTTGGTAGGTCAAAAATATTCCCATTCTAAATGATTTGTTTATCTTTGAATATAAGGGGCCTAAACCAGCCCTGTAAACATAGGATTTTGTTTGACTTCAAAAGTAAGGAAAACCGGATGTCATTATGCTACAAGAGACCAAGATGAATTAGGAAAAGATGAAAGACTTTCAGGATTTCTTTTGGAAAGAAGCTAGATTTCACTATCAATCCTTTGTAGGGGCATCTGGGGGTTTTTGAACATGTGGAATAAGAAAATTTTGGAAGGATTCCCCCTCATTAATAGCCAACACCACTTAGCCATTTGTTTCACTGAAGTTAGCTCCAGAAAATAGTTTATTCTCTCTAATATTTATGCTCCTAATACTACAACTGGTAGAAGGATGCTCTGGGAGGAGCTGACTATCTTCAGAAGGATGTTTAGTGATTTAAACTGGATTATAGGAGGTGATTTTAATACTCCTCTCATTCCCTTAGAAAATAAAGGAGGATTTAATGTGTTTACTAAGAGTATGGAGGACCTTGTGAATTTCTTGGGGTGGAATGGTTTGATGGATCTGAACCTCAATGGTTCAAAATTCACTTAGAAAAATAGGAGAGAAGGGGAAATTTTATTCAAATTAGACTAGACAATTTTATTGTGAATATCCATTAGATTCAGGAGCAACAATACACTCTCTTATCCCTAGCTCGCATTGGATCGGACCACAATCCTCTGATTCTTAAATTCAGTGTTAGGGAGCAGCCCATAGGAAGACCTTTTAGGTTTGAAAAAATGTGGACCACTCATCCGGAGCTGGAAAGGAAGATAGAAGAATGGTGGAGCTTGGAATTCAAAGGTAATAGTATGTTTAAGGTGGCTACCAAACTTTAAAATATTAAGGTAAATCTTAAAATTTGGAACAAGGAAGTTTTTGGAAATATTTTTCTCCAAAAAAGATAATCTCTAAAGATCTCCAAGCTATGGAAGAATTTATGGAACAAGGAGGATGGAGCATGGAGGAAAAATAAAGGAAAACGGTCTAATTTCGAATACCACAATATTATGCGCAGAGAAGAGATATATTGGAAGTAAAAATCTAGAATTAATTGGCTTAAAGAAGGTGATTGTAACACCAAATTCTTCCATATCTCTGCCACCATTAAAGCTAACAAAGGAAGAATCCAAGAAATAAATAAAGATAATGGTGAAATGGCTATGGAGGATAAGGATATCTCTACCACCATTATTTCCTTCTTTAGGAACTTGTTTGTTTGAAGGATAACTTTCAGATGAGATTTCTAGAGCTGAAATTATTAATATTTTTGATCCAGTTATTAGCCAAGATGAGAATAGTGAACTCATAGTCATTCCTTTTGAGGAAGAGATAAAATCTATTTTAGATGTTATGGAAGATGAAAAAATCCCAGGAGGATGGATTCCCTACTTTCTTTTTCAGATGTATTGGGATATTGTTAAGAAAGAAGTGGTTTTAGTTGTCCAAGATTTTTTCCAATCTGAAGCCTACTCAAACAAATCAACCACACCTTTATTTCTCTCATACCTAAAAATCCAGGAGCTAAAGATCTTGGGGAATTCAGACCCATTAGTTTATGTAATACTATGTATAAGCTAATCTCCAAAA
Source organism: Taxus wallichiana var. yunnanensis (assembly GCA_018340775.1). Lineage (NCBI taxonomy): Eukaryota > Viridiplantae > Streptophyta > Pinopsida > Cupressales > Taxaceae > Taxus > Taxus wallichiana. The sequence continues at coordinate 160,874,956 of CM031243.1, read as the reverse complement.
TTCTGGATTTCAGATTAAGGGAGACTCTAAGTAACTTTATTTCCCCAAATCAAGGAGCCTTTGTGCCAGGAAGATAAATTCTAGACAACATAATCACTATTCATGAGATGATACACTCTATGGAACTCTCAAGAAGGGAGGCTATGATTGTAAAGTTGGACATGTAAAAATCCTACGACAAGATATCTTGGGATTTCTTATACTCCCTTTTAATCTGATTGGGTTACCATCCCCACTTCATCAAAATGATCCAAGATTTTCTATTATAATTAATGGAAATCCCAATGGTTTCTTCAAATAGGAAAGGGGTTTGAGGCAAGGATATCCCCTATCACCTTTCCTATATATTATAGTTGCTGAAACCTTGAGTAGGTTATGTGTCAGGGCCCAAAGTGAGGGTATAATGGAGGGTATTAAAGTGGTACATGGAGTGGAGAATTAATGTCTTATGTAGTTTGTGGATGATACGGTTATTCTTAGTCAAACAGATGTTTAGGAGGCCCGTGCCTTTAAAATAATAAAAATATGAAGAAGTTACCTGGTAGAGGACTAGCTTCAGAAAGAGTTCATGTTTCTTCATTAATGTGGGGGAGGAGTAGGAGAACAGACTAGCCAACATTCCGGAGTGCAACATCAAGGTCCTCCTAGATACATACCTTGGAATTCCTCTTTGTGGGAAAAATTTAGAGGAAGGAGGTTGGAATAAATTAATATAAATATTTCATAAAAAACTTGCCTCTTGGAAAGGTTCATTGCTTTCATAGGCTAGAAAAACTCAGCTCCTTCAAAGCTGTCTATAGGGTATTGTTGTGTTCATTATGTCCATCTTTACCTTACTAGTTAGAGTCAAGAAAGCTATTGAAGGCATACAAAAAGGTTTTTATGGATTGGATCAGAGGAAAAGAATAGAATCCCTTTAGTTTCTTGGGATAAGGTCACTCAACCTAAGGATAGGGGTGGTCTTGGATTAAAAAATATACAACTCATGAATCAATCACTAATAACTAAGTTTGGCTGAATATTGCAAAAGAGGAGGGAACCTGGGTCAAAATCCAGAAATCAAAATATTTGCGGCCCTTTGGCAGAACTTTGGCTCTCTTTTCTAATTTGGAGCTTCCTAGAGGTTCTATTTTCTGGAACAATCTATGCCAAACTAGAAAGTTGTTGATAAAATGGAGAAAATTTAATCTTGATGATGACACTAAAATAAATTTTTGGGAGGATCCATGGGTTAAGGATAAATCCGTGAAAACTGAAGAGCCATGGAGTGAGATTTGGAATGAAGAGAGAAATCAGATCCCCCTCCTTCCTCCCCCTACTACCTTGGGGATTTACAACCCTTTCAAGACCTTAATAAGAGCCTTAAATACTATCATATACCCCATTATAGAGCTCAGGATGAGCTGATTTGGAGAACCATGGACACGGGGAATATGGAGTTAAGTCTAGCTATCTGTTAAATTTTGAGCACATTGAACCCAATACTCTCTAGAGGAAGGTCTGGAATAAGAATCTTATTCCCAAAATCAATATATTCTTCTGGGAAGTTTTTAAAGGAAAGATCCTAATTATGGATAGGCTAAGAAAAAGGGGAATGATCATCACTAATAGATGTGGTCTTTGTAAATGTAATGAAGATTCAATTCAACATCTCTTCCTAGAATGATCTTTTTCCTTTCAAGTCTTCTCTGTTGTCCTTAGTCTCTTTAAGTTACACATGGTCCTTCCCGGGATGTGGCCCTTCTTCCTAATCAATGGAGCTTCAATTTTCAGCATGCTTTGGTTAAGGAAATATGGAAACTTTCCCTCCCTCACACATTATGGGGTCTTTGGATTGAACACAATAATTAGATTTTTAGGAACAAAGTTTCTAGTCTGAGAAGGTTATTGAAAAGGTGAGACAATATCTCAAAGAAAATGCCCAAGTTTTAAAGCTCAAAAAGTCTAAAAAGTGTCCTGGATTGGGAAAAAAAAATCTTAGTAACATGGACATCATTCCTATCAGTCCTATGTGAAGGAGAGGGTCACCCACAATGTTAAATGGTCAAAACCTCCTGACGGTTGCTTCAAACTCAATTTTTATGGCTTGGCCAAATAGAAGGATAGCATTTCCGGAGGAGAAGATATGATTCATGATCACCTGGAAATATGTATCGAGCATATAAGGGTCCCATCAGTAATCATACCAATAATTATGTAGAATCCAAGGCTATGCTATGGGGCATCATGATGTGTAAAGATCTGAGTTTAAAATCCATCATTATAGAAGGTGACTCCTTGTGTGTAATTAATGCTCTAAAGGATCAAAGTAAGTGTGGGTGGAAACTCATCAACATTATCAAGGAAGCTCATGGTATTTTAGAATCATTTGATAAAGTGGTCATCCAACATACTTACATAATAGGTAATAAACCCGTGGATGCACTTGTTAATCAAGACAATGACATGCAAGATCTAATGACATGGCCAGGGATACGTATTCCTTGGGAAAGTATTATAAAATTGATTAATGATGAAATGTCTTAGGAGGATGTGTAATTATAGTGAAAAAGAATCTCATGATTGGGATTTTGAAAAGACCCTTTTTTTTTTAGAAAAGGTTACGATTCATTTGATTTGGCATTTATTAATTTTTTTATATTGGTGACTTCATTTTGCTGGTGTTTGAAGAAAGTAAATTTGAGAAAACTATGGGAGGTGACAGGGTTCAAACTGAGCATGTTTCCTTCCTTCACCTGAAAAATGACTCTGTCTTGTGGAAACTGTCACACAAAGGGGGCTTCACTAGGTATATTGGGTGCATTAAAGGTAATGAACCTGCATTTTCTATTTATTTTGGAAATGCTTGGATTTATGGGCACTTTAATTTTATAGGGTCTCTAAGGATTCCATAGCTGAGATAACAAGACTTAAAATGGATGGGCTCAAAATATATAAAGATAAAACTCACAAAAACATGAGATTGCCACTTTTTTAGGCCAAAAAACATATTGTTTCTTATGATGATGGTATAGCCGGTAATTTCCTTCCTAATTGTTGGGTCGATGTTTGTCTTTTGCTCATGAAATACCTAACTTTGGAAGGAAAATTTTAGAATATTTTCTCTCATCATCTCTCCATTTTAAACTTCTTCCATAGAAACCAAGCCATGAGTTTGGATTTCTTCCTCTACAAGTCCTTATTTTCCACCATTGATGACTTCAAAAATAAGAAAATTTATGTCCCTCTTCATCAAGGCTTGATTCTTCTATTAGTTCAAAGGAGAAACCCCACTATCCCCGTGCATCTAGTGCACAATAGTGACCCCGAGTCCGACCACTAAACCCCGACTTCGAACCTCAAACATATGAAGAAAAGGAAAGGAAAGACACTTTTGAGGGGGATCACCGACATTCTATGCAACCTAAAATGGGCGTAAAGAATGTGGGTGAGAGTTCTAGTAATAGGGAAAAATATTTTGTGGATTGGGAGGCTATCTTTGATGCATGCTAAGTTGACTTCGATACCAATCTCACTTTGTTAATAAGAACTTGATGCAAGAACCGAAGGAGTACAACCATTAAATTGAGGTCTGGAACAAGAAAATTTGGGGTATTCAAGTGGAATTTTTCATGTAGGAATAGAGGATCTCTATCCTTCAGGATCAAATGGCCAAGGTGGACAATAAGCCTAATATGAAGCTTATGCCTATTAGTTCTAAGTGAATATTTTGGGACCCGATGAGGGTTTTGATATAAAGGATGTGAATACCTAGATTGAGGATAAGTGATAAGAAATCCTAAAATATCTCGCGAGTGTGAACACCTAGACTGTGGAAAAGGAGGAGAAAAGACCTAAGCAGTGATTATTAAATTTGTAGGTAGGAAGGATGGTGGGACAAGTAATGAGATCCCACAAAAGGCTATGGAAAAATAATGGTTGGCCTTTGGCTGCCCTTTCCTTTATTTTGTTGGTTTCTATTTTTAGGTTTTTTTCAAAAATGTGATGTTTAATATGTAGACTTTGAGAATTCTGGATTTGTTCTATGGCGGTTTGTTGTCAAGTATTTTTGACTTAGCCTCCTTTTCTTTTTTGTTGGTTTTTCCCTAAAACTAACTTCTTTATGTATGGGTTTTTTTTGCTCCTCTTAAAACCAATTTTTTTTTATCTTATCCACAAAAAAAAAAATGGATATGGTTAATAGATGTGTGTTATGTGAAGAGGAAATGGAAAACTCTACTCATCTTTTACTCCAATTCCCCTTCCCGGAAAAGGCCAAAAACTCCTTATTATCCATCTCTTGAGATTAACTGGATCTTTCCTTCTTTAAATTTGATATGGATCCAATGTTATTGCCCCTTCCGGAGCCTAGGCCTAAAGCACTTGTGGATCCTTACGCTTATGCACCTATGTTGGGAAATATGGAAGGAGAGAAAATGCGAATTTTTAAGGGAAAGAAAGAATCGAAAAAATATTTGTTGCTAGATGTTGTAACACCATAAATGAAAACTTCTCCATTATCCAAAATAATAAGTAAACAATCATATAGTTGGAAAGTAAAATTTATAGAAATTGGGGAATCACGAATTTCTAAAATAACCCTCCTAAACCCAACCTAAGGCTAGATGGATGGAAAAAACCTAGTGATGAATGGATTAAGCTGAATTTTGACAGAGCATCAAAAGGAAACCAAAAAAAGTAGGAATTATAGGGGATTTCAGAGATAATAATAGCACCTTTATATTAGGGTACTATTGCAATCTTGGGATCCAAATTAATCTCATGACAAAGGCAACCTGCAGCTTCCCGGGGATTAACATAGCTAGTCAAAAGGGTTTTAGAAAAATTGAAATCGAAGGAAATTATTTGAACATCGATTCTTTAAACCGGAACGTCATCCATATCAGTACAAGACCTTATTGAAAGTATAAGGGTAATGGAATTTTTTTAAGGTATCACCTTCAAACATATATATAGAGAAGATAACAGCTTGGCGGAATACTTTTCTAACAAAGGAGTTCATAGTGATGGTATGAGATTGGTTAATTGTTATGATGACCTGGAACCTCCGACGAAGGCCCAAATTGATACGGAAAATTATGAAGGAAAAATGGATACTAATTGAATTAAGGAACAAGGATGGTAGGATATCTAGAGGTAATCATAACATGAGTGGAAAGAATCATGGGAATCAATGTAAATATTACGTTGTTACTTACAATAATGCCGAGATGGTCTTGTGATATATCTCATGCCAAATTACGCAGTGTCATACACATCTTTGGGTAAGTTCATTTATAATGTGGAAAGGAGAAAGGCTTTAAGTATTGTCACACAGATTGTTGAGCCCTATATTTAGAAAGATTGTAATTTCTCGGGTGTTCCCAACATTCATAGAATGAAAATGGGTGGGGACATTGTGTGAATAGAACCAAATGATATTAAAGGAATCAAACCAAAGGTGTGGGAAATCTTTGAAAATAAGGGTTTGTTACCATTCTTTAGACATTTTGAAGGACATAATGAAGAGCCTAGTAAGTATTTCGGTATGGCACGGAAGTATTTGATGTTAGCATGATATACTAATAGGTGTTGTCATTGATGAAAACCACATTAATTAAAAAGTGAATGTCGTAGGATGATTTCATGATGTTGTTTGTAGAGCTAACATGATGGTTCGATGTGTATCAGTTGGTTCAAGTGGGATTCATGTGAGGTGTGCTTGCTTTAGAAGACTATACAAGTGCCTACAAGGTATATCTTGGCAATGTGAGAGTCTTGGATGCTTAGGAAGATTTTTTCATGTTTTCTAACATTATTTGAGGGTTATTGAGCACTCACAGTCATGGAATAGTGCACGAATAGTTGGTTTGATTGGTTACATGTACTCATTGAGAGCGGGTATAATAGCTTGGAGGTGTGACAGAGTATATTGGAGCCATTTGAGCTCATGAAAGAATGAAATTAGGTGAATCATGGTAAAATAGGTATGTTTTATTCATTTATAGAGGTTTCATGTTCAGTTATTGCACTATTTCAGTTGATACTAGCTTCTACAGTGAAGATCTAACATGAAAACATAGGTAAGTCTTAGTGACTGGAGAGATTGGGATATGGAATTCATATACTTATGATTTGATATGTTAGAGGGATGAGTGATTATTCTCTCAGAAAATTTGTAGGTTCTAGTGTTGATTATTTTGTTAGATATGACTATTTTGGTAAGACAATGTCAAAATCCAAAGCAATTCTAGCTCGATGTGCAACTTCATATGCTCATTGTGAATTGTGTACTTTGCATGGGAAATTTTGGATTTCAAGTATTATTATAATGTGATTTTTAAGGTTTCATAAAAATAATTAGGTCATTTTATTGTCATTTTTATGAACAAATGGTAAGAACGTAAGAAGGTCTAAAACCCTGGTTAAACCTTAGCTAGGAACAATGCAGAAAGTGAAATGTTGTGACCAATTTTTGATTGATTAATAAAAAGTGATTATTTAATGTTTTATAGGACTCCTTATGATTTCCAAATATGTATGGTTTAGGTCATAGTGTTATATGGGCCCCACCTAAAAATAGACGTTTCTGGAGAAGAAGGTTTTAGGACAAGATAGTCTAAAGGAGTAGTATGAAAAATTGATATTTCATAATTTATGGGAGTTTTTTATTTACTTACATAGTTTTTAAATATATCTTAATGCAGGTTCATGATGTTTTGAGGTCTAGAATAGGTTAACTAGTCAAAGGGTATTTTGGGGCCTCAAATAGCAGAGTATAGTAAAATAGCTATAACTTAAGCTACAAAATGGATTCCTAAGATGATTAAAGTTGTTTTCGAAATATGATTCATATATATTTATATTAATATAAGGATTTAATCATGATGATGTTATTTTATAGGGTTTCTAGGGATTTATTTGAGCAAGAATATTTTTGGCGCTTTCGAAGAAAATATGTGTTCTAGTGCAAGTTTGATAATACTTGAAGCATGAGATGGATTAGGTGATGATTTTTATCAATTTTAATTTGAATAAGGATTAATTGGGCATCAAATTAATCTATTTTTATATCTTTAATTTATGTATAAATTATTTTATGAGCTAACCTTTGGAAACAACATTTTTGGCAGGTTAATTTGGTGAAGGAAAATGTTTTTTGTGGCTTGAAGTTAAGGATGTATCATGACCTATAAATTATGTATAAGTGTTATACATGTTATTTCAGTGGTCACATGGAATGTTTTGGGTCATTATAAGGTTTTTTTTGGCATTATGAAGTTTCCAGTGTGTTGAAGGGTGAAGGAAACAATTGTTCTGAGAATTGTAAAGGGAATTATGCCCAATAAATGAAATAACTTGATTGGTTGATATTAATTACGACCATGTATGAATTTTTGTGTTGTATTAAAAATATTTAAATGGTTTTATTTCATTAAAAATTATACATTTAATGTAAGGGAATTGTTAAGAATGTGCCCATGGGGTATCAGCCATTTTTGGCACATGTAATGAAGTTTTGGGTAGGCTGACCTAATTGGAACACTTGTAGATGTTGTAATTATTATTTTTGAATAATATATAGATGTATGGGTTTAAAATATCATGAAGGACTGGCCTCATTTGGGTTAGAAAGAATAAGTGCATATAAAAGTGATGTTTTGGCTTATTTTGTGAGCCAATCTTACATGGGGTGTAAATCGGCCTAGAGAGGAGTTGATTACAGGTATGAAGGAATGTGTTGAAGGAAGATAAAGTGTGTTTCAGATTGAGGAAGGCATGGCAGCATAAGACCAATATATTAGAAGCAATACAAGTGAATAAAGAAGGAGAAAGATCAAGTTTGATTCCCTAGGGTATGAGCTAGGGTTTGTGAGCTAAATTAGTGATCTCCATTAGTTATGACATCTGAATTTTTAGAGATAAAACATATTCAAGTGGATGAGTTTTTTCTTAGTAATCCTTAGGGGGTTGTATCATCCTTGTGGAGTGGGTGCTTCACTAAATTAGGGGTTGGTGCTCCTTGTAGGGTTAGTTCTCTATTAAACTAGGGGTTGGTACTCCTTGTGGGGTTGGTGCCTCACTAAATCAGGGGTTGGTGCTCCTTGTGAAGTTGGTGCTTCACTAAACATATTTTATTTGTGTAATATAATCATAGTTTCAGTGGGTTTTCTTCCTCGTGAGGGTTTCCCACTTACATATGGTGTTCTTGTGTTGAGTACTTTACTTTCTTGCTCTTGTGGATGATTTTGCATATATTAATAAGATCATATGATCATGGATATTGTATAAGAAATTAAATGGATGCATGTATGGTTGTTATATTAAAGAAAAATTAATATAGGACTAATTCACCCCCTCAGTCCCTTGTGCTTTTAACAATTGGTATCAGAGCTGGTCCTTTTTGCATAAGTTTAACAACTTGAAGGAGATCCTAGAAGCACAAATGGGTAAGTTTGCAGATATTTGGAAAAGAAAATATGAGATTGTTGAGTCTTTGGTTTTTTTATTGCAAGATACAATGGATGAAATGGAGAAAGATCATGATCTAGCTATCAAATATTTTAAATCTCAAGTGGAAAGTTTGTCTAATGCCCTAAAGGAGAAAGAAGATGCTTGTTCTAGGTATGAAGACAAGTTGAAATCCCTTGAATCAGATTTGAAGGATGTAACTAGTGAGTTGAAAATGCATGAAATATTTGAGAAGATATCTAAGGCTCTTAATGACATGTTGGAGAGTCAAAGAGGCACAAATGACAAATCAGGCCTAGGGTTTAAAGGAAAGAATGATGATGAAGCTAGTCCAAGTACTAAATCAACTAAGAAGGTGACCAAAAGGGCATATCCAAGAAGGTATAACTCAGTTAGACAACCTAATGCTATGAGGTATGGCTCTTTATTCAATGGATATTGTTTCATTTGTCATGATTTTGGTCATAGAGCTAGAGATTACAAAAATAGGGCTCCAAGGAATGAAGTAGGTGTATTCAATGGTGAGTGTTACTAATGTTGTGAGTATGGACATAAATATAAGGATTGTGATTAGAATCTAAGAGTGTTTTAACCTTGGAGGAACAAGAATGTTGTTTTTTTCAAGCGCCATAAACAAGGTCATATTGCTAGATTTTGTGCTTAAAGTGGGACTCCAAGTAGTACTAGCAGATTTCAAGCATCAAATGGAAATGTCTACAAGAGGAAATTCAATCCTATGTATGAGTCTAACACTGTTATATCTGATCCAAAGGACAAAAAGAGGTTTCTCAAGTGAAGGAGGTCAAGAGAGGTGATTCTCGGCCCATCATGTAGAGTTTGAAAGTTGTCAAGGAGGATGCTAGAGATACCAAGATAGGAAACAAGGGTTTTAAGACTATGACAACTCAAACAAGTATGTTTTCTCAAGTTCAAGAAGAAAACATGTGTTTGAATGGCTTCCAAGATCATGTGTAAGATAAGTTGAAGAAATTTGACTTATGGGATGCCAAAAGATTTGTAAGGTATGGAAAGTGACTCTTTCCCTATTTTCATGAGTTCTTATTCTTGTAGGTGTCTAAGTTCTATATCACAGAGTTTAAAGTGTTCTTTTTCATCAAATTATGTCTCAATTCTTTATTAAAGTATAAAATTCTGAATGTCAAAAATCCAAGTGCTAAGATCAATATCATCATGACGTCCTTGAGTCCATCATAAATCTTTTTCATCATCGTATAAGGTAAAAGGTCTAATGTCAAGAAAATGATCATACTCCTAGGTGAAATTAGTACATTCACGAGGTCTCTTTGATGTTTGAATTTCATAGTCGGCAAGTCAAGGTTCTATTGCTCGATAGAGTGTCTATTATCACTTTTTCAGTGTTATTTATGAAAATGATTTCCATGATTCATGTCTATATTTAGAAGTGATGAAGTGTTTTATGAGTCTCTTGTCAAATTTCAAATGTTCTTGGTTATCTCATTGAGGTCAATTATGGTCTGTTCATGATAGTATTGTTGTCACCGTGAAGTATGGTTGATCTGTGGGTGTAAGTAATGGTATCCTCATAGAAAAATGTCTTGTAGACCTAGGATCGTAACCCTATTATTGTAAGAAGCTCATATTATCTTGAAAACTCAAAATTCAAGTTTGTTATAGTCTATATCAAATTGTGCACCTTATTCTCTTTGTCTAAGATTTGTCGGACTATTGTAAGGTTTCTAGTTATAGATATGAGTTTCAAAATTCTAAGGTTCTCTGTCTCAATTTTATCCTTTTAGTATGTATGGTGATTTGTGTTGAAACATAGTGTTAAGTTTTTGTCTCCTCTCAAATTTTGTATGTGATTTATGTCATGAGTAAGTCTATAAAGTGTATAAGTAAATTTGGACAAAAGTTTCACCATCATGATCTATACATGATTCTAGTAGAAGTACTAGTAAAAATTCAGTCATTAGAAGCAAAGTAGTCATGTATGCCATGCCATATGAAGTCTAAGTACTTACTCATTTATTGAAAGTCCTTATTGATTTCCTTTGATATCAATTTGATCTAATAAAAATGGGTATTTTCCTACATTTCACATCAATGTGTTGTGTCAAGTAAAATGTGTAGTATGTTTCTTCATCAAGGTGTCTTATTTATGGTCTGTAATTTATGTTTCATTTGTAAAATGTGTTGAGTGTCTCTAAGTTCTATGTGAAAGGTGTCCACTATTTTATGGCAATGACAAAGTAAAGTTGAATTTTTCAGTCCATCATGATTTGATTTGAATATTTAAAAATTCCTTAAGAATGATCTTGCATCATGAAATTTGTGATAAGATTGGTCTCGAGTCTATGATCTAACTCTATCAATAAAGTGAGTGTCAAGGTGTCATGACACTTTACTGCAATGTTATGAAAGAGTTAGTCTTCATGATCTATGACAAGAGAAACTACAATGATATTATGTGTTAAAAAAATGAATGAGATTGAAGGACATGTGAACATAATATCATAAGAAAGTTAAAGATTGCTATTCCCAGCTAAAATAGTGTGACAAAATGTTACAAGGTATTATAGCCCTTTAAAATTTTCGTTGAGGGTTTTTAATTTGTAACCCTTGTGTCATGACAAAATTTCATGTTTTTCATAGAAGTTACTAGTGGTCAAAAATGTGAAGGACCTACATATCCATGTTCTCAAAATGCTATAATTGTTTGGTAAAGTTTAGTTCAAAATCCCTTAAGTTGGAAGAGAATCTAAGTTTGTTATAGACCTATGAATATTAAATGAAGTCTAAGGAGTTAATCAAGAAAAAATAGGGGTGAAAATATGATGACCTAAAATTTGGAAAAGAATCTTCAGGGTTTTGTTGAGGTTAAAGATACATTGTCATGAGCTCCACTAGTCTACTATACATTCATACAATTCAAATATTCTCTTTGAGTGAAGAAATTCCATGATTGAAGACATTGATCATGTGCAAGTTTAGTAAGGTAAAGGATTAGAAAGGTTACTCTTAATCTCGGAGGCAAGAAGGTGTAACAGGTTATATCATTGATTGATCACCAAGTTTGATCACGAAGCTACAAGGGTATTAAAAGTCTATAAACACATGCTACAGATGTACAACCGATAACACTCAAGAACCGAGAACTTGAATTGACAAGAAAAGTAACCCTACATATATAGTGGCATAGTGTTAAAATTCCAAGGCTTGAAATACTTGATGTCATCGAGTTTGGAAGTGTATGGCATAAAGATCCTAGGAAGATGTTTGTCACAGGCAGTCTAAGTAGATGATGTGCTAGACAATGTATCAAGGTGCAGTGATAAAGTCTTGGTTAAGACTATGAATGAATATTATAATCCACAAAGGGTTATCTAATAAAGTGACTTGAGATTGCTACTCATCGATTAGTGAAGAAGTTGAAATGGTAAGGATATTGAAGGATTAACATGAAGGCTATTGTAAGGACATAAGAAAGTAAAATTGTGTCTCGAAGTATTCTATGTTAGTTTATCATAGATGCAAGAGTGCCTATAGATGAGTAGTATGACCTTCAAGATTGTAGTCATTCCTCCATTAGTTGTAACAGACTATTATAGGTCTCATGGTGTGAAAAGGTAAAGGAAGAGTTGGTTGGCCTTTCAATATGTTCTAAGATTTCCATCTACAAGACTACAAAATTAGAGATAGCTCAGAGTATGTCTTTGTCGGTGATATGTCTTAAGTTTGAAGCTTATACTCATTATTGTATGAGGTTAATGAGAGGTAATGGAGGCTTGTCTAAATTCATTATTTCTTAGAAGTCTGAAATGGACCAGGAATGGATCTCAAAGACAGAGATATAACAAAGTGTTGATATGTTGTCATAGCAAGAAGAAATGTTGCTCTAGATGGATTGCTATAAGTTAGGACAATGTGTACAAGCTCCAAGTGATAAGGAGAGATTTTAAAGGCTACAAAATGATGAAGTGATGCCTTAAATAGGGGAAGATTTGAATAGCTTGAAATTATCTTGTCATAGGTTAAAGCATTTCTGGTTCGAGAGAATGTAGTGCTACGGTAGCTTGTTAAGGTGATCCTATAGATATACTTGTACTACTCAAGCTATAATATAGAGTGTTTTAGGGGAGTAGTTGTATATATCCTTGAAGGTGAAACGGTGCTTATTGAAAGGTATGTTTGCTTAAGTCACGTATATCTAGTCAAAAGTTTCTTTATCTTAGTTAATTATGACTATTAGAATTGAGAAAGATTCTTAGGATTGAGAAAATTTTCTCAAAGTGATTCCATGCCAAGAACCCAAGGATTGTTGCTAAAATTTGTGTCTGAGAGCTATAAATAGGGGTCTAAATCGCATGGGGAGAATTTAAAGGAAGTTATTGCATGATTGATGTGTTTTATGGTATGTCAAAGTTGACCCTAAAAGCTCTAACGAGGTTTTTAGGGATTTAAATTTGAAGAATGGTATGAAGAGAACAATTATGCCTAGTAAAGCTAGTTTTAGGCCTAGAAATTATGGTTTGTGATCAAAGAAGATAGTTTTATAGCCTAATATGCTTTGTGTACACATTTTTGGCATGATGATGTGTATGCTTTAGATGTTTCTTTACTACAATTGATTCATGAAGACCAAAATAGGGGTATAGGTGAAAATGTGCCTATTTGCATACCTAGAAGGTGAAGGATGTTGTTTTATACCCTAAACAAGGTGAGCCTATGTTTTTTCATGTTTTTTTATGTTAAGATGTTTGTAGTGCTCTTTCTAGGGGGATATTGTTTTTTACATGCCTAAAATGAAGGCAAGAATATTTTTTTTTACCTAGAGGAAATCAAGAAAATGGAGAAAATTGAGACCTTTGGTTGATGTTTCCAACCAAATCATGGAGATATGGTGTTGATGAAGGAAAAGGAGGTTAGTTATAGGTATGCCTTTGTTATTAAGGTGAAAGGGGGAGAAGTTCGTGGTGTTTTCCATCAATGAAAAAGGGGAAGATTATTTGCATGATGTCCTAGTAGGTGTTTTCATTAATACAAAACCACATTAATGACAAAGTGAATGTAATAGGATGATGTCATGATGTTTTTGTAGAGCTAACATTATGGTACAAATGTGTATCAATCTATAGTGGAATTCAATGTGCCCTAGTAGGTGTTTTCATTGATGTAAAACCACATTAATGACAAATTGAATGTTGTAGGATGATTTCATGATGTTGTTTGTATAGAAAACATGATGGTTCACATATGTATCAGCTTCTGCTGGGATTCGGTGAGGTGTGCTTGCTCTGTGCAAGCCTATCACAGTACCTAAGAGGTATATCTTGGTAGTGTGAGCTTCTTGGATGTTTGGGAAGCATGTTAGCATGTTTTCTAGCATGATTTGAGGGTGTTTGACCACTCATAATAGTGGAATAGTGTAGGAATAGTTGGTTCACTTGGTTACAGGTGCTCATTGGGACAGGTATAACATGTTGGAGATGTGACATAGTGTATTGGAGCCATTTGATCTCATGAAATAATTCAATCAGGTGAATCATGGTAAATTAGGTATGTTTTATTCATTTATAGAGGTTTCATGTTCAATTATTGCACTATTTCAGTTGATGTTAGCTTATGTAGTGAAGATATAACATGTAAACATAGGTAAGTCTTAGTGATTGGAGATATTGGGCTAAGGAATTGATATTATGATGATTGGAAATTTTATAGGGATAAGTGATGATGCACTCACAAAATTTTAGGTTCCCATGTTGAGGATTTTGTCGAGATATGACTTCTTTGGTAAGACAGGGTCAAAATCTAGTGCATTTCCAACTTGAAGTGCAACTTCAGATGCTCATTGTGAATTGTGTGTTTTACATGGGAAATTTTGGATTTAAGGGATGCTTCTAAGGTGTGTTTATAAGATTTCAAAAAAATAATCATTTCATTTTATCATCAAGTTTTTATGAAGGAATGTTAAGAAGGTAAGAAGGTTTTAAACCTTAGCTAGGAGAAATTAGCAAAAAGTGAATTGTTATGACCCATTTTTTATTAATTAATAAAAATTAATGATTGGATGTTTCAAATGAATCATCACTATTTCTAGATATGTCTTTTTGAGGTCATGGTGATATGTGGGTCCCACCTAAAAATAGAAGTTTTGGAGAAGAAGATTTTAGGACAAGATGGTCTAGAGGAGTAGTATGAAAAATTGATGTTTCATGATATATGAGAGTTTTTATTTCCATGGTGATTTCAAGACAAGTTCATGCAGTTTCATGGTTTTTTGAGGTCCAAACAGGTTGATTGGTCAAAGGGCAATTTTGGGGTCTCAAATAGCAAGGTCTAGTAAAATGGCTATAAATTGAGCTACAAGTGGATTTTTAAGATGATTAAAGTTGTGTTGGAAATATGATTAAAATATATTTCCATTTATATAATTAATTCCTCATGATGAATTCAGTTTATAAGGCTTCTAGGGATTTATTTGAACAAAAATATTTTTGGCAATTCAAGATAACATGTGTTCTAGTGCAAGTTTGATGATACTTGAAGCATGAGATGGATGGTGTGATGATTCTTATCATTGTTAATGTCAATAGGGATTAATTGGGCATACCATTAATATATTTTAAGGTTTTTAAGATATGTAGAATTTATTTTATGAGCTAACCTCTGGAAATAACTTATTTGGTGGGTTAATCTAGTGAAGCCAAATGTTGTTATGGTTTGAAGTGAAGGATGTCTAATGACCTATAACTTGACTAGAAGTGTTATAAAGGTTATGAAATTTATTTTTAGTTGTCACATGGAATGTTTTGGTGTAAAATAGCCTAGAGTGGATTTGATTGCATGTATGAAGGAATTTTTAAAGTCGGATAAAGTGTGTTTCAGATTTTGGAAGGCATGGAAGCATGATAGAAATATATTAGAAGAAAGACTATTGAAGAAAGAAGGAGAAAGAACGTGTTTTATGCCCTAGGATATGAGCTAGGGTTTATGAGCTGAATTAGTGATCTCCATCAGTTGTGGAAAAATAATTTTCAGAGATAAAAAATATTCAAGTGGCTGAGTTGGTACTTGGTCATCCTTAGGTATTGTATCCTCTTTGTGTAGCAGTTGCTTCACTAAATTAGGGGTTGGTGCTCCTTGTTGTTGGACCTTTGTCACTATCATTTGTGTTGTCATTGATGTTAAGAGGCATCAAGTGGCATTGATGGAAAAAAATATGGTATAGGTATTATAAAGGTGTGTCAAGGTCAACCATGTATTGAAAAGGTGTCAACGAGTCTATAACAAGCTTCAGGGAAATAGTTCAATAAAGATTTTGCAAGAGAAATATGAAGGTTGTTTAGCGTGTCGACTCTCGATGATTCAAAATGATTCTAATAGGTTTAATGAAGTTTTTGAGAAAGACATGGAAATGATGAGATAGAATCCAAATTTGTGAGGAATCCGCGAGTTGTAGTGAAATCCACGGATGAAAATTTGAAGCCATGGATGTGAAATTAAAAGCCGCAGTAAGGAAACTAGAAGAAGTTACTGAGATATAGAAAAAAAAAGCCGTCGGGGACTAGAGATAGCTATAGATAACTAGTAAAGCCATGAGAGATGAAGGAAATCCATAGATGGATAGAAAGAGTCACAGATGGAGAAGGAATGTCGTGGGTGAAGGAAAAGAGCCATAGAAGACCAAAAATCAGCAAAAGACTAAAAAGGCCATGGGTAATGAAGAAAAGCCACGGAACACAACATATAGCTGCGATACAAAGGAGAAAGACATAGAAGCTAATAAAAGCCACAAAATGAAAAAATGTGGACTAGACATAGCTCGAGAACAATTAAATTGATTTTCATATGGTCAATTCACTCGGGAGCAATCTGGTGTGAATCATGTGTTTTTAAGGTATATGGTGGTGTTTCATTATGTTCAATGGTCCCTAGATAATTGAGGGGTTTTGTTGAGGTACGGATGTAGTCTTGCTGATATTTTTCTATGGTGCAACAATTTCGTGGTGCGGAAGTTTTGTGGTGCTTTTGTGCGACATTTTGTGGTGCTTTCTTTTTGCTGCGCTTTTTTCTTTTATAAAAATAGATCATATAATAGATATATCTCTTATTCCAAAAGTTAGTTTTAAAGAAAAAATATATGTTTTAAAGCACAAAGGAGTGTTAAAAATGGTGACTTGTAAAGGGACCTGTATACATGCTCAAAATACACTAAAATAGAAAAACAAAAAGTTGGAGCGTGTCTATTTAATCAAGTTTTCATGATTATTATAGGCGTTGATCAAGGAGAGAAGGGGAGTATGAGCTAGAGATTTTTTTAGACTTATTTTTTATCATCATGAGCTACACCTAAATATGAACACTGGAGTTCCTTATTTAATGAAGAATTATGCATGAAAATATGAGACAGTGCTAGAACTATTTTATAAGACTGTGAGAGTGATTTGAATACTAGTACATGAATCTTTTATTTTGAATGTAACAGAAAAGTTATCATAATCTATTGTATTGATAAATATTGTTTTGTATGATCAATCAAATTGTAAAATTTATTTGAGTGGATGCTTAGATCTTAGGGGGTGGGTGCTCCTTACAATTAGTATCTTGCTAAATCAGCTGAGTGGGTGCTTAACTTACTTAAAATGGTTTCTTGGAGAATATGGAGTAGGTGCTTTAGTAGTTGGTGGGTGCTCAACAGAGCTAAGTTTTTGTAAATATAGTAATTGGTGTTCCTAATAAAACTTTGGTTTGAAAGTGGTTTTTGTCCCTTCATGGGTTTCTGTAACATCCCAAATTTCTTGTAAGTTAAATTAACTACGGTTAAGTCTAAATAGGATTAGACGAGATCATCATTAGGTATAAAATTCATCTGACTCGTCAACTTCTGCTGTGAGACATGGCATTGCGGAAAAAATAACCCCATAGGGATGCATGCACCTTGATGATCCTTCCTAAAACATGATTAGGCCTTAATCATAGCTTTACGAGAATATTCAAATTATTATTATTTACGGACTTGGTGATTTTTCATTTGTTTGAATATTTTATATGGAAGATGGGAATTTGAATAATTATTATAATAACATATTGTTGGCAATATGTGGACTTATATTATGATGATTAATTTTACCATTAAAGTTAGGTATCAATTAAAATTAAAAATTAAAAAAATGCATTTTTTATTAGATTAGAAAGAACAAGGATCGGCTCCCAGGAACCTAAAAAAGAGAGGCAACGCAAAAAAAAAAACAGTTAAAAAAACCGTAAATCCCAAAAAGATGAGTTAAACATGCTTAACTCTTACATTGCGAGATCTAGACCCCGAGAGGGACAAAAAGACCAAAAAGCAACGAGACACCACTATTCGCGGCATCACGCACATAGTTGAAAGAACAAAAACCTCCACAACAAACCAAATAAACCACCAAAGGCCCTAAGCTTCATTATGATTTCTTTAGTCCTGTCCTAGATTCCATTTTTCATCTAACACCTACTCCTCCTCTAAGATACTTATGCGAAGGTTGAATCTCCTCCTTTTCTTTTCCCCTTCAATCCCCTCCACTCTATCAAGCGAGATCTTTAACCCGAATCTCCATCTTCCTCATTATTTGTTTTATCTGGACCTAATCCATGACCATCTTCTTTGAAATGTTGATGATGTTCAAGTATGGACTCCTTTTTTTCCCTCGTTGGTGTCCTCCATGGCTTGTAGGACCCCTTCTAAATACAACATATTCTTGCTCCATTCTTCAAATACATTGGGGTCTCCCACAAATTCATTCTTCCTCAAAGCGGCTTCCCCAACACCACCCTAATTTTTGTCTTTATCTTTCTAATTCCCTCGGGGGATACCCTTACCCGCTTTCATTTTAGTTATACACTCCGCAAGAATAATATCATCTTCCTCAGCTTGCTTCTCCAAGGCCGTTGACAAAGGATAATCTAGAACCGGCTTTCCATTCTCAACCAGAAGAAGAATTAGGCCCTTATGGAGGGGTAGCTCATCTTTCTCATTCTGGAAATCCATCAGTGAATTCAAAAGAGAGGTGGCAAGAAAAAAGGGAATACTAGCCATAAACTTGTGACGGAACATGTTGAGGAAGGTCATGTGATGGGTATAGATTTTTCTATACTTACCCTCCAATGTAATATATTTCATAACTTGAAGGCAAACATCCTTCTAGACCCCAGGAATGCACGAACATGCAATGCCATCCGTGAAGAAGTAACATTTCTCCTTTCCAATGAAAAATTGATCAATCTCAAGGTCTCTACGGGTTCTTTCCTTGTAGATCTTTAACCCTTCCATCTTCATATCAGTCACCTTGGAAATATTGGACTCTGAGACCTCAACCTCCACACCATGGATAGTAAAAACCCCTCTTTCCAGGATTTTCCGAAGTCCTTTGATAGATATGGGTCATGACCATGTAATTTAGCAATATAATTGCTAAATCCTCCAACTTTAAGCTTGTTCCAAAGATCTTGGTTACTCTCCTCCATGTTATTTTGGTGGGTTCCTAAAAATGCATTATTACCATGTTCTCGACCATGTAAAATATGCATTATTAATTTTTGAAATTATATATTTAAATCCTAAAATTTTGACATGTAAATCAAAAGTTAAAAGTATAATAATAATAATATTTTAATATTTAAAATATGAGAGTTTTAAAAAGGGACACGCCTTCATCGACACTGACACACATGTGTGGCATCACAAATGCATCGACGCATGAAGCAACACTTGGAAGCCCAAAAATTCTCCATTATAGTATAGTTTCTTCATTATGATTTTTTCTCCTTTATGTCTGTTTTCATTTTTAAACATTTCAATACTGCGTGAGTTTTGGATGAAAGAAGGATTCAACTTGTTGGAGAAAAAAGAGTAAGAGGTTGTTGATTCTGGGTTTACTTCAGGCATGAATATCTTCTCCTTTCTCTGCAGCATTATTTGTAAATAATGAGGAAATACACATTCTATTTTAAATGGCAATTAAATGAATTTGTGGACAACTTCTGATTTAATTGCTTGGAAATGAAATCTAAAAAGGAAATTGGTGGATTCTATATTCTCCTAAGTTTCTTTTGTGTGGTTTTAAAAAGGGCACCAATCTAGAAAATAAACCGTAGATGGGTGTTCCTAATCAATTTTATTTTATATTATTTTCTATTTAAATTTGATTTCTAGAAACCCAAATCAATTTCTACCTCTCGGGTTTTAATACGACCAACAATAAGTTATTTGTATGAGCAAAGTGATTTAAGAGTAGTGTGAAAAATGTTTTAATATTATTTCATTTTTCCTGATATATTTTCTTCCAGATTCTAATAATTTCTAAATAGAAAAGAAATTAATGTTGGAATGTATTGATTTGGATATGTACAACTTGATTTGTCAGAGGTATAATTTTATTACTTGATTGAAAAATAAATTAGTGTTAATAGTCTATGTAAGATGACTTAGTTTTTCTCAAAGGATTTCATTACCGAAGTTTTATAAAGTTATGATTGTTATTCTATGCAAATAGATTTCTAAATTATCTTCCTGTGGTATGTGGGTCATTTTGTTTTGTTGATCTATTGGTTACCTGAAAGAACATGTTGAAAGGATTTAATAGAGGTGTTTTTACATTATTTAGTTGGACTATTCCTATATATGTATGTATGTATGTATGTATGTATTCTCGATTGTTGTTGACCCCTTATTGTGCCTTTTACAAAATTTCTCATTACCTAGAGGGAATATGTCCAGTTGGTATTTGGAAATGATGATTTCAAACTATTTTGTTAAGTTATTTGTTGATTAGAAGGTAAGAAAAATAATAGTTGAATCTGTACCATGTGAAGCATGATTTGCTTGTGGTTTAATCAGAATTCAGATGTTGAATGATTATGGTTTGATTATGTCTTGATCCTTGTGATTAGAGTGAAACATAATTGTTGAAATAGAAATTGGTTATTCTATTGGTATACATTCATAGTTGTATCTTGATGTAGAATAGGTAATAATACATTCTCTCATTGTATTACCATGTGTTTGTTGATAAAATAACTTGTATATCATTTCATATTTTATTAAATAATTACATCGAAATTGGAGTTAATATTCATGCCAGTTCATTTTGAACCGACAACATATCACTACTCCACCTTGTAGGACAATTAGCCATCACGCTCGGATCTGCGAAAACTTATGTCTTATGAAATTTAATCATAGCATGGATCTAAATGAGATACTTGGAATTCAATTTGTAGAGGGATGATATCCCATAAATATTGACTAAATTTATTGGGATCTTAGACCCATTGTTAATATTCAAACCTCACTATGTGAGAGTTACCATAATAGTTATATATTTCACCTTAACGACATATGTAATTTATGATTTTAATAAACAAGTGATTACCTTGTATGTAATAATATCTCCATATGAGAAAATGCTAAATACTAGAAGTGAGAAATCTTACTTATCATAAATTGATATATTTATTTATTTGATATTTGTTAATGTATGAAGCCAATAATTGGGCAATTATTGTAACAATTAATTGTCTTTAATTTCTAAATTAAGTAAGCTATTTAGTGGCATAGCTAATCGAAGGAATAATTAATTATACATTTTTAATATATATTTAATTCATCTTTTCGATAAACTTGGTATTAATATGATAAGATTGTAAATTTTTGTAAATAGAATGGAAGAGTATCATTGTAAAAGGTAATTTAAGGTTAAAAATAATAATAAAGCACTAGGAAAGAGAAAATAAATGGGAAGATAAATTGATGAAAATATCCATTAGACTTATGTCATGATCCTAGTTGACCTTTGACATATATCTTGATATAAACTCTTGCAAGATAGGTTAAATTGGAAATAAAGTAAATACAAACTATAAGATCTAGATAATTGTGAAAGGGATAGTTGTGAGGTGGTGGAAGACTTAAACTCATAAGACTAGTGTGTTGTCTTGAGTTTAGCTATAACTTGCATGGCGAAAAACTTTGGCCAAAGTAATGCATTGATGGTCGTGCATTGTCTAATCACTTAGTCCTCTAATTAAATTAAAATTGCCAGTAACTTGATCATGGGAAGTTGAACACTGGACATGAGGTAGGCAATGGTCGGATACTGTAATACGAATTTGGTAAACTAGCTTCGTGGTAGACCTAAGGACTTTCTCATAGTTCCCATGACCTAAAAAAGGTTAAGCCAAAATGCTAATAAGCATTGTCACTCGAAGAAGTGGTGAAGGGAGATCATGGATATCTGGATACACCCTTCTCACCGCACATGGCTTACATGGATGTTATCAGATAGATCAAAAGAACAAATTTGATTTAAATAATTTGATTAAATAAATCTATATGAATGTAGTTGCAGAATTTTTTTATGTATGTTTAAAAAAAATCCCCATTTTCTAGTTCTAGTAATTTTGAGCATTACATTTTGGTATCAGATCCAGAGGCTCAGACAATTAGACATTAATGGGACACACGTTCTAATTAAAAGGTATCCTCTTTTATAAAAATAGGAAACTTTGGCTAGGTTGGAAATAAGAGCTATTATGGCGAGTGACAGTGGGGTAAATATTGGTGGCGTGCTGGATAATACAACTACTAAGTTAGAAGAAATTCTCAACCTTTTGAATGACACCCGAAACCAAGTTGTTTCCTTAGAACAACAATGCTAGGGTGATCAATAGAATGAGGATCATAGGGGTGATGAGCAATATGATGATCAACTTGAGCACCTGAATGAAAGGAAAATAAGAAAGCAAGGCTAGTTGCTTTGAGTTAGCAAGGGACATTAAAAGAATAACTCCACCTAAATTTGATGGTACAACTCTTGGAGATGGCACTAAAAATTGGCTATCTGAAATGGAAAAGTATTTTGAGATTAGGGACTTTTCAGAGGAGACAAAAACAGTATGGGGAGCCTACCAATTGTCCCGTGAAGCATCTTCCTGGTGGGATAACTAGAAAATGGAACTAGGAATTGATTCTTGTATGATCACGTGGGAGCAGTTCAAGGCCTATTTCCATCAAAGATGGCTACCTCAGCTATACTTTGACCAAAAGATGGCAGAATTCCAAAATCTGAATCAAGGAAGGTACTCAGTTACAAAATATTGGGAACGTTTCACTTGATTGCTGAAATATGTTCCTATGTATCAAAGGATGAGAAGTTTAGAGTGAGAAAATTTATAATGGGATTGAATCCTAGCATTGGTGGTGAAGTAGATGTTCATGGACCTACTTCGATGGAAACGATATTTGAAAAAGCTATCAAGCAAGAACAAAAGTTGCATAAAGTATTTATGTCTCTAAAGAGGAAAATAGAAGGAAATATAGTATTTTTCAAACATCAACCGTGGTAAAATAGCATGGAAAAAGGGAAACAACAAGTTCAGGCCTATCAATAAAAGAGAATAGCGAGTAGAACTATTGTGAATAATAAAAATAATGGGCAATAAGGAACAAGTTTTAGCCAGAATAAGATTGAGAGAAAAGGACCTCTTGGTGGATGTTTTAAGTGCGGTGGCAATCATTTCGCTAACAACTATCCATAAAGAGGATAATGGAATAACCAGAAAAATGGATCTACTGTAGTAAATAAAGAGGGGTGATAACATAAGATTTATGTTGTAGTCCATAATAGGCAAGAAGAAAAGGAAACGACTCCAATAGAAACTTCAGGTAAGCTATTTTGGAGAACCTATTTCTATTTTATTTGATTCCGGTTCAACATAATGTTTTGTTTCATATAAAATAGCTGATAAACTCAAAATAAGAGCTAGGTACATGGAACACACTTGGACTGTACAATATGGAAATAATGTTGTACATAGAGTGAAGCAGTGTTTGTTTTAGGCACCACTAGAATTATTGAGTTCACAACAAGATTAAACTTGTATGTGGCACCTCTTAGATCCTATGATGTTGTCATAGGTATAAATTGGTTAAGTCAACATAATGCAACCTTGGATTACTTAGGAAAATGTGTAACCTATTGCGATGATCAACAGAAAATGAGTGTTCAGGGTGTTAAAAGAGAGTTTGTCACTAGGCAAATTTCCGCCATGTAGCTGAAAAAGGCAAAGCGAAAGGGCTATCATCTATATGCTATAAAAATATAAAATTTGGGATAGGAAATTGAACCTGAAATTGAAGCATTTCCCATTCTAAGGGAATTTAGAGATGTGTTTCCAAATGAGTTACCCGGACTTCCACCTAAGCGTGAATTTGACTTCACAATAGAGGTCAAACTAGCAATAGAACCAATTTCTAAGGCACTATACAGAATGAAAACAACTGAATTAGTTGAATTGAAAGCTCAATTACATGATTTTTTGTCCTTGGGTCTAATTAGACCAAGTATATCACCATGGGGTGCACCGGTTATCTTCGTGAAAAAGAAGGATGGGACCCTCAGACTTTGTATTGATTATCGAATGCTCAACAAGGTAATAGTGAAGAATCAATACCCACTGCCCCAAATTGATGATCTATTTGATCAAATGGGGGTGCAAAAGTGTTTTCCAAGATAGATCTCAGATCTGGTTATCATCAACTGTGAATCAAGGATGAAGATATCCATAAAACCACTTTTAGAACAAGGTATGGGCATTACAAGTTTACAATTTTTCCCTTTGGACTAACAAATGCACCTCGCTTTCATGAACTTGATGAACAATGTGTTTAGGGAATACTTAGACCAATTTTTACTTATCTTTCTCGATGATATATTAATATACTCCAAGAATGAGGAAGAACATGATGAACATTTAAGGATTGTGCTAGGAATTCTCAGAAAACATAAATTATATGGAAAATTATCTAAGTGTGCTTTCTATCAATACAAAGTACAATACTTAGGCCACATAATAAATAAAGAGGGAATCTTGGTGGACCCTTCAAAGATCAATGCCATCATGGAATGGCCAACACCAAAGGATATGCATGAAGTGAGAATTTTTATCGGTATAGTAGGCTACTATAAAAAATTCGTAAAGGACTTTTCTAAGTTAGCGGGACCTATCACTTCTTTGCAAAAGAAGGGTAATAAATTTGTTTGGGACATCAAGTGTGAAGAATCCTTTAAGGAGTTAAAAGGTAGACTCACAAGTGCTCCGGTGTTGAAGATTCCAGATCCAAACGGGAACTTCTTAGTGGTAACCGATGCTTTAGGGGAAGGTTTGGGTGGAGTACTACTACAAGATGGGCATGTGGTAGCTTTTGAAAGTAGGAAGTTGAGGGTGCATGAAGTAAATTATGCACCACATGATCTTGAGCTTGCTGCAATTGTTCATGCACTATAGGTATGGAGGCACTATTTACTTGGAAAACCTTTTGAACTCAAAATAGATCATCTTGGGCTGAAATACATTTTTACACAGCTGAATCTAAATGCAAGGCAACAAAGATGGCTAGAGTTCCTAGAAAATTATGACTTTGATATAAATTACATTAAAGGAAAAGAGAATAGGGTGGTTGATGCCTTAAGTCATAGAAAGTATATTGCTGCTATAATTACATTAAGAACCCAGTTCAAAGATGAAGTTAAAAATGAGTTAACAAATGACCCCTACTACAATCATGTTAAAACAACTTTAGAAAAATATCCGAGGGACAAAAGGTATGATGGTTTCAAGATGGAAACAGATGGGATTCTGCATTATAACAACAAAATATATGTACCAAAGGGTAAAGAACTCAGAAGTAAAGTCATGAGAGAATTTCATGATGTTCCCTATTCGGGACATCCAGGAGTAACAAAAATGATGGCAGACATCAAAAAGCAATACTTCTAGAAAAAGATGAAAAGTGATGTGATTCTTTATGTCTCACAATTCCTGGAATGTCAGCAACTAAAGGATGAAAATTCACATCCAGTAGGATTATTATATCCTCACAATGTGCCAAAATATAAGTGGTAAGTTATAAGTATGGATTTTGTCCAAGGTCTACCTATGTCCCAAAACAAACATGATGCTATACTTGTAGTTGTAAACAATTTAACTAAAGTGGCACATTTTATAGCAAGTAATTTAAAGGATAATTCACCCATACTGGAAAAAAGGTTTGTGCAGAATTTTTCCAATTACATGGAATTCCAAAAATAATAATTTCAGATAGGGACTCAAGGATAAATTCCATATTTTGGCAAATATTGTATGCTACCTTAGGGAAAAACCAAACATAAGTTCTACCTACCATCCTGAAACTGATGGTCAAACCGAAAGAGTAAATCAAGTGCTAGAAGATTTACTAAGAATGTATTGCATGGATCAACAATACAAATGGGAAGAGTATCTTCCCTTGGTTGAATTTGCCTATAATAACACCTACCATTCTTCCATTCAGATGGCTCCTTTTGAGGCCTTATATGGTCATAGGTGTAGAACACCAATAAGTTGGGATAATCCTAAAGATAGAGTACTAATTGGACCTAAAATGCTTTCGGAAATGGAAAAATAGGTTAAATTAATCCAAGAAAGATTGAAAGAGGCCGCAAATAGATAGAAAAGTTATGCAGATTTAAAAAGAATTGACAAAAATTTAATGTGGGAGATAAAGTTTTTCTTAGGGTCAAACCTAAAAAGAGTTCCATTTCATTTGGTAGATCAACCAAACTATCTCCTAGGTTTGTAGGACCATTTGAAGTCCTAGAGGTCATTGGACCAGTAGCCTACAAGCTAGCACTGCCTCCCACTCTATCTAGGATGCATAATGTATTTCATGTATCCTTTCTTAAGAAATATGTACCTAATTTAACACATGTACTTAATTGGGATTCATTGTAGGTTCTTGATCCAAGGGTAATCGTGGTTGATCCTTTAAGGATACTAGAAATCCACAAGTTGCACTTGAAAAACCGTGAGGTTTCACAATGTAAGGTCCAATGGGACCAATATTCTGAAGAAAGTGCCACTCGGGAGAATCTGGAAGATATCCAGATTACTTTTCCACATTTGTTTGACTGATTTTAAAGAATATATTTTTGTTATAATGCAAAATTCATTTTTTCTATTAAAATGATAGATAAGAAAATTATGTACATAAGCTTATAATGGAATATTAGAACTAAGGTACTTTTTAATGAATAGTTACTATTGAAGATTTTGAAATGAACCTAGAAAATATGTCATTTTAAGTAGTAATGTGTTATGTCTACAGATTATGTAACTAATTTTCTAGATATATAAGGGATAATGTGCTATGTAAAATTTATCCGATGGATGCTTAGATCTTAGGGGGATGGGTAATCCTTACATTATCCTGCTAAATCCACTAAGTGGGTGCTTAGCTTACTTAAAATGGTTTCTTGGAGAATATGGAGTAGGCGCTTTAGTAGTTATGCTCAAAATCATGTTTTTGTAAATATAGGAATTGGTGTTCCTAATAAAACTTTGGTTTAAAAGTGGTTTTTATCCCTTCATGGGTTTCGTAACATCCCAAATTTCTTATAAGTTAAATTAACTACTGGTTAAGTCTAAATAGGATTAGACAAGATCATCATTAGGTATAAAATTCATCTAACTCACAACTTCTGTTGGGGCATGGCATTACGGAACAAATAACCCCACAGGGCCGTACCCACCTTGATGATCCTTCCTAAAACATGATTAGGCCTTAATCATAGCTTTACGAGAATATTCAAATTATTATTATTTACGGACTTGGTGATTTTTCATTTGTTTGAATATTTTATATGGAACTTGGGAATTCGAATAATTATTACGATAACATATTGTTGGCAATATGTGGACTTATATTATGATGATTAATTTTACCATTAAAGTTAGGTTTAAATTAAAATTAAAATTAAAAAAATCCATTATTAATTTGTGAAATTATATATTTAAATCCTAAAAGGATTTGGCATGTAAATCAAAAGTTAAAAAGTATAATAATAATAATATTTTAATATTTAAAATCTGAGAGTTTTAAAAAGGGACACACCTTCATCTGACACCAGTATGTGGCATCACGACATGCATTGACGCATGAAGCAACACTTGGAAGCCCGAAAATTCTCCATTATAGTATAGTTTCTTCATTATGATTTTTTTCTCCTTTGTCTGCTTTTCATTTTTCTCTTCTGGAATACCTGCGTGAGTTTTGGAGGAAAGAAGGATTCAACTTGTTGGAGCGGAAAGAGTGAGAGGTTGTTGATTCTAGGTTTACTTCAGGCATGATTATCTTCTCCTTTCTCTCAGTAGCATTATTTGTAATTAAAGAGGAAATATACATTCTATTTTAAATGAAAATTAAATGAATTTGTGGAAAGCTTCTGATTTAATTGCTTGAAATGAAATCTAAAAAGGAAATTGATGGATTCTGTATTCTCCTAAGTTTCCTTTGTGTGGTTTTAGCTTAATCTATAAAATAAACCGTAGATGGGTGTTCCTAATAAATTTTATTTTATATTATTTTCTATTTAAATTTGGTTTCAGGAAACCCAAATTGATTTCTTCCTCTGGGTTTATTACGATCAACAATGAGTTATTTATATGAGCAAAGTGATTTCTGGTAGTGTGAAAAATGTTTTAACCAAGTATTTCATCATTTTGCCTCGATATATTTGCTTCCTGAATTCTAATAATTTCTAAATAGAAAAAGAAATAATGCTGGAATGAACTAATTTGTATATGTACAAGTTGATTTACCCGTAGGTATACCCTGATTGAAAAATAAATTAGTGTTAATAGCCTATGTAAGATGACTTAGTTTTTCTCAAAGTATTTCACTTGGAAGTGTTAGAAACTTATGGTTGTTATTCTATGCAAATAGATTTCAAAATTATCTTCCTTTGGTATGTGGGTCAATTTGTTTTGTTGATTTGTTGATTACCCGAAAGAACATGTTGAAAGGATTTAATAGAGGTGTTTTTACACTTGTTTAGTTGGATTGTTCCTATAAATATGTGTGTGTGTGTGTGTGTGTGTGTATTCTGATTGTTTGAATAAATTTATTGTGCATTTTACATAATTGCTCATTACCTAGAGGGAATATGTCCAATTAGTATTTGGAAATGATGATTTCAACTATTTTGTTAAGTTGTTTGTTGATTGGAAGGTAAGAAAAATAATGGTTGAATCTATATCATGTGGAGCATGATTTGCTTGTGGTTTAATCAAATTCGGATGTTGAATGATTATGGTTTGTTTATGTCTTTATCCTTATGATTAGAGTGAAACATAATTGTTGAAATAGAAATTGGTTGTTCTATTGGTATACATTCATAGTTGTATCTTGATGTAGAACAGGTAATAATACATTCTCTATTGTACTACCATGTGTTTGTTGATAAAATAACTTGTATATCATTTCATATTTTATTAAATAATTACATCAGAAATTGGAGTTAATATTCATGCCAATTCATTTTGAACTGACAACATATCACTACTCTAGTCTTGTAGGACAATTAGCCATCACGTTCAAATCTGCGAAAACTTATGTCTTATGAAATTTAATCATAGCATGGATCTAAATGAGATACTTGGAATTCAATTTGTAGAGGGATGATATCCCAGAAATTTTGACTAAATTTATTGGGATCTTGGACCCATTGTTAATATTCAAACCTCACTATGTGAGAGTTACCATAATAGTTATATATTTCACCTTAACGACATATGTAATTTATGATTTTAATAAACAAGTGATTACCTTGTATGTAATAATATCTCCATATGAGTAAATGCTAAATACTAGAAGTGAGAAATCTTACTTATCATAAATTGATATATTTATTTATTTGGTATTTGTTAATGTATGAAGCCAATAATTGGGCAATTATTGTAACAATCAATTGTCTTTAATTTCTAAATTAAATATTCTATTTAGTGGCGTAGCTAATTGAAGGAATAATTAAATATACATGTTTTAATATATATTTAATTTTTCCTTTCAGTAAAACTTGGTGTTAATATGATAAGATTGTAAATTCTTTTGTAAAGAGAATGGAAGAGTATCGTTGTAAAAGGTATTTTAAGGTTAAAAAAAATATAACAAGCAACAGAAAAGAGAAACTAAATGGGAAGATAAATTGATGAAAAGATCCATTAGACTTATCTCATGATCCTAGTTGGCCTTTGGCATATATCTCGATATAAACTCTTGCAAGATAGGTTAAATTGGAAATAAAGTAAATACAAACTATAAGATCTAGATAACTGTGAAAGGGATAGTTGTGAGGTGGCGGAAGACTTAAAATCATAAGACTAGTGTGTTGTATTGAGTTTAGTCAGTAACCTGCATGGTGGAAAACTTTGGCCAAAGTAATGCATTGATGGTTGTGCATTGTTTGATCACCTAGTCCTCTAATTAAATTAAAATTGCTAGTAACCTGATCATGGGAAGTTGAACACTAAACATGAGGTAGGAAATGGTCGATACCATAATACAAAGTCAGTAAACTAGCTTCGTGGTAGACCCAAGGACTTTCACATAGTTCCCATGACCTAAAAAAGGTTAAGTCAAAATGCTAATAAGCATTGTCACTCAAGAAATGGCGAAGGGAGATCATGGAGATTTGGATACACCCTTCTTAGTCACACATATATTACATGGATGTTATCAGATAGATCAAAAGAAAAATTTGATTAAATAAATCTTTATGAATGCATCTGCGTAATCTATTTTTATGTATGTTTAAAAAAATCTCCATTTTCTAGTTCTAGTAATTTTGAGCGTTACATATTTCCCACAATAAAATTTGGCTCTTATGTTCTCTTTTTCTTACATATGGTTCATGGGGTGTTGTTATTACATATATTGCTCATATTCAAGTGCTTGTGATTTCTAACAATTAGAATCGAGCAAGTCCTTCAGTGGAAGATTAACATCTTCAAGGAGATCCTCTCTTCACAAGCATGACATCAAACCAAGCACAAGGTGGATTATCTATGTCAAGATCACCTTTGTTCACTAGAATGAACTATGCATTCTAGAAGATAAGAATGAAGACCTATATGACATCACTAGGTTTTGATATATGGGAGAGTGTTGAACATGGATATACTCCTCCACCTACTCCAATCAACACTATAGCAAAAAAGTCAGAATATGAAAGAAATTCAAGAGCTATGAATGTTATTCTTTTTGGGATGACAAAAACTAAATTTGTAAAGGTAATGCATTATACCACTACCAAAGAAATTTGGACTAAAATTTAGAGTATTTATGAAGGAGATGACAAGGTTAAGCTAGCTAAAGTGCAGACCTACAAAGCTCAATTTGAAATCCTAAAGATGAAATAAGATGAGAATGTTGTAACCTACATGTAGAGGGTTGATGAAGTGATCAATATGATCAGAGGTTTAGGTGAAAAGAAAGAAGAATATGTTATAGTCCAAAAGGTACTAAGATATCTTACTCCTAAGTATGATGCAAAGGTTTCAGCTATTGAAGAAGCTAAAGATATAAAAACTTTAACACTTGATGAACTTCAAAGCATCCTATCAGCATATGAAATGAGGACTATGGGAACCAAGTCTACAAAGAAGGAAGTAGCTTTCAAAGATAAGAAAGAGACTCAATCCAAGAAATAAAAAGAAGATTCAGATATGGAGGATGAAGAAGATGATGAGAATATTGAAGCAATGTTTGTAAGAAGACTCAGTAGAGGCTCAGGTAAGTACAAAGGAAAACTTCCATTCAAGTTTTTTGATTATGGTCAAGTAGGTCATTTTGCTGCCAAATTTCTGAATAAGAATAAGGAATATCAAACTAGAGAAGGTCACAAAAACAACAAGCCAAATCAGAATTACAAAAAGAAGGATGGTAAGAAGATATTTTTCAAGAACAAGAGAAACTTCTACTCCAAGGAGAAATCAAGTGATTCTGGATCAAGTAACTCAAGTAGCTCTGATCATGAGAATGATGAAATTCACTCTGAATCTTTGTTTATGGCCATGGATATCCATGAGGAAAGAAACACCAAAGGAAATAATACAATTGTTTATGATGATTCTGATGAAGAAGAGGCCAATGTGAACTTAGAAGCTGAACTTGTTTGTGCTCTTGAAGAACTGAAATTGTGCAGTGAAAGAATCAGAAGTTGAGATGCACCTTGAAAGACTATGAAGAAAAAATTCAAATCTTTGAGAAGAAACAAATCCTAAAGGAAGAGGAAGAATCTAATGAACTCAAAGAACTTGAATCTCAGCTGGAAAAGATCACTCAATCCTACAAGACAAAGGAAGATGAATTCTTGAAACTGAAATCTGATTTAGAGATCCTAAAGACTGAATTAGAAAAACTAAAAAGTAAGCTCACAATGTATGAGAAGATGGAGAAGAGTTCAAATTTCTTGACTGGTATACTTGGCTCTCAAAGGGACACTAGTGACAAAACTGGAATAGGCTTCAAGGAAGAAAGAAAATAAGTTGAACCAGAGAAGAAGAAGGAGAAAAAATGACATCAACACCAAACACTTCTCATGCTGCAAATAAAGAAGTCACCAACACTTCCAAGAGGAATACAAATGCTCCCAAAATCACCTATGCTATGAGGTACTCACATTCTTTCTATGGTTATTTCTATTCATGTAACCAATTTGGACATAAAGTTGTTAAATGTAGAAGGTATTCTAGAGGCTATGGAAAGAGCTATAGTTCATCATACACTAGGATGAATTATAATAATTTCAGCTACAAATATCATAAGAATGGTAACATGACTTTTAATAATAAGTAAGAACCTCCTAAACAAAATAAATGGATATATGTTGTGAAGGAAGAATCCAACAAAGAGAAAGAATTAGGTATGATTGTGCAAACCACTTTTCATGTACTAGATGAAGACAAGATTTTGTATTTAGATAGTGGTTGTTCTAGTCATATGATAGGTGACAAAATAAATTTTATCTCCTTGTCAAATAATGCTTCAGGAGCTTTCAGGTTTGGTGACAATAACTCAACAAACATTGTGGGAAAAGGAACTCTGAGTCTTGACAATGGAAAAACAATCACTGAAAATGTTTTGTATGTTGAAGGTCTCAAGCACAATCTATTGAGTGTGAGTCAAATGTGTAAGAAAGGCTAAAATCTGATTTTTCATGACAAAGGATGTGAAATTGTTGATGGTAAGTCAGGAAATAAAGTAGCTAAAGCTAAGAGAACCAAGAATAACATGTATGTTCTCAAGGAAATAAACAAAGAGAAATGTTTTGCAAGTAAAATTGATGACAGTTGGTTATGGCACATGAGATTGGGACATATGAGATTTGAGAATCTTGTGAAACTAAGTGCTAATGATGGTGTTAAAAATATGCCAAAGATTGTAAAACCATCAGACACTTTGTGCAAAGCATGCTTGCATGGTAAATAGACAAGAAGATCTTTCAAGTCCAAAGAATATTCTACCACTAAACCTTTGGAGCTGATCCATATAGATCTTTGTGGGCCTACCAGAACTAAAAGTATTCAAGGTGATGTGTATTTCATGCTTATAATAGATGACTTCACTAGGATGACATGGGTATCTTGTTTAAAGAAAAAAAAATCTCTAGATAGATTCAAATCCTTCAAAGCTCTTGTGGAGAATGAGAAAAATACCAAAATCAAGTGTTTGAGATTAGACAGAGGTGGAGAGTTTTGGTCAAATGAATTTGATGATTTTTGTGAAGAACATGGGATTTGAAGACAATTTTCAGCTGCCAGGACACCTCAATAGAATGGGGTTGTTGAAAGAAAGAACAAGACTGTGCAGGAGATGGCTAGAACTATGTTGAATGAATCTAAGTTTCCTGATAGTTATTGGAGTGAGGAAGTTTATACAACTATTTACATTCTAAATAGAGCTCAAATAAGAGTCAATAACAACAAGACACCTTATGAACTGTGGAAAAATAGGCCAACCAATGTCAAACACATAAGATTCTTTGGTAGTAAGTGTTATATCAAGAGGGAGGAAGACAATCTAGGATTTGATTCTAGATGTGATGAAGGCATATTCCTTAGATATTCAATAGTTAGTGTAGCCTATAGATGCTACAACAAGAGGCTACAAAAGATAGTAGAAAGCAAGAACATGAAGGTTGATGAGTCTTATCCACCAAAATCCAAAACTCAACCTTGAGGATAACAATGAAAATCAAGAAGATGATGAAGAAGTAGAGAGTACACATGAAGAAGTGGAAGAAATAGAAGAAAGACAAGACACTAAGACACCTTCTAGACAAGTCAAGAGAGATCATCCAATAACTCAGATCATTGGAAACAAATAAGGAGGTATTCTCACAAGAAGGAAGCTAAGAGATCAACAAAACCATGAAAACATAGCACTCTTATCAATGATAGAACCCAAGAATGTAGCTGAAGCTTACAAGGATCAAAATTGGGTGGATGTCATGAATGAAGAACTTGATCAAATTGAGAAGAATGAAACTTGGGAGCTTGTACCAAGACCTACAGACAAGAATGTGATAGGAACAAAATGGGTGTTCAGAAATAAATTGAATGAAAAAGGTGAAATAACAAGAAACAAGGAAATATTGGTATGCAAAGGCTATGCAAAAATGGAAGGAATTGATTTTGATGAAACATTTGCACTGGTAGCGAGGATGGAGGCAATCATATTATTCTTGGCATATGTTGCTTATAAGAAGATAAAAGTATTCCAAATGGATTTCAAGTCTAATTTCTTAAATAGACATCTAAGTGAAGAGGTATATATTGAACAACCTGATGGATTTTCTTTAACCAATGACAAATATTTTGTATGCAGGTTGAAGAAGGATTTATATGGACTCAAACAAGCTCCTAGAGCTTGGTATAGCAGGCTAGACACATATCTCATGGAGCAAGGTTTCAAAAAGGGTGTTGTGACAACAATATTTACATCAAATAAGAAGGATATCATCTACTCATTGTCATTGTATATGTGGATGATATCATATTTGGAGGAGATCATGATAAGATGACACAAGAGTTTGTTGATGTAATGAGAAAAGAGTTTGAAATGTCTATACTTGGGGATATGTCATTCTTCCAGGCTTACAGATCAACCAATCAGACCAAGGTATCTTCATTTCCCAAACCAAATATGTCAAAGAAATGCTCAAAAGGTTCAAGATGGAAGAATGCAAACCAATAGGAACACCAATGGAAGTGGGTTGCAAACTGATTAAAGAGGACAACTCAACAAAAGTTGACAGAAATTTATACAGATCTATGATTGGGAGTCTTCTCTACTCTACTCGCATCTAGACCTGATATAATGCAAGCAGTGGGCTTGGTTGGGAGATTTCAAGAAGATCCAAGAGAAAAACCTCTCAAGGAAGTAAAAATAATACTGAGATATCTCATGGGAACACTTGACTATGGACTGTGGTATCCCAAAAGTAGTAATTTTAATATAAAATCTTACACTGATGTTGATTGGGAAGGAGACAACAATGATAGAAAGAGTACAAGTGGTGGTGCATTTTTGTTGGAAATTTCCTAGTATCTTGGTTAAGAAAGAAACAAACTTCAGTAGCAATCTCAACTTGTGAAGAAGAATATATAGTAGTTGTCATGTGTTGCACTCAAGTTCTTTGGATGAGACAGACACTGGAAGACTACAAGGTAAAATTTGATGGCCCAATTCCTCTGTATTGTGACAATACTAGTGTTATTAGTGTTTCCAAGAATCATGTGTTCCACTTGAAGAAAAAGAACATTCCAATCATATTTCACTTTTTGAGGGAACAAGTAAATGACAAGAAGATCAATCTGAATATGTCAGCACAAAAGAAGAAATTGCTGATATCATGACCAAACCATTTCTAAAAGTAACATTTGAGAACTTGAGGAATGAATTAGGGGTCATTCTTGATCCCACCAGCAACTAGAAAGAGTTGAAACAAGGCAAGGGAGCACTCGCATGCAAAATCATCTCCTACAATTTGTCGGGAAGGATTTTAAGTGGAAAGAAAGTGTTGATACTATCTTGGAGAAGAATGGATTGAATGGCCAATTTGTAGTCTACCATGGTGTGTATCACCTAAGAGAGAGTTCCATCATTCAAAGGCACAACATCATCTAAGGGGGAGCTCCTATAGATACAAATAGTTTTATCATGATGTCAAAGGGGGAGAAATTAAAAACAATGTTCGGTGAAAATAGAAACAAGAAAGGAGAGAGATTAAATGTTTTTTCCATCAAGGGTTCAATGTATGTTTCTATGAAAGTTTCCATCAATGACAAAGGGGGAGTTTTTGGACCTTTTTCATTATCATTTGTGTTTTCATTGATGTCAAGTGACATCAAGCAACATTGATGGAAAAAAATTATGGTGCAAGTATTATGTAGGTGTCTCAAGGTCAACCATGTATGGAAAAGGTGTCAATGAGTCTGTAACAAGCTTCAGGAAGTAGTTCAAGAAAGAATTTGCAAGAGAAATATGAAGGTTGTTTGGTAGTGTCAACTCTTAGATGATTCAGATGATTCTAATAGGCTTAATCAAGTTTTTGAGAAATCCACAAACATGATAAGATAGCTGCCAAAGTCCTGAGGAAGATGCGAAATTTTAGTGAAATTCACGATGAAAATTTGAAGCCGCGGATGTGTAATTAAAATCCGTGGAAGTAAGGGAAACTAGAAGAAGCTATGGATAAAGAGAAAAATCCGCCAAGGACTAGAGATAGCCGTGGATAACTAGTAAAGCCGTGAGAGATGAAGGAAAGTTGCGGATGGCTAGAAAGAGTCACGGATGGAGAAGGAATGTCACGGGTGAAGAAAAAGAGCCACGAGAAGACCAGAAATCTATAGAAGACCGAAAGGATGTGGGTAATGAAGAAAATATGTGGAACACAACATATAGCCGTGATACAAAGGAGAAAGACACAAAAGCTAATAAAATACATGGAATGAACAAATGTGGACTAGACATATCTCGAGAACAATTAAATTGATTTGCATATGGTCAAGTCTCTCGGAGAAATCTGGTGTGAATCATGTGTCTTCAAGGTATATGATGGTGTTTCAGTTATGTTCAATGGTCTCTGGATAGTTCTGAGGGTTTTGTTGAGGTATGGCTGCAGTCTCACTGATATTTTGATGTTTTTTTGCCATGGTACAACCGTTTCGTGGTGTGGAAGTTTTGTGGTGCTTTTGTGCGATAGTTTTGTGGTGCCTTTTTTTTGCTGCATTTTTGCTTTTATAATGAGAAATCATATAATAGAGATATCTCTTATTCTAGAAGCCAATTTTAAATAAAAAAGATATGTTTTAAAGCACAAAGTAATGTTAAAAATGGTGACTTGCAAAGGGACTTGTATACATGCTTAAAATACACTAAAATTAAAAAAAAAATATGGAGCACGTCTATTTAATTAAGGTGTCATGACTACTATAGGTGTTGATCAAGGAGAGAAGGGGAGTACGATCTAGAGAGTTTTTGAGACATGTTTTTGATCATCATGAGTTGTACTTGAATATGAACACTGGAGTTCATGATTTAATGAATAATTATGCATGAAAATATGAGATAGTGCCAAAACTATTTTACAAGATTGTGAGAGTGATTTGAATACTAGTACATGAAGATTTTGTTTTGAATGTAACATAAAAGTGATCATAATCTATTGTATTAAAAATATTGTTCTGTATGATCAATCAAATTGTAAAATTTATCTAAGTGGGTGCTTAGATCTTAGGGGTGGGTGTTCCTTGCAAGTTGTATCTTGCTAAATCAGTTGAGTGGGTTCTTGGCTTACTTCAATTGGTTTCTTCCAGGATAATTTAGAGTAGGCACTTCAAGTAGTTGGGTGGGTGCTCAATAGAGCCAAGTTTTTGTAAACATAGGAATTGGTGTTCCTAATAAAAATTTGGTTTGAAAGTGGGTTTTTGTCCCTTCATGGGTTTCCCACAGTAAAATATGGCTCTTGAGTTCTCTTTTTCTTGCATATGGTTTATGGGGTGTTGTTATTACATATATTTCTCATATTCAAGTTAAAATTGGTTAGATGTTCTTGGAATTTTAATCAAGACTCGATTCGCCCCCTCTCAAGGTGCTTGTTATTTCTAACACTTGTAGGGTTGGTGCTCCTTGTGGGGTTGGTTCCTCACTAAATCAGGGGTTGGTTCTCCTTGTGAATTTGGTGCTTCACTAAACATCTTTGCTTTGTGTAATATAAGTAGATTTTTAGTTGGTTTTCTTCCCCATGAGGGTTTCCCACTTACATATGGTGTTATTATGTTGAGTACTTTACTTTCTTGCTCTTTTGGATGATTGTTCATATCTTAATAAGATCACATGATCATGGATGTTATATAATCAATCAAATGGATACATGTATGGTTGGTAAATGAAAGAAACTTTATTATAGGAATGATTCACCCCCTTAATCCCTTGTGCTTCTAACTTTCAACTATGTGGATTTAGGGTATGGTGATCCTGAGAGGTGTGAAGATTGAGATATACATTGAATCTATGGGTTATATTATCAACATGACAAGATATGGACAAGATCTACAAGCCTAAAAAGGATTTTCCTAAAGAATTGGAAACTGCTTTTTTAAGAGGTAAGGAAAAAATCACCAATCATTTTCTTGAGTTTTTGAGGGATTCTCTTCTAGAACATTTTAATGAGGTTGCATTACACCTAATCCAATTCATAACACCAGAAGGATGCCATAAGTCCATTTTTTCCTACCACCTTACAATGTTAAAATTTTTGCATCATGGCCACATCTATATTTTTCCCAACTATTTTCTTAGGTCCCTATGTGCCACCATTGATCAATATCAAAAGGGTAAAATTATGGTGTCGTTACATTAAGGGTTGATAAGCGTTATGGTTAAAATATTTGTGAATGATATGAACAAATATGTGAGCTACCCGAGTCATGTAGAAAATGTCTTAAGTGGGTATGGCAACATGGAGAAAGATTGTGTGGAATTTGAAGAAGAGTTCAGCGAGAACCCTTTGTCAAAAGAGGTGAGTAAATTAATAAATACTGAGGAAGTGGTGAAAGGTCTTCAAGATTTAAATAAAGGAAATGAAGCTATGGTGGAAATTAAATTACAAGGGAATATCGGTAATTTGATGAGGGGGAATGTGATCAAATGCAAGGTATTCACAATGATAAGGAGCATGACCTTGAAGCCCTTAAGACCGATACAAAAATCACCAAAATCATGATACAATTCATCCTTAATGACTAGTACTCTATGGGGAAGAAATTCAATGGTCCGTATAGATGCTTAACAAAGACAAGTATTGAGGTGCTTCTGAAAATGCAAAATTATGGAAAATTAATGGGAATATTTGAAGGAATTGCTACAACATGTCACAAATTTGAGTATGATGAATGTTAAGTCAACCATCCAAAATATTTATTTGTTGGACCAATTAGTTAAAGTCTAAAAACAACGTGAAGAAGATGAGACAAATAAGAAAAGGAAGAGAATCTTATCTCGAGGCACTCACCCAACCTAGGTGTCTCTATTGAAAATATGGCCAAAGAGTAGGCCACTATGCTGGAAAACATTGAAAAATAGGCTAAATGACTGAAGGCCCCTTTTTCCCTATACTATTTTTGTTGTTAGTTTTATGTTGTTATTTCTCTCATTGTTTTTGTTGTTGTTAGTTTGTTATTTTACTTTTATATTATCAGCTACTCTTTTTTTTTCTTGTTGTAATGTAATTTTATATCTACTCTATATAAAAGATCTCCTATGTATGAGGAAGGGATCCCTTAACCCTCTTTTACCCCTAATCAAAAAAATAAATCAAAGGGAATTTTACAATTCAAATTTAGAAAGTCACTTAAGCGAATGAGAAAAATTATCATGATTATGTACAATGAAGAATTAGAAAGGGGGAGATAAGAAAGACGGAGAAAGAGAGGGGAAGGAAGGAATTGAATGATGAATAATATCTTTATGATGAATAACTTGGTGATTCATGATCCCTGAGGGGAGTTTCCGGATCAAGCTCATGTTCCTTAAATTCCTTATTGAATTGATCTATCACATTTACCAACTTGTCTTCCTCTAGAATGTAAATGGAACTCAACCCCATGATCCATGCTTTTGGAGCGTCCATGATTTTCTTGCATTGACTAAGCCATATTTCATGATCTTTTGAACTTTAAATGGAACTTCTAATGTGCCATTAAATAAGAGGGAATTTATTTGGGCCTTGTTAGTGCAAAAATCACAAAGACTCTGACGCACATCGATTCTAGGTTGATGTTCGCATCCAAAGTGTGATTGCACAACATGGAAACCTCTCTCCAAGCGTGGGACTTGTGAAACCGAGAGAGGAATCTCCAAAGAAGGCCGTCAGTTCCTGCTCCTAAACTACCCGCCACAAGCTATTCCAAAGGCAAGAAAGCTAATCTAATCCTAATCTAACCATGCCAAGGAGACAGAGAGAGAGAGAGAAGGGAAAAACAAGAAAAGCCTACACTAAAATGGTGATACACCGTAGAAGGAGGATGTTGAACATCTATCAAAACTCGCCATGGGACAAAGAGAGGTGAGCAATGGGAAGGATGGACATGCATCACAGCCCAAGGATAGATTTCACACGTA
Organism: Taxus wallichiana var. yunnanensis; assembly: GCA_018340775.1. NCBI lineage: Eukaryota > Viridiplantae > Streptophyta > Pinopsida > Cupressales > Taxaceae > Taxus > Taxus wallichiana. The sequence goes on along the minus strand of CM031243.1, from coordinate 160,834,983 downwards.
AAATGTCCCAAAACTCCATGAACACAAACTCCAAACCTGCAATGAACATTTAGACATGCATGAGATACTCCGCAAATGAAGAGAGGCAAGGAGAGAACAAGCAAAAACGAGAGAGGATGGACAGATGCATCACAGAACACGTTTTGTTGCTCCAGAAGTTTGCACAGAACATCATTCCATTAGTAAAAGGCAAAAAAATGCCATTACAGAGTAGGGAGGAGGCTCGAACTCCATTTTCAACCCTAGAGAAGAAAAGAAGGGAGGGCCGAGCCGAAAGAATGAACAACCTCTTTTTTTTTAATGAGCCAAATCTGGCTTTTACATTGCATGGGTCGAGCCCAGGGGACAGAAAACATGGGAAAACATGTAAGCCCATTCCTCATTGAATGCCAACGCATTAAAATGGCATAGGATACCTTACCAACCCATACCCTGCCATCTTTGACCGATTTGGAGGAGAATGCGACCCATTCTGCATTAATTTGGCCGCTGAAATGTCACTTCTGGCCGTGCACACGTGTCAGAGCCGTTTCTTGATTTTCTCTCTTCAGACTACACCAAAACTCGAGGTTGATCCCAGAATCATGTAGAGCATCTCAACAGCTTTCTGTTGATATAAAGAACGTGGAAATCCGAGCTCTGGATCAAAAGATATGGCGATCTGAAGATTTAGGGCACGGAACAGACCAAGACAGATTTCGAAATATTTTCCCGCGCTTCACCACCTGGGCGACACGTGGCAGTGCTCGATTGGTCGCGCACCCTCTCTCCTCTACCTTTCGGTGGGCTGTCCTTTGAATTTTCCTTGTGGGCCCTAGCTGGGACACGTGGCACTATCCCATTGGTTCGGATCGGTGCTCGAAAACTCACCCCTTGACTTTTTGACTTTTCTCTTGTGAGGACACATGGCAGTTTCTGATTGGTCCTCGGCTCCTTCACGTACTTCGCCTCCATTTTTCCCGGATGTCCCATTTGATTTTGGGCCCTTTGTGCTCATTTCGGCTGCTGTTCGGGCATTTCGCATCCATTTGTCCCGATGTCCCATTTGGTTTTGGACCCTCTGACTCATTTCGGCCGATTCGGCTAGTTCGGGCATTTTTGGCCCGCTTGTCCCACTTTGCTTCGGACTGACTTGACTCTTTTCGGCCGGTTCGGCCGGTTCGCGCCTTTTTGGCCCGATTGTCCCATTTGCATCCCTCTCAGCAGTTAGCCAATTTTTTCTCGGTCGAACCGGCATTTCGCACCCGCCGCGTACTTTTGTCCCAGATGTCCCTGTTGCTTTGCGGGCTGTTTGTGCTTACTTCGGCCGAGCCGGCCGGTTCGGGCCTTTTTGTCCCAAATGTCCCGACTGCCCCTAGGACTAGGACTTAGTCATTTTTATGATTTTTTCCTGGATCAACCTACTTGCCTTCTGCAACCTTTTTTCACATTTTCTCAGAGCTTGCTCTTTTCCTCTCGCATAAGGAACTTCAAAATATTTGAGGGGACTCTAGCAACATGATTTTTGGCCCCGAATCAATCAATTTTCCTGGGACTTGAATATTCTGATGCATGTTATCAAAATTACCCAGGGGGGTGAAATTTTGACAACAGTTTGGTGACTCAGCGGGGTCATCTACCTGCTAGATGAATGATCAGTAGCCTGAAGCATCCATTGGGCATGGAGTCATGAGTTGCAGAACTCCAGCAACTGATCCGAACTTTGAAAACCTCCCTCTGAGCCACTTGGAAACCCATTGAACCTAGATTTTCTTCACCAAGATGCCACTGAAATGAACTGTGCAAGAGCAGAACCAGCAACACCAAAACTATGTACAAAACTGAAAATCATACATGCCCCAAATGGAACATGCAGAGTGTGCACAAGCACTTCTTCTACTGAAAGCAAACCTAGCTACTCTACTCTAACTGGAAGCAAAGGCAAGCTAAACAAACCCTGCAACTGGTTGTGAGAAATAGCTTCCTTTCTTCAAAATTGGCAGCCATGCAATTGATTTGGCACTGATCATGGCTGTTTGGATGGATGGAAAATCAACAAGAAGTTGGTCTTCTATCCAAATCATCAAGGTATCAACTGAAAAATCCAATACCTCTTTTAGTTGCTCTACATTTGGATTGGAGAGGTATGGCAGCTGATCCTTGGTACTTTGTAGCTCATCCTCATGCTCAGAAGCAAGCATGACTAGTTGTGGCTTCTCCTTTGGCTCCAATGAAGCCAAATACCTGATTGGGCAAGGTCTGATCCGTTTGATATGCCCATAGCTCTGATTTTCAACTCCAAGAATGGAGTCTTCTTGTAGACCCTCTTGAATGGATGATGTGGAAGAAATGGTGAAATTCTTCTGTCCTTTCTCTTCCTCCAATGAATAACATGGAAGATAAAAATCTTCCAATCTTGATCCCAAAGAGCTGCTGTAAGATGCAGGCTGCTGCAAATGAAAGCTCTCCTTCATGGCAGCAGGCTCTGGTGTTTGGAATGTGGATGATGAAAGAGAGAAAGGTGAAAGCTCAACTGGCTCTTCTCCATCAAAAAAGTCCTCCAAATCTGGCAGGTAAACTTCCTCATTGCTGTCCTGCTGCTCGTGTTCAACTTCCTCCATGGTGTCCTCTTGATCTGCAACTTGACCACCATGGTTTCCTTCACTCTCCAATATTGAGTTTGAGAGATCAAACTCCTTTTCAGTGCTAGAACTTGAGAGAGATGAAGTGGAAAGAAGAACTGAAGGTTCTCCTGTAACCTACTTTGTGCTCAAAGCCCTTGGATCTGCATTTTTCTCCTCCACAGCTAGATTGTGCTCCTCTTTTTGGATTTGGAGCAGCTTCTCCTTCCTCCAATGTTTGAAGGCAATCTTGCTCTTGGTTGAACTCTTCCTCCAGCATGAAGTTTGTCAAGTCAAACTCTTCAATTTGTTGCTCTAGAGGACAAGTTGGGACTGCAAGATCTTCTTCTCCAACAAAATCAGTCCTCACCACCATTTGTTCTCCAACCCTAGCCTCTTTTGTAGGCTTAACCATCAAGGGGATCTTTGTCATCCCAAATTTGGTAGCCCAAACCTTCAAGTCATCTGTCATTTCTTTTCTGTTGGGCTCCTCTTCTTGCTGTCCTTGATGACTGATTTTTTCAATTCCTTCTTCCCCATATGAAATTGGGAATGCAAGAGGAATGGGCTGAAACTCAACTGATTTTACACTTTTTGTGTGGTGCTTTGAGGCAAGGTGAAACCTCTTGTTTCTTTGGAGGAGGGGGTATTTCTATTAGCTCTTGTGGAGGGGATGACTGTTTGGAAGGGAAAAGGAAAGAAGAATCGAGATGGGGTGGAAGACTAGGGGATGGAGGGATGGATTCAACACATGGGACAGCAGATGGGGAGTTTAAATGAGATGGTGCTGCTTGAGTAATGGAAAGAGAAAAACCAGATGATGGTGTAGAACTTACCCATTGACAAGGTTGTTCAACAACAAGTCTGTAGGCCTCTATCTCTGCTGTCCATTGTGCAAGTTGGGGTAGCATCTTTATCATGAAGTCCAGCTTCTCCTGAGGGCTGTAGTGCCTTGGAAAAGGTCCCACCCATGGACAGGGTGCTCCATAACCGATTCCAAAAGCTTTCATTTGTGCTTGAGCCCTGGACTGCACCATCTCCACCTCCATCTTTTGGATTTTCTCCAACAGACCAGCATCTTGGATCTGATGGTCTTCATTGTATGCACACCCTTGCTCTTGGAAAGCTCCATAGCCAAACTGACTTTGGCACTGCTGCTCATATGGGTATGCATACTGATCTTGAATCTGCTCAAAATGCTGATTTGGAGGATTTGTAAAACATGTTGGAGGTGGAATATACTGTTGTTGTTGATGTGAATTCCATGATGGAAATGAAGTCATGATTGCACAACTTCATGGAATGGAAAAGAATGAAGGGGATGGAAAGAAAGATGGATGAAAATGGATGGAAATGAATGGAAAGGAAGGTCTGCAACTTCGAGAGATGGGTTGTTGACCAGATGGAGTCGCCAGATGTGTTTGCAAGTGCCTCCAAAGGCTGAAATCTTCACAGGAACACATCAACCTGCAAAAGATGAAGTGAAAGACCTCTAAGGTCCCACCGGGCATGCCAAAACTGTTAGTGCAAAATCACAAAGCACTTCGGATGCACATCAGCTTCTAGGTTGATGTTTAGGCATCCAGTGTGATTGCACAACATGGAAACCTCTCTCCAAGCGTGGGACTTGTGAAACCAAGAGAGGAATCTCCAGAGAAGGCTGGTTCCTGCTCCTAAACTACCTGCCACAAGCTATTCCAGTGCAGGAAAGCTAATCTAATCCTAATCTAACCATGCCAAGGAGACAGAGAGAGAGAGAGAGAAGGGAAAAACAGCAAAAGCCTACACTAAAACGGTGATACACCAGAGAAGGAGGATGTTGAACATCTATCAAAACTGCCATGGGACAAAGAGAGGTGAGCAATGGGAAGGATGGACAGATGCATCACAGGCCCAAGGATAGATTTCACACAGAAAATGTCCCAAAACTCCATGAACACAGCTCCAAACCTGCAATGAACATTTAGACATGCACAGATACCTGCAAATGAAGAGAGGCAAGGAGAGAACAAGCAAAAACGAGAGAGGATGGACAGATGCATCACAGAACACGTTTTGTTGCTCCAGAAGTTTGCACAGAACATCATTCCATTAGTAAAAGGAAAAAAACACCATTACAGAGCAGGGAGGAGGCTCGAACTCCATTTTCAACCCTAGAGAAGAAAAGAAGGGAGGGCCGAGCTGAAAGAATGAACAACCTCTTTTTTTTTTTAATGAGCCAAATCTGGCTTTTACATTGCATGGGTCAAGCCCAGGGGACAGAAAACGTGGGAAAATGTGTAAGCCCATTCCTCATTGAATGCCAATGCATTAAAATGGCATAGGATACCTTACCAACCCATACCCTGCCATCTTTGACCGATTTGGAGGAGAATGCGACCCATTCTGCATTAATTTGGCCATTGAAATGTCACTTCGGCCGTGCACACACGCGTGAGCCATTTCTCGATTTTCTCTTTAGACTGCACCAAAACTCTAGGTTGATCCTAGAATCATGTAGAGCATCTCAACAGCTTTCTCTGATATAAAGAACGTGGAAATCCGAGCTCTGATCAAAAGATATGGCGATCTCAAGATTTAGGGCACTGAATGCACCAAGACAGATTTCGAAATATTTTCCGTGCTTCGCCACCTGACGACACGTGGCAAAGTCTCGATTGGTCGCAAAATTCTCTCTCCTCTACCTTTCGGCGGGCTGTCTTTTGAATTTTTCTTGTGGGCCCTAGCTGGGACACATGGCACTATACCATTGGTTCGGATCGGTGCTCGAAAACTCGCCCCTTGACTTTTTGACTTTTTCTCCTGTGAGGACACGTGGCAGTTTCTGATTGGTCCTCGGCTCTTTCGCGTACTTCACCTCCATTTGTCCCAGATGTCCCATTTGATTTTGGGCCCTTTGTGCTCATTTCGGCCGGTTCGGGCATTTCGCGTCCATTTGTCCCGATGTCCCATTTGGTTTTGGACCCTCTGGACTCATTTCGCCGATTCGGCTGTTCGGGCATTTTTGGCCCGCTTGTCCCACTTTGCTTCTGGACCGACTTGACTCTTTTCGGCCGGTTCGGCTTCGGTTCATGCTGCCTTTTGGCCCGATTGTCCCATTTGCGTCCCTCTCAACAGTTAGCCAATTTTTTCTCGGTCGAACCGGCATTTCGCGCCCCGCTCGCGTACTTTTGTCCCAGATTGTCCCTGCTGCTTTTTGGGCTGGTTTTGTGCTTACTTCCCGGCCGAGCCGCCGGTTCGGCCTTTTTGTCCCAAATGTCCCAACTCGCCCCTAGGACTAGGACTTAGTCATTTTTATGATTTTTTCCTGGATCAACCTACTTGCCTTCTGCAACCTTTTTTCGCATTTTCTCAGAGCTTGCTCTTTTCCTCTCAGACAGGGAACTTCAAAATATTTGAGGGGACGAATCAATCAATTTTCCCGGACTTGAATATTCTGATGCATGTTATCAAAATTACCCAGGGGGTGAAATTTTGACAACAGGCCTTCTTCCTTCACTTAGATTTAAAATTTCTTGACATAGATGTAAGGTTAGGCATGATAGATTTCACGTTGTCCTCGACTCACTTTTGAGCATTTATTTAATCCATGGACATGGCTCTTTTAGAGTAAACATGATGTTTCTCGTCGAGAAACTTTAGGATATTTTCATGGAGTCACCTCTTGATCATCGTGAGGAAGCTCTACCATTGGTTAGGACATACAAGGATTATCTTGAAGAGAAGTATACTGCAATGGATCACTCTTTCTTGACTTGAGAGGTTCTATGAGATCTTCAATGGAATTTTCCTGCTTACGAGCTCTCTTGGAATATGGGATGAATTTGTGTTCTTTGTTCATTACCTTAAATTTTTAAAACTCATGCTTGATAAATATTACTTACAATACTTTACCTCAATCATATCACCTAGGATAGTTCACCAAAATCACTCAAACAACTCACCTTGATTAGCTCGTCGAGCTCAACTCAACTCACCCAACTCACCCCAACCAACTCACTAAGATCACTTTAACCAGCTTCTGAGAGATGATGATGGATTAAATTTAATGATGAGTTAATATAACCTATTTATCTTTAATTAGAAAATGGATCTCTTGGTTCTTTCCATACTTCATGATGTTTCGCGGCTTTTACTTGTTGTGCCATACTATGTTCTCGCTTTGATCTTGACACAAATGTGACCGAGTGATGCTTTGGATCCATGTAAAGAGTTATTTTAATTTTTTAATCTTGTAACCACCTTAAAAACATATGGAAATGTCAAAAAGTAGTGATGTGAGGGAAATTAAATCCAATCAGAATTTTTACATCCAAAATAGAGACTTTCTTTTTTGACAGTGAGACCAAACCTACTATTTTGGGAAATCTTTCTTTTTTCTCAAATTTGATATTTTGGGTCTCCCGACACATTCAATTCACCTAAATTTATGATTATTTAACCTTTTTGGAATATTTTAAATTTTTATGATTTTTTTACTTTTTTCAAAAAATTGCCAATTTTGACTCGCCTCTTTGTTTTGCACTTTGCTTTCCGGATGAGTTGAGTGATATGAGATTGAAATTTTATGGACTTACTATTTTTATCATTTTAATGGGCATGGAATATAATATTTTTATTAAGTGGATATTTTTTCCTTGGTTTTCATTGGAAACATTATTTTTGAATTCGGCTCCTTGTTACTATCTTGTGCTCTAATTTTCACCGTGTTCTCGCACGCTAAACTATTTGAAAGAAAAAGATTTTTTTAAGGAACAATTTAAAGATATGAAGCTGATATTTAATCCATTAATGGATTCCTTGAGATTTATTTATCATATGTATTTTTGGAAAATAAAAATCAGTCCAAACCCCCGGTATGATCAATTTTCTAGTTCACTAGAAGTGAGAATAACTTCGTTCTTGTAGTTATGGATGCCCCTGGAATTATTTTGAAAGTATGATTTCTATGTTTTTATGTATTTGAAGGTTATTCATCTTCAAATATGGAGTAATGATATATATTTGAGGAATAAATGAGGCAAAAATTAGTTGTTTCAAGTTTACTAGTTCTCGAGAGTTAGTTTTGAGTAGCGAGATGTAAAGACAACAATTAGTTGAAAAGTTGGGGTTTTATTTCTTGGGTGAGGATCACATATTTTTATCCCCTTTGTCCCTATGGGAATATGGAAAATATAGAAAAAAATTCCCTCACCTAGTGATGACAAGTGTCAAGTTGGGATTAGATGAGAGGGAGATGGAGAAATTGCCCGACAAAATCAAATTTGCTCACGACACTAGAAGTAACTACCTAGGTCAAAAATTAGGGTTTTGAAGGATTTATCATGAGAATTTTTTTGTCTCCCTATGTTTCCTTGGTAATTAGTACAAGAGGTACACAAAAATTATCCATAACCCGGTGATGACAAGAGGCGCGACGTGGATACAAGAGGGGGAAGGAGTGAGATGAGCTAGATAAGCCCTCTAGATTGCTGCAAGTTGGCCACATGGAAAACAAAGGGGAAAATAATGAGGAGGGGAATTTTTTTATTTCCCCTCAGTCCCCTTGGGAATTTGGAAAAGAGGGACACAAAAATGTGCCTTAACCTAGAGTGAAAAGTGTCCACTTGCAAAATTGACTATCTCATGCGAGAAGCGTACTTGTGAGATAGAGGACTTGAAGAAGAAATTTCAGGATCTCCAAAAGTCTTTTTGATGAAGTATTATATGATTTTAACTCCAAAGATAATTATAATAAAAATTATAGGGGTCCCATCCTTCAAATATTCCTGCAACACCATAAAATATCTCCCTTTTCTTCTGGGACCTCAAGGTGTCTCCACTTGCAGATTGAGCTTCTCTAATAGGTAAACATATCTTATGAAATATTTTATGATTTAATAATGTAGAGGAATTTTCAATATTTATAATTAGTATTTGTTTCTTCTTAACTCCTTACATATCTCCTAGAATTGTTTGTGGAAGATCATGTCCCTTTTTTAGCTATATACACTCCTTACACCTTAGAAACCCATTGTTACACAAGTTGTCCCTAAACCTTAAAAAGTCCCTAAATAGTAAAAATTGATTTCCAAAACCTTAATATATCTTCAATAAAAAAATCCAGATGAGTTTGGGCCTTTCATTCTATCTCAGAGGATGCACACCAGTCCCGAAAAGGTCGAATAAGCCTTTTGCATACCGAGAAACTATTCTTAGGAAGCTATTCTATGTATGAGATGAATGAACATTGTTGCTTAATTTAAAATATTAGAGAAAGATTCATATACACATGGTAAGAACTTAAAATGTCTATATGGGCATGATACTGAAAGAAAAAATGATCTAGAGAGGGGTTTGAGAAGACTAAGGAGAAAATTTTTAATTTTGGGTCAGTTGTTATGCTTAAAAGTTAAAAATGTTCATGCTACACATTTTCATGACATCCATTATGTTATTAGTAAAGGTAAATATGAGTAATATCTATTTATCATCCATGACCATGTGATAAATGCTTTATGACCCCAATGATTTAGGGATGGCTATGTATTTGGTGTGTTTGAGGAGGTATTATTAAAATGTTTAATATGAGGCCATAAATAAGTGTGAAATATGATATATTCATTAATAAATTTATAATATAGAAAATATAAGAGATCATGAAATAATAATCGTAGTAAAACTGATGGTATTAAAATGGATGCAAGGATATTAATTTGTTGTTATTTTCATAGGTTGGAATAGTGACTTAAGTAGTAAAACCTTAATTTAACCTATGGTCACTTTCAATATAATTAGATTGAATATCTACATTTATAATTTAATTTTTCTTTTATGGATATGTATATTATAGATTTAATTAGTGTGATGATCCATGCCTACATCTTACATGACCCAAGTTTTGAGAGAATTTAGCCAATGGCAAGCCACCTCCATTGGTCATTTTTCCTAGTTTTCCCAATTTTTAGTATATTTTTGAAAATAGTAAATTTCTATTTTTAGAATTTTAGATATACAAAATCTAAATGGAATAGATGTATTCATCCTCTATCGAATGATTTCATCCCTATTTGGACATTTCTTCCCTTGTTGTATACATCTTCATCCTACATTTTTGACCTTGGTATATGTTTATACCCTTTTTATAAATTTTGTCGTCCTTTTCCTAATACTTGTGTTTAGTATATATTTTATCAAATTTTATTATGTTTCAAGAGTAATAATGCTTACTTTCACATGGGTTTTGTATGTATATGTTCATTCATGTGAGCTATGGCATGGTCATCATCTACAAACCATGTTGATATTGGGATCTTATATGTAGCACATTAGGAAGTGATTGATAGAGTTTGGTTAGGAGTTATCAACCAACTTGGATACATTATCCATGACATGCATATATTGAAAGTACTATATGCGAGATAAGATGAATATACATGCATCTTCTAGATTCCTATACGTGAGGTGATGGTAACACTAGATGATTTTTTGTACATACTTTGGATGTCATTATTGGTAGTTGTGTTGTGATGCACACTATCATTGATTATGGATATTTTACTAATAGTGATAAAAATTTTGGAAGGAGAACTCGATTCTACCTAGTGACATTGTTTATATTATGGTTCCCATGATTATTAAAATTTATCTATGTTAATTGGTTATTTTATGGTTTCCAACACTAGTGGGATTATGATCTCATATAAGGTGAGACCATTTATTTAGAATATTGAGAAGGGATGTAAACAATTTTTATTGGGGTCATCCTATGTTGTTGAAATTGTAAAACTAATTGTATTTGTCAAGTAGAGAGGGCCATATATGTGTTCTTCGGTACTAAAGTTTATATATATATATTGGTATATGATCACATTATAATGTTGATGCCTATGGTGTTGAGAGTGCATTAGATGAAGGGATTAGTGTTATGTTATATGATTGATTAATTTTACCTGAGTTTTTGGGAAAATAATCCACAATATTGACAATAACTTGATGATTTATATCCAAGAGATATCTTATTTTATCTATACTTTGGCTAAGGTGGGTGAGAGGAGGATAATATACAACTATTTCAAGTATACACAAGGAGATGGTTTTGGGACACCATCCCCCAAATTATTGAGATATTTTAGTATGAAATAGTGACACACAAATTTGGCATCATTTAAGTTGTTTCCTTAAACCCTTGTTATACATACTAGGACTCGGAGATGTCCTTGGTGCCTAGGATATTATCTACCTCATTGAACTATGAAGATGATAGACATGGGTGATTATGATAATTATGGGGACACATTCATCCTTGATGTAGATGATTTGAGGTATCTACATGCTTATACATTTTGGTGACCTATGATTAAATGGGATCCATTATTTACATATGAGATAAGAGCTCATGGTCCTATTCCTAAGGTGGCTATGGGTACATAAATTTATATCTACATAACTATTGGTCCTAATATATACGAAAGAACATGTTTAAAAATTATGTGATTATGATAATTTCATATTTATATTTTTGGTTAAAAGTTCCCATATAGATGATAATTCATAACTCAGTATATTTTTCAAGAAGCATAGTTATGTAATTACATGATTGAGGAGTTACTATACCATTTGAACCATTATGTCTCTAATATGAAGAAGGGAGGGTGATTAGAGAAAAAAATTGAAGATGTGGGGTATTTTTCCCTTGTTTAATATTATAATGCATATAAATGTTGCTTATAATTATACAACTATAAAATAAGATGAGTTCAACATAGATCGTCTCGGGCTTTAGATGTTGGTTATAGAGAAGTGATGACTTCCTAAATACTAATATATGATTATATAAGTGTTCATATTTTGACTACTATGTGTAGTTGTAGTAGGATAATATGAGATTGAATGTTTTACTATCCATATATAAGGAGTGAGAGTGTCATGGCTAGGAATGTTCACACATACCGAGTTGAGTCTATTAGGTATAGGTATGTTATAGAAAAACTTGAATTTCATGATAATTTTGGGACAACTTTCCAAATGTGTTGCTTTGGAAGTATTTGGAATTATTCATTTTGCAAGAAAATGTAAAGATTTTTCTTTGGTTTGTAGATTGCCGTATTTTTTTAGGTTTTCATACCTTACTCACATCTTAACATGAAAAGTGGTATATTATTCCAAAACCATTGAACCTTGACACACTCGCTTTTTTGAGATTTCAGTCCTTTCAAGAATATAAGCATATCAACATATCATGTTAAGTGTTTATTATTTCTTAAACCTTGAAACCTAAAACACTCCATTGTTTTGGGTTTTCGTGGTTCAAACATTAAATCATGGGAAAATAAAACATGTAATATACAATATGTTATCCAAACCCCAAACCCTGACATAATGTAGTGTATTTGGTTTTCAGAATTTGAAACATCGAACATGATGATTCAAGGACATGTTTTATGTAATCGAATAAGATCCCCACAATATACATAGGTCTAGTGTGTCACTTTACAAGACTCGATTACATGGAAGCATGACTTATTAGATGCGTTCAAACCCCCAATCCCTAGGTCAATGTAATAAATACAATATATGATTTAATCTTGCATGTTTTTATCGATGTGTAATAAATTCTAGCCTATTATAAAAACACAAAATTTCCATTTCATTTTAACCTTATACAAATATGGATTTTTTACCCATGAAAATGTGTTTTCAGCCCTCAAAGTTTTGATCACATTTTTCAAGCCCTCCAGTCACCATTTTAAGAAAAAAAATTTGTACCCATTTGATATTTTAGTGAGTAATTTCATTTTCATTAAGTTTTGTTGACTTTTTGAAGGATTTTTTCGTATCAAATCCCTTTCTTTGTCTTGGTAACAAAGTATTTGTTTTTCCTTCTCTCCACTCTAATTTTATATTTCCCATGGTTTTCTTAGTGTTTTTATGATTTAATTACTTATTTATTTCTTAGGAAAATGTTTATTTGATCCAAAAATTTAATTTCACCACTAGTCAATATTTCCCTCTAGATAGATAGGTTAAAAACCCCAACAAAGTTCATGTCGATTTTGAATTTCTTGACAAGATGAAAACCCTGTCTCGGTGTTTCATGCTTTCTAGGTTGAAAATCATGTAATAATTCTAAATAATATGCTTTCAATATTTTTAACATGTGAACCATGTCTTGATCCCCGATTTTCCTTTGTCTTTATTTTTCAAGTTTCCAAACAAGTGAAAAAAATTGGAACAAGTGTGTTGGGATTTTATAGGTGCTTAACAAGATCAAATTTCTAAGTATGTCAGGTTTTTCTAGGTGTTAAACAAAGAAAAATCCCACCAATTAATTTCTCATAATTTTGGGATTGATAAGTAAGTAGGTGTTTCCTATCCGAACCCATAGGCGTTCATTAAGAATTTTGGGCAAATTTATGGTACTTTTTCCCACTTCAATGTTTAAATCAACTAAGGGGAAAGATAAGGTAGAATAATCAAAAGGAAATGATAAATAAATGAATTATAACTACAAAGGGTGGTGCTCCTTAAAATATTGACTCTAATATTGATTTTAGGGATACAAATCTTGGGCACACTAACATGACTTATTTTTTAAATAGAGTAAACTATCCATCCAAATCACCATGGATACATGGGATTTATCAAGAGATTGACATTATATACAGCCATCCCTATTGAAAAACAATATCCTTAATTCATGCTCAAATTAGCGAGTCACTATAATGGTGACACCGTGGTGGTTAAAAATCAAGATAGGGAAGTAGTGATCGGGATAGATGCATACTATTTTGATGATTTTCTCAATATTATTTACTTTAATGAGTACATGGAAATTTATCTAAAAATTTATAAAAAGGATTGGAATGAAAAAATTTAGTTTCAATCAAACATATGAATAAGAACTACCTAAAGAATTTAAATCATGTAGTTAGTTGGTTCCTGAGACACTTCATCGCAGTGACTTCATTCTAGAATTCAATGAAATAATTAGTTTTCTCAAGCAGAGTGGTAGGTCTTCTTGGGGATAAATAATTTTAAGAGTGCATGTATATTTTCATCCATATCATAAGGAAGAATCAACAATAAATCATATGGGGAGAATTGATTAGTGATTCCCTGCATAAGTAATTTAAGGAAGTTCATGCAACATGAAAATTCTATATAAGTCCCTACCTCGACCTATGTTATAGCGGGATTCAAAGATATACCCTTGGTTGAACACATAAGGATTAAGAAACTCATCTTAAGTTTATGATTTATATCCTTAATTAAATTTATAAGAAATTCTTAAACATTTTAGCAAAAAATGTGCTTTCGTCTATAACATTATATGTAAATTAGAGAAGGATTTATCCAAATGCCAATATGTTGACTTGGCTTGGAATGCAATGTCACATTTGGGATTTATTTTATTATAATTCCCAAAATTCACTTACATTCAAGTTGGGGGATTTCAAGGATCCCCATTTCTATTTATGAGATACCCAAGTTAAAAGTAGGTATTAATGGAATGGGTAAGAAAAATAATAGACTCGCACAAGTTTCAATAGAGTAAACACAAGGAAGAAATAAATTTCCCTATGTCAATCGACCATTATACATTCTCATACATTATCAAGGATAAAGAATTGATTTAAAAATTTATAGGATGTCCCTAAAATATTTTTATGCAAGGATTAGTTTTGACTACAAAGGAGTAATGAAGAATTTGGGAAGTTTTCATTTGCATCTTCTAGAGCTTTAGGATATATAGATTTATTGTATGGATGAAGTTTCTATAAGGATAAAATATTATAACAGAATAACCGTTGAGGAGGTCATGGGATAAAATATTAGTTATGTTCTTGAAGGCACAAATGATAATGGAGATTTCCTAAATTACATGTACAATCAAATAAAGGTTGATACTTTAGTATTCTCACCAATTAATTAGTCCAAGAAAGAAATTGTTTCTTCGACAAGGAGTGTGTAACACAAATCTTTAGTCTAAAAATCATTGGCTCATGTACTCAGGAATCGCATCCAAATAATTGGATGGTAAACAATTTTTTTAGCATGATGTGATAGCCTAAACAACAATCAATCACTTTGAAGACACTGCAGATAAAAGCAAGACACATGTGAAGCCTATCAAATTTATTTTTTTGAGAAAAGAAGAGAATTCTACTACTTCTACTCCAACAACATTGGTGAATGTGGAATTTAATTCACCCAAGAAAAGTCTAGATATTTCAACATGTACCATGGTCACTCTACCTCATCCCTTCATTTCACCTCTCATCACCCATGTCATACCACTCATAAATTTAGCTCACCATGTTTCCTTGTATCATTCTCTTCCTCCCCATTTTCCTTCTCCTCCTCATTATTCTCCTTCATCCACATCATTAGTGTAAACCTATATTGTTCCCACGTCCCCAATCCTCACATCATACATTCTTTCCCCCTTCTCACTTCTTCCACACTTATTTATCTCATAACATAGTTATTTTCATCTCTTCCCCCAAATTTCTTAGGGATCAACCACTTCTTGAGTTCATCTCAAGAGACCCTTCATTATCCACCTTCCAATCCTATGTTCATTGTGTATTCCTCTCCCATTTATTCCATTTCTCATTCTACTCTTCCCATGGCTATTTTATCTGACATCCTCTCTTTTTTTTGCATTCACCAACTCTTATGGTGCTACTCCCATGAGCACATATCCACAATAACAATTGGTTCCATTTTTCATTCCATTTTATATGGAAAGGAAAATCCCAAAGAAGAGGAAGACAAAATTAATTTTAAAGATATTTTATTTCATCTCATTGAACCAAACCCCTCCCACATAACAAATAAACCTAAAACACTTTATCATATCATGATTGATCATTCATGAGAAATGTTTGCTAAGATCACCACATTTTCGAGTGATAAAAAAATATCATATAATAATTGATTATTATTATATAACTAAAGTAGCTTTGGGGAAAGATACTACAAAGGAGTACAAAAGTACCTATAGGTTTCCTTGGGTTATTTTTTTTTGGTAAACTCAAGAAGACCAAGGATACTAAAGATAAGTTGAAGGAAAAAGTAGAACAATTGATCACCTTGTTATTTAACATCACTCGGTTGAATCCAATCACCACTCTTGTGGAAAAAAATTTGATGTATCATCTATCATAGTGATCGATGATATATGGAAACAAGGTTGATTTGTTAATGATTGGATCTAAATACTCCTTAGAGATAGTCAAAATACCATTAAAGAGGTTTTCAGGGTTAATAATGGCATTAAGAGACAAAAGACAACAATTGGAAAAATGGGTCATGAATTGGAAGAATAATGCAACAACCGGGAACTCACATTGTAGGGTTTAAATGAGATTAAAATGATAAATGATTATACCTTGGTGCAAGAAAAAGTGACAAAGGAAAGGGTTAGGAAATATGAATTATATGAGTCCATTAATATCTGGGTAAGGATATTACAGAGGCCGTTGAAAAGTTATAGAAGGAAAGGGAGAAGGAATAGATGATACCAATGAAATTGGTGTTGAATTAGCCAAGATCCCTTTCCAACTCTTAGATGAAGATCATAATATGTTACTAGCTAGAAATATATTTTCCAAGTTCAAAATACTTTGTTGAAAGGGACTCAAAAGAGGAGAAAATTTCAATTTACAATAAATCAATAAGATAGTTTTATATTAAAATGTGTTGAACATTTTGGATAAAGTTTTGAAGAAGATTCAAAGAATCCCAAGAAAAGTGATTAGTGTTATAAAAAAATGTGATGTTCTCAAATGATATTCATGTGGATTAGATGAGAAAGAAGTGCATGAGATGATACAGAGGTTCCACAAGTATTGAGATAGGGAATATGGTTAAGAGATAGAAAAATATGGTTAATGTTTTTTGTGTTTTTCCATTTTGTATCTAAAACATGTAAATTTTCTATATGCTTGGACATATTTCATATTAACATGTAAATTGACTTGGAAATTTTTCATAAGAACCAGATAATGTGATATTAATATGTAAATTTAATATTTTCTATTTTAGATTGTGAATTAGTCAAGGAATGTAATTGCTCCTCTTTTCTCTCTTCCTTCTCTCTATAAATGTAACAATGCTCATAACATTGAGGATAGTTTAGATTTTAGGATTTTCAAGGAACTAGGGTTGAATGTAAGAAAAATATTTTTACATCTTGTGAGTAAAATTCATTTTCTGGAATTTTGGAGAGTAAAGGAAAAACTTTGTGCTTTGTTTTTCTAAATACTAGAAAATAAAGAGACATATTTTCAGACTTTTTCTTGATATTTTTATTGAGATTAATGGTATTGTTCTTACGTTCAATACATTTATACTATTTTTATTATGGATTATTAAGATATAACATTAGTCCAATTTATTTTTATTCTACTTTGTTTGTGTGAGTAAACTTAGATCTATGTTTTCCAAAGAGAAATCACAACCTTTTTATTTTATCCTTCTTAATCTATCATTCCCATTCCAAAAAATATTTTAAAGCTAATTTCTCCAATATTCTCATTCCTTTCTTAAAAATAAACATCTATATGGATGAGATCCCACCCCCTAAAGATATAATAGTGTAAATATTGTGGATATTATTTCTTTCTCTATAGATTAGAAATGAATAAAGGGACTCCCCTTATTCGAGGAGGGACTTTGTCCCACATGTTGTGGTTGAACACCATATGTTTTCTCTAATAAAATAACCAATCAATAGTTTTTAATGAATCTACTAGGGAACACAAACGTGTAACTTATATGTTCATCTGTTATATAAATTATTGCATGACCATTTTTGTTTCCATTATAACAATTTCTTATTGCTTACCTCATTCATTCATTGTTTTACAAAGCTAACTTGGAATATTTTTTACTTATAGTAGAAGGGAAAGTGGTGTTCCTCATCCCATTTTTGAGCTACATCAATTACACAACTTCAATCTTGTTCATTATAGGTGAATCCCTATATGATCAAATAGCTCACCTCTAGTTAATCAAAACAAATCTACAAGAGAATAAGGTGCACCCAACACTTAAAAATCTATGTTTTTGAGTGGAAAATTTACCTTTGCACACCTCCTTCCCTACTATGGAAGCACCTCCTCCACCTTCATTGCCTTAGGGAACAACTATTAGAATTTTAGTTTTGGTATAAACACACCATGATTTATCTTGTGGTTTGCCGAAAACTGCCCCAAATTCAGTAGTGATTGAAAATAACACCTCGATGAACACATTGCTGCATTTTTATTGTATCCAGGTTTTGATTATTGCTCACAAATATGTATACATATAATTATTTTTGAGACACTTCAAGATGATTTTTTGAGTTTATAACACTTACCTCCTCATTATATTGATGGTTGGGCCACTATGAGGACAAGGTTTGAATCTAGGTTCAAGCCAACAAAAGTTGTACATGCACTATTAGCACAACTCACATAGATGAAGAAGGAGCTACATGAGGCCTGCGCATGATTTTTTTCTAAGTTCAACAAAAATGTTTATAATATTCCTAAAAGTGTTATGCCTACCAAAAAAATTAAAATTTATTTTAACTCGAGCCTCCTAAAGTTGGGTTCTTATTAAGGAGGCCACATAACCCATATATAGATACTAATCAAACAACTGTTATGGAAATTGAATATGATATTATTATGGATGATAACCTAATAAGATAATGTATGAATAGAAAAATTAGAGTAATTTCCAAAGTAAAATTTATCCCATGATCTAGAAGTTAGTAAATGATCTGCTGGAATTAAAGAAAAATATGTATAAGAACATGTTAACCCCTCCATATAGGAAATACCACAAAGGAACTTCAATACCATAGCTACTAGGGATAGGATCTAAATTCTATCCACTCAACCAAGATATCTATTGAATATCCTCTCATTAATGCATCTATTGATGTAGTTGAATAAATTGAAGAAGATATTAAAGTAGAAGACACCTATGAACAATATGGTTATGGAAACGAGTCTTATGATGAAATTGGTTGGTGAATCCAATATTAGGTATCTAGAGTACAAGGAATATGATTATGATGATGTTGTGAATGATATGAATAACCAATTCTTTTATGATTTCACCCTCTCATAAAATTAAAATAAGGAGACAAAAAATCTAAAGGAGAAATAAAATGAAAAAATTAGATTTAATCCCTATCCCAAATGTTATACGAAGACGAACTTATTTTTGGTGTAGTTGAAAGAGAGTAATCCCATGAAATATATAAATCCTCTTTCCACCTCATCTTCCTCCCCATTCCTAACACTAATACTATGCCCGTAGAAACAAATAAAAAAATTCCTTAAACCTCTTTAAGTTCTCCATACTTCACATTTGACATGATCGATCATGTAAAGAAAACCAAGGTTCAAATGTCGAAGCTAAGTATTTTCAATCTCTTCTTGATCTGTTTAAAAAAATAGTTAAGTTTTTCAAGAGTGAGTATATTTTCCCTCCAAAAATTTATTCTTTGGGAATACTTCCTAACGCTACACCTCTCCTTCTCCAAAAAAAGATTATCCTCCAACTCTTCTTACGGGAAGATTGAACCGTTCTATTTTTCCTTACTTATCAATGGTTTCAATCTTAGTAGTTTTATCATCGATTCAGAGCTTCTAACAACTTCATTCTTGCAAAGGTATCGCATTCTTAGGACTCAATCTTACTAAACCTTTTAGGTTTTTACTCTATGGAACAAAAAAGTACCTCTTAGTGGACAAATAAATTATGCACAATTTTCTTTTGTATATTTTCCTAAGAAGATGTCAAAATGATAATCTTAGTAGTAGATATTCTATCCGCCTATTGAATATTGTTGGGAAGAGGCTTTTGTAGGGATGTTGATGGAGGGATTCACATGAATTGGTCCCAAGCATGGATCCTAGTGAATGGGGTGATGTGGATTCTTGAACTTGAAGATCAGGTGAAATACCTTGTAACCAAGTAAAATGATCCTAAAGCACAAATATTACTTAAATATTCCGATTCATGCAAATATTTTGTTACTTATTTATGAAGGTTATATCTCTATTGCAGTCACAAAGGATGATACAAATGAGGCATGGACTTTGGATTTTAGTGGTATTTTTCTACTCATTGGTTGGGATTAGGTGTAGTTCTTATATCTCCTAAGGATGAGATTTTCCTGTTTCTTTCAAGCTTCAATTTCTAACACCAATAACAAAACAAAGTATGAAGATCTTTGATTGGGTTTAAAAGTAGTAAGATAAAAAGGTGTTAAGAATATCAAGGTTCAATTTTATGTTGAGATTATTGTGAATCAATTCAATGACTTGTATCAGTGAAAATGATCACTTAAAACACTATCGAACCTCGAGTTTGGGACTACATTGAGGATTTTGAAGCATTTTGCATCAAAGCGGTGCTGCAAGAACATAATGACAAAGTTGAGTCATTAGAAGTGTCTTTTTCATTACTTCTTCCTAATCTATATTTCAAACAAAACAAATATACCATGGAGGTAATATTTCGTCCTAGTTTTCCTGAAAATGCACTAATCTGAAGGTCTTTAATGATGATTAACAAATTTCATTCTTGGAGAATTATGATAATTTCAGCGAGCTATATTTTGAGGAAGTGAATCTTATTTCTAATAATTTTTCGTAGATACATGGGAAGACGTATGTTAACAATAAGAGGGTGAATGTTAGGAATAATATTAGAGTTCACAATATTAAGGTTAGATGAATAACTATTATCAAATGAATAATTATGTTCTAGTAATTATTCATTAGTGGTTAGTTATTATCTTGGGTTAATTTTTATACGTACTTCCTATTTCCTAGGAAGTTGTTTCGCTACCTTTGTGGGGTTTATTTAGTAATCCGACACACCGAAAATACGTCTTGAAAAAATGTCACCAAATCATTGTGCAGCCCCATCCTTGGTGACTGACGAGAGGTCATTGATCGACCTCCAACCTCTCGATGCCTCTATCCTTTGGTTTCATGTCTTTGCTAGCTTAGAAAACTTGGCATTTGAGGATCATTGGTTGCCGATATGTCGGATTCTATCGAAAATGCGTTTGTAAGGAAATTTTTTATCTATTTTTTGGACTTTTTACAATGACACAAAATGATTTAAAAATATTTCACTCAATTTTAAACAAATGACAACAAATAAGACAATAGTAATGAGACACAAAATCTATGCACAATATTTTATGGAAAACTCTTGACACATTTTAATGACATCAATTGATTTTACACAAATACTAAACTCTATAATTTAAGTTACTCTTTTTAGGTGACTTATTACAATTGACAAGATGACAAAAAAATATTTGATTACTTTTTATTACAATTACATAATGACCCAATAACAACATTAAACAATGATTATATTGAATGACACACACCTTTCAAATAACTATTGAATCGATTACAAATACATTAATTAAAATTGTTTTTTAAACATTATAAATGAATAAGCCCATATTTAAGAGAGAGAAATAAAATCTAAATAAATAAACAAGACAATATATAAAGCAAAAACAACATATTAAAGACTCAAAAACAAAATATGAATCAATAACACAAAATTTGACTCAAATGGATTCACTCACCTTACATGGACACGTGGAAACTATTGTTTTGTTTTGTTCTTAAAAATGGTGAAAGCTTGTCATTGAAGGAAGACATAATCCTCATGAGTGGCGTGTTGACTTGGATTCACAGTGATATGTGTGCAGTTGTAGATTGCATGCATCGAAGATAACATTTAGACAAGGAGTTGTTGGAGCAGAGACACAAATATTTGGGTGAACTCCGATGCACAAGATGGATTTGTTATATATATATATATATATATATAAGGAGATAACAGCATGATTCAAATTTCAACATGGATATTTTGAAATAGATCTCCATGGTTATTATGTCGATTGGAGGATCTCATACAATGGTGGAATGATTAACATCAAACCCACTCAACTCTGTACAATAAATCTGATACGTTCGGATATTTGAGTTTCTTGAGCTCATGTGCCAAGCGAAGAATGTAAATCTAATTCCTCAATGTGGCACTGTGATGAAATGGAAATCCACTCAAAATGTTGATGCAAAGGTAGATCTTATTTGCGCAGGTGAAACAACTAGTGCAGTAACCAAGATTAATGTAAAGACGTTGAGGATGAGAAACCATCACAATACATATGAATTTCGATCAAACTGTCATAATATTTTCATGGGAGAGATAGAGGATAGAATCCAGCTGAAATAAAGGCGTTACCAACGAGTAATGACAAATAAAGTTCCACAGAATTCTCAACCAACCAACTGTCAAACCAAATTATTTGACAAATTTGTGCCTCTATGTTGCCTTCGTACCAGTCATATGAAACACACTTAACAGTTCACACATAAATCTAACATAACACAGGGAAACAATTAGAGAATGCTAATGAAGCTTCCCTTCAACAAAAACTCAAACCTCCATTCTGGAATAACCTTGCTCAACACGTTGCAAATTTGAATGAATGTTGAACAAAAAATGAATTCCAAGATTTAATTATTTCAACTTTTGCCAGCGGTGTAATTTTATTTCCACCTTATCCGAGTTTCCAATGAGCTCACGCCACTCTAATGGAGATGCCACTACAAATAATATTAATCTTTTGAAATAGGCATAAACTATGTTATGATGAATTCCTTGACAACTGCTATCAAATGAATACGTTATTGAATATTGTGCCTTTGAAAGATAACCCCACGCGAATATTAAAATCCGGTGAAAAAGGGATCTCTGTTAGATCTGTGAAGAATTATGGCGTATTGATAGATGTCATATTTTATGCAGCCCTTTCAGGAATTATGAGGTATAGATCCAACCAGCTGGTCGATGTAATGTGATTCCTAATGTAAAGAAAACTATGCCATAATATAAATACGCATATATATGCATATTAATGAAGCTAATCTAATTAAATGAAACTAACACCAAGTAGTTCCAATAAAAAAATCTAATCTAATATAAACATTAATCAAAGGGGATTAAGCCTTAGGAAAACTAGGTAGTTGCCTAGGGCGCCAACAGTCAGGGGGCTGAATCTAAAAATTTCCTTTTTGTCGGTTAATTTTAGAACTTAACCTTAAAATAATTTATCTGAAGACTTAATATTGATCACCCCATTTATAGATATTATTGTATAGTAACATAAATTTCACGCATACACATAAAAAAGTTTTGTAATATTTTGCAAGTAAAAGAAAATATCACATATTGATAAACACTTATGATTTTTTTGGTATTGTTACCAATTCTCTGATGTAGCTCCAGATTATGTAGGTGTGTAGTTTGTTCTAGAAAAAGGTTAATGTATTTTTATAATGTTGCTAGTGTATTTAGTAGAGGTGAGTATAATTAAAGGAAAAAAGTATTTGATTTTCTATTCTTAGTTTTTGGGGAAAATTTCTATTATTTTGTTATGGAGGAACCCGTAGCCCTGATCCAAATACGACTCTTCACAAAACCATGGGAGCTACATAAATATTTTTGTTTCTTTGCAAAGAAATGGTGTTTTATTTTAGGATAGAGTTCATGTCACCTACTTGATATGGCTAAATCAGACTTGTAAGAAGCCTTGTATAAAATATTGTATTTTTTGCATTATGAGCATCTCCTATGACTAATGTATTCCATCCACAAAATATTTTTCATCCTTCCGTGATAATTTATTAATATATTTTTATTATTATTTCATTATGACCATGATGTAAATTTAAAAATACAAAAATATAGACAAATTTTATTTATTTACTTTATGGAAAAAATATTAAAAAAATATTTCCATTCAAACTATTGCCTAGGGTGATCCCAACCTTTAATTCGCCCCGACATCAATGATAAAGCATAAAGGAAATAGCTAATCTAACGCATCAACATGAATAAAACATTTAATGCTAAGCCATCACTTGAAATTGGATGTGCTTTGTAATGTATGATTGTTAAATAGCATGAACCTATTTAGATCATAACTAATCAATTTGTATGTTGTCTAAGTGAGGAAATAATCTCACCAAAATAGATTAATGGCCATGTTTGGATATTCCTTTACTACTCAACTATGAGATGGATATTCCTTTACTACTCAACTATGAGAAGAACAGATACAAAGATGAGGGAGCTCTTCAACAATGGAGAATGCCCTTATCACATGCAAAAGTGTGGTGTCAAATATGATAGGATGTAAAGTGTGAAAGAAGGAGGTAGGTTATTTATATATCTTTCCAATTTGGGAGGAGATAGAAACCTAATGAATGTGGGACAAAAGATAAAGTAGAATTAGAAGAGATAAGCATGATTAGAAAAAATTAAGTAGAATTAACAACTCATGGGAATTGGAGATGATTTAATTAATCCACTAGAATTAATTAAAAGGCTAGGATAAGCTTAGAAAACTTTTTAGAGATGATTTAGATGAAAATAGGTAGGGTTGAGATGATTTAAAAGGGGGATTTAATTAATAAGAAGGTTTATTAATTAAATACAAGGTTATAAAGGCTTAATTAATTGATTATGGGAGGATTATAACTAATGAAGTGTCATTAATTGGCATCCGGATCGGAGGAAAGGCTAGTTAATTAACGAAGTGTTGTTAATTGACCAAAATGGAGGGAAACATTAGTTAATTAGTGGAAAATCACTAATTATAACGGAAATAATGGGAAAGAGGATAATTAGTGCAATTTTAGTATTAAAACTATGTAGGTGGATTTTATGTGTCTACAACATCTATAGGAAGAGACCCGAATGCTACCAAAACTTATACAAATACAGATCTTTATATTGAGATAAATACTCTAGCCGATGTTGAATTTGATGTAGACGATTTGAAATTGGCATACAAGTTTTAATACCCGTATGAGTGGGTAGTTTTTGGAAGCCACCACCTATAGAGGTCGTAATACCAAAGAAAACATGTCTGCTAAAACTAAACATAAAAACCTTGTAGACAAACTCTCTCAACCAAGTCCAAAAATAATATATTCTCTCATCTATAGGGTGATAAATAGTACAACACACGTTAAAGAATTAATATGCTTCCATTAAATGATTATTCACTCGATACCAAATGAAATATTTGGTTCAGAATTATACAACATAAATAATATAATATAATATTTTGTATATATCTACAACACAATAGAATGGATATTATATAGTCACAAACATATCCAAACAACTTCATAGGAAATAGGAAGGACGTATAACAATTAACCCAAAGAATATTCATGAGTATAACAACTGACTACCCACTAATGAATAATTACTAACGTAATTATTCATTTAATAATAGTTACTCATCTAACCTTAATAATGTGAACACTAATATTATTCCTAATACACTAAAGATATTTTAGAGATTAAAGGAAATAAAATCCCTAAATGGTTTTTGTCCCTTAAATTATTATTTAACAAACATGTTTTCTTTATCAGGGAAAGGTGAAAATAACCAAATTTATCTTTAGAGGTTGAGTAGGTAAATTTGGGAATTATGGAACAACCTCGAAACGTGAACATAGGCAATTTTTTTTCACCCAAGGATAAGAAAAAATTTGTGGCAATGCTAAAAAACATGTGTGGATGTTTTAGCATGGTCATATTTATACTTAAATCCTTCCAAGACAAAGTATTTTCAACACAACATCCATTTTAATTATGATGCACACATGTATACAGAAAAAAACAATGACACTATAATCCAAAGATTTTAGGAACTATCTTTACTAAGATTCAAACAATTTTAGATGCAAGGATAATCTTCCCCATCCACCATTTAACATGGATCAATAATATTATTCTAGTAC
This sequence comes from Taxus wallichiana var. yunnanensis, assembly GCA_018340775.1. NCBI lineage: Eukaryota > Viridiplantae > Streptophyta > Pinopsida > Cupressales > Taxaceae > Taxus > Taxus wallichiana. Next base: position 160,809,536 of record CM031243.1, on the reverse strand, counting down.
ATAATAAGAATGGAGATATATATATATATATATATATATATATATATATATATATACTTTCATAACTTGAACAAAGACTTATTAAAGGATAATTATCCTTTTCCAATAATGGATCAAGTCTTGCAAATAGTAACAATTTCAGAAATGATATCTATGTTGGATGGATTTTTTTGGGTATAATCAAGTAGAAGTTACAAGGAAGATCAACATAACATGGTTTTCAACACTCCTTGGGAACCTTCATTATTGAAGAATTCCATTTGGATTGATTAATGCAAGAGAAACATTCTAAAGAGAAATGGATATTACCCGTTGATATTTGATGGCAAGATCATTACCGTATACTTGGATGATCAATCAAGATTTTATAAGAAAATATAAGATCACTACAAGAATTCGAGTAGATATGGAAAATATTTCGATAACATAAAATTTCCTTGAATCCCAACAAATCAATGTTTAGAGTAAAATAAGGAAAGCTATTGGGACAAATTGTGACGAAGGAGGGAACTAAGATCAATCCTAAATGGGTCAAGGCCATAAAAACCTTACTCTCCCAACAAGAAAGGATGGTGTTCATTAATTCTTAGGAAGGTCAATTTCTTGAGGAGGTTTGTTCTTGACTCCATATAAAATACAAGGCATATAACATAAACTATGAAGAGGAACATTCCGTTTTGATGGAACATTTATGGAAATATAATATTTCATGTTAACAAAGAGGTCATTGTTAATGCTCTCATCTTAGTGTGTCTTGATTTTCACAAAGAATTTATCACATACAACTACATATGCGATCATTTAGTGTCTTCCATCACGGTTGATAAAAATGATGAAGGATTTGAATCCTATTAATTCTATGAGTTGTTTTTGAAATCTCATGAATTAAAGATGCCATATATTGAAAAACATGTTTATGTTGGGGTTAAGAAGTAAATAATTTTAGGTAATATATTTTTGAACTCCCACATGTTGGTGTTGGTTCCCGATTCAACAATGAAGTCCATTTTGACTCAAAAAGAGTGAGGACTTCAGAGAGGGAACTAGTTAGCCAAAGTACAAGAGTATGATTTATAGATCAAACTAACCAAACTTGTACATGGAAGATTATTATGTCAACTGATTGCTGAAAATAATCCTAGAACAATGAATAATAATGGAGAAGAGGATGAAGAATACTCTCCCACTATTCTATTTACAAGCATAACTAAAGAATTGTACTCTAATATTGCCTATTTTCTCACCTATTGAGAATGTCATGAACAATTGAATAAAAAAGAGAAAATAATTGTCAAATTGAGATTATCCAAGTATGTTCTTTGGGATAACAATTTATATGAGAGAGGAATGTATGGATTTTTCTTCACTATGTGGATAAAGATCAACATGTTAAAGTTTTGGAAGCATTCCATAACCTAGCTTATGGAGATCACTTCTTGGTGTCCATTATTGCTCACAATATTTTACATGCAAGATATTATTCACCTACTCTATTCCATGATGCTTCCTTATGGGTAGAAAGGTGTGAGGATTGTGAATAATATATTATTCAACCTAAATTAGTAGCACTTCCCCTCAAGACAATTGTAATTGAAGACTTCCAATAGTGGAGGATTGAATTCATTAGTGCATTATATCCCTTGTAAAATTCTAGACATAGATATGTTTTGATCGCAACTAACTATTTCGCTAAGTGGGTGGAAGCCATTATTTTCAAGCATGTTAATTTTGAAGTTGTTTGCTACTTCATTAAGGAGAACATTATAGTAATGTTTTGTGTGACTATAAATATTATGGTAGAAAATGATTCAAAATTTTCATGTTAGAATCTTACGGAAATTTTTATGGGTATGGTATCATAATAGCTCATGCTTGTGATTATTACCCACAAGTCGGAAGAATCGAGCAACAAGAATATGGTGACCATAATCTAAAAAAAAATTGATGATAAGTAGAGAACATGGTATAAGGAATTGCATGACTCATTGTGGATAGACTATATTACTCCCAAAATATCCATTGATATGTCCCCTTTCAACCTTCTCTATTGTGTTAACATTGAAATACCTATCTCTTTAGAACTACCAGATTTGAAATTGGCCAAATTAGTGGAAGATGAGAATTTTGATAATTCTATTGAGAAAAGGATAATATATTTGACTGAGTTGGAGCAGAAGATGATTAAAGTGATTGATAGATTTTTTTAGCATCAAAGTAGGCTGAAAAATCACTTGACAAGAAGGCCAAACAATGGTATTTTCAAGTAGGATACCTAGTTATCCAATGGAAAAAGAATAGAAACAAAAGGAATGCACATAAATCTCGATTCCTATGGAAAGGTACTTTCAAGATCCATATCTTTATGTGGAGAAAGACACTTATATCTATCATACTTAGATTGAACAAACCTTCCATTTCCTGAATGTGGGAAATATCTCAAGTAGTCAAGATGGATGACCCCACACATACCATAATTTTTTTCAGTGTTTGTTTTTTTCTTGTTTCCTTTTTGTTTTTATTTATTTTTGTTTTGTTTCTGTTTTTCCTCATTTATGTGGTCTCTTTATTCCTTTTACTTTGAATCCATGGCTGAATGGAAAATACACTTAGTGATTACGATGTTCTCTCCCTTTATGTTCCTCTTAACTCAAAGGGAGTCCCTAGTAAGAGATAGATGTTATAACAATATTTGAATTTCATGATAAATTTAGGGAAACCTTCCAAGTTTTCTTTTTTGTAAATATATATAGTTATTCATTTTTCCATAAAATCCAAAGCGTTTTACTCTAGTTTGTAAATTTTCTATAAGTGTGCAATGTGAGTGAGCGGGAAAGAAAATCCGGTGTTTCAATGGATAGAAGAAACAAGGGGGAGGGGGGGTAAATATAATCCCTTTTTCCCCAAGTGGTGTTGAAGAAATTTTTGTTGGAATAAAATGGTGATGAAGAAAAGAAACGCGTATGGAGATAATGAGACATATTAGTAAGCTTCAAACAACTTTGTCTCATCATTTTGCTATATTATCTATGTCATTAGTTATTTATTGTATATGAACATGTAAGCACCGACTCAAAGAAACATACAAAATGTAATGTTATATGAGAAAGTAAACAAGTATACCAATAGAAAAATAAGCACAAAGAAACGTACTCGAACAAACAACGTTCAAAATAGTTGTAGATATGTTTTTGTTATCTAGATTTGGCTCCCAAATGTTTCATTAACAACAAGGGTTAAAAATTCCACCCCAAGTAAGGATACATGCAAGGTGAATAAATGGAGGACACATGGGTCCTATGAAAATCCTTCGTGCTCTATGAAACTGCCCCAAACAACTAGATGTACAAGGAAGGGAAGACATAGCAGGAAAACTAGTTATGTTAATGGAGGTAGATCAAAATGATGTGCAAGTCATGTGTGAGATCAATCGAGGACCAAAGAAAGATTTTTGTAGGAAAATTTTTGATGTTTGAGGACGTTGTGTCTAGTAAATGATTCAGATGTGTGAATGTGTTTTATCAAATTTTGGAGTTTTGAAAATTTTAACCATTGGATTTTTGAAAATTTTACCAATTTTTTTAATTTTTAACAATTTTTTTTATTTTTCAAAATGTTTGGGAAGAAAATGATATAAAAGAATAACGGTATACATTGAAATTGAAAAAATCATCGGGAAGAAAAAAATATGCCCTGGAGAAGAAAAGGTCGCGAGAAGAAAAAAATATGCCTCAACGAGACGAAAATGTTAGAAAAATGACCATTTAATAAAAATAATCATTTTGATAGAACACCAATACACTAAGCAGAAGAATATAGAAGAAATAATTATTTATCCATCCCATGGGGAGAAAAATGAATAATTAGGGCTTGGAGGGTATAAATAGCAGGGTGAGAGGGGTAAAATCCATCACAACCCATTATTTTCTAGTATACTATACTACTTTTTGAGAGAGATTTTCTCTGAATTCTAAGAGAGATGGTGAAAATCTAGAACCACCGACCGAGTTCAAAATTTCAAGATGGTTCCTATAGATAGTTTCCGATACATAACATAAAAAATTTAGAATTTAAGTGCATTTATTACCTATTTTAGCTAGGGGAAGTTGACGGATTAACGCTAGCACAAGGCTTTAAGCGTCTTGTCAGAGCTTCACATGTGCTAGCATGAAGGGCCATGTGATAGCGTTAAAATGGTAGCATGATCATTACACTAGGTTTGTGCACATGCTAGCATGAAACACATGCACTAATGTGGAATGCACTAGTGTGAAAAGGCATGTGCTAGTATTAAAATCCATGCGCTAGTTCAAAAAGGTATGTGTTATTGTAAAAGGTATGTGCTAGAGCTAAGTATAGCCTTTGAGAAGGCTTGAGAATAATGTATGAGGTGTATAGAAGAACTAAGGAATGATTAGTACACCTTAGGAAGATGTTATTAGAATAAATGATGTTAATTATTTTTTAATTGGGTGATCTTATAGGTGATTACTCAATTTATATTTACGTGAGTAGCATGGATTCCTACGAGCATATGAGAATACCTTCACCGACGAGAGAAGGGAGGATTGATTTTTGTGTTGGAGGTGACAGTTTATCTTATATTGCATAGTTTCGCACATTATTTTGGATCATAGCCTCCTAATTGCCTTAGTAGAGAGGTGGCATAGTGAGATTCAAACATTAAGACTTCTTACCGGTGAGATGACCATGACCCCGGAGGATGTTTATCGATCCTTAGAGTACCTATCTAGGGTGGCTTGTTTACATATAATGGGCACAACAAACAAAGTTTGGATCATAACTAGAACATGTTTTAGTTAGAGGATATACCCTGCAGGTAGGTATTGTTGTGCTCCTATATAGATGTTTTGAGAGTAAACAGATTACACACATACCAGTTTATCTGATGGCTTTTGTCAGTGGCTACCTACTTCCTAACAAGACTGGTACCCATTTTCACTTGGTTTGATAGGCTTGGTTCATAGATTGATGGATGGGGAGATATTTTCCTAGAGTCAATGCATATTGGCCAATTTGTACAGGGATCTACATATGATAGCGTACAAAGGTATGAGGAGCCTAATTCATGTAACACTTTTACAGGTTTAGGCATGGGATCACATCGCCATTGGACACCCACTTGGATTGCTGTGAGTTAGAGCCATAGATGAGCCATCTTGTACGGGATGTGAGCTAGTAAGCAAGGATTTCAGATCCCATCTAAGAGATACATAATATTAGAGATGAGTAGTCGATGATTTAGAACTATGGATGGTGACATGGTGACCATATTGTTTATACCACCGTTGCAAGGATCTTTGTTGAGTTTAGAATTGCCGAGGTGGAGAAATTTCTTGTAGGTAGTTGCAGGACACATTATTGAGTGGTACTTTGGATTGACAGGGTACGGGGTAGCTTGGCCTCATTTAGGCATTCCCAAGGATGAGATGTGGTATGTGAATAGAGTGCATGAGACTTTTGAATTTGGGCCCCAAATGAAACTATGGAGAACATTAGACAATTATCGTGGTTTTGTCCCATAGTTATAGGATAGGTGATCACATATAGTGGATCAAAGTACCACCGCATATTATGGACCTTGGTATGCAACAATATTACATTGATGATCACAATCTCACAGCCTCCCATAGTTGTTGGTATAGCTATAGCAGCATCAAGTCTTTAGGGTAGGATTTGAGAGATAAAGTGAGATTAGGATAGCCAAATGCCGAGGCCGAGCTATATGTAAGCTAGGGATAGGGAAAAGGAAAGGGACCAGCACATCCAATGAGGTCATCATAACAAGGTCTATACGTATAACCTAAGGTTCATATACAACCACAGTCTAGGGGCCACCGGGGCAGGATCTCGCATGTGCACCCGTGCACAGGCATAACATGTGCCCATCATTAGTAGGTACAAGTATAGGTCTCATAGCAATAGGTGGCTCAAGGGCCACTATTACAATAAGTACCAACAAAGTATGTACCAATGATATAGGTTCCACTGTTACCCCCTAGAGGAGGGAGTCTATAGATTGTAGTAGGTAGGGGTGATGGTGATGGAGTGGGGGCTGCACCAAGGCCACCACAGATAAAGGTTCCTAGATACATGCTCATTCTAGGAGAAGGTGGGCCATCAGTGGTCATTTTACAAGTGTAGAGGGATATGGCCATGATATGGGGTGATGTGGCCTCCATTACGCCGTCGAATCTCCAAAGACAAAGTTGAGCGGGGTTCTACGTATCGGAATCTTTGAGGCTACATGTAACTTAGGTCACTATAGAGATAGATCACACCGCTTCTACACAAGATTTTCCTGTGACAGAGAGAGAGCACAAGTAAGGAGCCGAGAGGACTCGGTTGTAGGTATATGTGGCTAGAATTACAAGTAGAGAGTGATGCTCGCATCATGCACTTAGCAGGGGGTCCCTAGATTCAAGATATGAATTTGTAGTAGCTTCACCGAGGCCACGTATTACAGGGGCTTTATATCATATTGTAGTTTTAAAGAGATAGAGGGCACCTCCTTATAGTTAGATTGTAAGAAGTTGGTCTATATCCAGATCGCATGCACCATCGAGATATGTTAGGTCATTTTAGATGCCTCACCCTAGCCATATGCCACCACCCGCATAGGCCATGAAGTATTGGTATTGACGAGAGTCGGTTTACTCCGTTATTATATTTATTTATTTTTGGTATATGATTTTTGATGAAGGAACATAGTTTTGATACGATGTATATGTGTTGTTTTTTCACTATTCCTCGAGATGAAGGCACACATTTTTGATCCATGCCCATAGTGGCTTATCTTTTATATGTTGTATATCGAGACACTTTTTTGTATATGGAAATTTATGTTTTACATTGATATGATGATGGAATTTGATATTTATCGCATTTTATTTTATGAGATAACATGTTTAGCCCATGTTTTTATTATGGTCTATGATGAGGGGATAAAAATAATCCTTATTTCCCCATTGATGATATTATATGATGTTATCTTAGCATACATGTTGATTTTAATTTTATGATGATGTATCTTAGCATTTTTATTGATGATATATGATGTTTGATGTGATGATAGAGATGTGGATGATGAAATGACAACAACCAATGTACAAACATAAAAACATACAAACAATTTTGTTTAGATAAGGTAATAAGAGTTGGTTTTGAAGGGACCCAAAAAACCCTTTACACAAAACAAAGCAAAGGGAACAAAGGCCAAAAAAAAGGACCAAAAGCACTAAGTCAAACAGATTGACCAATAGTGCCCAAAAACATAACAGACCACACACCGGTCAAGTAATTACAAAATATTTCACAAGATTTATTTAAGAAAACCTAAATACTTAGACCTCCAAGGCAGCAAGATCAAAAACCCCACTGAAATGAAACACCGAGAAGAGGACAACAAAAGGTCATCTATCATTCTATCTTTATCTAGAGATATTTTCTTCTATTTCTCATGTTTGGGCCCGCTTCCATATCCCCTTTACACTTGATGATGACTCTTTTAGGAATATTCTCATTGTTCTTTTCCTCCATCTCCCTAATCTCTTCATCATCTGAGCTACTCATCTCAAGCCGCATCTTACCCTCATCCTACTTAGCAACAAATTTAGCAATATGATCTTGAAGAATTGAAATCCTATATTCCTGCATGATTAACTCAGTGTTTAGTCCTCCAATTATCTTGTTTTGAATTTCAATTTTTCTATGACAATCTTTGACTTCTTGCACAAGGTTTTTATTAACCACCAGGATGGTGTCCACAATGGATTCCAATATGAGGATGTGGGATTCCCAAATGTAAGTATCTCTAGCTCTCTCCCTACTACCAAGATACTCTCATCCCTTCCAGTGTCACCCTTTTTCATGTTACAAAGGATGTCGTAATGCCAATAGAGCCTTCCTGTTGCCCACCCTTTTTCTCCATTTCATGTGATCTGCAAGGGTTTCATTATCAGAATCATTTTCACTTTTGTCCGGAGGTTGGGGAGAAATTAAGATTTTTCTTTCTTAAACAACAATAATATTAAGCCATGATGGAGAGGGGTATTTTTTTCATTTTGGTAGTCACCTATAGAGGAGGTTAGGGACCTAAGGAGAAAAATGGGAATCTCATCTCTTGATTTCTTCTTAGAAAATTTAGAATGGATAGGTGGTAAGAAAATATATTCCTAAACTTACCTTCAAGTGTGAGGTACTTCATAACCACAAGACACACATCAACCCAACGATCTAGAAAATAAGTTCTCGCTATTCCATCATCATACATTAGGATATTTTCCCTAGGACCAAAAAAGTGGAAATTTCATGCTTTCTTCTAGATTTGTCCTTAAAAATTTTAAGGTCATCAATAGACATACCACCACTTCAAAAATGGTCTCCTAGGTGAATTTTTTTGTTCCCTCATTTTGATGCATCCATCCTCCTAGGATTTCCTGAATTCATTTGCTAATTTGCAGATCATGGCCTCAGTAGATTTTTTGATGAAATTAGACAAACCCCATGATGCGAAGCCTACACAAGTTAACATCCCTTTTCAAATGTAGGTAGGTCATGGGTTCATTACTATCTCTCTCGCCACCCATGTCTTACCCTCCAAAAAAACCGTAAGTGATATTAATTTAAATGAGGGAAAGGACCCAAAAATAGAGAATTAACTCTATGGAAGCAAAAGTCCTTCCTAAATAATGATGAAATTCCACACGTATCATGTCCTACATGTCCCGATAATCATGAATCCCTATCATAGAATATATTTTCTTCATTAATTTTTTTAAAAAAATTATTCTAGGGTATGTCTTCTTTTTGCCAACTAACCTTTTTTGGTAAGTCATTACCATGATTGGCTAGACTGCCATCTTATTCCCATTTCTAAACACGTATACATATCCATCCTTATAAAAGAGGACATCAAGTGCTTGGATTCATTAATGATATTATTAATCTTCCATCTTATGCCTCCATTATGTTTGAGTGCAATTATCACGCTAAGGAGTCCCCTTCAATTATCAAATTTTGTATGTTCATGGTGCCACTTAGCTTTAAACCCTAAAGCATAACCATAGTCTCTGCATGATAACTAGAATGATTCCTCACTATCCCAACATACACCATAAGAAATTATTCCTTATGGTCCCATATTATTCCTCCCCTAGCATGCCCCTCCTAAGCCTAGAAGAGCCATAAGATTTTAATCGCACCATCCTGTAGGTGGAATTTTCCATTTAACCTTTTTTTCATCGTCCTCCCTTCTTTTTGTTACTCTCATTCTTGATGCTAAGATTTAAGTTGTTTAAAATAGAAATTTCTAAATCTGAGGGTGGTTTTGTTGACTTACTTTTGATGAGTTGAATATTTTCTTTAAGGCTTTGGTTGATTTTCCTCACCACCTTCTTGAAGCTAGATCCTTGATTTCGGAATATCCTGTTATTTCTTTCTATCCAAATTCCCCAAAGTGTATGCGAGAGGGAAAATTTCCATAGTTCCTTAACAATATCATGATGATAAATGGACATCCACTGTTTTGGTAGATTTGAGACATCCCTTGGGAGAATCATCTACATTTTAAACATATCAAGCACAACTAAAAACATGAAAAGCATAAGAACATTTTAAAAAACATGGTTGGTCGCTTCTTCTTGGTTTTTGCATAGGATACACCTATTTATGATAATCATGCCTCTTTTCCTTGGGTTTTCCATAAATTTAAGTAGATAGATGGATTAAAATTCATAATTCCCAGAGTCCATATTCCTCCATATCAATTCCTCTTGACTTGGTCTTGAAAGAATATGATAGAAATCTAGTTCATTATTGAGGGTCTCAAAGGGAAGGAGAGGGCCAGTGTAGTTTTTGGGGGATAATCTATTTCCAATTTCTCTCTTCTATCCAAAAAGTCACACACCCTCTCTCAAATCCCACTTGTATTATGTCCTACAGTCCCGATAATCATGACTCCCTATCATAGAATATCTTGTTTTCATTAATTAATGTTTTTATATTATTCTAGGGTATGTCTTCTTTCTACCAACTCACCTTTTTGGTAAGTCATTACCATGAGTGAACAAAGCATTGTCTTATTATAATTTCTAAACACGTGTTACATATCCACCCGTGCGAAAGAGGAAATCAATTGCTTGGATTTTTAATGATATTACTAAGCTTCCATCCTATTCCTCCATTATGTTTGAGTGCATTGATCATGCATAAGGAGTCCCCTTCAATTATCAAATTTTGTATGTTCATGGTTCCACTTAGCTTTAAACCCCAAAGCATAGCCATAACCTCTGCATGATTATTGGAATGAATTATTGGAATGATTCCCCACTGGTGCAACATACACCATAATAAATTATCCCTTATGGTCCCATATTATCCCTCCCCCCATCATGCCCTTGCCTATGCCTGGAAGAGCCATCAAAGTTTAATTTGCACTATGCTATAAGTGGAATTTTCCATTTAACCTTTTTTGTCCTCCCCTTCTTTGTTGTTACTCTCATTTTTTATGCTAAGATTTAGTTGTTTAAAATATAAATTTCTAAATATGATGGTGGTTTGGTCGAATTCCCTTTGATGATTTGAATATTTTCTTTAAGGCTTTGGTTGATTTTTCTCATAACCTTCTTGATGATAGATCTATGGTTTTGGAATATCTTGTTATTTCTTTCTATCTAGATTCCCAAAGTGTATGTAGAAGGAAAATTTCCATAGTTCCTTGAAAATATCATGATGATAAATGGACATCCATTGTTCTAGTATATTTGAGACATCCCTTGGGAGAATCATATGCATTTTAAACATATCAAGCACAACTGAAAAAACCTAAAAAGCATAAGGACATTCCAAAAATATGGTTGGTCATTTCTTCTTGGTTTTTGCATAGGATACACCTATTTATGATTATCATGCCTCTTTTCCTTAGCTTGTCCATAGTAAGAATTTTATTTTGGACAACTTCCCAAAAGAAAAGGTTGATTTTGGGTATAATATTTTTGTTCCAAACTTTCCTCCAGTAATCATTAGCCTCGATTTGTTCAAAGTTAAGCAGATAGCTGGATTTAACTTCGTAATTCCCAGAGTCCATATTCCTCCATATCAATTCATCTTGGCTTAGTCTTGGAGGGATATGATAGAAATTTATTTCATTATTGAGGGTCTCAAAGGGAAGGAGAGGGCTAGTGTAGTTTGTTAGGACATAATTTGTTTCCAATTTCTCAATTCTATCCACTAGTCACACACCCTCTCTCTAATCCCCTTTTATAAAACTCGAAGTGATCTCTCTAGGGCTCTTCATTTTTAAACGATTGATTTATAATTCAAGGGTCCTCCCGGAGTTGATATTCCTTCCCTTCCCTAGATTCCACTCGATCCCTCTAGTCAAGAACTCCCTAGTTTGAAATGCAAACAAACTTAATCTAATGATCTCACAACATATTAAAACAAGGCATAATATAAGTAAGAATAGAACAAGTTTATCTAGAAAATAATGCAAGACAATAGACAAAAATCCAACAAAACTATGTACAAATAAACAATCAAGTAGGAAAAATACAACTTTGTTTTTGTAAGAAAATTTTGAAATGTTTTACATTGTTTTTGTATTTTTCGATACAATGTTATATTTTTTTAGTTGCTTTTAAGAACACCTATTTTGAATGTATTTTTATGTTTTATGAAATTGTATTTGAATGTTTGGGATTTTCTAAAAAAATTCGAAGCCATGTATGAGAAAACAAATACGTGTGAATGCCCCTAACATTAGATGGGAATGTACAAGGAAAAAATGTAACGTGTGTGTACAAGAAAGTGAATATGAAAAGGATTTCCCCCAAAGTTAGATGTGAATATAAAAGTAAAACTCCTTGCATATAAGTGTAGGATCAGCTAGATCAAGGCCACGAAGGACAAGCTCAAAAGAATCTTAGACACAGGAAAAAAATAGCTTAGGATAAAGTAATAGTACCCCTAGCTGTAAGATTCTTGTGAACAATGGACCCTTAGATGGCATCGAAAACTGATTATCATTAAAGGACTTGTCCAAAGTGCCACAATTTCATGGTTTTCCCACTTGAATTAATTTATTTCTATTTATTATTATGTTTCTTTTTCTGATTTTTATACATTTTTTTTAATTTTTAAAGGACCCCCATGCTCAGGCGTAGAAACTCTCTAGATGCATGGAATTCATAGGTTTCCTAATTTCATCACCATCGAATCAACAAGTTTATACGCTCTTGAACCAAATTTAGCGACCACAACATATGGTCCTAACTATTTAGGCTCAAACTTACCTTTATTTTCTCGATCTTTGGTAGTGTTGAATTGATTCTCTTTCAAGATAAGGTCTCCTACCTCAAATGTGTGAGGTATGATCCATTTATTATATCTTTGACACACTTGATTTTGATATACTTTTAAATGGTCTAGTGCATGAAGGAACTCCTCATTTAGTAGCTCTAGTTTTGTAAGTCTTAACACTTTATAGTCCTCCTCTTTATCTAGATAATCTTTCAAAAATATGTGCAAATAAGGGATCTCGATCTCAAGCGGAAAGATATCCTCAATGCCAAAAACAAGTGAATATGGAGTAGCACCAATAGGGGTGTGGATGGATGTTTGATGATCTTAGAGGGTGGGATGTATTTTTAACTTCTAATTATGGAAATTTTTGCTAACCATCTTCTCCATGATGCAAACAAGAGTTTTATTTGAGGCTTCATCCTATCCATTACCTTGAGGGTAATAGGGAGTTGACCATTTTTGTTTGATTTGGAAGTGTTGGCACAACACCTTCACTTGTTTATTCTTAAAATATTTACTATTTTCATATACAATGGTAGTGGGAATGTCATAGTAATAGATAATGTTGTTCATTAAGAATTCAGAAATTTTCACACCGGTGACATAAGTAAGAGGAATAACCTCTACCCATTTTGTGAAATACTCGGTGGTAGTTATGATGTGGTTGTGGCCATAAGAGGAAGTGGGCATAAGTTTCCCAATGAGATCAAGTCCCCAATTTGAAAAAGGATATGGTGTTGTAATGGGTTGTAATGATTATGTTAGAGCATGTATCATATTACCATAATTTTGACATAGAAAACATTTCTTGACATACTGACAAAAATTAGTTTCCATGGTAGGAAAATAATATCCTACTCTTAATAGCTTCTTAGTAAGAACCATTCCACTTTTATGGGCCCCACAAATTCCTTTATGCACCTCTTTGACTGCTAATATAGATTATTCTAAATTAAGATAACATAATGATTCTTGTCATTTTATCTACGATAGAGTGCGCCTCAAGGAGGTTATAATGGGATATGCACTGGATTAGGTTTCATTTTTTAGAATGGGAAATGTTAGGGGGAAATGTTTCATCATGTAGGTAATTATAGATGTCAACATACCAGGGGGATAAGGGACCAAAACTTCACATACCAAACAAGACTCGGCATGTCGTACGCTGGTATTATTAGATGTTCCATAATGAATGGCATGCCATTGTTTCTAGGTGGGATGCATAACATAGATACAAGTTTGGTCATGGCATCTTTTGAGTGATTTTTTTCTTTGGTTATCTGTTAGAAGGTGATTTGTATAAAGAAATATTTCAAAGTATCCACCATCTTCTTGTAAGGGATGAGCTTTTCATCCTTAACCTTATATTCATCATTTACTTGCTTGATGATTAATTGAGAATCACCTATAACGTTAACCTATCTGATGTCCCATCGTATAAAATTTTTAGTCCTATAATCAGGATTCATATTCAGCTATGTTATTAGTGCATGGGAAGCCAAGTCTAAATTCATGAGGAATCGGATCACCCGTAGGGAGTGATAAGCACAAATCCTGCTCTGAACCATGAAAGGTAAATGATCCATCAAAGTATATTTTCCATGTGACAAACTCTTCAATATACATCATAGAATCATCTGGAAGGTCTAGATTCAATGGGTCTGTTCTCGACAAGGGGCTTCAACTAGTTGATCCACAAGTACTTGCCCTTTGACTAATTTTTGATTAACATACTCAATATCAAACTCACTTGAGCAAGATGATCCAATTATCCATCCTCCCAATAAGTGTGGGTTTAGAAAATAAGTACTTGAGTGGGTAAATTTTGGATATGAGCTTGATCTTATTATTCAATAGATAGTGGCAAAGTTTTTGGAAAGCAAAAACAATGACCAAGAAATCTTTCTCAATTTTTGGGTAGTTAATCTCATAAGAAATCAAAGTATGACTGAGGTAATAGACAAATTTTTCTATTTGATTTATATCATACTTAGATAGAAGTGCGCTGATTGAAAATTGAGTGGCTGAAATAAAGAATAACAGGGTTCTCCTCGGTAGGTGACATAAGAACAGGAGGTTTGGAAAATACTCCTTGAGTAAGGAGAATTCTTGTTGTTGTTTAATACCCCAATGGAAATCAACATATTTCTTAAGAAGATGTGTAAAGGAATGACACTTATCTGTGAGCTAGGAAATGAATCTTTGGATAGCTTGGATTTTCCATTGTAAACTAAGTAGTTGTTTGAGGTTCTTTGGAGGAGGAATTTCTGTGATAGTTGAGACCTTTATTGGGTCCACCTCAATTCCTCTTCTTGACATAATGAAACCTAGAAATTTTCCGATAGAACACTAAAGAAACATTTCTCTGGATTCATTTTAACCTTTTAATGTTTGAGAAGATGGAAGATCTGTCATAATATTTCAAGATGTTCTTCCTTGGTCCTGGAATTTCCAAGGATGTCATCAACATAATATTCATTATATCATTAAGCATGTTGTGGAAGATGAAATTAATAGCCCTTTCATAGGTTGCACTTGCATTCTTGAGGCGTAAAGACATGAATTTATAACAAAATGTCCCCTAAGGGGTTGTGAAGGTAGTTTTATATTGATCCTTTTCTATAATTTTAATCGACTATATCTTGAAAATCCATCCATGAGAGATAGAGTTACGTAACCTATAGTTTAATCATCAATCATGTCGATGTTTGGCAAAGGAAAATTGTCTTTTGGACATGCCTTATTGATGTCCCTAAATCATGTACATATTTTGATTCCATTTGGTTTCTTTCACACATGTACTATGTTGGAAATCCATTCTGAATAATCAATAAGCTTGATGAATCCTACCGCCAATATTTTTCAAACTCATTTAATTAGGAGGGCTTCACAAGGATGCATATTTCTAAGATTTTTCTTGATTGGCTTTTCTTCTTCATGTGCAACTAGGTTATGCACTACCAATGAGGGATCTAATCTTGACATGTCTACATAGGACCAAGAAAATATGTCTAAAAATTCTCTTAGAAGCATGAAAAAGGTATTATGTTCTTGTGCTAAGAGGGAAGCTCCCAGCTTAACAATTCTAGGTTGATCCTCTATTCCAATATTCACATATATAGTCTCCTCCATGAGTAGTTTGGATTCATCTTCCATATGTGTAGGATTGGGAGGGAGATTGATATCTTCATCTAAGGGCATATCAATGATATTTTTAACCTTAAACTGGTCACTTTTTATGTCTGTTCTTGTTTCAATTTGTTTATCCATAAGTTCCTCGAAGAGGTTTTCACTGTGGGACTTGGAATTTTTATTTTTACAAGGCTTCTTTGACAATATCTTTCCCTTTTTTCTTTTAAATTTTTTTGACCTTGAAATTATGCCTCCTCCCTAAAGTAAGAGGATGCATCAAGATTAATAGAGAATCCCTTCTTATGGTCACCAATAGGAATACCATCATAGAGACCCATAAACTCACCAATTGATTCATCATTTTCAAATAAATAAATTGGTATGTGATTTTATTGGTCCCAGTGACAAGGGAAGGATGGAAAATATTTAATTCAGGAATGGTAGGGGATATGGTTAGGATAGCCATGTCAAGAAATAGGTTTGTAGAGGTAAGGTCTTCATAGAGACTACACTGGGAATCTATTTCATTATCATAGTTAGATGAACTATCTTCACACTCAAAAGAGGTAGCTTCAACCTCCAGAGGATGGGACCCATATGATTAGATACCAATACTATATTTTTCTACTTTTTTATGTGGTATCAAAAGAGGTTCCCACACATCTTGCTCATGTATGCAACATCCATATCCTTAAATACCCATGAAATACATCATTTTATTCATGATATCATACTTAGGTGATTGATATCGAAGCCATCTTGTCATCTAGAGATCAAGATATATAAGTGTCAAGTATTTTTTCATCTTCCAAAATGCCACCAAGAGTAAAAGTATCAATGTTACAAAGATATTATCGATACCATTGATATTTGTAATAGAGCCTACAATGTGTTCTGGGTGATAGGGGGAGTTTGGAAACTAGGAGGTCTTGTTGGAGGCTATATTCTCTACAACAAGTTGCAAGGACCTCTATCTCCCATGAAGAAAAGGTAGAGAAATATGTAGAAGAACCATCCTTACGATAGCACAAGGTATTTGGATCAATGTGGGAAGCAAGAGCCTATGACTAAAGTCATATAACCACTTTAGTGGAAGGACATTCATAGGCAGTAGGGAAATAACACGAAAAACACTCTCTACAATGGGCGAAGGGTTGGGGGTCCCCTAAATGGTAAGAGTTTGTCCTTTATGGTAAAATTTAATACATTGATGGAACATGGAAGACAAAGCCTACATAGAATGTATCCATGGGCGACCAAGGATCATATTGTAGGAAGGTCAAATTCAAAGCCACGAAATCGAGTATCATGAATAGTAGGCCCAATTTCCATAGGAAAAGTGATCATACCAAATAATTTTTCTCCACGTTATCATAAGCCTTGATCATGATGATTTTAGATTCTATTTCAAAGTGTCAATGTGTCCCACTATTTGAAAAGTTTTAAAGTACAGATATTCACGCTAGATTCACCATCCACAAGAACCCTTTTTATCTTTTTATGCTTGACAATGACTTCTATGTACAAGGGTAGGTTGTGTGTATGATCATCGCTAGGAATCTCGTGCCGTATGAAGATAATGTTTTCGGAGGGAGCAATCTCGCATGACCAAGGCTTGGAAGCATGTAAGATCAATATTAGTTGAAAATATTGACCCTTGAAGTGTTTTGCAAAGGATGTCCTTATGAACATTGGATATTTTAAGAAGATCTAAGATTGAAATATTAGCATTGGTCTTCTCAAGTTGTTCTAAAATATCATAGTGATTATCCTGAGGGGTAGGAAAAGGAGGTTATGATATTAATAGATGAGCACATCTTGTTGTCATGGCATAATCTCATGCCTTGATCTTAATAGGGTTTACCTGCTTAATAAATGGATCAACACAACCAATAAGGGAATCAAAGGGATTATTGGATTCAACAACATTATTGGAACTTTTAGTTTGAGAAGACTGAGCTTGATATAAATTTTTATCTACCTATTTATGTTTAGGAAATGACTCTTTGTATATTTTTAATAGTTTATTTGAATTTTTATTGGGTGCGGGTAAATCCATTTCAACCTCTCCACTATCTATAAGGTGTTGAATGAAGTGCTTCAACTTAAAAAAATTGTTATTGGTATGGCCCTTAACATGATGATATTCACAATATTCATGGTCTTTGTACCATGAAGGTTTAGGTACATCATTTGCATATGGTGTAGTGTTAGGGAACTTGATCATGTTAACTATGTCGAGTTATTTAAAAATAGATGAAAAATAATCCATGAGAGGAGTGAACACATGACATTTGACTTCAGGTGCAGCAAGTCATTTGGAAAGTCTCAATGGAACACTATTTTGGACTTCTTGCATGAGTTTTGAATTGGTTACACCATCTCGTGCAACATTTTTGTTCTTGTTTTGAAAGAAAATGGTCTTTTCTGTAGGTTTGGTCTCGTGATTTTCTCTTGAAAAGGGTTTCAATGTCCCTTTGGTACAAAATACTAACAAGTTATTTCTCTGGTATTGATCAAGGGAAGCAACTAGCTAACCCTCGCCATCTTTGTAAGAAACCAGTGAAGTTTTTTTGTTTTGTTATTTAGAATTGCATAAGTTTAACTTGGTAATGTCCCCTTCCATATTAAGTGAAAAGTGGCACACAAACTTTCCTACCAATTCAACCCATTTGTGACCCCTTAGGTATATGGAGGAACCATTCAAGTGTTTGGCCCCCAAGACTCCATGGGAATAGGTGTATAAGGTAATTGTCACTATAGGAAACTTCCCGGAAAACCATGAAGAAATATTTAATATGATTGCATGGATCATGGTTAATGTGAGCATGGGTATGTGATACAATTGTTTTTAGAAGGCACATCTTCTTCATTCCAATGCCAATCCATCTCATAATAGAAAACCATATGCAACATAAATGACTTCTCATTTTGAAACACCGATCTCTCATTTCATGACTCGGTTATTATTATACCAATCTCTCATAGGTAAATAACTCAATAATGTGTATACTAGGTATACTTGGTTCCTTTACCTTTTAGGGGCACCCAAGTGTTCTATCTAAGAGGCCTATCTAAATATTTGTTACCGATATTCATCTAAAATCCTACATCTTAGACTAGGTGACATAGGACAACGCAACCAATAACTTGCGATACTTTGGCCAAAGTTTCTAAACATGTTTAACATGTTTACATTCCTAGATGGAATACTCGTCAAAAAAATATGTCCCTCACCACACTTTTTTTTTATCTAGAGTGGTCTTTCCTTGACTTTTGTCAATTCAATCTGATTCAAGGTTTCACACTAGACAAGGGCAGAAACATGCACTAGTGTGGAAGACTACTCATGGTGACTAAGGATACATAGACATACTCAATCAATTACATGTGATTGGGTGTGTCTAGTTACCCTAAGTCAACATGAGTTGACCTCAACACTAGATCATGTTTCTATCCTTGTTTAGGATGGAACCATGATCCAATCTTACACTTATGTCAATCAAGTTAAAAAAACTAAGTGGGGTGTTGAGACATAACAACTGCATCCTAGTATCCTCGTAATGACTCATGTCATTATGAAGGTACTATGTTGTAGTTGATGTGTTCCAACATCCAACTGAGTTTCCTCAACTGACTAACATACTTAAGATTACAAGTTTATTAACCCATTTAATCATTGTCTTAAAGATTAATGATAACAACGCTTTAAGATTCAACTAAGCATCATTTAACCTATAAGGTTACAAGTTGAAATTACATGAGAAGTAGGTATGCAGATAAAACCTATGCTCTCCTAACCATTCCAATACATGTTTAAGTTTGTTTTTAAAACGAAACAACTTATATCATATAATGATAAGATTAATCTCAATGTTATGAAGGTGTGTTCATTAAACCTTTTCTTATTTCAGCCTTAGCTTAAAACAAGTTTATTAAATATATTTATTTTAGACTTCATAAAGATGAAGTCTAAATCCCCTTTAGTTCCCTTTTAAGCATTTGTATTTGATTAAATAAATCTTCCTAAGGAAGAACTCAATCAACCATTATCATAATATATTCATAACACTTTAACAAGATCTTCAAATAAGTTTCTATGATTGATTCAAGGAAAATATCATTTTTCCTTTATCAAGGACTAATGTCCAATTATGAAAACAGATTACATATGTTTTAAATACAATCAAGAATTCATACATATATATCTATATAATTCATTCATATTCCCTTTCCATTATTTAAGGATCTATTCAAGAGTATCAACTATTAGTTGCATCTCTTTTATGAGTAATGAACCAACTAATATTACAGATCCTTAAACCAAAAGTCTTATAAATATAAGAACTATTAAGTTTCTAAATCCCATAACACTTAAATACCTATAAACTTCCCCTTCATTAAAGATATTACATAATAATACATCCCAATTTATGCCAATGAAGGTATCACAATAAAGTTGAAATCAACAATCATCAAACCATTTATTTATCAAAAAGGGAGTGATCCATTCACTGATTACAAAAGTATTTTCAGGGATTACAAAGTGTCATAACAATAATATAAACTAGTTTTATTACATCTTCCTTTTCTAAAAAATTACATCTCAAGTAATGTCGCTACATAATCATCATAATAAAGAGACAATTTCTTTAGTAAAATAGATGTAACTTTCTATATGTCTTTCTCCTTTCATATTTTATGAAATCCATCTGCAAAATTGTTAGCACGAGTTAATTCATTTGAACTGAGCATGATAAGCACTATAACATTAAAACATTGTGCTTTTATCTAACTATTTCATAAAAGGAACCCTATTGTTTATGAAACAGTTCTAAAAACAAACAAGATAAACAAAAAGACTTTTCCCTAAAAGATTACAAACCAAAAGGAGAGAGATATTAAAGATTCAATAAGTAATGTATAAGAAAGGACTAATTAAATCAACATAGTTAATCCTAACTCCACATTCTTATGAACTTATTACAACATGCTAGAAATCAAAAAAACAACAGAGTAAAGAAGGGAGAAATTCATATTTCCCAATCTAAATCTTATCTTCTAGTCAAGTTCCAAATTAAGTTCCTTAACTCAATCTATTCTAACTTTTCAAGAAGTAAAACAAAGATATACAAACTACCTTTCGTAAAGTATATTGTTTTGTTATTTCAAGTTAACACCTTAATAGAAACTGAAAAGATCAACCAAAAATCTAAATGCATTCCATCAAAAATCATGACTATATCTCATACAGAGTCTAAAATTATATTAGTCAAGAATAAGATCTCAACATTCTAGGTAAGGAAGGTTTATCCAACTAAGGATTAAAAACAAGTCCAACATAACTCATAGCAAAGTTCCTATAACCTAAACTTATTTCAGAGTTGGATCCTAAGTGATCAATACAAAACAAATATTCAGGCTTCCCAAAAACATCTACATCAAAAAGGTTTCTTAAAGGCCTTTACTCCAACCAAATAGAACTCAATACTACTATTTCAGTATACTAAGTAGTCCCTTATATATTATTAACAATATAATATATTCTAATGATAATGTCAAGACATACTATCCATTCTAAAACTTAACAAAAGATCACAATCTTAACCATTTATGGGACTCATCATACAAAAGGATCCAAATATGAATGAAACAACAAATAACAAATAACACAAAACACCAACCATCCCAAGGAAGTCATACTCTAGATTCTATAGTATCCTGGTCATGAAGATGTCATGATAACTCAAAGTTCAAGACAATATAAATTGTAAAAACAAGGAATGAATGTGATAAACACCCACCTAGTTCCAATTACCCCAAAACTCAAAATTTGGAAAAATTCTTAAAGAGAATCACTAATATGATCAATACTTCCCTCACAGAAGAATTCATAGTTTTTCTAGATCACACATTCAACACTAAACCTTTCATTTCAATCGAAATAAAACTCAAAAAAACAACCAATGTTTCCTCATTTCATAGGGTAACCTAGAATGGGTTTGAGCTCTAAGAAGACTCAATGATCATCAAAAAAAATAACAACAGTCAAATTTAAAATTGATTACCAAATAAGTTACTACAATCATCCAACAAGAAGAATAGAGAGAGAGCATCAACAATTATCAATCCCAACAAAATTTCCAAGATCAAAAAGAGATATTCCAAGGAAACCACAAGCCCAGAGTGGGTTATAAAAATATGAAATATACACAACAAAACCAAGCTCAAGATGATGTAGTTTCAAGCTCAAGGTGAGTATTCTTATACTCCAACTTGAATGGTAACAAAAAAATATTCAAGGAAGTATAGAACATGAATGTTTGTTGATAAAATTGTTCGGTTCCATTATTATCAACAAGAAAAAACTGACCCAACATGCAAAAATTTATCCAAAAGGTAAAGATTCCAAAATTTTCCATTAGGGGTAAAACCCAAAATAATTATATCACAGAACTAACAAAATGTATACTCCTTAAAATTACAATCACAAAACCAATCAAACAAACAATGGGTCTTCAAATCCATCATCAACAAGTATATCAAATGCAAAGCACAATATTATCTAATTCACAAACATAGGTCTCAATACCAAACTGAAAATTTTCCTCAAGTTAGTCTTCCAAACATCAATAATAAGGAGAAAATTCGAAGCAAGAATCTTCAGATTCCATCAAAACCAAGATACTTATAAATGCATAAACAATCTTCAGTCTAGATAATCACTCAATAAAGAACAACCCAGATCCATACTTTTTCCAAAGAAGGTTCTACTACAAATAAGTTAATCACAACTACCAAAAATTTGTATTCCATACAACAACACAAAAATTATCATGCATCTAAAAGAAATGATTCGAAACACCATTGAAGCAAGAAATAAGCAAACACAGAATTCAAACCAAAAGGTTTCAAAAAGAGAAGAGTTCTTTTAATGAAGACAATTAAATAAAAGTAGAAGACTTAAAGAGATAGGGCCTATCATGCCTTGATAGAGCTCTTGTCTTCTATTTCTTGTTATAAATCTTCAAGAAGAGCCTCAATAAAAATTATTTTCCATGAAAACTCCAACAACCAGCTTTGTAACCTCCTTCTCCTTCTTCTTATAGCTTCTCAGTGATATTTCCATTACCAACACCACCATGCAAGGTGAAATAAGCATGCAAGGATTCAAACTAAAGGTTTGAAAATGAAAACCACATGTAGAGATAAAAGCTCACAAAAACCAAATGAACAATGCAAAACCAAAAACCCTTCTTCCTTCCAACTTCCCCTACTTCCTAGGTAGGTTTTTTCACAATTTCCAAGAATAATAAATGCCAAACATGACTAATAATCCTTCCATATCTCCCACCACCACCAACTTGTATTTAGCCATTACCAAATTTAAAATTTCATGCAACTAACACTTTAGCAGAGCCAACTCAACCTCATATTATCTTTCATGCATTCACCAAATTTGGCTACAACAGGAGTTTAAAACCACATTTATTTCCTCATAAATACATAGAGGTTGGTGCCACCAACCATCCTTTTTCATGTCATCCAATCCAACCCCCTTAGGTTAGCCCAAGTTTTAGGTTAGGTTCATAACATTAGTTTAGGAACTAACTTAGGTCCTTAGGTTAAAGTTATTAGTTTAGTCTAGGTTTTCCCCTTTTAATAAACAATCCTTATTAATAAAAGAACTAGTAACTTAGGATAGGATTACAACTTAGGAACATAGATTAATTAGGTTCCTTTAGCAATAGCTAAAAATTATAACTTTAAAACTTACCAAAAGAAGAATCAAAATGTCATTCAAGATCACATATGAAGCACATGAGCAGCAGAGTTCACCCGTGATCCAAGACAACTAGAGTTCAGAGATCCCATAATCTATCCAGCTCATGGTCAAGATGACCACAATGTCATGAAATTGAAAGCATGCCTTGATCACTGAAATTGATCCAAGGTATAACTATCATACATCAGAGATTATGAAGATTGAAGCACAAGTTCAAGTGCAACAAAGACTTATGAACTAGTTTAAACTGAACCAATTTCTTATTTCCACATGTAGTGAATCATTCAACATAAGAAGGAATGAAATACTTCATTTTCAATTCAACATAAACATGGCAGAATGGTATCTATTTCCAGAGATAACATATTATCTACAACAAACATGATTTCTTAGTTCACAAGAGTACATTGTCTTCAGACAAGAATCACATATCAACATTTGCAACTTCGAGTATAGAAGTCATCATAGATATCAACCATGTTAGAGGCATTACATACCTCCCTCCTAAAAATCATCATCATCCGATGATTAACTTAGTCCACATTTTAAACAAGAAAAATAATCATAATTATAGTTCTTTTATCCATAAGTTCTCAAACAAAACTAGATTTGAGAAATTCAAATTTTCATAATTTATTACAACATTAAAATAGTTGTTCCAGTACTAATAAATATAGTACCTTCCCAAAAATCAAGTAGAATTATTGATAGCTTAAAAACAAAGTCTTTAATTGTTATCAATCATCAGAACTAATTTTGTTCAAATAAATGAGGAAAAGTAATTTTCATGTCCTCAAGGTTTTCCCATGTTGCACTTTCTTCATTAAACTGGTCCCATTAAACCTTGCATTGACTAATTTCATGATTTTGCAAGTGCAATTGGTGAGTTTCCAGCACTCTTATGGGTTCAACCATGATTATTCTTGGGTCTTGGACCTGCAAGGAATCCCAATTTAACACATGTGATAAATCTTGAAATATTTCTTAAGCAAAGAAATATGGAAAACATCATGCATTCATGACAAAGTAGGGGGTAATGCTAAACAATAAGCTACAAGGTTGATTACTTCAACAATCTCAAAAGGTCCCACATAATGAGGTGATAGTTTGGTTGCTTTTCCAAAGGTTATAAACTCTTTTTAGGCTTAACACGTAAAAAGACCTTTTCACCAAGTTCAAATTTCTTATCAACCCTTTTTCAGATCTGCATAACTTTTCTACCTATCTGCAACTTCTTTTAATCATTCACAATCATTTTAACTTGTTGTTCCATTTCAGTAAGGATTTCAAGTCCAATTACCTCTCTATCTTCAATGTTATCCCAACTAACTAGAGTTCTGCATTTCCTTCCATACAATGCTTCAAAAGGTGTCATTTTCAAAGAGGCATGATATGTATTATTGTAAGAAAATTCAACTAAAGGAAGGTATTCTTCCCATTTGTACTATTGATCCATGCAGTACATTCATAACATATCTTCCAAAACCTTGATTAACTCTCTCAATTTGACCATCTGTTTCAGATGGATGGTATGCGGAACTAAAATTTAGTTTTGTTCCTAAGGCTGTATTTAGTGTTTTCCAAAATCAAGATGTCATTCTAGGGTCCTATCAAATATAATCAATTCAGGTACTCCATGTAATCTAAAAATTTCATGCACAAATATTTTTTCTAAAACAGGTGAATCATCCTTAAGATTACCAACAATAAAATGTGCTACTTTTTTCAGTTTATCAACAACAACTAAAATAACATCATGTTTATTTCTTGACATAGGCAGCCCTTGAACAAAATCCATGCTAATTACCTGCCACTTATATTGCGGTATGTTATGAGGATATAATAAACCAGCTGGTGCATATGCTCAGCCTTAACACACTGACATTCCAAGTGTGAAACAAAATCAGTTATGTCTTTCTTCATCCCTTTCCAAAAATATTGTTGTTTTACATCAACAAGCATTTTTGTAATACCGAGATGTCTTGAGTAAGGTGAATTATGAAATTCCATCATTAAATTTTTCCTTAACTCATTTCCCAAAGGTACATACACCCACTTTTCATATCTCAAAATTCCTTTATTATCAAGTTAAAACCTTTATATCTTACATCATTTGGATCTGCAACAAGTGTTGTTTTTACCTACTGAAAGTAAAAATCAGATTCCATGATACTTTTTACCTCATCCTTAAACTGAGTTCTCAAAGTTATAAGTGTAGAAATATGTTTCCTACGACTTAGTGCATCTTCCACTCTTGTTTTCTTTTCCTTTTATGTAACTTATGTCAAAATCATATTGTGACAAAAACTCTAACCATCTTCATTGTCTTGCATTCAAATTTGGCTGAGTGAAAATATACTTCAACCCAAGATGATCAATCTTTAATTCAAAAGGTCTTCCTAAAAGATAATGTCTCCATACTTGAAGTGCATGAACTATGGCAACAAGCTCTAGGTCATGGGGAGCATAATTCAACTCATGTAACTTGAGTTTTCTTCTCTCATATGCTATAACATGATCATTTTGTAATAGAATACCTCCGAGTCCTTCACCAAAAGCATCTGTAACTACCATAAAGTTTCCATTTAGATCAGGTACAACCAAAATAGGTGCAGATGTTAATTGATCCTTAAGATTTTTAAATTTGATTCACATTTATCACTCCACACAAATTTCTTATCTTTCTTTTGTAATGAAGTTATCGGAGCAACGAATTTTGAAAAGTCCTTAACAAATTTTCTATAGTAACCAACAAGCCCCATGAAGCTTCTGACTTCATGTACATTCTTAGGTGTAGGCCACTCAATTATGGAAATAATATTTGATGGATCAACTATATTCCATCCTTACTTATGACATGTCCTAAATAGTGCACTTTTGTTTCATAAAAAGAACATTTGGACAACTTACCATACAATCTTATTTTTCTTAAGATTTCAAGTACTATTTTCAAATGCTCATGATGCTCATCAATGATTTTAGAATAGATAATAATATCATCCAAGAATACAAGTACAAACTTGTCCAGGTATTCTTGAAAGATATTATTCATTAAATTCATAAAATTTATAGGTGCATTTGTCAAACCGAAAGGTAAAACTATAATTCATAATGTTTGTACCTTGTTCTAAAGGTTGTTTTATGAATATCTTCATCTTTTATTCTTAACTGTGATACCTAAATGAAGATCTATCTTAGAATATACTTGATGCACCACATGCATCTAATCAAATAGATCATCAATTCTAGGAAGTGGATATCTATTTTTTATTGTTGTTTTGTTTAACATCCTATAATCAATACACAATCTAAGTGTTCCATCTTTCTTTTTCAAAAAAATTACTAGTGCTCCCCAAGGTGAGACACTCGGTCTTATCAAACCCTTAGAAAATAATTCTTGTAATCTATGCCTTAAGCTCTACCATTTCAATGGTAGTCATTCGATAAGGTGCCTTGAAATAGGCTCAGTTCCCAGTTTGATTTCAATCATGAAGTCAAACTCTCATTTGGGTAAGACCAGGTAGTTCTTCTGAAACACATCACTGAAATCTCTTAACAATGAAATTTTTTTCCAAGAAATCACTATCCCCTTCAGTTGTTTCAGAAATTTTTACTGCATACAAAGTGCAACCTTTGTTTTTGGCCTTTTTAAGTTACATAGCTGACAATTTTCTAACTAAAATTTCTCATTTTACCCTTGATGCTATTTGTTTTCTACAGATCATCAAGACAACTAATGTGTTTTTCAAAACAATCAACTTTTTCTTTATGATCAACAAGCTAGTTAACACCTATTATGACATCATATGACCCCAAAGGAGCAACATAAAGATCTACTTCAGTGGAAAAACTAGGTAATTCAAGGACTGCTCCAAAAAGACATTTACTAACAAGTATGGACAACATTATTTCCATAATGAACAATCCAATATTTTTCCATTATTCCAGCTTTTCTTTTTATTTTTATAGCTAATTTACTAGAAATAAAGCATTCAATAGCTCTAGTATCAAAAATTATAGTAACAGTATACCAAATAATTTACCTGAACTTCTATAGGCGTAACTTGCTTTTTCAACTTGTTTATCAACTACTATAACATGTATCTTATGTTGTTGATTGTTGTCATCTTTCCTTAGAGGGCACTAATTTACATAGTGATCCTTACCACAGTTGTAAAACCCCCTACAAGTCCTCTTTTTGGTTTCAAATTTATTTCCATCCTAAAATTATTATTTTTCCTCCATAGGACTTTTCCATTGTTATTGTTCTTTAATGAAGTTGTTTCAACATTTGCAACATAGGTTTATTTTCTTTTTTTTCTTATTATTATCAAAAAAATTTATTTTTAGTACCAAAATTTTTCCATGCCCCCTTTTTGGGTGCAAGAGATGAAGAAGAATTAGGAATTTTCTTTCTATTCTCTTCCTTATGGGAAGAAATTACTTTTAATTTATGTTCTTTCCGAATGGATTTTTCTACAACCCCTTCCATGGTGGTTGGGTGTGAACATCTACCTCACCCCCTATGATAGGGTTCAATCCCATAATAAACTTACGTATCCTAAACTTCTCATCAGTTTGATATTGAGGCACGTACTTAAGAAGTTTAGTAAACCTCTCCCAATACTCTATTACAGTTAACTTTCCTAAATTAAGTTCTAAATTCAGTCATCTTCTAATCATAATAGAGTTATGGCAGCCAATGTTTCCTAAAATAACTCTTAAATTAATCCCAAGTGATGCTTGATTCATCAATGTTTAGTTTAGCCTTACGATTGTCCCACCAGAGGATGCCTCATGGGAAAGATGATAAGCTCCCCATACTACTTTTTAGTTTCCTCTAAGAAGTTCCTTATTGCAAAGTACTTCTCCATTTTGTTGAGCCAATTCTCAGCTCCATCCCCAATGTAGTGCCATCAAACTTTGGTGGACTTATCCTTTTTATGTCATTTGTGAGTTCAACTGCTAATCTTGCCTTTTTATTTTCAGGCTGATTGGGTACATTTGCATTTGCATTTGCATAACATTTTATTATCTACTGCATTGTTATTATCAACCCAAATTTCCAATATTGGCATTGTCCCTAGAGGTGGCTTGATTGTTATTACCAACATCTTCTTCCTCCTCATTACCCATAACTTGTTGTTCAAGTACAACTGATGATCTCTTGTGTCCAACAGGGAAGCAAGAATCTCATCAAGTTTGTGTGGTAGCTTCCTCTCCACCTAGAGGTGGGTTATTTGTAGCCTCCCCTTATTCTAACCATTTTTGTTAACAATAAAATTAAGTTTTTATCAGATATGGACTCAATAGGTCCAAGAGTTGCAACCTTCAGCTCTGATACCAAGATGTAACATTCCCATTTTAAGACTTTAGAAATAAGGAAAAAAATTTATCTTACATAATGTTCTCTATTCTAAATTAATACAATTTAGAACACACATTCCAATGCAATCCATCTCATAATAAAAAACCATATGCAATTGTAAATGACTCGATGAAATACCGATCTCTCATTTCATGACTCGATATTAAACCGATCTCTCATGTTAACTTAATAATGTGTATACTAGGTATACTTGGTTCCTTTACCTTTTAGGGGCACCCAAGTGTTCTATCTAAGAGGCCTATCTAAATATTTGTTACCGATATTCATCTAAAATCTTACATCTTAGACTAGGTGACATAGGACAACGCAACCAATAGCTTGCGATACTTTGGCCAAAGTTTCTAAACATGTTTAACATGTTTACATTCCTAGATGGCATACTCATCAAATGGAATATGTCCCTCACCACACTTGTTCTATTATCTAGAGTGGTCTTTCCTTAACTTCTGTCATTTAATCTGATTCAAGGTTTCACACTAGACAAGGGCAACATGCACTAGTGTGGAAGACTACTCATGGTGACTAAGGATACATAGACATACTCAATCAATTACGTCAATTAGGTGTGTCTAGTTACCCTAAGTCAACATGATTTGACCTCAACACTAGATCATGTTTCTATCCCTATTTAGGATGGAACCGTGATCCAGTCTTACACTTATGTCAATCAAGTTAAAAAACTAAGTGGGGTGTTGAGACATAACAACTACATCATAGTATCTTCGTAATGACTCCTGTCATTACAAAGGTACTATGTTGCAGTTGATGTGTTCCAACATCCAACTGAGTTTCCTCAACTGACTAACATACTTAAGATTACAAGTTTATTAACCCATTTAATCTTTGTCTTAAAGATTAATGATAACAATGCTTTAAGATTCAACTAAGCATCATTTAACCTAAAAAGGTTACAAGTTGTAATTACATGAGAGGTAGGTATGTAGATATAATTTACTTTCTAACCATTCCAATACATGTTTAAGTTTTTTTTTAAATGAAACAACTTATATCATATAACGATAAGATTAATCTCAATGTTATGAAGGTGTGTTCATTAAACCTTTTCTTATTTCAGCCTTAGCTTAAAACAAGCTTATTAAATATCTTTATTTTAGACTTCATAATGATGAAGTCTAAATCCCCTTTAGTTCCCTTTTTAAGCATTTTATTTTGATTAAATAAATTTTCCTAAGAAAGAACTAAATCAACCATTATCATAATAAATTCATAACACTTTAACAAGATCTTCAAATAAGTTTCTATGATTGATTCAAGGAAAATATCATTTTTCCTTTATCAAGGACTAATGTCCAATTATGAAAATATATTACATATGTTTTAAATACAATCAAATAATTCATACATATATATATCTATATAATTCATTCATATTCCCTTTCCATTATTTAAGGATCTATTCAAGAGTATCAACTATTAGTTGCATCTCTTTTATGTGTAATGAACCAACTAATATTTTAGATCCTTAATCCAAAATCTTATAAATATAAGAACTATTAAGTTTCCAAATCCCATAACACTTAAATACCTATCTGCCCCTTCATTAAAGATATTACATAATAATACATCCCAATTTATGCCAATGAAGGTATCACAATAAAGTTGAAATCAACAATCATCAAACCATTTATTTATCAAAAAGGAGTGATCCATTCACTGATTAAAAAAATATTTTAAAGGATTACAAAGTGTCATAACAACAATATAAACTAGTTTTATTACATCTTCCTTTTCCAACAAAAATTACATCTCAAGTAATGTCCTACATAATCATCATAATAAAGAGACAATTTCTTTAGTAAAATAGATGTAACTTTCTATATGTCTTTCTCCTTTCATCTTTTATGAAATCCATCTGCAAAATTGTTAGCACGAGTTATTTCATTTGAAATGAGCATGATAAGCACTATAACATTAAAATGTTGTGCTTTTATCTAACTATTTCATAAAAGGAACCTTGTTGTTTATGAAAAACAGTTCAAAACACAACAAGATAAACATAAATACTTTTCCTAAAATATTACAAACCAAAAAGGAGAGAGAAGATTAAAGATTCAATAAGTAATGTATAAACAAGGAATAATTAAATCAACATAGTTAATCCTAACTCCACATCTTATGAACTTATTACAACATGTTAGAAATCAAAACAACAAGTAGTAAAGAAGGAGAAATTCATATTTCCCAATCTAAATCTTATCTTCTAGTTAAGTTTCAAATTAAGTTCCTTAACTCAATCTATTATGACTTTTCAAGAAAAAAACAAAGATATACAAACTACCTTTTAGAATAAGTATATTGTTTTGTTATTTCAAGTTAACACCTTAATAGAAATTAAAAGATCAACCAAAAATCTAAATTACATTCCATCAAACAATCATGATCTATAATCGAGGCTCAACAAAGTCTAAAATTAGATTAGTCAATACTAAGACACAACATTCCAGGTAAGGAAGGTTTATCCACTAAGGATTAAAAAAGTCCAACATAACTCATACCAAAGTTTCCTACAACCTGAACTTATTTCAAAGTTAGATCCTAAGTGATCAATAGAAAACAATTATTCAGGCTTCCCAAAAACCTATACATTAGAAAGGTTTCTTAAAGGCCTTTACTCCAACCCAAACAAAATTCAATACTATTGTTTCAGGTACACTAAGTAGTCCCTTATATATTATTAATAGTATAATATATTCTAATGATAATGTCAGGACATACTATCCATTTCAAAATTAACAATAGATCATAATCTTAACCGATTGATGGGAATCATAATACAAAAGGATCAAAATATGAATGAAACAAAAAATAACAGATAACACAAAACACCAAACATCCCAAGGAAATCATACTCCAGATTCTAAAGTATCCTAGTCAAGATGTCATGACAACTCAAAGTTTAAGACATTATAAAACTCTAAAAAGGAATGAATGTTGATAAACACCCACCTATTCCAATTATCCCAAAACTCAAAAGTTGGAACAATTCTTAAAGAGAATCAATAATATGATTGAATACTTCCCTCATAGAAGAATTTCATAGTTTTTCAGATCACAAATTCAACACTAAACCTTTCATTTCAGTCGAAATAAAATCAAAAAACAACCAATGTTTCCTCATTTTGTAGGGTAACCTAGAATGGGTTTGAGCTCTAATAAGACTCAATGACCATCACAAAAAAAAATAATTTCAAAGTTCAAGAAATGGTTGCACAAAGAAGTTACTATAGTTTTCCAACAAAAGAATAATAGAGAGATATCATCAAAATTATCAATCTCAATCCCAAAAAAACTTTCCAAGATCAAAAAGAGATCTGCCAAGGAAACCACAAGCCCTGAGTGGGTTATAAAAATATGAAATTTACGCAAAAAACATTCTTGGAATTTTCAAAGCTCAAGTTGATGTAGTTTCAAGCTCAAGGTGAGTATTATAATACTCCAACTCGAATGGTAACAACAAAAGATTCAAGTAAGTACAAATATGAATGTTTGTCGACAAAATTTTTGGTTTCCATTATTATCAACAAGAAAATTGACCCAAAACATACAATACAAAGATTCCAAATAGTTTCCCATTAGGGGATAAAACCCAAAATAATTATATCATAGAACTAATAAATTGTATATTCTTAAAATTACAAATAAAAACCAATTGAATAAAATAATGGTTCTTCAAATCCATCATCAGCAAGTAGATCAAATGTAAAGCACAAGATTATCTTAAGTCACAGATATAGGTCTCAATACCAAATAAAGTTTCTTGCAAGTTAGTCTTCCAAACATCGAAAATAAGGAGAAAATTCGAAACAAGACTCTTCAGATTCCATCAAAACCAAGATACTTATAAATACATAAACAATCTGTAGTCTATATAATCACTCAACAAAGAACAACGCAGATCCATACTTATTCCAAAGAAGGTTCTACTGCAAATAAGTTAATCACAATTGCCCAAAATTCATATTACATACAACAACACAAAAATTATCATGCGCCTAAAAGAAACAAGACAAAACACCATTGAAGTAAGGAATAAGAAAACACAGATTTATAACCATAAGGATTTCAAAAAGAGTAGAGTTCTTTTAATGAAGACATTTAAATAAAAGTAGAAGACTTAAAGAGATAGGGCCTATCATGCCTGATAGAGATCTTGTCTTCTATTTCTTGTTGTAAATATTCAAGCAGAGCCTCGACAACAATTCTTTTCCACGAAAAACTCCAACAACCAACTCTTTAACCTCCTTCTCTTCTTCTTATAGCTTCTCAATGATATTTCCATTACCAACACCACCATGCAAGGTGAAATAAGCATGCAAGGATTTCAAACTGAGGTTCAAAATGAAAACCACATGCAGAGCTAAAAGCTCACAAAAATCAAATGAACAATGCAAAACCAAAACCCTTCTTCCTTCCAACTTCCCCTACTTCCTAGGTGGTTTTTTTGCAATTACCAAGAATAATAAATGCCAAATAGGATTGACAGTCCTTCCATATCTCCCGCCACCACCAACTTGTATTTAGCCATTACCAAATTTAAAATTTCATGCAACTAACACTTTAGCAGAGGTGTCAACTAGACCTCATATTATCTTTCATGCATTCACCAAATTTGGCTACAACAGAGAGTTTAAAACCACATTTATTTCCTCATAAATACATAGAGGTTAGTGCCACCGACCATCCTTTTTCATGTCATCCAATCCAACCCCTTAGGTTAGCCCAAGTTTTAGGTTAGGTTCATAACATTAGTTTAGGAACTAACTTAGGTCCTTAGGTTAGTTTATTAGTTTAGTCTAGGTTTTCCCTTTTTAATAAACAATCCTTATTAAT
Organism: Taxus wallichiana var. yunnanensis; assembly: GCA_018340775.1. Classification (NCBI taxonomy): domain Eukaryota; kingdom Viridiplantae; phylum Streptophyta; class Pinopsida; order Cupressales; family Taxaceae; genus Taxus; species Taxus wallichiana. The sequence continues at coordinate 160,776,057 of CM031243.1, read as the reverse complement.
AAAATAACCTAGTAACTTAGGATAGGATTAAAACTTAGGAACATAGATTAATTAGGTTCCTTTAGCAATAACTAAAAAATGTAACTTAAAACTTACCAAAAGAAGAATTAGAATGTCATTTAAGATCACATACAAGCATGTGAGCAAAGAGTTCACACGTGACCCCAAGACAACCAAAGTTTAGAGATCCCATAATTTGTCTAGCTTGGTCAAGATGACCACAATGTCATGAAATTGAAAGCATGCCTTGGATCATTGAAATTGATCTAAGGTATAACTATCCTGCATCCAAGATTATGAAGACTAAAGCACAAGTTCAAGTGCAAAAAGACTTATGAACTAGTTTAAAATGAACCAATTTCTTATTTCCACATGTAGTGAATCATTCAACATAAGAAGGAATGAAATACTTCATTTTCAATTCAGCATAAACATGGAAAAATGTATCTATTTCCAGTAGATAAAATATTATCTACAACAAACATGAACATACACCGATTCACATATCAACATTTTCAACTTCCAGTTCATCAAGATATACACCATGTTAGACACGTTACAAGAAATTTATCCATGTGGGTGGGGTCAAATTATGAATTATCTCGAGGAGAGTTCCCCTTGTTTCCACTATGGTCAACCATGTTTTCTTCTTCAAATAAGGGGTTTAATTTGTCATTGATGAAAGGATTTGACCCTAATTTTTATGTCCCATTCTTATAAGAATTGGCATAATGGGAAAATGTTGAGCTAGGGTTTGAAAAATGTGTACAAGGACTATAATGACCCTAGGAAAAATCAAGTAGCAAGACGGATGTAAATGTCACAAGGAATGTCAAATAATCAAGGTAAATTGAATCAAGGAATCAAATAATCAAAGAATATCCTAAGGCTATGAAATTTTATGATGAGAAGAACCAAGGAAAAGTCAAGAAAGTTATGAACAAGGATCTAATCACAAAAATTATCTACTCCTATGTCTAATAACCTATCTCAAAGGTTGTTCCGACAAGATACCAACACAATTTTAGTATGTAAATCAATTTTTAGAAAAACAATATTTAAACACTAAAAGAGGGTTGAGGTGATGTGAATAGCGTAACAACATAAAGTATATACTCTAAACTTAGTTTAATATAAATAAAGTCTAAGTGTTTGGAAATGGAGGTTACAAATGTGGGCAGTATAACAATACTACTTAGATACTTTTAATTAAGTTTTTAAGAAAAAACAAGATGTGAGTATCAAAATAGGATTGAAACAATGTGAAAAATGTAATGACAACACCTTCTAAGACTTAGGGAAATGTTTGAATCAAAAACTAGGTCTAAGTATATCAATGAATCAATACAATGCAAGCAACGTAACAAGACAATCGAGACACTTATATCAAGTTTGTGAAAACAATATGTAAGTATCATAATTGTAGTGTTATGATATGAGAAGTGCAACTATGAAAAGGTTAAATCAAGGTAGGATAACCTAACTACAATGAGATATCTCAATCATGGGTATCAAGATGAGGTTTACCAAAATATGAGGATGTGCCAGCACACTTTCAAGAATTAACATTCCTACCGCAATATGGTCATGTAAGTGAATACAAAAGTGGTGGACATGATTATTTTTAGGAAACACTACACATATATTGTTCTCATTTGAATAAAAGTGGCAACATGAGAACAAAGGAGATAGATCAAATGGGGATGAAAAATATGTGGCGTAACTTTGGCAGAGTTTCACCTTGTCTTATGACAAGGTAGAAACTAGGAAAAAAATTACTTTTTAAGTTTCGTGATGAATGTCACGCGGTGCCAACTTTAATGGACTCTCCCTTGTTCAAATAATAAGGTTTTGACTCTGAGAAATTCATTTCTTTGTGAAATCTCTTTAGAACATGATGGATAAAGTCAAGTTGGCCCCAATGCCAAATGGTTGCCTAAGATTTTATTCTCAACACTCACCAATAATTTCCTAAGAGATGCATGCTTTTATAGAATAAATCCTAGACAAAGGACCATCACCCCACAATCAAATTAATGATCGGGGCCTCATATGGGAAACTTGAAGCATTTCCTCATGGTTTTTGATCTAGTCAAGTAAGTAGTGGGGCACTTTCCGTTTCATCCACTAGTTCCCTCAAGGTGTGGACTACTTTAGGGTTCCTGTGGTAATCCTCATAATGAGTTTTATGGCTTATGCTAAGATACTTCCCATAATTTAAAGCGAGATGGGTTTTAACCCTTATATGAAATGTGTAAATACCATAAATGGTGTGTTTTTTTATCTTGAATTAGAAATGTGGTTTAGTACACCATTAGAAACCTATAACACACTTGTAATTAGTATTTGTTTAGATCCCGATTCTTTGACAAATGAATTAGGTCATGCACTTAAGAGTTAGTAGTTTTCCAAAAAATCCACAATATTATGAAAGAGGATTAAAATTTTCTTTTGATTCTCAAGATCGTCCAAAGATGCAAGAGAAGAGAATACACAAAAATTAATCCAACTAGATGAAAATGGAAAGATTTAATTCAAAGGACCATTAAAATTCTTTGTAAAAATTTTATTCCCTTAAGAAAAATGAATAATGAAATTTCCAAGTTAATCCAAATGTTAGAAAAAGAAGACTAAAGCTACTTTTGATTCTCAAGATCACAAAAAAGTGCAAGAAAAGATCATAAAAAACATTATCCTAACTAAAGTAAAGCATGAAAAAACAACATTCATCAAAGCATTAGACATGTTAGAAAATTGATTCAACACAAAACCTACAAAATAGAAGTCATAAAAACCTACAAAATGACAACAAACATCAAAAATCATATTATGGAATTTCTTGAAATCTGAGCAAAATTTTTACACAAAACACTAGTGCAAGAATTTCAATGATAACATATGGCTATCAACCATAGTGCAAGCTTAGAAATGGTAACACAAGCATATCAATGGTATCACACTGCGATAACAATGCAAACACAGGGCTATCAACACTAGGGAAAGGTAGTTCTTTGTGTAAATAGATAAGAAAAACATAGTAATACTAGCGCAGAGATAGAGACACACTAATGCGGGGTTATACAACACTCGCGCATGAGATACTTAGAGGAAAAATTATAAAGAATAGTAACGCGGGCCTAGAAATGGTAACACAAGCATATCCACGGTAGTGCAAGCATATTAATGGTAGCACAAACATATTAATGAGAGTGCAAGCATATTAATGATAGAGCAAGCCTTTCAATATTGACATAGACGTTTTAATGCTAACATAAGGCATCTGCAGCAACTTCAAAAACATGGTATTTTAAAAAAATGAATGTCAAAAAGCTCAAATATTTTTGGATTAACTTCAAATTTAGCAGAACCTCACCTCCCTTATATCTGCAAGGAACACTCAACACATGAAAACTTAACAAAATAATTTAAGAAATACAAAATTTATTAATAATTTCTTAAAAGAGAGTTAGTATAGAAAAAATAAAAGTAAACTATAAAAATGGTAAATATGTGCATGAGACAATGGATTAAGTCACACTAGACATGCGAAATGAATGCATATTAAAGAGGATAAGATAATTAAATGAAATGTTACTATGTTATGGAAATGAACTAGAACCAAGTAGTTCCAATAACAAAGCTAATCTAATGTAAACATCAATTATAAAACTCAAAGGAAATAGCTAGTCTAATGCATCAACATGAATAGAACATATAATGTTAATCCGTCCCTTGAAATTGGACGTGCTTTGTAATTTATGATTGCTAATTAACATGAACCTATTTAGATCATAAGAAATAAATTTGTATGTTGTCTCTAAGTGAGAAAATAATCTCACCAAAATGGCTTAATGACCATGTTTGGATCTTTATTTACTACTCAACTATGATAAGAATGGATGCAAAGATGGAGTTATTCAACAATGGAGAATTCCCTTATCATATGCAAAAGTGTGGTGTCAAATATGTAAAGGTGTAAGGTGTGAAGGAAGGAGGTAGGTTCTTTATATAGCTTTCTAATTTGGGAGAAGCTAGAAACCTAGTGAATGTGGGACAAAAGATAAAGTAGAATTAGAAGAGATAAGCATGATTAGAAAGAATTAATTAGAATTAGCAACTCATGGGAGTTGGAGATGATTTAATTAATCAACTAGGATTAATTAATAGGCTAGGATAAGCTTAGAAATATATTTAGAGTTGATTTAGAGGAAAATAGGTAGGATTGAGATGATTTAAAGGGGGATTTAATTAATAAGAAGGTTTATTAATTAAATACAAGGTTATAAAGGCTTAATTAACTAATAATAGTTAATTAATTAAGTATGGGAGGATTATAACTAACGAAGTGTCATTAATTGGCATCCGGAGTGGGGGAAAGGATAGTTAATTAATGAAGTGTCGTTAATTGATCAAAATAGAGGGAAACATTAGTTAATTAGTGAAAAATCACTAATTATAATAGAAATAATGGGAAAGAGGGTAATTAGTGCAATTTTAGTATTATAACTGGGTAGTTGGATTTTAGGTGTCTCACACATCTACGGGAAGAGATATGAATGATACCAAAACTTATGCAAATGCGGGATCTTTATATTGAAATATTTACTCTAGCTAATGTTGAATTTGATGTAGACAATGTGAGATTAGCACACAAGTTTTAATACACGTATGAGTGGGTAGTCATTGGAAACCACCAACTATAGAGGTCCTAATACTGAAAGAAAACATGTCTCATAAAACAGACATAAAAAACCTTGAAACTAACTCACTCAACCAAGTCCAAAAATAATGCATCCTCTCATCTATAGGGTGATAAATAGTACAACCCACTTTAAAGAATCACTATGCTTCCATTAAATGATTATTCGCTCTAATAGAAAATGAAATATTTGGTTCAAAATAATACAATAGAAATAATTTAATATAATATTTTGTATATATCTAAAACACAATAAAATGGCTATTATATAGCCAAAAAGGTATCCAAATAACTTCATAGGAAATAAGAAGGCGAAGATAACAATTAACCCAGTAATATTCATGGGTATAACAAATACCCACTAATGAATAATTACTACAACTTAATTATTCATAATTTAATAATAATTACTCATCTAACCTTAATAATGTGAACAATAATATTATTCCTAATACACTGAAGATATTTTAGAGCTTAAAGGAAATAAAATCACTAAATCATTTGTGTCCCATAAATTATTATTTTAAAAAAAGTATTCTTTATCGGGGAAAGGTGAAAATAACCAAATTTATCTTCAAAGGTTGAGTAGGTAAATTTGGGAATTATGGAACAACCTTGAATCGTGAACATAAGAAAGTTTTTTTCACCCAAGGATAAGAAACAATTTGTGGATGATGAAAAAGTGTGTGGATTTTTAGCATGGTCATATTTATACTTGAATCCTTTCAAGACAAAGGATTTTCAGCACAACATCCCTTTTAATTTTGATGCACACCTATATAGGAAAAAACAATGACACTATAATCTAGAGATTTCAGGCACTATCTTTACTAAGATTCAAAAATGTTAGATGAAAGGATAATCTTCCCCATCCACCATTTAACATGGATCAATAATATTATTCTAGTCTGTAATAAGAATGGAGAGATATATATTTTTGTACTTTTATAACTTTAACCAAGACTTATTAAAGGATAATTATCTTTTTCTAATAATGGATCAAGTCTTGCAAATAGTAACAATTTCAAAATTTATATCTATGTTGGATGGATTTTTTGGGTATAATCATGTAGAAGTTGAAAGGGAAGATCAACATAACATGGTTTTCACCACTCCTTGGGAACCTTCAGTTATTGAAGAATTCCATTTGGATTGATTAATGTTGGAGAAACATTCCAAAGAGAAATGGATATTACCTGTTGATATTTGATGGCAAAGATCATTACCGTATACTTGGATGATCAATCAGTATTTTATAAGAAAATATAAGATCACTACAAGAATTTGGAGTAGATACTAGAAATATTTTGATAGCATAGTATTTCCTTGAATCCCAAAAAATCAATGTTCGAGTAAAATAAGGAAAGCTATTGGGACAAACTATGACGAAGGAAGGAACTAAGATCAATCCTAAATGGATCAAGGCCATATAAAACCTTACTCTCCCAACAAGAAAGGATGGTGTTCATTCATTCTTAGGGAAGGTCAATTTATTGAGGAGGTTTGTTCTTGACTCCATATAAAATACAAGGCATATAACATAAACTATGAAGAGGAACATTCCGTTTTGATGGAACATTTATGGAAATATAATATTTCATGTTAACAAAGAGGTCATTGTTAATGCTCTCATCTTAGTGTGTCTTGATTTTCACAAAGAATTTATCACATACAACTACATATGCGATCATTTAGTGTCTTCCATTACGGTTGATAAAAATGATGAAGGATTTGAATCCCCTATTAATTCTATGAGTTGTTTTTTGAAATATCATGAATTAAAGATGCCATATATTGAAAAACATGTTTATGTTGGGGTTAAGAAGTAAATAATTTTAGGTAATATATTTTGAACTCCCACATGTTGGTGTTGGTTCCCGATTCAAAAATGAAGTCGATTTTGACCCAAAAAGAGTTAGGAAGTCGAGAGGGAACTAGTTAGCCAAAGTACAAGAGTATGATTTATAGATCAAACTAACCAAACTTGTACATGGAAGAGTATTATGTCAACTAATCACTGAAAATAATCCTAGAGAAACGAATAATAATGGAGAAGAGGATGAACAATACTCTCCCACTATTCTATTTGCAAGCAAAACTAAAGTGGTACTCTAATATTGCATATTTTCTCACCTATTGAGAATTCCATGAACACTTGAATAACAAATAGAAAACAATTGTCAAATTGAGATTATTCAAGTATGTTCTTTGGGATAACAATTTATATAAGAGAGGAATGTATGGATTTTTCTTCACTATGTGGATAAATATCGATAGGTTAAACTTTTGGAAGCATTCCATAACCTCGATTGTGGAGATCACTTCTTGGTGTCCATTACTTCTCACAATATTTTACATGCAAGATATTATTTACCTACTCTATTCCATGATGCTTCCTCATGGGTAGAAAGGTGTGAGGATTATCAATAATATATTATTCAACCTAAATTTGCAGCACTTCCCTTAGGAAAAATTTAATTGAAGACTTCCAATAGTGGACGATTGATTTCATTGGTGCATTATATCCTTGTCAAATTCTAGACATAGCTATGTTTTGATTGCAACTAACTATTTCGGTAAGTGGGTGGAAATCATTATTGTCAAGTATGTTAATTTTTAAGTTGTTTGATACTTCATTAAGGAGAAAATTATAGTAATGTTTTGTGTGACTATAAATATTATGGTAGAAAATGATTCAAATGTTTCATGTTATAAGCTTACGTATTTTTTCTATGGGTATGGTATCACAATAGCTCATGCTTGTGATTATTACCCACACATCGAGAATAATCAAACAACAAGAATATGGTGACCATAATCTAAATTGTTTTGGATGATAAGAAGAGAACATGGTACAAGGAATTTCATGATTCACTATGGGTAGACTATATTACTCCCAAAATATCCACCGATATGTCCCCTTTAAACCTTCTCTATGATGTTAACATTGAAATGCCTATCTCTTTAGAACTACCAGATTTGAAATCGGCCAAATTAGTAGAAGATGAGACTTTTGATAATTCTATCGAGAAAAGGATAATATATTTGATTGAGTTGGAGGAGAAGATGATTAAAGTGATTGATAGAATTTTTAGCATCGAGTAGGCTAAAAACATCACTTGACAAGAAGGCCAAGAAATGGTATTTTCAAGTAGGATTCCTAGTTATCTTATGGAAAAAGAATAGAACCAAAAGGAATGCATAGAAATCTCAATTCCTATGGAAAGGTACTTTCAAGATCCTTATCTTTTATGGAGAAATACTCTTATATCTATCCTACTTAGATGGAACACACCTTCCATTTCCTCAAAGTGGGAAATATCTCAAGTAGTCAAGATGGATGACCCCACACATACCATAATTTTATTTACTTTTTATTTTTCTTGTTTCCTTTATTTATTTATTTTGGTTTTGTTTTGTTTATGTTTTTCCTCATTTATGTGGTCTCTTTATTCATTTTTACTTTGACTCCATGTCCAAATGGAAAATACACTTAGTGATTCTAATGTTCTCTCCCTTTATGTCCCTCTTAACTTAGAGGGAGTCCTAGTAAGAGATATATGTTATACCAATATTTGAATTTCATGATAATTTTGGGGCAACCTTATAAGTTTTAATTTTTGTAAATATTTATAGTTATTCATTTTTCCATAAAATTCAAAGCATTTTACTCTAGTTTGTAGATTTCCTTATTTTTCAGGTTTCCATAACTTCCTCACATCTTAACATGATAAGTGTTATACACTTCCCAAACCCTGAACCATGACATAATTAGTTTGTTAGGACGTTGGGACCTTAAATAATATGAGAATATCAACATACAATGTTAAGTGTTGATTATTTATCAAACCATGAAACTTGAAACATATGCTTCCCAATTCCCGAACCAAGACACACTTAGTTTGTTAGGATTTTAAGCCTTCGATCATTTGATCATATCAACATATCATGTTATGTTTTGATTATTTCTAAAACCCTCAAACCTAATAGGGTTCAAAACATTACACCATGAGAATATGAAACATTTAATATGCAATATGTTCCCGAAACCTCCATACATCGTAGTGTATCGGTTTTTTTAGAATCAAACATCGGAACATGAAGATTCAAAGATATTTTTGTAATACTAATATTGATCCCCAAAACCCTAATTGTCTAGTATTTCGGGTTTGTAGAACCTAAACACATGGAACCATGACTTGTTGGATGTGTTCAAAATCTCAATCCTTGGTTCAGTGCAATAAATTATATCTTGGATTTGACCTCACATGTGTCAATTGATGTGTAATAAATGCTAGCCTATTATAAAACCCAAAATTTCCATGTCCATTTTACCTTGTAATAATTCATATTTTTTACCCTTGTATATGTGTTTTTGGCCCTATATGATCACGTTTTTCACACCCTCTAGTCATCATTGCAAGAAAAATATCTCATACCCATTTGAGATTTTTACAAGTACCCTCATTTTCATTAAGTTTTGATGAGTTTTTAAAGGATTTTTTTCCCTGTTTCAATCCTTTTCTTTGTCTTGTAACAAAGGATTTATTTTTACTTCTCCCCAATCCAATTTTATCTTTCATAGGTTTGTTTGGTGTTTCTATAATTTTATTACCTAGTTATTTCTTGGGTAAAAGTGGATTTTATCAAAAAAATTAAGTTCAACACTAGCTAGGATTTCCTCTTCACGAGACAAGTCAAAACCTTTTCAAGTTTCATGTCGGATTTTCAACCTCTTGACAATATGAAAACCCCACTTAGTGTTTCATACTTTTGAGGTTGTAAAACATGTAGGATTTCCCAACAATAAGATTCTAGGAATTTAAAATGTTAAGCATGTATTATTCCCAAACTTTCCTTTATCAATATTTTTAGGTTACTAGAAAAGTGACAAACTCGACAAGAGTGTGTTGGGATTTCATACATTCTTAACAAGCTCAAATTTCCAATTAAGTGTGTCAATTTTTCGAAGTGTTTAATAAATAAAAATGCCACCAATAATTTTCTCGGGATTTTGGGGTTGTTGAGCAAGTAGGTGTTTCCGATTTGAACCTAGAGGTGTTTAAAAAGAATTCTTGGTGAATTTCTAGTAATTTTTCCTTCTCTAATGTTTGTATCATCTTAGGGGAAAAAGAAGGAAAAATAATCTAAAGGTAAACAATAAAGAAATGAGTTATAGCTACCAAAGGGTGGTGACCATTCAAATATTGACTCTAATATTTATATTAGGGATATAAATCTTGTGAACATTGAAATGATTAATTTTTGGAGCAGAGTAAGCAAACCATCCAAATCACCATGGATACAAGATATTTATGAAAAAATATTTACAATAGTTATATCCATCCCTATTTCATCACAACATCTTGAATTTTTTTCTCACAATAGCAATTCATGATGGTGACACCAAGGAGGTTAAAAATCAAGATGATGAAGTAGTGATTAGGTTAGATGAAGACTATTTTTATGATTTTCTCAATCTTCCCAAGTATGTGGACATTGAGCTAGAAAAAGATAAAAAGTATTAGAATTAAAAATCCTCAACTTATATCAAACATATGAATAATAACTACCTAAAGAATCTAAAACCCATACTTATCTCTGCTCTGAAGACCTTGATTTGAAGTGACTTTATTCTAGAAGTCATTAACATGATTACTTTTCAACGAAGTGGTATGTATTCATAGGGCCAAATAATTTCAATAATGTATGTATTAATTCATTTATATCATAAGGAATAATCAATTATGTATTAGATGGAGAGAATTGATCAATAATTGCCGACACAAATAACCTAAGGAAGTTCATACAATGAGAAAATTCTAAATAATTTTTTACCTAGCCTATGTTGTAATGGGAATGAGAATATACCCCAATTTTAACATAGAAGGATCAATAAAATTACCTTGATTTTATTATTTCTATCTGAATTGACTTTTTAATAAATTCTCAAGCATTTTAGGAGAGTAAACGATGTTTTATTTTACAACATCATATGTTGATTAAACAAGGATTTGTCCAAATTATGATGCATTGAATTCACATGGAATGCAAAGTGTGACATTGGAAATACATTTTCTTACAATTTTCAACCTTCACTTACATTCGAGTAGGGGATTTCAAGGATCCCCATATGTATTGTTCAAATACCCAAGTGATAATTATGTAGTAATGAAATTTGAAAGATAAATCATGGACCTGCACAAGTTTCAACATATTAAGCATAAGATAGGAATTCATTTCCCTATCTCAATTAACCATTATATATCCTCATCTATTATCAATGCTAAAAGTGTTTCTTAAAAACTTAGACGATGTCTCAGTAAAATCCTTCAACACAAGGATCAATTTTGACAATGAAGAGTAATGAATATTTTTGGAACTTTGTATTGACATCTTCTTGAGCTTGAGGATATATGGATTAATTACAAGGATGAAGTTTCCATAAGGATAAAATGTTATAGAATAGTTACCCTTAATGAGGTCATGAAATATAATATTGTGTATGTTCTGAAGGCACAAATGATAATGAAAATGTCCTAGATTACATCTATAATTAGATGAAGGTTTATACTTTGGGCTTCCAACCAATTAATGCATGACGAGAAAGAAAGTGTTTCCAGCAAGGAGCATGTAACATAATAAATTTAAACAAACAAATCATTGAATCATGTCCTTAGGAATAACTCCCAAATGATTTGATATTTAATCATAATATCAGCCTAATGTGATAGCCTCAGTAATAGTGGGTCACTCTCAAGATCCTAAAGATAAAATAAAGACACCTATGAATCCTATCAAGTTCATATTTTTATAAAATGAGATAATTTTTCTACTTCTTCTACTCGATCAACAATGGTGAATGTGTACTCTCCACCCCAAAAAAATCAAGATATTCCAACATGTACAATGGTAACACAACCCCAACATATCATTTTTCCTCTCATCACCCATGTCATACCACTCATAACCTTAGATCCCCATTTTTGTTGCCTCATTCTCCTCTTCCTCGCCTTCCTTCCCCTCCTCAATATTCTCCTCCACCCACATTATTATTACAAACCTCTACTATTTCCACATCCCCAATTCTCACATCATTCATTCTTATTTCCTCTCCTCCTACTTCTTCCACACTTGTTTCACTCATGGAAAAAATATTATCATCTCTTCCTCCACTTTCTTTACGGATCATCCTCTTCTCGATTTCTCCTCAAGTGAATATTCCCTCTCCATCATCTACTCCTATTTACATTGTGTGTTCCTCTCCCATTTCTTTCATTTCTCCTTCTTCCACTCTTCATGTGGCTATTGTAGACACCAAATTAGGGTCACACTCCCCTTGGTCCCATTCACTTAATTAACGTAACACATTTAATTAATCATGACCCCTTTACCCCATATTAATATTCATCCTCACATTATTAATTAATTTAATTAAGTTAATTTTATCCTCACACCTCCACCCATCCAAGGGTATTTAACTCACAAAGTGACGAATTCATTACTCACAACACCGAGTCATCACTCCCGGTGTTGAGTCACTACTTGACCTAACTAACTAAGAATTCTTCCTAAAACTAACTAGAATTCTTCTAAGATCTGCATGTCTTCTCTCACATGAACTCTAATTCCTTAAGAAGACCTAACAAGGAAAGCACACCAAATCAAGGAAGATCTACCTATATTGGTAAATAAAACTATTTCACCCTAACCGATGTTGGTTTATCCTCAACCAACATCGATGACCTAAACTACCATTGGTTCCTTTATATAAAACTTTACAACCTTTTACTTGGGTTGGTCATTTTGAGTTTTGAGAGTGCTATTGCAATCAAGTGAAGATCTCATAGCCATTTCTTCATCCAAACGATGTCTACACACCACCAGAGAGCATCACAGGCCAAGGATTCCCTTCCAGATCATTGGAGCATTCACGGGAACATACAAGTCATACTACTCAGCACCTTTGAATCCAGCTACCACCTCACCAATCAATCACTAACCTTAATCCAGCCATGAGATATTCATAGTAGGAAGTAAGTAACATGATATTAATCATTTGTGATTACTTTATTGCAGATATCTTTTCTTCCTTTAGTATTTTCAATTTCTATTGTTATCTAGATATCTCCATCTTCTCACCAATCCACCAACCCAACCAGTTCAATCCCTTTCACCCTTTGTGACCTCTCCCTTAGTATATTTGAGTCTTCTTAGTTATATTGCAAACCTAACCATACCCTCCTCACTCTTTGTGTAATCACAGAGAAGCCCAAAAACCATTTTTATTAAGTTATTACCAATTTCCCCTATTGATGTTGGTTTACCCTACCTCCATCGGTTTAGTCCCCATACCGGAATCGGTCATCGAACGATATCGGTCTCTGTGTCATTTCATATTCTTAGACCAGCAAGCTTCCCACTCACCCAAAACCAACCTAGACCTCAACCAATCAGCCCCAGACCTTTGACAAACATGTCTAACTTGAACAAACCCCATTTCTAATTAGATTTAGTGTTATTTTTATATCTAGCATAAAATCTAGTGTATTGTGTGTATGAGAAACCTAAATCATTACATTGCAATAGGACTTATTTATTTTAATTTCTTATTCACATTGAATTGTTATTAAATAGTGGATTGACAACCTCTCTAGGAAGCACCACACTTCCTGGATCTAACATATGCTAGGCAGTCCACTGTCATATGCTATTTAATACTCTTTTGTGGTCTTGCTTTGCATCTACAGGTAGTCCTTCCTAAACAAAAAGGATTTCTCTACGATCATCTTGGATAACGTAAAAAATGTGCACATTCTACCTTCCACCTTCGCCTCACAGGTATTCCTCCTTAACCATTTATCTTCTATTTGTTTCATCCTAGAAAGTGTAAAAATTATTGGTGAAACATTTTGGCATGCCCAGTGGGACCCATTCAGGGTTCTTTGCATTATTCATTCTTAGGGAATCATTGTGTGTTTATTTATTTTTAAAAGAAAGTTCACATTAAAATCTTCTCCCTTGGAAACATTCTTCTTCTCCTACTAATCTCAGTGAAACTTATATTTTGGATTAAAAAGAACACTTCTTTTTATTCTATATTGCATTAGTGAAAGACATACTCTTGCCTATTCATTATTTCTCTCATCGAATTTCATTGTGGATTTGGTTTTAAAATATTTACATCTCATTTTTGTATGTTGCATTCTAGCTCATCTAAATTGTGGGCAACCTATATGCTTTGGAAGTCATGCCCAGCTGATGGTTGAAAAACTGAACCGTAGTTCACATTTTGCACACTCTTTATACCAAATCACTGAAAAAAAACTACACATTTATTAAACAACATCTTTCCGGAAGAATCTATCAAAGATCACACGATTAGAGGATTGACAGTGGGCTCCAACTAGTTTTCTGGCTAGTTATCATATCAGAGAAGGATCCCCATGCCAAAAATTACCTGAAACTAGCCATAGTTGTCAATTTCTGTAGGGAACCTTTGGTAACCAAAAAATCTATTCTATTCACAAGTCAGTCCTAAATGGCATAAGCCATAACATAAAATCTACATCATAGGATTTTGTGTTTGCTAGCTTTTTCTTGATTTGTGTTTTGAGGTGCGAGTTCATTCTCTTCATTTTTCTCTCCCTACATACTCCACCATCATAGTTGGTGTATTTTGACTGTTTTTGAGTGTGTTAGGGCTGATCATTTCCATACTTAGTCTCTGAGTTGGTCTTTTTATTTGACCTAAATCACCAAAAATTCACTTTTTCCATTTTTCACATATTTCATAGTAACCGGTGTCGGTCTAGCGACCGTCATCGGTTTAATCATCTCATCCCCGATGGTTCACTAACCACCATCAATTTTATGTTATTTTGGTCATTTCTACCAAAGTAGTGTTCAATCTATATTTATTTTCTTTCTGTGACTTCCTTTGTCACTTTACTATATCTTTGAGTCCTTGATATCACCTTCAGAGTCTAGTTCTACTTCGTCTTCATCATTTATTGCCAGATTTACAAATCTTTCATTTCTCCATAGTAATGACATCAGTCTAGTCAACCAGAAATGGTTACCCCTTATACCGGTATTGGTTAATCCAACTGACGTCACTCTTTGTGTTCTTATTTTCTAATCAAAACAATGATCAAATCACACATTTTAAACCCATTTTTCTCCATTCCTTCTATGTTTCGAATTATCAGGCTCATAATACCTATTCTATCATTAGTCACATGGTTTTGACTCATAAATAAGATAACTCTCTCATGTTTCACACTAGCCTCTAGCCACTCCCACCTAGCCCATCGCCCCCTTCCATCTCATCACCTATGGACCCCAATCAAGATCTTTTCATACCCACTGGTGATGAGGATTTCATGAGACTCCTTAATCATAACCCTCGCCACTCTACAATACTATCTCACTCATTCATCTACCTCGTGATTCATCAGGGAAGCTTGTATATGGCATGTCTGTGTCCATTCCTCCTACCCTCACACCCACTTCTACATCAACTACTACTAGCTTGGCCTTACCCTCTTCCACCTTACCACATGTGGTTTCCTAGCTTGACCCTACATCATCGATATCTGTTGCACCTATGACATATGTTACACCTTTGACATCTATCACTCCTACAATGTCAACCATTCCTTTATTAACCACCTTGAGTGTAGGTCTATCTACACCCGCCACCTCTCATATACCTATTGCATCTCAACCACCATTGGTGTCGGTAGCCCATACTCCCTTCTAAAACATCATCCTCTCCATCCCATAGTATCTTCCTCTAATTTCTATGAGAGTCTTTACGTCCACTCCACCTACCTACACTTATCACCAATAACCCCTATTTCATCTACCACTTATTCAGGATACTTGCCATCTACATATATTCTGGCCTATGTTCCTTCCTCACAATTTTTATACTTGACACCACCACATATTGGGATGCTTCCCACATCATACCTACCTCATCTACCCCCTTATACTATAAGGGGTTCCTAGTCATCACAACCTACCAATGATCTTATCAAAATTATTAAGGACAAGATGCAGACATTAGAAACATCTACCTTCGGCTCACGTAACTCTCTGACATACGACGAGATTTACAATGAGCCCATTCACTGTCCATTCCGATTCATCCATACCCTCCCCATTGGGAAATTCCTAAATTCAACCGATTCAACAAAAAAGAAGACCCACAACAACACTTGCGATCTTTTAAACATGTGTGTTATCTGATTGCTCATGATGACACTTTGCTCTTGCGAACATTCCCAATGTCCTTGACAGACCGGCTTTAGATTGGTATAGTGCTCTACCCAGGCATTCCATATTTTCATTTAATCAGGTAGCTCAAGCTTTTCTAGACCACTTTTCTATCAACATTGTCAAGAAGGTCACCATGACTAACTTGTATGTGACACACCAATATGAAGATGAATCTATCACATATTTTTTCACTCGTTGGCGGAGCCTGATCAACCAACTCACATTCCAATTGCCTCAAACCAAGTTAATAGAGTTGTTCACCAGAGCTTGTGCTAGACACATCTTTCCAAATCTCTAAGTTCAAACCTTCCACACATTTGATGAGGCATTCACCATGGCCCAAAAACTTAAAATTTGTGCCATTGAAGAGAAGAAGATATAATTATGTAACAAGAACGTTGCGTTTGAATCAAATGATGTACATTATTCTTCCAAACCGTAAAATAATTATTCTAAAGAAAAAGGATCTTCCAACACAACAGTTTTGAAATCCGACCAATCTCATCCATCTAACAAATCAAATCCTTCTTCCAATATTTCTCCTATTCAGGATTTTCATTTCAAGCAGGAGAACCAAAATATACTCCTATAGGAGAACCGAAAATATACTCCTATAGGATAACCCTACTCTTTAGTTTTAGAAAAACTTCTAAAAGTTGTAGTAGTCTCTCTTCCATCCATAAAACCACATATTGGTTTTGACCCCTCTCATCCTGTGTCTACGTGGTATAAAGAAAATGATTACTACAACTATCATCACATTAGAGTTCATAGTGATGGTAATTGTATAACTTTCAAAAACATCGTCCAAGAAATTTTAGATAATGGAGATCTCATCTTGGATAATCCTAATGCACTGAGATAATCAGAACCTTCACATCTTCAAGAATTCATTCCCAAATCACACCCCATCATCTAACCAAACTAGTAAAACCTCAACCAATGACAGTAACATTTGTGAGGTTCATGTTGTTTTTGACATCATACTAGCTCTTCCTACTCAATTTCCTCCTACTCCATCTATCGAGGATATTCTTGCATGAGCTCCTTCATCCATGGAGGGACCTATTTCATCTACTCCTTTACCCATAGAGGAGTCTCCCTTATCTTCTCCTTCACCCATGGAGGAGTCCACCATATCTTCTGATGTAGTTTCCCCACTCACCTCTCAACCTGACGAACAACCCATAGTACTTACTCTTCTACCCATGGGAGAGTCATGCTTACCTTCTTCTTTGCCAAAATATGAACTTACCTCACCCAACTTTCCATCTCCCCTACCCACGGGGATCCATTAGCAGCATCCCTTTCTATTGGTGACAATTATTCGTTGTCTTTCAAGGATCCTGTTGATTTTCTCTCATCTTTTTACCCACAGAGTCTAAACATGAACCATTTCCCTATCTCACAGACATTATTTACAGGGATTACTACCAAATCAATATCACCCCCACATCGGTGTCATTCTCACATTTTGTCAACCACTTGGATTATGTTGATAATTCCATGCTTTGGGGACATCTTTGATTGCCTATCTCAACTCAAATGCAGATGTTGTCTGCTAATACTTCCATGATCTATCAAAAGGTATTTCAGACAACCAAACCCACCATTCCCATGCTAGTTGTAGTGACCCCTTCTTCATCACCCTCACCCACACCTAAACCTTTACCAACAATTTTTTTCCTATGCCTAAAACCTTACCTACACCTATACCTTCCTCTCGCATCTAGACCCATTACCACATTAGGAGTCATGCCAACATCAATTCTAGTCCATCCTCCTGTCAAACTAGATTTATCCACATCCTCACAAGCCATCGCAAATACTATTCCCCACCTAAGAAGAAGACCCAACCCCTTAGGCCACATACACCAGCTTCGCCACTACCCCTTTATCACCTTCACCACTTCCATCTATCCTAGGTCCCCACCCATCAACCTTGGCCAAAAACCTCCTACCCAGAGTAAACAAAAACACAAAGAACCCACCTCATCACAATCCTTTGTTACACCCAAATTACCTACACAAATTACACCTTTGACATCACCTACATCCTTTCTACCTCCTATACCTACACCACTTCCAGTATCCTCATCATTACCCATGTCATTCCCTTCCCCTCAACTAGTACCTTCCACATTTCCTCTTACCACAACCTTCACCACACCTCCATTATCACCTTGGCTAACCCATCCCCTTCTTCCATCTTCCTTCCCTTCTACATCACACACTTCTTCTTCACCTTTACCCAAGAAGGTGAAACCAAAGCCCAAGAACCCACTACCTTCCAAAGAGGTAGTTAAACCTACACCACCTTCAACAACTAGTTCACCTATTGTAGTCATTATTTTACCCTCAATACTTATTTCTAACCCCAAGCACGTCATCCTATCATCCAACATACGTTGGGTGCTCACCCAAGGCATGCGTGGGTGTCGAGCCCCTCCTTTATGTGAGATTTGCAAGAGAGTTTTTCCATTAATGGAGGATTATTTGCAGAAACAAAAGTACATTCATCCACTTTGAGAGGAAAAAGATATAACTAACATATCTACACATTAATGCATCACAAAAGCTAAATAACATTGTAAGAAGTACAAGAAACCAAATCTGAGTCATGATAAGCCATATAACATGAGGGTTTACACCCATAAGTAAGTTGTACATAATAGATCCATGTATATTGATTTAACAGAGTTCTAGTAGCCATATTACATTCAAAAGGGTCATCTCAAACCATATACATCAAATGACAGAGACTCAACTCTTGTAAACCTATATGATTAGAGATCCTAACTATGATTCTTCCCATTCTATCCCTTGTTATAGATCCTAGTACCCATATATATGCTTAATGGTATCCCTTACAACCCTCTAGCACTAAGTACTCTAAACCCTAGAATTTCCTAACATTTATATAGCACTTCATTACTCTCCTTCTCTTTCTCTACTTTCTCTATGCATTCTCTCTACATTCCCCTTATGCCTCTCTGTGTCTATGTGTGTTTTCTCATGTCCCAAGAACCTCTTTAAATGGGATCATCAACCACCACTTTAAATTCTCTTCTAATCATATCATGTGCTAAGTGTCGATGTGGTCCTCCATTAGTGAATGCTTATCCTCTTTGTAAACCTTCCACTAATTGTAATGATGTCTCTAGGAATATTCCCTACATGGAATATCCTTTTCTTGACCTTCAAGGTTCTAGGCTGGAACCTTATCCACTCATCATGCCTAGTCAGGTCCTCACATTTTAACTCAAGTGACTTCATGATGCCGGATACGGCTAAGTCCTTTAAACCCTTGTTCTTCCTCCCGCGCACGTCCCGGTTTCACTACAACCCCTCTTAAACCCCATTTCTTGCATTATTTTCCCCGAGAGCCCTTCTATCTACCGATCCTTCATGTACAAGGCTCTTGGTACTTAACCGATATTTTAGGGTCCAACATCACCCCACACCGTGTGTCTTATCTCGTCCTCGAAATCATTCTCGCTTCCTCAAAGAGTAAAGAATAGAGGTATTGAAAAATAAAAGAATGGAAGGATGAAATAAATGGAAGAGAAAAAGATGTTGCTACTATTGTATGAGGTGTGGGAAATCCTTCTTCACAAATGCCTAAATCTTCTTCCATGCATCTACTTCTCCCCTGTGCCTTCATCAAGCAAGTCACCCAATAATATGCTTACTTCATCAAAACTAAGTTCATCACTCTTATCTTTCAGCATATCAACAATGCTTTCAAGCTACTTGCTAAGATCGCCTAGCGCATCCATCCTGTGAGTGACTTTGGGGTACAGTTCCTTTAGCTTATTCTTAATCGAACCCCACAAGGTCTTGATTTCTTCCAATTTCTTCTCAACTTCAGCCAGGATCTTGTCATGCTCCACCCTTTTGCCTTTATGCTTTTCCTGAAATTATTTTAGATCCACCTCATGTGTAATAACTAATATGCTTGTTACCCTATCCCTGTTGGCATATTTTTCATGCATGGCTTCATCCATCTATGTGGTGGTCTTTCTTTACATGGCAAGGAGCTCGTGAGTATCGATTCAATGTCTCCCCAATATTCAACTTTTCCTCCTCCTTCTGGTGTGCCATCACCTCCTCTTCGATTCTAATGTGAGTGGTTTCCTTTCCATGGTGAGGATGTGGTCAAGTATTCCAAGCATTGCATGGTTGACTTTTATTTCTACTTAGGTGGGGCCAAGTCTGGTGCTTCAAGATTATGGCATCTAAAATGGCCTCTATCTTCTTATGGATTTCGTGCACCTTTTTCTTCTCATGCCTCATCTCATGCCTTAACTCCACACTATTCAATTCCTTATATTTTATCTCTTTTTCATGCTTAAAGATATTCTCATTATTTTTCTCAAGCTCTTCCTCCAAGACCCTTATCCTTTTGTTTATGTCGAAGAGTCTTACCTCTACCTTCATTAATACTTTGTTGAGTGCATTACAATTACTCATCGACAGCTTGTTGGGAAATTACCGAGGGTTTACTCCCTTGGCATCTGGTATGTTCATCAATGCATCTCAATTTACCTCGAACTCAAGTTTATCAATGTGGGACTCAAAATCCTAAGATAACATTTTATTTATGCACAGGTACACACCTTCTTCATCAAAAGATGACCAAGAAAGGAGTTTGTTTATGGGAAAGGTACTGCGGGAGCGCACACATAGTACCTTGTTTGGATCATTAATATATGTCATTTCTTGTTCCTGTATCATTATTATGCTCTTTCCACCTATGCACGATGTGTTTGGGAAGTTTACTGCTAAGATAGGGTCTTCGCCCTTGCTTTCATACTCCTTTCCCAAAATCACGCTTTCCTCTATTTACTTCAGCACTTCCTCGGAATTGCACTCAAATTTGTGCTCTACCAACTGTTGGATAATTCCTACTACTTCCCTCTCTATGGTATTATCCATCTACTCCTTGGTCGGGGTCAGTTTCGGGTCTTCTGATCCTTCATGTTTACTTCCTCGCTCCACCCTATGTCATGAGCATCCCCCTCGTTCTCATCCTTCTCTTCATTTACTTCTTCCTCTAACTCATGTACATCGTACATAAAATGATTCTGAGCCTTGTCGCACTCTTCATCATATTCATCACCCTTTTTGGCCTCCATGCTTTTTGTTTCACCTTAGTCTAAACCTTTTGTCACCCTTTGCTTCTTCCTTACTAGTGATTTCAGTTCAAGGGAATTCTCTTCTTCTACTTTCTCGGGTGACTCTCCCTTACTGGTGATGTTTCCTTCTATAGAGAGTCTTTCTTCTCGTGGTGACTCTTTTTCTCACATGAGACTTCTTCTAGTGGATGTAAGTACTTATGACTGCTCCCGACTCTTGTGCCCTTACTATCTGCATTGTCTACGCAATCGACACATTTTATTAGGAGTTTCTCCTCTATCTCTTTTCCTTAGCACAATTTTCTTCTGCGTAGTGGGATATTCAGGAATGGAGACATCATCTTCAATATAAGCGCCTTTTTCATACTTAGGCCTTATGTGTAAATACACCCTTTTGTTGTCCTCTTTGTAGAATGACTAATGTTACTAGTTTTAACATGTGCATGTCATGGGAGACATACTTCTTCACATAGGTGCACTTCTTGGGGTATATTAGTTTCATGCGCAGCTCATGGTAGTCTTGATCCACTACACTCAGATCAAATATGAGTTTCTTTATCTCTTTGGAATGATTGAACCCGCCCGGAAGTACTATGTTGTGAAGGAGAAAGGAAATTTACACTAAGGAATATTGGTGCCATATACTAAAGTAAATCTATCGATGTAAAAATTTTGGTATATGGTGAACCTAGCTTCTCTTTGCACTAGTTAAGGAAATTGTTCAAGTATTCTCCATTCAGCCCTAAATGTGTCATGCATCTCGCTTATACCACCTTTCCGGCATGCCTTATGAGTGATCATCATGGTGTCATAGATATATCATTGAAACCCCTTGGCGGGGAGGGGTTCTCATCCGGTATTCCAAAACAAGCTTATCCGGCCCATCGGTCACTCCAATCTCTCGAAAATAAAATGGTGAGGAAATTACCAAACATGATATTCTCTCTATTGCATGTAGCGTCTATGATCTCCTTTGCAATGAAAGATGAGATGTTATAGATGGTTCTCTCTCGAGATCTTGTGACACACATTCAACCAAACCTTGTTGATTTGTGTCCATCTCTCTTGCCCATTCAACTTTGTAACTAAGTGTGCGGCCATCCTCATCACTAGGTTAGTAATTGCAGAAATTTTGAAGTAGTGCAAACCCTTCTTATAGTCATAACCCTCAACGGTCTTCTTAATTTCTTCCTTGTCTTCCAATTCATCATCCAATGAATCTTCTTCACAAATAAGGCCAGTGAACTTAGAAATTAGTTGGGGGTTATGTGCATCTTGACTTGCGAAATAGAAGTGGTATTCATGCACATGTGACATCAACCATGGTATAGTGGCTTGAGATTTCTTAAATAGGGAAACTCATAGAGTTGCAACAACCCAACATTATCCATTTTTACCTTTACCTCGTCATTATAGATGGGAATTCCATCTGGTGTCCTCTTCTCTATAGGGCAAACCAGTTTTAGTGTCATTTCATTCTCTGTGGTGCTCATTCAATGGTTGTAATCATTGATGGCCATCTTCCTGATGTGAGACACCCATTATTTACCAAGTAATACATTATCCGGGTACTACATTTCTGTGTACCATTCTTCATTGAAACTGGTAGAGATAACTTGTTTTCCCTTGCCCTTGCCCTTCTTTGGTGAAAAATTTGCTACTTTCCTTGGTGTCATTCCTTCATCGGGTCCTTAAAACTTCTTCCTTTCTCCTGATCTTGGCTTTACTGAACTTTGTGGCTCCACTCCTTTGTAAAAATTCCTTCAAACCCCGTGCCCTAGCTATGCAACCCTAACTTGGAAAACCATTTTTCCACAAGACAACGTAACACCCACGGGATTCTTCCACACAACCTTCTCCTCTTATGCTCGTGTACTTATTTCCACTCTAGTTCACTGATAAAACTATTTATGCACTCAATTATTCACACCTCTTCTCAAAATTTCTTCACAAGGATTCCCTATTTTGTGAGAGCTCTTTGATAACTAAAAATGCAAGGTAGAAAATAATGCACCCCGATCTTCTATTTATAACTTTTTATTTTCTCCATGATAAATTCCATGCCACCTAGAAACGTAATTTCACAATAAAGGAGGGTTTTTTCAACACAAACCTTCAATTCTTTTCCTCTACGCTCAATCCTATGTGAATAATTTTGTAACCTTCTAGCACGTAACTTCCTCAACCATAGAGTTCTTTACACTTTCTCCCATCTCAAGTAAATTATTCCTCTATATCTTGGACCAAGTTATTTCTTCTACCTACCCCATGTTGCTCCTATGCTTTTACCCTTGTACGTGGTTTCTCAAATCCTTTTGACACCATCCTTCCTTTATGTTCACCTTTTCCACGCATGATCTTCCAATCCACGTGTTTTTGATTTTTCAACCCGGGCCATCCACAACCATAACTTCCAACACTTGTCACATCACTCCACCCCACATAAAAATAGATGCATGGTCCTTTGCACATAAAACCCTTTTGAATAAGTGGCTACCAGCGCACAAATTCACACAACACAAAGAAATGAAACTGCAACAAATCAAGACCGAGGCTAACTAGCAATACTACCTTATTTACAAACACAAATAAGACTTATTTATAGTAGGGCTTCAACCTAATCCTATTGAAATGGATTGAAATCATGTTTCATCCAAAGGTGCTTGTAATTAGCAAGTGACTCGAATCAAGTATATAGGATACAATGTATGGGCCCATCCAATGGACTTTGAATTTCCCAAGATGGCACGAAACTTGGAATCATACAATAGAACCATTTTCCTAACCTCAAACTATTTTTTCTTGATGTGTTTATCATGTCATGCCTTCTTCCTGACTTTTTTGTTTTCTAACTCTAGTGAGCAATATCTCACCTCTCATCTAATTGTATTAACTTATCAATCCTCTCCTCAAGTGCTTGTTCATCATCTAATCCTCTTGCATGCACTATACACAACAATGGTAACATGAATTCAATAGGTAACACTGCTTCCATGTCAAACACCAATTGAAAAGGTGTGGCCTTGTTCAATCTCTTATATGTAGTCCAATATGACCATAACACAACAAAAAATTTATCATCCCAATCCTTTGTTCCCACATCACAAATCTTGGTTAACATGTGATTCAATTTTGTTAAACACCTCAGTAGTCCCATTAGCTTGTGGGTAATAAGGGGTAGTCTTGTGGTGGGATACCATGAATTCTACCAATAAGATCCTAACTATCTCATTAAATAAATGAGTACCCCTATCACTTGTTAAGCTCAAGTGGTCATCCATATACACTCGATTATATTTTCCCACAGAATCTAATTGTTGTTACCACTCGCAATCCCTTATAGGTGCCACTTCTTCCCACCTTGTAAGGTAATTAATGCATGTAATGATATAGTGCAAACCTTTCCTTCACGTGGCTATGGAAATAGGGCCTATGAAGTAAATTTCCCACTTCTCGAATGATTCTACACTGGAAATTAGTATTAATGAAATTTCATCTCTTTTCCCTTGTTTACCAAGGCATTGGCGTTGTGGTTACATGCCTTTAAATACTTGATATAATCTTTATAAACCATTTCCCACCAAAATCCTACTAGAAGGATATTGCACGTGGTTACATTCCCTACATAGTGTCCTCCTACAATTCCACCATGTGCTTTCTCTATGATTGTAATGCACTCATGCTCTAACACGCACCGGTTCAAAAAATCATCATGACTTAGCTTGTATAATTCTCCACTAATTAATATGTAGGGTGCAACGTGTGTGGCTAATTGATTCCTTTCTAAATACTTCATTCCCTCTCTACCGCACACACACGTTTTGAGAAACAAAACAATATCTTCCAAGTCGAGGGTGCATGTTGTAATTTAAACATTACACATCCGACATTATATCCTCAATGCTTTACACATCCTCCCCGATTCAATCCTTGATAAATGATCGTGTCCTAAATTACTCTCGGTTTTACAACAATCGTAAACTCAAACTCTTGAAAGAACATGACCCATCTCGCATATGTGCCCTTGTAAGTTGAACTTGTTTACCAAGTACTTCAATGTCATATGGTCCGTGTAGAATATAAAGGGTGTTACTAATAGATATTACCCGAATTTATGTAGTGAATAGATCATTGACAATGCTTCGCTCTCAGTAGTAGTATAGTTTTGTTCTCACTGGGTTAGATTCTTACTAGTAAAACAAAAGGGGTAGTTAATAATTACTTCTCCAAATTGTGTTAATATTTCTCCACTCACCATCTCTAAAGCATAAACATGTACATGGAATGACTTATCCTAAGATGGAAATCATAATATGGGTGAAGTGATAAGCCTATTCTTCAATGCATTAAACACCATCTACTGCACCTCTCCCTAGTGAAATGTAATTTTGTGTTTTAGCAACTTTTCCAACAATGCGGTGATATTGGCATAACCCTTAATAATTTTTTGGTAATACCCCATATGCCCAAGAAGATGTGTATTGCACTCTAGCTGGTAGGTTCCCCTAATCCCACAATAATGATAACTTTGGTAGGATCCACCAATAAGCCTTCCTTATATATGATATGCCCCAATAGGGTTCCAAATGGAGTAGCAAAAACACATTTCTTAATGTTGAGGGATATCCTCAACTACCGACATCTTTCAAACATCAACCTCAGATTATCACAATGGTCCCTCACTAATCCATATACCATCCAATCATTAAGGTAGACTTGAAGAAAATTATGGATGAAGTCTTGAAATACCTACACCATAATGCGAGAAAACACAACGTGCACGTTACTCACTCAAAAGGCATGAACATGTAGGAAAAGATTCCCCATTTAGTGGTGAAAGTTGTCTTTTCTTTTTCCTCCTTTGCAATTCTAACATGATGATATCTTGAGAATCCATCTATGAAATAATAGATCTCGCGCCCGGCTACTCCTTCCAGATCTCTTCAATGAAGGGGGTTAGAAATGGTTTAATAACACATACCACATTCAAATCCCTATAATCAACACAAATCCTTATCCTCCCATCCTTCTTAATGTTGATGACCATCAGACTTATCCATTTTGATTCTTCAACAACCTCAATGATGCCTGATGTGATCATCTTATCAATATCCTCCTTGACTTTGATGCACATATTCAGATTCATTCGATAAGGTCTCTTCCAAATTGGGTGCACACCTTCCTTTAACTTGATATTCATTTCTCCCAAGGAGTGGTGAACTCCTTTAAGCTCGTGGTACCCACGTAGAAATAAGTCCTAAAACTCATGCAGTAGATCAATGATCTTTGAAACCTCCTTCTATAACCAGTAGTCCCTGATAGTATCCTACTTAGCTTCCATCTCTAAACCAATGTTAACCTTCTTGGTTTTTAGGTTTTCATGGTAGGCGTGTGCTTGATCATTAGCACTATCCATAACCTCAAGCATACCCACAATATGATTAATGATGAGGCCATAAATTGGCCATAAATCACCATTATTTTGTCCTTCCAAGTTACCTTTTAAAGTGGATTTAAATGTAATCTTGGAGCTTATAGTTTGTTTAACATAGAATATAGGTTAGATTTAGTGTTCACTCTTTAGAAATATGTTATCTATTTTTTTGACTAATCCTATTGATTATTTAGGAAAAGATGTAAATTCTTGTGCATGCAGCCATAAAGGAAAGTTAATGCTGGTTTTGGGAAAAGTAGAATTGATCATGAATAGAAAATTTAAACTCAAAAAATATTTCATATTTTGATTGCTATTGAAAAATTATGCAAGTTCAAAAAAAGAATCATCTCAATCCGAGATCACATGTAGAATTTATAGTTGTTTTAAGTTATCTCTAGAACTCACAGATTTAGTTCCGAACCCACATATTTAGTTCCAGAACTCGCAGGTTTAGTTCCAAAACTCACAGATTTAGTTCTAGAACTCACATGTTTAGTTCTGGAACTTATAGATTTAGTTTCGGAACTCATAGATTTAATTTCGAAACTTGCAGATTTAGTTTCGGAACTTGCATATTTAGTTCCGAACTTGCATCAATCGAATAACATTTAGATCTGGAGCTTGCAATTTGTATATTTATATTTTCAAGTAATTAAAATAGTGGACAAATTTACAAGGTATAGAATGAAAATTAGTTATGGAACTTTCAATTTGTGGACAAAGAAAATTTAGTTCCGGAACTTACAGATTTAGTTCCGGAAATTGCATAAAAGGAATGAAAACTTTAGTTTTGGAACTTACATAAAAGGAATGCCAACATTAGCTCCGGAACCTGCATTAACTGAATGACAGTTTTTAAAGAATTGTGAAAAATTAGAGAATCCAATGAAATATATGAGATATATTTTTGTTCATAACAATGTTTTTAACATAAACCTCATTCAGATTTGTTACAGGTTTTACCAATGAAGAGAAATCTAACTTTTAGTGAGCTGCAATCTGAGGAAAAAGTGTATCAGATGAGCACTAAAAGTTCCATAAACAGAAACAAAAAATTCAAACGGAAAATATGAGAGAGGTTTTTATTCATAGAAATGTGTTTAAAAAAACCTCATTTAGATTTTCTATAGGTTTTACCAATGAAGAGATATATAAATTTTGGTAAACTGCAGTCCGAGGAAAAAGCGTATTAGACAAGCATCAAAAGTTCCACAATCAAAAATAGCAAAGTCAAATGGAAAATCTAGGAAATTTATCTAGTCAAAATCATCTTTTGAGGAAAAACATCCTTCCAATAATGTAGGAAATAAAATCATTGTGATTCTTGTTACCAAAAAGCAAGGAGAAGATTTGGGAGAAAATCTTCCTAAAATAGTGAGATAAGACTTTGAATCTAATAATATATCTCTCTACATATTTTGTGGAGATGGATATCTTAGTTGTTAGGATTGGAATAAAGATAAAATTAGATTATATTTCCTAAAATAATGAGTTGGTTAGATGCATGAATTATAAATGCAACCTTCCACACTAAGATATGTAATTCTTCTCCCCAAGGAATAAAGATTTGTTCTTTCTTTCCAATATTCTGAGTGAAATCATTCTACAAGTTTTTAATTAAAAGTATGAATTAAGTCCTCTTCCAAGGAATGAGCTGGCCACTCATTCTAAGGAAGATGGATCAATGTGTTATGTTAATTTCTTTATTTTTTCATTCTCCTTTGTTGTAAACTTTTGATTTCATGTTATGTGATCCTTCTTCAATACAATTTCTGTTGTGAACCTACAGGTGTCTTTTTATCTTTCAGTTATTTTTAATTCAACAATTTCATTTACGTAATTTTGATTTCTTTCATGCAAGATTTATTTATGCAAGTGTGTTTATATTTCTGCAAGTGTGCCTTTAAATTTCTGCATGTGTGATTTATTTTATGCAAGTTTGGATTGTGTTTAAAGGAGTTGCTTTTACAAGATCTTCTTCTCTTAATGCATATATCCTTCAGACACCATCCCTGGATTGACATTATTAATGGGGAGGATTGACAACCCTCATCATTTTGGCACCATTTCTAGGGATATGATGTTATTAGGAGATTCGAGTTCTATAAAAATATATTCTAGTGATGAGAGAATACCTTTTAGTAAATTGTGTGACAGAAGTATTTGGAGGTAGTTATTTAAACTTTTATTTCGTAAGTAGATTAAAATTAAATTTCTACAATTAGGAATATTAGATTGTAAATATTTATCTCCCCACAAACTAACTCTGTGTATAATAAAATGACTATGATGTTTGATCAAGAAGGTATAGTGATATGAACAAATAATTTAGATCTGGAAATGGTAGAATATGATATTGAATCTGGAAGTAGATCCAGTTGATGAAATATCATATGCCATTCTTGATAACCACCACTATTTCCCCTTGTATCAACTAACAATTCAGTGATCTTATTACACATAACCTTAGTAAAAAACTAGCTTATCCAGTTTGTAATAATGAAGTGGTAGCATTTCTAATTTACTCCATTCATATTTAGGGATTTCATTAGAGCCAAAATAAAACCCACTCATAATAAATTCACCCATCCAAATTAGGTTTTCATCCCATCATAAAATTCAATCCCTGAACCATATCCATTAGAAAAATTGTTTTCATGTCTTTCAATTTCTTCATTTTTATATATGTTTATATAACATTAAGAAGCAATTATTGTGAACATTAAGGGAAAAAATTCAGTGCTAACATCCACAAAAATTTCCATAGTCATTCTTAGTACCAACATGTAGATTTTTGAGCACCAACAGTATCAACCAAAGAGCAGTTTGGAGGGACCCACAAATACATAACACAATCCATCTCCTAAGATCACTAGTTTGGGATTTGAAGATTACTATGGTGATTCCAATAACACATAATTCAATTTGGGCTTTTTGACCTAGAAATTGTCTACACAATTTTGGAAATCTTCTTAGAGTTACCGAGTATGCAAAGAGCTTTTTATGAGATCTCATACATTGCTTCCTATTTTACACAAGTTGTACTTTGATGAATATGGTCTGACCATGGATCAATTTTTTTCTAATCCTTTTCATGCTATCATTTTAGCAAAAGTAGAAAAAAATCAAAAATATTTGATTGGAAAACCATTTTGTTGGCCAATCAAAGGTAAAAAAATAAAAAAAAATTGATTGGAAAACTAGCTTGCTGGCCAATCAAAGGAAAATAAATAAATAAATAAAAAATAAAAAAAGAATTGATTGGAAAACCAACTTACTAGCTAATCAAAGGAAAAAAAATCAAAAACCTTTGATTGGAAAACTAGCTTGCTAGCCAATCAAAAATTAAAAAAACTTTTATTGGAAAACTAGCTTGTTGGCCAATTAAAGACAAAAAACAAAAGGCAGCTCTTCTTCAAACGAAATCAATTGTTACTTGGTGGCTTCCTTCTCGGCACTATTTGACCATGTTAACAATATGATGAGAAGGAAAACTAGAGGTATGATCAATTTATTTTGTTCTACTATTTAATTTTTAAGCTTTCTTGTAAGTTTTTCTTATTACTGCTAGATCCACTTTTAATATCTCCAAGGAAGGAAAGATAAAATTCATATCTCCCCTACTTACAAATATGAAAATATATGCACCTCTTTGCAATCAAAATTTTAGAGTCTAATTTATGGGCAACCATGAATAAACAACATGCATGAGGACATGCATGAGCTTAGGTGTGGGAGAGAAGGAGAAGCATGAGTATGTATTTTTTATTTTAAATATGAGGTGCAAGGGAAGCAGAAGGAGATCCACATAAGAACCTATTTTACAAGAAAGAAAATAAAAAATAGTATAAGATCCACACAAGAACTTGTTGTATAAGAAAGAAAATAAAAATAACAGAAGGAGATCCACACAAGAACCTGCTGTAAAAGAAAAGAAATAAAAAACAACAGAAGGAAATCCACACAAGAACCTATTGTACAAGAAAGAAAATAAAAAAATAGAAGGAGATCCACACAAGAACCTATTGTATAAGAAAGAAAATAAAAAACAACAGAAGGAGATCCACACAAGAACCTATTGTACAAAAAAAAATAAATTAAAAACAGCAAGGAAATTCACACAAGAACCTATTGTACAAGAAAGAAAAATAAAAACAACATAAGGAAATCCATAAAAGAACATGCTATAAAAAAAAAATAAAATCAAAAACAGCAGAAGGAGATCCACAAGAACCTATCCTTGAACTATATATGGAATGCATACATACATAAGCTCAATACAGAGAAGACTCTAAGAAGAGGAGATGATAATATAATGCATGAGGACATGCATAAGATTAAGTGTGGGGCAATGATGAGGTCATAAATTAGCCATAAATTACCATTATTTCTTCCTTCAAAGTTACCTTTTAAAGTGGATTTAAATGTAATATTGGAACTTATACTTTGTTTAAAATAAAATATAGGATATATATCTTTTTTATTCTTTATAAATCCTTTTTTATCTATTTTTTGACTAATCCTCTTGATTATTTGGGAAAATATGCAAAGTCTTGTGTATGCAGGCCATAAATGAAAGATAATGCTAGTTTTCAGAAAATTTTAATTGATCATGAATAGTACATTTAAATGCAAAAATTATTTCATATTCAGATTCCTATCAAAAAATTATGCAAGTTCAAAAAAAGAATCATCTCAATCCGAGATCGCATGTAAAAGTTATAGTTGTTTTAAGTTAGCTCCGAACTCACAGATTTAGTTCTAGAACTTGCAGATTTAGTTTTGGAACTCGCAGGTTTAGTTCTAGAGCTCACAAATTTATTTCTTGAACTCACAAGTTTAGTTCCATAACTCACAGATTTAATTCCAAAACTTGCATATTTAGTTCTGGAACTTTCATCAATCGAATAACATTTAGTTTCGGAACTTGCAATTCATATATTTATATTTTTATGCAATTCATATATTTATATTTTTATGCAATTAAAAAAGTGGACAAAGTTACAAGGTATAGAATGACAGTTAGTTCCAGAACTTGCATAAAAGGAATGCCAAAGATTAGCTCCGAAACCTGCATCAATAGAATGACAGTTTTTGAGGAATTGTGAAAAATCAGAGAATCCAATGGAAAATATGAGATTTTTTTTATTCATAACAATATTTTTAACATAAACTTCATTTATATTTGCTATAGGTTTTACTAATGAAGAGAAATCTAACTTTTAGTGAGCTGCAATATGAGAAAAAGTGTATCAGATGAGCACTAAAAGTTCCATAAACAGAAATATAAAAGTCAAATGGAAAATATGAGAGATTTTTTTGTTCATAGAAATGTTTTTAACAAAAACCTCATTCATATTTTCTACAGTTTTACCAATGAAGAGATATCTAACTTTTAGTAAACTGCAGTTTGAGGAAAAAGCATATCAGATAAGCGTCAAAAGTTTCACAATAAAAAACTGCAAAGCCAAATAGAAAATATGGGAAAGGTATTTGGTCAAAATCATCTTTTGAGGAAAAACATCCTTCTAATAATGTATGATAATAAAATCATTGTGATTCTTGTTACCAAAAAGCAAGGAGAAGATTTGGGAGCAAATCTTCCTAAAACAAGTGAGATAAGACTTTGACTCTAATAATATATCTCTCTCCATATTTTGTGGAGATGGAGATCTTAGTTGTTAGGATTGGAATAAAGATAAGATCAGATTGTATTTCCTAAAATAATGAGTTGGTTGGATGCATGAATTATAAATGCAACCTTCCACACTAAGATATGTAATTCTTCTCCCAAGGAATAAAGATCTGCATCTTTTTTTCCAATCTTCTTTTCAAGAAATCATTCTGAAAGTTTTTAATTAAAAGTATGAATTAAGTCTTCTTCCATGGAATGAGTTGGCCTTTCATTCTAAGGAAGATGGATCAATGTGTTATGTTAATTTCTTTATTTTTGTCATTCTCCTTTGTTGTAAACTTCTGATTTCATGTTATGTGATCCTTCTTCAATACAATTTCTATTGTGAACCTGTAGATGTATTTTTATCTTTCAGTTATTTCTAATTCAATAATTTCATTTACACAAGTTTGATTTCTTTCATGCAAGATTTATTTATGCAACTGTGTTTATATTTTTGCAAGTGTACCTCTAAATTTCTGCATGTGTGATTTATTTTATGCAAGTTTGGATTGTGTTTAAAGGAGTTTCTTTCCAAGATCTTATTATCTTAATGCATACATCCTTTGTACACCATCCCTATATTGACATTATTAATCACAAGGATTGACAACCCTCATTAGTTAACATCCAATTTTTCCACCTCTTCACCATCGATCCCATAGACCAATTGTCCTTTCTCTTTTTCCATGCATGCGTGCTCAAGATGTATCTCCTCTGATTATTCCTCATCAAAGTGCGCTTCTAAGATAGGTTCACCCAATAATTATAATATCCTATCCTGTGCCATAGAAATATCTCCCATAGTTAGGAGCTTGACACCTGTAACACCTCATCCACCAGTGTTTTAGTACTCCTATATTTGAAATCTTTGAGTAGATTAGTCATCAACTCTTGTTAGTTTCTCATCCGACGGCACATCTCTGAGTGAATGTATCATGCGTGTGCAACCTTGTAAGGTGGAGTAAAGCTTATGCACCCATAAATATGGAGGCAATACTTCCAATCCTTGTATCTAGGCCTTCTCAAATTCTTGGATGTGAAACCATTCAGTTCCTTCCCATGATAATCTTGTATGATAGTAGGTGCATTAATCTGAAAAACCTAACAGAGAATGTGATTCTCACTTTGCACCACTCTAGAAGGTTATCGCGATGGTTCGCCCACCAATGTGATGTGGTCCCGAGAAAGGTAAAGCTAAGTATCCTTCTCCTCTTGATCTCACATCTCCACCGGGTCTCCATTTCTCATAAGGAAACATCGTGGTCGGCTCCAATAGAATAATTTCGTAACTTGTTTCCTCATAGGCACTTGATCTGAGCATGACTTTGTTACTCTCATCACAGAGCCTCTAACCGGATTCCAACTAACAAATATGTCTTGTGTTCCCAATTGTCACATGCCACACTAGTTGTATCACTTATAGATTAAGTTTCTTGCCACTAAATAACACCTTTTTTTTTGGTTGCACAACATCAAGGTCCCTAATAGTGCACACATAAATTTTTTCTAGGTATTATTTTCCTAAAGGATCAATATAGGGCACTCACTTCCCATCCATCAAAGGGATAATAACACATTCCTCTTTGTTCTCAAAAATTATATACCCCTTGTTGAAACATAAGTCAACATTGTTCTTATAACACCAAGGGTGCCCAAATAAGTCTATAAATTTGTCCACATTAACAAGTTCTAAGACTTTGAAGTCTCTAGTGAATTTGACTCCTTGGATAGTGATAGAAGCATCCTTTAAAAGACCAATGTAAATTTCCTTTATCTTATTATCCATATACAACACATTTAAAGATGGTTTTAATGGGGGCCTTCCCATTTGAATCCATACGTCCAAGGTGAAAATGTTAACATCTGCACCCATGTCAATTAGGATATTTCTTAGGAGCCATCCATTAACCACAACATTTAGTGTAATTTCCTTACCATATTCAATGTTGTGAGGAGGCAGATTAACATGTAAAACTCCGCCTTTTGCACTCTCCTCCAAAGACTTGGTATCTTATCCCTCAACCATTCTCCTAACATAGGAATGATATTATCTTGGTGCAACATATTACACACCTCTCTGACATCATATATATATGACTGAGGAATCTCGGCACTTTTCTTTTGCCCCAACTTCCTGGATTGCTCTTTTAAACATTGAATTTCCCCTTGAAGACTTTTGATTACGTCCATGGTCTCTTGATAGACTTCCTTTTGATGGGTAGGGTCCAGATACTTCCCATATACTACCTCTTCTCTTGTAATCAGTGGTCTTTTCTTTGGTATTTCCTAGTGCATGTAGCCTCGCTCTCATCGTCACTAGTACAAATAAAATTCTAACTATGACTCATGCACCACACTTGGCATCCACTGCGAGTCTTCTTTCTTCACACTTACCATCCCGGTGCCCTTTTCTTTTTGTTTTCGTTAGCTAATGTGTTCAAATATTTCTTAGAAATCCTCATACTTGTGCTTCTTCCCACACCAAGAGAACTATAGCAGGTCAGGACATTCACACTTGTAATGCTCTGTGGACCCATAATTATAACAAGTTCCATGAGGGAATCCACCTCTTTCACCTCTGTGATTTCCACGGCCTCTAAATCCTCCATGAAATACTCTTCCACGAGCTCATCCATCTATCTGCCATTCATAGTAATGACCATCATCCTTGGAATTGTTTGCAATGCTGGTCTGGTACACACCAATATCAATGGCATCATGTATCTGGTCAATCAATCTACAATCCTTGGTGTCATGAGTAATAGAGGTGCAAATATTGCAATAGCAAGACACATTTTTATGGATCGCACACTATAGTAGTGGACACATAATTTCATCATGATCTCCATGGTAAATCTCACTGTCTACCATCATGGAACATATCAATCTCTCGAGGACATTTTTCCTTCCTATGCCCCTCTAAATGTTGGTTAATGAAAGCAAGACCACCATAGCTAATCATGAGAATTAAACAATATGGGACCACCGTAAGGAATTAAACAATATGGGCGGTAGCAGTGTAAGCTAGATCCGAGAAGTATGATACTCCCTAGATGGCTATCAGTCCACTATTTTAAACAAATTAATGTTGTAAAAAAGTAAATCCTATTGTTATTTTGAAATGATTTAGGTATCTCACTTAAAACACAATAAGAAAATAGATCTAATCTAATAGGCTAAGCTAGAATAGAATCCATAGGTCAAATGGTTGGTTCTGGTCTCTCTGCAGGTCTGATAGAGGTCTCTGGTAGGTCACAAGTGAGTGAGGGTGAGGTAAAATTAGGTGGGTAGGTCTCTGTTTAGGGCTGTGTGGGAAAACACAGAGACCGGCATCGGTCAGGGGTGACCAACCACGGTTAGGTATAACCGGCGCCGCTATTACTGTGAGATCTGGGAACATCACAGAATGGGGTTTTTGGTCTTCTTTGTGGTTACACAAAGGATTTTGGTTGGTTGGGATGAGGCAATGGATGATTGGAGTAGGTTTTGGCAAGGTTTTACTAGGTCTATGGAGATGAAAAGTGTTGGAGATGGTCAATAAGGAGCAAGATGAACCATGGGTGATAAAACAATGATAAAATGAAATAACCAGAAAAGTATGCTATTGTACTTACTTGGATTTCATTCTGAGAGGCTTGTGTGTGATGGATGGAGGTGCCGATGGTAGGTTTGAAGGCTACAAGTGATCACCAACTGAAGGAAAGCTTCTGCATGGGCTGCATGCAAACTCCTCTTTTTCTTGGCTAGTTCAGAAGGTGGCTGGGATGGTTGTGTAGGAGATGATGCTCAATCTCCTTCCTTGGAGGTGAGTTGTTGCTTGGAATTGGCTCTCTGAAGATGTGTTATCTCTTTGAGATCTCTTTCTTGCTCATCAACTTTCTTGCTTGCAACTTCTAGTTCCAACCTTGAGAAATAAGGTTGTTTTGGGTTAAAAGGGGTAACCGATGGTGGTCCGGCTTAACCGGTGACGGTTAGGGGAAACCGACGTCGGTCAAGGTGGGATTTTCTAGGTTTACCAAACTTAGGGAGATCCTCCTGATTTCCTTGGATCTCATGTCGTTATCCCATGGATTAGACTGGGAGCTTCTATGAGCATGTGGGAATGTGGTTAGAGGGAGTGTAGGCATTGATTTTTAGGGTTTGGGTAAGTCTTAGTTAGTTATGGTAACTTGCTAAGAATAGGTCTTAAGGTGAGTTAGCTTGATGAGGTGTCTAAGTGAACTATATGTGTAGATATTATTTAAATAAGATATTTAAATAATAAATATAGTGAGGGTAAAGCATTAATTTAATTAAATTAATACTAGTGTGGTGAAGGGGGCCATGGCTAGGTGAAAGTGATGAAGGGTACTTATATGTCAAAGGACGAAGGGGGAGTGTGACCTAATTTTAGTGTCTACATTTTGCCCCTTTTTGTTGTGTAGCTTGTATTGGTAAGCGATGCTAACAAAAATAAGGTGTGGTTAGCCCATGTGAGGGTGAAGGTGATCCCCCTCAAACCAGGAACTGACGAAGCAACCGGCTGAAGCGGTGAGTGGTTTGATAAAAGGTAAATGTGAAGGAAAGGTAAACAAGTGTAGGGGAAGAGGGTGAAAGGTCTACTCGGGAAATCTAGGTAATGGGTCAGGGTCAAAGGTAGTAATAGTCAAACGCACACACATATAAACCGTATAAAGCACTTTACCAGTCAAGAGAGAGGAAAACTCTACATCGTCTAAGGTCGATAGATTTATCCAAACAAGGGTGAAGTGAATCCGTATCCAAGGTATAGGATAAGGTTAGGAAACACAATGTAGGTTAGGTGTAGGAACGTTTAGGTATGTTCCAGTACACCAAAGGTAGGGTCAGGATAAATGGTCACAACAATAGGCTAGGTAAGGTCATTAGGTCAACAACACAGTAATAATATTGCCAAGGTATAGTGAACACATGAGGTCAAAGGTCACTAGCGATGGTCCAGGTCCAAATATCGAGATCACGGCATGGGTAAGGCCAAGGTAGTAAAATAATAAGGCATCAATAGTGGACATGAGGAGGTTGAAGAGGGTTACAGGCCAGAGGTGAAGGAAAAGTGGTTCAAGTAGGTGCAGGGATGGCAAAAGAAAAGGGAGGTAAGGAAAATGAGGTAAATGAGGGGGTAAGGAGTACGCAGGGTAACCGACATCGGTCGTAATGAACCGATGATGGTGTAGGGTAACCGATGGCGGTAGTCTAGGGAAATAGACCGGTAATGGTTAAGGGTTAACCGACATCGGTCGGGTCGGGTAGGGTATAAAAAGTGGAAAACCCACATTTTAAAATTCATTTGTGCATTTGGAAAAGTAGAAAAGGACAAGAAGAGAGAAAAAGAGGAAAAGGACAAGAGAGTACAGTAGAGAGCTTGGTTGGTGAGCCACATAGGTGAGATTGAGTGATTGAGAGGTGGGGCCATGAGAGCAGGTGGCATGATTCATGTGGCTAAGGAGTGGTTATGCATTGGAGGATGGCAGAGGCCGGAGAGGGCTCGAGAGGAGTGGCAGCGGAGGCTGGAGGTTCCACCACGATGGTGGCAGTGAGATCAGGTAGAATGGAACCTTTGGTTGTTGATTTTTGAGTGAACTTGATGTAAGATGTAGAAAATATATTAAAAAAAAATGGGGGTTTGGGGGAAAGAATTTACAAATGGGAAAAAGAGAGGGAAAACGTAATAGTGGATGATAAGGGGTAGGGAAAAAGGGTAATGTAGGAACAATTAAGGGTGTAAAGAGGGATTTGGTTGGGTAGAATGTCAAGGAAGGGAAAAAGTAGGGTTGGAAGGTCGGGGGTGGGTGGTGTGATGTGACCGACGTCGTCGTCACTTGTGGCGATGTCGGTGGGGTAGTGACCGGTGCGGTCACAAGAACAATGACCGATGCTGGTCAAGGGGGAAGGGGACCGTGGTCATCAAAGTCGGGGTCGGTTATTCATAAGTGGAAATTGGGATAAAAAAGGGAAGAGAGTAAGGGTAGGGTGGGAAAGAAGGTGAGGGTGGGTCACAGGTGAGGGTAGGGTAGTGTTGGGTGAATGGGTTTGGGTAGGGGGGTGGGATTTGGGTAGGGGTGGGTGTGGGGGGTGGGTGAATGGGTTTGGGTAGATAGGTTAAAAATAAGGTAAGATGGGAAGGTGGACTAATACATTGTTTTTGTGGGATGCAGGCAAGAGACGAGCTATGGATGAGAGCCCGGTGCCACCCTTGTTATTGAAAGTATGGGCAAGCAGTGACGCATAGGTGGAGTGGCAGCATGTGGTAGAGGTGGGATTGATAGGGGTGAGGCGTTACCGGCATGTAGTCCGGAGGTGAGTCTTATGGTTTCCCTCATCGATAGATGGGACTCGGTGACCAATACCTTCCATTTTCCAATGGGTGAGATGACGATCACCCTGGAGGACATATATACAGGATCCTACGGTTGCCCATATTGGGGGCCCAGGTGTATTCTATCTCTTCAGAGGCATCTGAGGAGTTACTAGCACCCATTTTTGGTGAGGGTGCAGCATAGACCTGATGTTCCATAGTGCTAGCATGAGCTATGGAGCGATGTATAGAGCTCATCGAGAGGAGATGAGATTAGTGGTACTTATGATGGAGGCAGTGTGCTGCTTCACACTACCGGATGCAGAGGGTGGGAGGTTCCCAAGGTCACTGATGGGTGTCCTCCATGACATGATGATACATCGACATGATTCACATGGGCACCTGCATTGCTGACACAGTGTATAGAGAGCTATGGGCCTATGGGTGACTCATGGAGGTTCAACATCTCTGCTGTCATACTACTACATTGTTGGGCATATGAGCACATTGTTTGTGTTCGACCAGTGGGGATGCCCTGGAAGATGCATTCCCACGGAGAGTTTTGAGAGTGGGGTATAGGCGGTGGGTACCGGCCATGGGAGAGGCCCGAGGTGCCAGAGCTACGCATGATGTAGCTTATTACAGGAGGTTGTTGGAGGGGCTATCCGGGGTGGATGTCATTTGGAGGCCATATGTGGGCTTCCCTTCATACAGACAGATGGCCACGGAGCTAGCTGGGCTACAGATACATCTGTGGATAGAGGGGAGGAGAGTGGGAGAGCATGAGTGGATACCCGTAGAGCGGGTTAGATGTCAGTTTGGATTGGTCCAGGGTGTACCACCACCATTTCCTCAGTACATCTGAGAGATGATGTGGAGAGACCGATGTCTCCACCATGACCCACAATGATGTCTGACTAGACAGAGGAGATAGCCTATAGATACACATATTGATGATGTTGGGGTTGCGAGATGGTACAGAGTGGTGGTGGGCACATATAATGAGAGCCATACCACCGAGGCCAGGGCAGCTAGACTTAGCCACCATCACAGTTCAGAGAGACACCCTATAGGGGTAGGTGGCTACGTTGGTGATAGCTTGGGGATCATGCGGGGCAACTGATAGGGTACAAAGGCACAGGTTGCCACATTACAGGCCCAGATAGTGATGTTGTAGGCTCGCTCAAGGAGGGATAAAGTACCTACATAGGTGGAGGTAGGGGGAGATGGAGATGGAGAGAGGAGGAGAGGAGGTAGGAGAGAGGGGAGATAGCCACCCTACAGGTGTAGGTTCAAGATTTACAGGCCACTAGTTGCCATGCAACAGGGATAGGTTACGGGTTTACAGGCTAGGCCACAACAAGCACAAGCACATATATTACTACCTACTATAGCCCATTACATGCACAGCATATTCTAGGGCCGACTCAGGCTCTAGTACTAGTCTAGGGTTTAGTGCAGGTTCAGGGATAGGGTCCCATTATATAGGTACCTACATAGGTAGCGGGACCCATGACACTCCACATAGATAGTGCCCATGGCTAGGTTCAGGGATGCCCTAGGAGAGGCATGGTATTACCATGATCATTTGTTAGCTGTCGGGCTAGATGTGCCCTCCTATGCCGAGTACAGAGCACAACAGGCCTCCAGTGAGAGGACTAGATCCCACACTCATAGTGTGGAGAGTACAGGGGGCCGGAACCCAGGGATAGGGTCATGTGGTGAGGTCACTAGTGTGCAGAGGCTAGCTCTAGGTGAGGGGCCATCAGTAGGAGGTGAGGTAGGTGCTGACCCCAGACAGTGTAGTAGAGGGGATGGGAGAGACACAGTGATCTGTTGTGGACCAGCCTACATGCTTTGAGTCATTTGTATGTATGATATATGAGACCGGCCTACATGTCGAAGAGATATTGTATTTATTTTTTTTTTCATGATACCGCCTACCATGAGAATCACGCCAAGACATTTTTGTATTGGATAGTGGCTCAATGTGATTGATGATGATTATTTTGGAGATACACATTTATGTGATATGGATGTACATTGTATTGATACACACATGTATATATGAGGAGATAGATGATATTCAGGTGATGTTGTTGTGATATGTATGAATTTTATTTTACTTATGATATGGATGGAAAATAGATGAGCTAGGCATAGGCATGATCAGAGGATCAGAGTCGGTTTAGGCATGGATCGGGTGAGTCGGTTGGGTTTAGGCATGGATCGAGTCGGTCGGTTTAGGCATGGATTGGATCAGGTGAGTTTTTAGGTGGATGAGTCAGGTTGGTTTAGGCATGGATCGAGTCAGGGTTGTTTTTAGGCATGGATTGAGTCAGGTTGTTTAGGCATGGATGAGTCAGGTCGGTTTAGGCATTTAGGATGGATCGAGTCAGTTGGTTTTTAGGCATGGATCGAGTCAGTTGGTTTAGGCATGGATCGAGTTAGTTGGTTTAGGCATGGATGAAGTCAGTCATTAGGCAGGATTTTTTAGCATGGATGAGTCGGTTTTAGGCATGGATCGAGTCAGGTTGTTAGGCATGGATGAGTTATTTTGGTATTTTGATAACAAATGGTAATATAAATGCATGAGATAGTGTAAAATGTGGAAAATGTTAGTTATGTTATGAAAATGTGAAATAATATAAGTGGTAAAAGGTATATGGTATATGGTTCAAATGTCGAGGTTTGTGAGATGAACAGAAATCGGTAATGGTGGGGAAAATGGTTAGGGTAAAGAGTGGTCGAGCTAACCTTCCAGGGCCCCATGCCCTAGAAGTGCTACCTACATAGTCCCGGTGAAAAGGGACCTCAACCG
The DNA here is from genome assembly GCA_018340775.1 of Taxus wallichiana var. yunnanensis. Classification (NCBI taxonomy): domain Eukaryota; kingdom Viridiplantae; phylum Streptophyta; class Pinopsida; order Cupressales; family Taxaceae; genus Taxus; species Taxus wallichiana. Next base: position 160,734,686 of record CM031243.1, on the reverse strand, counting down.
ATGTAGTTCTCCCATAAGCTAGGGAAGAATATGATAAGATCAAAGAATAGGTAGGGCGGTTGATAGTTAGATTGGTATTCGAGGTCATAAGTATGATGAGGTCAAGGTCGATTAGGTGAGGTGGAATATAGGTAGATAGGTATGGGTGATTTTAGGTTGAGGGAGGTGGGATAAGAGGGGGAAGTAAGCCACCCGATTGGCAAGGATCATAACGTATGAAACACATCCTTTAGATAGGTTGATGAATGTAAGACCCTAAAGACATTACATGATTGATTATTCTAAGAGTGACGAATAGTCATATGATCACCAAATGTCATAGGTTCAGTAGGTCCCTTGAGGTATGATGTGAAAAGACAATGGGTAATGAGGTGCAGCTTATTGGGTCATAAAATGGGAAGTAGAATGCCTTGGGCAATAGAGCCAAGATCACAATAGGTAAGTCCATGACGAAAAAGCTTATTTTTCTTTTTGTTTTTTTTTTTTTTTTTTTTAGACTGATCGATGTGGGAAGTCTATATGGGATGAATACATGGCTCCTTGAGGTCTTCGTGAAGCTGATCGATGCGGGAAGCTTCTGAATTTTGATTTTTGAGAAACAATAGTCTTCTTTTTGGAAAAACTATGTAGAGAGTTGTGAGATTTTTATAGTTGTCCTTCGAGGGAGCAGTCTACTTATAGTGACAATTGAGGGTGGAAGATGTCCTTTTGAGGGATTCATCTTTTATATTGGAAGTTTGACTCAAGGAGTGATCCCTTATTTTGGAAGATGTCCTTATAAGGGATTCATCTTGTTTGTTTTTTTTTTTTTTTTTTTGGCTTTTAAGTCATGGACGAGACTATAACGAAGCATTTGGTTCTTGTTGAGAAGGAAAAGGTGAATGACCATGGGATCTCATCTAAAAAGAAGATGAAAATTATCCATGAGAATCATGCCATGTGCAGAGCCATGGTGCACATATTTAAGAATAGGCAAAAGGGTGACGGGTAATCACATGATCCTTGTTTAGTCGGTGGAGATGAGGTGTGGAAAAGGTAAATGGCACTCAAGGGATGAGCATGAACTAGATAAATAGGGATGTAGGACTAGAAGTCAATAGTAGAATGGTCGAAGATGTAATGCGTTAAGGGGCTCAGGTTCGGTTTACCCTCAAGCGAGGACAAACGATAGGCACCTGATCCATAGGTATGAGTTACAATGTATGGTCCAAGCCAATTAGGAGAAATTTTCCCCACTTGCTTTTCTCTTGCTTTGGTTACATGTTGATTCTCTTTCAAAACAAGGTCACCAACTTGGAAGGTTCATTCATGAACACATTTTGTCATAAGCACGTTTGATACGTTGTTGATAAACTTGAAGGTGATCCAGAGCATTAAGATGACGTTCATCTAATAACTCTAGTTGTGCTAAGCGGTCCTGACGAAAGTCATCATCAATAAGCATGTCATGGAGAGAAATGCGAGTGAGGGGATCTGGACTTCGAGAGGCATAAAACAACCTCTATACCATAGACCAGAGAAAAGGGTGTGGCCACAGTGGAGGTGCGAATACTAGTGCGGTATGCCCATAGGGAAAAGGAATGTGTGTATGCCAATCCTTCCCAGTATCATCAACTACTTTCATGAGAATTTTGTTGAGGGTTTTGTTAGTGGATTCAGCTTGGCCATTGGTTTGTGGGTAATAAGGTGAGGAGAAACTAAGTTGAATGCAAAGGCATCACAAAGTTTTTGTAGTGTTTTGTTTTTGAATTGTTTTCCATTGTCAGTGATGAGGCGATGAGGGACACCAAAGTGACAAATGATGTGATGGTTAATAAACTCACATATTTTCTCGGCTTTCATGGAGATAAGTGGTATGGCTTCTACCCATTTTGTGTAGTATTCGGTAGTAGTTATGATCCATTGATGGCATTGGGAAGAATGAGGATTGATTTCTCCGACAAGATCCAAACCCCATTGAGAGAAGGGCCAAAGGTCACGAGTGACCTGTAAGGCATGACTGGGTGTATGATGAAGGTTGGAATGTTGTTGACATTTCATGCAGCATTTGACATAGTCACAACAATCATGATTAAGGGTTGGCCAGTAATAGCCTAGGCAAAGAATACACTTAGCAACAACAAGACCACTAAAGTGACCTCCACATATGCCATCATGAACTTCTTTAATGGTATAGGGGATTTCAGAGCTGGTGAGGCATCGTAAGAGAATACCATCAAAGCCTCATTTATAGAGAAGGCCACCCATGATGACATAATGAGAGGCCTTTTTGAGAAAGGCACATTGTCCATTACGTGTGAGATCAGGAGGCAATATAGAAAGGGAAAGGTAATCCATGCAAGCTACTTATACCAAAGATCTTGTGTGTTCAGTGAGGTAGTTTGGATGAGGTTAATACAACAAGATTGATAAGAAGGTCTCGGTATGCATTTTATGGTAACAAATATGTCTGAATCATTAGGCGAAGTGGGTATTTGAGAAGCGAGGCAGGCCATGGTATCCGCAAATTTATTGGTGGATCATGCGAATGGTTTGAATTTTATAGCGGTCAAAGGTAGTCAACATGATGTCGATGATAGCATTTGTATTCTTGAAGTATTTCATTATGACATTGATAAACACCATTGACTTGGTTTACTACCAGTTGAGAATCACCAAAGATATTAATGGACTTAACATCTAAGGCATAGGCAGTCATGAGACCCAATACGAGTGCTTCATATTTGGTGATATTGTTGGTGCATTCAAAGTCAAGTTTAAATGATAAGGGCATGGGTTCACCCTCAAGAGGAATGAGGATAATGCCTACACCACCCCCATGCTGACATTTGGAACCATCAAAGAATAAGGTCATTTGGTAAGGGTCATCATCCAAAGAGAGGTTAGCAATGGATTTGTCAGGGAAATCAAAGTTCGAGGGTTGGTCCCTGGCAATAGGTGCGTCAGCCAGTTGGTCAGCGATAGCCTGGCCCTTAATGGACTTTTGGTGGATGAATTCAAGGTCAAGATCAGCTAAAAGCATAAGCCATCATGTGGTGCACTATTTTGATAAGGCTTGGTACATGAGGTGTAAAGGGTCAGTGTTGGTCACAACATAGGTTTTGTGGTTGAGTAGGTAATGTCGGAGTTTGGTGGCAATGAAAACTAAGGCTAAGAAAAAAATTTTTAGGGTGAGTGTATCGGGTTTCATAGTCCAAAAGGGTATGACTTATATAATAAACCACCTACTCCCTGTGTTGTTCATCCCGATGAGTGAGCATAGCCCCTAAGGAGTGATCGGTAGCTGATATGTATAGGTAAAAAGGTTGATCATCTTTCGGTGGGATAAGTACGGGTGGTTGGAGAAGGTATTGTTTTAAGGCCTCAAAAGCTTTATGGTCATCATCCCATTTGAAAGAGACATCCTTCCTAAGCAGATGATGAAATGGTTGACAATGGTTGAGAGTTGGGAAATAAATCAATGAATGGACTATAATTTACCTTGCAGCTATGAGAGTTGTTTGAGGTTTGTGGGTGGAGGCATTTCTAGAATGGCCTTGACTTTAGTTGGGTCAACTTCTATACCACGTAAGGAAATGATAAATCCTAGGAGCTTTCCTAAGAGAACCACGAAGACACACTTTTTAGGTTGAAGGCGGATGCAATATTTAATGAGGCGGTCAAAGATGGTTTTGAGGACAACGAGGTGCTCAGCACGGCATTTAGATTTAGCCAAGAGATCATCCACGTAATCTTCCAATATGTGATGCATGATATCATGGAAGATGTAAGTCATAACACGCTAATATGTAGCACCAACATTTTTAAGGCCAAAAGGCATGACTCGATAGCAGAAGGTCCCCCAAGGGGTAATGAATGTGTTTTTGTGCTGATCTCTCTGGGCAAAAAAAATTTGGTTATAACCCGAGAAACCATCCATGAGCGAGAGCATTTCATGACCCACGTAGTAAGGTCTACCAGTTGATCAATACCGGGAAAGGGAAAGTCATCTTTCGGGCAGGTGAGGTTGAGGTCACGAAGTCTATGCAAATGTGAGTCCCCTGTTGCTTTAGTAATAGGGACAATGTTAGAAATCCAACGAGGATAATCAATGGGTAAGATGAAGGAAATGGAAAGAAGGCGTTGAAGTTCTTCTTTGACAAGAAGAGCAATGCGAGGGTGCATTTTCCTCAACTTTTGTTTAATAGGTTTGGCATCGGGAATGGTTACGATATTGTGGACCACTATGGTGGGATCAATACTGGCATGTCTGCATAAGACCAAGCAAAAGCATGGTTATGCTCTCGGAGAAAAGAAGTGATGGCTTCCTGTTCAACAACATCTAAAGATTGTCTGATCTTTAGGATGTGTGGGTCATCCTGAGTATGAATGTTGATCTCAATAGTCGATTCATTCAACATGGTTTGCATCTCAGAGGGTAACGACCGATGAATATATGAGTCTTCTACACCAAGGTAGGTGAGTATGGATTCATCATCCTGACATTGAATGATGTTAATGGTCGGTGTGTCATCATCGATCATCTCAGGATACAGGAATGGAAGAGTGGAAGGGGCCTCACCTTCATGTTGATAAGTCGAGGTCCCAAGGAAATGGTGTTTATGAAAAAAAAAAGTTAGGAGGGATAGATTCAGGATCCATCGACTCCGTCGGTGAGGGTGGTGATGAAGGTGGAGAAGGGCTAGGGTCCTCAATGAATTCAATGCAGGCCTATTTGGTAGAAGGTTCGGGGAAGCCGATACCACTATGGTCATTATGTTTGTGGGTGGTACATGGAATAATGGTATGGTGACCTTGCTCATAGAAGCCAAAACCAAAACCCTTCCACGCACAGTGGTGCAGGAAGGTGTGGGTGAAACGGTGATTGGTAAGTGATTGGAAGTCATGGAGAATGGGTGGGGTTGTGATGGTGGTTTAGGTGTGTAGGTGGTAGTATCAAGTCCCCCATAGGTGAGACTAGTATGAAGATGAGGAGGACCATAAAGGAGGCATTCTCCTATATGGTGATCATAGTGAGGGTGTTGGTGAAGGCTTCCATACTCACGTGGAGTAAGGAATGTGTTGATGCTATATAGGTGGTACTCCCCCAGAGTGAGGCATTAAAAACACCTTCCAAGGGATCAGTGGTTGGTATGTGGGTAGTTGGTATGGCCGATGTGTCGGATGTCGATGCGAGGTGGTGTTAATGGATTGGGAAGCTAATGGGTCAGCCATGTGGAGGTTATAGCAATGGTAGGAATAGAGGAGATATGTGTGGTGAAAGCAAGCGGCTGTACTGGTAGGTGTGGGTGTAGGTGTAGATGAAGTGGTATTGGTTACGAAGTAGATGGCTTGACCGGTATGAGTACATCATTGGGTCGGTAAAGCATGTTGCATGTTTTGAAAGGTGATGGGTCAGCTGGAATGGTATAAGTGTGTCCTTCATGTTCAAACTTTACACAACGATGCAAAGTGGAAGGAACGTAACCCATGACATGGATCCAGGGTCTACCAAGCAACAAGTTATATTGGAATTCCCCCTCCAAAACATAAAACAATTCTGGAATAGTGCGGGGGCCCACACGAATGTGAAGGATGATAGTGCCTAATGTGGAGGTGATAGTCGTCATTGAATGAACGCAACATGACCGAGATGTTTGTGCATGTAATTTTCAGGTATGCACATTTGAGAAAATGCATGGGATGAAATGATGTTAATGCTAGCACCTCCATCAATCATCACACGGCATACCCATATGTCATCAATGTGTACAGAGATGAAGAGGGCTGGGTCCGGGTCATCATTTTGGTATGGCACGATCTCCTCCTCTGAGAAGCTAAGGGAGGCCACTTGGTGAACAAGGTGAGGTGAAGATGAAGGTGGTAATTTGGTGAGGGAAGCTACATGATGGGGTGTGATAATGGAGGCTACGGGTGTAGGGTCATTGGGTAAAACCTCGATAGATTGAAGAACCTCCATGAGGGCTTGCGATGGGATTCTGAGGTTTGGATGAGGTCATATAAGGACATTTTGAGGGGTGATTGGTGTAATTGTTTGAGCATGGTGCGATGTGTGACACCATTAGAAATGGGGTATGTGGGGCCATGGATAGTTATCTTAGGTATGGGTGCAGATGGTATGTTAGGTATAGGATTGGTTGGTGGGTCAGCTACCTTTTCTTTACCCTTCTGCACACATGTAGTAACGTGTACCATGTTGATTTGAGGGAATTTGTCAAAGGAGAGGGTGTAGGGTAAGTGGTATAATGACATGAAGGGTAAAAACCTATGGAGGAGAAAAAAGCCTGTGAGGTCAGTTGGGCACAATGACATTTGGGTGGTGGCGTGGCAAGTTCTCTGATGTGAACCATGTTAATTTCAAATTTTGTGTGTGGTTATGGGAGTTATGAGGGTGGAGGTTGTGGTTGTTGAGTGGGTAGTGTGGGAATGGGTGTAGGTGAAGCAAGATCCTCATCAAGAAGGTCATCATCATCAAAGTTGGTTTCAGGTGGACACAATTGGATAAGGATGGTTTTCAAAGCCTTACAGTTCTCCACATCGTGCCCTGACACATGATGGTATGCAAAAATTTTGGTATCATCAAACCCTTTTGGCTTGGGTTTGAGGGGGTCATAAGGTCGAGTGGTGGTAATGTGATAACAGAAGTCTCGAGGAGGTTGGTTAAAATTTTGGCATAAGACCCTACTAATGGATCACAATGGGAAGTAAATGTGGGTATGGGTGTAGGGGTGGTCGGTTGTCTAGGAATTGTTTTTGGAAGAGTAGGAACAGGTCGAGCTATGGGCTTAGGCACCGGTGTGGTTTGAGGTATCGGTCGGGTTCGTTTAGGTATGGGTATAGTAGATGGATGGGTAGGAGAGTATGGTTTTGTTTTGACTACCTTGTTATGGGGTAGTGGGGTTTTGTTTTTGGTTGCACCTTCTTGGGTAAAGGTGATGTGGGTGTATGAGGTTTATGTGGGAAAGCAGATGGAGGAAGAGGGTGAGTTACCCATGGGGATAATGGGGTGCTATGAAGGTAGATGATGTAGGTCATGCTTGGGGTGTGAGGGACAAAGACTGAAGTGTAGTAGGTAGTGAAGCAATGGCTGAAGGTATCGGAGGTATTGGTGGTAAAGAGACTATAGGTGTGGGTATGAGTCATGTTGTGTGTCTAGGTAGGTTAGAGATTTGTAAGGTAGGAATGGGTGGTTGTGCTATTGGGTTATGAATGGGTGAGGGGTGCTTGACCCTGTTGGGTAGGCTGAGGTCTTAAGGCAGATGGGACAAGTGTGGGTGTGATTGGTGTGGTAAGGGTATGAGGTTGATGAGTTTGTTTCTTTAGTTTGGGTGTCGGAGTAGGTGTGGTTTTAACATTGGAGGATGTAGTTAAATCCAGTTTAATAGGTGGATGAGTAAGACTGGTGGTCGGGGTAACCCCTAAAGTGGTAATAGGTTTGGTGGAGGTAAATATTGTGGGTATGGGTTTGGGTTTAGGCATAGGTTGGGTTATGGGTAAGGGTGTGGTGTGAGTGCTAATGGGTATCGTGGAAGGGGTTGCAATAGTAGTGGTTGTATGTGGTTTGATGGGTGGAAATGTGCTTGGGTAGATAGTGGAGGTGTCATCGAGGGATCTCTATTTTGTGTTGAGACAGGGAGTAAGAGGCACCCCCATAACAAAGCCCTATCCACATACTCTAAGTGATCAGCCAAACGTGAGAATGGCACGTTTGTGGGTGGAGCTGGTGAAGACCTAATGGGAATTCCCGTAAAATGCATCTTAGAGATGGGGAATTGGCTAGACCTCAGCTTTTATGGGTAAGAGAGCTGAAAGTAGGTCTATTGGATGTCGGGTAGTGGATGGAGAATGTTCGCCACGAGGTAAAGGTATCTCCACTGGGTCTATGATGGGTGAAGGAGATGATGGGAGTTCTTTTATGAGTGGAGAAACTGATAGGTGCTCCTCTGTGGGTGGAGGAGGTAATAGGTGATCCTCTGTGGGTGGAGGAGGTAATGGGTGCTCCTCTATGGGTGGAGGAATTATGGTAGGTAATGGTTCACTGAGTGGAGAAGCTAGGGGTGAGAGGGTCTCAATGTCAGCAAAAGACTCCTCTATAGGAGATGAGGGATGTTCCTCTATTGGTGAAGGAATAGTGATGGTTGGTTCAGATGTGGAAGGAGGGTTTCGGGCTAGGATTTCCTCTATGGAAGGAATGTGAGGTAATTGAGAGATGACAGGTACCTCGTTAAAGATCACATGAACCTCACGAGTATGGGTATCATGAGTGGATGTCTCACCTATTTGATTGGATGAAGGGGCATGATTGGGAAATGGTTTTTTAAAGATTTGTAGATTTTGGTTAGGGGTGGCATTGGGATTATCCATAGTCAACTCACCTTCTCGAGCATTTCCTGGACAATATTCTTAAAAGTGATGCATAGTTTCCATCACTATGACCCTTCACTCGGTGGTAGTTATAAAAATCTTGTTCCTTATACCACGCGGGCATGGGGTGAGCAGGGTCAAAACCAGTGTGTGGTTTTATGGGTGGAAGGGTGATGGCGCCAACTTTGATCAAATTTTCTAAAATAAGAGTAAGGTTCCCCAATTGGGGTATATTTTCACTGCTCTTGTCTAAATCAAAAGCACAGATGGGTGATAGATTAGATGAGGGCGTGGCTTGATTGGATGGATGAGTTGGGCCGGCCTTGAGTACCACTACATTAGTGGTACCTTTAGCCTTTGAATAATTGGTTGGGGGTTTAGAAGAAGAAGAGGTTTCATTCGACTTGAATGCCAAATTCTTATTTCATAATTGGATTTTCTTCTCTTCGATGGCCCAATTTCTAACTTTCATGCCATAGTAAATGCCTCATCAAATGTTCTGAATGTTTGGACCTACAAGGTCGAGAGATATGTTTGGTGCAAGCTCATGTGAAGAGATCAATGAGTTTGGTTTGTGGTAGTTGAAAGGTAAGTTGATTGATCAAGCTGCGCTAGAGAGTGACAAAATCTGTGATAGATTCATCCTCATACTTGACGTGTGGAATATAGATCGGTCATGGTAACTTTCTTGGCGATGTTGATAGAAAAATGATCCAAAAAGCTTGGGCTACCTAATTGAATGAAAATATGGAGTGTTTGGGTAACCCACTATACCAATCTAATGTTGGTCTAGTGAGGGACATGGGAAAAGTTCTCAAAAGTAAGGCATCATCATGAGAAATCAAATAACATCCATGTTTAAACGAGCACAAATGTTGTTGTGGGTCTTCCTTACTATTGAAGTGGTTGAATTTTGGCATTTCCCAATGCACAAGGTATGAATGGATGGGAATGGATGGGTGAATAGGCTCATTACAAATCTCATCGTAAGTGAGAGTGTTGCGGGAGCTGAGAAACCAATGCCTCCAGTGTTTGCATCTTATCCATCATCAATCTAATTAGGTCATTGGTGGGTTGTGATGATTGGATGCCTCCTATAGCATGAGGAGGTTGGTTTTGGGTGTATAATGGGTGTGACATTCCAGTGTATGGGGCTGCCATGTAAGGTGGTGAAGAAGAAGGCAATGAAATAGGGGGTACATACCGAATGAACAATAGATGAAACAAGCGGTTGTTGGTAGTATGTATATGGGGGAGGAAGGGTTGTGGTAACCCTAGTGGCAATAGGGGCTAGTGATTGTGGAATGGAAAGAACTACATTCTGAAATGGGGTAGAGGTCACCGATACTAGGAGGTGGGAACGTAGCTATAGGTATGTATGAGATGTTAGGGGTAGATGAGGTCATGTTTGGGGTAGTCACCAGGGTATGGTGGATGTAATGGGTGCTACAGGGTAATAAATGTGGCAGTCATAGCGGGTATAGAACCTAATTACGAAATGACTAAGGATAAAGTGGAAGCGGGTAGCAGCATGGAGCAGATGGGGCTAAGGAAAAGTGGGTGCAAGTGTCGGGGGATAGATATGGGCATGTCATATATCAACTGACAGGGCATCTCGAGTGGATGAATGGGAGAGGTAAAACTACAAGGCAATAGGGTTCTGGTCAAGGAGTCATGTGAACTCCTCATCTCCGGTAGTGATATTGGTAGGTTGGATGGGATCCATGGCTGGTGATAGAATAGAGGGTGGTGAAGGACTAGGTGGGAGTGGTTGGCGACTAGCATGGAACACGAGGGCATTTTCTTGTCTTCGGGTCAGTACCATGTGAACCAAGATCGATCGGTGATGCTTTTCTCTCTGTAAATAATACAAGAGAATAATAGCAGGAACAGTGAATCTAGTGATAAACAAAATGGATGAAGTAGAAAATGGTGAGTGGAATGTGAAATAGGGTAACCGATGCTCGGTTAGGGACAACCGACATCGGTCAGGAGTAACCGCTACCGGTTACTGTGGAAAATAGATAGTGAGTAAACAGTGAAGCAGAAGGAAAAATCTGACAAGTATGCCAAATCTGGGGATGTGTAAAATGTTAATGGGAAAAGTAACAAGAGAGACTGTGGAAAGTGGAAGAAAGTGAAGTGAAACTATCCTTTTGAATAGGTCAGCAAAAGGACCTAGAACCGATGTCGGTTGAGCGTAACCGATGGCGGTCAGAGGTAACCGATGATGGTCACTGAAATGAAAATAGTGATGAGAAAAAGTGGTTGTGAATTAGAATTTGATGTGGAATCAGACCCAAAATTCTAGGAATGATGGTGATATGGCCCAGGCACACTCAGGTGGAGCCGGAATACACCAGCTATGATGGGGAGTGTGCAAGGAAAGACAAAAAAATAATGATCAAAAGCTCTCACCTCAAAATGCAACTCAAACAAAACACTAAGAAAGAACATTCCTAAAGTGCCTATTCTATTACGTTTGTTCAACTTATGCTATTTAGGGACTGACACATGAATTGTGAAGTAGAGTTTTTGGTGAGGATGGCTTCCTACAAAGAAGGAGATCTAAAGGGTGAGGTTTCAGGTTTGTTATGGTGGGGGCAGGGCTACGCTCTAAAGTATGACTCGACAGAGCAGCGAGCTGGGTGCCCACTGTCGTGATCATGTGATCACCTACAACTTCTTCTAGGTAAGATGTTGTTTAAGAATGTATGTATTTGAATTTTTGTGTAGTTTGGTAAGACTCAGAGAAAGAGAAAAGGATAGAAGTGCTTTTCTATGATTCGTTTGTCAACCATCAGCTGGTAATGACATCCAACATATAGGTTTCCCTCAATTAATGTGAGCTAATGCAGAAAATCAGAATGAAATGCAATGATTTTTAAACCCAAATCAAAAATATGACATTGGATGACACAATAAGATGAAAAGGAAGAGGGATGCTCTTTCACTAAAATGTAGAAAACATGAAGAAATGATTCTTTTTAAGTACACCAAAAGAAAAGTTTCCTTTAGAGAAAATAGAAAGAAGGAGTGGATTACCAGGGAAGAAATTTAGTGTGTATGCTTTTTAGAAGGGAAACAAACACACAAATTTTTCCTAGGAATGAATGAAATGCAAGGAACCCCGGATGGGTCCCACCGGCATGCCAAAATGTTTCACCTTTTTCTTAGATTGTTTCTTTGAATTGTTGATGAAACAGATAGGGTAACGGGCATAGGAGGAATACCTATTCAAATGTTGGTTGATGGGTTGTTGCATGCGCGTATGACTTCCAAATCCACAGCTGACCATGAGAGCTTCCTTTTGGCTAGGAGGAACTACCTATAATGAAAGCAAGACCACCAAAAGGAATTAAACAATATGGGTAGTGAACTGCCTAGCGTAAGCTAGATCCGGGAAGTATGATACTTCCTAGATGGTTGTCAGTCCACTTTTTAAAAAATTAATGTTGTAAACAAAGTAAATCCTATTGTTATTTTGAAATGATTTAGGTATCTCACTTAAAACACAATAAGAAAATAGATCTAATCTAATAGGCTAAGCTAGAATAGAATCCATAGGTCAAATGGTTGGTTCTGGTCTCTGCAGTCTGATAAAGGTCTCTAGTAGGTCATAGGTGAGTGAGGGTGAGGTAAAATTAGGTGGGTAGGTCTCTATTTAGGGTTATGTGGGAAAACACAGAGACCGGTGTTAGTCAGGGGTGACCGACCGTGGTTAGGTATAACCGGCACCGGTTATTGTGAGATCTGGGAACATCACAGAATGGGGTTTTTGGTCTTCTTTGTGGTTACACAAAGGATTTTGGTTGGTTGGGATGAGGTAATGGATGACTGGAGTAGGTTTTGGCAAGGTTTTTTTGGGTCTACGGAGATGAAAAATGTTGGAGATGGTCAATAAGGAGCAAGATGAACCATGGGTGATAAAACAATGATAAAATGAAATAACCAGGAAAGTATGCTATTGTACTTACTTGGATTTCATTCCTGAGGCTTGTGTGTGATGGATGGAGGTGCCGATGGTAGGTTTGAAGGCTGTAAGTGATCACCAACTAAAGGAAAGCTTCTACATGGGCTGCATGCAAACTCCTCTTTTGCTTGCTAGTTCAGAAGGTGGCTAGGATGGCTGTGCAGGAGATGATGCTCAATCTCCTTCCTTGGAGGTGAGTTGTTTCTAGAATTGGCTCTCTGAAGATGTGTTATCTCTTTGAGATCTCTTTCTTGCTCGTCAACTTTCTTGCTTGCAACTTCTAGGTTCCAACCTTGAGAAATAAGGTTGTTTTGGGTTAAAAGGGGTAACCGATGGTGGTCCGGCTTAACCGGCATGGTTAGGGGAAACCGACATCGGTCAAGGTGGGATTTTCTAGGTTTACCAAACTTAGGGAGATCCTCCTTGATTTCCTTGGATCTCATGTCATTATCCCATGGATTAGACTAGGAGCTTCTGTGAGCATGTGGGAATGTGGTTAGAGGGAGTGTAGGCATTGATTTTTAGGGTTTGGGTAAGTCTTAGTTAGTTATGGTAACTTGCTAAGAATAGGTCTTAAGGTGAGTTATAATTTAATTAATACCGGAAACTTATGATGAAGGGTACTTATATGTCAAAGGACGAAGGAGGAGTGTGACCTAATTTTAGTGTCTATAGCTATAGCAACTCACATTTTGTACATGCTCTATAGCATCCTCAACACCTTTTAATCTAGAAAATGCAAATAAATTTCAAAGAACACATGTTGAGGTGGTTAAGGCCCTTGTCCTCATGATATAGAACTTATATTTCCATGGTTTTTCCTCCACCACCACATCCACTAGACCACCAGCACTGTTCCTCGACCCACCGGTTTGTGATGTCTACCAGTGCGCTATCTTCTACACCACCTAACCCATTAGATCCACCTCCCATAGTTGGTAAAGGTCCTAAATTTTTGTTCCTTGTTTGCCCATTGTTGCGCTAAATTTCATGCCAATAGTATGTGATATTGCACTACTACAAGATGTGTGTCCCACGCAGCTTCCGGACATGATGCCCAAGCTTTTTGTACTCATAATTTGTCCAAACGTTGTACCGAAAATATACCTCCGAACACAGGGAATGATTGTGTATCCATTGATGTATCAAATGAAAAATTATACCTCCTAGGTGATGATAAGTTACACCAATATCAACTGGTTAGTAATACTTTTCTAAGGATTTTGAAAACTAAGCACCAAGAGTTGGGCACTATATGGATTCAGATGCACGCCGATGGCTCTTCTCCTTTCTTCATATGATGATATTTGTCCAAAATTCGAGGGGTTTCTCTTCCACACTTGCCAAGATGGGGTAGATTAGACTTCTCAGGTTCCACATCCTCTGTGTGGACCTCAAATCCTTCCCACAATGTCTACCTCCATAAATCCATCACTCCTACAGATTTGCGTTGTATTTCCAACTACCTCTCATGTGCTTCATTATACTTGAGCTGACTCTCCTCTCTCTCCACTTTTGCCACAAGTTCTACCATACTTCTACAACGCCATCTTCCACGCCTCACGCCTAGTGGAGATTTAGCTACCAATGGGAAAGGCTTACAAACTCAAATTAATGACTAGTATCTTTATAGCTAGTGGAATAGCATGCAAGAACAATCCTCTAAGATCCCTCAAGAAATAAAACTAAGAAATCTCCAGGAAAGAATACGTATAAATAGCATATTTCAAGTTATAACTAGTCAACACTCTACTCCACTAGTGATCAACAACACGGGTCCATATCAAATTGACATCATACAACCACTTATATTCCTCCTAGGTCCAAACATGAGGTCTATAGTACCAACTCATCCTTGATGCATATGCTGATAGCCATTCATACAACTCTATTGGGAAACAACATAATAATGTCTCATAGAGTTCGTGATACAAGTTCTCCTCCACCCATTTGTGTGCATCAAACTCAGATCCAGTATTGAACCTCTAAGAAAACTCATCCTCTATGTTTTTGAGCCATGCTTTGACACTATCCAAGGTCAAGTGCTCTGTCATCACACATTTCTATCACAATAGCTTCAAAAGAGGTCATGGAAATGGAACCAGGATGTAGTCAATATTTTACCCTCAATACTTATTTCTAAGCCCAATCATGCCACCCTATCATCTAACATACATTAGGAACTCACTTGAGGTGTGCACGGCACTTTGAACCCCTCCTTTATGTGAGATTTACAAGATATTTCTTCCATTAATGGAGGATTATTTGCAAAAACAAAAGTACATTCATCCACTTTGAAAGGTAGAAGATATAACTAACAAATCTACAAATTAATGCATCACAAAAGCTAAATAACATTGTAAGAAGTACAAGAAACTAGATCGAGTCATGATAATCCATATAACATGAGGGTTTACACATGTAAGCAAGTTATATAGGATATATCCATGTATATTGATTTAACATAGTATTGGTAGCCATATTACATTCAAAAGGGTCATCTCAGACCATATACATTAAATGATAGAGACTCAACTCCTGCAAACCTATATGATCAGAGATTCTAACTATGCTTCTTCCCATTCTATCCCTTTTTATAGATCCCATTACCCATCCATATGCTTAATGGTATCCCTTACAACCCTCTAACACTAAGTACTCTAAACCCTAGCATTTCCTAACATTTCTAAAGCACTTATTTACCCTCCTTCTCTTTCTCTTCTTTCTATATATATTCTCTCTACATTCCTCCTACACCTCTCTCTGTCTATATGTGTCTTCTCTTGTCCCAAGAACCTTTTTAAATAGGATCATTGACCACCACCATGACTTCTTTTCTGAGCATATTACATGTAAATTGTCGATGTGGTCCTCCATTGGTGAATTTTTATCCTCTTTGCAAACCTTCCACTAATTGTAATGATGTCTCTAGAATATTCCCTACATGGAATATCCTTTTCTTGACCTCCAAGGCTCTAGGATGGCACCTTATCCACTCATCATGCCTAGTTGGGTCCTCACATTTTTCCTCAAGTGACTTCGTGATGTTGGATACGGTTAAGTCCCATAAACCCTTGTTTTACCTCCCCGCGTGCATCCTAGTTTCACTAAAACCCATCCTAAACCCATTTTCTAGTGCATTTTCCCCCGAACTCCCTTCTATCTATTGATCTAGAACACACACGCCTCTTGGTACTTAGCCAATATTTTAGGGTCCAACACCTACTACATCTTTACCCAAGAAGGTAAAACCCAAACCTAAAATTGTACTATCTACCAAACAAGGGGTCAAACTTACTCAACCTCAGATTCCATCTCCAGTGACACTTCTCCCACCAAAGTCACCCACACTTCCATCTAGACCCACACTTATTTCAAATTGTGATCCATTGATAGGGTATTAGGCCAACATTTTAGCTAACCTTCTAGAAACCTATGTCATCACATTGCCACTACTTAGACCTTATGACCCAATAAAACATATCCCAAAAGGGTTTGATGATACCAAAATTTGCATTTATCATCGTGTGTCAGGGCATGATGTGGAAAACTATAAGGCTTTTAAGACTATTCTTCTCCAACTATGTCCTCTCAAAGAAAACTTTTATGATGATGATCTTTTAGATGAGGACCCTATTCCACCTGCACCTATCACCACACATCCTTGTCCCGTACCTATTCAACAACCTTCATCTCCCCCTCCATAACCCTTTTATCCTCCTCCAACATTTGAGATCAATATGGTCCGCATAAGAGAACTAGCCAAACCTCCATCAAAATGCCAATGTGCTACATTATTTTCATAAAACCAGTATATGCCCTCACCATATTTTTCCCATCCTATCGCGACACCTATCACGACAAACTTTCTCCTTTACCGTAGATCAATATGGTTAAAATTATCACTCAATCCCAGAAGGACAAAGGAAAGGATAAAATAACTAGCTCATCTGCTATTCTTTTACCCAATATTCCATCTACACCTGCACCCAAAATAACCATTTGTGGACCCATATACCCTATTTCTAATGGGATTTCCCATCATACAATGCTTAAAAAATTACACCAGTCTCCTCTCAAAATGTCTTTATACGACCTTGTCCAAACCTCTGAGTCTCATCGTCAAGCCCTCATTGAGGTCCTGCAATCTATTGAGGTTCTACCTAATGACCCTACACATGTTGCATCCATTATCACTCCTCACCATGTTGCCACTCTCACCACTTTGTCCCCTTCCTCTGCTCCCGCTACCACTCATCAAATAACCACTCTCAGTTTCTCTGATGATGAGATTATACCTCTCCAATCGATGATCCTAACCCCACCCTATTTATTTTCATCTACATTGATAATATATGCATTTGACGCATTATGATCGATGGAGGTGCTAGTATTAACATCATTTCCTCCCATGTGTACAACCAAATGCATATCCCTTCCAATTGTATGCATAATAACCCAATTATGTTGCATTCATTTAACGATGCCATAACTTCCACCCTCAAGCACCATCATTCTCCACATTCATGTAGGACCTTGTACCATTCCTAAATTATTCTATGTATTAGAGGGGGAATTCTAGTACAACATATTGCTTGGCTGACCTTGGATCCATGCCATGGGTTATGTTCCTTCAACCTTACACCATTGTTTAAAATTTGAACATGAAGGGCACAACTATACCATTCTAGCTAACCCTTCACCTTTCAAGACCTGTAACATGTTTTATCAACCCAATGATTTCCTTATAACAGTTAAAGCATCTACCACTACTATCAATTCTTCTTTAGCCAATTCCTCATCCACCTTTTTTGTCACTACATCTTCCAAAACTAACTCCTCTATTCCCACTATTTTTGTAGCTTCTGTAGATGACCCATCAACCAACCCATCTACTTCTCAAACATCCAATGCTTGTTCTTCCCAATTGTCTAATGATTCATTCATTCTCACTACTCATATACCCACTAGTAATCCCTTAGAATTTTTTTTTAATGCGTCACTGGGAGTACCATGATTATAACATTGACACATTCCTTACTCCTCAAGAGTATGGTAACCTTCACCAACATCCCCATTATGATCACCACATAGGTGAGGTTTTCCCCTACAGTCCTCCCCACCTTTGCACCAACTTAACATATGGGGACTTGATGATTCTACCTACTCACCCGAGCCACCTTCCCAAACTCGACCATTTTCCTCTAACCTTCAATCTCTCACCAACCACCGCTTCTCCCACACCTTCCTCCATCATTGTGCTTGGAAGGTCTTTGACTTTGGTTTCTATGAACAAGGCCACCATACTGTCATTCCTTACACCACTCGTAAGCATAAATATTGTAGTGGTATTGTATTTTCCAAACCACCTTCTAAGAAGGCTCGATTTGAACTCATTGAGGATGATAAACATTCCCATCCCATTCACCTACCTCACCACCCTCACCTATAGAGTCTATGGATCCATAATCCATTCCTTCTAGCTTTTTTTTCATGAACTTTGTTTCCCCAGGATCTCTCGACTTATCAAAGCATGATGGCGAGGCTCCCTCTTCTCTTCCCTTCATATATCATGACATGATCAATGATGATACACCTTCTATTAACATCGTTTAATGTTAGGATGATGATTCTATTCTCACCTACCTTGGTGTGGAAGATTATTATATTCACCAGTCGTTATCTTCTGAGACACAAATCATGTTGAATGAATCGACCATCAAAATCAACATTCACACTCAGGAAGAACCACACATTCTAAAAATAGGCCAATCTTTAGATGTTGCTGAACAAGAAGATTTCACTTCTTTCCTTTGAGATCACAACAAATATTTTTCTTGGTCCTACACTGATATGCTTGGTATTGACCCAAAAATTTTGGTCCACAATATCGTAACCATTCCTGATGCCAAACCCATAAAATATTAGCTACAAAAACACATCCTCTTATTTCCTTTTTGTCAAAGAAGAACTCCAATGCCTCCTTTTGGTTTCCTTCATTCTACCCATTGATTATCCCCAATGGATATCTAACATCGTTCCTGTTAAAAACACAACAGGGGGACTCTGCATTTATATGTATTTCCATGACCTTAACTTAGCTTGCCCCAAAGACAACTTTCCTCTACCTAGTATTGACCAACTAGTTGATCTCACCATCGGCCATGAGATGCTATCACTCATGGATGGTTTCTTAGGTTATAACCAAATATTACTCGCCCTTAAGATCAACACAAAATCTCCTTGATCACTCCTTAGGGAGCTTCTACTATTGTGTCGTGAGATTTGGCCTTAAAAACTCGGTGCTACATATCAATGGGCTATGACTTATATCTTTCATGACATCATGCATAGCATATTGGAAGATTATGTTGAAGATATTCTTTCCAAATCTAAACATCGGGCCAAACACCTTATTGTCCTTAAGGTTATCTTTGACCGTCTCATCAAATATTACGTTCTCCTTCAACTTTGATAAGTGTGTCTTCACTATTATCTCTACCAAGATCCTTGGTTTTATCATTTTTTGCATGATATTGAAGTTAATCCCAATAAAATCAAGGTTATCCCGAATATGGCTTCACTCACTAACCTTTTTCAACTTCGTAGTTTGCAAGGAAAGTTGTAATCTATTCATCGCTTTATTTCTCATCTTTCCGACCACTGCCATCCATTTCATTATCTTCTCAAAAATGATGTCTCCTTCAAATGGGATGATGAATGCCACAAAACCTTCAACACCTTAAAATAATACCTCCTCCAACCACCAATTCTCATTCCACCTAAGGATGACCAACCATTTTACCTTTACATTTCTTCTACTGATCATTCCCTGGGTGTCATGATCACTCATTATGATGAGCAAAACAAGGAGGAAGTGGTTTATTATATAAGTCGTACACTTTTAGAATACGAAACTACATATACTCATGCCAAAAAACTCTACCTATCCTTAGATTTTGTTGCCACTAAATTTCACCATTACCTACTCAACCATAAAATATTCACTATAACTTGAGTCCTCATTCTTCCAAATGTCATTAATGGATTATCACCGCTACCAAATATTATACTAAATGGGTGGAAGTTGTACCTCTTATTTCTACAAAATCCAAGAAAATATGTGAAATCATCATCCGTCACATCATGTGTCTCTTTAGTGTGGTTCTCCACCTCATCACCGATAATGGAAAACAATTCAAAAACAAAATCCTACGTAAACATTTTTACGTCTTGAATTCAACTTAATTTTTTTCACCTTATTATCCTAAAACAAATGGCCAAGCTGAATTGACTAAAAAAACCCTATACAAAATTCTCATAAAATTGTTTTACAACACTGGTAAGGATTGGCACACACACATTCCTTTCACCTTATGGGCTTACCACACTAGTATTTGTACCTCAACCGCTGCCACACCTTTCTCTTTGGTCTACAGATAGAGGCCGTTATACCTCTCAAAGTACAAATTCCATCTCTTTGTATCTCACTCAAAGATATGCTCAACAATGATGATTTTCTCCATGAACGTTTGGTACAGATTGAGTTATTAGACAAACATCATCTAAATGATCTCCAATCACCTTCAAATCTACAAAAGTTTATCAAACGTGCCTACAATAAACGTGTCCAAGAACGAACCTTCAAGGTCGGTGACCTCATCCTGAAGGAAAATCAACATGTAACAAAAGTGGAGAAAAGTAAAAGGGGAAAATTTTCTCCTAATTGGCTTAGACCCTATATCATTACTCATGCATATAAATCAAGTGCTTATCATTTATCTTCACTCAAAGGTAAACCCAACAGGGCCCTCAATTCCTTACATCTTCAACCATTTTATTTTTGAATCAAGTCTTGTACCACCTTCTCGTTTATTAAATTCTCATACCTTGAGAAACATTCACCTTCCACTTACCAATTTTAAGGATCAATGACTAAACAAGAGTCATGTGATTACCCGTCACCTTTTAGCCTTATCTTCAACATGAGTACCATAACTCTATTCATGGCATGTTTCTCATGAATACTTTTCATCCTTTTTAGGATGGAATCCCATGGTCATTCCTCACTTAAAACACCTCTTACATAGTTACCGTTTATGTGATATGGTTTTTCCTTCATAAAGGAAGCCTATACTCCTCTATAGTCTTTTCCATGACCTAAAAGTAAAAAAAAATCAAAATTAATATATGGGATTTTCAAATTCAACTCCTTGAGTCAAAATTCTTGTAAATAGATGACTCCCTCCAAAAGGAAATATCTCTTTCCATATTTCTACTATAAATAGACTTCTCCCTTGAAGGACAACTATAAAAAGCTAGCCCTATTATACATAGTCTATCACAAAAAGAAGACTATTTCTATAAAAACAAAAAAATCTGAAGCTTCCCGCATTGATCAGCTTCACGAATACCTTAAGGAGATATTATATTCATCCCACATAGACTTCCCACATCAATCAGTCTATAAAACAAAATAAAAAAAAAAAGATAAATTTTTCATCATGGACTTTCCTATTTTGGTCTTGGGTATCTTGCAGAAGAGGCATGTTGTCTCACACCAAGGTTACGCTAAAACAACCCCTTTCACCTCATCGTCTTTCCTTTATAATATTCTACCTACTCAAGGGACATACCACAAATGCAACATTTCATGATCATGTGACTTTCTTCACCCTTAGAATAGTCAATCATGCAACGCATTTAGGGTCTTACGTTCATAAGCCAATCTTTGGTATGATAGACTCATCATGGTTCTTACCAATTAGGTGGATTTTTGTATCCTCTTACCATTCACCTCTTTTCTTACTTATTGATTTCGATATATAGGACCAAACCTTTGACACCTACATTCTGGGAATTCCTCTCCCACCAAAATCACCCATTCTTATTCAACCTAAATTGAACAATGCCTCAATGACCTAAACTCACCCATGCCCATTCAATCTAAACTCAACCATGCCTAAATAACCTCGAATCAATCCTAAAACCTATCAACCCATTCATCTCCTTATCATATTCTTCCTAGCTTATGGGATAAGTACATTGGCACCTGGGACTCTTTTCATCAGGGCTATGTAGGAAGCACTCTGAGGGCATGGGGCCTTTTGAGGTTAGCTCGACCACTTTTACCCCTAACCAATTTTCCCCCTTTATGTTCACATTCTACCCTATTTATTTTCCATTTACACACAAATTTGGAAATTAATATATCATAAAAACATACATACCATTTTATCACCACGACCATATTCTACTTAAATCATTTCATATTTCCATGATATTAATTACTTGGAAATTTAACCACAACATACATACAATACATTATTTCCATAAGATCAGTAACTTGGAAATTACCTAGACTAAACCATACCTATACCTAACTCCACCATTCCTATACCTAACTCCACCATGCCTATACCTAACCAAATCATACCTATACCTGACTCCACCATGACTATACCTGACTCCACCATGCCTATACCTAACTCCATCATGCCTAAAAGACCTCAATTCAATCATGTTTAACTCACCTAGTTACCATGGTACACAATAAAAATGAAAATTAAAAAGAGTACACCATTCATCCAATAATAATCATCAACTACATGAAGATGAATGATTATGTATCAATACATATGTACATGGGGATACAAGTGTCTAAAAAATATCATATACAATCTCACAAAATATTTGGCATGCAGGCTAGTATATATATCAAAATAAAAATCATAATACAATATCATAAATATCTCAGCCCCACCTGAGGCCCTCCTCTCCACTCTCACTGTCTCCTCCTCTCTCCTTGTCAATTGCCCTGCCAACATCTCTCCACCCTCTACTTGGTCTCTTCTTGAATTCTATCTCCTCCCACTCGGCCCTTCACCAGCCCGGTCTCGAGAGCAAATAACCTCCCCTGACCCTTTCTCTAGGGTCGATGACCCCCTATGCTACCTAATCTATGATTCTTGGACCTAGTCCTCTCACTAACTTCCCTCTAGGTCTTGTGTTCAAAGCATATGAGGGAAAATCAATACCTGCAGTGGCTAGATGGTCCTTGTAATAGTGGGCCTGGTTCAAGGCATTCTTGAACCTCACCATAGATATGGTCTGACTATGGTGCCATCAACCTAACTACCACCTGTGAACTCTACCCTACCAATAGAGGACCTTGTTCTGGTGTTAGTACCTGTACTATAGGACCCTGTCCTAGTGCCTATGTTGGTACTAGTGTAACTACCTAGTCTTGTAAGGCCACAACATGTGCCTACATGGCTACCAACTATCCCTTTAAACAATGGACTTGTGCCTCTAGTTATGCTACATGTGCACCATCACCTACAAGAGCATGTGCATGTACTTATGCCTATGCACTGGGAAAAGTCAGTTGAACTGTAATGTAGTCACCGCCTTTATCAAAGTAACTAAATTTTCTTATGCCATTATCAACTAAACTCCCAGTGTGGTAACCTATTCCTGTAGGGATTCCCTCTAATCCATCATTGTGGCTAAGTCTGGTTGACCTAGTCATGGTGGTGTTTCTTGTAACTATAATGCACACCACTATCTCGTATGCCACAAAGTGGTCCCCGCATCATCCAATCTTATATCCACATATACCTCCTCCGTCCTATGGGGTCTATAGGCCAGGGGTGGAGACAAAGGTCTCTCCACATCATCCTTGTGGTACTATGGGAAGGGTGGTGGCACATCTTGTTGTAATCTAAACTGGTGTCGAATCACAATCGAGATCATCTCCTGCTTGCTTGCTCACATTTGCCTTATATCCATCACAATAACTATAACTCATGTAGCTCCTAATCCATCCCTCTAAAATTTGGAAAAATAACATAGGGCCACCAGACTATGTCCATCACATACAAGCCCTCCAGCTCCACTGCCTATAGTATACTATGTCACGAGCTGCCTCCTCTACTCGAGGATGACCACCTATGGCCACCCACCTCCTATAACCTACCCTCTATCCCCCATGATGCCAATCTAGTACCAATAGTCTTCGTAAATGCACTACCACAATATGCTTGTATGCCCAATAGTGCGGTATGAATATACAACATATTTTGTATTGTTACATCCTCTAGTAGAACCACAACTCCTTATATAGCTACACTAAATATGCAAGTGCCCATGCAAAGAAGACCCAATCCTCGATCATATCTCGTAATACTCCCATCATCCCTCTAGGAAATCAACCACCCTCTAAATTAGGAAGTGCATAACACCCCACCACCACCATCATCAACACTGCTAACCACATCTCTTACGAGTGTGCATCATAAAAAGCCCCATAAACAAGACTAGGGAAGTGTACTCTATCAAGTCACTCACCATCTCCCCAAATACCTCAATCATCACCTCAAGGCTCCATCTGTTGATACCAAATATATTGGCTCACCAACAATAGGTAGCCGTAGAATCCTATATACATCCTCCAGCATGATGGTCATCTCACCGGTGGGTAGATGAAAGGTGTTGGTTGTTGCATCCCATCTATCGATGAGCATAACCATGAGACTATGATCCCATCAGATCCACCTGTAGTGCCTAATTCCCACCAATCTGACATCTCGCATATGTGTCCACTCATCCTTAGTAACGTTGGGATGTATCTACCCTAATAACAGTGGGACACGGTCCCAGCATCATCAACTAATGTCGTGTATGCATCCATACCACTCAACAATGTCAAGGATTAAACTAATTTTCCCATTTCTTTACAACCTAATTACCCCACCTATCTATTTCCTAACTACTTCCCTAGCCTATCATTTATTCTAATTTATCTTACCAAGTTCCCATACCCATTCCATCACTGTGACCTAATCTTCATCTATTACCCGCCTATGTTTACCTATATTTACCCTCACCCACCTACTTCTCTCCCTCATCCCTCTCTGTTTCCCTCATTCACTACCTATCTACCCTCCAATTTCATTTTTTAACCCATTTTGGCCTTCTCAACTTAACCTATTTAGACTAGGTCACTTTTCATAGTGACTAACATCGGTCACATTGATTGATCACTGGGCACCCCGAATCGAAGTTGGTAGACTATTTTCCCACCGATACCGGCATGCTGCAATAGACCAATGTTGATCATGACCTGATGACATCGAGTCTCTAATTTGGCTCCAAAGTCAAAAATCCACGCCCCCAATTTTCTAAAAATTTAAAAACAAGCCTAAAACCTACCCAAAAACCACCCAACCCCACCCATTTCCATTTTACAACCTAATTAATCTACATTGCACCCGCCCCATACCCAAATTCTTCCATTTTAACTACATTTTGAATTTTTCATTCCTCCCCATTTTATTTCATTTTTTCCTACAAATTCAATCAAACAAACCGAAAGGGTTGAATCCTACCTCTACACATTGAAATCGACTCACTGGGATCTCCGGTCTCTAAGTTGGTGGTCCTCCTACACCTCCTCCTACTGTCTATGTATAAATCAAACCAATAGCTCTCCATTAATCAAATCGTGTCAAAAGATCTTTTGGGCCCACCTCTACACCTCTCCAACCACTCACCTCTCTCCAAATCAGCCTAGAATCTAACACAATCACGGTCACTCTCGTCAATGGTAAAAAATGCCTCTCTACTTTTCGTTTTCACAAATGGCAAAGCACAAATGAATTCGCAATTCACGGATTTTACCTTTTTTATCCCAAATCTGACTTCGACCAATGTCATTTCTTCAAACCGACATTGGTCATGTTCCCTAGTGCACCATGCTTGGTTTCTCTTGACCGACATTAGTTGGCCATGACCATGGTCGGTTAGCCTTTTTTACCTCATTGCACCATATAACACCAACTCTACCTGCCCAAAACCTTTTTCTGCCTAACCCAAAGTTGACCCTGACCTTACACCTCACCCTCATGACCTTATTACCTATCACCCAACCTCAGAATCAGTTGGGGCATGTTTTTTCCCCTACCATGGCCTTACCTACGACCTTACCTAAATCACCCAACCCAACCTCACTCATTATGACACTCGAATTCATTTAATTATTATACCTTGTAATGATGTTATTCATTTTGTTCAGCCTCTTGACCTTACCTTGCCTAATGCCATGTTGTTTATCCCGACCTACCCTTTGGTGCCCTAGAACAAACCTATTGCTCATTCCAGCACCTTTCCTAGTTGTGTTTCAGGACCATATCTTATACCTTGGATACCTAAACCACTTCAACCTTGTTTGGATAAACCTATTGACCTTTGACAACGTAGAGTTTGCAAGCTCTTCAACTTAGTACCTTATCACATTCTATATGTGTGCATGCGTTAGACTGCCACTACCTATTACCCGACTAAAAACACCCTTACCTACAACCAACCTACCCTCATTTTCATCACTTACCCATTTATCAAACCACTCACCAAATCCATTTAACACCTCATCAGTTCTTGGTTTGAGGGGGATCACCTCCACCCACACTTGGGGCAACCTAACCCTCACTCATACCTAGAGCACCAACTTCCTATTTTTATCAACGTCACTTAGAAATACAAGCTATGTAATAAAAAGGGGAAAATTTAGACACCAAATTTGGGTCACACTCCCCTTGGTCCCC
Source organism: Taxus wallichiana var. yunnanensis (assembly GCA_018340775.1). Lineage (NCBI taxonomy): Eukaryota > Viridiplantae > Streptophyta > Pinopsida > Cupressales > Taxaceae > Taxus > Taxus wallichiana. The sequence continues at coordinate 160,708,745 of CM031243.1, read as the reverse complement.
TTCACTTAATTAACGTAACATATTTAACTAATCATGACCCATTTACCCCATATTAATATTCATCCTCACATTATTAATTAATTTAATTATTTTAGTTAAGTTAATTTCATCCTCACACCTCCACCTCATAATGACACCTCATCATGGACCCATTCTAGGGGAATTTAATTGATGTGACCAAGTCATTACTCTCAACACTTTGAGTCATCACTCCCAACGTTGAGTTACTACTTAACCTAACTAACTAATACTTCTTCCTAAACTTAACTAGACTTATTCTAAGATCTTCCTATCTTCTCTCATGTGAACTCTAGTTCCTTAAGTGGACCTAACAAGGAAAGCACGTCAAATCTAGCAAGATCTACCTATTTTTGGTAAATATGACTATTTCACCCTAACCAATGTCGGTTTATCCTTGGATGATGTCGGTTATCTAAACCACCATTAGTTCCTTTAAGTGAAAATATCATAGTCATTATTGCTTCATCCAAATGACATCTACAGACCACTGAGAGTAGCACATCCTAAGGATTACCTTCCGAGATCATTAGATAATTCACGAGAACACACAAGTCATACTTCCATGGTAATGAACCAACTACCACCTCACCAATCAATCACCAACTTTATCCAAATTTATGAGATCTTCATAACAAGAAGTAACTAACGTGATCTTAATCATTTGTGCTTCCTTTATTGCATATCTCTTTTCTTCCTTCAATATTTTTAGTTTCTATTTTTATCTAGATATCTCCACTTCTCACTAATCACTAACCCACCAATTCAATCCCTTTCACACTTTTGACCTCTCCTCGGTATTCCCAAGTCTTCTTAGTTATATTAAAAACCTAACCACACCCTCCTCACTCTCTGTGAAATCAAAGAGAAGCCCAAAACCCATTTTTATTAAGTTATTTCCAATTTCCCCTACCGGTATTAGTTTACCCTACCACCATCGATTTAGTCCCCATACCGGCATTGATCATCAGACCAATATCAGTCTCTATGTCATTTCATATTCTTAGACTAGCAAGCTTCCCAATCACCCAAAACTAACCCAAGTCTCAACTAATCAGCCCTGACCTTATTAGACCTTTGACATGCTGTCTAACCCGAGAAAACCTTGGTTCTAATAAGATTCAGTGTTATTTTGGTATCTAGCATAAAATCTAGTGTATTGTGTGTATTAGAAACCTAAATCATTACATTACAATAGGACTTATTTATTTCAGTTGCTTATTCACATTGAATTGTTATTAAACAGTGGATTAATAGCCTCTCTAGGAAGCACCACACTTCCTGGATCTAGCATATGCTAGGTAGTCCACTATCATATGTTATTTAATACTCTTTTGTGGTATTTCTTTACATCAACAGTGTATTGCTTCCTAGAAAAAAAGGAGTTGTCTAGAACAACGTGTGCATTCTACCTTCCACCTTCACCTCATAGGTATTCCTCCTTAAGCATTTTACCTTCTATATATTTCATCCTAGAAAGCGTAAAACTTATTGGTGAAATAGTTGTTTTCTCCACCCCTCCTCTCTATGTTTCTTCATTGAACGCTTCTCTAGTGTTATTCCCATGAGCACATATCTAAAAAAACTTGTTCCCTATTCCATTCTATCTCGTTGGTCCTGATGTAGACACAAAATTGGGTCACACTCCCCTTGGTCCCTAGTCAAATAACCTGGCTCAAACATACTCACCTAACCAAGGCCCCTTCCACCCCACACCACTATTAATTTAATTGATTTAATTAAATTAATATATATCCTCACAATATTTATTATCTAATTATCTTAATTTCTACCCCACCACCTCACCTAGACACCTCATCCAACCACCTCACCCTAGACCTATTCTTGGCATGTTTCCATAACTAACAATAACTAAGTCTTACTTGCCTTAATGAGCTAAGATTTGGTCTAACCCTAAAATCAATCCCTAAAATCTCTCTAACCACATTCCCGCCCATTAGAAGGGAAGTTTTCATTCTAATCCGTGAGAAAAACTAATTGGGCCCAAGAAATTAGAAAGATCTTCCCATTTTAGTAAACCTAGGGAATCCCACCTTAACCGATGCCGGTCACCCCTAAATTGATGTCGGTTAACCCTAACCATCGTCGGTTACCATTTATTCACCTAAGAAACCTTGTTTTTGGGTTGGCACATTCTAAGAGAAAGAGGAAAAGAAGAGAGCTACATGCAAGCCAAACCAGAGTCTTCCTCACACACCTAGACATCCATAACTAGCACTAGGACAAATCCAGAAGCATTGGCACTCATGGTAACATTCCAGGAAGCATCACTATTGCACCAAGCTCCATTCCATAAACCAATCATCACCACCACCCAACCATTGGACCTGTAACATTGTTAAATGTTTTATCATTAATCATTTCCATTCCTATCATGTTCATAGAGTTGTTATCACTTCAGTTACCATTATTTTATTAACATTTCCATTCCCCAATAACCATCTTTTTGAAAAAATGAAAAACCTCATCCACCCGTTTATCAGATCACCTATCTTGACCATTCCACCTCTCTAGGTTTCTCAATATTCCCACAGACCTCGCCATCTCCTTCTTTAGCCCCATCTAACCTCACCTAAACTCTATAATAAGGTTTTCATTGAATTACTGTCACCCCACTATACCAATGCCGGTTACCCATAACCATCATCGGTCTCCCTTAACCATCGTCGGTTATACCCAACCGACATCGGTCTCTATGTTTTATACCCTACCCAAGAACAAAGCCAAATAACCTCTTACCAGTTGACCTAAACAACCCAGAATTAGACCCTGACTAGTCCCCAGTACCTTGACAGACACCTCATCCTTTAGATCTAACTATAACCTAGCCTATTGTGATTAGATTTGCTTATTGTACTTGAATGAGATACCTAAATCATATCAACTATAGTAGGAATTTATTTATCTGTCACATTGATTTGTTTTAAACAGTGGATTGACAACCATCTAGGAAGTATCACACTTCTTGGAACTAGCATACGCTAGGTAGTCCACTATCATATATCATTTAACTTCTCTTTTGTGGTCTTGTTTTCTATTACAAGTAGTTCCTCCTAGCCAAAAGGAATCTCTCACAATTGGCATTGGATCAAGAAGTCTAAATGCGTGCATCAACCATCAACCAACCCATTTAACAGGTATTCCTCCTAGCCCATTACCCTTATCTGTTTCGTCATTCAAAATGTAAAGAAAATGGTGAAACATTTTGGCATGCCCGGTGGGACCCATCGGGGTTCTATTGCATTTTCTTCATTCCTAGGCAAAATTTGTGTGTTTGTTTCCCTTCAAAAATCTTACACATTAATCTTCTTCCTTGGTAATCTTCTCTTCTTTCTAATTTCTCTAAAGGATACATTTTCTTTTAGTGCATTTAAAAAGAACCATTCTTCTTACTTTTTGCATTTAATGAAAGAGCATACCCTCTCCTATTCACCATTTGTGTCATCGAACATAATATTTTAATTTGGGATTAAAATTGGTTGCATTACATTCTAATTTACTGCATTTAGCTCACATTAAAATGAGGGCAACCTATATGCTGGAATTCATGCCCAGCTGATGGTTGACACAAAGAATCATAGAAAGAACATTCTCTCTCTCTCTCTGTCTTACCAAACTTGCACAAAAATTGAAATATACACATCTTTCTTAAACAACATCTTACCTAGGAACACCTATCCACGATCACACGATCAGATTGGTAGGTACTCCCCAGCTCATTGCCTCTGTCGAGTCATCATCTTAGAGGACAGCCTCGCCCCCACCATAACATACTTGAAACCTCTCCTTTTAGATATCCTTCTTGTAGGATGCCTTCCTAACCAAAAAATTATGTTCTAAATACACACAGTCAGTTCTAAATAGCGTAAGTTGAACACACATAAAGAAAAATCACTCTTAGGATCATATTTTTCTTAGCGTTCTTCTTGCTTTGCATTTTGAGGTGTGAGGACATGATTCCACATTTTTTTTTTCCTTGCACACTCCCCATCATAGTTGGAGTATTCTAACTTTATCTGAGTGTGCCAGGGCCCCATCTTCTCATTCTCAAATTCTTGAGTTTGATTCTTCACTTGATTTAAATCACAACCCAATTTTCTTCATTTTTGTCTCAATTTCATAGTAATCGGTGTCAATCCAGTGACCATCATCAGTTTTCATCTAACCATCATCGGTTAAACCTAACCGGTGTCGGCTCCTGACTTTCTGGGTACTTTGGCCTGGGACAATCTTCATTCATCATTTTGTTCTCATTTTTGGCCCTTTGGGCACTAACATATTTTATTGATACTCTATTATGCTCTATTGATATTACCATCATATAGAAAACATCTCCTTGTATTGTCTATCAACCTTGTTTCATTTTCTGAAATGGGGATTTTCCACAATAACCGACATCGGTTTCTATGACCGACGCGGTTTTCCTACAATCACCAGTCAAAATGACCATCATCGGTGTCTGTATTTGGTTTTCCAAATCCAAATCTTGACCAAATTCACTCTCCCAGCCTCATTCTTTTATGTCTGTTGCTTTCTTGTGTCATCTATAGAATACAGTCTTACCAGGTCAACACTTGTTCACATGGTGTTGACTCATAGCTAGACTAACGCCCTCATATTCCATGCTAGTCATCAACCACTCCCACCTAGTCCCTCACCACCTTCCATCTTGTCACCCATGGATCCTACTCAGCCTATCACCATTGCAGGTGATGAAGAATTTACATGAATCCTTGATCAGAATCCCACAACCTTGCAGTTCTACCTTTCCCACTCTTCCACCCAAGACTCCTCAGGTCAGTTGATATATGGCATGCCTATATCCATCTCTCCTACCCTTATCCCCACTTCCACATCAACCACTAATAATGTGGTGTTACCTTCACCTGCTTCACCCCTAGTGGTTTCACATATAGGACCCATACCTGCTATGACCACTGTGTCTGCACTATCAATCACACCCGTAGTATCTTGTCCCCTCAGTGACCACCTAGACCATAACCTCATATGTACCCATTGTCTCACAAATACCCATTTCAAAACAACCACCCATGGTGTCGGTGACCCCTACTCCATTCTAGAATCTTGTCCTCTCTATCCCACAAAAGCTTCCCCAATTGCTACTAGATTCACTATGATCATCCCACCTACATACACATATTATCAACAATCCCTATCTCGTATGTCACCCATTCTCGATACGTACCCTCTATGTCAGTCCCTATTCTCAACCTCCATATTCATCATCACCATATAATGTAATACCGCCTACATCACAGTTCAATACCAGCCCCCTTATGCCACAGGAGGAGCCCTTCCACCACAACCTACCAATGACCTCATCAAGTTAATGATGGAAAATATGCAGACACTATATGCATCAGTTTTTAGCTTAGGCAATTCCCTCACTTATGATGAAATTTTTAATGATCCTATTCACCCGTCCATTCCTATTCAACCATACCTCGTACATGGGAAATGCCAAAATTAAATTGCTTTAATAGCAAATAGGACCCACAACAACATTTGCGGTCCTTTAAACATGGGTGTTACCTGATTTCTCATGATGACACTTTACTTATGAGGACTTTCCCAATGTCCCTGATAGGACCTACATTGGATTAGTATAGTGGGCTACCAAGACATTCCATCTATTGATTCAATCAACTAGCCCAAGACTTCTTAGACCATTTATTGATTAATATTGTCAAGAAGGTTACCATGACTGATATTTATTCCACTTGATAGTATGACAACGATTCTATCACCGACTTTGTTGCTCATTGGCATAATTTAATTAATTAGCTCATATTCCAGCTACCTCAGACTGAGCTTATAGAGCTATTTACTCGGGCTTGTGCTAAACACATCTCACCAACCCTGCAGGTGTAAACCTTTTGCACTTTTGATGAGGCATTCACCATGGCAATAAAATTGGAAATTCGTGCTATCGAAGAAAAGAAAATTCAACTTCATAACAAGAACATCACTTTTAAATAAAATGATGCTTCATTATCTTCAAAACCCCCAAAAAAATTCAAAACCCAAAGGATCTACCAATGCCATAATTCTCAAGGCTGGCCCCCTCATCAATCAAACCCAGCCAAACCCCCTTCTAATCTCTCTCTTGTCCAAGCTTTCTAGTTCAAACGAGAATAATGAAAGTACACTTCCATAGGAGAATCTTATTCTTCTGTTTTGGAAAATCTTGTTAAGGTCAATGGCATTACCCTTCCACCTATAAAACCAGAGATCTTGGTTTTGATCCTAAATGACCCATGCCTACATGGTATAAGGAACATGACTTCTACAACTATCATCATGTCAAAGGTCATAGTGACAATAACTTCACATCACCTTCAAGAATATCATCCAAGAAATGTTAGACAATGGATATCTAGTCTTGGATAGCCGAATGCACCTGCTAACCAAAACCTACACATCTTTAAGAAGCCATTCCCTAATCATGCCCCATCTTCCAACCAAGCTGGTGATAACTCAAACAATGATAGAAATTTCTACGAGGTCTACGCTATTTTTGATGACATACCAGTTGCTTCCCAATTGCCTCATGTGCCTTCCATAGATGAAATCTTAGCCCAATCTCCCCTACCTATACAAGAGCCTATTTCATCTACTCTACCTACAAAGGCACCTCCTTCATTTTCTTCTTCACCCGTGGAAGATCCTATAATTAGCATGCCACCTTTGACCCCTCAAATTTTTGAACAATTATCAGTGGCACCTCTCCTACTCATAGAAGATGCAGGTCCACCACCTACACCAACACAAGGAGAGTCCTCTTTGTCTAGCACGTCCTTTCCTCTACCCATGGAGGATACTATAGAAGTACCACTACGTTTAGATGACCATTCACCATCGAACCATCAATATCCCGTTGATTTTCTTTCAGCTCTCTTACCCACGAGTCCGAGGCTAACCATTTCCCTATATCTCAGACACATTTTATAGGGATTTCCACTTGATCCACATCATCCTCGCTTACAACAACACCATTTTAACACTTGGATGATCACCTGACTATGTCGATAGAGCCTTCTTGTGGGGATGCCTTCTACTTCCTATTTTAACACAAATGCAAATGTCAATCGTTGACACCTCCACTATCTATCCAAAAGTATTTCGAGTGACCAAACCAAACACAACCACAACTATTGCAATACCTTCCATGTCATGGCCCATGGCCTAACTCACACCTCTGTCTATAGCCCAACATACATCTACAATAAAACACCTACCCATGCCTATATAATCTCCCTTACCTAAACTTATCACTACCTTAGGGGTCATACCGACAACTAGCCTTACTCACCCACCCATCAAATTAGATTTAGCCACATCTTCCAAAACTAACACTAAACTTAACCCAACCCCTAAAAAGAAGATCCAACCTCCTAGACCTCATACACCAACCTCACCTACCACACCATTCTCACCTTCACCCATTTCGTCCATCATAGGACCTCACCCCTCGACCCTGGCCAAGAAACCCCCATCCACCGATAAACTAAGAACGCAGCAACCCATTTCCCCGTCACAGACCTCTAATATACCCAAGTGACCCACATAACTTCGCCCTCACATGTAACCTTCTTACCACCCATACCTCCACTACCATCAATAACTTCTTCACTACCCATGACACTTTATTCCCTTTCACTCACACCTCCCGCCCAACCAACACCACCTACCTCCACAAAGACACCTTGGTTACTATACGACGGAAAAGTGACAAGCGAGCGTGGGAGTCTACAAGTGACTCTTCCTCACACCAAACCTCCCGAGGTCGTGCCGAGACAGCTATTGAGGATGGAATATGTGTGAGATATAGACAAAACTAGTTAGGCAATCTAATGTCTTCAATGCGCACTAACGGAAATTGCGAATCTAAAGCAAAGAAATCCCATCTAAATTGGGTTGGTGTGATATATCGGTCAACAAGGATGACTACTCAAGGCTCCAATCAATATTGAGCTCGGCATGATTCGATCTATAGGTTTTGGAATACGTATTCCTGGTCTCTCTAGGTCCCGTGATTGTCATACAAAAGTAACAAAGTAAATTAACTATAACAAAATGAAATTTAACTATGTGAAGTGTATCTATAGAATATATGTTTTCTCTATTTTTTTGTGTTTTTCTGATGAAATTTACAAATTTAAGAAAACAACTATTTAAAATATCTAGAAAGACAACTAAAATAATAATTTAAAACAAACAAAATAACCGAGTGTAGCTATTTGTCTGTGTAATTTGTAGATCTATTCTAAACAATAAAATAGCTCATCTAATCTATTTGTAAGATTCTTGATCCTACCTCAGAAGTGAGGAGTGAATCATAGTTTCTCAGAAACTATCAATCCCCATAGCTTCCCTGGCAATATCGAGAATAGAATTTACTGAAATAAAGCAATTAACTACTCTATTTGATATGATTCTAACTAGAACTTTGAAAGCTAGAACCTGGATTCTACAGAATAGTGGTGAATCCGATGGTGTGTGTGATCTTGTCCCCTCAGTGTGATCTCCTCATTCCTTCGTGTTCACATGGATCTAGAAAAGCGTGTAATGCTAGCATCAATAGAAGTAGATATTGGGATAAAGGCAGCTCAGAATACACACCGAATACAATGCGAGTAGGAGAGGGATAGCGCAAGAGTACAGAGCTTGGCTTATGCAATTCCTAGCGGGATCTATTGCGAGTCATGCAACATAAAGCATCTAGAACCTGAAACTATCCTATTTGAGGAGCAAAACCTATAACTTTAATGGCTTCCTAAGCTATTCTACTCCAATGGATTGGATGAAATAACAACACTACTTGCACAAGATGGATATGTGGCTTACCAACAGTAAAACAATGCTAACTAAGCATGTAACGAACTAAACTATGAATCCTAAGCAAAATAAAAGACTGAATTACTGAAAATGAGAAGATGAGAAGTGAATGAGGGGCCTGAAGTAATGACAGCACTTGCACAAGATGGATATGTGGCTTTCTAACTGCAAAACAATGCTAACTGAGCATGTAATGAACTAAACTATGAATCCTAAGCAAAATAAAAGACTGAATTACTGAAAATGAGAAGATGAGAAGTGAATGAGGGGCCATTTGCTTGAGCACAAGCCAACCATTTATAGCATTTGCATTTACCCAAGGTAAAAGCCAAATAGAACTCTTAAACTATAAACAATGGCAAAACACTATTCCAGGGAACCAAAATCATAAATGCAAGCTTATGGCGGTGAAAGAAAGTTGGTAAAATGTTGAATTTACATGAGTCATGTTAAAAGAGCTTTCTGGAAAATGCGTAAAGGACCACCACCCTGAGCAGGGCGGCGGTTATAGGACCGCCACCTTGTTCAGGGGCATGCCACGAGACCGCCGCCCGGGGCGGGGGTGGCGCTTTCGTCCATCAAGAGAAAAGGCTAAGAAAAGAGGGGAAAAGGAAAAATAAAGCACGTGGGGCTAAGCGGGGCATGCGGGATGTTAACGCACACTTGGAGAGATTTTCCGATCCCGAACACCTTGCGAGGAGACCTGTATCATCATTGGGGCACGTGTCACATTGTTCTGGCAGTACAATACCTTACAATTTTGGGTACGTACATATTGCCCCCTCGGAGAAGCATTTTAGCCATGAAGAGGCATAAAATGGTGGGTCTCGAGTATGGCGGTCCCGAAATGGGAAGTTAGAAGTTATACCTGATACATCCGTGTGTTGAAATGACGCCATCCAAAATTCCCGTTACCTGCAAAATGAAAAGAGAACTCAAGTGTAGATAGACACAATAGTTTGAAAAATAAACACTAAAATAATAGGGAATGAGAACGTACCATTTGTGCGGGGATAGGAACTTACCTCCATCAGCGCTCCAAACCTGTGAAAAGTCATTTTAAAACGAATCAGAGTGCTATTTATATGAAAGTGGGCCCATTTTCCTATTCATTTCATGCGAGTCGATTTGATTGATTTTAAGCTCTGGGACCCACGGTGACAGCTTCTTGTGTGATTAGAGTCAAAACATCCATGATGAGATAGCGATCATGCCTCCACGTGCAGCACATCGACCCATGAGATCACAGGTTAGTTTTCTTCAGTTTCTCCTTTTTACCACCTTAAATTTGAAATGCTAAATACTTTGTCATGGGGGGTAATTTTTGAAAATGTCAGTGTTGAAAGGTCCACCTAGGGGGGGCGCCTACTGGGTAGGCTTTGTTTTTAGGTAAAATGGTCATTTTTTACATTTTTTAGGCTTTTTAAATTTAAAAACCCGCGTGGGTTTTCGACCACAACCGCCGCCCTGCCCAGGGCGGCGGTTACATGACCGCCGCCCTGTTTAGGGTGGCGGTTACATGACCACCGCCCTTAAGGCGGTGGTTACAAAACCACCCCCTGCTCAGGGCGGCGGTTTTGCACAGAATGCAAAAGGAACCTCTTTTTGAGATTGTGTTTGTATTTTTAGCATTTCTACGTGCTTTCATGATTTTTCTAGTATTACTTGGATGCTAACTTTCTTTGTTTTGTGTGTTTTTGGGTGTATGCAGGTGAGAGAGGAGTATATCTAATGGAGTCAAGAGAGGGAGTGTGATTGGCTCCCAGGGGTACTAGATGCCCTCTCACAGGATGAGGAGGACACTCTTCAGTGGGCTGGGATACTACACATTTCACGCGTGCCCCACGTTACACCATCTAGTCACATCATTTGTGACTTGTTCTCATACTGGGATGCAGATCGGAACACCTTCCAATTTCCAGGGGTCCACGGTGAGTGGACTATTACACTGGAGGACATCTATCGCATTCTAGGGGTCCCGATCATCGGGAGACGACTCACCCTAGAGACAACAGGCTCATGGGCACAGATTACACAGTGGGCCACATATATGGGAGATGTAGTCATCTCTATGGGGTCGAAGAAGGGGGTGAGAGTTTGATCTATTCCTTCTTTTCCCATCCCCCTACTTCGCTAGGCCATCATGGGGATCCTTGCCTCGAGACTGATCGGGGACAAGGGAGGAGATACATTATTATACTGTTGGTCCCCCATTATTGCACAGATAGAGGGGCATGGTCAGATATATGCCTGGGAGCAGACATTCTTGGGACCACCTACCATGACTTATACAGGGTGGTCCATTTATAGGGGCAGTCATTGAGCCACCCGACTCTAGTCATGAGTTGGGTCTATGAGCATTTCATCCCTTATGGCAGGGGTGTAGAGGTGGCAGATCCTGGAGCTGTGAGGGAAGCCGATGGGACAGACATGTCGGTGCTTAGAGCACCTCATCGCCCGCTTGCCTCCCCGACTCACTAACCTCGGAGGCCACACCATACCAGACTATGGCAGGCATATGGGGTGAGGAGGCTCTTACCTTGATCTCCTACTCCACGACAGGGCAGCTTATTGTGAGTGGGGCGAGTGGAGATGCACCCTTTAGCCAAGTTCCTCAGCAGTTTGGCCTACCATACATGGGTATGCTTCCCCCAGTGGTGCCAGTATATAGATCAGTCCGAGAGGCCAGAGGGGGGCCTAGAGGCCGGGGTTGGACAGTGGTTACTCTTGGCATTCCTATTGTAGCCAGGAGGATAGTTCGTGCCAGAGGGAGAGCCGGTGCCTATCGTGCCTTTACTTCAGATTGCCGTGGGTCCTGCCCATAGTAGCGATGACCCCATTGAGGTAGACTCCGAGTTTGAGGAGTTTATGGGGGGGAGACAGAGGAGGAGACCGAGGACAGTGATCCTGAGTGGCATGATACCTAGGATATCATGCAGCAGAGAGGGCCGAGCAGAGTGCAGAGAGGGTGACTCTGGTTTCAGAGGAGCCACTCTCCTAGGGCCATGGGGAGGATGAGTCTGTTGTGGGGCGTTATGTTGCTCTAGCCATAGGAGCAGCCCCTCAGTCGGTAGCGGCATCCGTGGTAGGCACTGATCCCATAGACCCATCATGGAGGCCTGGTGATCCGAGTAAGTTACCTTCTCCCCTCTCTAGTGTTTGTTTAACTTAAGATCATTTTAGTTGCTATCTTGTATCTTTTAATTTCTTGTTTGGTTTTTAATTTGTTTTCTCCTTGGTTTGCAGAGACCGCCGATGAGTGGCGGGACTTGATTTGCAGGGTATGTACTGATACCCTGATGATCCCTATGGAGAGGACCCACGCAGAGCTATCCATGGATGCTGGGGAGCCTTCAAGATCCGGAAGACATACCGACGTCTTTGCTCCTGTCTGGCATGTGGCTAGGATGGTATCGACCCTTTGCACCGAGCTAGCGGGGTACAGGATAGCTGAGCGCTTGATGAGGAGCCATTCTCGTGGTGAGACTGCGGCTTCCCCTTGGGATCCTGAGCCCTCCGTTTGCAGCATTGGCATAGCCGGAGTCCTAGGTGTGGCTGTGCACCTTCAGAGGGGTCCCGTAGGGATTGAGAAGCCACTTAGCTCTCGTAGATTTTGTACTATATATTCTTTTGTATATCCTGGGCTCTTTGAGCATTTTGACAATGCTTAGTGCATGATGGCATTATATATAAACATTGGTTATTTATATATATGCATTCGTTCTAGATCAAAATCTTGGCATTCATGGCTTTCTTTCTATTTCCAGTTTCCTCATGTATGCTATGATGTACGTTTATATGTTTCTTTTAGAATATATGCAATGGTGAACAAATGATGCAAGTGTTTTACTTTCCTTTTGTGTTTCATGATGCTGATATATGATGATGTAAATATAATGTGATTTTGAATCTTATTTTCTGTAAGCAATTTTGGATACTTCATGTTTGTTTTGGCAAAGTGATGAAAACAAACCGGTATGATGAACAGATAAACCTGCCCCTACCCCCAACTCCACGCAACTAGTAAGATGCGAGGGCTTATCACCAAGAGTTGGGAAGGGCGCAAGTTATGAGGTGTAGTGAAATGATAGTGATGAAAGATAGAAAAAGCTTTGGTGGAACCAAATTAGGACACCACAAGTCTACTCTACTCGAGTGACTTCATAGTTTTGGATGTAACTTGCCTTGCGGTTTTCCAGGACTTAGACCCGTAGATGGCCACATAGTAGACAAAATCTGGGTTTTTAGGATTTTAACTCTCTTGGGACTTTGAACATCTGATTCATTTGTTTTTGACTCAAAGTTTCAAATTTTGAATTGTTTGTGTATGACTTTTTACATTTATTTATCAAGAGGACCCCCTACACTTTGCCCCATGCTACTAGTAAGAAGTGTGGGTTTATCACCGTGGGCAAAGTATAGGTGAGTAAGGGAATTCCCATCCTTTCCCAACCCTACGTCACTAGTAAGAGACACAAGCTCATCACCAAAGGTTGGTGGGGCAAGGAAATGTGTAAAATTAAAATTTTCTGTTTGATCAATGTTTGACTTGTTTATTTGAGTAAAATGTCAGTATGTGTTTATTTCCAAAGAGATATATATATATATGGGATAGATGTGACACCATGAAGCTTCTAGAACAGACCATAGGCAAGACACCTACCCTAAGAAGAAATCAAAAGTGAGAATAAACTTGCAGATCTTGGTATGGTTACCGTTAAGACTTTGCCATGTCTAGCTTTATTTGATAAAATGATTCTGAGATAATTTGATGATATCATGAAAATGGAGAAGTATGATTAAAGAGTTTATGCCAACAACATCATGAGTTTGTAATGAACTACTTTGAGAATAGATTCCTTAATCACAATTTGTGTATGAACAAGCGGACAACATGATCCTAATCTATATGAAGATGCAATGTAGATATATATATATAAGTAGTGCTAGCTGCTTACGCGTAAAAATGCTTGAGGTGTAGGGAATTGACTGTTTTGCCAAATTCCTCACCTTCTAGCGTACATAAGAGGTATGCACCATTCCCATAGTCTTTCATGAATCGATATGGACCTAACCATTTAGGCCAGAATTTCCTTCCTTCACCGGTCTTCTTGTCGATCCTACTGTCTAGTCTTAGAACAAGATCACCTTCATATATGTCACGCTCATAGAATTTCTTGTTATATTGCAGGCACATGGTCAGCATAGACTCTATGTCGTTGTTCAGCATCTAACCTAGTTTCATCTAGGCTTTCTAGTTGGGAAAGACGTGCTTCTCTGTAAGCATCTTCATCCAAAATCCCTTGTAATGAAATGCAAAGACTGGGTATTTCAACCTTGAGTGGGAGAACCGCCTCCTCCCCGAATACTAGTGAAAAGGAGTTGCTCCCATTGGTGTTTTTATTGAGGTTCGGTGTGCCCATAAGGTCGGATATAACTTCAAGTGCCAATCTCGTTTGTTTTCTTTCACCATTTTAAGGAGAATGACTTTTAGTGTTTTATTCGTCGCTTCAGCCTATCCATTGGCTTGAGGGTAATACAAGGAAGCCGTATGATGGCTTATTTTAAATTTATTGCATAGCTCACAAACCTCTTCATTTTTAAAAGAAGTTCCATTATTGGAGATAATGATTTGCGAGATACCGTACTGCAAAATGATTTGGTTTAAAATGAACTTGGTGATTACAGAACTAGGTACAGTAGTAAGAGGCATAGCCTCTACCCATTTGGTAAAATATTCGATGGCCGTGATTATAAAATTATGGCCATCTGTGGATGAGGGAGAGAATTTCCCTATTAAATCTAGGCCCCATGTAGAAAAGGGCCATGGAGTAGCGATTGGTTGCAAAGCTTGTGCCGGCATATGGATCTCATGGGAGAATTCTTGGCACTTATGACACCTACGTATGAACTCTACTGCATCGTGTTCTAGAGTAGGCCAGAAATAGCCCATTCGATGTATTTTACGAGCGGTGGCATGACCACCGAAGTGGCCTCCACACATTCCACTATGGGATTCATGGAGAATCTTCTTGGATTCTTCCGTGTCGACACATCTTAGGAGCATTCCATCGAATGCTTTTCGATAGAGCACTTGCTCTATAATGATGTATTTATCTATGATAATACGTAACCACCTTCTTTGTTACGGTGTAGCTCCTTCTGGATACGTATGGTCCATGATATAATTAATGATATCAGCGTACCAAGGACACTCAAAGATAGAGGGTCGGGTTTTGATGTAGTATATGCACTCATCTGGAAAATCTAAATCTACTAGATTGCCTCCATCTAATGGGTTATCAGCTAACCAATCTATGATGATTTTTCCTTTAACTAACTTTTGATTTACAAATGTTAATTCGAATTCCCCCATTAAGGTTATAAAACATCCAACCTTTATAGACAAGGAGCCTTGTGTGAGGAAAGTTCATAAATGGTCCATTTTTACCATGACCCTTGTTTCTTGATTTAGCATATAATGTCTTAGGCATTTGGTTGCAAAAACTATGGCGAGGCATTCTCATTCTGCTTGGGTATAACGTGTTTCATAGTCGAGCAATGTTCGGCTAATGAAATAAATCACACGTTCTCTCTTGTCATCGTCTTCTTGTGCTAAAGCATGCAAAGCAAGCGAGACATTGGTTGCTCGTGAATATAAAATTAACAGTGATCTAGCTTAGGTGGCATTAGTGTAGGTGGTGATAATAGGAAACTTAACCGCATCAAAATCTTCATTGCAGTCTTCGCCTAATCGATGCTATAATATTTCTTGAGTAAATTGTTGATTGGATGTATGGCAAAACTTAAGTCCGGGATGAATCTCTGGATTGCACCCAGCTTTCCGAGGAATGACCTGATTCCAGATTCACCCAAAGGTGGAACCATTTCAAGGACAGCCTGAATTTTGGTTGGGTCAACATCTATCCCTTGTAACGATATGATGTAACCTAGGAGCTTCCTCTTGTTACTCTAAAGACGCACTTTTCTAGATTTAGCATGACTCCGTACTCTATCAGCCATGAGATAATGATGCGGAGTATTTCCGGATGGTCACAACGCTTCTTGGCCTTATCCAACAAGTCATCTACATAGGATTCCATGATTTTATGAATTAAATCATGAAATATATATTTCATAGCTCGCTGGTATGTAGCACCAAAGATTCTTGAGACCAAATGGCATGATAGCATAGCAATAAGTTCCCTAGGGAGTTATAAACGTGGTTTTAGCTTGATCTTGTTCGTATATTTTAATTTGATGATCCCGAGAATCCATCCATGTTTCATCCAACAATGACATGAGAATCCATCCATGAGAGACAAAATTTCAAACCCGGATGCATATCTTTCCATTCTTCTTGCATCAACACCCACATCGATGGATGGCAAATCCTACTGGAAGTCATCTTTTTTAGGACTACGCTTTTGGGTCTTGATGTCTCGAAATCTTTAGTGAGATGCGTATCTTTCCATTCTTTCCTTAGAATTAAATGCAACGATGTTCTTTGAGACCCTACCCATCCTGGGAGTAATTCGATGTTAATATCAATTGTTTCTTGATAAATCCTACTTGGAGGAGTTTCCAAATCATCCCATTTTACCATGAGATGCTACCATTTGTGAGGAAGATTTCATGGGTCTTGATTTTTAAGTTTAAATCTATCATATGATAGGAGAGATGTAGTGCTTTGCATCCAAAGTGGCCATATTTAACATGCTCCAGTGAGATTCATTTCTATTTAAAAGGTTTGTCACCACGATGTGGGGAAACGGGTATCCAATTATTATTTCTATCATTGATAATTAAATGCAAAGGTGCTTAAGTAATCCAAAGTGGTGGCCATATGTTAGTAGATTTTTCTATTTAAAGGACCCTAATGGTTCATCATATCCTCCTCTAACTTATTGCTTGGAGTAAAACGGATGCGGAAGTTCGTTTTCTCTCGTGGGATCCATTCCAAATGTTAATATCAATTGTTTCCATTCCGATGTTAATATCAATTGTTTTTGATCAAAGAGGCGTTACCCTCTTCAAACTCGGGTGCTTTGGAGGTAAATCCAAATCATCCCCATTTTCTACTGTGCATATGCTAGGTTCCATTTGTGAGGGAAGATCCACCATGGGATTTCCGAAGTAGGAAGACGAATGTGGGATTAAGGACAAATCTATCATATGATAGGAGAGATGTAGTGCTGCATAGGTGTTTAAGTAATCCAAAGTGGCCATATCACTATCAACATGGTCCAGGATAGTAGATTCATTTCTATTTAAAAGAGAATTTGTCATTGTCTTTATCAATGGTTCATCACGAAGGGATACCATGAAATGGGTATCCTCTAACTTATTGTGGGATTAAGGACAAATCTATCATATGATAGGAGAGATGTAGTGCTGCATAGGTGTTTAAGTAATCCAAAGTGGCGGCCATATCACTATCAACATGGTCCAGGATAGTAGATTCATTTCTATTTAAAAGAGAATTTGTCATTGTCTTTATCAATGGTTCATCACGAAGGGATACCATGAAACGGGTATCCTCTAACTTATTGCTTGGAGTAAAACGTGATGCGGAAGTTGCTATTGAATCAGCAAGAAGATTTTCCTCTCGTGGGATTGCTTCAATTGATATGAAGTCAAATTCCTTGCTTAAATCTAATACAACTTTTTTGTAAAGCTGTAAATGCTCGGCTTTGGTTTCATATATCTCTGAGACTTGGTTTGCTACCAATTGTGAGTCTCCTAAGACTCTGATGTTATCAACACCAATTCTTTTAGCTAAGATGAGGCCAAGGAGGAGGGCTTCATACTCAGCGCCATTGTTTGTGCACTCAAAATTTAGTTTAAAGGCAAAAGGTAAGACTTTTCCTTCAGGGGAAGTGAAGATTACACTTGCCCCCGCTCCGTAACGACATCTAGCTCCATCAAAATGGAGTGTCCAATATTTGACTGGGAATATGGACGCTGGGATATCTATTGTGTTTGCATATTCTCGGAAGAGAGACAATGCCTAGGGGATATCCTATGCCTACTGAATCGAATGGTAAGAATATTGGTAGATCATTTTCTAGCAGTTCAATGATTTTTGTAGTAGTTCTTAATGATACTGCTTCTACAATGTTAGCCTCATCTTTAGGGGTTGGGGTTACTTTGGCTAGGCTCATAGCTTCAAGATCTGTCGTAGGTACCAACTTTTCATTTGTTTTTGCATCGGTAGGTTTATTAAGTTGATTTGTTGGGAGTTCAAACTCCGAGTGTATGCCTGGTCTTTTCTTTAAGTCAGCTAGGTGTACATCAAATGGTTTTGGATCACCTTTGGCCACGAATACCTTTCCTAAATGTAAAAACCTTACTTCTTGAAATAGTGTAGAAGGGATTGCCTTCATGCGGTGTATCCAAGGTTGGCCGAGGATCATATTATAGTTAGTTTCCCGATCTATAATATAAAACTCAGTCAAGATGGTTTTGGGTCCTAAGGTGACTGGTAATATTATAGTTCCAACCGAGGTGGCTTTAAGACTATCATAGCCCCTTAGTGTATTTCGAGTTGTGGAGCAATTGGTTTCTCCATACCCTAGCTTTTGGAGGAAAGAGAAGGGGACTATGTTAACTGCCACCCCATCGTCAACCATTACACACTTTACATAGTTGTTATAAACCCATACTTGCAAATGTAAGGTTGGATCACCTCGGCATGTGATCTCAGCATCTATCGGCATTTTGTTTATCTCGAATATGAATTCGACATCCCTATCTGCACGCCGCCTGGAGGATGAACATCAAATTCCACATGATTTACCTATGTTTCAAAGTGCGGTGGAGTGATGTTAATTAGATGACCTAAACCTAATGCTTCTAAAAGAGCAGCCACAGGGCAAGGGAGAGTTCTTTAGTAAGTCTAAGAATGAAATGTGCGAGAAGGTTTTTGTTAGGTCGTTAATTAAATCATAGGCACCCACAGGTTTTGTTACAATTTGTTGGATGTCATCCGCCTCTGCGAGTGGCTTGACTTGGCCGAGAGAAATACTCTCACGTCCTTGTTATGCTTCAATGGGTAGCTCGGCGTCCTAACTCTACTAAACCGACTACCTTAGGTCGTGGTTGACTTCCTAGTTGCGGCACAACTAATGGATTTAGCGAGGTCAAGGCTTCATGATCATCGTTTCCTATCATAGCACCCTTGTTCATCCCAGTTGTGTAACATCCTCATTTTATACTTTAGAACAAGTGAATTTTTTTTTTTTTTTTTTTTTAATTGCATACTGGTTCTAAATACATAATTTAGAACTCACAATTCAAATAACCATTCATATAACAGACAACCATATGCAGCTGTAATGACTCGGAGTACCTTTGATCTATTCATTCCATGACTCAAAGAATCTACCGATCTATTCATGAGTAATAAGAGTCGGTGTTTTTATTTAACACATTACTCTTGCGGTTCTCTTCCCTAATCTGGGATTCAGAATGCTCTGTCCAAGGAATCTAACTGAATAATTGTTACTATTATTCATCGGCATCTCATCCCTTAGACTAGGTGAATTAGGACAACGCAATCAGCAGCTTGCGATACTTTGGCCAAAGATTTGAAACATACTGTTCATGTCTCGTATTCCTTAACGGCATACTCGTCAATCTGGAATACGTCCTTCACCCCATTCATATGTTATATAGAATGTCTTATACTGACTACCGTCAGTCCTTCCTTTCACAACTGAATCACTCGGAGGCAGATTAACAAGGTGATAATGTTATATGGATGCCCACGAGGATTAGGGATATGATGACATACTGGTTCAACCTTGCAGTTCAACCAGTGTGTCATGATACCCCGAATCTCCTAGGTAGCCTTATAACATGACCATGTTCTTAATCGGTCCCAGGGTAACTCGTGCGAAATCAAGTGTAAATCTTAGCGATCAATGCAAAGGGTGTCGCCATAAGTCATCTGCATTATTGTAACTTCAAGAAGATCCTAATCTTCTCGGAGGTACAACTCTGCAGTTGACTTATGTCGTCAACCTTTAAATCCACCTCGAAAAGATCTACTCAGGAATAACAGCGTTACGCACTTGAGTTTAAATTACTTAAAAGACTTTTCCCTAAGGTTTAGCCTTTCCGATCCCTGGATTCTTCGTCTTAGGACGACCCTCCTCTATAAAACCCATTACTTGGTAGAGATATTAAGGTCAAGTTCTTCATCAAGGAGTCATTAGAATACACCTGATTCTAAAGCAACAGAATCGAACAATATCTCATAACCTTTGCTTGAGATTTCCAACTAAACTCCATTTGATTGCATATCAGTTCTCTTAACTGAAATTATATCATACTTTTAGTATAAAGATATAAATTATTAAGAATCCAATTTAATATTGTCCTGTTATACTTAGGACTAGGGATTAGTAATTTAATCCAGCTTGTTTAGCGTTCTCTTTTAGGCTCATTTTTAACCTATCTTCTAGAAAGACAATTATTTAAATCCAATATTGCTTTTGCTAGAACAAATTAGAACTACTAAACACTCATAAGAATTCTATCTCATTTTCATGCAAGCTTTCATTGTCAATCACAAAAGCATCCATATTATACAATGATAACAATGCCCCTTCGTTACATAAACCGAAGAAGGTCAACTATCAGAAATAGAATACAACACATAAGTATCAAACACTTATTTCCATTCCTTTCCAAACTATACAATTACATTTTATGCAAACAACATACTTGATACAATGCTCAACTGAAAAGAGACATCTTTTCTCATATAGTACATCTGTAAAATCAAGCAGAATCATTATAAATCAAATAAAAATCGATCACTTGTCGATCTGCATTGCTTTTACCTCTTACGGTAACCATCTACAAAAATAGTCAACATGAGTCATTGAACTGAGCATGATAAGCACTAACTTTTAAAACAATTGCAATCCATCAATTGTTTTCATTAAACACCCTGTTTAAATGAGATCAGATATTCACATTAGTAAACATATTCAGACTATGCCCTTATAATACAAAATGATTACAAATATGTAACTCTGTCATTGTTACAAAATAGTCTTAATCACTTTCTAATATTTCATCAAATATTAAGAAATAAGGAACGAATGTACACAAACAATCATTGAATCCAAAATCACAACATTGGTCAGATTGTTTCATTCTTCCAAAAGGGAAATAACATAACAATTCGGAATTCTACCAAAACGCTACAAAATAATTTCCCACTGTTAGACAAATATCAAAAATATGAAATAAAGGAAGAGAAAGAACCAATCCATTCATACTTCCTTTCACATAAATTCATCACTGTACCATCTTCTCCTATGAAAACATTTATCCAGTATATAAATGAACAAGTTAGACAAGCCGCAAGCAAGATCGCTGTTCTAAATCACGAAATAGAAACACAGCAAAACTCCTGTACAGCAACTAACACATCAACAATTCATGTATCAACCCTAAGCCCAATGCTAGTTCCTTTTACACAGTAAGGCTTTGACACAAGTTGAAAACAAGAAACTACAAGCGTATCGCTGAAAACAACAACCTTATTGCATCAAGCAATTTGAGGTTTCCTAGAGACTATGCTATGTTGACCACACAGTATTTCCAAATCATGCTCAGTCAAATCGGACTGAATAAATGGAAAGGAACATAGCATACTTGTTCTTGCTCAGTCAAAATCGGACTGAAGTAAAAAGAAATGAATACAACCAATCGATCCTTACCTTGGCGCATGCAAGTCTTAGTGTGGTATTCGCGACTTACCCAAACAAGGTCAGAACACGAAACAGTCATCCATACTCAAGGATCTCAAACAGTGACAAAGACAGTGTCCAATGTCAAGTTCAGAAAGAGACAGAAGTACCAGCTACCTTTCCAGAATTCCAAATGATTCAAATGGAGGTAACAATTCAAGCAAATGCATATGAATTCATACTGATATTCATCAACGAAGCATAATAAGAATCAGACAAACAAATTAATCTCTGATTTCACACCAAGAACCCGACTGAACTCTGCCAATCTTTTTACACAAATTTGTACAGGTCGAAGACGTAAATGTTCACCTAAGATTCTGTACCACAAAACCCATGCAACACAAAGAGTAATTCCCAAAAATAACAGAGGTCTATTACGTGTTATTCCTTCAAGTCGCAGTTCAACAATCACCAACTATTTAAATATATTCAACTTGAATAAGATTCAAATATAAAACATACAATCGACTCCTCATAGTCGTTCAGATTACAACGATTGTAAATATATACATATATATGCACACGCTGTATACTGTTAACGGGTTTATACCCATAACAGCTGAACCCTACAGCAGCGTACTATGAAATTGGTGATGAATCCTTCTATGCCAGCTATGGCAAACATTCAGAATAAAAACAAGTGTAAGCAATTCAAATACCCCTTTCAAAGCAAAGAAATCAATTGAGCCGCTTCGAAACTTTCGAACAGCTTTTACAAAAGAAATGCAAATGCATACCTAGGAAGTCTATATCCTTTATTCATTCAAATAACGGTGATCAAAAGACCTGTTTCTTCTTACCAGGCTTCCACGAAAATCAATTCACAAAACTTATGGATGAATCTACATTCTCAGCAATAGATAGCAATATACGATTCAATCATGGACTCCACTGAGTCGATAAAATAAAGTACAGATGTATCTATATTATACACAGTCAACAAGTAATCCCGTTACCACAATAACAAGGAAAACAACTTCCGCTAGGTCGTATAAACTACGGTAACACAACAGTTACCTGTTCCTAGCAAAATTAGAAGACAATGAAAACCCAAAAAGTATCCTTATACACTGTCAACAAAAACCACGACAGAGTTTCCCAAGAAGCAATAATTCTGATCAATCCTACAGTATCCATCAAAATCATTCCATACAGTTTCCACAACAAGAAACAGCGACCACAAATCAACAACATACAGTGGTCTATTCTCAACACAAGTATATTCTTTGGGCTCACGCCAAACAGGCCGAGCATTCATGCTCTTTACATATAAATATCTCATATATTTAAACCAAAAAGAATACACAAAGGAATAGAGCCACAATTCGAATTTAACAACACCCATCAAGAGGAAATTGAAAAATCGAACCAGAAGAGATACAGTACCAAAATTTAAACAAGATCTCCATAGAAAATCCTTTATTTTCTCAAAACATTTGAACAGAGTTGTTCTAATGAAATCACTTGAAAGACAACAAGATATTTAAAGGTTAGGGCCTAACATGCCTGGATTTTTGATCAAATTTCCGAAGCAGACCACAGGAAGAGCTCAAACTTCCTTTTCTTTTTCCACGATAAAGCGACCAACAAAATTTTGCTATCTCCATCACATATATATCCTCCATGACAGAGAAAAGAGCTATGGCAGTTCATACTTGCCATGCAACTCAAAGAGAACTGGTGCGAAGAACCAGTAAACAAGCAGAGAGAGAGAGAAGACCGAAAATCGCGACAAGCCAAACAAACCCACAAATTTCCCGTTTGCATGCCTTCTCGCGAGTTCCGAGCTCGACTTCCGAGAATATTGAATGCCATTAAACCAACTTTCCCGCTTAAACTCAACTTCCACCGACCGCCAGAATTGGCGACAGTCCAATGAAACCTCATGTTCATTTCCAAATTCAGCGACCTGCCACGTCAGAACAAGTTAGCTGCTGCTAAACCTTCCGCCATGACCTGTCCCTCATCCTTATCCCCATTAATTGCCATAGAAAACGCCGCCCATGGTTCGCACCCCTCCATAGGCCCCTTTACATTCTCCTCATTAGTTAGGTTAGTATCTTAGGTTAGAATTTAGGGTAATACCCATACTAACCAATTTACACGTAGTTACTAACTTAGGATATTAACACATAGCCTAGGTCTAGGTTAGATTAACAATAATCTAACCCCTAGGTTAGGTTTTAGTTTTAGGTTACTAACCATTAATAATTCCAGTTAGGTCTTTGTCCTGTAAACTCAGAAAGACCTGTATCATACCTTCTCGAACAGAGTTAGCTCCAGTTCTGCTGCAGAATTGTATGTAACGAATTATTACCTGGTCCACAATCGAGACCTTCCAGATATACTTCCATATTGGGAACCAATTATTTCACAAGATCAGCCTGAGTCATACTCCTGACCAGCTTAATCAATGCTTCCATACCTTGCAACCTGTTCAAGGTCTGTGATCTAATTCATCACAAACAAATTTAAAGCATTACTTGGATCAATTCCACTGATCCAAGACTAGATATTATAGATGAATATCTCTATAATTCATTCCGTGATCAGATTAATATTCAGACACAAAATGAAATAAATAAAAGAGTCTAATCATATTCTGACTCAGTCAAGATCTGTAATCTGCAAGGAAATTACAATACATATCAAGCATGATTTCTAAATCGAGGAACACATCCTTATACAAGAAATCACATATCAACACTTGTATGTCCAGGAGAAAGTAACAACAGTTCAGGGTGTTACAAGTTGGATTTAGCCTATTGTTATCATGATTTGGGAGTGGATCATTAAAGATCTTTAGGGGTGCGTTTTGAGGGGAAACTGCCCCTGAAAAGGTATTTGACGTTGGTGACGTAGGATCTGCTAAGAACATATCCATAAAAAGATGTTTTTGTTCATCTGGCAAGCGTTGCATGAATTTATTGTAGTCACGGCACGTTCTAGTGTCATGGCCCTGAATTTTGTGGAAACCACAATACGAATTAGGATTGTAATTCCTAGTTTGTTGATTTGATGTGTATTGTGGCCCAAAATTTTGATCAAACTGTTGTCTATTAAAATTTTGCATTTGTTGTCTTTGGTTTGAATTCTGGTTTTGGTACCTAGTTGAATTTTGGCTTGGACCTTGTATGGGATTTCACCATTGTTGTTGTTGTTGTTGTGGATGATTAAAATCCACTGCATTGACTATTGGGGTAAAGTTATTATTTCATTGGTTGTTTATTTGTGATGGAGTATTGACAATATTTACCTTTTTAGGTTGGTCGGTTACTCCATCTGTTGTTACACCCCAATTTTTGTTAAGGATTTTAGGTCCTTGATTGACGTTCGTGGTAGTGGGATAAGTTGTAGTGTTCTGATTGGGGGTGATTAACCTCCCGTTTGCTCCATATGTTTTGCGACCACTATCAATTGCTGCTTGATCTATTCGAAGAGCACTCTCTAGTACTTCATCGTAAGTTCGTAATGGGAACTTCTGGACTTCTTCCTTCACTTCTCTGCTAAGAAAATGAAGGAATAAATCACATAGTTCCATTTGATCCATGTTTGGAGCACTTGCTGAGGATTAAAGGACTGTATGCCACCTTTGGATGAAATGGGCAACAGATTCGTTGTGTTCTTGTTTAATGTGTAAGAACTCCCTGATTCCTGTTCTTAATAGTTTGTTCATGTCGAAGGCCTTGATGAACTCTAAAACAAGTTGTTTGAATGAATGGATGGAAGCCTCAGGTATTCTATAATACCAATCAAGAGCGATGCCTTCCAAGGTTTTTGGGAATATTTTAGCAACAACCCCATCCCATGGGAGTAGTTCTCAAATGGCTGTAGTGTAAGCTTTGATATGTGCGTTTGGATCTCCCTCTCCTTTGTATTTGGGAAAATTGGGAAGAGGTCTTGGAAGCATGATGCTTCGTATGGTGAAATCCAAGGGCTCTTTCAAATATTTTGAGTAAGTCCCTATCGCATATGTTTCGACCATTGATGGCGCCTGTTGAGGGAGTAGTGGTGGGATGGGTTGTTGATATGGCACAGTGTATGTGTTGGCAGGGGCATAAGGAAGCCCCTGTGTTTGAGAAAAAATTCCGGGAGAGGAGAACATATCCCCTTGTGGTGATTTGGAGTATATGTTTAAGTATGATGGGGTACTATCCAGGAATGGATTGTTCTGTACTAGACCGGGAGGAACAGTGCTAGAGATGGTGGGTCTAGTTGGCATTTGTTGTGAATACTGAGGAGTCATGCCTAACGTGCCTACTCCTGTGAGGAGATCCACTTGGCTAGGATGGTGTGGAGGATTGGAACTCCCTGTTTGCATGAATTGTGAATTTTGACTTGCTTGGGCAAGTTCTAACCCTCTAACCTTTTCTATTAGAGTTGAAATGACTTCATTTGGTGAAGTCACAATATTCTGCCTTGGTGGTGTTTTTTGTATACCATGGTTTTGTATAGGCATGTGATATCCTGTTATGAACTGATCACTATCTTT
Source organism: Taxus wallichiana var. yunnanensis (assembly GCA_018340775.1). Lineage (NCBI taxonomy): Eukaryota > Viridiplantae > Streptophyta > Pinopsida > Cupressales > Taxaceae > Taxus > Taxus wallichiana. The sequence continues at coordinate 160,682,585 of CM031243.1, read as the reverse complement.
CCAAGTTTCTCTGAGAGTATTTCCTATATGCAGTGGCATAGAGGTATTTTCTTGAAAAGAGACCTCGGGTTGTGATTGTAAACCTCCTACAGTGGATACATACCTCGAGAACGTTGGTCATTCCTAGCATAACGTGCAATATTCATCATCTAAACCTTGGTATGAGTCGATTATCTACTAATTTGTGGTCTAAGTAGTACCTAAGGGCAGGAGATGAACTAGATTCTCCGGTGAACGTCATATTGTTCGAGCTCAAGGCTCTGTTTGTTACATTTGAGCGAGTTATTCGAACTCCTCTGTTTGGAATGGCAAGCTATATCGATTCTTGGAGTTTGTGTTGACAATCGACTAGTTGAATAGTTTTCGCCCCATCCGAGAGTGAGGGTGATGATTGTCTATTTTGTTGGGCGTAGTATGCCTCAAGACCCAAGAGGGGTCTGCCATATGCATCGAATCTCGACATATTTGGGGGTATATGAATACCCGCAGAATAATGGGAAGGAATGAAGGTGAAAGCCAATGAGGTGGAGAAGATGAAAAGTATACTAAACTTGGAAGAACACGTAATACTATGACTCTAAACTAGAAAGTAGGAAGTTCACGTCAGCTTCACTAATTTTGTTTGTTTCACGTCGGGTTCACAAATTTTTTACGACGGAAAAGTGACAAGTGAGCGTGGGAATCTACAAGTGACTCTTCCTCGTACCCTACCTCCCGAGGTCATGCCGAGATAGCCGGGGGATGGAATATATGTGAGATACGACAAACTAGTTAGGCAATCTATTTTCTTCAATGCGCACTAACGGAACTTGTGAATCTAAAGTACGAAAGCCCTCCTAACTTGGGCTGGTGTGATAGATCGGTCAGCCAGAGGATGATCTGCTCAAAGGCTCCAATCAATATCAAGCTCGGCGTGATTTGATCTATAGGTTGTGGAATACGTATTCCCTGGGCTCTCTAGGTCTCGTGATTGTCATACAAAAGTAACAAAGTAAATTAACTGTAACAAAATGAAATTTAACTATGTGAAGTGTATCTATAGCATATATGTTTTCTCTATTTTTTTGTGTTTTTCTGATGAAATTTACAAATTTAAGAAAATAGCTATTTAAAATATCTAGAAAGACACCTAAAATAATAATTTAAAATAAACAAAATAACCGAGTGTATCTATTTGTCTGTAATTTGTAGATCTATTCTAAACAATAAAATAGCTCATCTAATCTATTTGCAAGATTCTCGATCCTACCTCAGAAGTGAGGAGTGAATCATAGTTTCTCAGAAACTATCAATCCCCACAGCTTCCCTGGCAATATCGAGAATAGAATTTACTGAAATAAAGCAATTAACTACTCTATTTGATATGATTCTAACTAGAAATTTGAAAGCTAGAACCTGGATTCTGTAGAACAGTGGTGAATCTGATGGTGTGTGTGATCTCCTCATTCCTTTGTGTTCACGTGGATCCGAAAATCCTATAATGCTAGCATCAACAGAAGTAGATATTGGGATAAAGGCATCTCATAATACACACCGAATACAATGCGAGTAGGAGAGGGATAGCGCAAGAGTACAGAGCTTGGCTTATGCAATTCCTAGCGGGATCTATTGCGAGTCATGCAACATAAAGCATCTAGAACCTGAAACTATCCTGTTTGAGGAGAAAAACCTGCAACTTTAATGGCTTCCTAAGCTATTCTACTCCAATGGATTGGATGAAATAACAACACTACTTGCACAAGATGGATATGTGGCTTACCAACAGTAAAACAATGCTAACTAAGCATGTAACAAACTAAAATATGAATCCTAAGAAAAATAAAAGACTGAATTACTAAAAATGAGAAGATGAGAAGTGAATGAGGGGCCTGAAGTAATGACAACACTTGCACAAGATGGATATGTGGCTTTCTAACTGCAAAACAATGCTAACTGAGCATTTAATGAACTAAACTATGAATCCTAAGCAAAATGAAAGAATGAATTACTGAAAATGAGAAGATGAGAAGTGAATGAGGGGCCATTTTCTTGAGCACAAGCCAACCATTTATAGCATTTGCATTTACCCAAGGTAAAAGCCAAATAGAACTCTTAAACTATAAACAATGGCAAAACACTATTCCAGGGAACCAGAATCATAAATGCAAGCTTATGGCGGTGAAAGAAAGCTGGTAAAACATTGAATTTACGTGAGTCGTGTTAAAAGAGCTTTCTAGAAAATGTGTAAAGGACCGCCACCCTAAGCAGGGTGGCGGTTACAGGACCGCCGCCCTGTTCAGGGTGGTGGTCACGAGACCGTTGCCCCGAGACGTGGCGGTGGTTTCGTCATGAAGAGAAAAAGGCTAAGAAAAGAGGGGAAAAGGAAAAATAAAGCACACGGGGATAAGCGGGGCATGCGGGATGTTAATGCACACTTGGAGAGCTTTTCCAGATCCCAAACACCTTGCGAGGAGACCTGTATCATCATTGGGGCATGTGTCACGTTGTTTTGGCGATCTGAATACCTTACAATTTTGGGTACGTACAGTTACCCTCGTGGGTAACCCGTCCTCTTCCACCATAAGATTTTCCTCCACATCTCATACACGCATATCACCTTTTCCCAAAAGGATGCAACCTAAAGCTAAAAATCCGCTACCCTCCAATAAGGTAGTTAAACCAACCAAACCTTCCATTGCAGTTCTTCTACCATGCCCCTACCCAAGAAGATATGACCAACACCTAAGACCACACCACACACCAAACTAGTAGACCAACCTACTCCCCCTCTTGTAAAGACTCTTCCTCCACAATTATTCGTACATGTACCCAAACCCACATTCACCTCCCATTGTGATCCACTAGCAGGGTCCTATGCCAAAATCCTAACCAATCTCCTTGAAACTTCTATCATCACATTACTGCCTCTTAGACCTTACGACCCACTCAAACCCAAACCAAAAGGGTTTGTGAAACCAAAATTTGTGCCTACCATCATATGCCATGACACGATGTAGAGAATCATACGGATTTAAAATATGCTCTTGTCCAATTGTATCCTCCCAAAGAAATTTTTATGATGACAATCTTCTTGATGAGGACCCCATTTTTCCTTCACCAATTTCCATAGATCATCCCCATTCCCTACTCAAATGACTAAAATATCCACCCACACAACTCTTTTCTATCCACCCCGAGATTCAAGATCAACATGGTTCGTATAAGAGAGTTTGCCAAACCACCACCAAAATTCCAATGCACCCTACTAATTTCATAAGGATCGTATCCCCCACTAGGGCTTTGTCCCTCATGCCGCTATACCTTCCATGACACGCCCTCTTCATCCACCTCCCCTCAGATTAACATGATCAACATTGCCACCTGTGCTCGAAAGATAAGGGAAAGGTAAAGAAAATGGCCCAAAGAACCAACCCTGTACCCAATATACCATCCGTACCCATACCCAAATTCATCATTTGAGGTCTTGCATATCCTATTTCCGATGGGGTCACACATCGCACAATGCTAAAACAACTACACCAATACCCCCTCAAAATTTCTTTATATGACCCCATCCAAACCTTAAAGTCACATTATCAAGCCCTCACAGAGGTCCTTGAATCTATTGAAGTCTTACCAAATGACCCCACACCCATCACCTCCATCATTACCCCTCACCATGTAGCCTCTCTCACTAGATATTTTCCTTCCCCTACACCTCCACCTACTCACCAAGTGGTAACCCTTAGCTTTTTTAGATGGAGAAATTTCTCCCTTCCAGGTCTAGCGACCCCGACCCCATTCTTTTCATCTCAGTATTTATCGATAATATATGTATACTGCATATTATGATCGATGGTGGTGCTAGCATTAATATCATCTCCTCCCATACATATGACCAAATGTGGATACCTGCCAATTGCATGTATGGTAACCCTGTTATGTTGTGCTCCTTCAATGATGCCATGACCTCTACCCTAGGTACCATTGTTCTCCATGTCTGCGTGGGCCCCCGCACTATCCCGAACTTTTCTATGTTCTAGAAGGAGAGTTCCAATATAACTTGCTACTTGGTCGACCTTGGATCCATGTCATGGGTTATGTCCCTTCAACTTTACATCGATGCCTCAAATTTGAACACAAGGGACATAATTACACCATCCTTGCTGACCCATCACCTTTCAAGACCTATAACATGCTATATCGACCTAATGATGTGCTTGTACTAGTTAAGGCATCTCGCCACTATCACCACTTCACCTTCACCCACGAGCCCATCCACCAAAATTGCCACTACTTCTGTTGCATCTAACCTTTCTATCCCCACTATAGTTATAGCCTCTACCACTGACACACTTGTTTCCCCAACATCTAGTGAGCCATCTATACCCGCTACCCACATACCAACTACTGATCCCTTAGAAGGTGTTTTTCAATGCCTCACTCTGGGGAATACTTGCCTATACAATATTGATACCTTCCTCACCCCACAAGAGTATGGGAATATGCGTCAACACCCCAACTACGACATCCACATTGGTGATGTTTTCCTTATGGCCCTCCCCACCTTCGCACCAACCTAATGTATGGGGGACTTTATATTACCACCTATAAACCCAAACCTCCATCCCAAGCCCAACCATTTTCATCTGACCTACACTCCCTCACTAACCACCGCTTCACTCACACTTTCCTCCACCGGTGCGTGTGGAAAGGATTTGGCTTCAGTTTTTATGAACAAGGCCACCATACTGTCATTTCTTGTACCTCTCATAAACACAATGACCGTAGTGGCATTGGTTTTGATGCTCCACCCTCCAAGAAGGTTCACATCAACCTTATCTAAGATGAGAAATCTTCCCCCTCTCATTCACCCACATTACCATCTTCACCCACGAGTCCATAGATCCTAAATCTATTCCTCCTAACTTTTTTTTCATAAACACCATTTCCCTGGGACCACTGACCTATCAACGCGATGGTGAGGCTCCCTCTTCTCTCCCATTCTTGTATCCTGACATGATTGATGACGATATGCCTTCATTAATGTTGTTTAGTGTCGATACGATGATTCCATCCTCACTACCTTGGTGTAGAAGACTCTTATATTCATTAGTAGTTACCCTCTAAGACGTAAATCATGTTGAATGAATCGACCATCAAAGTCAACATTAATACTCAGGATGACCAGCACATTCTAAAGATTGGCCAATCTTTAGACGTTACTAAACAAGAAGCCTTCACCTCTTTCCTTCGGGACCATAGCAATGCATTTGCCTAGTCCTATGCCGATATGCTTGGTATTTACCCAAAAATCATGGTTCGTAAAATCATAACCATTCCCGATACAAAACTGCGAGAAAATTCATCCACAAGATCATTCATCATTTTCAATGCTCTTGACCATCTCCAAATCTACCAAAAATGTATCAAACGTGCCTATGAAAAACATGTTCACGAATGAACCTTTTAGGTCGGTGACCTCATCTTGAAGGAAAATCAACATGTAACCAAAGAGGAGAAAAGTAAACGGGGAAAATTTGCTCCTAATTGGCTTGGACCCTATATTGTTACCCATGCCTATGGATCAAGTGCTTATCATTTTTCTTCACTCAAAGGTAAACCCAAACCTAAGCCCCTTAATGCCTTACATCTTCAACCATTCTATTATTGATATCAAGTCCTATATCACTTTCTATCAGTTGATCGCTCGTCCCTTGAGCATTATTCACCTTCCATATTACCAATTTTGAGGATCCATGACTAAACAAGAATCATGTGATTACCCATCACCCTTTTAACCTTTCTTGAATATGAGTACCACGACTCTACTCATAGCATGATTCTCATGGATACTTTTCATCTTCTTCAAGATGGAATCCCATGGTCATCCATCACTCGAAACCACCTCTTTCATAGTTAATCTTTGTGTGCTATGGTTTTTTCTTCTAAACAAGAACCTAATCTTCCTTTATAGTCTTGTCCATGACTTAAAACATCCAAAAAAAAAAGGATACAACTCCTTGAGTCAAACTTATAGAAAAGATGACTCCCTCAAACGGGATATCTCTTCACTCTAATTCCACCACCATAAATAGACTTCTCCCTTGAAGGACATCTATATAGGGTCATTACAAAAATGTAATAAATATACAGAAGCTTCTGCATCGATCATCTTCACGAAGACCTTAAGGAGATTATATACTCATCCTATATATACTTCTCGCATCGATCAGTCTATTACTAAAAAAACCAACAAATGAAGGAAAAAGATGAAATTTTTGTCATGGACTTGCCTATTTCAAATTCCAGGTTTCTTTTTATGAAAAACATGTTGTCGTACACTAAGTTATGCTAAACCTCCCATTCTCACCTCCTTTCCTTTTTAGCCTAATTTCCTCTTTACTCAAGGTACTTTCCGCAAATGCAACATTTCGTGATCATGCGACTTTCTTCACCCTTAGAATGGTCCATTATGTAACACCTTTAGGGTCTTACATTCATAAGCCCCTCTTAGGTATGGATTGACTCATTAGGGTTCTTATCAAATTAAGTGGCTCTTTTACCACCTCTTACCATTCACCTTCCTCATTACTTATTGATTATCCTATACAGGACCAAATCCTCAACACCTATATTTAAAAATCACTCAACCATGCCTACGACCTAAACTCAACCATGCCTATAACCTAAACTCAATCATGCCTATGACCTATATTCACCCATGCCTAAACACCTATCAATCCATTCCTTTACTTCATCATAATCTTCCCTAGCTTATGGGATAACTACATCGGCCTGAGGTCCCTTTTCATCGTGGACTATGTAGGCAGCACTTCGAGGGCATGGGGCCCTTGGAGGTTAGCTTGGCCACTCTCTACCCTAACCAATTCCCCCTTTTCCTTTCCTTTTCCTATTCACATTCTACCCTAGTTAGTTTCCTTTCTATATCAATAACTAGAAATTAAACCACACAAGCAATAATTGCTAAACATCTTTACCATCATAATTTACACATTCATTTCATCACATCTACCATTTCTCTACCATAATCATACATTTTCCTACAAATCATCTTAACACGATCCATACCATCACAAATTACACACATTAATGAATTATAAATTCAATCAACCATAAAACCTAACTCGATCCATGCCTAAACCAACCTAACTCGATCTGTTGGTGCCTATTTTAATCCTCTCATATATTGCCATCTTTTCCCCTTTGGTTTGCATGCTCTAAAATGTTTTTATTCAAATTTTGTGGTCTACAAAATTTCTCCTCTAGGTTGAATGCTTTGAATATCTCATAAACTTATCTTTTACCCTAACTTAAAGGAAAAATACATGCATGCCTTGTTTTGTGCCTTAGTTTTCCAAATACATGGGCCTCTTTCGTTTTCCACTTTTCTCGGAATTTGGAGCTCATGGTTACTCATTTTTTTTCTTATTTTCCCTGAAAAATATATCCCCATGGTCAAAAATTTCCTTGAATTATTTCCCATTTGTTTTTGACCAAAACATCCTTCACCCACGAAGAAAAAATTGAATTCGGGCATCTCTAGAAAATTCTGTGTTTTTTTACGATCATACGGGCACACTTTGCCCATAATATTTTATCTAAAATGGCATCTCCTACATGGAAATTTGTGGTTGGATAAGATTTGGCTGGTTTCTTAGAAGACTTAATGTTTTTTTGGGTTTTGGAAAATTTGCAATTTTTTCCCACAGACTCATGAGTCCCAAAGGAGGGATGAAGGTAGACGGGTAGAGGACTTAGAATTTTTTTCCTTTTTAGAAAAAAGGGAGAAGGGTTGAGGAAAGAGCCACGGGTCCATAGTGGAGTGAAGGGATACATGTGGTAGCTTCAAAAGGCAGGGGGTTGCGGGCCGCTGGAGGAAAAGGGGAATTTTTTCCATTTTAGCAAAAATAAGTTAGAACAAAAATTTAAGCCACGGGTCTGAAATGAACCATAGGAAGACATGTGGTGGGTGTAGAAGGACGTGTGGGCCACTGAGGAAAAGAGGAATTTTTCTCTTTTTAGCAAAAATGAGTTAGAGCAAAAAATTAAGCCGCGAGTCCACAAAATGAACTACATAGAGACACGTAGTGGGCGTAACAGGTTGGTTGACCATCGGAGGAAAAAGTAATTTTTTCCCCTTTTTGCAAAATGAGTTAGAGTTAAAATTTGAAGCTCTAGCCCATAATGAAGTAGAAGGAGACACATGGCAGGGAAGAAATCAGAGGTGCGGACCCATGAAGGCAAAGCCAAAAATTTTCCCTTGGTGAAAAAGGGAGTTAAAACGTGAATTGATCCTACATATCCTCAGCGATAGGGAAGGTGATACATGTCAAGGATAGAGGAAAAAGTGTGGGCCCATAGGGGAAAAAAGTGAAAAATTTCCAAATTTCCAAAAAAGATGGAAATGAGCATAATTGAGCCGTGACTTCAATGGGACCCACCATATGCCACGTGTCAGCACCAAATTTCAAGCGTAGAGGGGTGGAGAAAAAATTCAAGAATTTACCTTTTTCCATAGATGTTAAAAAGTCAAAAAATGATCCCAAATCCATTCCCAATCGTATTTTGACACATGGAGGGATTATATTGAAGGAAAAGGGGCAAATCAATTACAACTATGCATTTTTCATTTTGGCTGCCATTTTTGCTCCAAGAAGCTTGGAGATGTGAATTTTGCATCAATTTTCATTGAATTTTTGGTGAATTCATGTCGTTTGTGCCTGCAAGGACCAATACAAGTGGTTTTAGGGATCAATTTGCAGATTTAAGGTGTTTTTGAAGTAATTTTTACCCCATCCCATCTAAAATGTGAAATATCAAATCAAGAAGTTACATAATCAAATTTTGGAGGGATAAGGATGAAATGATGAAATGAAAGGGGCCTGCATGCTTTGAGGTTGAAAAATGTGCCTCCACAATGGATAATGATGAAGGATTTGTAATGATTCACCTTTTTTAAACACCTAGCAACTTTTGTTGCAAATATGTTAAACGTCCCTATCTGCGAATCATGTTGGAATTTTGTAACAAACTTGATGATGGGCATATTCTTCTCTTGGGAAAGAAATATCAAATGTAATAAAATGTTATAGAATGCATGTTTTTGACATGCAAAAGGTCAGAGAAACTTATAATTTCATGGGAAAATATGGGAAGAAGCCCATTCTCTAAGAAACCACCTGAGAACCATTTCTAATTCCTTTCTACATCATATTTGTATCATGTTGAGTTGGTTTCAGTTGTAAAGCCATCAACAAGCTTTGAGATTGTTCTTATAACATTCCCTTGCTGATAAATTTGGTCATTCTGGATTATTTTGTGTTGTCTCTTGGAAAAATTGCATGCACTTATGTTTCATAATGCTTTTCAATTTGTGTTTCTTGCTCCTGTTGCAGTCTTATGTCTAAAATCTCTCTTGATCATACATGGTCTCATTTCTTGTTGATAGTTTAGTGGCATTTGCAATATCACATTCATAAAAGCTTTCATATGATAAAGAGATAAACAGATTTAAAATCACTTTACCTTCCTTGAATTTAGATATTGTTTGTAAACCTTTGGGTGCACCTTAGGTCATGATAAAATAGAGGTTTCTGGATGCTTTGTTGGTTCATCTACTTCAAGATTTTGTGGTAGGTTGTCAAATATTGTGTGGAAGAGTGCAGATCTGGGCCTCCATTTGGTGCACATATCCTGGTTGAAGGAGTACCTTAACCCTTTTGAAGCATTCTACTTGTTTAGGTCTTACAAATTTCTTGCAAAGGTCCTCAAAGAATTTGGCAAATTCTGGTTAGTCTTGTCTAAAATATCCCACCAAAATTCATTCAAACAAACTAATCCTACCCATACTACCCCTACATTGCATTGTGTGTCAACAAAATAATTCAATCCATTTACAAAAATGCACAAAGCAAATCAAGATCATATAATGTCTTCAGTAACCCTTTCCTTGCATTGAAAATATCTCCATAATCTGGAAGTGACAACTTGTGAAAGTCAGATTTGGAGTGTTGATCATATTTTCCCAAGGCCTTTTCATACTATTTGCACATATTGAGGGATATATCCATCTCCTTCACCATTTGAGAGTTATAAAATAGGTCCTATTACCTTGGTTGAAAGGCACAACCTAAAACAATTAGGACAAGATCAAGTCCTATTTGGGTGCTATCCATCTCTCCACAAATTTGAGTGCCAATTAGATCAAATCCTTGGCTAAAAAATGACACACATCACGATCTATTTGAATTCAAGCTTCATGCCTAATATATGATGCTTCTCATACTAAAAAGGAGAACAAATTTGGGTACCAACCCTTTTGGCACCTTTACTGGGGAGATTCTTAGTTTAATCTAATCCATGTGCATACATATTTGAGATATTTGAATGCATATAAAACCCCGTAATGTCCTTGCAAATTTTGCATGCAAATACATTGTTGAAGGATCATTTTATAATTATATTTTTAAGGATTAAGTGAAGATATAAGTTTTGCCAACAATTTCATCAGTTTCCAGTGTGTAGTTGCACTTTATTGGCATTTTTTATTGATAAATTCAAAGAAAGGAAGGTTTGATCTATAAAGTTTGGCAAGATTTTCAGTACTGATAGATATTTGACAAAGTATTTTCATGCATTTACACAACTAGGGTGAAATTCCTTAGTGGCGACTCCATGTTCTTATCTTGATAAATACTAGTGTCTTAAGATTTATGTCATTTATTTTGTGTTGTTAATCTCTACAAAACTAGAAGGAAGAAGATCTCTCTTCATTAGGGACTCTACTAAGAAGTTGTTCTCAAATTCAAGGAACTCAGAGTTAGAAGGGAGAAGAGTTTGGAAAGTTTTTAAAGGTCAGACATTAGGCAAAGATATATCCATTGGTGAGAGAGATCAACCTTTGGTAGAGGATTATCACTCTTCTTCAAGTGATTTTGATTCAAGAAATCCTATCATAAACTTGTTTGCCTCAGCTATTGAAGGTCCTCCCGCTGTACTGTAATTTCCTTCTTCAATTTGCACCTCTATGTTTCAATTCAAATAAAACCTTCCAAGAAAATTAGAACTTAAAGGATACCAATCTTGTGAACCACATTCTTGAGCCCTAAAGACCTTACACTCCTCATCAGCTTGTGTCACCCCCAAGATCACCTCCACCAAACAATATGGCTTAGCCTAGACCTCCATTTGTTGTTAACACCTTTGGTCTTATAGACTTTAGAGGAATGGATGGTTACCTGAATGCTATCCCACAAGATGTTAGAAATAGGTTGCCAAAGTTCCAAGGTAACAATGCCATAACTGGTGATCAGCATCTCAAACTTTTTGTTAACATGATGGAGGATTTTGAAATAGAGTTTGAAGATGTGTACATTAAATTGTTCATTCATACACTAGAAGAGGATGCTAGGGATTGGTACAAGGATCTTCCTAATAATTCTATTGATTCATGGACTGAAATGAAGAATGCATTTAGGTTGTAATATGGTGACAAGACTGATCCTATATTTCTCTTGTTTGAATTTGAAAATATCAAGAATAATCCCAATGAATCATTCCATGACTTCAACACAAGGTTTAAAAAAACTTTGAGAAGGCTTGCTTGTTAGTCTGAGGCCTTGTGATGAATCTTTTCTAATCAAATATGTAGATGCATTTGATAAGAAGGCAGCCTACTACTTAAGAGACAAGAACCCTACTAATCTAAGACAAGCTTTCACCATGGCACTTCAAATTGAAAACAATATCAAAGAAATTGGGAAACCTCTCAAGAGAGATGGTGTAAAGTTGATAAACCTTGAAAACCTCAAGCTAGTAAGGGTGCTGATTTGGAGGAGGTTGTGAAAACTTTGGCAGGGGTTGTCAAAGAAATCTCATACAAGTTGGCAAGAGCTGAGAAGGGAATTGGGAAGACTTCACAAGGTCAGCCAAGAGCACAAAACCATGACAGATTTTCCAATCATCCTAGAGGTGATCAAAGGGCATATGATAGAGGGAAAGGACCCATGGGATCTACAAATAGACATCCTCAAGCACATGAAGGAAGAGTGTTACCTGATCCCCTAACTGCTAGGGTTACTACTATTGAGGAAGTTGCTGATATTGATTGGTGTGATAGGTGTTTTTTACCCCATCCTCCATGTGAAGTGGACCAACAAGATGGTGAAGCTAATAATGATGATGGTACTGATGATGATATCTACATGATGGGCTGTTCTTCAAGTTCACAAGGAGGAGCAACATCTACTGAAGTGATAAGTGCTAGGACTGCTGCTACCTTTTGGGATTACATCAAATGGGTACAAGTATTTCTTCCTCCTCATACTCTTGAAGTTGATGTAGTGCAATCTTTTGAAATTCCTAACAATGACTTTGAATACTTAAGAGCTTTGATGATTAAGAATTATGATGGTGGTATCCCTTCGGAGGAAGATAGATAATCATTGATGAATGTTGTTGTAGCTCAAGAGAAACACTATAACACTAGAAGCAAAGTTGTTAAGGGATCTAGGCCTCAAGCCAAGCCTAAAACACCCTTGCTCACAAGTATTCCTAAAGAAACTCCTAGAAGAGAAACACCTTCCAAAACTCTGTTGTCCCAAGAAAAATTACAGTCCTCCTCATGCCTAAGCTGCCAAGAATCCCTTACCATCTAATGAATCCCCTTGTCTCCCTTCCAATGTTGCTTTGACAAAGAATGTTCGCTATGACATAGCCCAAGTATTGAGCCAAATCAAAGTGATTTTTCCAATCATTGAGTTTCTTAGGATTCCTGAGCATAAGAAGAGAGAATTTGAGTACTTGGGATTGAAAGAGGATAATAATACTCCTAGAAGAAATGTAAATGTTATTGAAACTCCTCCTCAGATCATTGCAGACCTTGAAACACCACCAATAGTAGAAGATCTTGGAGAAACACCTGAGGTATATTTGGGGACATCCTTGGTTGATTCCCAATTGAATGTTGATCCATTCTTCACAACTTTGATCATAAAGGATAGGCTACTTCACAATTGTATGTTTGATTCTGGTGCATCATGTAATGTCATGCCTCTAGAATTCATGAATGATTTGGATATCAAAGTGACAACAGCCTATGGAAAGTGTAATTCCATGGAATCAAGAGAAGTGTTGGTAGTTGGTTGTGTGAAGGGTTTGGTGGTGCAGCTTGCATCTTATCTCGGGAGGAATTTAAAATTGGATGTTGTGATTTTTGATTGCCCTGCCAAATGGGGTATGTTATTGTCAAGAAAGTGGGTTGAAAGTGTTGGAGGGAGTGTCCAAATGGATATGTATTTTTCCACCATTCCCATTGAGGGAATATTTTTCAAGCTCTATGGAGAAAATAAGATGTTGCATCTAATTAAGGATTCAAACAATGCTTCCTATGAGGTGTTGTTTGTTGATGCTGGTGTTGATAATTTTATTAGGTTTGCTAATGGAAAGGAACACAAGACGGATCATTCAAAGTGCCTTGAATAGGTAAGTTCTCCTTAGACCTTGCTATTCAATGGAGCTTGCTCCAAATTTGGAAATGGTGTTGGTATAATTCTGATTTCTCCTAGCTTGGAAGAATTTGTTTTTACTTCAAGCTTAATTTTTAATGTACTAACAACATTGTTGAGTATGAAGCCTTGTTGTTGGGTTTGATAATCGCATGGAAGTATGGTGTCAAGGACATCAATGCAAAGGAGATTCAGAGCTAGTTGTCAAACAAATAAGAAAACTATATGCTACAAAAAATAAGTGGATGAAATAGTATAAGCGTGTAGTTTGGGATCTAATTGAGATGTTTGATTCTTTAAATATTGTGCATCATGACAAATTTTGAATTCCACTACTGACAAGTTGGAAGTGTTGGGGTCTATATTTGGAGATTACACTGTTTCACCTTATTGTGAGTACAATGTTGAAGTGTTAACTAGGCCAGCTGTCCCTAACAACATCAAGCATTGGAAAGTGTTTAATGATGATGCTCAAGTGCAAAGGTTCTTACAAAATCAAGGTGAGTTTGTAGATCAAAATATTGATTGGGAGCCAATGGTATGTATGACTGAAGGAAGAGAGACTTTGTTTGGAAAGGATATTATCCAATTGAAAACTAACACCATTCCTAGAGGTCTTGTTGCACTTGAGTCCAATTTTGACAAGGCTGATTGCATCATCAATAGAAACATATCTACCTCAAGGGATGTGGAAGAGCATAACTTGGGAACTAGTGATAAACCAAGAAAAGTTTGGTTGGGCAGCAATTTAAGCAAGGAAGAAAAACAATCCTACCTCCAATTGTTAAAACAATATCAAGACTATCTTGCCTGGTCATATTCAGAGTTGAAAGCATATAGAGAAGACTTGTTCCAACATGAGATCCCTCTTGAGAAAAATGCCAAACCATTTAGATAGAAGCAAAGGAAAATTAATCCACTCCTCTCCATGAAAATGCAATATGAATTGAAGAAACTGAAGGAGGGAGGGATCATTCAGCCCACAAGGTATTCATCTTGGGTTGCAAACCTTGTGCCAATCAGAAAGAAGAATGGAGATATCAGACTTTGTGTAGACTTAAAAATATGAATAGAGCTTCATTGAAATAAAATTATCCTCTCCCAAACATGAAAAACATGCTGCAGTTAGTGACTGGATCTGAATTGTTGTCCACCTTGGATGGTTTCTCTAGCTATAATCAAGTTGTTGTCAAAGAGTCAGAAAGATTTAAAATTCCTTTACAACTCCTTGGGAACATATGTTTATGTGAGAATTCCTTTTGGTCTCATGAATGCTGGGGCTACTTTCCAAAGAGAAATGGATGTTGCTTTTTCTGGCTATATAAATGACTTCATTATAGTTTATCAGGATGATGTGACTGTGTTTTCAAGGAGCAGAAAAGATCACTTGCAGCACTTGGAAAGAATGTTGATCAGATGTAGAGAATTTGGAATCTCTCTCAATCCAAAGAAGTGTCACTTTGGGGTGAAAAAGGCCAAGCTTCTTGGTCATATTGTTTCAAAGGCTAGTGTCATGATTGACCCTAAGAGAGTAGAAGCAATCAACAAGGTCCCAATTCCAAGAACAAAGAAGGGTATTCAATCTTTCTTTAGGTAGATCAATTTCATTAGAAGGTTTGTGTCAAATTTTGCTGAATTGACCCTCCCCATTACATGCATGTTAAAGAAAGATCAAATTATCAAGTGGGAGGAGACTCATTATTCTGTCTTTTGAAGGAATCAAAGAGGCATCTAAACATTCACTTGTCTTGGCAGCTCCGAATTACAAGAAGCCTTTCCAATTCTTTTCTTTTACTTCTGAAAATACTATTTCATCTTTTTTTCTCAAAAAGGATGAATATGGGGATGAGAGGCCTATTTCCTTCTTTAGCAAGGCTTTATAAGTTGTTGAATTGAAGTACACAATCATGGAAAAACAAGCATTTGCCTTGGTGAAAGCAACAAAGGTTTTTAGGCCTTATATCCTAAGTTCAAAAGTTATTGCTTATGTTCCCCACACCATGGTAAAAGACATCTTATCAGAGATGGAGATCTCAAGTAAAATATGTAGATGGGTGAAAAAACTGTAGAAGTATGATATGGACATCCAAACCACAAATTTGGTAAGAGGTTTGAGTCTTACCAAGCTCATGGCTGAGTGCAACTTGCAGATTGTGGAAGTGAATGAATTAGAGAATGAAAGGGCAGATGTTCTTGAGAAATTGGTAATTTCGAGTGGTACAAGGATATAATCTTTTACCTCAGACACCTATGTTATCCTGATCATTTAAATAAAAATCAGAAAAGAGCCCTCAAGTTGGCTTCTCAAAAATACATCATCACTGACTTTGGGCTAGCTTGGAAGAACCCTGAAGGTGTCCTCTTGAAATGTATAACTAAAGATGAAGCTCCCAAATTAATTGATGATTTCCATGGGGGAGTTTGTGGAGGACACTTTTCTAGAAGGGTTACAACATACAAAGTCTTGAGAGCTAGTTATTGGTGGCCTACTCTTTTCAAAGATGCAAACATGCTTTGGTTAGAAAATGTGAAAGTTGTTAGTGTTTCTCTGAAGAATGAAAGCTTCAGGCTCCTTCCTTTGCATCCTGTATCAATTGAAGCTCCTTTCAAACAATGGGGGATGGACTTCATTGGTGAGATCTTAGACCCTTTCAGTGTTAGACATAAGTGGATCCTTGTAGCCATATATTAATTCACTAAGTGGGTAGAAGAAATCCCCACCAAGAAATCAACACACCAAGTTATTATGGATTTCTTGTTGAATAATATCATACGCAGATTTGGTGTGCCACCAAGATTATGCCGAATAATGCCATGTGTTTCGAGTTAAACCTTTGATGGAAATGTGCAAGGAGTATAGAACCAATCTGATTATGCTTCAAACTATAACCCCAAGGGAATGGAAAATCTCAGTCCAACAATAAGAACTTATTGAAGATCATGAGGAGGACCTTGGAGTTGAACAATAGAAAATGGGGTGAACAACTAAAATTTACAGCTTTGGGCTAATAGAATCACTTGCCAAGAGAGCTATTAGTGAGAGCCCATTTGATTTGGTGTATGGAACTCAAGCTTTGTTGCCCTTACATATGCAATTATCTTCATTTTATTTTTCTCAATGACTTGAGGATCAAGAGGTCAGTCCATATGAAGGAAGGATTAATCAAATTGTAGAGCTAGATGAAGAGAGAAGAGCATCCCACCAAAGGCATGTCAGATTTAGAGAGAAGTTGAAGAGGTTGTTTGACAAGAAGGTTACTTCGTGGGCCTTCAATATTGGATATATGTTTTTGTTGTGGGACAATAGAAATGAGGATAAGGGAAAACATGGAAAATTTGATGCATTGTGGATGGGCCCTTACTCCATTGATATCAGAATTGGTGAGAATACCTTTTTTCTCAAGGACTTAGATGGGGAATTTCTTGAACTACTTATTAATGGTACTCATCTGAAGCATTTATTGGATTAATCCCCAAATTTTAGGTATGCACCAACTTGTACAGTGTATAGTGTTTGTCTTTTGCTCTGTTTTTGGTGTTTTGGTGGTTCTTGGTTTGCCTTGGTGTGTGGAAGCCATTTTGTCGGTTTCTTAGCTATTTTTGGTGGCTTTGTCTCATGACTCCATTTTCCCAATGGATTATTTTGGCACTTGGTCTACTTATTGTTCTTATGGCACTCACTGGGAGTGCCCATCCCTAAGAAGGAGCCGATGTTGGTGCCCATTTTAATCCTCTGTTATATTTCCATCTTTCCCCTTTGGTTTGCATGCTCTAAAACATTTTTCTTCAAATTTGGTGGTTTGAAAAATTTCTCCCTCCAGATTGAATGCTTTGAAAATCTCATAAACTTATCTTTTTGCCCCAACTTGAAGGAAAAATACATGCATGTCCTATTTTGTGCCCTAGTTTTCCAAATCCACGGGCCTCTGTTGTTTTTTCCACTTTTCCCGCCTTTCAAGCTCATGGTTGCTCATTTTTTGCTTATTTTCCCTCAAAATATATCCCCATGGTCAAAAATTGCCTTGAATCATTTCCCATTTGTTTTTTGACCAAAAAATCCTTCACCCATGAATAAAAAATTGAATTCAAACATCTTTGGAAAATTCTTTGTTTTTTTATGATCATACGGTATACTTTGCTCATGTCAATTTATCTCAAATAACATCTCCTACGTGGCCATTTGTGGTTGGATGAGATTCGATGGGTTTCTTAGAAGATTAATGTTTTTTTAGTTTTGGAAAAATTTGTATTTTTTTCCCGCAGTCCCAGAGGAGGAACACATGTCACGTGCGTGAATGAAGGTGGACGGGTGGAGGACTTAGAATTTTTTTCCTTTTTGGCGAAAAGGGAGAAGGATTGAGAAAAGGGGTGCTAGTCTGCGGGAGTGAAGGGAGACATGAGCAAGCTTCGAAAGGTAGGGGGTGCGGGCCACTGGAGGAAAAAGAGAATTTTTTCCCTTTTAGTAAAAATAAGTTAGAGCAAAAATTTAAGCCGCGGGTCCAAAATGAACCACAAGAAGACACGTGGCAGGTGTAGAAGGAAGTGCGGGCCGTTAGAGGAAAAAGGGAATTTTTTCCCTTTCTAGTAAAAATGAGTTAGAGCAAAAAATTATCCGTGGGTCCACCAAACAAACCATGGGGAGACACGTGGTGGGCAGAGCGGGTCAGTGGGCCACCAGAGGAAAAAGTAAAAATTTTCCCTTTTTGAAAAATGAGTCAGAGTGAAAATTTGAAGCGCTATCCCATAATGAAGCAGAAGGAGAAACGTGGTAGGGAAGAAATCGGAGGCGCGGGCCTACGGAGGCAAAGTAAGAAATTTTCCCTTGGCGAAAAAGGGAGTTAAAATGTGAATTGATCCCACATATCCTCAGTGATAGGGAAGGTGACATGTGTCAAGGATAGAGGCGGAGGTGCGGGCCCTCGGGGAAAAAAGTGAAAATTTCCAAATTTCCAAACAAGGTGGAAATGAGTAGAATTGAGCCGACTTTAATGTGACCCACCATATGCCTCGTGTTAGCACCAAATTTCAAGGGCGGAGGGGCAAAGAAAAAATTCAAAATTTTACATTTTTCCAAATATGTTAAAAATTCAAAAAATGATTACAAATCCATTCCCAATTGTATTTTGACACATGGAGGGCTGAGATTGAAGGAAAAGGGGAAAATCAACGGTAATTGTGCATTTTTCATTTTGGCCACCATTTTTTCTCTAGGAAGCTTGGAGATGTGAATTTTGCATCAATTTTCATCGAATTTTTGGTGAATTCATGTTGTTTGTGCCTGCAATGACCAATGCAAGTGGTTTTGGGGATTAATTTGTAGATTTGAGGTGTTTTTGGAGATTTTTTTTCCCCAACCCATCCAAAAAATGAAATATCAAATCAAAAAGTTACAGAATCAAATTTTTGAGGGATAAGGATGAAATGATGAAATAAAAGGGGCCTGCATGCTTAGAGGATGAAAAACGTGCCTCCATAATGGATAATGATGAAGGATTTGTAATGATTCACCTTTTTGAAACACCTAGCAACTTTTTTTGCAAATATGTTAAACATCCCTATCTGTGAATCATGTTATAATTTTGTAACAAACTTGATGTTGGGCATATTCTCTTCTTGGGAAAGAAGGATCAAATGTAATATGATGTTATATAATTCATGTTTTTTGACATGCAAAAGGTTGGAGAAACTTATAATTTCATGGGAAAATCTGGGAAGAAGCCCATTCTTTGAGAAACCACCTGAGAACCATTTCTAATTTCTTTCTACATCATATTTGTATCATATTGAGTTGGTTTCAGTTGTAAAGCCATCAACAAGCTCTGAGATTATTCTTATAACATACCCCTGCTGATAAATTTAATCATTCTAGATTATTTTGTGTTGTCTCTTGGAAAAATTTACATGCACTTATGTTTCAGAATGCTTTTCAATTTGTATTTCTTGCTCTTATTACAGTCTTGTGTCTAAAATCTCTCTTGATCATACATGATCTCATTTCTTATTGATAGTTTAGTGGCATTTGCAATCTCACATTAAGAAGAGCTTTCATTTGATAAAGAGATAAATAGATTTAAAATAAATTTATCTTCCTTGAATTTAGAGATTGTTTGTAAACCTTTGGGTGCACCTTAGGTCATGATAAAAATAGAGGTTTCTGGATGCTTTGTTGGCTCATCTGCTTCAAGCTTTTATGGCATGTTTTCAAAGATTGTGTGAAAGAGTGTAAATATAGGCCTCCATTTGGTGCACATATCCTAGTTGAAGGAGTACCTTAACCCTTTTGAAGCATTCTGTTGTTTAGGTCTTACAAATTTCTTACAAAGGTCCTCAAAGAATTTGGAAAATTCTGGTTAGTCTTGTCTAAAATCTCCCACCAAAATTCATTCAAACAAAGTAATCCTACCTGTACTACCCTTGCATTGCATTGTGTCTCAAAACAAGAATTCAATCCATTTACAAAAATGCACAATGAAAATTAGGATCATACAATGTCTTCAGTAACCCTTTCCTTGCATTGAAAATATCTCCATAATCTTGAAGTGACAACTTGTGAAAGTCGATTTGGAGTGTTGATCATATTTTCCCAAGGCCTTTTCATACTATTTACATAGATTGAGGGATATTTTCATCTCCTTCACCATTTGAGGGTTACAAAATAGGTCCTCTTACCTTGGTTGAAAGGCACAACCTAAAATAGTTAGGACAAGATCAAGTCCTATTTGGGTGCTATCCATCTCTCCACAAATTTGAGTGCCGCTTAGATCAAATCCTGCTACAAAATGACACACATCATGATCTATCCGACTTCAAGCTTCATGCCATATATCTCGATATCTGCTTTAGACTTAAAAGGAGAAAAAAATTAGGTACTAACACGATCCATGCCTAGGACCTAACTCGACCCATGCCCGAACCAACCTAACTCAATCCATGCCTATGACCTAACTCTATCATGCCTAACTTACCTTGTTTCCATCACATGTACAATATCATCATTGAAAGTACATATACACATCATGCCATAAACATCATCATCACCATATATATATATAAATCATCAATATCTCTACTTGTCTTCTCAAATATCTCCAATATACAATGTCTCCAATATACAATATCTCAAATATAAATGTCTCAAAATCATCAGCGCAGATGAGATTCATATACCAAACATCATCGGCATGTAGGCCGGTATCATATACAAAACATCATCAGCACGCAGGTTGATATCATACACCAAACATCATCATAACACAATCTGATATCATATACAAAACATCATCAACACGCAGGCCGCTATCATATACAAAAAAAATTATCAGCACGCAAGTCGGTCTATGTCACAGATAATCCATTTACTATCCAAAATGGTGATATCCCTCACCCACTCCTTAGATCTCTATGTTGATCTCTCCTAACTCCTCTAGCACTCCTATGTGGTGCCCTGCACTCTCCTCATTACCTGCTATGGGCCTCGATCTAGCTGTCAATGGCCCTCACCTAGATCTAGCCTCCATACACTGGTGGCCTCACCCTACTCTTGCCTCTAGTCTCACCAACCCCATGTTCTCTCCACACTGTGAGTGTGGGATCAAGTCCTCTCACTCGAGGCATGTTATGCTCACTCCACATATGATGGGACATCTATCCCGCTGCTACCAAATGATCTTGATAGTACCTCGCCTCACCCAGGGCATCCCTGAATCTCACCATGGGCATGGTCTGAGGAGGTGCCATGGGTCTCACCACAACCTATGTACTCTTCCCTATCAATAAGGGTCTCGACCTTGTGCATGTACTGCACTACGGGACCACCCGTCCCCGAACTTGTCCTATTGCCTCTGCTAGTGTTGGTGCCTACGTAGTAATCTGGGCATGTAAGGCCACAATCTGTGCCTGTGCAGTGGCCAACTAACCCTACAACCCTATCACATGTGCCTGTAGGGTGGCCACCTACTCCCCATCTCTAGCCCCACCCTATACGGGTACCTACCCCTGTAAAACTGTGACTTGGCCCTGAAGGGCCACCACCTGTGCCTGTAATATGGCCACCTCTACCTATGACCCCATCAACTATCCCTGTAAACCTGTAACCTAGCCCTATAAGGTGGCCACCTATCCCTGTAACATGTCCCTTTGGACTATGAGGGTGGCCATGTCTGGTTGTCTTGGTTTGGGTGGTGTTGCCCATAGCTGAGCTGCCCACCACTATCTATATCTGTCAATACACCCAACATCATCAATGTTTCGGTCCACTGGTGCCTCCTCTAGCCCTGTCGACATGGTAGGTCATGGAGGGGACATCGGCCTCTCCATGTCATCCCTCCTATACTATGGGAAGGGAGGGGGTACATCCTGTAATAGCCCAAACTACCATCTAACCCTGTCTATGGGTATTAGCTCATGCTCCCCATGTGGCTCCCCTCTATCCATCAAAATCTACAATTGGTCTAACTCTGTGGCCATCCACCCATATGATGGAAAACCCACATAGGGCCTCCAAATAATGTCCACGCTGACAACCCCTCTAGCAAGCACCTATAGTAGGCTACATTATGTGTATCCTTGTCATCTCTGGGTGCTCCAAAGAATCGACACCCAACACCTATAGCCCACTCAAATAAAACTTGGCTTGAATGCATTATCCTCGGGGCATACCTAGTGGCCTCACACATACAATGTGCTTGTATGCCCAACAGTGGAGAAGAAAGGTGCAACATAGGCTGAATCATCGTAATCTCCTATATGCCCACAACTCCTATATAATTGCACCAAGTATGCTAGTGCCCAAGCAAAGTGGGTCCTCTCCTCCATCATGTCATGGAGGACCCCATCACTTGCCATGGGAATCTCCCACCTCTACATCGGGAAGTGAAAAATAGCACACTGCCTCCATAATAAAAACTACTACCCTCATCTCCTCTGGATGGGCTATATACATCTCACCATAGCTCAGAATGGCACTATGGAACCTCATCTCTATCATACCCTTGCCAAAACCTATCAGCATCAACTCCTTAGAAGCCTCCGAGGAGATAGAATACACCTGTTGTCCCACTATCGGTAGGCGTAGGATCCGATAGACATCCTCTAGGGTGACTGTCAGCTCACCCATCGCAAATGGAATGTGTTGGTCGATGTATCCCATCTATCGATGAGTACGACCATAAGGCTAGAATATTGTACTATATGCCTGTAACATCTCACACCTATCAAGCCGACGTCCATCACATACCTCCACTCATTGGTTGTCGCACTCCCCGTACCTCCACAAATAGGGGCGGTACTTGGTCTCTCATCTGTAGCTTCTCTCTGATCCTGCATTCAACAAAACACAAACATTATTCAACTTTCCTTTAACCAATATTTCCCTCCACCCCAAACCTCAACCCTCCAACCTAAACCCTCAACCCCAAACCCCAACCTAAACCTAAAACCCTTCCTACCTAAACCCTCTTATCTAAACCCTAAGCCCCAAACCCCCAACCCTAAGAAACCTACACCCTAAATTCACTGACCAACATCGATCCATACTAAACCAGGATATCGGTTCCCCACTACTTGACTGATGTCGACATATTAAGACCAACGTCGGCCATACATTGACCAACGTTGGTCACTGTTCCCATGCCCAAAGCCCGAAACCCCAATTTTCTTCCCCCCATTTCTTTCCCATTTCCCCTACACACCTACCCAAACCTACCCCAAATCCCTCCCCAACCCTATTTCCTCTACCTATGACCTTTCCCACCCCATCATTCCTCAAAATTTTAACCACACATTTCAAATTCTCTACCCTGCCCAAACTGACCTACCCATTCCCTTCTTCTTATATTAACAAATAATGAACAGATCTGATCTTACCTCATCTCAACGTCGCCTCTATGGGGGCACATCTTGCCACTATGCTGGTGGTCCACCCGAGCCCTCTCCTACCTCCACCATGCCAAAATATTCCTCCAACATCTCCACCAATCCACTCACTCTACCTGATCTCGTGGGCCCGTCCACCTGACTCCTCTCCCCACCTAGATCTCTCCACCTCACCTCGGTATGGTCCCACATACTTTCCTCTCACTAAGCCACAAAAGTCTCATGCTCTCATCATTTTCACAAAATCCAAAATGTACAAATGAATCCATATTATATGGTTTTTTTCTTTTTATATACCCACATTGACTTGACCGACATCGGAAATGCACCCTAGCAAACCATGGTCGGTTATAACTAAACTTACATCGGTCATCTACCCTAATAAAATATGATCGGTTTACCTAGACCATCACTGGTTATGTATGAATGACATTGGTTACTGTCATACTCTTGTCCATACCCTTTCCCCATTTCTGACCAACACTTAACCAACCCAGCCACCGTTTGACCTTACCCACCCTTATTACAACCAACCTCCATGCCTACCTTACCTATACCTATCCTTCATTGCATTTAGGAACTTGTTATTTTACCCATACCTTGGCCCTACCCATGTCGTGACCTCGCTACCTAGACCTAAAACATTGTTAATGACCTATGAACTCATGTGCTTGTTATACCTTGTAACATTGTTACCCGTGTTGTTTGACCTAATGACCTTACCTTTCCTATTGCCGTGTCATTTATCCTGACCTAACCTTTGGTGTACCAAAACATACCTACATGTTCCTGCACCTAACCTTTGTGATGTGCTTCCGCACCATATCATATACCTTGATACCATAATCACCTCAACCTTGTTTGGATAAACCTATTGACCTTAGATGATGTAGAGTTTACATGCTCTTTAACCTGGTACCATGCCATAATTTATACATGTGTGTGTGTTCAACTATCACTACCTTTGACCCTAGCCCATTACCTTGATTACCTGATTAGACCTTTAACCCATTACCCCTGTTGTCCACCTTCCTCTTCATCACATCCACCTTTTATCAAACCACTCACCGATTCTGTCTTCTACCTCATCAGTTCCTAGTTTGAGGGGGATCACCTTCACCCACACATGGGGCAACCACATCTTATTTTTGTCATCGTCACTTACTAATACAAGCTACGCAAAAAAAGGGGAAAAATGTAGACACCAAAATTGGGTCACACTCCCCTTGGTCCCTAATCAAATAACCAGCTCAAACATACTCACCACTGACTAAGGCCCCTCCTCCCCACACCACTATTAATTTAATTGATTTAATTAAATTAATATATATCCTCACAATATTTATTATCTAATTATCTTAATTTCTACCCCACCACCTCACCTAGACACCTCATCCAACCACCTCACCCTAGACCTATTCTTGGCATGTTTCCATAACTAACAATAACTAAGTCTTACTTTCCTTAATGAGCTAAGATTTGGTCTAACCCTAAAATCAATCCCTAAAATATATCTAACCACATTCCCACCCATTAGAAGGGAATTTTCCATTCTAATCCGTGAGAACAAACTAACTGGGCCCAAGAAATTAGAAATATCTTCCCATTTTAGTAAACCTAGGGAATCCCACCTTAACCGACGCCGGTCACCCCTAAACCGATGCCGGTCAACCCGAACCATTTTCGGTTACCATTTATTCACCTAAACAACCTTTTTTTTGGGTTGGCACATTCTAAGAGTAAGAGGACGAGAAGAGAGCTGCATGCAAGTGGAACCAGAGTCTTTCTCATGCACCTAGACATCCATAACCAACACCAAGATAGATCTAGAAGCATTGCACTCACGGTAACATTCTCGAGAAGCATCACTATTACACCAAGCTCCATTCCATCAACCAATCATCACCACCACCCAACCATTGGACCTGCAACATTGGTAAGTGTTTTATCATTAATCATTTCCATTCCTATTCTGTTCATAGAGTTGTTATCACTTTTGTTACCATTCTTCTATTAACATTCTCATTCCTCTATAGCCATCTTTCTGACAAACCCAAAACCTCATCCACCCATTTATCAGATCACCTATCTTAACCCTTCCACATCTCTCGGGTGTTCTCAATATTCCCACATACCTCGCCATCTCCTTCTTTAGCCCCGTCTAACCTCACCTAAACTCTATACTAATGTTTTCATTGGATTAGTGTTACCCCACTATACTGATGCCAGTTACTTGTAACCATCGATCTCACTTAACCATCATTGGTTATACCAAACTGACATCAGTCTCTTTGTTTCATACCCTTCCCAAGAATAGATCTGAAAAATGTCTTACTTGTTGACCTAAACAACCCGTAATCATACCCGACTAGTCGCCAAGACCTTGACATACACCTCATCCTTTTGATCTAAGTATAACCTAGCCTTTTGTGATTATATTTGCTTATTATACTTGAATGAGATACCTAAATCATATCAACTACAGTAGGACTTTATTTATCTGTTGCATGTATTTTTTAAAACAGTGGATTGATAGCCATCTAGGAAGTATCACACTTCTCGGAACTAGCATACACTAGGCATTCCACTGTCATATATCATTTAACTTCTCTTTTGTGGTCTTGTTTTCTATTACAGGTAGTTCCTCCTAGCCAAAAGGAATCTCTCACAATCGGCATTGGATCCGTAAGTCTCAAAGCATGCATCAACCATCAACCAAACCATTTAATAGGTATTCCTCTTAGCCTATTACCCTTATTTGTTTCGTCATTCAAAACATAAACAAAACAATGAAACACCTAAATTTTACACCCCCGGTGTCCTGAAAACATTTTCTTCGGGAATGGGAATTCCTTGATCTTGGTACATTGTGTGGAATATGTCATTTTTAAATTTCAAGGTTTTTAAAATTTCCTTGGCCACATCCTACTACTTTTGTTCTTGTCTTTAAACCAGGGTGAGAGAACCCGTAGTGTAACCTAAATGGAGAGGGGGAGATCAATTCTTTGTTCCTCTTGATTTTTCAAATGATGGATCAATCTGAGATAAACATGGCCATGAATACAACACTCACTCTTACGAGTTGTCACAAAATATGTTGCATATGCTTAATGCACCAGACACAAGTTACTATAGACAACAAAGTTTAGATGCTCTTTCTTTTTCTTGATCGGATAAATAAGGTTATAAGGCACCTTCAATGATAGTTAAAGATAGAGAAATGAAGTAACCGATGGAAATTGGGAAATTTGTATGATGGGGTAAGAATCATTATAGAGGGTTTAATTTTATAAAGTATGGGGTTTAAATGATGACAAATTTCTTGTATGAGCTTATAAAAAGACAACATACTTTTATTATATAAAGTAAATAAACATTGATTAAGTAGAGACCATTTCTCCCATTAAATATTTTCATTCATTGATACCCAACAGATGTGAAGATTTAACACAATCAGAGGATACTTGAAAAAATTCTTGTGTAAGCATTCTACTAAATTTTTGCTACTTCCACTCTCATATGCCTAAGATATACTCAAAGGCTAAAATCAATCACTCAAAAATGGTTAGAGTAAGGATTTTAGAATCATGTCCAATAGTGCAGAGTAAATTCTTACAACACAATACATATTTAATGACCAAAATCAACCACTAAGGACCGATCAAGTGTATTATAGAGAGAAGCAATAAATACGAAATTATGGCAGAAAAAACTATAACTTGTTAATAAAAATCCAATATACATGACCCATAAATATAGGAATTAGACTCATAAGAAGGTATGTTTCATTAAAATCTTCAATATTTTAATAGGGAAACATAAATCGATGCTCTCATTATTTGTCAATGGATGTACAATGCAACCACCTTGACACAAAATCCTAAGGACCCAAAATTCATATGTATTTCACAAAGGAAAATATGCAGTGTTACATTCTTATCTTTCAACTTTTTAAAATAGAAAAACTAACTCCCATCCTCCTTTCTATGAGGATGAATCCTCATATTTATAAAAAAATTGGCTATGAACTTCCCTTAAATTTCCCCCCGAAAATTTTAACGAACCATCCTAGAAGGTGTGGAAAATGAACTCCATTTTTGGAAAATATCTTGTAACTACAAAGATTCTTTTTTCATTCCTTAACTTGATTTTATTTTTGGTTTCCAACATGGATATGTGTAAGATATTTTTATTTTGTTGCTTAATATTTGTTTTTCCTATCTACGTTGCAACCATAATTTATGCACCAATCACAAACTGTTTGTTCCATTACATCATTATTTTAATTGATTTGACACCTACCTTTTGGAGGACATGTTTTGGGAAATGGATAATCATTGATATTCTATTGAATTTTATGCCTCCCTTACACAAATCACTTAACCAGTCAAAAAAATCTTTTGATAGATATCAATTTGCTTTCCTTTGTTGGATCCTTGTGAGTATCTAGAATTATTTTCACATTCAATCCTCATATTATATTTCACACAGTCCCTCTTAAGTTCTATTTTTCTATAAATTATTACTTGTTTCTTATGAGCTTGCATCTTGCTTCAAGTATTATGAGTGAATTTACTTGCGAAAAATCTTGTGTTATTCCTTCTTAAGCAATGAGAGATGCATAATTAGGAAATAGTCGAGAAGAGATTTCTTCGGAAACCTTGCATGCAATTTCAACCTTTCTGGCCTAGATGAAGCTTTTGCAAGTATTTTATTCATGATTGAAGACAAGATAGAGCTGCCAAGACCATTAACATCCCACATGGTTTGGATATCATTGATACCAAAGTTGGTCAAGATTACTCCCTTCTTCTCTATGTTTCAAATTATGTTTAATCACTTATTTCACGTGGATGACCATATAGATCCTAAGAAATTGAAGAAAAATTTCTCCATTGTACGCTTGCTATTAAAAAGAAAACCATTTTCATATCCCCTATATTTTTCACTAAATAATTGGCAAAAAGAGATTCTAATTGATGTCTATGTAGTGCCCGATGATGATCCTGTGGAGGACATATCCTCTATTTCCCACAGGATAGCTACAATAGAAAAATTACTTACCAATATCAAGAAATTCCCAGTGAAATATTCTTACGAGAGGGCCTTGAAGTTATACTACCTCTATTGAAGAGACATGGAAGGATTTTAGCTCACCCAACAAGTGTATCCAAGCCAATTTCGATCAAATCGGTATACCAGTCTGCGCCTTTGTGGTGTCGGATGATGTATCTAGGCCATCTTCATCCTAAAAATTATTACTAAATGGGGCACCAAGGCCTATCTTAATGGTGGGTCCAATATCCTAGAATGGGTATCCTCTTATAGGAAAAAATTGGATTTAATCAAGGTTTTGGAAGGGCGGAGAGATAATATCAAAGAACTCATGAATAAGGGTATGTCCCATGATTTAGTACGGTACATTCAATATTTTTATGGTGCTCAAGACCGTAAAGAGTTTGGATTTGGGATGAAGAAGCTGTTAGATGGGATTCTTGCCTTTGTAGAGGTTTTGTAATCATAAATTGATAATTGTATCTAATTACAAAAACATAAATTTTGTATATGCATACCAGAAGTTATGTGAATTTCAAGGCCTAGGGCCTCTATAGAATCCCCATTTTTTCCTAGTATATACATGTGCTTCTTTTTCATCTTCTTTGTTAACTCAATTACTATTTTTCCTAATTAATTTACCTTTGGATAGCGTAGAAATTATTTCTTAATCAATCTTGCATGAATTAGATACCATAGCAATCATTTATTAATCAATCTTACATGACTTCATACCAACAATGATAGTACTAATAAAAAAATCTTTTTATGTGTTTTGTGGCTTTCACCCGCATTCCTCTTTTATTTACTGGATTCTTAGTTATATTATATGTTCTCTGAACCTAAGGTGGATTCTTGAATGTCCTGCAGACCTTTTCTAAAATCCACCGAATGCTAACCTTATGACATACCCGCCGAACATTGGACTTGTGTGCCATGGATTTTCTACGTAACCATATTCCCCATTTCTTGTAAACATTCATCCCGCGACATATTTTCTTGTTTCAACTTGCGAGACTTAGTAAATTTTAATGATTACCAATCCTTCTAGAATTCCATGTTAGATTTAGCGGGAAATGTAATCCACAGATCACGAGATCCACCATTAATGCTACCAAAGATTATAGATTATGGAAAGAATTTCAATCTATATAAAATAACTAAAATAGATAGCGAATAACAGAGCTTAAACAAGTAAATAATGAGCAAGATCTGAAAGAAAAAAAAAGACAAGAACAAAGACACATTACAATGATTTAAGTGGAGAAACTCGAAGGAAAAACTCCTTTGTAAAAGCACTATATTTTTATTAAGAATCTAATACAAGAGTTTAACCCAAACTTCCACTTAGATCCATATCTTTTTCACAACGACTATAGAATGTGTTAAAACTATAATATTAAGTGCATCATAGTATTTGGTTTATGGTTAAATAATATAGAATAGTTTATATTCTTATTATTTAATTATAAACTTTAGATTAGGTTTGTTAGTTATTAATCAACTTACTATTTAATAAATTGGGTTGTGCCTTGTCACTCAATATGGACATAACCCTTCAAGTTATTTAAATATGGCTTTAGGTCATATTCAAAATCACATGAATCTTTATTGATCACAAGTAAATACATGGATTAGAAGGAGAGAGGAGTTACCTGGACTGGGGATGAAAAAATTATCGTTATAGTGGATTATTCTTTATGGTTTTTAACCCATTTATGGGTTTTCCACGTTAAAATATGTGTCATTGTGTTCCTTCCTTTATTTTTTTATTATAATGTTGGTTATAATGTTTATTTAATATTCAATGTTATTACAATTTTATATCTCAGCCATGACATGGTACTGAGTGAGATAATTAAATTTAATTTAACCTATTAAATGAAAGGGTGTAACCATTGCAAGGAAGTTAGGTAGTTTGGTTGAAATATTATATAACCCCCTCCCTTCCTTTTCGAATGTTAGTTACACAGGTGGAAGTTATTTGGATTCTCTACAACGAAGTGAAAACTCATTCAAATTACCCGACCTGCAAAATCAAGGTAAGAACTATTAAATATTTTTGAAATATTTTGTATAGTTGATATGGTATGCAGGAATTCAAGAAATCCAAGTAAAATTTTCCAAGTGAAAATCAAGTGCACAGGAGACAAGACTCGAGAAAATAGGCACTTTAAATTTTCCCATTGGTCGAGTAAAAACCCTTGTCTCCTGGTAATATTGTTTTTACAATTTGAAATGTGAAACCCTACTTTACTTTTGAAAAAATATTGAAATACTTTTGTATCTATAATCTATACAAAATATTTTTATAATATTCATATAATAAAAATAAAAATAAAAATATAGTTTATTATATAAAACTATATATATAAATATATAAACATTTATATATGGGTTATAAACCCATATATATATCAAACCTAAAACTAACCCTATCAAACTATTTTAAACTATAAAACGCCCCCTCCTTTTTTCTACGTGAGATATAATTTTGTTAAAACCCGAACTAGTTTTTAAAATCAAATGGCATTTGCTTACTTTTTCACATGGCATTTTGGTGAGTATGACATGTTTTATACAATAATAAAAATTTAAAAATGTATATCCTAGGGGAGACCCTTTCTACCCTCCTTACTTTAGTCTAAGGTTTTTAAAATGTGCACACACACACACACACACACACACACACACACACACACACACACACACACACACACACACACACACACACACACACACACACACACACACACACATGTTTTGTGTTTTTTGTGTGGAGAGAAGCTGGCCCCCTAACCAATTTCTCACATTCACGTGGCAAGCCTTGGTGCTTCCATCTTTTCCTTGTTGTTTAACTAGGTCTAAACATCATTTAACTGTTACACACTTGGCGGTTGGTAAATAATCTCGAATAATAATGTTTTTTAACCTTTTTTTTGGTATTTTTATAAGTTCTCTTTAATTAATTTTTTAATTCTAGAGTGTGGAGAATGTTGTTTCACAGTAAGAAGCTAATGTGAATATTAAAATAAATTCATATTTTGATATACGATTGTGTAATTTTAAATGTTTTTTTAATATTTATAAAATGAAAAATATTTATTTATTTACATATTTAATTTTGAAAGGAGGTGCCTTATGAAGTACTAATTTTGATAGTATGTATATGATATAATCTATGATTATATGTGATTTGTCTAAAATATTTGTCAATTAATAGATAATGAACTACCAAATAAGTGTAATAGATAACATTTCATATCAATATATCTATTAATTAATATAGCCATAATATATTTTTTTGTTTTCTATCCCATATGGGGGAAGCGAAGAATATTTAGGCTTTATAAGACAAAGAGGTAATAGGTGTTGTTGTGGCTATGGCCACGTGTTAGAGCCTTTTGTTGCATGGAGTAGCTCTCCTCTTGGCTTGGTTGTTAATATGATTCACTAGCTCCAATTTTTAATGTGAACTATTGTTTTTTCTCTTTTCAAAAATATAAATTAATCATGAAAGTTTTTTTTTTGGTGAAAATTTGTAAAAAGGACGTCCCTTTTTGGCGTTAATTGATCATTTTTATTGCGGGGATTAAACAATGACAAGAGGATTTCTATTAATAAAAGTTAAGCCTCATTATTTAATTAATTCTATTTACACAAAATGGGGTCGAATTAGTTTTAAATTGATAAATCAAAATGAAGATGATGAGAATAATCACGTCTAATATAATCACTTCATAAATTACTTCTAACTAAAAAGTATATTTTATGTTGAAAAAGGAGTTGGTTTTTCTTTCTTTCATAATTAAATCATATGGGTTAGTTAAAATGAACTATAATTAGTTACAATTGAAAACAATACATAACATGGATTATATGTGTTTTTGTTGGTCCGAAAATCATCGGGAGGGTAGATCTATGGATAGACAAGCCAACAATGTGCAGGGCATAGCCCCTCTTTGAGATAGCAAAGCGAAACTGGTTTATTGCTATTCTACCAGCAGGAATCATGCAAGTCCTATAGTATTCTACCTTCAAGGGTTTGAGATCTCGTCCCAGTAGGGGTAGTTCCAATTGTGAATAGAAAGGAATGAAGGGAAGGATGGAGATAGGATAGATCTAAAGGGAGAAAATAAATGAATTCCAAAGCAGAATGGTTAGGGGTTTATGTTTTGGGGCTGGTAGTAAACAGATCCAAACCTACTTGCATAAATGAACAAAGCAATACCTTGATGAGTAAATGACAAAAATTAGAGATAGATATAACTAAAAAACAACATAGATCTAACTTAAGAAATATCTAATGCACATAATACATCCATTGAGAACAAAGTCTTAATTTCCGTATTAATATTTTACTATTCACAAAAACAAAGCCTTTTCCTTCTCACTTCTATTTTTCATCTAAAAAATGTCCACCACTTGAATACAACAAGTATTCAAGTATATATAGAAGGAGAAGGAGAAAGAAGGAAAAAAGGAGCCAACAACTATTTACAAAATATTTAAAAGTCAACTATTGACTTGAGGGCAATTTAGTGGATGACAACATCCCATGGTGCAACATGGATGATGTCATCATTTGTGCCAACATAATTTTAAATACTTTACAAAAATGGGAAGAAATCCTAAGAGGAAGGAGCCTATTCGTCATCATCCCGCTGGAAAGGAGTATCCTGCTTCTGCTCAGGAGAGGAAATGTGAAATTGAGCCCGGTACTCCATGAACTTGCTAATCATTGGTTGAAGTTGATCCTGAGTGGGACCCTTGGTGTGATCGCTGATGACCTCGCAAGTCTCCCGTTCATCTCTGAGTCTCTCTGGGAGCTTGAAGTATTCATTACCTACCTCCATCAGGTATCCAACAAAATCGTAGTAGGCCAGAAGGTTGTTGATAGATTCTGTATCAAAAGTGGCTTCTGACCCTAAACCTTGTGACGTGATCTCCTTAAAGAGCCAAATAGTGTCATCTACCTTCCTCAAGGCATATGATGGGGTGAGAAAGCTTGGAGACATCCTTAGGATGATCTGTTCCATTTGATGCATTGCATCCAAGGCTTCCTCCTTGATTTTATCAATCTTCTCCAAGACAAATTCCATCTGGTCAACCTGATAGTCCAAAGTAGTAAGGACTTTGTTGGGTGCTCTTGGGTGATCGAAGATGCTAAATTTTACTAAGTCATCAAATGGGCAGTCGAGCATCTTCTAGAATGTCTCATGTTGTAACTTGGCATGGTCCAACTCTTCGGAGATAGGTCCTGCAATCACTGGAGTTCCTTATTAGCCTGATCAATATTTTGATATAGCTCCGTGAACTTTATA
Organism: Taxus wallichiana var. yunnanensis; assembly: GCA_018340775.1. Lineage (NCBI taxonomy): Eukaryota > Viridiplantae > Streptophyta > Pinopsida > Cupressales > Taxaceae > Taxus > Taxus wallichiana. The sequence goes on along the minus strand of CM031243.1, from coordinate 160,648,825 downwards.
ATTACTTCCTCACTATCTTTGAGGATCTGGTCTCTCCAGGTGGATACTGCCATACCTTGCTCGCCAATCTTGGCGTATACTCATTTATCTTTTCCTGACTAAGGGCTTTAGGAGTTTCGTGGCAGCTACAGGAGGTGCACTACCCATTTTCTCAGGGCTTGGAGAAGATGTTTGTTCTATTCTTTTAGTATCCTCTTCTCTTCCTTTGCTTCTGAAGCTTTTTGCAAAGGGAATCCACTGCAGATAGGGCCTCTCCCTACAGGATTTCTGAGGATGTTCCCATTGTGACCTGTGTCACTATATAATCTATAGGAGACAGATCCTTTTTATCTTTTTTAGGATCAAGGTATGCGATCTCCATAACCCTTTCACCCGAGGTGATTTGAGAGAAGTGGGTCTTAGCTCCTTTTGTCGAATAACAGAGAAGTCCATAGGCACAATGGGGAATTTCCTCTTGTGCTAGCTCAGGTGTTTGGAGATCCATTCTGGACTTAAGGGAAGAGGAGGGAACAGGGGTGGAAGAAGGAGCAGCTGCAGGGGTATGGGGAAATGCATCGAGACACTTGGTGGTGGCATCGAGAGAGAAGCCAACATAGTGCTCACGGGGGTAGGAGTCACTGCAGGAGAGGAAACCGTAGGGGTGGAAGGGATCTAAGAGATGAGAGAAGAAATGTTGGGGGATAGATCAGCGAGGGAAGAGAAGATGGAGGAAGAGGAAGGGGGAATGGTAGAAGATGGGGAGAAGACATAACCAAAGGAATGGTTGGTTGAGTGACATGAGGAGGGTAAGGAGGAGTGGGAGATGGGATGGTGGGAACTTCAGTGGTTACAGCAGTGGTAACATCCTGAGTGGATGTGCCCATTGGAATGGTTACCACTTCTTCTTCTTCTGGAGAGATCAGGCTTACTACCTGTTCCTTGGTGGTGGAAGGAGGACTCTCGGAGTTTCCTCCTGAGCAGTGCTTGTTTCTCCTTCTTTATCTTTCCCTTTGCCCTTTGGCAAGTGCTTTGGCTTAGCAGGTGCATCTCCTAAAGGAGACATGGTGAAGTCTACCCCAAGGTAAATGAGACCGTTCTTCCTGCACCAATGCTCTGTGCACTATAGAGTGCCTTTAACTCTTTCCTCAATAGTTTGAGGTTCCTTTGTTCTATCTATCTCAGAAAATGGCCAATTGTCCCCATCCGTATCTAGATAGACCTAATCAACTTCTTGATTAGTCACTTGGAAACCTTTTGGGACAATGGCCACACCATATTGGATGATCTCTGCTAGGGCCAGGTGGGAGTGATCCTTTCTTCTAAGCTCGACCTCGTGATACAGATTGATGTAGATATCTTCAATCTGTGGGACATGGATTGGATCAAGCTTTGCCCTTGGAAGGTAATTGCGAGGATCAAAGGTTGGCCTTGCTAGGAAATTGTGTTTCAAGTTGAGCAACTCTAGCTCCGTAAACATTTCCCGGGCTTTGCTATGAGAAGTGTAGGTGTACCTACCCACTATGAGGGGGAAAGGAGTTCCACCCTTCTTTCTTTTCAGGCACTTCTCGTGATATGTGATGAGTTTTCTGGATAGCTCTAATAGGATTAGCTTAAGCCCCACATATCTCGGTAACTTGGTGGGCTCCCCCAAGAAGTTGGCAGCTCTAAGATAGGTGAAAGTGGGGAATTATGTAAATAACGCTCCCCACTTCTCTGTGGTAGTAACCACACTCTTGGTCATCCAACCATGAGTCATATTAGGCCTCAATAGGTAGATGACGCCATAGAAGAAGGCATCATTGATCTTGCTGAATTGTGTGATGTTGTTTTCTAGTCTCAACTCGGATAATATTCATATATTCTCACTTGGGGCCATACCCCACATCGGTTCAGTGTTGGGTAGTCTCTTTCAGAGGTAGTAGCATATACCACATAGGAGTTCATGTAGAACTTCCTAGTTGTTGAGAGTTGTTGAAGCTGCTTGGAGATGGTGCTACTGATAATCTCCACCCATTCAAAACGTTGATCAGGAACATTTTTTCTCATGGTTTCCAAGTATCTGAGCATCCATTTGTGAAAGTAATGGGCATCAGGAAGCCCAAACACCCCTTTCGGTAAAGTGATGGTGTCACTCATCTCTTCTGAGAAGTCACTATGATGAATGACTTGTGGCCACCTGCTCACTACTTTCTTGTTCTTCAGGTATACCTCATTCATCAATTGCATGCATTTATCTTCATTTTCATTCCATGCTTTTATGCGGTCATCCTAGCTTATCACCACAAAATTCTGGTGGTGGGGATTCCCAACATGATTTCAAAGTGCCGGGTAGTGAGGTTAATTATTACCTCACCCTTCTCATTCTTGACACATCTTGTGTCCTTGTTGTAACAATGACCCACCACCATCATGAACTCATTGTTTACTGCACTCACGGGAATTCCCACAACAAAATGTAGACCACTACCGAAAATTTGTCCATCCATTGACTACCTATGACCTTTTTGGTTCGGCCCGAAATCCTCCATGTCGATATGACCAAGTTCTGAATCTCTGATGTCCAGGTCACACTCTGCAAGGGATTCGGGCATCCTGACCCTTTGATATTTGTACTTCATTTCTTCTTCTGTGAGTTTGGCCTTACCCTTAGACTTGGTTGGCTTCTTACTTAATGAATACATGTGTGAATCTGAGTTTAGTTTTTGATCTGCAAGAAGAAGTAGGGAATTCCATCACAGAAGATCCATGTTAGATGTTAAGTTGTCCATCAAAACTTACAGAATGAAAATTTAGCAATTTATGAGCTTCTGGGCGCAAAGCGCAACTATACTACAAACTGCATGGTCAAAAAGTAAGGCACACTTTAGGAGATTGTTGTATGTAATAAAATGATGCCAAAAGGGGTGTAGGGCATAGCAATACTACACATAAAATTCAGATGTTGGTGTCATAGGATGTGCACTTATGCCATATGAAGGGTTTTAACTGGGCGCAGATCATTTGATGTAGCAAGGCTTCAGGATGTGCCATTGGTGTAGATATGGTACATGTTGCAAAACATTATGATGTGCCAAAGGGTGCAGGTTCAAAGGGTGCATCATTGAGTTAAGGTGCACCAAGGTTTTAGCTTTTGGCACGGTGTGGGAAGGGTCTGCATGACATTCAAATGTAGGTGTAGGCGGATGTGCACTTGCACTGTGTTAATACTTTTAAGAACTTTGTAAGGCATGGAAAAGGGTGATGTCGCATGTGGGGATAGTGTGCCCCTTTGGCGTGACTGTGTTTTGTGTAACAACAATGATGTTTGCGCCAAGGAGAAAATAGTGGGCTTTTGATTTGCAACAACTTTTAGAGTTTTCACTTTTTAGTAGGTTTGTGGTTTTAACTCTTCCAACACATATTTGATAGTGAGGGGAAAAGAGGAAAAGAGGGTCAGGGATTCATTTTTGAGACAAGGCCTCCCAGGTTTAGCAGATCTGGAAGGAGGGTAAAACCATTTTGAAAGTGGGTTGATTTGCAAAAATGGGTTGGAGTTGTATTATTTTCTTAGGTTCATTCATTTTTTTGATAATACCAACCCTAAACAACAATGAAACCACAACAAAACCACAAGAAAAGCAAGGACCACTTACCAGGAATATATATAGGATATAAGAAACAATGTGGGGTCCTCAAATGCGACGGAAAGCAACACACGAGGCTGACAGGAGTGCTGAAAAATGCATAAGAATAACCTTTTTCCACGTTTTTTAGTCATGAAAGTGACAGTTGGATGCACCTATTTATAGCAAAAGGTGTAATAAATGTGGCACCAACTTTTTATAAGGTGCACCTAGGTAGACACTAACATGAAAATATTTGTGCCCTAGGCGTGGATTTGGCGTTGTCAACATCACACTTTTTAGCGCTTTAGCGCAAGATTCAGGGGTGCAACATTTTGGTTGACCGCCGACAAGATGGCACATCATGGAAAGGTGCAACATTAGGAATTTCTACACTCCAAAGGATGCACCAAAGGAAAGGAGGGGGTGCATTTTCATTTGATGTTGCATGAATAAAAACTGCGCCCAACCAAAAAAGGACCAAATGACTAAGTTCGAAAAACTAGATTCTTCGAAAGGGATTTTATGCCATTCCGAATGCTAAGGAACCTCGATGGGGGACTAGAACAGAAATTTGGTATGGTTACCTGCAAACTTGCCCTTTTCAATTTTACAAGATAACAATTTTAAAATTTTGCTTCATTTTTTGATAGTTTATTCAAAAAGTAAAATTGTTCGCTTTTTTGGCATGAAAAATTGATCATATATGACATGTATAGGCTTAAATGATTTTGTGCTTATATCATCATTATTTGAAGAAAAATCCACATGAAGTATCCATAGTTAGTGGATCATGTTTTTAATGAATTTTGTGATTATTCTTGTATAACTTGATTATCTGTTTAGATATGTTATCTATCAAGTCTTATCTCATTTGTAAAGGCTTATAATAAGATAATGAAGATATATATGTGTTTTTATAAAACATTTCTTAGTATGTGAAAATAAAATATTATTATATGCATATCAAATGACACTTAGGGATGCCCATGTGTTTGTATTAGAGACATCCAATACTGATTGCATCTAATAAATATTTTACAAGGATAGTATGTTGAATTTTTTTAACATGGTTAGTTGTTAAACATATTGTTAGTTGTTATCCAACTAGTATTTAAATTTTTAAAATGGAATCAATAATGATTTATATGCTTATTATTTCTATATGGATATTAGGAATCTAGCCATGCTGATGTTGTGTTGGATAGAATATATATTGGGTATTTGTTCAAGTTGTTTGGTGCAAGAACCATTACTTGGAATAGCTAAAAGCAACCAACATTATCCATTTCTTTTACTAAGGTAGAGAAGTACAATGGAAGCAATAAATATGTCATGTTGTTGAAGCGGTTGTTGGATGAAATATGCATGGAAGTTGAAGGAATTATTCCTATTCTATGTGGTGGTCAGAGTTTTATTACTCTTGATAAAGAATCTAGTTCAACATCTGAGAATGAAGCATATTGAAGTTCATATACATGTTATCCAAGAGAATTTTCTTTGCGGTGATAGAGATATTTGTTGAGAAAAAATAATATTATTCTAAGGAGAAGACACACAAATAATATGCACACAAGAACAAGATGCATTTGAACGCAAGGAATGATAGGAAATGATACGCGCACTGTAATGAGCAGTTTAGTTCGGACTTAGCCATTTTTTTATGGATATAGGATATTTTTGTAGATAGTGTGTGAAACACACATCAGGATTGATATTTTCATGACACACAAATGGTATTTTGGGAATGAGCAACTGATAAGCGTTATGTATGTTTGTAGTTAGTAATAGGATTTCTTCTTAGAGTTAATTGTAGGACCTCTATTATTAACACACTTGCATGTGTGCATACTATTGTAAAGGTGTATGGCTATTATCAGCATGTGACCTATTTTTAGAAGTGCTTAAGAGGTTAAGGGTAATTCCCGCATCTATTTAAGTATTTATTGAACCATGTAGTTTAGGGGGAGACTATAGACGAAGTTATTGTAGAGTTATGTTGTTGGATCTGATATGCGCATGACTTATGGATATACTTTATAATGTAAGAAGCTTCTGTGTTTTACAATGTTTAATGTAATGGATGATATTGGCTAGATAATGGTGTTAAACATAACTGAAATTGGTGCTTGTATGGTGAATCTTATTATAGTTATTGTTTAATTTATGATTCTCTAAGATCTAGATATGGATTATGCATTGTGGAATGTTTATGTTTAATTATGGATCTGAATATGTCTTATCTTCATCACACTAACATCCTACATAAGAAAATATAAATATGGTCATGGTACCTTTATGTGCTTTGGGTGAGTGCTCAGCTCAAGTTGGGTGATGTGTCAACATACCTGGGTTATTCACAATAGATTTTAGGCTGCATCGTTGGTTCCATTTCCGAGACCTCTTTTCGATTGTTTTCATAATTTTTCATGATGTTTCCAGTCTACCAGTGCACTAGCTTCTACTTAGCCCGACCCACTAGATCCACCTCCCATAGTTGGTAAAGGTCCTAAATTTTCCATGCCTTCTACTCCCATTATCACACTAAACCGTAGACCAACAAGATGTGATATTGCATCGCTACTAGATGTGTGTCCTGTGCGGCTTCCAGGACATGATACCCAATATTTGTGTACCCATACTTTATCCAAACGTTGTGCCAGATAATATACCTCCAAAAAAATGGGATGATTGTGCAGCCATGGATGTACCAAATGAAAAATTATACCTCCTAGGTGATGATCAATTACTTCCACCAATACCAATTGGGTTAGTAATAATTTTCTCTAGATTTGGAAAACTTAGCACTAAGAATTGGTCACCAGGATGGATTCGAGATGCGTACAAATGGCTCTTCTCCTTTCTTCATATGATGAGATCTCTCTAGAAGCCGAGGGGGTTTCTCTTCCACACTTGCTAAGATGGGGTAGCTCAGATTGCTCAAGTTCCACATCTTATGTGTGAACCTCAAATATTTCCCATGACGTCTACCTCCATAAATCAATCACTCATACGGTTTTGTGTTGTCTTTCCAAATCCCTCTCCCGATCTTAATTATACTTGAGCCACCTCTCCTCTCTCTCCACTTCGCCACAAGTTCTACCATCCTTCTACCATTCCATCTTCCACGCCTCACACCTATCAGAATTTAGCCACCATGGGAAAGGATTCCAAACTCAAAGTAATGACTAGGATCTTAATAGCTAGTGGAATAACATGCAAGAATGATCCTCTAGGCTCCCTTAAGAACTCAAACTCAGCAATCTTTGGGAAAGAATACATAGAAATAGCATATTCCAAGGTATAACTAGTTAGCACTCTACTCCACCAGTGATTAACAACATGGGTCCATGTCAGATTGGCATCATGCACTTTGCTAACATTCCTCCTAGGTCTAAACATGAGGTCTATAGTACCAACTCATCCTTAATGCATATGTTGATAGCCATTCATACAAATCTATTGGGAAACAACAGAATAATGTCTCATAGAGTTCGTGATACATGTTCTCCTCCACCCATTTTCGTGCATCAAACTCAAATCTAGTATTGAACCTCTAAGAAAACTCATCCTCTATGTTTTTGATCCATGCTTCGACACTATCCAAGGTCAAGTGCTCTATCATCACACATTTCTCTCACAATAGCTTCAAAAGAGGTCCTGGAAATGGAACCAAGATGTAGTCATTATTTTACTCTCAATACTTATTTCTAACCCCAAGCGTGCCAGCCTATCATCTAGCATATGTTGGGAACTCACCTGAGATGCACATAGGCACCAAGCCTCTCCTTTATGTGAGCTTTGTGTGATTCCCATTAAAACAACCCACTTGAGACCTAAGAAACAACCTAGGGTTAGTTAAGAAAAATTATGGGATAATTTTTTTATTATAAGTGCCTACAACCAAGTTACAAGACAATAGTTGACACCATCAGGTTCTGGAACAAGTCTAAAATTACTAGAACATACTTTTCATTTACAACAATTCTCAGAGGTCATATGGTCCAAATTTTAGGGTTAGAAGTTTTAGTTAAGTACAAAGGGTACTTTAACACCATAACTACTCTCTAACAGTTCGAGTTTCAACTTGATTTTTCTCACAATTAGCATTTAATTTTTTTCCCTAAATCATTCCTATTAGATAGGAATTTTTCTCACCTTTCCAAGGATACAAATAATTCCTCCTAACTCCTTGTAAAACTCCAGATATGGGCCGGCGGACTTTAGGGATCAAATTTTCCCCCAGGGGACATGTGTCGAGTGGGAGAGGAAGCCCATTTTCTAGGTCGGTGGGTCCCGGGAGGTGTTTGAAATTTTTCCCTACACGAGTGAAAAGTAAAAACTTCTTCTCGTGCCTCCACAGTCATCCAAAGGTGACACGTGGTGGCCTCTCGAGTCGTCGTCGGGAGAAAAGAGGGATGGTCGGAGTGGCGGCGGCGATAAGGAAAATTCACTAGAGGGAGGAAAAGATCATTTAGCACCCATGGGCTCTTCTTTGGGCCGCCGAGGACACATGCACTCAACTAAAAATGAGGGAAAGGAAAGAGGGAGGGGTAGGGTGGTGGAGAGGTTTGGGAGATTTTGTCGAGGGGAAAAAGGGGTAAATGGCGTGCGCGGGTCCGTGCGCTCGTGGAAGGGTCACACCAAGACGAGGAAAGGAGTGTGGGGCGGTGGGAAAGAACTCAAAATTTTTCCCAAACAAAAATTTGTATAGATAGAGTTGCAAGGGTTTCCTTAGCCAAATTTTACCCCCATGCTTTGCCATGTGGCAACCTCTAGTTGGTTGCGGGTCGGTGGGGAAAAGGTGAAACTTTCCCAAAAAATTTAAAAGGCCCCAAAGACAAAATAATACCACACCTCTACTCATGCTGCCTCATGAGGACACATGGCAACCTCTGATTGGCTACGGGCCGGTGGAGGAAACTTTAAAATTTTTCCCAAACAAAATTTTCAAAATTTTCCTAAGGATTTTTAACGGGAAATTTTTGGGCCGCAAGCCTGCCAGGGAAAATTTTCGCAAATTTTCCCGCCAAGGCAGGAAAACTTCAGAGGACCATAAATTTAGCTAGAAAGCTTAGTTTTGGGAAAACAAGGACTTTCTAGAAATCTCTTGATGCCCTCTTTTCACAGAAATCATAAATTTTACAATTTGATAAAGTTTAACGGGTAAAGTTTATGAAAACGATCTACAGGATTTTAAATAACAAACTGGTAATTTTGACTTATAAATCTTTGTTCAATTTGATCTCCTCCTTCAGTCAACATCCCAAATAGACATGGAGAATTATTTTGGGAAGGATTTAGAATGGTTTAGAAAGGTAAATTCACTTGTTTGATTTTCAATTTACATTTTTCCAACAATTAACAGAAAATGACTGTGGAAGGGATTGGGCTCGATTTTGCAATGTTTAAATTGTTTTCTTAAGTTTTATTTGTCAATTTGAGTTCATTGATGTCATAGCATGCTAAATTATATCATTTCCAAGTTAATTATTATGTGCAATCCTAAACTGTACATTTTGATTAAATTTATTTGCCAATTTTAAATTTACAACAAAGATCTAATTTTTTTGAAAATCTGTATATCAATTTCATCCTTCAAGTGTAATATTTCATTTTTAATCTAATCTAATACATTCAATTGTTTTACACAACCCATTCTAAATTAAAAAGTAATATTGAATTCCATTTTTACACATTTCCAAAGATACAAAATACAACATTATTTCCACGTACATTTCTTCATTTTCCTTTTTCTAAACAAAGATTTTAATCACAATATGATATTCCAATTTGAATCAACAATGTAAATGAGAGAATATCTTACAATCCTTTATTGACTTCACAAAGAAACACTTCTTTACACTCTTCCATTCATTAAATGCAAATAATAGAATTCTACTTCTTTCAAATAAACAAAACAGAATATAAATGTCTTTCACATTTCAAAAATACACTTTCATAATCAATTACATACATATTTCCTTCACAAAATACATTACAAGTTCATCCACTTCAAGAGGGAAAGGTTACAACTAATTTTTTTACAAGGACTCATCAAAACTGCATTTTCCTTTGCTCTAGAACAACAACATGTAAGTTTTATTTTTCTCCAAGTTGATCACAAAAAAAGTGGGGGAAAGGAAACACTCTCCACCTAACCAAGACATCCAATGAAAGGAGAAGCCTTCCTTCATCATTGGCCCCCGAGCCCCAACAATAATACAATAAGAGGTGTGATTCAACCCATGGAAAAATTGGCTTCCACTAAACACACAACATTCTTTCAACATGCATAATTCAATATAAGACACAAGATCTAAAATAAAATAGCATTTTACAACTACATTTGAAAACCATTCCAATAGAACTTAGACTTGATCATGCAAGCCAATGGAGCAAGGACTATGGGGAAATCTGCTTATGCCTCCCACATGGAAATTGGGCATCCACCAAAGTGAAGAAACCACCAATATAAGTTCACCTCACATATCCTTATGCCCGCCACAATCCCTCCTTATGGCCCCCACAGATTTCTTTATTGCCCCACAACATAATAAATGCAAGCTACTTCTTTTCCATGGTGGATCCAAAACCAAACTCCTCTACAAAATTTTGATGCCAATGACACTCCCTTATGCCCCCACATGGATTCCCCATATCCTTCTCCTACACCATCCAGCCAAACAAAGCATAACAACATTCACCATTAAAACAACACAACAAGAAAATAACAACATGAAAGAAAGGTTAAACTCCTACCACTCCATGGTAGCTTTTGTTTCCAAATAGTAACCTTCAATTATCAAAATACCTTCCCAAAAAGCAATGTCCAAGCATGCAAAGTTACTCAAACTCCTTCCAAAATTAAGATCTCCCAACACAAGAAAATGCGCCCCAAGGAAGTTGTAAAATGAATCAACAACCCAAAACAAGCAAAGAGATTGAATTTTAAAGAAGATGGAAGAGAAGAGGATGATGTAGATCCATGTAGGATGTCACATTACACATCCTCAAATTAAAACAAAAAGATAAAATTTCATTCTCCCAAGCACAAATATAGAGGTGGGTGAAAATATGACAGTTACTTGCACACCCCAAAACCCACACCCCAAAGGACTGCAAATTAAATAAAATGTAAGAGAGTGCAATCAAAATTTGCAACATGATTAATAGAATGCATAAAAAAGTTTAAATCACCCCTCTCTAACCATAATTATGGTTGGTAAATTAAATTTAGAGGTATGGTACAAGTTTTACTTGTCCCACAAGCCTCCAAAAACAGCCCCCAAGGAAAATTCAAATTTCTAAGGCGGTGGAGTGTTTCATACTCAAAAATATTACACAACTCTTACACAATTAATACAAAGAGATAACAACTTCCATTATTATTTTCCCATATCCCGATTTAATTTATTTAGATTTTGACCATATAATTTCTCACATTAATCTATCACAATTTTAATTAAATAAAAGGGAGGGACACATTACTAATAAAATACATACAACAATAAATTAAAGAAACCACATTAATAATTACACAAAACCCATGGTCACATATAAAGGTGATCCCTCCATGGGAATCCCTAATGTAACAAACAAACACAACACAATAAAACAAGTTGTCATGGTGACCTTGTCGAATTCACCTAGAATTCTATTTTGGTTGGTCCCAATCCTTCGATGTTTTGTTGTGATATTTTAACTTGCAAAACACAAATACCTCCTTTGGCCTCGTGGCCACATATGAACATCCAAAATGAATATAAATATAATCACAAAATCATCTAAATATGTGAATCACAACAACATCAAGGTAATTTAACATTATCACATACAATTTATATCATCGTCATATAATATCCATTTTCTAGATCTACTCATAATATCCAAAATCATATGTCCGAACCACATCCATAAAACATCCATGTCAATAGTATATCATCATCCACATATGAGTGTCACTAATAATCATCATGCATTATAACCAAATCAAGATCAACAATAATCCATGATCAAATGTCTAACAAAATACTAAATCAAAACATAATAATGTCCATAATGTGATCAACGATTATCGAATCAAGATATCAAAAGGTGTCAAAGGAAAATGGGCACTTCATCCCCTCCCTTAGACTCGACTTCCTCCTGGAAGTCACTGGAAAAAATGTGGAAAATGAACTCGTAATGAAGTAGCATCCTCCCATGTAGCTGCAGTCTCATCATATCTGTCCCACTACACCCGAACCTAATCAACCTCTCTACCTTGAAGGCCTAGGGTCTTGTGATCTAGGATGCGAATGGGCTCCACCATCACCTACCCTTGATCCTAGCACTTGCAATGATGTCTAATATAACACATGAGAAGGATCTGTAATATATCTCTTGAGAACTGAAACATGAAAAACATCATGTATATGAGACAAGCTAGGTGGTAATGCTAGACATGAGAGCCAAAGGGCCATTACGCTCCAAGATCTCAAAAGGACCCACAAATCTAGGAGCTAACATATAACATTTTCCATAATGGATAGGGATCTTGTGTGGCCTAACATGAAGGAACACCTTCATGCCCACATCGAAACTACGATCGATCCTATGTTGATTTGCATACTTCTTCTTCTTGTCTTGTGCCTCCTGCAATCTCTACTTGATCAACATTACCTACTGCTCCATGTCCTACAAAAGAGCTGGTCCAAGAGATACGTTATCCTCTAACCTATTCTAACTAAGAGGTGTCATGCACTCTCTACCATACATATCCTAAAAAGAGCCATGCCTATAGAATTGGGAAAACTATTATTGTAGGTAAACTCCACTAATTACAGGTACTCCTCCCATTTAGACTGTTGATCCATCGCATACATCTTGAGCATGTCCTCTAAAATCTAATTCACCCACTCTATTTTTCCATCTGTCTTAGGGTGATACATTGTGCTGAAGTTGATTCTCATCCAGGGACATACTTTGCATGGTAGTCCATAAATGTGAAGTGTACAAAGGATCACGGTCACAAATGATCTTCCATGGAATCTCATGCAATCTGAAAATCTCATCAAAATATACTCATGTCACTACTCTAGTTGTGTAAGTGGTCTTCACCGGAGAAAAGTGAGCCACTTTTTGTCAATTTATAAACTATGACCATAATGGCATCGTGGTGATATCTCGACATTGGTATCCCAACAATGAAATCCATGGAAATGGTGTCCCATTTCCATTTCGGTATAACATGAGGATAAATAAGGCCTATTGGATGTTGATGCTCGGCCTTAACTCTCTAGCACTCTAAACACCGTGACATGAATTGAGCCATGTCTCTATGAATTCCTCTCCAATGATACAATTGTCACAAGGTGGCGTGCATCTTATTCACCTCAAGATGGGCTGAATAGGGTGCATGATGTTCCTCCACCAAGATATCATGTCTCAAGCCTCCATATCTGGGAACATATATCTTGCCTCTATGCCTAAGAAGACCCTCTTCCTCTAAGTAAAACCCATCAAAATTCCCCTCAAGGGGTCTCTGAGACTCAATCTCTGCTCATACTACAATGTAGAAGCTGTCAAGAGGAATTTGCTTTGAAGAATCCTACTCCATAAATTTGTGCTCACTGAGGTGGCCATAACCACATGTCTCTGTCTGCTAAGAGCATCTACTACCACATTCTCCTTCCCCTTCACATGCTCGATCTCCATATCATACTCAAAAATAAACTCCATCCAACGCCACTAATGAGCATTGAGATTGGGTTGCGTGAAGAGGTGATGAAGACCCAAATGATCTATCCTGAGTGTGAATCTCCGCCCAAGAAGAAAGTGTCTCCATCTAACCAAATTATGCACAATTTCTGCAAGCTCAAGATCATGAGTTGGATAATTAAGCTCATGATCCTTGATTTTGCAAGACTCAAAAGCCATTACTCTACCCTCCTACACCAAGACACCTCCAAGCCCTTCTAACAAAGCATCCATGTAAACAAAGAACTCACCCCGTGCATCCAAGACTGCAAGAATAAGTGTTGTGGTGGGGCACTCCTTTAGTGTCTGAAGGCCTTCTTGAATTTTTATGACTAAAAAACTTCTTCCCTTTCCTCTACGAAGGGAAGTGATAGGGTGCACAATTTGAGAGAAGTCTTGAACAAATATTTTGTAGTAACCTATTAATCCCATTAAGCTACGCACCTCGGTCACTGTAGTGGGTGCCGCCAATCCATAATGGCTCTAATATTTGAAGGATCGACTATGATACCTTCCCTAGAAATGATATGTCCCAATTAATGTACCTCTATCTCGAAATAATGCACACTTCTCCAAGTTCTCATAAAGCATTTTCTCCCAAAGACACCGAAGAACCTTGTATAGGTTCCCCTCATGCTCCTCACACATACATGAGTATATCAAGATGTCATCTAGGAAAATGAGCATGAATCAATCTAAGAAGGTCCTGAATACCCCATTCATCAAACTCGTGAACAACTGTGGGGATTTATTCAAACTAAAAGGCACCACCGTGAACTCATAGTGCCCATATCTCATGCGAAAGGCGGTCTTATAAATTTTCACCTCTCGAAATCCTTAGATGATGGTAGCTTGACATAAGATCAATCTTAGAGAAGAATGTGGCTCCTTCATCCGATCAAGCAAATCATCAATATGAGGAAGATGATAACGATTCTTGATCGTTACCTTGTTTAGCCAAAGGGTAATCAATACACAACCACAAGGATCCATCCTTCTTCTTCAAAATATCACCGGTGCACCCCAAGATGATACACTAGGATGGATAAGGCCTTTCTCCAAAAGGCCCTCAAGCTACAACTTGAGCTCATAGAGCTCTAGGGTGGTCATTTGATACGGTTCCCGTGAGATAGGTTCTCGCCTCCAGAACTAGATCTATATGAAAATCAATCTCAAGTGGGGGTGGTAACTCCAGTAGCTCCCCTGGAAAGACATATGCATACTCTCTCAAGATGGGATGATTAGCTAGCAATGGTCCACTAGGCCCATCCTCTGATCCGTTGCTCACTGTAACCACGTACATCTAACGATCCCATCGCACACACCGCTTAAGTTTCATAGTGGAGATGGTGTAAATAGAAATAGGTCTCCTGACCCCTGAAATCACCGACTCAACTCCCAAATCATCTACATAAGATATAGTCTTGTGATAACAATCCATCTTGGCCTGTGTGTAGATAACCAATCCATACCCAAAATGACTCCATATGAGCCCAAAGGAAGGATACGGAGATCTGAGGTAGTGGTGAAAGGTCCCAAATCCACTACACACTCCTTAACTAAGGAGTCAATAGAGATCTTGGCTCTAGAAGCCATCTCGACATCCTAACTAAGACCTGTCTAATTGCCACCAGCCTGCATCGCTCTACTAAAGATGGTGCAATGAAAGAATCAGAAGAACTATAATCAAACAATACAGAGGTAGGAATACCACCAATGCTACTTGTGGTCTCAATGACTATGCTCTGATGCTCTACACCGTGGTTCTCAACCACTACATAAATCCTGTGGCTACATCCCATGTCACTAATCGTAGGCTCTAAGATCTATGTCTTACCCTTGTTGTTAGGGTTCTATGGGAAATATCTCCAAAAGTGTCCAATAACTTCACAACCAAAAATCCTCCTAATCCTCCCCAACGGGTAGCACCTCTAGTAGGTTCCCTAAAAGTCTATGGCATAGATCTTGATGGTTCGGTTGTGGTCTCGCTATGTTCTTTTCTAGCGAGCTCCAGGTTGGTGAGCTCTAGGTTCACCCTGTGTCCTAATGGGACCCCTAGGAGGAGGCCCCATACTCCAACCTCTCTATGCATCAACTCTATGTGGAGGTATACGAGGTGGGTGGGACTGCTTCTTGATGCACCTAAAGGAAGATTATACTTGAACCCTATCCACCACGAGGAATGGGTGCTGACCCCCTCGATCTACCATCATGCATCTATTATATGCTGCTCCAAACTTGGTCTCTAGCCTATTGGGTCTTTCCCCGAGTCTTATTTGTAATATAGGCCTTCTCAATGGCCTTAGCTAATTTCTGTGGGTAATGGATCTACACTGCACCTCCAATATCTAAATTTAGGCCCCGTATGAACTTGTGAATCTGCACCTACTCATCTTGCATATACTCAACATATTGGAGTAGATCCCGAAATCTACTCTTGTACTTCGCTTCTAAAAGAGATGCCTGTCGTAGATCATGTAACTCGTTTATCCTCTCGCCGTATGAACCTCCGTGATAAATACTTGCTCCTGAATCTCTCCTCAAATAGCTCACAAGTCACTATCTTAGAATCTACATGGAGCTTCTACTCCTCTGTCCTCCACCATACCCATGCTCCATCCCTAAGTAGATGGATCACAACATGAGATTTCATTTTTCTAGAATAAGGACAAATTTTGAAGCAACTACTCAAGCTCACTAGTCAGGCCTCTACCTGAAATCCACCCATGTCACCTGAGTAGTGTGAGAATTGAAGCTTCGGGATCTCCCTGATGTGATCTGTAGCTATGGTCTAATGGCCTCTAGGTCTCTCTACACACTCATCCCTAAGCCTAGGGCTCTGAGACCTCTCTCTATGCTCTGGAACTCTGTCACCTTGTCCCCTCAGTCGTGACTCTACTCTGGATGACTCCACATGGGATTTCTCTCCTCTATGCTCCTCACTAGGTCAAGGAGATACCTAACCCTCAATGGAAGGGGCTCTGTCATGACTAGCTACATGTCCTCCTCCTAATCCTCCACGTAGAGTGGCATTGACATCCTAAAGAGTCTGCAAGATCTGGGGTAGGATAGCTGCTACACCCTGATCTGGTGGTGGTGGTGGTAAGTCTGAGTCTATGTGAGTATTCCCCTTGCCCCATCTACGCCTCTTGCACAGACCAAAGTGAGAGTTAGTTCATTTTTCTAAGTTGTATTCAATTTCCATGTTTACTAAAACTATGTAATATCTTAACTAAGTTGTTTTCTAGATTTAAAAGAAAATGTGCTAGGTTTAAGTTTCATGTCCCAAGTTTTCTAGTGTGCTTGCAATGTCCCAAGATTTTGAACCACTTCTCGATACCAAGTGTGATGCTCATTAAAATAACCCACTTGAGACCCAAGAAACAACCTAGGGTTAGTTAGGAAAAATTATGGACTAATTTTTTTGATTAGAAGTGCCTAAAACCGGGTTATAAGACAACAAATGACACTATTAGGTTCTCGAACAAGTATAAAACTACTAGAACATACTTTTAGTTTACAACAATTCTCAGAGGTCACATGGTCCAAATTTTAGGGTTAGTAGTTTTAGTTAGGTTCAGAGGGTAATTTAACACCATAACTACTCTCTAACAGGTTCATAGTTTCAACTTTGTTTTTCTCAAACTTAGCACTTACAAAATTTTCATAAATCATTCCTATTAGATAAGAAATTTTCTCACCTTTCCAATGATATAAAGAAGTCCTCCTAACTCCTTGTAAAACTCTAGATATGGGTTGTCGACTTTAGGGATCAAATTTCCCCCTAAGGGGACACATTTCGAGTGGGAGAGGAAGCCCATTTTCCGTGTCGGAAAGTCACGGGTGGTGTTTGAAATTTTTCCTCATGTGAGTGTAAAGTCAAAACTTCTTCCGTGCCTCCGCAGGTCCTCCAGGGACATGTGGCGGACTCTGAGTCATCGCCAGGAGAAAAGAGGACCGGCGGGGCAGCGCGACGACAATAAGGAAAATTTGCCGGAGGGAGGAAAGATAATTCAATGAGGGAAAGGAAAGAGGGAGGGTCGGGGTGGTGGAAATTTTTGGGATATTTCACCGAGGGGAAAAGAGAAGTAAATGACATGTGCAGTCCGCACGCCCATGGAAGGGTCACACCAAGATGAGGGCGGGAGTGCGGGGCTGTGGGAAAGAACTCAAAATTTATCCCAATTTTTTTTTCTAGATAGAGTTGTGAGGGTTTCCCCACCCCGCTTTCACCCCCATGCTGCCATGTGGCAACCTTTGGTTGGCATGGGTCGGCGTGGGAAAAGGTAAAACTTTCCCAAAAAATTTAAAAGGCCCTAAAGAAAAAGTAATGTCATGCCTCCGCCACTGCCCCGTGAGGACACGTGGTAGCCTCTAATTGGCTACGAGCCATAAGAGGAAACTTTAAAAATTTCTCAAAAAAATTTCAAAAATTTTCTAAGGATTTTTAATGGAAAATTTTTGGGCCACGAGCCCGCTAGGGAAAATTTTCCCAAATTTTCCCACCAAGGCAAGAAAACTTCAGAGGACCATAAATTTAGCTAGAAAGCTTAGTTTTGGGAAAACAAGGACTTTCTAGAAATCTCTTGATGCCCTCTTTTCACAGAAATCATAAATTTTACAATTTGATAAAGTTTAAGGGGTAAAGTTTATGAAAACGATCTACGGGCTTTTAAATAACAAACTAGTAATTTTGACTTATAAATCTTTGTTCAATTTGATCTCCTCCTTCACTCAACATTCCAAAGAGACATGGAGGATTATTCTGGAAGGATTTAGAATGGTTTAGGAAGGTAAATTCACTTATTTGATTTTCAAACTACATTTTTCAACAATTAACGAGAAAACGACTATGGAAGGGATTGGGCACGATTTTGCAATGTTTGAATTGTTTTCTTAAGTTTTATATGTCAATTTGAGTTCATTGATGTCATAAAATGCTAAATTATATCATTTCCAAGTTAATTATTATGTGCAGGCCTAAACTGTACATTTTGATTAAATTTATTTGCAGCTTTAAATTTACAATAGAGATTTTTTTTTTTTTAAAATCAGTATATCAATTTCATCGTTCAAGTGTGGTATTTCATTTTTAATCTAATCTAATACATTCATGTTTTTACACAACCCATTCTAAATAAAAAAGCAATATTGAATTCCATTTTTACACATTTCCAAAGATACAAAATACAACATTATTTCCACGTATATTTCTTCTTTTTCCATTTTCTAAACAAAGATTTTAATCACAATCTGATATTCCAATTTGAATCAACAATGTAAATGAGAGAAGATCTTGCAATCCTTTATTGACTTCAAAAAGAAATACTTCTTTACACTCTTCCATTCCTTGAATGCAAATAACAGAATTCTATTTCTTTCCAATAAACAGAACATAATATAAATGTCTTTCACATTTTGAATATACACTTTCATAATCAATTACATACATCTTTCCTTCACAAAATACATTACAATTTCATCCACTTCAAGTGGGAAAGGTTACAAATAAATTTGTTTTACAAGGACTATCAAAACTACATTTTCCTTTGCTCCAGAACAACAACATGCAAGTTTTCTTTTTCTCCAAGTTGATCACAACAAAAGTGGGGGAAAGGAAATGCTCTCCACCCAACCAAGACATCCAATGAAAGGAGAAGTTTTCCTTCATCATTGGCCCTCAAGCCCTAACCATAATACAATAAGAGGTGTGATTCAACCCATGGAAAAAAATGGCTTCCACTAAACACACAACATTCTTTCAACATGCATAATTCAATATAAAACACAGTCTAAACAAAAATAGTTGTTTACGACTGCATTTGAAAACCATTCCATCAGAACTCAGGCTTGATCATGCAATCCAAAGGAGCAAGGACTATGGGGAAAAAACTTATGCCTCCCAAATGGGAATTAGGCATCCACTAGTAGCAAACCACCAATATTAGTTCACCTCACATATCCTTATTTCCCCCACAATCCCTCCTTATTCCCCCAAATATTTCCTTATGCCCCCACAAAGTAAGAAATGTAAGCTACTTATTTTCCATGGTGGATCCCAAACCCAAACTCCTCCATAAAATATTTATGCCTATGGCATTCCTTATGCCCCCACATGGATTCCCCATAGCCTTCTCCTACACCATTCTTATGGTAGTCTACCCATATAGCCAAACAAATCATAACAACATTCACCATTCACACAAAAACAAGAAAATAATAGCATGAAAGAAAGCTTAAACTCCTACCTCTCCATGGTAGATTTTATTTCCAAAAACAAGCTTTAATGCCCAAAATACCATCCCCAAACAAAAATCTCCAAGCATGTAAAGTTACTCCAAAATCCTTCCAAAAGTAAGAGCTCCCAACACAAGAAAATGCACCCCAAGGAAGTTACAAAATGAATCAACAACCCAAAACAAGAAAAGAGTTTGAATTTTAAAGAAGAGGGAGAGAAGAGAATGATGTGGATCCATGTAGGATTCCACATCACACATCCTCAAATTCAAACACAAAAGACAATATTTCATTCTCTCAAGCATATTAAATTGGTGGGTGAAAATATGACAGGTTACTTGCACACCCCAAAACCCACACCCCAAAGGACTGCAAATTAAATAAAATGTAAGAGAGTGCAATCAAAACTTGCAACATGATTAATAGAATGCATAAAAAAATCTAAATCACCCTCCAACCATAATTATGGTTGGTAAATTAAATTTAGAGGTATGAGACAAGTTTTACTTGTCCCATAAGCCTCCAAAATAGCCCCAAGGACAAATTCAAATTTCCAAGGAGGTGGAGTGTTTCATACTCCAAAATATTACTTACATAACTCTTACACAATTAATACAAAGGGCCAAAAATTCCATTATTATTTTCCCATATCCCAATTTAATTTATTTATATTTTGACCATATAATTTCTCACATTTATCTATCACAATTTTAATTAAATAAAAGGGAGGGACATATTACTAATAAAATACATACAACAGTAAATAAAAGAAACCACATTAATAACTACACAAAACCCATGTTCACATATAAAGGTGATCCCTCCCATGGGAATCCCTAGCAACAAACAAACACAACACAATAAAACAAGTTGCCATGGTGACCTTGTTGAATTCACCTAGAATTCCATTATGGTTGGTCTCCAATCCCCTGATGTTTTTTTGTGATATTTTAAACGCAAAAACACAAATACCTCCTTCGACTTTATGGCCACATTTGAACATCCAAAATGAATATAAATATAATCACAAAATCATCTAAATATGTGAATCACAACAACATCAAGGCAATTTAACATTATCACATATAATTTATATCATCGTTATATAATATCCATTTTCTAGATCTACTCATAATATCTAAAATCATATGTCTGAACCACATCCATAAAACATCCATGTCAATAGTATATCATCATCCACATATGAGTGTTGCTAATAATCATCATGCATTATAACCAAATCAAGATCAACAATAATCCATGATCAAATGTCTAACAAAATACTAAATCAAAACATAATAATGTCCATAATGTGATCAACGATATCAAAATCAATATCAAAAGGTGTCAAAAGAAAGTGGGCACTACACTTTGCAAGAGAATTCTTCCATTAGTGGAGAATTATTTATAGAAATAAAGTACATTCATCCACTTTGATCTACAAATTAATACATCACAAAAGCTAAATAACATTATAATAAGTACAAGAAACCAGATCTGAGTCATGATAAGCCATATAACATGAGGGTTTACACTCGTAAGCAAGTTGTATAGAATATATCCATGTATATTGATTTAACAAAGTTTTGGTAGCCATATTACATTCAAAAGGGTCATCTCAAACCATATACATCAAATGATAGAGACTCAACTCCTGTAAACCTATATGATCAGAGATCCTAACTATGCTTCTTCCCATTCTATCCCTTGTTACAAATCCCAATACCCATACATATGCTTAATGGTATCCCTTATAACCCTCTAACACTAAGTACTCTAAACCCTAGAATTTCCTAGCATTTTTGAAGCACTTCTTTACCCTCCTTCTCTTTCTCTTCTTTCTCTATGCATTCTCTCTGCATTCCTCCTATGCCTCTCTATGTCTACATGTGTTTGCTCTTGTCTTAACCACCTCTTTAAATAGGATCATTGACCACCACCATGACTTCTCTTATGATCAGATTACGTGACAAGTGTCGATGTGGTCCTCCATTGGTGAATGTTTATCCTATTTGTAAACCTTCCACTAATTGTAATGATGTCTCTCGAATATTCCCTACGTGGAATATATTTTCTTGACCTCCAGGGTTCTAAACGGCACCTTATCCACTCATCACACCTAGTTGGGTCCTCACATTTTTCCTCAAGTGACTCCATGATGCCGAATATGGATAAGTCCCTTAAACCATTTTTTTCATCCCGTGTGTCTGGTTTCACTAAAACCCTTCTTAAACCCCCTTTTTGGTGCATTTTCCCCGAGTGCCCTTCTATCTATTGATCGGCACATGCGCACCTCTTAGTACTTAGTCAATATTTTAGGGTCCGACACCTACTACATCTTTACCCAAAAAAGTGCAATCCAAACCTAAAACTGTACTATCTACCAAATAAGTGGTCAAACTTACTCAACCTCGGATTCCATCTCCAAAGTGATACCCCTCACACTAAATTCACCCATACTTCCATCTAGACCCACACTTACTTCACATTGTGATCCATTGACGGTGGTATTACGCCAACATATTAGCTAACCTTTTGGAAACCTCTGTCATCACATTTCCACCACTTAAACCTTACAACCCAATAAAACCTAAACTAGAAGGGTTTGATGATACCAAAATTTGTGCTTATCATCATGTGCCAAGGCATGATGTGGAAAACTATAAGGCTCTTAAGACTATTCTTCTCCAACTATGTCCTCTCAAAGAAAACTTTGACAATGATGATCTTTTAGATGAGGACCCTATTCCACCTGCACCTATCACCACACATCCTCGTCCCATACCTATTCAATGACCTTCATCTCCCCCTCCACAACCCTTTTATCCTCCTCCAACATTTGAGATCAATATGGTCTGCATAAGAGAGCTAGCCAAACCTCCACCAAAATGCCAATGTGCTACATTATTTTCACAAAACCAGTATATGCCCTCACCATTTTTTTACCATCTTGTCACTACACCTATCATGACGCACTTTCTCCTTTACCGTAGATCAATATGGTTAAAATTGCCACTTAATCCCAAAAGGACAAAGGAAAGGAGAAAATAACCAGCTCATCCTCTACTCTTTTACCCAATATTCCATGTACTCCTGCACCCAAAATAACCATTTATGGACCCAGATATACCTATTTATGATGGGGTTTCCCATCATACAATTCTTAAAAAATTACACCAGTCTCCACTCAAAATGTCTTTCTACGACCTCGTCTAAACCTCTAAGTCTCATCGTCAGGCCCTTATTGAGGTCATGCAATCTATTGAGGTTTTACCTAATGACCCTATTGTTGCATCCATTATCACTCCTCACCATGTTTCCACTCTCACCACTTCATCCCCTTCCTCTAATCCCGCTACCACTCATCAAATATCAACTCTCGGTTTCTCGACAATGAGATTGTACCTCTACAATTGAATGATCCTAACCCCACCCTATTTATTTTTTCTACATTGATAATATACGTGTTCGATGTGTTATGATCGATGGAGGTGCCAATATTAACATCATTTCCTCCCATGCATACAACCAAATGTGTATCCCTGCTAATTGTATGTAGAATAACCCAATTATGACGTGTTCATTTAATGATGCCATGACTTCCACCCTCGGCACCATCATTCTCCACATTCATGTAGGACCCTGTACCATTCCTGAATTATTCTATGTACTAGAGGGGGAATTCCAATACAACATGCTACTTGGCCAACCTTGGATCCATGCCATGGGTTGTGTTCCTTCAACCTTACACCATTGTTTAAAATTTGAACATGAAGGGAACAACTATACCATTCCAAATTGAGCCTTCACCTTACAAGACCTGTAAAATGTTGTATCAACCCAATGATGTCCTTTTACCAGTTAATGCATCTACCACTTTGCTATCACTTCTTCTTTAGCCACTGCCTCATCCACCACTTTTGCCACTACATCTTTCAAAACTAACTCCTCTATTCCCGCTATTTCCATAACTTCTCACAATAACCCATAAACCAACCCATCTACTTCTCAAACATCTAGTGCTTATTCTTACAAACTGTCCAATGATTCATCCATTCCTGCTACTCACATACCCACTACTAATCCCTTAGAAATTTTTCTTTAATGCCTCACTCTGGGGGAGTACCACCTTTATAACATTGACACATTCCTTACTCCTCAAGAGTATGGTAACCTTCACCAACATCCCCACTATGATCACCACATAGGTGAGGTTTTCCCCTATGGTCCTCCCCACCTTCGCACCAACTTAACATATGGGGGACTTGATGATTCTACCTACTCACCTGAGCCACCTTCCCAAAATTGACCATTTTCCTCTAACCTTCAATCTCTCACCAACTGTTGATTCTCCCACACCTTCCTCCATCATTGTGCTTGGAAGGGATTTGAATTTGGTTTCTATGAACAAGGCTTCCATACTGTCATTCCTTACACCACTTGTAAGCATAAAGACTGTAGTGGTATTGGATTTTCTGAACCACCTTCCAAGAAGGATTGAGTTGAACTCATTGAGGATGATAAACATTCCCCACCCCATTCACCTACCTCACCACCTTCACCTATAGAGTCTATGGATCCAGAATCCATTCCTCCTAAATTTTTTTTTCATGAACACCATTTCCTTGGACCTCTGACTTATCAGTGTGATGGCAAGGCTCCTCTTCTCTTCCCTTCCTATATCTTGACATGATCGATGATGATACACCTTCTATTAACGTCGTTCAATGTCAAGATGATGAGTCTATTCTCACTTACCTTAGTGTGGAAGATTATTATATTCACTTGTCGTTACATTACGAGACGTAAATCATGTTAAATGAATCGACCATCAAAATCAGCATTCACACTCGTGGATGACCCACACATTCTAAAAAAGGCTAATCTCTAGATGCTATTAAATAAAAAGATTTTACTTCTTTCCTCTAAGATCACAGAAAAGATTTTTCTTGGTCTCAAAACGATATGATTGGTATTGACCAAAACATTTTGGTCCACAATATCTTAACCATTCCCGATGCCAAACCCGTAAAATGGAAGCTATGAAAACTGCATCCTCATATTTCCCTTTTGTCAAAGAATAAATCCAGCACCTCCTTTTGGTTTCCTTAACTCTACCCATTGATTATCCCCAATGGATCTCTAATGTCATTCATGTCACAAAATTAACAAAGGGACTCTACATTTGTATGTATTTCCATGACCTTAACTTAGCTTTCCCCAAAGACCACTTGTCTCTACCTAGTATTGACCAACTAGTTGATATCACCATTGGCCATAAGGTGTTATCACTCATGGACAATTTTTTAGGTTATAACCAAATATTACTCGCCTAAGAAGATCAACACAAAACCACCTTGATGAATCCTTAGGGAGATTCTACTATTGTGTCTCGGCCCTTTGGCCTTAAAAATGCTAGTGTTACATATCAGCGGGCTATGAATTATATCTTTCATGACATCATGCATAGCATATTGGAAGATTATGTTGATGATCTTCTTTCCAAATCTAAACATTAGGCCAAACACCTTGTTGTCCTTAAGGTTGTCTTTTATCATCTCATCAAATATTATGTTCTCCTTCAACCTAATAAGTTTGTCTTCGCTATTCTCTCTAGAAAGATCCTTGGTTTTATCATTTCTTTGTGTGGCATTGAAGTTAATCCCACTAAAATCAAGGTTATTCTCAAGATGCCTCCACTTAATAACCTTCATCAACTTCATAGTTTGCAAGGAAAGTTACAATCTATTCATCGCTTTATTTCTTAGCTTTCCAACCACTGCCATCCATTTCATCATCTTCTCAAAAATTATGTCTCCTTCAAATGGGATGATGAATGCCACAAATCCTTCAACACCTTAAAACAATACCTCCTCCAACCACCTGTGCTCATTCCACCTAAGGATGACCAACCATTTTACCTTTACATTTCTTCTACTGATCATTCCTAGGTGTCATGCTCGCTCATCATGATGAGCAACACAAGGAGCAAGTGGTTTATTATATAATTCATATGCTTTTAGACTATGAAACTAGATATACTCATGCCAAAAACTCTGCCTAGCCTTAGTTTTTGTCGCCACTAAACTTTTCCATTACCTACTCAACCACAAAACCTTTTTTATCACCAATATTGAACCCTTACATTACATGTACACTAAGCCCTACCAACATCAACATGTTGCACATTGGCTCATGCTTCTTGCAGACCTAGATCTCAAATTCATCCATCAAAATTTTGTCAAAGGACAAACCATTATTGACCAACTCACAGATGTACCTCTCTCAATAAACCAACCTTCTAACTTTCACTTCCCTAACAAATCCATTACAACCCTCTCCCTGGATGATACCATTTACCAAATGTCGCATGGGGGTGGTTTCGAAGTTATCCTCATTCTTCTTGACGATGAGCCTATGCCATTATATTTCAAACTAGATTTTTATTATACTAACAATATCACCGAATATGAAGCACTCGTGTTAGGTCTTCAAACCACCATAGCCTTAGATGTTAAATCAATTAATATCTTTGGTGACTCTCAACTAGTTGTGAACCAAGTTAATGGTATATACCAATGTCGTAACGAGATACTTCAAAAGTATAAACATCATGTTGACATGATTTTGACTACCTTTGACCATTATGAACTTCAAACCACCCCACGTTCCACTAATAAATTTTTGGACACCATGGCATGTCTTTCTTTTCACCCTCCCACTCAAAAATCATTTTCATAGTACAAAGGTTACAGTCACCTTCTTATCTATTCTGAGACATTAACCTTGTAGGAAACATTGAAACTAACCCACGTGACCTTTGGCATATACATTTTGTTGGCTACCTTTCCCTTTCAATTCTTCCTCCATATCTTAATCGTAATGGAAAATGATATTTTCTCAAAAGTGTCTCGCGCTATGTCATCATGGGTGGTCTTCTCTATAAACGTGACTTTGACAATATCCTTATTACGATGTCTTACAAGTTATGAAGTTCCATACACCATAAAGGAAGTTCATGACATGATTTTTGGGCGTCATTTCAAAGGCTTAGCTTTCACTAAGTGCATCCTTTGCCTTGGCTATTACTGGTCAACCATGAACCATGGTTATTTTGACTATTATAAGTGTTGTGTGAAGTGTCAACAACATGCTAATCTTCATCACACCCCTAGTCGTGCCTTAGAAGTCATTCGAGACCTTTGACCTTTCTCTCAATGGGGTTTGGATCTTGTTGAAAAATATTAATCCTCATTCTTCCCAATGTCATTAATAGATTATCACTACTACCTAATATTATACCTAATGGGTGGAATTCATACCTATTATTTCTATAAAATCCAATAAAATATGTGAATTCATCAACCATCACATCATGTGTCTCTTTAGTGTGGATTTCCACCTCATCACTGATAATGGAAAACAATTCAAAAACAAAACCCTACGTAAACTTTGTGACATCTTCAGAATTCAACTTAATTTTTCTTCACCTTATTATCCTCAAACAAATGGCCAATTTGAATTGACTAATAAAACCCTATACAAAATTCTTATAAAATTTATTGATGACACTTTGTAAGGATTGGCACACACATATTCCTTTCACCTTATGGTCTTACCAAACTAGTATTCGTACCTCACCGCTGCCACACCTTTCTCTTTGGTCTACGGTATAGAGGTTGTTTTACCTCTCAAAGTCCAAATTCCATCTCTTCATATCTAACTTGAAGATATGCTCAATAATGATGATTTTCTCCATGACCGTTTGGTACATATTGAGTTATTAAATGACCGTCATCTAAATTCTCTCGATCACCTTCAAATCTACCAAAAACGTATCAAACATGCCTATGATAAACATGTCCAAGAACGAACCTTCAAGGTTGGTGACCTCATCCTGAAGGAAAATCAACATGTAACAAAAGTAGAGAAAATTAAAAGGGGAAAGTTTTCTCCTAATTATCTTGGACCCTATATCATTACTCATGCTTATAGATCAGGTGTTTATCATTTATCTTCACTTAAAGGTAAACCGAACATGAGCCCCTCAATGCCTTGCATCTTCAACCATTATATATTTAAATCAAGTCTTATACCACCTTTTGTTTATTAAATGCTCATACTTTGAGAAACATTCAAATTCCACTTACCTATTTTAAGGATCAATGACTAAACAAGAGTCATGTGATTACCCATCACTTTCAACCTTATCTTCAACACGAGTACCATAGCTCTACTCATGGCATGATTCTCATGGATACTTTTCATTCTTTTCAAGATGGAATCCCATGGTCATTCCTCACTTAAAAAACCTCTTGCATAGTTACCATTTGTGTCCTATGGTTTTTCCTTCATTAAGGAAGCCTAGACTCCTCTATATTATTTTCGATGACCTAAAAGTCCAAGAAAACAATTTAAAATTAATATATGGGATTTTCAAATTTAACTCCTTGAGTCAAAATTCTTGTAAATAGATGACTCCCTCCAAAAGGGCATCTCTCTTTCCATATTTATACTATAAATAGACTACTCCCTTGAAGGACAGCTATAAAAATCTATCCCTATTGTACATAGTATATCACAAAAAGAAGACTATTTCTGTAAAAAAAAAAAATCTGAAGCTTCCCACATCGATCAACTTCACAAATACCTTAAGGATATATTATATTCATCACACATAGACTTCCCATATCAATCAGTCTATAAAACAAAAGAAAAAGAAAAAGAAATAATTTTCGTCATGGACTTACCTATTCTATTCTTGGCTATCTTGTAGAAGAGGTATGTCTTCTCACACCAAGGTTACGCTAAAATAACCCCTTTCACCTCATCATCTTTTCTTTATAATATTCTACCTACTCAAGGGACATGCTGCAAATGTGACATTTCATGATCATGTGACTTTCTTCACTTAGAACAGTCAATCATGACAACACATTTAGGGTCTTACATTCATAAGCCAATATTTGGTATGATAGACTCATCGTGGTTCTTTCCAATTAGGTGAATTTTTTTATCCTCTTATTTTTAACCTCTTTTCTTACTTATTGATTCTTCTACACAGGACCAAACCTTTGACACCTACATTCTGGGAATTCCTCTCCCACCAAAATCACCCATGCCTATTCAACCTAAACTCAACCATGCCTAAATGACCTAAACTCACCCACACCTATTCAATCTAAACTCAACCATGCCTAAATGACCTAGACTCAATCATGCCTAAAACCTACTGACCCATTCATCTCCCTTATCATATTCTTCCCTAGCTTATGGGATAACTACATCACCTGAGGCCCCTTTTCATCGGGGCTATGTAGGAAGAACTCTAAGGGCATGGGGCCCTTGGAGGTTAGCTCGACCACTTTTACCCTAACCAATTTTCCCCCTTTATGTTCACATTCTACCCTAGTTAGTTTCCATTTACACAAAAACTTAGAAATTAATATATCATAAAAACATACATACCTACCATTTTATCACCACAACCATATTCTACTTAAATCATTTCATATTTCCATGATATTAATTACTTGGAAATTTAACCACAACATACATACAATACATTATTTCCATAAGATCAGTAACTTGGAAATTACCTAGACTCCACCATACCTATACCTGACTCCACCATGCCTATACCTGACTCCACCATGCTTATACCTGACCAAACCATACCTATACCTGACTCCACCATGCCTATACTTGACTCCATCATGCCTAAAAGACCTCAACTCAATCATGCCTAACTCACCTAGTTCCCATGGTACATAATAACAATGGAAATTAAAAAGAGTACATCATCCATCCAATAATAATCATCAACTATATAAAGAGGAATGTTTATGTATCAATACATATGTACACAGGGATACAAGTGTCTAAAAAAATCTCATATACAATCTCACAAAATATTTGGCATGTAGGCTGGTATATATATCAAAATCATAATCATAATACAATCTCATAAATATCTCATCCCCACTTGAGGCCCTCCTCTCCACTCTCACCTGTCTCCTCCTTTCTCCCTATCAATTGCCCTAACAACATCTATCCACCCTCTATTGGTATCTTCCTGACCTCTATCTCCTCCCACTGGCCCTCCACCAAGCCTAGTCTCTGAGAGCTGGTAACCTCCCCTTGACCCTATCTCTGGGGCCAACGACCCCCTATGCTACCTGAGCTATGAGTCTTGGACCCAGTCCTCTCACTAGCTGCTTGATGGGCCTTGCGCTCAGCATATGAGGGAGAATTAATACCTACAGTGGCTAGATCATCCTGGTAATAGTGGTCTTGGTTCAAAGAATCCCTGAACCTCACCATAGATATAGTCTGGGCGGTGCCATCGGCCTAACTGCCACCTATGAACTCTACCCTACCAATAGAGGACCTTGTCCTGGTGTCGGTTCCTATACTACGGGACCCTGTCTCGAGTTCCTATGTTGGTACCTCTCTACAGCTACCTAGTTTTGTAAAGCCCCAACATGTGCCTACGTGGCTGCTAACAATCCTTTAAACCATTAAATTGTTCCCGTAGTTCGATACATTTGCACCATCCCCTACAAGAGCTCGTGCCTATATCTATGCTTGTGCCTCGGGAAGTAGTAAGCTGACCTGTAATGTAGCCACCTACCCTATCAAAGTAACTACCTTTTCCTATGCCATTTTCAACTAAACTCCCACGGTGGTCACCCATCCCTATAGGCCCCTCTGAACCATCATTATGGCTAAGTTTGGTTGACTCGGTGGTGGTGGTGTTTCTTATAACTACGATGCCCACCACCGTCTATATGCCACGGTGGTCTCGTGCATCGTCTAATCTCATATCCACATATACCTCCTCATGTCTTGTGGGGTCTCAGTAGGCTAGGGTAGAAACAAATGTCTCTCCACATCATCTCTGTGGTACTATGGGAAGGGTGGCAGAAAATCTTGTTGTAATATAAACTGCATCGAATCACAATCAAGATCATCTCATACTTGCTAGAATGTTTTCCTTGTATCCACCACAATAGTTGTAACTCATGTAGCTCCTGAGCCATCCCTATAAAAGTTGGAAAATTGACATAGGGCAACCAGTCTATTTCCATTACATATAAGCCCTCCATCTTCTTCTTGTATTATACTATAGCAAGAGTTGCCTCCTCTACTCAAGGATGAGCACCTATGCCCACCCACCTCCCGTAACCTGCCATTTGTCTCCCATGATTCCAATTTGGTACCGGTAGTCCTCGTGGATGCACTACCACAATATTCTTTAATGCCCAATAGCAAAGTATGAATGTATAATAGATTTTGTAGTGTTACATCCTATGGTAGGCCCACAACTCCTTCTATAGTTATGCTAAATATGTAGGTGCCCATGCAAAGAAGAACCGATCCTCTAGGAAACTAACCACCATATGGATCAGGAGGTGCATAACACCCCACCACCACCATCATCAACACTGCTAACCACGTCTCCTATGGGTGTGCATCATACAAAGCCCCATAAACAAGACTGGCATTGTGCTCTATCAGGTCACTCACCATCTCCCCAAATACCTCAATCATCACCTTAAAGGCTCCATCTACTGATACCAAATATACTTGGCTCACCAACAATAGGCATCCACAAAATCCTGTATACATCCTCCACCATGATGGTCATCTCACCGGTGGGTAGATAAAAGGTGTTGGTTGTTGTATCCCATCTATTGATTAACATAACCATAAGACGTGATCCCATCGAGATCCGCCTATAGCACCTAATGCCCACCAATCCGACATCTCACATATTTTTCCACTCATCCTCAGTAATGATGGGACGCATCTACCCTAATAACTGTTGGACATGGTCTTGCAACGTCAATCGATGTCGTGTATGAATCCATATCACTCAATAATTTCAAGGACTAAACTACTTTTCCCATTTCTTTACAACCTAATTACCCCACCTATCTATTTCCTAACTACTTCCCTAGCTTATCATTTATTCTAATTTAGCTTACCAATTTTCCATACCCATTCCATCATTGTGCCTAATATTCATCTATTACTGCCTATGTTTACCTATATTTACCCTCACCCACCTACTTCTCTCCCCCATCCCTCTCTGTCTCCCTCATTCACTACCTATGTAACCTCTAATTTCATTTTCTACCCTATTTTGGCCTTCTTAACTTAACCTATTAAGACTAGGTCACTTTTCATAGTGACCGAAGTCACTCACATTGACCGATAACGGTCACCCTAAACCAACGTCGGTCGACTATTTTCCCACAAATGCTTTGGCATGTCGGACCAACGTCGGTCGTGACTGACCGACATCATTCTCTTATTTGGCTCCAAAGTCAAACCCCCATGCCCCCAATTTTCTAAAAATTTAAAAACAAGCCTAAAACCTACCCAAAAACCACCCAACCCCACCCATTTCCATTTTACAACCTAATTAATCTACATTGCACCCGCCCCATACCCAAATTCTTCCATTTTTAACTACATTTTGAATTTTTCATTCCCCCATTTTATTTCATTTTTTCCTACAAATTCAATCAAAAACAACCAAAAAGGATTGAATCCTACCTCTACAATCAACGTCGCCTCACTAGGATCTTTGGTCTCTAAGCCGGTGGTCCTCCTACACCTCCTCCTACTACCACCATGTCTAAATCAAACCCCTGGCTCTCCACTAATCAAATCATACCAAAAGATCTCATAGGCTCACCTCTAAACCTCTCCAACCACTCACCTCTCTCCAAATCAGCCTAGAATCTAGCCCAATCATGGTCACTCTCGTCAATGGTAAAAAATGCCTCTCTGCTTGTCATTTTCACAAATGAAAAAGCACAAATGAATTTGTAATTCATGGATTTTACCTTTTATCCTAAATCTGACCTGACCAATGTTTTTTTCCCAGAACTGACATTGGTCATGTGCCCTAGTGCACCATGCTCGGTTTCTCTTGACCAACATTAGTTGGCCATGACCACGGTCATTTAACCTTTTTACCTCATTACACCATATAGCACCAACTCTACCTACCCAAAACCTTTTTCTACCTAACCTAAAGTTTACCCTGACCTTACACCTCACCTTCATGACCTTATTACCTATCACCCAACCTCAAAATCAGTTGGGGCATAGTTTTTCCCCTACCATGGCCTTACCTATGACCTTACCTAAATCACCCAACCCAACCTCACTCATTGTGACACTCAAATTTGTGTACTTGTTATACCTTTCAATGTTGCTATTAGTTTTGTTTATCCTCCTGACCTTACCTTGCCTAATGCCATGTTGTTTATCCTAACCTACCCTTTGGTGCCCTAGAAAAAACCTATTTCCCATTCCAACACCTTTCCTAGTTGTGTTTTAGGACCATATCTTATACCTTGGATACCTAACCACTTCAACCTTGTTTGGATAAACCTATCGACCTTTGACAATGTAGAGTTTGCAAGCTCTTCAACCTAGTACCTTATCACATTCTATATGTGTGCATGCATTAGACTGTCACTACCTATTACCCAACCAAAAACACCCTTACCTATAACCAACCTACCCTCATTTTCATCACTTACCCATTTATCAAACCACTCACCAACTCTGTTTAACACCTCACCAACTTCCTGGTTTGAGGGGATCACATCTACCCACATTTGGGGCAAGCTAACCCTCACTCATAACTCGAGCACCAACTTCCTATTTTTATCACCTTCGCTTAGAAATACAATCTAAATAATAAAAGGGGAAAATGTATACACCAAATTAGGGTCACACTCCCCTTGGTCCCCTTCACTTAATAAATGTAACATATTTAACTAATCATGACCCCTTTACCCCATATTAATATTCATACTGACATTATTAATTAATTTAATTAAGTTAATTTCATCCTCACACCTCCACCTCATCATGGACCCATTCCAGGGGCATTTAACTCATAGTGACCAAGTCATTACTCTCAACACTAAGTCATCACTCCCAGTGTTGAGTTACTACTTGACCTAACTAACTAAGACTTCTTCCTAAACCTAACTAGACTTCTTCTAAGATCTTCTTATCTTCTCTCACGTGAACTCTAGTTCCTTCAATGGACCCAACAAGGAAAGCACATCAAATCTGGAAAGATCTACCTATTTTTGGTAAATAGGACTATTTCACCCTAACCAACGCCGGTTTATCCTTGGTCGACGTCAGTTACCTAAACTACCATATATTCCTTTAAATGTAACTTTACAACCTTTTACCCAGGTTGGTCATTTTGAGTTTTAAGAGAGCTATTACAATCAAGTAAAACTATCAGAGCTATTACTTCATCCAAATGATGTCTACACACCACCAGAGAGTAGCACATCCCAAGGATTCCCTTCCAAATCATTGGATAATTCATAGGGAACACACAATTCATACTACCACGACACTTGAACCAACTACCACCTCACCAATCAATCACCAACCTTCATCCAACCATGATATCTTCATAACAAGAAGTAAGTAACGTGATCTTAATCATTTGTGCTTCCTTTATTGTAGATCTCTTTTCTTCCTTCAGTATTTTTAGTTTCTATTGTTATTCAGATATCTCCATGTTATCACTAATCACTAACCCAACCAATTCAATCCCTTTCACCCTTTGTGATCTCTCCCTCAATATTCCTGAGTCTTCTCAGTTATACTATGAACCCAACCACACCCTCCTCACTCTCTGTAATCAAAGAGAGGCCCAAAACCCTTTTTTATCAAGTTATTTCCAATGTCCCCTATTGGTGTTAGTTTACCCTACTACCGTTGGTGTAGTACCCATCACCGCATCGGTCATCCGATCGATATCAGTCTCTATGTCATTTCATATTCTCATACCAACAATCTTCCCAATCACCTAAAACTAACTCAAACCTCAACCAATCATCCCCAGGACCCTTATCGGACCTTTGACATACGTGTATCGATCCGAGAAAACCATAGTTCTAATTAGATTTAGTGTTATTTTGATATCTAACATAAAATCTAGTGTATTGTGTGTATGAGAAACCTAAATCATTACATTGCAATAGGACTTATTTATTTCAGTTGCTTATTCACATTGATTTTTTTGTTAAATAGTGGATTGACACCTCTCTAAGAAGCACCACACTTCTTGGATCTAGCATATGCTAGGTAGTCCACTATCATATGTTATTTAATACTCTTTTGTGGTATTTCTTTGCATCTATAGGTATTCCTTCCTAGACAAAAAGGAGTTCTCTACGATCAGCTTGGATAATGTCAAAACACGTGCATTCTACCTTCCACCTTCACCTCATAGGTATTCCTCCTTAATAATTTTACCTTCTATCTATTTCATCCTAGAAAGCATAAAACTTATTGGTGAAATAGATGTTTTCTCCACCCCTCCTCTATGTGTTTCTACATTCGACGCTTCTCCTAATGTTATTCCCATGAGCACATATCTACGAAATAACTTGTTCCCTATTCCATTCTATCTGTTGGTCCTCAATTTTACACCCCCTGGTGGCTCTCGACAACATTTTCTGGGAATGGGAATTCCTTGATACTAGTACATTGTGTGGTATATGTCATTTGTAGCTAGGGAGGGTTCTAAAAATTTCCTTGGGATCAAGCCTTGAGGTTATTGAGGGTAACATGTAGAGGGGATGGCCTCATCCTCCTTCTTTTGTTATTGGCTTTAAACCGGGGTGAGAGAAGTCAGAGCGTAACCTCAATGGAGAAGGGGAGATCAATTATTTGTTCCTCTTGATTTTTCAAATGATGGATCAATATGATATAAACATGGACATAAAAACAACACTGGTTTTTTACTATTTTTCACAAAATATGTTCCATATGCTTAGTGCACCAGACACAAGTTACTATAGACAACAAAGTTTAATTACTCTTGATTTTTCTTGATAGAATAAATAAGGTTAGAAGGCACCTTCAATGATAGTTAAAGACAGATAAATGAAGTAACAGTATGGAATTTGGGAAATTGGTATGATGGGGTAAGAATCATTATAGTGGGTTTAATTTTATAAAGTAGGAGGTTTAAATGATGAAAAATTTCTTGTATGTGAGCTTATAAAAAGACAACATACTATTACGTAAAGTAAATAAATATTGATTAAGTAGTGACTGTTTCTCCCATTATTGATTTTCATTCATTGATACCCAACAAATGTGAAGATTCAACACAATATATAGGATACTTGAAATGAGAATCTCGTGTAAGCATTCTAATAAAGTATTTGCTACTTCCACTCTCATATGCCTAAGATACACTCAAAGGATAACATCAATCACTCAAAAAAATGGTTATAGTAAGGATTTTAAAATCATGTCCAATATTGCAGAGTAAATGCTTACAACATAATATAGATTTAATGACCAAAAAACAACCACTAAGGACCGATCCAGTGTATTATATAGAGAAGCAATAAATACAAAATTATGGCAGAAAAACTATAACTTGTTAATCAAAATCCAACATCCATTACCCAGAAATATAGGAATTAGACTCATAAGAAGGCATGTTTCATTCAAATCTTCAATATTTTAAAAGGGAAACAATAAATCAAATGCTCTCGCTTTTTTCAATGGATGTACAGGTTTAACCACCATGACACAAAATCTAGAGGACCCAAAATTCATATGTATTTCACAAAGGAAAATATGCAATGTTACATTCCCATCTTTCAATTTTTTGTAATAGAAAAATATCTCCCCTCCTCCTTCCTATGAGGATGAATCCTCATATTTATAAAAATAAATTGGCTACAAACTTCCCTTGAATTTCCCCAAAATTCAACGAACCATCCCGGTGTGACAAATGAACTCCATTTTTGGAAAATATCTTGTAACTACAAAGAGTTTTTTAATTCCTTAAATTGATTTTATTTTTGGTTTCCAACATGGACATGTGTAAGATATTTTTATTTTCTTCCTTAATCTCTTTTTTTCCTATCTACGTTGTCACCATCATTCATGCACCCAATCACAAACTATTTGTTCCCTTACATCATTATTTTAATTGATTTGACACCTACCTTTTGGAGGATATGTTTTGGGAAATGGATAATCATTGATATTCTCTTGAATTTTATGCCTCCCTTACACGAATCACTTAACCAAGCCAAAAAAAATCTTTTGATAGATATCAATTTGCTTTCCTTTGTTGGATCCTTGAGAGTATCTAGATTTATTTTCGCATTCAATCCTAACATCTTGTATTTCACATAGTCCCTCTTAAGATCCATTTTTCTATAAATTATTACTTATTTCTTATGAGCTTTCATCTTCCTTCAAGTATTATGAGTGAATTTACTTGCGAAGAGCTTGTGTTATTCCTTCTTAAGCAATGAGAGATGCATAATTGGGAAATAGTCCGAAGAGATTTCTTTGGAAATCTTGCATGTAATTTCAACCTTTCTAGCACAAATGAAGCTTTTTTAAGGATTTTATTCATGATTGAAGACAAGATAGAGCCCTCAAGACCATTAACATCCCACATGGTTTGGATATCATTGATGCCAAATTTGGTCAAGATTACTCCTTCTTCTCTATGTTTCAGATTATGTTTAATCACTTATTTCACGTGGATGATCACATATCTCCTGAGAAATTGAAGAAAATTTTTATCCACTTTGCATGCCTACTATTAACAAGAAAACCATTGTCATATCCTGTATATTTTTCACTAAATAATGGGCAAAAAAGAGATTCCATTTGATGTCTATGTAGTGCCTGATGATGATCCTGTGGAGGACATATCCTCTATTTCCCATAGAATATCTCACGCAATAGAAAAATACTTACCAATATCAAGAAATTCCCGGTGAAATATTCTTAGAGAGGGCCCTTGAAGTTATACTACCTCTATTGAAGAGACATGGAAGGATTTTAGCTCACCCAACAAGTGTATCCAAGCCAATTTATGATCAAATCGGTATACCCGAGTCTACCCTTTGGTATCAAATGATGTATTTAGGCCATCTTCATCCTAAAAATCCTTACTTAGTGCGGTACCAAGGCTTATCTTAAAGGTGGGTCCAATATCCTTGAATGGGTATCCTCTTATAGGAAAAAATAGATTTAATCAAGATTCTAGAAGCACAAAGAGATAATATGATGGAACTCATGAATAAGGGTATGTCCCATGATTTAGTATGGGACATTAAATATTTTATGGTGCTCATCACCGTAAAGAGTTTGGATTTAGGATGAAGAAGTCGTAAGATCAAATTCTGCGCTTTGCAAAAGGATTTTGTAATCATAAATTGATAATTGTATCTAATTATAAAAACATCACTTTTGTATATGCATACCAGAAGTTATGTGAATTTCAAGGGCTAGGGCCCCTATAGAATCCCCATTTTGTTCCTAGTATATACATGTGCTTATTTTTCATCTTCTTTTTTTGCTCAATTACTATTTTTGCTAATGAATTTACCTTTGGACAGCGTAGAAATTATTTCTTAATCAATCTTGTATGACTTGGATATCATAGCAATTATTTATTAATCAATCTTGCATGACTTTGTACTTGAAAATGACATGTACTTGTAAAAATTCTCTTTTATGTGTTTTGTGCCTTTCACTTGCATTCCTCTTTTACTTACGAGATTCTTAGTTATATTATATGTTCTGCAACCTAATGTCCTGCGGCCTTTTCTAAAATCCACTAAGTGCGAACCTTTTGACATACCTATTAAATATTGGACTTGTGTGCCACGACTTTTCTATGTAACCATATTCCCCATTTCTTGTAAAAGCAGATCATCCCGTGACATCTTTTCTTGTTTCAACTTGCAAGACTTACTCATTTTAATGATTACCAATCCTTTTAGAATTCTATGTTAGATTTAGCAGGTGAAATGTAATCCATAGATCACAGATCCACCATTAATGCTACCAAATATTATAGATTATGGCATGTATTACAATCTATATAAAATAGATAAAATAGATAGCAAATAACAGAGCTTAAACAAGTAAATAATGAGAAAAATCTGAATGAAAACAATAGAAAAGAACAAAGACACATTACACCAAATTTAAGTGGAGAAACTCAAGGAAAAACTCCACTGTAAAAGCACTGTCCTTTTATGAAGAATCTAATACAAGATTTTAACCCAACACTTCCACTTAGATCCATAGATTTTTCAAAACAACTGCAAAATATGTTAGAACTATAATAATAAGTTCATCATAATGTTTAGTTTATAGTTAAATAATATAGAATAGTTTATATTCTTATTATTTAAATATAAACTTTAGATTATGTTTGTTAGTTATTATATTAAATTGGGTTGTGCCCCATCACTCAATATGGACATAACCCTTCAGTTATTTAAATATGGCTTTAGGTCATAGTCAAGATCACGTTAATCTTTATTGATTACAAGTAAATACATGGATTAGAAGGAGAGAGGAGTTACTGGACTGGGATGTAAACATTTATCATTATAGTGGATTATTCTTTATGGTTTTTAACCCATTTACGTGTTTTCCACGTTAAAATATGTGTCAATGTGTTCCTTCCTTTATTTTTTTATTATAATGTTGGTTATAATCTTTAATTAATATTCAATGTTATTACAATTTTATATCTCAGCCCTGACATGGTACCAGAGTGAGATAATTAAATTTAATTTAACATATTAAATGAAAGGGTGCAACCATTGGGAAGTTAGGTAGTTTGGTTGAAATATTATATAACCCCCTCCCTTCCTTTTTCAAATGTTAGCAGTAGAGGTGGAAGTTATTAGGATTCTCTACAGTGAAGTGAAAACTCATTCAAATTACTTGACTTGAAAAATCAAGGTAAGAACTGTTAAATATTTTTGAAATATTTTGTATATTTGATATGGTATGTAGGAACTCAAGAAATCCAAGTAAAATTTTCCAAGTGAAAATCAAGTGCACAGGAGACAAGACTTGAGAAAATAGACACTTTAAATTTTCCCATTGGTTGAGTAAAAACCCTTATCTCCTGGTAATATTGTTTTTACAATTTGAAATGTGAAACCCTACTTTACTTTTGAAAAAGTTTTTTGAAATACTTTTGTGTCTATAATCTATACAAAATATTTTTATAATATTCATACTTTAAAAATAAAAATAAAAATAGAGTTTGTTATATACAACTATATATATAAATATATAAACATTTATATATGGGTTATAAACTCATATATATATATATATATATATATAACTATAACCTATAACTAAACCTATCAAACTATTTTAAACTAGAAAGCGGCCCCATCCTTTTTTCTATGTGAGATATAATTTAAAAAAAAACTAACTAGTTTTTAAAATCAAATGACATTTGCTTACTTTTTCACGTGGAATTTTGGTGAGTATGACATGTTTTATACAACAATAAAAATATAAAAATATATATCCTAGGGGAGACCCTTTCTACCTTCCTTACTTTAGTTTAAGGTTTTAAAATGTGTGTATATATATGTGTGTGTGTGTACATATGTATATGTATATGTATATGTATATATATATATATATATATATATATATATATATATATATATATATGGTTAGTGTTTTTATGTGGAGAGAGGGTGGTCCCTAACCAATTTCTCACATTCACGTGGCAGAGTCCCGGTGCTCCCATCTTTTCCTTGTTGTTTAACTAGGTCTAAACATCGTTTAAGCTGTTACAAACTTGGCATTTGGTAAATAATCTTGAATAATAATGTTTTTTTAACCTTTATTTTGGTATGTTTGCAAGTTCTCTTTAATTAATTTTTAATTCTAGAGTGTGGAGAACGTTGTCTCATAGTAATAAGGTAATGCGAATATTAAAATAAATTCATATTTTGATATACAGTTATGTAATTTTAAATGTTTTTTGAATATTTATAAAATGGAAAATATTTATTTGTTTACATATTTAATTTTGAAAGGAGGTGCCTTATGAAGTATTAATTATTATATTATGTATATGATATAATCTATGATTATATGTGATTTGTCTAAAATCTTTGTCAATTAGTAGATAATGAACTACCAAATAAGTGTAACAAATAACATTTCATATCAATATATCTACTAATTAATATAGCCATAATATATTTTTGTTTTCTATCCCATATGGGGAAGTGAAGAATATTTAGGCTTTATAAGCCAAAGAGGTAATAGGCGTTGTTGTGGCTATGGCCACGTGTTAGAGCCTTTTGTTGCATGGGGTAGCTCCCCGCTTGGCTGGGTTGTTAATATGATTCAGTAGCTCCAATTTTTAATATGAACTATTGTTTTTTATCTTTTCAAAAATATAAATTAATCATAAAAGTTATTTTTTTGAAAATTTGTAAAAGGACCTCCCTTTTCGGCATTAATTGATCATTTTTTTATTGTGGGGATTAAATGATGACAGGGGGATTTCTATTAAAAACTATTCCTTGTTATTTAATTAATTATATTTACAAAAAAATGGGGTCGAATTAGTTTTCAATTGATAAATCAAAATGAAGATGATGAGAAAAATCACAGTGATAATATAATAGCTTCATAAACTACTTCTAACTAAAAAGTATATTTTCTGTTGAAAAAGGAGTTTTTTTTTCTTTCATAATTAACTCATATGGGTTAGTTAAAATGAACTAGAAGTAGTTACAATTGAAAATAATACATAACATGGATTATATGT
The DNA here is from genome assembly GCA_018340775.1 of Taxus wallichiana var. yunnanensis. Lineage (NCBI taxonomy): Eukaryota > Viridiplantae > Streptophyta > Pinopsida > Cupressales > Taxaceae > Taxus > Taxus wallichiana. The sequence goes on along the minus strand of CM031243.1, from coordinate 160,607,614 downwards.
GTTTTAAAATTTTACCTCAATTTTTGATATTTTATTCAAAAAATAGAATTGTTTATTTTTTAGCATGAAAAACTGATCATATATGACATGTATAGGCTTAAATGTTTTTGTGCTTACATGATCATTATTTGAAGCAAAATACATAGGAAGTATTCATAGTTAGTAGATCATGTTTTTAATGAATTTTGAGATTATTCTTGTATAACTTGATTATATGTTCAGATATGTTATCTATCAAGTCTTATATCTTTTGTAAAGGATTATAATAAGATAATGAAGATATATATGTATTTTTATAAAACATTTGTTAGTATGTGAAAATTAAATATTATTATATAAATATAAAATGACACTTGGGGATGCCCATGTGTTTGTATTGGAGACGTCCAATACTGATTGCATCTAATACATATTTTACAAGGATAGTATGTTGAAATTTTGTAACATATTTTTTAACATGGTTAGTTGTTAAGCATATTGTTAGTTGTTATACAACTAGTGTTTAAATTTTTAAAATGGAATCAATAATGATTTATATGCTTATTATGTCTTTATGGATATTATGAATCTATCCATGCTGATGTTGTGTTGGATAAAATATATATTGGGTATTTGTTCAAGTTGTTCGGTGCAAGAACCATTACTTGGAATAGCTAAAAGAAACCAACAGTCTCCATTTTTTCTACTGAGGTAGAGAATTACAATGGAAGCAACAAATATGTTAGGTGGTTGAAGTGGTTTTTGGAAGAAATATGCATGGAAGTTGAAGGAAGTATTCCTATTCTATGTGGTGGTCAAAGTTTTATTACTCTTGATAAAGAATCTAGTTTAACATTAGAGAATGAAGCATATTGAAGTTCATATATGTATTATTTGAGAGAAGTTTCTCTGTGGTGATAGAGATATTTGTTTCAAAAAAATAATATTGTTCTAAGGAGAAGACACACAAATAATATGTGCGCAAGAACAAGGTACATTTGAAGGCATGGAATGATATTAAAGGAAACGGGCGCTTGAACAGCTTTGTTTTGGACTTAGCCATTTTTTATGGATAAAAGATATTTTTGGATATAGCGTGTGAAACACACATCGAGATTAATACTTGCATGACACATAAATAGTATTTTGGGAATGAGCGAATGATAAGCGTTATGAATGTTTTTAGTTAATAATAGAATTTCTTCTTAGAGTTAACTGTAGGACCTCTACTATTAGCGCACTTGCATGTGTGCATGCTATTATAAAGGTACATGGCTATTGTCATCATGCGACCTATTTTTAGAAGTGCTTAAGAGGTGAAAGGAAATTCCCCACCTCTATAAGTATGTATTGAACCATGTAGTTTAGGGGGAGACTAGAGACAAAGTTATTGTAGAGTTATGTTGTTGGATCTGATACGCACATGACTTATGGATATACTTTATAATGTACGGAGATTCTGTGTATTACAATGTTTAATGTAATGGATGATATTGGCTAGATAATGGTGTTAAACATAATTGAAATTGGTTCTTGTATGGTTAATCTTATTATAGTTATTGTTTAATTCATGATTCTCTAAGATCTAGATCTGGATTATACACTATGGAATGTTTATGTTTATTTATGGATCTGAATATGTCTTTATCTTCATCACACTAACATCCTGTAAAATAAACTCTAAAGAGGGTCATGGTACCTTTACGTGCTTTGGGTGAGAACTCAACTTAGGCTGGGTGATGTGCCAACATGCCTGGGTTATTCATAGTAGATTCTAGGCTGCATCATTGGTTCTATTTCAAAACTATTTTTTTAGTTGTTTTCAGGATGTTTCACGATGAATATGTACCTGGTTGAGCTTAGCAAGTGTTGAGGAGTGGATAAAAGATCTAGAAGAAGAGTATGCTCAAAGGTTCAACACTGGATCTGAGTTTGACGCACGTGCATGGGTGGAGAAGAATTTGTATGAGAGCTTCTTTGTTATCTATCCGGTAGATCTCAGTATGAGTGGCTAGTTGCTTATTCATCTAAAAGGAATTGGAGGTATTGCACACTTATCTGGATGTAGGAATAATTTCAAGCCCTCTATGATGTTGATCTAATTTGAACGTGTATTGTGGATACTTGGTTCCATGGTGTTTTGAATAGCTATATTTTGGAGTACTCAATTTCCACGAATTCCTTCCCAGAGGTAGCTGAGTTCTAATTTTTATGTTATCCCATGGGAACTTATTTGCAAGTCATTCCACTAGTGATCAAGATCTTGATGGTAACCCTAAAATTGGAAGAAAATCTAATGGATAGCTAAACCCCACTTGGCGCGGGGATAGGAATAGGTTTGGTGAAGGATTGCAGACCTAGCGGCAGAGAGGAAAAGGGAAGAAAGGTGGCTTAAATATAATGAATTGTGTGAGAGGGAGATAAAGAAGCAACGTGACATTACAGAGAGAATGACATGGAGGAGAGAGATGGCTCATGAAGAATTTGGGGCTCATGCAAAAGGTGTAGAGATGAAGCATTTGTAACTTCCCCATTTTGGCAAGCATGATAGGGAACCCTCCTCTACCTCACATGGCAAACACTAGCAGAGATGACATGAGCCACAATTTCACATCTGAATATACATGGCAACCTAACCCTTATGCTTAGTTTTCTAGTATCTAGTATAACTAGTAGTCAGCAAGCTAGTTTAGGCAGTAGAAGAGTAGGAGTAAGTCAGATAGCAAGTACATATATGGTCAGGAAAATTTATGCTTTTTTATTTGGAGGTACCTTTTCAAGTGCATCTTCGACACAAAACTCAAGCACATAGAATTTTGGACTCACTTCTGGGAGTAGTACCACTTTATATACTTTAGGAGTTCAGTTTAGTACCATTGTTGGGACACAGAGAATTACATCCATTGGTCCACTTCCAGCTACAAGTGGAGGATCAGGGGGTATAAGTGGATCTAGTTCTGGTGGATCTGGTGGTTCTGGAGGAAGAGGTAACACATGAGGTTACGGATTGGGTACACAGGTACACACCAACCCCATAATATTTACATGGATATTTTACTTCATATTCTAGAGTATAGGGGCATAGAAGATGTTGCTAATCATGTGCACATGTGTGAGATATTGTGGCATGAAAAAGGAATCATGACTTGAGAGCGCAAGGCAAGTTAGTTTGTAACTACGTTATAGGGATGTGCACACAATTGGTATAAGAAGTTAGACCTTAACCACACTTACATATATTATGTAGCATATTGAGAAAATAAAGTGTGACACTTAGCAAAAGGTGCACAAAGGTTTTCACATGAGAAAAGGGTGTAATCAAAGGTCTTGAAGGATAGGGAAGAACACGCGCATGGAAGACAAGGGCAGATTTAGGACTTAGCCATTTTCACATGTACGGGCTATTTTTAGAGATAGTGTGCAAAGCACACAAACCGGATAAAGACTTGCATGACACACATCAGCTATTTTTGGAAGAGCGACTACTAAGTGCTTTACATGGGTGCATGCTAAGAATAGAATTGCTACTACTAGTTAACTAGAAGAGGTCTATTGTTAGCGCACTTGCATGTGTGGCTATGATTGTAAAGGTGCATGGCTATTTTCAGCATGCAACCTATTTTTGAGTTATGAAAGTGGTGAAGGAAATTTCCCCACCCTTATAAATATGTAATGATCTGTATAGAATAGAGGGAGTGTGTGAGAACTAAATTATTGTGAAGTTATGTTGCCAAATTTGATGCGTGCATAAGCTTATGGTATTACCTATTGTAATGAGCTTTTGTGTATTTATTATGTTTAATATAATGGAGTGTATTGGTTAAATCAAAGTATTAATCCTAAGTATAATTGGTTCTTGCATGGTTGATTTCATTATGGATATTATTTAAACCTATTGTTCTTTAGATCTAGATCTAGACATGCTCTGTAGAATGATATATTAATTATGGATTTGAATGCATTAAGTCTTCATCATGCTAACATCCTACAATAGAAACCCTAAAGAGGGGCCTGGTACCTTTGTGTGCTTTAGGTGAGCACTCAGTCTAGGCTGAGTGATGTGCCAGTGCACTTAGGCTTTTATTGGTAAATTCTAGGTTGCATCATTGTTTCTATTACCGAGACCTCTTTTTCAATTATTTTCAGGATGGTTCATGATGAAGACATACTGGTTGAACCTAGCAAGTGTTGAGGAGTGGATACATGATCTAGAAGAAGAATACACACGAGGTTCAAAACCAGATCTGATTTTAACACACACGCATGGGTGGAACAAAATATGTATGAAAACTTCTTCATTATTTTTCTAGTAGAACTGTACGATTGGTTGATTGCTTATGCGTCTAAAAGGAATTAGAGGTATCACACACTTGTTTAGATGTAGGAATAATTCCAAGCCCTCTATCATAATGATATAATTTAGACATGCACTATGGATACCTGGTTTTATGGTGTTCTGAATAGCTATATTTTGGAGTACTCAATTTCCACTTATTCTTTCCCAGAGGTAGCAAAATTCCAATTTTTACGATATCCTAGGGGAACTTACTTGCAAGGAATTCCACTGGTGATCAAAATCTTGATGGTAACCTAAACTTGGATAGAAAACTGATGGCTAACTAAACCCCACCACACGTGGAGGTAGGATCAGGTTTGGTGAAAGATAGCAGACCTAGCAACATAAAGGAAGAGAGAGGAAAGGTGGCTTAAGTATAATGAGGTGTAAGAGAGGGAGATATAAAAGCAATAGGATGTTGTAGAGTGAATGGCATTGTGGAGAGAGATGGATCGCGAAGGATTTGAAGTTCACGTGGAAGATGTGGAACCACGAATCGGAACTCCCCATTTGGGAAAGCATAACAGGGAACCCCATTTGGCCTCACGAAGAAGCACACCACGAGAAGATATGATTTGGGTCATGGGAGTGCATTTGAATCTACGTCACAACATTTCCCTTATGCTTAGTCTTCCAGTATCTAGTATGAAAAATAGTCAATAAGCTAGTTTAAGTAGTGGGAGATCAGGAGTAAGTCATATAACAAGCACATTGATGGCAGTGCAAATTTCTTCATTGTTTTTAGAGGTACCTTTTTAGGTGAATTATCCACATAGAATTCAAGTGCGTAGAATTTTGGACTCACTTGTGGGAGTGGTAACACTTCATAGACTATAGGGGTATAGTTCAGTACTACTATTGGGACACAGGAAGTACATCTACTATTCTGACTCTAGCTATAGGTGGAGGATCAAGAGGTATAGGTGGTTCTAGTTCCGGTGTATCTGGTGGTTCTAGAGGTAGAGGAAACATAGGGGGTTATGGATCAGGTGGGAAAGGTCTACACCAACCCCAGAATATTTACATGGAAATATTTCTTCATCTTCCAGAGTATAGGGGCATAGAAGATGCTACTTAACAAGTGCATATGTGTGAAATCTTGTGTCGCAAAAAATGAATCACAGCCTCTGAGTGTACAGAAAGTCAATTCGCCACTACGTTATAATGGCATGCACATAGCTGGTAGAGAAAGTTTGACCCTGATCAGACTTGTGTAGACTATGTAGCTTTAAAATATGCTTTCCTAAAATAGTTTCACATCCTTGAGTTTGAGTAGACAAGTATAAGCGCACTAAAGGATATTAAGAAAGGCACTATTGAAAGTGTCGAGAGTATGATGCCCATTTCAAAAAAATGTTATCTAAGAATTCTTATGATATTAATGCAAGCCAGCATGTGCAATGGTTCGTTGGAGGTCTGATTACACCTTTTATAAGGGCACTATCACATAAGACATGCATTGATCCGCTCAAAGCACTTGAAGAAAATTTACGCATTGAGGCAATCGGAAGTATAGACATTAGGGTAAGCCCGTTTTTGGAAGCACAGATCACAAAGATGGAAAAGTAGTTGGAGAAGCTATTGGAAACTTCATCACATGAGATGTGCATGAGGATTTGGTGTATAAATTGTAAGTTTGAAGGTCACAACAAGGATAGTTTTCCCCATAGATTAGTACGCTCATTACTACTAGACTGTGAGATATGTCATTTAAACCATGATGCTAGTCATTGTCCATTATTAAAACACACAATAAGGAATAACATCTCTTGTTACTTTGTAAAATTTTTAGGTCCATGACTCATGACATGAAATAATGCCAGCTGATTGGTCAGATCCATGATGCTATAGATATTGGTGTGTGATAGACAAGAGTCTCAAATAAATCTAAAGGAAAGAACGAACATCAGGATCGAGATCACAATCAAGCATGCTATGATCGGAATGAAGATTGTTTTGAAGGAGGTCATGGCAGAGGTCAAGGATACCATGGTGGATTCAGAGGATGAGGCTGTGGTGGTGGATGAGGTGATTTTCTCACTGAACATGTTATACATGCAGATATCCCGACCACTACAGAGGCAGCACGAATGTACTCGAGAATATTACATGTTCTTTTCATGTGGAAATAATCACAGTTATGAGGAATGCATGGACCTATATGAGCATGTTAGTAAGTAGCATAAAAAATAAGGTTAGAATATAGTGTGTTGTGGAAAATTAGTGGATGCCCAAGTTAAAACCAGAATCTAAGGCATTTCCAAAGAAATATCGCTACCCGTGTTTGAAGAATCACATGCCAAAGAAACATTGCAGCAGAATCCTACCATCACTAAGGAGGAGGTTCTACATGCATGGTACCCAAATCATGTCCATCAAAAGGAGGTTTATTAGGAAACCATGGAGGTACTCAAAAATCTTCAGGGTGAAATACAATATTTAAAGGAGAAATCACGGAAGATGGAGCAAAAGAAAGTAACAGAAAATGGTCTAATATGATATGGATGACTTGAAATAAGTGTGTAAGATGTTACACCAGGATAATATCATTCCATTGTTAGGGAATTGGTTAAAGGGAAACACTCTACGCACAAGTATTGAGATTGGACGGTAGATCCTGCATGCAAATATTCCCCCTCATAGCTTATATTATGATAAGGAAATCACTCGAATGTTGTTGTGGATGGATGGATTTTGAGTAATATATTGATTGATATAGGCACGAAAGTCAATGTTCTTACTTTAGATGCATGGGTACAAATGGGGAGACCTCCATTGCAGCCATCTTTGAATGTACTATTCATGGCTAACTGGACTAAGGCCACTCCCATCGAGTTTTAAAAGATGCATCCATTACCATACAGGGAGCCAAGTTCACTAGGGATTTTGAGAGGTTTTAGTGTTGGCAGAGGGAAGATAGCTTCCCATCTCTACTTGGGTGTCCTTGGTTCTATGAAATAATGTTGATCTTTAGTTCAACAAGGGTTATATATTTTTTGAAAATAAGGAGGAAAGAGTTATTATCCCTTTAGCAGATGGAAAATATGTACCCTATGTTGAGCCCTTGAGTGAAGAAGAACTGAATAGGATTTATGAACACGTCTTATGGGACCCAGAGGTGCTTGAGCCATCGAAAGAAGGAATCCTTTAGTAGGAAGATTCACATTTTGTTAGCGATCTGCAAGTGTTTCTTGTGATAATTGGGCTCATAGTACTTATGAGTTGGTAGGGCGTGAAGTAAAGATTACATTTGAGAGGGACAATAGACCTCATTGTATCAGGGGAATAGGTAACAACTCGGTACCTCATTACACTAGGGAAGGAGATCCTATGGTATTTCTATGTGCCATAGAGGAACAATGGATAGAGTAGTTGGAGAGATGGAATATGCTAGCATATACCCTACGTGAGGATAGCAACACACTAGTGGGTGATTCACAATGATAATCTTATAGGATGGAATGAAATTAGGATTTCTCTTTCTACTAGGTTCTTCAAGTAATGCACCTACTCAAATCTACACTTATCATGGTAATCAACCTGTTCAGCACCACATTCAGTAGTGTGAGAGACTCTGGACAAAGGGGCAAGAAGATTTACCACCTTCGCTCTGGGTGCAAAATTTTATTCCACCTTACAAGGCTACACGTTTTCTTGGTATGTGTATATAGAAATCCATAGAGAGACTAGAAATTAGCAAAAATGATCTAGACATTTGAATATTTCTCTAATAAACCTACGGTAGAGGAGGTATTCCAAGTTATAAAGTTCTTAACTATGGGAGATAGTGCCAAGGTGGAAGAACTCATTCAGGATTTATTTGATGAAGAAGACTTAGGAGCACATTTTGCTAAAGAAACAGAGATAGATGCCACACTACTTAAGCACACTTTCCTTGAGAAGGAAAAAGGGAATATGGTCAACTTAGTGGATGGTAATGAAGTAGAAAATATGGATGTAGACCATTTAACGGTAGGTGTGAAGTTTTTATTGTGCGAGATAACCTATCATGAACCTATGAAGACAAAGAAAGTTAATATTGGATCAGATGTTGAGCCTAAAGAGGCCATAATTGAGGACTATTGGTCTGACTCTGAAGTGGAAAAAATCATTGAGTTACTAGGGGATTATCAATACTTATTCCTTCGGGGATACCATGAAATCAAAGGCATGCATGAATCATTAGGAGAGATGAATATAAAGCTTAAGGAGGGTGTGCGCCCGGTCAAAAAGAGACCCTACAGGATGAACCCCAACTTGCGTGAAAAGGTCAAGGAAGAAATTGACAAAATGTTGAAGTCTGGAATCATCAATCCCCTAGATGAGTCAGAATGGGTTATCCCAATGGTGATCTATATCAAGAAGGATGGTTGGATTAGGATTTGTTTGGACTACAGGGAGCTGAATGCTATATGTGTGATTGATCCCTTTCCTACACCATTCATTGAGTAAATACTAGAAGGCTTTGCAGGGCGTGAAATCTATTCTTTTACAGATGGATTCTCCAGGTATCATCAGGTTAGGATTACACAGGAGGATCAGGAAAAGACTACTTTTACTACCAAATGGGATAGCTTTTCCTATATTGTGATGCCTTTTGGTCTAAAAAATGTGCCTATTATATTTTTATGCATGGTTGTTCAAACGTTCAAATATTTTATTCACAACTTCTTGTAGGTTTATTTAGATCATTGGATAGTGTATGGAATTATTAAGGATCATTGTGGCAATCTGCATTTAATTTTTGAAAGATGTAGATACTTGAGTATTTATTTGAACATCAACAAATGTGTATTCAGTACACCAATTGGAATACTGTTAGGGCACATCATCTGTAAGGAAGTTTTGTTGATTGATCTAGCTAAGGTTGCAGTCATTATTGGCCTGAATGAGCCTACCAATCAAAGTGAGGTGCATGGATTCTTGGGTCACACTAGGTATTATAGAAAATTTATAAAGGGGTATGTTAAGGTTGCCACACCTTTGGAGGAGTTACTAAAAGAAAAAGGGATGTTCTACTGGGAGAACCGCAACAATGCACATTCAAGACATTGAAGGAGAAACTTATTACAGTGCATATTCTATGCTTTCCTTCATGGGACCAACATGTACACATGGATGCCTCTCGCATGACCATTGGCGCAGTTGTTAGCTCAGCATAGAGAAGGTATTATAGATCATCCTATATGTTTTTTTAGTAGAAATTTGACTCCTGTAAAGAAGAATTATACAACTACAAAGTGCAAAGCTTTGTCAATGATCTATGCGCTACATAAATTCAAAAATACCTACTATCAACCATTTATATTTTATACCGATCACATGGCATTGAAGCATTTGGTAAACAAGCCCATTTTATAGGGGTGCATATGCATATGGGTAATCTTATTCTAAGAATTTGATTTCAGAGTTGTGGAAAAACTGGGGAAAAGTAATTCTAGACCAGATCATCTATCTAAAATATAGTTAGGTGAAGAAGTGTAGGAAATTAAAGATACCATGTCTAATGCATAGTTATACAGGTTACAACACACGCAATTAGAATTAGAGGACATTGTTGTCTTTCTATGAATAGGTATGGTGCCAAAAGGGATGAAATCCTTAGAGAAGAAACAACTTGCTATTTGCGTGACACCATTTATGTTGATTAGTGGTGACCTGTATAAGTTAGGTTGAGATGAAGTATTATGTTGTTGTGTACTAGAACATGAGTGCACAGATATCATGGAGGAGGCTCATGGTGGTATTGCAGGTGGGCACTATGTAGGTGACACCACCGCATGTAAGATTCTACTCGTTGGATTATGGTGGGAGACCATGTATAAATATTGTAAGGAATATTGCAAGGCTTGTGATCACTTATCAACGCCTTGGGAAACCAAGTCAATGAGATGAAATTCCTCTAAGACCTATTACTAGTGTAGAACCATTTGAGAAATGGGCTATAGATTTTTGGGTCCTATTTCACCAACCACACATAGGAATGGATCACACTATATCATTACTTGCACAAACTATCGACAAGGTGGGAAGAAGCAACACCTAAAAGGATTATACAAAGCATCTATAACAGCTAGGTTTTTATGGGAAAATAATATTACAAGGTATGGATGCCCGTTGACTTTGACAAGTGATAGGGGCACACATTTTCTAAATGATATAATCAGAATTTTATTGGATTAATTAAGGATTTCACACCCTAAGACTACACCATATCATCCTCAATAAAATGGGACTGTTGAGGCTTTTAACAATATTTTGAGCCAAACATTGACAAAAATTTGTGATGTTGGAAGAAAGGATTGGGATGATAAATTTTCTGCAGTACTTTGGGCATATAGAACAACATACAAGTAGTTAAATAAGACCACACCTTTTCAATTGGTGTTTGGCGCAGAAGCATTTCTTCCTATGGAATTCATGTTACCTTATTTGTGTATTGCATGTGCTGGAGGTCTAGGATATGAACAAACATTAGAAGAATAGATTGAAAAGTTGATTAAGTTTGATGAGCGATGAGCAATAAGACGCTGGAGTTGGAATAAAGAGAAATCTAGGAAGAAAGCATGGCATGATAGGCACATTAAGGACACAAATATTGAGTTAGGACAGATGGTGCTTCTTTATGATTCTAAGTTTCTGTGCCATCTAAGAAAACTTAAAGTACATTGGTTAGGACCATATGTTATCACTCACATACTTGAAACATGAGCTTATCAGTTAGAAACACTTGATGGAATACGGTTACCCGGTTACTTCAACGGGAGTAGGCTAAAGCCCTACTATAAATAAGTCTTCTTGGTGTTTGTAATAAGGTAGTATTTCCATTTAGATTAGGTTTTCAATTATGTATTCCCTTAATGTATTTCCTTCTTCGTCATTATGCTTTGTCAATTTAGTTGGTGTTTTGTGAAATAAGTGCATTTGCATGCTAGAAGCTAATTACCATTTGTAGTATTTTCATGCACAGAGGACTGCACATACCATTTGTGTGGGGTGGTTATTGAGAAATGGGTACACATAAAGGAACAACCTACTATAGGTGTTATTCAAGTTTGAAGAGTTGGTGAACAAAAAATATTACTTCCAAATAAGGACCATAGATGGAGATAAATGAAAGAATAGTATACGAAAGGTAAGCAACGACTATGGAGACTACTAGGAGAAGGCACAGTAATGAGGTAATCATGTGCATGGAAGTGTGCTGAAGAGAAGATTGTAGCTAGAAGGTAGGAAGGTGCACTAAAAGGTTATAGCTGAGGCACAAAGATGTACCACATGGAAAAATGTGAAAAGGGTCAATTAATGAGGATTGTTGGTAGGTGAAGGAGCAATAAATGCACCAAATTTTTGAAAATCTATATAAGGAAGGGATACGAGTTCATTTTTACCATTGTAAATCACAAAAAATTGAAAGAGCTAAGTGTGACCAAGCTGAGTGAAGAGTATTGAGGTGCAAAGAGTGTGAAACCAGATGTGAGGATCATATTTGTGCATAGGAGAAGCTTACGTCCCCATTGGTGAAGGGTTTGAGAGAAGTAGAGCATTCAAAAGAGCTAGGGCATGTGATTTCAACTAGGGAATGTGGATTCAATCTAGGCTTTGATTTTTCCCATTGTAGAAGATAAAAGGTGAGAATTTGAGGATAGAAAGTTGTGATTTACATATGGCACCAAAGAAAGCACCTACCGTAGCAAAAAGGAAGAAGAAAGTGGAAGTAGAGGTTGAAATCACTCATGAGACAAATTTTTTAGATATGCAATACCCGAAAGGTGTGACACTAGGACAAGAATGGGATTCTCACATCTGGAAGTGCAAGATAAGTGACTACAAACACATCACATCAAATAAAAAAAAGGAGATGGATGTGCTATTTAATAGAAAGACAAACAAGAGCACACTAGAGGAGATGGTAGTGTATGATGATGCTGGAGAGAAGCTACTAAAGTAGATTGGAGTTTACTAGTTGTACGAGCTTCCATATTTCAGCAAGTATGAACCTTTATACCAGTGGTTGATGAGTAAGGTACATGAAGATTTTTTCTACTTTGTTGGATACAGGGTAAGGATTACAGCGGCTTTGATTTCAAATATAAAAGGATTGAGGGGCACAAGAGTGGATCTAAATCATGACTTGACAGATAAATAAGCCATCTTAGAGATGGGAAAGGAGTTAGGGTACACCAAAGGTCCACGTGGAATGGATATCAACAAAATGAAGAAGTACCCAGTAGTGCAGTACGAAGCTACACATCTAGTCACCAAATTGAATGATCAAGAAAGATGGTCCCAGGTGAACAAAATGTGGCTACACATTACAAGATGAATTTCATAGGGAAAAATTTACAACATATTAGGCTACATTGCAGAGACTATCATTAAGGAAGCGTGCATAGGTGAGAGAGAATCAGTTTCAGTCTGCTGTCCTATTATCTTTGGTATTTTGGAAATCGGAGTGCCCGATGGGCCAAAGAACAAGATCTAGGAGTACCCCATGTAGAAAGATTTGAGAAGTACTTATGTGAATGGTAAATGAGTGGGAAGTTCAAGCGAGAGGATAGAGATGTGGTATGACAGGGATCCATGTGGCATTTGAAGAGTATTGGCGCATCCCCAAGGAGTTACCTTCGGTGGTCGGAAAGGAAGTCCAGTTCACGTTATATCAAGCACTTCGCATTGTGTGATTTATGATGAAGGATGGGAATTAGAGCCCTAGTGTAAGCTTCCATATTCCATTGGTTCAACAATGTGTGATGCTTGAACTTTGTTGTAGATAAGGTAGACTGTGACTACCACATGTTGTGTAATACTTATGTATATCCAAGTCAGACTGCCTATATAGAGAGGATAATTTCAAACGTGATAAGCATGAATCCTTTGAGTTTTTCAATTAGAGATAGTAGATCCATGATTATTTAACTTCATCGTAAGCCCAAGTTGGAGGGTAATGAGATATGTGGAGAACATGTTCGCACTCCCATGGCTGCTAAGGAAAACATACAAAGTGGAGAATGTACTGAGATCCAAAACCCACCGAAACTATAGAATTAGATGATGAGGAGGAAGAGCACAAAGACATTTTTGGCTTGGTGCATAAAGGACAAAGGAAACCCTTAGATAAGGTAGAATATAAGTACGCAAGTACTCCACCCCAGGCATAAGAAGAAGGAGACAAAGAATTGGAGGTAGGAGTAGACCCTGAAGAATGCCACTTTAAGAGGGTGTTCATATGGACAATAACTCAAGGCACTACTCCCCAATTAGTACGGAGATCACCATGAATCTCTCCATAGAAGGAGACAACTAAGAAGAGAAGGAGAAAATTGAAGTCTGAATGAGGAGGTGAAAGAGTTTGAAGAGAGCATGCCTGGATCACCTATACAACTAGAGGATGTGGAAGATCCCAAGGACATAGAAATGAAGGTTGAGGAAGAAGGGGTATAGAATCTAGAAGAGATAGAGAAAGATACTTCTCAGGACACCGAGGATCCAACTCCAAATCTTGGTGCTCTAGTTCCTAAGGGGCCAAGAACTAAAAGAACAAGTGGGGAGTATATTGTTCCATCTTTGGGCTATGTTGAGGACACAAGTAAAATTTTCCACGCCCATTTTCAAAGCATGGTGAGCCCTAAGGAGTTATATGGATGGGAGCTAATGGATGAGGACATGGCCACCATGCGTACAAGGAAGCAACTATCTTGGTCTATGCACACACACATGGACAAGCCAAACTTTGACATATGCAAAGAATCTTGTGTGTCAAGAAGGTTGAAGAAGGCACCTCAAGCCAGACATATAATCGTAAAACCCACTGTTATGTTTGATGAATAAGTAAGTAATGCCTTGGTAAAAGTATCTACAAAGGTGGCACGGAGGAACATAGACAAATCTACCACTATTAAAGTGCTGAGAGAAGAGATCAAGGCCAAAGATTTAGATATTGCGCTTAAAAGGACAAAGAACCTAGAGTAGAAGAATAATGGGGTTCTTATAGGCATGGCAGAGGAGATCGGGGATCATGTCCTCCAAGAAAGACCACACTTAGAGCCTAAGGTACCCAAAAATTTCCCTTAGGCTATGCACTATGTGCATACCTTAGTTGATCTGGTGCTTGAGGAGGGACCACTTCGGATGCAAGTACCAAAGGACCCTGAGGAGGAAGAGAGGGAAAAGGCTACGTAGTAAGAAAGATTTAATCATATGAGGCACTGCTTCAAACCTTGTGGGAGGAGCTAAAGAAAGTAGATCAAGCATTGAATATTTGTACAGCTCTGGAGGTAGTCATAAGAATAAGGACCATGGTAGAGGACAATGAAGTCCTGAAGGAAATGAAGGATGAAACCTTAGGGGGCGGAGATACCGGCACTATTAAATCAAAATCCTGAGGCCCTTGCATCATCCTAGGAGACCCATAAGAATAGGTTGGATGAAATTGGGAAACTTATAATGTAGAAGATGGATCTTCTAGAAGGGAGAATGTCTACAATGTTTAACATTATGTTAGTATTACAAAATGAAAAGGGAGAAATTGTTGAGGATTAATTAGAGTCTATTGCAGAAATATTCCGAGAAAGATAGAGGCCACACTGAATGAGTGGCAGACATTAGAGGTAGAAAGAAAAGAAGAATATACATAACTAATTCTCTCAAATGAAACAAAGGATGTTGTAGAGTAAATACTTATTCTTTGTATAGTTGTAGACACCAAATTTGTGTCTTACGACCCCTCGTGCCCCATCTCATTTCGCAACCTAACCTCATCACCTAAACCTTACACAATTATTTATTAATTACCTTATAATTAATAAATCCACATCGCCATACCTGCCACCTCATTTCGCCACCTCATCATGACCTAGTCCTAACCCTAAACTAACCTAATTAAGACCTATAACTTGGTCTACATCCACACCCATGACTAAATGACTCCTCACCCACACCTAAAACCAACCTCGTAATGACTTGACCAAGCCCGCAACTAATCCCTCGGGAGAAAAGGAGGGAAAGTTGGCTATTTTACTAAAAATAGCCCACTTTGACCTGACCGATACCGGTTCCTACTCGACCGCCGTCGGTTATGTAACCGCCATCGGTTCCCTGTAAATGATCTCCCCCAACCAAAAACAAAAGGGGAATTTTTTCATTGATCTAGATCAGAAGTCATTGAAAGGATCCAGAGTTTACTTGGCCAAGTAGAGAAAAGTGAAGAAACAAGAAGAGTTGGCAGAGGAGGACATCAAGCCGGAGGCTGCCACTGAGTAACCAAAGCCCTGCGACACTCATCCGAACATCGGGAGGGAAGATATCTCATCTTCTGATTGGCAGGTCATCTTGCCTAAGTTCTACCTTTGTCATCACAGTCCTTGGACCTGCATCCTCATCAATAACCAGTAAGTAGTATCTTGTATGTCCTTTTAATAACATTTCTTAAACTTCTGAATCACAACCATCATAAGTCTATTCCTAGATCTACTACCCAACAACACACTACATCTAACTGTCATTCCTCTACCCTTACGTTACCCCAAGAACACCCTCCCCGTACTCTCTGAGTCCCTCTCATCACCCCATTACCTAACCCCACTCATTTACCAGCCTTATAAACAACACAACCACCCTACAACCAACCTTCACCAAAAGCCCCTAAAACATTGCCCCTACCGATATCGGTTAATATCAACCGGTACCGGTGACAGTGACCGGCATCGGTCACTATGATTCAAAACCAAAAACCAGCCTTTCCTCTACTTGTTTCAACGAGGCAATTAAATTGTGATTTTACAATAATTTGTGTTAATTCATATTAGCAGGGGAACTGACCACCTTCGAAAGGAAGTTTTATATTTCCTGGGCCCAAGGCAGTTCCCTCATTTATTGTCTAATTAAAATCTGGTGGTCTTGTATTCTTACTTGCAGGTAGTCCTTCCAAGACAAAAAGGAGTTCTTCGCAGTCGATCTGATCTTTCTCTACGGTACGCGCACACCCTCTCGACATTCAACAGGTATTCCTCCTAGCCCTAACCCTTATCTATTTCTCAAAGGAATGAAAGGATAGAAGCAACTCTATTCCAAAAGCTGAAACATTCTGTGCGAAACATTTTGGCACGCCCGGTGGGACCCATTTCAGTTTCTTTGATTCTCGCTTACTTTCATATAGGAGCATACTTGCTATTTTCTTCTCTAGATATTCGCAAAGTATTTTGTTATTTTGGTGAAAGAATTTGCTTTGCTTTTACATCTTTGCATTAGTGAAAGTCATCTCTTTTGCTTCATCGAATATCATTTTCGATTTGGGTTTAAAACACGTGCATCCCATTTTTGTGTGCTGTTTTCAATTCTAGTGAACATAGATTAAGTAACAGGTCATACACGTGGGGGTGATTTCCATGGTATTGACAAGAAATTAATCTTACTTTCACTGCACAACACATACCGAATCACTTCACAATTAACACAACAGCTCAAAACATCCCCCTTTTTCCACGGTATTCCTCCACCCGATTGAGGTAACCTTATAAGCCAAAACAAACTTGACATTTCCCCTAAGTCTTTTGTTTAGGATTGACATCATTCTGCGTCTAAAGGCATAATCCCACAACAATTAAAACGAATCCTAGGGTTAGTCTCTGGATTTGCGTGTGCATCTTGCTTGTTTTTAGCTCTGTTTCTCAGTCCTATACTGACAGTGATCACTTCAGAATAGTTTGATAGATGTACTAAGCATTGTTAAAAACTTAAATCAGTAGCTTCTTATAGTTTCTTATACCAGTCCTATTATACCGACATCGGTTAATTGACCGATGCCGGCTACAGTATAACCGACATCGATTAGCAGACCGATATCGATTACAGTCTTTTACAGTCCCTGACAAACCAACAACCTACCAATTTCAACATTCTGGGTTGTTTCTATTCCTGATAGATTGAAACCCTACTGTGTACTTTTGTCCATGGTTGTTATCACTTGGAAGTAAGCCGCCACCATGGTTTCACATGCCTGCTCTGTGCCTTTGCCTGAATCACCCCCTTCACATTCTATGGGGAACCTTACGGACACCAAGTGAGGTTCCCAAAATTCTGTAGGAGATAAGCAATTTGCAAGTTTTGGATGCTAATCCTAGCGTTGTCAAGACTATTTGTCTCATGCCCCTAACCATACGCCCGATGGTCAACTCCTTATGGGCATGCCTATTAGTATAGTTGCTCATTTAGCTCCTTCTCCGCCCGATAACTCTGCTTTGCCTTCGCATCCTTAGCCCCTCTCCCAATCCCAGCGGCTTCAGGGGTTCATACAAAGCCTGATTGGCTTTCCTTTGGTTAATCTTGGGCCCCACATATTACCACCGACCATTCTCTACCTCATCTCTCTTGCAGATCGCTCCTTTCATGACTTGCTCTCTTTGCCACCTATCCACACACGATCTTTCCTTCTCAAGCTCCGCCCACCTTTTCATTTTCACACACGTATCCGGTGACCTCAATGTCTTATATAGGACATCCCTATTCGGTCGCCTCAACACATTCGTCCTCCATACCTTATCAACATTTAATGCCACCATTGTCTAGTGGAGGCCCTTGGCCCAATCTGCCTCCATTTATTGCAACCGCACCATCATCTCATCCAACCACGGATTTCATCAAACAAATGATGGACAAAATACAAAATCTGGAGGCTTCTGTTTCAGGAAGTCATAGTGCCTTGACATACGAGGAAGTTTGTTGGGAGCCTATCCACCCTTCTGTCCCCCTTCATTCATATCCTCCTTAATGGGAATTACCAAAATTTACTCGTTTTAATAGTAAGGAGGATCCTCAACAACACTTGCGATCATTTAGACATGCCTGCTATCTAATTGCTCATGATGATGCCTTACTACTCCGCACCTTTCCCATGTCCTTATCAGGACCCACCTTGGAGTGGTACAGTGCTTTAACCCAGCACTCAATCTTCTCTTTTAACCAACTAGCCCAATCTTTCTTGGATCATTTCTCCATTAACATTGCCAAGAAAGTATCTATCACCAACCTCTATGCCATCCGACAATTTGAAGATGAATCTATCGCAGATTTCGTTGGATGATGGCGGGGCCTTATCAACCAACTTACATATGCCTTGCCTCAGGCCGAACTTATCAAACTTTTTACGCGGGCCTGCGCTAAGCACATCTCTCCTACCCTCCAAATTCAAACTTTCCACACATTTGATGAGGCCTTTACTATGGCTCGAAAACTAGAGATTCGAGCCTTAGAGGAAGAGAAATTGCGGTTGCGCAACAAAAACCCCAATTTTTGAACCCAAGATTCCACCAACAAACCTAACACCACCAATCCTCACACATCGACTGCTTTGAAATCAAAAGGAGCTGTGCATGCGGTGATGGTCAAATCCCAACCACCGTCTAATACCCCACCAAAAACCACCTATAAGTATAAAGCGAGCCCATCAACTACACTCCCTTGGGAGAAACTTATGGTGTCATCTTGGAAAAATTGCTTAAAGCAGGAGCCATTACCTTACCTCCTGTTAAACCTCACTCCGGGTTTGATTCCACCCGCACCATACCTTCTTGGTACAAAGAAAATGACTTCTGTAACTTTCACCACGTAAAGGGACACAGTCACGAAAACTGCAAGATGTTGAAAAACATAGTGCAGGAAATGGTTGATGCAGGGGATATAACCCTCGATAATCCTAATGCCCCCGCTAACCGAAATTTGAAAATCTTCAACAAACCATTCCCGAACCACTCATCTAGCAGTAATGTAAACCAAGATATCTTAGCCGAGGAGAGTGTTCATGAAATCCATGCAGTTTTCGACTCCCAGCCAAAAGCCTCTATCGAAAAAATTCTGAATCAAGCCTCTTCACTAACGCAGGAACCCGAACCCCCTTCATCACCATCAAGACAAGACGAAATTCTTACCGTTCCTTTACCCATCGAGGAATTAACCGCCCAGAGGTCTCTTCTCATAGATGAGCCTTCTTACACCACATCCTTGCAAGACTATGAGCGGATGTTATCTAACTTATCTATTTCCCAAACATCTCCTTCTACAATTCTTGCTGTACAAGAGGAAGGCTCGCCACTTCTTTTGTCATCCTTAGACGAGAAACCTCTTGCACCAACATCACCAAATTCTTTAATCATGATGGATCCTCTCAAACATGCCCTCCTACCTATCAGTTCTTCATCACCTAAATCTTTTCAGCGACCGGTTGACCTCTTAACGCCCATTGATACAGTGCCTCATCTACCCCCTGTATCACACCCACAGTGGACCGGAATCACAACCCACCTTTCTTCCATACAAAATTTCCTATTCACACATGAGGATTGTCATCCCTCAGAAGATAGATGAGTCCTATGGGAACGTTTGAGTACCCCCTATTCTACTCAAATGCAGATGACCGACCCAGACGCCTCTACTATATACCTGAAGTGTTTACAGAAGCTTAAAATGCCTATGTCCTCATCTTCACCCCCCTCATCTCTACCAAGTACCTCATCCACCTCTATTAGCCTAACCAAATCTTCTCCTACACTTGGGACCTCACCAATACCCAGTTTAACACACCCACCCATAGATTTATCTAAAAATAAAGCCGTCCATCCACTTAGGAGACAGACTCAATCTCCTCAACCTATGCCTCTATCACAACTAAAACCATCATCATCACACCTACCTTCCATATTGGGACCTCATCCCTCCACCTTGCATCAATATATCATACCTCCTGTGTTTTCTTTAAAATGACCTACGCCTTCTGCACCCATACAAAGATCCAAGGGTATATCAACACCATCATCCTGCGTATCCTGTCCGCCTATCAACCCTAAACAAATTCCATCATCAAAATATTTGTTTGTTGTCACTCCTATTTGCTTCGTGGTTGTTTTTGATACCACATCATCGGTGGCCTCATCATCTAACCAACTAAACATAGCTTTTGCGCCAAAGAAGCCATGTTTAGTTAAATCCCATTATCAAAATCCCTTGGCTAAATCGCCACCCATACAAATCAACCATACCCCATCATTACCAAAAACTACCCAGTCAATAGCTTCATCTTCCTCTGACTTTGACCCACTCAAAGGGTCTTACGCCAAAATCCTTGCTATATTGGTGGAGAATGCGACCATTTCCCTACCCCCACTTAGACCTTATGATCCATCTAAACCTCGACCTATAGGTTATGATGAGTCTAAAATCTGCGCTTACCACCGCACACCAGGACATGATGTAGAAGGATGCAAAGCGTTGAAAGCCATACTTCATCAGTCACCTCTCTCAGACAGAAAGGTTAAACAAGACAACTTACGAAGGGAGAAACCTTTAGCTTCAATCTCCTCTCCTATACCACCTGTCCTCGCTTCATCAAAATCTATCATTATTACAACCCCACCTCTCGAAGACCATGACTTATCCCTACCATCCTCCTCCTCTCGTGTTCACGAGATCAACATGATTAGTGTTGCCACTCGAGGGCAGAAAAACAATGGGAAGGTGAAAGAAAGCACACCTGCGGCCTCTCTTTCTCCGTCCACCATCCCGATCACACCACCACCTAAAGTGGTTATTCATGGACCCACCTACCCCATCTCTAATGGAGTTGCCCACCGAACCATGATCAAACAGCTTCACCAATCACCTGTAAAAATGACACTGTATGATCTCATTCAAACTTCTGAATCTCATCGACAAGCTCTTGTTGAAATCCTTCAAGGGATAGAGGTATTACCTAATGAAACCTTGCTTGTTACCTACCTTCTAACACCCAATCATGTTGCTTCACTCACCAAACAACCTATCTCCCCAACCACTTCCTCCTCTCAGTGCAGGCAGAGCCACTGTGTCGGTTTCTCCGAAGATGAAATTGTCGACTTTGGTGCAGAAGATCTTGACCCTGCTCTGTTCATCTCAGCTTATGTCCGGGACATTCGGGTGTGTCGTGTTATGATTGATGGAGGCGTTAGTCTAAACATCATCTCTTAAAAATCCTTCCAACAAATGAATATCCCTTCTAGCTGCATGTGTGCCAACCCCATCATGTTGCAGTCATTCAATGATGCTATTACTTCTACCTTAGGCACCATGATCCTTAACATTCATGTAGGACCATGTACTTTACCCGAACTCTTCTATGTCCTTGAGGGAGAGTTCCAATACAATATGTTGTTAGGCCGCCCTTGGATCCGGGCTATGGGATGTGTTCCCTCCACCTTACATAGATGCATAAAATTTGAGTACGAGGGGAAGTCCTACACCGTAAAATCTGATCCTCCCCCCTTCAAAACCTGCAATATGTTATATCACCCTAACGATGTGCTTGTACTGGTCAAGACACCCATTCATCCAACCCAACCATCCACTTCAACCACACCTCTACCATCCACTTCAACAGCACCTACACCTTCAACCAATGAAACCGCCATCGCAAATACCACTTCCTTTCCCGCAGCTAACATCCCAACCTCCGACCCCTTAGTAGATGTTTTTCAACGCCTTACGCTGGGGGAGTATCACCTATATAACGTTAGTTCTTTCCATACCCCACAGGAGTATGGACAGTTACATGCGCATCCTACCTACGACCGTCGCGTGGGGGAGGTAATCTCTTACGGACCACCTAATTGTCACACCAACCTAACGTATGGGGGTGTCGACGCATCCTCCATTACCCCTGAACCTCCTCTTGGTGTGGTTCCTTTCCAATCTGATTTTCAATACCTGACAAATCGTCGTTTCGCCCTCACCTTCTTGACTCGCTGTGCTTGGAAAGGCTTTGGTTTTGGTCTTTATGAACAAGGCCGACATACAATCATTCCCATAACTACACGCAAGCACAATGATCGTAGTGGTCTCGGATTTCCTGAAACACTTACACCGAAGGAACCTCGTGTCAGTTGTCTCTGGAAGATGACGATGTCACCCCTACCAAACCATCATCACCCATTTTGCCATCGTCACCCACAGAGTCGATAGATCCTGAATCTATCCCTCCTAACTTTTTTTTTTCATAAATGCTATCTTCCTAGGTCCTCTCACTTATCAACGCGATAATGAGGACCCATCTTCTCTTCCCTTTCTGTATCCAGACATGATCGAAGAGGATTCACCTTCAATTAATGTTGTTGAGTGCCAGGATGACGACTCTATCCTCACTTACCTTGGTGCGGATGACTCCTATATTCAACGCGCCTTACCGTCTGAAACTCAAACCATGTTGAATGAGTCGACTATAGAAATCAACATCCACACAGAGGAGGATCCTCACATTGTGAAGATCAGACAATCCCTTAACACATCAGAACAAGCTGCCTTTACTACCTTTCTCCGTACTTGAACCAAGCTTTCGCTTGTCCGACGCCATACATGCCAGAATTGATCCTCGACATTGTTGTCCATAACATTACCACTAAAACCGATTCCAAGCCGCTTAAATAAAAACCGAGAAAATGCATCCACGCATTGCCCTCTTGGTCAAAGAAGAACTTCAACGACTCCTTTCTGTTTCCTTTATTCTGCCTATTGACTATCCTCAATGGATTTCTAACATCATACACACTACTAAAGTGACGGGGGGACTTCGATATGCATGGATTTCTGAGACCTTAACCTCTCTTGCCCCAAGGATGACTTCCCCCTACCAAGTATTGATCAACTTGTTGATCTCACTGCCGGTTATGAGATGCTTTCTCTCATGGATGGCTTTTCGGGATACAACCAAATTTTGGTAGCCCCGCCCATCAACATAAAACTACCTTCATAACTCCTTGGGAACCTTCATTATCATGTCATGCCGTTTGGACTTAATAATGCTTTGGTGCGACCTATCGGCGGCTATGACTTACATTTTCATGCCATTATGCACACTATCCTTAAGAATTACGTCGATGATCTTCTTGGCAAATCTAAACATCACAAAGGTGAACAACTCGATGTTTTAACCATTATTTTCGATCACTGCTACAATATTCTATCCATCTTCAACCAAAGAAATGTGTCTTTGGTGTCCTTTCAGAAAACTTCTTGATTTTATCGTCTCTTTGCATGGCATTGAGGTTGATCCATCTAAAGTCAAAGCTATCCTAGAAATGCCCCCACCTACTAACCTCAAACAATTGCGTAGTTTGCAAGGTAAACTCCAATCTATCCGTCGTTTCATCTCCCAACTCTCGGATCGATGTCAACCTTTCCATCACCTCCTTAAAAAGGACATTGCCTTTCAATGGAACGAAGAGTGCCACCAAGCCTTTGAGGCTCTTAAAGCCTATCTCTTGCAGCCACCCGTGTTTATCCCACCTCAGGACAATCACCCTTTCTACCTTTACCTTTCCACCACCGACCATGCTGTAGGGGCCATGCTCACACATGGTGACTCTGAATATCGAGAACAAGCCATTTATTATATAAGTCGTACTCTGGTGGATTATGAGACTAGGTATACACATGTAGAAAAGTTGTGCCTAGCACTATCATTCGTGGCCACCAAACTTCGACACTACCTCCTGAATCACAAAACTTTCGTCATAACCAACACGGACCCCATCCATTATATATATGCCAAGCCTCATCTAAACCAACGCATCGCCCGATGGCTTATGCTCCTTGATGACCTTGACCTTGAATTTATACACCAGAAGTCAATCAAAGGACAAACCATTGCTGACCATCTCGTGGAAGCCCCTTTACCTGGGGAGCAATTTACCAATTTTAATTTCCCCGACGAACTCATCGCCACTCTTTCACTCAGGGAGGAGCCCTATCCAATGACCCTCTTCTTCGATGGATCTAAATGCCAGTGCGGTGGAGGATCCGGCGTTGTTCTCATTCCTCTTGATGCTGAGCCTATGCCTCTTTCATTCCGGCTCGATTTCCCCTGCACTAATAATACAGCGGAATACGAGGCCCTTGTTTTGGGTCTCCAGGTTGCGTTACACTTAGGTGTCGAATCTATCAACATTTTCGGTGACTCTCAATTGGTATTCAACCAAGTTATGGGCATCTACCAATGTAAAAATGAGGAACTTCAAAAGTACAAACATTACGTGGATTCACTTCTGACCTTATTTACTCGTTATTCTATCCAAACCATTCCCCACTCCACTAAAAATTTGTGGATACTATGGCTTGCTTAGCCTCTCAAATTCCTGCCTCACCAATTGACTTTGACATATTTGTCTTGGTCTAACAACTCTTTGCTCCATCTTACTCAGCCCCGGTTGTTTGTATGATAAATAATGTGTCTGCTAATTCGCAGGATACCTGGTATCACCAATTTCATGACTACCTCACAACCTCTGTTCTCCCACTTGACTTAACGAGTACCGGAAAACGTGCTTTTCTTAAAAATGTTTCTCGTTATGTCATCATGGGGGGACTCCTTTATAAACGTGGCTTTGATGGCATCCTCCTTCGATGTCTAACTGGCGCGGAGGTCACCTATACCATCCAACAAGTCCACGACGGTATTTGTGGTGGACATTTTAGTGGCCTTGCCGTGGCCAAACGAATCCTTCGCCTAGGCTATTATTGGCCTACTCTTAATAACGACTACTATGAATATGTTAAGCGTTGTGTTATGTGTCAACAACATGCCAACCTTCAACATACTCCTAGCCATCCGCTACAGGTCACACGAGATCTTTGGCCTTTCTCACAATGGGGTTTAGACCTTATTGGTGAGATTCACCCACCCTCTTCGCAACGTCACCGATGGATAATCACAGCAACCAAATATTACACAAAATGGGTGGAGGCCATTCCACTCATTTCAACCAAAAAAGAAAAAATCGTAGAATTCGTTAACCATCACATTATCTGTCGTTTTGGTGTTCCTCATCGCCTGATAACAGATAATGGTAAATCTTTCAAAAATAAGTTGTTACAAGACCTTTGTAACAACTTCAGTATCAAACTTAGCTTCTCATCACCATACTATCCACAAGCAAATGGCCAAGTGAATCTTCTAACAAAACCCTGACCAAAATTCTCATGAAAGTTGTTAACGATTCTGGAAGAAATTGGCATGATCACATCCCCTTTGCCCTTTGGGCTTATCATACTAGCATTCGTACCTCCACTAATGCCACACCATTTTCTTTGGTATATGGTACTGAGGCTGTCTTGCCTCTCAAAATACAAATACCCTCCCTCAGAATATCTCTTCAGGACATTCTCACCAACGATGATTTCCGCCAGAGCGGTTAGCCCAATTAGAGCTTCTTGATGAGCGTCATCTTACGGCTCTTGACCACCTTCAAATCTATCAAAAATGCATCAAGCGTGCTTATGATAAGTGACTTCATGAGCGTACCTTTAAGGTTGGTGATCTTGTCCTCAAAGAGAATCAACATGTAACCAAACTAGAAAAGAGAAAACGTGGAAAATTTGCTCCCAATTGGATTGGGCCTTACATTATCACTCACACTTATGGATCAAGCACTTATCGTTTAGCTTCACTTAATGGTAAACCTGAGCCTGAGCCCCTTAATGCCTTGCATCTTTGACCATTCTACTGTTGAATTTAGTGTTATATCACTTCTTATCTACCTTGCGCTCGTCCCTTGAGCTCATTTACCATCGCATACACTTTGTTTCCTACATCTCAAAATCAAATCAAGCTCACATGGTTTGATTATCACCTCCCCTTAAAGATGCCTTCCCCTTTTTAGACTAGTCCATGACTTCAAAGTATCACAATGACACATTCTTAACTAAACACTTATGGGATTTTCTTGAGTCAAACTTCCTACAAAACTAGATGCTTTATGCCCAATGGACATCTAGACCTTGAACTTATACATAGACTGCTCCCTCGAAGGACAACTATATGCCAAACTATTGCTGCTATTATATATAGAATGCTCCCGTGAAGGAAAGCTATACACAAACACCGCATCTGCCACTATAAATAGACTACACCCTTGAAGGACAAATATACATAGTCAGCCTTTATCAGAAGCTTCTCGCATTGATCAGCTTTGTGAAGACCTCAAGAGTAACAAAATACATATCCCTTTTAGACTTCCCACATCGATCAGTCTATATTCAACAAAATAAAAGCCACATTCAAAAGCACTTTTGAGTCATGGACTTGTCTATTTAGGTTTGGTTCTCTTTCGTCAGGATACTCACTTTATAACAAGTTCTCTGCGCCTCAGCTACATGATCCACCTCACCTCACCATTTGTTTAAACAACAAACCTCAAGGGACGTGATGTATACCCGATATATTGTGATTATACCACTCTTTTCACCTATCGACTTCTCGTCTATGCAAGGTACCTAGGGGTTCAACTTCATTCTACGTTATTATGTGGTTTGTTTGGCTCTTCTCAACTATGGGACACTTTTGCCTCTTTTGCTCGACTCTAGGATTATGTGTTGACCTTAATCAGGATACGGTTCCCTACCACTTGGGTAGGCTAACTTTCGCTTCACCTATACCTATACCAACATCGCCAATTCCTTACCAACACCAACAACATTACCCTACCAATATCAATATTTTTACCAACCAACAAATTGCCTAACCATACCTAAATTGCCTGAATTCACCTCTCCCTGGTCCTAAGGGAGAACTACATCGGTCTGAGGCCCCTCCTTGCTTTGTGCAAAGGGCTATGTAGGCAGCACTTAGGAGACATGGTGTCTCCCAAGGTTAGCTCGACCATCCCCTACCATAACCTATCATGTGTTGTAAATATACATATTTTAGTGTATTTCTTTTCGCCAACATTCATCTTTATCATTTTTTCAAAAAACAAACATTCACAACGTGACCCTTCTTATTATTATAACTCAAATTAACATACATATTCAGTTTTATTTAGATGTTCAACAAATACATCTTCTCTATCATCGCACTTAGTGTCAAAGATCCTTATTTATTCTTATACCTCTATAAAACTCACTTAGAACCTTGCGCCTCATCCGAACTCCGGTGATGATCGTGATTGCATCGATGCCTCTCACTTGGCCTCTCCATCCTCAAAGGCACCATGGCTATTGGTACCACCCACTAATCTACCAATCTCTCCTGTAACATATGAATACACTCTCTCGCATGGAGGAATCTCGCCTCTAGTCTCTCTCATAAGCCGTGACTCAACCACTTAATAATCCCGTTGTCTCATTCACCCACGTTTGGAGCTAATGAACTAAACCCTGCAGATGATCTCTCTCCGCTGTAATCATAAATATGTCAGGATGATCACGTACACCTCGTAGCTCTGCTACCCACCATAATCTATAGGCCTCTATCGTTCCTGCATCCATTACCCTGCGATCGGCTGCTATCTCTTTTGGTCCTTCTGGAGGTGTCAGCCGGGGAGGTGAGAATGATGCCTCCACGTCGATCCTCATATATGGTCTATAAGCCAGGGGTATATCCTGCACAAATCTAAATTGTCGCCACACGCGATCTAGAGGAATCCTCTCATACTCACCTGGCCTGTGCCCCGTGATCCACCTCACTCGCTCTACACCCCTCAACTCCTTAGCTATGTTCTCTGTTACCATATAGTTCCCGTAAGGCCTCCAACAGATATCCGCAATCGTCACCATCTCCCATACTTGCCTATAATACTCGGTGTCACCTGTCACGGCCTGGGATCTTACCTCTTGTTCTGTCTGGACCCATCGTCTGAATCCCAACCTCTGCACTCCTATCTCTCCTGACTGGATGGGTCGGCCTATTGGTCACACACAAACAATTTTCTCATAGACCCAACAATGTAATAAGTATGAACAATCCAGTGACGTCCTGTGACTTCACCTGTAAGCCCATAAACCCATGTATAGCTCCGCCAAATATGCAGGTGCCCATGCAAAAGTCACGTTCCTTTCTATCATTTCCCAAATAATACACATCAATGCTTTTGGAAATCTTCCCCCATCCGCCCTCGGTAATGCATAATACCCCACCGCTATCATTAATACCACTGCCAACCTTGTTGCCTCAGGGTGTGCTGCATACATTATACCATAAGTGAATGTCAAACCTCGTTGTGTCAAGTCTCGTGCGTATGGACCAAATACTGCTGTTATTGCTCCCACGCTGCACTTGGCCCTGCCTGATACACTGGTCTTCCTGTAATTGGGAGCCTCAAGATCCTAAACACATCTTCCAATGTCACTGTCATCTCCCCTGTTGGCAGATAAAAGGTATTCTTCTCTGGATTCCATCTCTCAATTAACGCCTGTAACATAGCATGGTTACGTGCGATTCGTGAATAATAGTGGATTCCACTTAATCCCAAACGATTTATCAATGCCCATTCAGCTGGTGTTACATCCACTCGGATCCGTGACAACAAAGCTGGCACACTATCATTCATCCTAAGCCCTGCCTCCGCCTGCACACATCAAAACGACACACAGCCTTTCAGTAAATCAAATCCCCAAGGGTTTTTCTCACATTCTGGAAATTCCTACAGTAACCGATATCGGTTATAGATAACCGATACCGGTTTACTAGCCGATACCGGTTATCTCTAAACGATACCGGTCACTGTCAAAATAATATATAGCATGCTTCAAAACATACACCTGCGATAAATATTTTTCCCGTTTACTCGTCTCTATACCTAACAACATACGCGAAACCCCTGCTTACCTACCCCATCACACTCACCCCATCCCAAACCCTTGCCTATCACCTTTTCTTTCTCATCTTTATCTACTTACTCTCCCTCATCCCATTCACAAAACATGCAAGAATCAAATTACAACCAAACAACTTACCTCTTGGGATGCAGCAGCTTGAGGTGGACCCTGTCTTCCCTCTCGTCTCTCCCTGCTGGATGCTTCTCCTCGTTCAGCCATGTTCACCACCCTTTTCAAATATAACTTGCCTTTCTAGCCTTCTGAATCTCAGCCCACACTCACTTTACCTGTCTCTTTCCTCCTTATCACTCAATTCTCTCATGCAATTACCTGTCTCAGTCGTCAAACAACGTCGCATTCACGTATTTAACTTCTTGCATGACTCTAAAAATAAGAACTTAAGTTGCCACCCAAGCTTTTCTATTTTTAGAAAATCTCATTTTGGAATAACCGGTATCGGTTACCTAACTGATATCGGTCTATCCTCTACCGACGTCGGTTATCTAACCGATATCGGTCACATGCCTACTTTTTCTTAAACATAGTCCTTTCCTTTATTTTCTACCCAATTTTTGTGGCGCCCACCTCTTTTTCCTGCATAACAACACCATTATCCATATTTTTCATCAACATCACATCAATATCTCATCACAATTTCATCAACATCATCTATCTATAATAAAAAAAACCATCAACAAAGACATCAAAACCATCCATATATAAACCATGTGAATCAAACTCATCATCTATATATACATACATTCCATTTCAAAAGCCATCAACAAAAGACATCAACACCATCAATATATAAACCATGTGAATCAAACTCATCATCTATATATACACACATTCCATTTCAAAAGCCATCAACAAAAGACATCAACACCATCAATATATAAACCATGTGAGTCAAAATCATCATATATGTATACATCAAAGGTTTCAAATATACAACTTGCCCTGCATAGGGGCCTCTGTGATCTCATAATAATACAAAGCCGGCACGCAGGCCGCAATAACTGTCAAAATCTCGACTCGGCTCGCAGGCCGGTCTCTCATATCAAAAATATACTCGGCTCGCAGGCCGGTATCAACTATACAACCCGTACTCGGCTCGCAGTGGTATATACAACAAGATGAATAAATGAATGAATGAATCATATGTGGGCACGTAGGCCTCTATATACATAACCGGTTCACAGACCGGTGCCTATATCCAATGTACAAACAAAAACACCTATCTCCGCTCCAGGGATGTCTCAACTCTCCCCACCACCCTCAGCTCCTCTCCCCGGGTCTGGCGGCTGGCTCCGCCTCCTCCTCCCCACCACCCGAACCCACCGTCAGGCTACACCCCTGGATCTCGACTCGAGAGGTCTCGGCTCTGTGCGCCGCATATGGCTGATAGTCAGCCCTGGTACCATCAAGGACATCCTGATAATACCGGGCCTCCGCTCTCACCTCCATATAGCGGGCCCGTGCCACCATAGCTGCTGGGGCTGGTCCCCCGACTCCTAATAACAATGGCCCCTGTCCTACCAGTACACCCTGTGCCTGTGGCATGCGGTGCCGTGGCTGGCGTACTCGTGCTGTGGCTACGCCGGTGGCGATACTTATACTGTGCCTATGGCTATGTCGGTGCTACTTGGTGGTGCTGTGGTGGTGCCTTTTATGGCTGTACTTCTGGCTGTGCTATGCTGTACTTATGCTTAGGCTAGCTGCCCCTGTAAGACACCTATACGTGCTGCGTGCAGCAGCAAGTTGCCCCTAACAACCGCACTGTCCCCCGAGTTGGTCCTCTCTGCTATAACAGCCACTAAGTCTGGCTGTATGGGCTGTGCTCTCCTCGTTGCTCTCTCCCCTGCCCACCATACTAAAAATGATCTGTGCTGATACCGGCGTCGTCCATGGTATCATCTTCCGGCCTCTATGCTACCCAATCTGGGTCCACAGTGCTGTGGTGCAGGCAGTGGGGCCTCTACATCCTCCCTCCGGTACTGAGGGAAGGGAGGTGGCTCATCCTGTCGTAGCCCCAACTGCCGTCGTACCCTCTCCAGGGGTATCCACTCATACTCTCCCAGCCTCCGTCCTGCTATCCAGAAAGTATACTGGATCCAGCGCAACTGTGATCGGGCTCCTCCACGGGGCTGATGACCTCTGTAAGGCCTCCATACAATATCCAATGCGGTCACGCCCTCTAGCAAATGATGGTAGTAAGCTACATCCCGTCCGGCGAGCACCACTCGTGGCTGGCCCACGACCCCCAACCACCTCTGAAAACCATATCTGTATATCACCTGTGGCCCTGGCTACTAGGGCAGCCCTACTGGTCGAATACATATGATGTGCTCATATGCCCAGCAGTGTAACAAAAATGTGGAACAAATCTCGAATCGCCTCATCCGTGATAGCCCCATGCTCTCTCAGCGATAGCCCCACAGCTGCTCTCCACCATCTCGTATAGCACCCCCATGCACTGGTATAGTGTAGTGCCCAAGCATAATCATCATCGCACGTATGCTCCTCCACCATCTCGTGTAGCACCCCTCTCCTATGATCAACGCACATGGAAAGTGGCCTCCCATCTCTCGAGTCCGAGAGGGTGAAGCATGTGATGCCTATCATCATCTGGACTCCATTGAGCCCCACCATGTCCCATACGCTCACGTGTGGCCACATCCATCTTAATAAGCGGGGACATCCTATCACTGCATGTCTGCAGACTGCACACAAATCACCCACTTCATTAGACCCCTAGATGTAGATCAGGATTCTAGGTTGATGTTAAGGCATCCAGTGTGATTGCACAACATGGAATCCTTTCTCCAAGTGTGGGACTTGTAAAGATGAGAAAGGATTCTCCAGAGAAGGCTGGTTCCTATTCCTCTGTTCAGATGCACAAAAATGCAGAGGGTTTACTAAAACCTAATCTAACTTGTCAAGGAGACAGGGTGAGAAAATGCATAGAATAAAACCTAAACTACGGAGGTGATGCACCAAGGAATGTTAGACACTTGTTTTTCAAATCTAACACGAGACCACATAGATGCAATACAACACCATGCACAGGTAACCAAACTGCAATAAGAGATCAAAATAACAACAATGAATACATGAGAGGGTTGAGAATCAATCACAAACATATATATATTGCTCAAGAGTCGATACAGTACATTGCAATGGCCAAGAGGCAAAAATGGCATTACAATCCATATAGGAGGTTTGAAAATCTCCACAAATTCTCTCTTGCGAAGCGGGGAAGAAGGGAGGATGCAAAACAAGAATGTCCGACCTATTAAAGGAGCTCCTCTTTATAATATATACTAAGAATGAGAGAAGAAAGAGAGAGAAATTTGAATCTACCACAACCACTTCTAAATACATTTAAAATCATCTCATTATGGTAGAAGCGGTGGCTTTTGGCAAAACGGCAAGCTGTCTAATAGGAGCGGCGAGCTGTCTGCTGCATTAAAGTTGGTTGTTGAAGCATTACTTCTATCTATCACCACACATTAAAGATGTTTTCTTAATTTTATCCCCCAAACAGCACCAAAATGTAAGATTGATCCTAGAATCATGTCGAGAATTTCAACATCTTTCCATTGATATAAAGAACATGCAAATCCGAGCTCTGGATCGAAAGATATGATGATCTGAAGATTTAGGGCACAAAACAGTGAAAACGGATTTTTAAATTTCTTTTCCCGCGCTCTGCCATCTGGACGACACGTGGCGGGCTCTGATTCACTAAGAAATTCCCTCTCTCCACCTTTTCACGGGTTTTTCTTGTGGGCCCCTTAAACTTTGACATGTGGCACTATTTCATTGGTTTGGATCAGTGCTCGAAAACTCGCCCCTTTGACTTTTTGGACCTTTTTCCTTGACGACACGTGTCATGCTATGATTCATCCACGCGGTCTGCCTGCGATTTTCACGTCCACCACGTCTTTTTGTCCTGGATGTCCCAATGCTTTTCCTTGGACAAATTCTTCCTTTCACCCGAAATGGGCTTCCGTCCCTTTCCCTAATGTCCAGGTGACACGGCGTTATCTCGATTGGCTTTCGCTTTCGGCTCCTTCGGCTATCCGCGTCCGTGCGTCCCTTTGTCCCACTTGTCCTTGTGCTAAAATTTTCTATTTCAACCAAACTCGCTTTTCGGCCGATCGCATCCTCCGCACACTCATGGCCCAAATGTCCCAGCAGTGAAAGTTTCTTGTTTTCTCCAGCCGGTTCGTCTTCCGCGTACTCTTGTCCCTTGCTCCGGTGAAGGACATGAACAAATTTTCTTTCTTTCGGCCAATTCGGCCGCATTTCCTTTGCCCATTTGTCCCAAATGTCCCTTTGCTTCACGGGCCGCCTGGAGGCATTTCGGCCGAACCACGCCTTGGTGTCCCGCATGTCCCAAATATTTCTAGGACAAGGACTTAGCTGATTTTCACAATTTTTTTCTGGCCCAGGCTTATTTTCTGCAACTTCTCGCATTCTCTCAGAGCTCGTTCTTTTTCAGCCTGGGACTTGGGAATCCTGATGTATGTTATCAATTCAACCCTGGGGGGTGAAATTGGATAACAATTTGGTGACTCAGCGGGGTCATCTGCCTGCTAGATGAAAAGACCAGTTGCCTTTTAGCGATCCATTGGGCATGGAGTCATAAGCAATGACCTGAAATGAGCTTAATCTATCGCAACTCCTACAAGAGCACCCGAATCTGAAAAAAAATCAATCCACGAGTGAAAAACCTATGCCAAAGCACTTAGGGAAACTGAAACCTAACTACAACAAGACATTGTGCATACACACTTAGAGGAATTGAAATATAGGCTAATATTTACAAGGGTGAACCTCTCATTTTCAAAGTGGAAATGTTTGAGATGGATTCCATTTACTTGAATTTGTAGTTCTTCACCGTCCAATGAGGCCAATTGGAAAGCATTGTTGTTCTTGCACTTTGTGACCACGTATGGGCCACTCCAAATGGCATCAAATTTTGAATGCCTTCCTGGTTTTTCTCTCGTCCACATCCCATTTCAACACTAGATCTTTAACTTGAAAAGATCAATCTTTGGCCTTCTATCAAGGTCTTCTTGATCAAAGCTTGATCCTTTTCCATCGCTTGGGATGCCTGATTTCTGATCTCTTGCAGCTCCATCAACTCTACATACCTCACCTCCATGGGCTCAAATTCAAGTAACTCCAGCTGCTTCATGAGTTCCAATGTTGGCAACTCAAGTGACATGGGCAAGATTGCCTCTCTTCCATAAACAAGCCTGAATGGAGAGTTACCTGTGGATCTTTTGGGAGTGATCCTATCAGCCCATAAGGCTGATTTCAGCTTGGTGTGCCAAGACTTCTGATTCTCATCAAGAGTTCTCCTAATGATCCTTAACAACGGCCTGGCCATTACCCTGAGGGTAATAGTTCGATGAAGTGCTCAGGTAAATACCGTTCTTGACGGCCCACTCAGTCACCTTAGATCCAATGAATGCCAATGCATTATCAGAGATTATTGTGGTAGGTACACCAAAACTAGTTGTTATTCCCTCATAAAAGTCTAGGATGCTAGACTCATTTGCCTCTTTGAGTGCTACTGCTTCAGTCCATTTGGTGAAGTAGTCGGTGGCTGTCAAAATCCATTTATGCCCTTGGCTTGAATTGGGATTAATGACTCCAATGAAGTCCAAACCCCATTGCATGAATCACTGGTCAACCGAGATTGGATGCAATGGAAGGGAAGCAAACTTCTCTTTTCCCGTGAAGAATGCACAATTCTTACACCTCTTGATCCATGCATAGCAATCACTTTGAAATTTTAGGCCAATAATAACCAGCCTTCATGATTTTTAGAGCTGTCACTCTTGGTGCAAATGGCCACCACTGGTCCACCATGAAACTCTTCCAACACCCTTTGAATCTGATCTGTGCTAATGCATCTCAAGAAAGACTCCATAAACATCTTTCTTGAACAAAACTCCATCAACAATGGCATACGAAAACACCTGCAACCTAAAGTGTCTCCTTTGGGTCTTGTTCATCTCTAGGGGGCACCGGCCTCACTCTAGGAAGTGCTAATATCTTGGGTCCAGCAAGGAGTGGGGAAGCATCGTCTTCTTCTTGATTGCCACTTGGCTCATGATTGTCCTGGATGTCAAAACAGCCTCTTCTTCGTTGCATACTTCCTTTTTCTTCCCAAAACCAGCTTGCTCACATAGTCCTTTCCTCTTACCATCTTGGTGATCTTGATATCAATGTCATACTCCATGACACGGGTGATCCAACCTGCCCTTTTCTCATTCAAATCCTTGTTGAGGAGGAAGTCTTTAACTCCAGCATGTGAGACCAGCAACTGGACCTTGTTGTTTGAGACTAAATGCTTGAATTTCTTCAAGCTTCTGATTACTACAAGTACATGCTTTTCAATAAAAGAGTACCTCACCTTGCAGTCATCTAGGCTCTGGCTGAAAAAGGCAATCGGATGCTCATCATTATCTTTGTTCTGCTGTACCAGAATGGCAGAGATAGTGTCATCACCTCCAAATGCATAGAGGATGAAATCCTTGGAGAAGTCTGGGTTAATGAGAGTTGGTGCTTGAGAGATAGCTTCTTTGATTGCCTCAAAACTCTCCTTGCCTTCTGCTGTCCACTTAAAAGCCATGCTCTTCTTTAACATTTTGGTGATGGGCTTGACAAGGGCTACAAAATTTGGGATAAACCTGCGGACAAAATTGATCCTTCCCAAGAAATTTTGAAGAGCCTTTTTGTGACTTGGCAATGGTAGTGCTCTTATGGATTCAACCCTCTCTGGATCAATTGCCACCTCCCTTTTTCGAGACAATATGGCCGAGGAGCTTTCCTTCATGTGCGAAAGATGCACTTCTTGGGGTTCAAAGACACTCAACTTTCTACACCTCTAAAACACTTGCTCGAGGTGAAAGAGATGGTCTCTTTGCACTCTTGGAGAATATAGTGATGTCATCAAGGTATATCAAAGCACTATCTTGTTGATCAAGCCTTTGAATGCATGTCCATTGCCCTTTGAAAGGTAGCACCAGTGTTTGACAACACAAATGGCATCTTCTTGTAAGCATACGTGCCCCATTTAGTTGTGAAGGCTGTCTTGAATTGGTCCTCTTCTTTTACCATCACCTGATTATACCCTGAGTAGCCATCTAGGAGAGAGAATCTCTCCGAACCCGATACTACTTGCAATATTTGTTCCATGGAAGGGAGTGGATAATGATCTTTGAGAGATGCCCTATTGAGGTCTCGGAAGTCCACACACAACCTGATTTCTCCGCTCTTCTTCCTGACCGAACCAAGTTAGCAACCTAGCTTGAGTGCTTGATCGGGAATATAATGCTTGCCTCTATTAGCTTATTTAGCTCTTTCTTCATCAGAGGCTCAATGTGAGGGTTGACGGTCTCTACTTCGCTTTGATGGGCTTAGCATCTGGATCCAATTCTATGGTATGTTGTGCCAAATTTGATTGAATCCTCTCAAGTCTTCATAGCTCCAAGCGAAGACATCTCGGAAATTCTTGGCAAAGCCGCAAAAATCAGATCTCTCTTGTGTGAGGTACTTACTTTGCCAATCTACAATGTTTTGCCTTCTTCCACTAAAATAGGCTCTGAATCCTCACCCTTTACTTGAATGTTTGCCTTCTCCTTCCGGAACTGATCATTCGGGTTGAAGATTGACTCCAAGGTTATGAGGCCTTTTGGTAATTTGTTAGTTCTCAACTGCACCACTTGGTCACCATACTGCTGATGCAACTTGTCTTGATTCCTGGCAGAGAACTCAGCTTCTTCTTGTAGGAAATTGATGATTTTCTAGTCATTCTCAAACACTTGCCAACTGACATTGTTATCCAGCACTGAAGGCCTCACAATCACGTGGATGTTTGGCTGTACCTTGTCTTGTTGAATGCTTTTCGTAATGTCAAAGGCTGCCCCTACTACTGCAAGCCTGTCAGCAGCTTGATTCTCTTTCCTGGGAATGGATTCGATGCCAAAACCTTCAAAATCTTCCATGAGGTCCCACACCCTGTTCTTGTAGCACCTGAGTAGATCATTCTTGGCAGCATGCCATCCCTTGACCTGATTTACAATCAATTCACTATCCCCAAAGACTTGCAGATTCTTTATTTTTCTCTTGATTGCCCAATGCATCCCTTGCACCAAGGCTTCATATTCAACAGTGTTATTGGAGCATGCAAATTGAAATCTAAAATTTGAATAGTACTTTATTCCTTAAGGTGAAACGAGCATGGCTACACCTCCCGCACCTTTCCTACTCCTTGATCCATCAAAAAAAGATGCCATACCTCATTGTCATCATTATGGCTTGGCTTGGTGATGCTAGGAACAAGTTGATTTTCTCTTCATGTATACAATAGACTCCTAGCTCAATTCTTCTACTTCTTGATAGGGATCAAAAGCATGTATCTTGTTTTCCCATTCATCAAGAGTTAGGTCTGGGATACTTCCAACCTTGGTGTCAGCCTCATCAGTACTAGGGTGATCTTCTTGATCAAATGCTGAGCAATTGGCATTAATCTGACTTGGGGTGTAAGGCTCAATATGGAAGTTTGCAATGGGTTCGGATCTGATTGTGGCCTTAGTTCCATACCTTGTTCTAAATAGCATGTGAGACCAATCAACAGACAAATACCCTCCAATCTTGGTCATGAAGTCCTTGACAAGAAAAGGGTAAAGAGTGGTGGAAGGTCTATGATTGATACATCTTGTAAGACAACAACATTTGGACATGCATGCAAGGTAAGACTCAAGTTTTTAATCACTCCAACTGTTGCTATTGCTGTCCCATCCAATTGCACTACTCCTTTAGATATTACTTCATATTCGAGACCCAACTGATCAGCTATTTGCTTGGGCATCACGGAGCTACTTGCCCCGGAATCAATCATGCAATTGTGTACTAGTTTATCCCCAATGATTAATGAAACATAGAAAGGAGGGGGCTTCAACATTTTACCTTGTTGTCCTCCATGACTTCCTTCAGGCTGGGTAGCATTTGTAAGCACTTTGTCTTGCATCTGAACCCGCTGATTCGAAGTTGTCCAATCCTTCATGGCAGCTTGCAGCAGATCTCTTTGGCCTGGGATAGATAGGGATTCCCACATTGATATGTTAACGTTTGTCTTCTTCATCTGATCAATGATACTGAATGGTGATGAAGAATCTCTCTGTTGTCCTTTGGTTTACACGTTTACTCCTTGCACGTGGGCAGCAACAATAGCTGGCATTTGAGTTGGCCTAGGGGCTGTTCTTGGCTGCCCTTGTGTATTTGAAACTAGAATCTGCTTGCCAATCATTTGTGGGGCCGTGGAAGTTTGTGGATTGGCTGGGGCTAATGGCTATTCTTCACCCAAATTAATCCTTTTGACCTTGTGTTGGCTGTGAACACCTTGAGAAACTACCCGATTCATGCCACAAAATATTCTGCTTGCGCCCACCAATGTAGTGTCATTTGGGGCTGATTGTTGTTGGAATGTTTCTAGTTGTTAGTTGTTTCCTTGACTGCCCTCGCCCTCCACACCGATAGTTGTCACCATTAGTGCTTGATTGAGAGCACCATTGAAGCACATGGATTGGTTGTGAGGCTTGTTGCATGGAAAGCACCAATCATATTCCTGAGCAATGTTGTTCTGTGTTGGCACTAATGCCTTAGAGGCAGATATGGCATTTGGATTATAGGGCTGGAATGGTCTATTGGCAGGAGGCCTTACTTGGCTTTGATTTTGATTCATATTTGTAGTTGGATTAGGTGGTCTTTGTGGTTGGTATGGCTGCCTATTAGGCTGAGCTTGAGGTTGATAAGAAGGTCTGAAACCTTGGGCTTGTTGCCTCTTAATAGTAACTAGCTCATTTCCCAAATTTTGCAACTGTTTCATGACCTCTTGGAGTTCATTTGAAGCACTTGGAGATGAAGTGGAAGCTTCATTCGAACTCTGATTTCTAGGAGTGGGAACAGGAGCCAAAGTGGGTGCTTGACTAGTGCTTGGATTTTCTAAGTTTGGATACAAGGGCATGGGAGGCCTAGGAGCCAGTTTACCAGCTTGAATAAGACAGTTTTCAGCTCTAATGGCAATACTATAAGCCATAGGGATTGTTGTGCCTCCAATGGACTGAATTAACATAGAAATATCAGAATTCAAAGCTTTAAGGTAATATAGAAAAGCACCTCTTGCTGTTGGCCTGACTACCACTGGAATCCTATCCCAAGACCTTTGAAATCTGAAGTTGAAGTCGATCACCGCTTTGCTCAGTTGGGGGCTCTCTTGATAGTTGTCAATCGCTCCAAAAGAGAAAGTTGTCTCCCTTCTCTCCAAATTGCTCATGAAGTGCAATGCACATCTATTCCAGTTTGTAATAGAACCAACCCCAAGGCTCCTAAACCATTGCAATGCTTTACCCTTGAATGAAGATGCCGAATTTGTGACACCACTTGCATTTCATCGATTTCATGGATTACACAAAGGTTAGCAATATCTTTAACATGATCACCTGGAGTAGTCTAATTTTCTCCAGTGAAGTAGGGAATGTTCTTCAAGGCTGCAATAGGAACTGGATGTTGTGCATTGAGAGCAAGTGGGTTGCTGCTGTGAAGTTGACGTAGGGGTTGTTCTGAGCCATTTTGATTGGTCTTAAAACCCTTGTATATTGAAAGAAAGGCCTGTCAGGTGGAGGAGTTGAGAGAGTTCTGTTTGGTGGAGATGGAGACCTTTGAATCCTTCTTCCTCTTTGCCTTCTTCTCGGAGATAACTGCAGGTATTCAAATAGAACCTCTTCTTCTTCGACTCTTGACCTTGTGGTGATTCTTCTCATGAGTTTTCAGGCCTACACTACTGAAACCAGTTGATTCTTCCCCTTGGAGTCACCAGATATGCAAATAATAGCTCTTATAAGCAAGAAAACTACAGCAGATGCATATCAACTTTGTTGCAATAAAAATGAGACCTCTAGTGTCCCACCGGGCGTGCCAAAACTGTTGTTGCAGACTCACAGCACCCCTGGATGTAGATCAGGCTTCTAGGTTGATGTTCAGGCATCCAGTGTGATTGCACAACATGGAATCTTTTCTCCAAGTGTGTGACTTGTAAAGATGAGAAAGGATTCTCTAGAGAAGGCTGGTTCCTATTCCTCTATTCAGATGCACAAAAATGCAGAGGGTTTACTAAAACCTAATCTAACTTGTCAAGGAGACAGGGTGAGAAAATGCATAGAATAAAACCTAAACTACAGAGGTGATGCACCAAGGAATGTTAGACACTTGTTTTGCAAATCTAACACAGACCACATAGATGCAATACAAACACTATGCACAGGTAACCAAACTGCAATAAGAGATCAAAATAATAGCAATGAATACATGAGAGGGTTGAGAATCAATCACAAACATGTATATATTGCTCAAGAGTCGATACAAAGATATCATTGCAGTGGCCAAGAGGCAAAAAATGGAATTACAATCCATATGGGAGGTTTGAAAAGCTCCACAAATTCTCTTGCAAGCAGGTGGAAGAAGGGACGATGCAAAACAAGAATGTCCGACTCTAAAAAGGAGCTCCTCTTTACAATTATACTAAGAATGAGAGAAGAAAGAGAGAGGAAATTAGAATCTACCACAACAACTTCTAGAGACATTTAAAATCATCTCATTATGGTAGAAGCGGTGGCTTTTGGCAAAACGGCGAGTTGTCTAACAGAGCGCAAGCTATCTGCTGCATTAAAGTTGGTTGTTAAAGCATTACTTCTTTCTATCACCATGCGTCAGAGACTTTTTCTTAATTTTCTCCCTCTAAATAGCACCAAAATTCAAGATTGATCCCAGAATCATGTAGAAAATTTCAACATCTTTCTGTTGATATCAAGAACATGCAAATCTGAGCTCTGGATCGAAAGATATGATGATCTGAAGATTTAGGGCACAAAACAGGTGAAAACAGATTTTTAAATTTCTTTTCCCGTGCTCTGCCATCTGGATGACACATGGCGGGCTCTGATTCACTGAGCAATTCCCTCTCTCCACCTTTTCACGGGTTTTTCTTGTGGGCCCCTTAAACTTGGACACGTGGCACTATTTCATTGGTTTGGATCGATGCTCGAAACTCGCCCCTTTGACTTTTTGGACCTTTTTCCTTGGACACGTGTCATGTCTGTGATTCATCCACGGGCCGCTGCATTTTCACGTCCCACTCGCGTCTTTTTGTCCCGGATGTCCCAAAGGTCGTCTAGGACAAATTCTTCCTTCACCCGAAATGGGCTTCCACGTCCCCTTTCGCCACATGACACGGCGTTATCGATTGGCTTTCGCTCCTTCAAATATCTACGCCCCGCACGTCCCTTTGTCCCACTTGTCCTTGTGCTAAAATTTTCTGCTTTCGGCTCCGCGATTCGAGTCCTCCGTGCACTCACGGCCTAGATGTCCCAAAGGCGAAAGTTTCTGTTTTCGGCCGAACTCCGGGCTGGTTCGGGTCTTCCGCGTACTCTTGTCCCGCTTGCTCTTGGTGAAGGACTTGACAAATTTTATTTCTTTCTACCGATTCGGGCATTTCGCGTCCATTTGTCCCAGATGTCCCTTTGCTTCGCAGGCTTCCTGGAGGTGTTTCGGCCGAACCGCGCCTTGGTGTC
Organism: Taxus wallichiana var. yunnanensis; assembly: GCA_018340775.1. Taxonomy (NCBI): domain Eukaryota; kingdom Viridiplantae; phylum Streptophyta; class Pinopsida; order Cupressales; family Taxaceae; genus Taxus; species Taxus wallichiana. The sequence continues at coordinate 160,566,037 of CM031243.1, read as the reverse complement.
CCGCATGTCCCAAATATTTCTAGGACAAGGACTTAGCCGATTTTCACAATTTTTTCTGGCCCAGTGCTTATTTTCTCATCTTCTCGCATTCTCTCAGAGATCATTCTTTTTCATCCTGGGACTTGGGAATCCTGATGTATGTTATCAATTCAACCCTGGGGGCGTGAAATTGTAATGACATGTCCCCGTAGGCAATGCTCACGCTGTGATAAGTCAATAAATGCGGCTACATCCCCAAATACCGTAGAATCCATAATTGCTCTTCGCATCTATGTAGAATACCGCCTCCTACGATCGGCAGCCTCTCGGGATGTGATATACATCCTCTAAGGTAATAGTCATCTCTCCGGGAGATGGAACACATTGGTCTCCGGATCCCATCTCTCGGTGAGGGCAACCATAAGACTGTGATCCCTATCTATAGCCCTATATCGCTAGACTCCGCCGAGTCCCACCTCGTGCATAATGGCCCACTATGCTGTGAACACGTGTGGCCACATCCGTCTCAAATCCGATGTAGGCATCCTATCCCATATAGTCAGCTGCTAACGTGCCTGCACAAATCACCCACTTCATTAGACCTACCCTTTCAAACAACAACTACTTTAACCTTCTATACCCCCTTTTACCCACCCGACCACACCCCGACTCTATAACACACACCTACACCCACCTATTTTACCATAAAACCTTTACGATATCCCCTTGCCTTATCTCGCACCCTACCAATCACTCAGCTCTACTCTCACCATTTACCTATGCCCCTACCAATTTAACACCTCCCCATTCATGCCCAACACCTAATCTATCCTAACCGCACCAACCACACAACCGCCCCATTTTCCCCCCACCCACCAATCACCCTTCCTATCAACCTCTACCCCTTCCCTCTTCACCCCAAAAACACAAAACACAAAGCCCAACAATAAACACAAAACCCAAACCACTAATAACAAAACACCCAAACAACAACCCAAACAACAACCAAAAACCCAAAACAACAACAAAACCAAACCAACAAAATAAATAATCCTAACTAAGGACCGGTACCGGTCACCCATGACCGCCACCGGTCCTCTCTCCAGCATTTCTCCACCGACGCCGGTCGACATACGACCGACACCGGTCAACCACAAACCAACCTTGCCCAAAACTTCGTGACCGATGCCGGTCGCTTAGTGACCGGCATCAGTCACTTATTGATCGCATCGGCCATCAGTAAAATCATGGAGCCGAACCTAACATGGCCCCCAAACCCATTTTTGGCCTATTACTCCCCTTTTACCCATTAAAAACCCTAAAAACCTACCCACCCTACCGTTTTAGCCTAACTAACCTACCTACCCTCTCCATTTTCCAAACAACTTCCATTTATTCATTCTTTTATTAAAAACATGGATTCCTACCCAAAACCCAAATCTAGCTTAAAAACATTAAATTCACATAATGAGAGGTTTCGAACCTACCGATACAACTACACATCATCGTGGTGGGATAGGTGGTGGTGGTCCAGCTGGTCCAGCACCTCCTGCTCCTCCTGGCTGTGCCATGGCTATAAATCCCCTCTGCTGGGTCCTCCACCAATCAAATGCTGCCTCCTACTCGCTAGGGCCTACCAACCACTCACTTCTCCACTCAAATAGTGCCACCTCAGCTGACAAATTCAAACAATCTCACTAATACACCTCAGACAACTAAAATTGGTTTTCAAATTGACAATGTGACAATGACAGGCCGTATTTTTCTTTTTATAGGTTTTTGACCTATAACCGATATCGGTTATATTATGCCCTAATGAACCGGTATCGGTCATCTAACCGATACCGGTCATAGAGAATCGATATCGGTTTAATACCACCTTTTCCCCAATTTCTACCCTTATTCACTAATCTCCCTTTCTCACCACATCGCCTATACCCTCCTTTGCTAAATAGCCTTTGTTGACTTCATTGGCCCGACCCAAGGCCAAAACCAATCATTTGGCCCGACCCAAGGCCGCAACCAACCATTTGGCCCGACCCAAGGCCGCAACCAATCATTCGGCCCAACCCAAGGCCGCAACCAACCATTTGGCCCGACCCAAGGCCGCAACCAACCATTTGGCCCAACCAAGGCCGCAACCAATAATTTGGCCCGACCCAAGGCCGCACCACTCAAATACCTCACCCAAAACCAACAACTTACAATTTTACCCACCCATCCTGTATCTTTTTGTTCAATCGAGCTCACCTATTTGTGTTTTAGCATGATTAGGGTACTTGACTTGATCACCGACCAACTTTGCCTAGACCTAGACCGTGACGTTTATCTCAACCAAAACAACCATTTGGTACTACCAACATGCCTAAACATTCCCCGTACCTTACCCGTTATATCCCCCGGAGCTACTTCCTATGCCTTGGATACTAGGATTATATCACCCTTGTTTGGATAAACTATCGACCTTTTCCTATGAATTGCTTGTTTTCTCTTCAAATCATGTACCCTGGTCGCACTACTGCATTTCAACGTGTGTCTGCTTCTTTGGACCTACCCCACCATCTCACCATCATCTCAACACCATTTACCCTTTATCAACTCTATCCCTGATTTCATGCTACCTCAATCTGTGATAGATTTGAGGGGGATTACCTATACCCTTAACAGGGGTAACCACTTCATATTATTGTCTGTGCAGCTTTACAAGACAAGCTACACGACAATAAGGGGCTAATGTAGACACCAAATTTGTGTCTTACGACCCCCTGTGCCCCGCATCTCATTTCACAACCTAACCTCATCACCTAAACCTTACACAATTATTTATTAATTACCTTATAATTAATAAATCCACATCGCCATACCTGCCACCTCATTTTGCCACCTCATCATGACCTAGTCCTAACCCTAAACTAACCTAATTAAGACCTATAACTTGGTCTACATCCACACCCATGACTAAATGACTCCTCACCCACACCTAAAACCAACCTCGTAATGACTTGACCAAGCCCGCAACTAATCCCTCGGGAGAAAAGGAGGGAAAGTTGGCTATTTTACTAAAAATAGCCCACTTTGACCTGACCGATACCGGTTCCTACTCAACCGCCGCTCGCCTCTATAAATGACCTCCCCCAACCAAAAACAAAAGGGGGATTTTTTCATTAATCTGGATCAGAAGTCATTGAAAGGATCCAGAGTTTACTTGGCCGAGCAGAGACAAGTGAAGAAACAAGAAGAGTTGGCAGAGGAGGACATCAAGCCGGAGGCTGCCACTGAGTAACCAGAGGCTTGCGACACTCATCCAAACATCGGGAGGGAAGATATCTCATCTTCTAATTGTCAAGTCATCCTACCTGAGTTCTGCCTTTGTCATCACAGTCCTTGGACCTGCATCCTCATCAATAACCAGTAAGTAGTATCTTGTATGTCCTTTTAATAACATTTCTTGAACTTCTGAATCACAGCCATCATAAGTCTATTCCTAGATCTACTACCCAGCAACACACTACATCTAACTGTCATTCCTCTACCCTTACGTTACCCCAAGAACACCCTCCCATACTCTCTGAGTCCCTCTCATCACCCCGTTACCTAACCCCACTCATTTACCAGCCTTATAAACAACACAACCACCCTACAACCAACCTTCACCAAAAGCCCCTAAAACATTGCCCCTACCGATATCGGTTAATATCAACCGGTACCGGTGACAGTGACCGGCATCGGTCACTGTGATTCAAAACCAAAAACCATCCTTTCCTCTACTTGTTTCAACGAGGCAATTAAATTGTGATTTTACAATAATTTGTGTTAATTCATATTAGCAGGGGAACTGACCACCTTCAAAAGGAAATTTTATATTTCCTGGGCCCAAGGCAGTTCCCTCATTTATTGTCTAATTAAAATCTGGTGGTCTTGTATTCTTACTTGCAGGTAGTCCTTCCAAGACAAAAATGAGTTCTTCGCAGTCGATCTGATCTTTCTCTACGGTGCACGCACACCCTCTCGACATTCAACAGGTATTCCTCCTAGCCCTAACCCTTATTTGTTTCTCAAAGGAATGAAAGGATAGAAGTAACTCTATTCCAAAAGCTGAAACATTCTGTGCGAAATAATAGTAATTATATACATTCATCCATTCCTTATTCTTTATTCATTTCATATCATAAGGAAACCATTGTTGGGGGAAATGTAGTTTAGTGTGGGATAATGTTGAGCGTGATAAAAGTGTGACACTTAGTAGAATGCACACAAAAGGTTCACACGTGAGAATAGGGCGTAGTCAAAGGTGCGAAATGATAGGGAAGAACACACACGTGAAAGACAAGGAAAAATTCTGTACTTATCTATTTTCACATGTAAGGGCTATTTTTAGAGATAGCATGTAGAGCACACAAACCAGATAAAGACTTACGTGACATGCATCGATTTTTTTTTAAAGAGCAACTACTAAGCACTTTGCATGGGTTCGGGCTAAGAATAGAATTTATACTTCTAGCTAACTATAAGAGGTCTATTGTTATTGCACTTGCATGTGTGGCTATGATTGTAACGGCGCATGGCTATTTTCATCATGCAACCTATTTTTAGAGTTATGCAAGTGGTGAAGGGAAAGTATCCACCCTTATAAATATGTAATGATCTGCATAGAATAGAGGGAGTGTGTGAGAACCGAATTACTATGAAGTTATGCTATCAGATCTGATGTGCTTATGAGATTATGGTATTACCTATTGTAATGAGCTTTTGTGTATTTATTGTGTTTAATATAATGGATTGTATTGGCTGAATCAGAGTATTAATCCTGAGTATAATTGGTTCTTGCATGGTTGATTTCATTATGGATATTATTTAAACCTATTGTTCTTTAGATCTATATTTGGACATGCTATGTAGAATGATATATTAATTATGGATCTGAATGTATTAAGTATTCATCATGCTAACATCCTACAATAAAAACCCTAAAGACGGACTGGGTACCTTTGTGTGCTTCGTAAGTGCTTAGTCTAGGTGAGTGATGTTCAAGTGCGCCCGGATTTTACAGGTAAATTCTTGGTCAGTATCATAAGATTAAAGGATGGTTTCCTTAAGGAGTTTTATATCCCTGAGTTTGAGAAGAAGAGTATAATCACACTCAAGGATATTAAGTAGGGCACTACTGACAGTGTCTAGGAATATGATGCCCATTTCAAAATTCAGTTCTAAAATTTTGTATGATATTCATGTAAGCCAAAGATACACAAAGTGGTTTGTTGGGGGCTTGATCACACCTTTTAGGAGGGTGTTGTCACATAAGATGTATATGGATCCATGTGAAGCACTTGAAGTAGCATTACATGCTAAGGCATTGAAAATTATAGACAATAGAGTGAGCCCATTCCTGGAAGCATAGATTATAGCTATGGCAAAGCAGTTGGAGAAACTATCAGCCAATTCAGCTCATGAGACATACACTGGGATTTTGTGTACAAATTGTGAAGTGGAAGGGCACACTAAGGATAGTTGTCCTCACAAGTTAGTACATTCATTATTGCTAGACTATGAGATATGTCATTTAGACCATGATGTCAGCTACTACCCATTATTACAACATGTGATAAGAAAGAATGTATCTTTATATTGTAATATTTTTTGGTCCATGACTCACAATACATAAGACTATAAGTTGATTGGTCAGATCCATGATGTCATAGATATTAGTGTGCGAAAAACAGAGTATCAGATAAATCTAAAGGTAAAAGTGAGCATCATGACCATGATCACACTCAAGCACGTTATGATGGGAAAAAGCACATTTTGAAGGAGGTTGTGGTAGAGGTCGAGGATATCGTGGTGGATTTAGGGGTCGAGGCCATGGTGGTGGACGAGGCGAGTTTCCTCATGGAACATGTTTTACATGTGGATCTCCTGACCACTACAGGTGTGAATGTCCTCATAATATTACTTGTTATTTTTGTGGGAAGAATCATAACTATGAGGAATGTCTCGCACCTATATGAGAATCTTAGCAAACAACATAAATATGAGAACAAGGGTACATGGATGGTTAGAATACAACGTGTCACATAGAATTAGTGGGTGCCAAAGTTGGCACTAGAACATGAGGTATTACATATGAATATTACTACATGTGTTAAATCTACACGCCCTGCAGAGAGACGTTACAGTAGAATCCTACCATCACTAAGGAGGAAGTTTTACATGCAAGGTACCCAGATCACGTACATCAGAAGGAGGTTTATCAGGAAACCATGGAGTTGCTAAAAAATATTCAGGGTGAAATATAGTGTTTACAGGAACAGTCATGAAAATTGGAACAAAAGAAGGAAAAAGACAAATAGTCTGATATTGATGATTTGAAAGAGGTATGCAAGATTTTGGTGCCATGAGAATATCATTCCATTACTAGAGAATGGGCTAAAGGAAAACACTCTGCTTTGGTAAGTATTGAAAATGCATGGTATATCCTACATGCTAATCTTACCCCTCATAGCTTGGATTATGATAAAGAAATCACTCTGAATGTTGTTTTGGATGGATGGATTTTAAGCAATATATTGATTGACATAGGCATGGAAGTGAATGTGCTTACTTTAGATGCATGGGTACAGATGGGAAGACCTCCATTACATCCATCCTCTAATGTATTGTTTATGGATAATCGAACTAAGGCCACTCCCATCAAAGTTTTAAAGGATGCATCCATTACTATACAAGGGGCCAAGTTCACTAGGGACTTTGAGGTTTTAGCACTTGCAAAGTGGAAAGCTTCCCACTCTACTTGGGTGCCTTGTGTTATGAAAATAATGTTGATCTATGGTTCAACAAGGGGTATATAAGTTTTGAGAACAAGGAAGAAATATTTATTATTCCTTTAACATATGGGAAATCTACACCTTATGTTGAACCTTTGAGTGAGGAAGACCTAAAATAATTTATGTACGCGTCATTCAAGATCCGAAAGTACTTGAGCCATCTAAGGAAGGAATCCTCTAGTGGGAAGATGCATAGTCTATTAGTGATACTATAAGTATTTCTTGTGATAATTGGGCACATGGAACCTATGAGATGGTTGGGCGAGAAGTAAGAAATGCATTTATGCAGAGAGAAGCAAACCTCGTTGTCTTAGGAGGATAGGTAACAACTATGTAGCTTGGTACACCTGAGAAGGAGACTCTATAGTATACATGCATTCCATGGAGGAGAAGTGGACAAATCAAGTTGAAATAAGAAATATGTTAGTGTATACCCTATGCGGGATGACATCGTGTTGGTGGATGGTTCACAGGGATAATCCCATATAATGGAATGAAGTCATAATTTCTCTAACAACTCAATTTTTTAGGAGCAATGTGCCTACTAAAATCTGCATATATCATGGTAATCAACCTATTCAGCACCACATTCAATAGTGTGAAAGACTCTGCATGAGGGTCGAAGCTTTACCACCTTCACTATGGGTACACAAACTTTATTCCACTTTACAAGGTTGTACATGCACTTGGTATGTTTATGCGAACTACATAGGGAGATTGGAAATTAGAAGGATTTGATTGCAGAATGACCCATACTTTTGAATGATCCTCTACTAAACCTCCAAAGTGAGAGAGGATTTATGAGTTATGCAAAGGCTTAACTATGGTAGATAGTGTAAAGGATGAATAAGTCATTCGGGATTTATTTTGTGAGGAAAATTTAGGAGCGCATTTTGATGAAACAGATGAGATAGATGCCACACTACTTAAGCATGATTTCTTTGAGAATGAAAAATGAATGATGGTATACATAGTGGATGATGGAGAAGTAGAAAATATGGATATATATCATTCAAAAATACGCACGAAGTGTTAGAAAGTGTAGATAAAAATGTGTGTTCCTATCATGAACCTATGAAGACCAAGAAGGTGAACATTATCATGGATGCTAAACCTAAGGACATAATAATTAGGGATTATTGGTCTGATTCTAAAGTGGCAACAATAATTGAGTTACTAAGATATTTTTAGGACTTATTCCCTAGCTGCTACCATGAGTTAAAAGGAGTTCATGAGTCATAAGGAAAGATGAATATTAAGCTAAAGGAAGGTGCACGCCCGGTCAGTAAGAGACCTTATAGGATGAACCCTAACTTGAGTGTAAAAGTTAAGGAAGAAATTGAAAAAATGTTAAAATTTGGTATCATTAAGCCCCTAGAGGAGTCAAAGTAGGTTAGCCCCATGGTAATTAGTACAAATAAATATGGTCATATTTGGATTTGTGTGGATTACATGGATCTGAATGTTACATGTTTGATTGATCCTTTTCCTACGCCTTTCATAGAGGAAATATTAGAAGGAATTGCAGGGCATGAAATTTATTATTTTACATATGGTTTCTTTGGGTATCATCGGGTAAGAATTGCACAGAGGATCAAGAGAAAATGACTTTCACTATTGAATGGGGAAGTTCTGCATATATTGTGATGCCCTTTGGTTTGAAAAATGTGCCTACTGTATTTTCACACATAGTTGTTCAAGTATTCCAGATTATATTCACAAATTCTTGAGTTTTACTTGGATGATGGGATGGTGTATGGGCTTGTTAAAGATCATTGTGACAACTTGCACCTAATGTTTGAAATATGCAGATAGTTAAGCATCTTTTTAAACATCAAGAATTACGTGTTTGTTACACCTTTTGGAACTTTTCTGGGGCACATCATCTACAAGGAAGGTTTGTTAGTAGATCCAGCTAATGTTACAGTTATTGTAGGCTCGAAGAATCCTACAAGTCAAAGTGAGTTGTGCAGATTCTTGGGCCACACAGGGTATTATAGAAAATTTATCAAAGGGTATGTGAATATTTTTGCACCCTTGGAAGATTTACTAAAAGGCAAAGGGACATTTTATCTGGGGATACCAACAATAGCGCACATTTGAGGAGAATCAAGGAGAGACTTACCATAGCACCTATTATACATTTTCCCTCATGAAACCAACTGTTTCATGTACGTGTGGATGCCTCTGGCATAGCCATTGGCACGGTGTTATCTCATCCTAGAGAAGGTATTATAGATCATCCTATCTATTTTTATAGTAGAAATTTGACTCCTGCATAATCAAATTATATAACTACAGAGCACAAAGCCTTGTTGATGATCTATGTGCTGCATAAGTTTAGACAATTTTTGCTAGCAACACCCATTATATTTTATACATATCACATGGCATTAAAATACTCAGTAAATAATCCCGTTTTATAGGGGTGCATATGTCAATGGGTGCTCTTATTCCAAGAATTTGACTTTACAGTCATGGTAAAACCAAGTAAAATTAATTCTTACCTAGACCACTTATCAAGAATTCAATAAGGAGAGGACACACAAAAAATTGAAGATACCATGTTGGATGCACAATTATATAGGTTACATCACGTGACTTCATAATTACAAGATATTGTTGTCTTTTTATGCACAAGTATGATGCTAGAAGGAATGAAAGCTTTATAGAAGAAGCAACTTATAATTCATGTGATACCCTTCATGTTGATCAGTGGTGACTTATATAAACTAGGACGAGATGAATTATTATGCCAGTGTGTACTAGAACATGAGATCATAGATATCATGGAAGAGGCTCATGGTGTTATTGTAGGTGGGCACTATACAAGTGACACCACCGCTTGCAAGATTCTACTCATTGGATTATGGTGGGAGACCCTATACAAAGATTATAAATATTATTGTAAGGCATGTGATCATTGTTAGCACCTTGGAAAACATGGGAAAAGAGATTAAATGCCTTTGAGACATATTCCTATTGCAGAGCCATTTGAGAAATGGGCCATAGAATTTGTGGGTCCTATTTCCCTAGCCGCACGTAGAACTGAATCATGCTACATCATCACTTGGACATATTATCTTACAAGGTGGGAAGAAGAAACACCTATAAAATATTGTACAGCAGCTACGACAACAAGGTTCTTATGGGAAAATATTCTCACTATGTATTAATGTCTATTGATCTTGACAAGTGATAGAGGTACACACTTCTTAAATGGGACAATTAGGATATTGTTGGATGAATTTATGGTTGTGCACCATAAGAGTACTCCTTATCACCCTTAATAAAATGGGACATCTGAGGATTTCAACAAGATATTGAGTTAGAATTTAACAAAAAATTGTGATGATGGAAGGAAAGATTGGGATGATAAAGTTTATCTTATACTTTGGGCGTACAGAAAAACCTACAAGAGTTCATTTAAGGCCACACCATTTCAGTTGGTGTTTTGTGTAGAAATATTTCTTCTAATGGAATTCATGTTACCATATTTGTGTATTGCGTGCATTGATCTCTAGTTGATGAACAAGCATTAGAAGAAATAATTGATAAGTTAATATAGTTGGATGAGAGGAATGCCATAACACATTGGAGTCGGCAAGTAGGAAAAGGCTAGGTAGAAGGCATGACATGATAGACACATCAAGGACAAGAAGCTTGAGCTTAAAAAGATGGTACTCTTTCATGATTGTAAATTTCTATGCCATCCTGGAAAACTTAAGGTGCATTAGTTGGGACCATATGTTATCACTCACATACTTGAATCAGACACTTTTTAGTTAGAGGAGCTTGATGGAATACGGTTACCTGGTTACTTCAACGAGAGTAGGCTAAAGCCCTACTATAAATAAGTCTTTTTGGTATTTGTAATAAGGCAGTATTGCCATTTATTATAGATTTCCCTTTTGCATTTCCTTTAATGTATTTCCTTCTTAATCACTATGCTTTGTCGGTTTAGTTTGGTGTTTTTTTGTAATAAGTGCATTTTCATGCTTTGGAAGCTAATTACAATTTGAAGTATTTTTATGTGCACAGATCGTACACACCCTTGGTGTGGGGTGGTTGTTATTTGTTATTCAAAAAATTGGTACACATGAGAACAAACTATTACAGGTTCTATTCAAGTATGAAAAGGAGCTGAAAAAAGGAAAATTCTATTACTTTGGTGCATGGAAGCACGCAGAAGGAGGTATGCATCCATAAGGTAGGAAGGCACACTAGAAGGTTATAGTTGGGGTGTAAAGGTGTACCGCGCAGAAATTGGGAAAATGGTCAATTAATGAGAGGATTGGTGGTAGGTGGAGCAATAAATGTAATAATTTTTGAAAATATATATAAGGATGTGATGCAAGTTCATTTTGACTTTTGTGATCACAAGTACTTGAGAGAGCTAAGTGCAACCAAGCCAAGAGAAATGTGTTGAGGTGTAGAGAGCTACATAAATGCACATGGAGAGAAGATTTGTGCACGGAAGTGGCTTGCATCCCCATTGGTGAAGGGTTTGAGTGCAATAGAAGCATTGAGAAGGAGTTAGGGCATGTGGTTTCGAGCTAGGGCATGTGGTTTTGGCTAGGGTTTGAGCTTACTCGACACAAAATACAAAATGTGGGATTTTTATAATGGCACCGAAGAAAGCACCTATAACAGCACAAAGGGGAAGAAAAAGGTGGAATTCAAGGTCAAAGTTGATCCCGAGAGAAAATTTTCATAGATGCAGTATCCATAAGGAGTGATAGTCAGATGGGATTGGGATTCCCACATCTGTAGATGCAAAGTAAGTGATTACAACAACCACACCACTGACAACAAGGGAGATTTAGAGACATTGTTGAATAAGAAGACCAACAAGTGCACGATGGATGATATGTCAATATATGATGATGCTGGGGAGAAGTTTCTCAAGAAGGTAGGGGTTTATCAACTATATGAACTCCCATATTTTGGAAAACCAAAAGCTTTATACCAATGGATTATGAGCAGAGTCCATGAGGAATTTTTCTATTTTGTTGATGGAGGGTAAGGATCACAACAGCCTTGATTTTTACATTGATAAGATTGAAGGGCACAAGGATAGATATTATTACTGATTTGACTGATAAAGAAGTTGTTTTAGCCACCGTAAGAAGGAGCTATGATATTCCAAGGGTCCATGTGGAATGGACATATACAAATTAAGGAAGTATCCTGTGGTGCAGGAAGCCACACACCTACTCACTAAGTTGAATGATCAAGAGAGATGGTCACAAGTAAATACCATGTGGCTACATATCATGAAGAAAATGTCAAGGAGAGGTATACAACTTAGCTGGATACATTGTAGAAAATATTACTGAGGAAGTGTGCATAGGTGAGAAGATAAGTTTTGGTGTTATTTTATTGTCTCTTGTCTTTGTAGAAATTGGAGTGCCCGATGGGCCAAAGAACAAAATTTGGGAATACCCCACATACAAAAAATTACCTCATAGAGAGGTTCGAGAAGTAATTGTGTTAAGGAAAACTAAGTGGCCCATTAAAAAAAAATGCATAACTATGGTATGACCAACTTCATGTGGCATTTGAGGAGGAATGACGTATTCTAAAGGAGATACCCTTAGTAGTGGGAAAGGTAGTATAGTTCATAGTGTATCAGCATTTCTGCATCACACATTTTGCAATGAAGGATGGTACATGGAGTCCATGGTGTAAACTTCCCTATGACTTCACAAAGGTGTTACTTCTAGGCCTCAATACACAAGTTTATTGATGCATGTCGATTGAGCTTTAACATAGATAAGGTAGATTGTGACTACCATACTCTCAGAAAAACATATGTTTATCCAGGTTGGTCTACCTACATTAAGAGGATCATTTCAAATGTTATAAATATAAAGCCAATAAGTTTGGCTATTGGGGATAGTGGAGTCACACTCATCTATCTTTAGCTCAATCCTACGCTGGAGAATAAAAATTATGTGGAGAATGAGTTCATGCTCCCATGGCCACCTAAGGGCAACCACATAGTTGAGAATGTGGCAGCTCCAAATCCCGCCTCAACCATAGATATAGAACAAGAGGAAGAGTATGAGGATAGTGGAGGATTAGACCATAGAGGTCGAGGCAGTCCCATAGAAAGAAATGTTTAAAGTGAGAATGTAGATACTTCACCATATTTGCAAGAAGGAGAGGACTTGGACATAGATGTAGTCCCTGAAGAGATTTAGTTTAAGAAGGTATTTAGAAGAACCATGACTCAAGGCACTGGAACATCACAACCTGTATGAAGATCACCTCGAATATCCCCTTAGAAAGAAGCACTGGAGAAGAAGAGAAAAATAAATTTGAAGCTTAGTGAGGAGGAAGAGGATTATGAAGAGAGCACACCTGGAACCCCAGTTCAACCGAAAGATGTGGAGGAGCCCCAAGATGAAGAAATGAGAGATGAAGAAGAAGGGGTGAAAGAAACAAAAGAAACTATGTACGAAAGCAAAGCAAAGCATCGATTCTGACTCGTGTAGGAGAAGGGCCAACTCTAGACCTTAGTGCTCATGTTCCTAAGGGGCCAAGGACAAAGAGAAGTGAAGAGTATGTTATGCCTAGTTTGGGCTATGTTGAGGACACAAGAAAAATTGCCTATGCCTCGGTTTCAAAGCATTGTGGACCTTAAGGAATTATATGGATGGGAGTTGATGGATCTAGATATGGCCACTACGCACACAAGGAAATAACTATCCTAGTCCATGCAGACCCATATGGATGAACCAAATTTTTATGTGTGCGAGGATTCCTGTGTCTTAAGAAGAGTAAAGAAGGCACCATAGAGTAGGCACATGACCATAAAGCCCACTCTTATGTCTGATGAGCAAGTCAAGCAATTCCTTATTCAAGGTATCTACTGAGGTGGCATGGAGAAATATTGATAAGGCCACCACCATTAGAGCATTGATGGAGGATAACAAAGATAAAACCATAGAGATGGTGCACCTAAAGGAAGATAAGGAATGAGAATGCGTAAAGAATGAGGCCTTTGTTGGCATGGTTGAATAAATTGGTGATTACATTCTGAAGGCAAGGCCTCATCTTGAACCAAAGGTACCTAAAATTTTTCCTTCTATTATGCATTATGTGTGCACTTTGGTTGATTTTGTGTTAGAATATGGACCACTTAGAATGCCTGCACCAAAAGATGCTAAATAAGAAGCAGAGAGAGAAAGGGCCTCTATGATCAGAAAAATTCAACTTATGAGGCATTGCTCCAAACTTTGAAGGATGAGCTAAAGAAATTATACCAAGCTCTAAACTTGTGTGCAACACCAGAGGCAATAATAAGGACCAGAAATCTAGTTGAAGATAATGAAGTTCTGCAGCAATGAAAGATGAGACTTTAGGGCACACAAAAATATTGGCACTAGTAAAACAAAAGTGTGAATCCTCAGAAGAACCCAAGATCCACATAAGGAGAGGATAGATGAGATTGGGAAGCTCATAGCGTAGAATATGGATCTTTTGGAAGGAATGATGTCTGTTATGGCCAATGTTGTCTGGGTACTATAGAATGAGAAGGAAAATATTACTCAAGACGAGTTGGATGCCATCATCACAAACATTCCATATATGATAAGGACCACGCTATATGAATGGAATACATTTGAGGCTAAGATCAAGAATGAATATCTAGAGCTAATCCTCCCATTTGAAGAAGAGGGAGCTACAAAGTAAAGATTCATTATTTTGTATAATGATTCTTTAATTCTTTCAAATTATTATTATTTATTGTTGGGGACACTAGAAAGAATTCCCATTGTCGACAACAATGTACTTTAGTGTGGGGTAATGTTGAGTAGACATAATATTGTTCTAAGGAGAAGACACACAAATAATACGCGTGTGGGAACAAGGTGCATTTGAAGGTGCGGTATGATATGAAAAGAAACACGTGCCAAAATAGTTTAGTCTGGACTTAGCCGGTTTTATGGATACATGTTATTTTTGGAGATAACGTGTAAAGCACACATCAAGATGGAGACTTACGTGACATGTAAATGGTATTTTGGGAATGAGTGGTTGATAAGGGTTATGCATGGTTATATTTAATAATAAGATTTCTTCTTAGAGTTAATCGTACGACCTCTATTATTAGAGCACTTTCATGGGTGCATGTTATTGTAAAGGCACATGGCTACTATCAAGTATGTGACCTATTTTGAGAATTGCGTAAGTGGTGAAGTGAAATTCCCCACCTCTATAAGTATGTATTGAACTTTGTAGTTTAGGGGGAGACTAGAGACGAGTTTTTAGAGTTATGTTGTTGGATCCGATACGCCATGACTTATGGATATACTTTATAATTTATGGAGCTTCTATGCTTTACGCTTTTAATGTAATGGATGATATTGGCTGGATAATGGTGTTAAACATAACTGAAACTAGTTCTTGTATGGTTAATATTATTATAGTTATTGTTTAATTCATGATTCTCTAAGATCTAGATCTGGATTGTACATTGTGGAATGTTTATTTTTATTTATGGATCTAAATATATCTTATCTTCATCACACGAACACCCTACACAAGAAATTCTAAAGAGGGTCTTGGTACCTTTACATGCTTTGGGTGAGTGATAATCTTAGGTTGGGTGATGTGTCAACACGTTTGGGTTATTCACAATAGATTCTAGGTCTGCTCAATCTCTATTTTTTTCAGATCAAGACTATATTGCGAGATATGTTTACGAGCCATTGTGTGCTATAAAATACTACAAGTGTGTGTAATTTTTCCTTTCAAAGTTTTCATTGAGGGGGATTAAGCATGCAATGTCACTTCCTAATGGCCGGCTAATTTATTAGCTCCTCTTCATCTATACTTCTACTTGTGTTTAAAATCATTGTAAAAGATCTTGTATGACCTAAAGTAAACTAATAGAGTTTACATGTAAACTGATGGAGTTTGAAAAATACAATCCATAGTTTATATATATTTGTAAAGGATGTCCTTGTGTTATAAAAGGCTCCCAGAGATGTGGTATAAGAATATTTCCATGAGAAACAAGTGAGATGTAGTCTCACAAATTTTGTTTAGCCTAAATCATATGTCGATTTATGGATTCCAAATCCTTATGAACTAAAAGGTAAGTTGAGCATGATGAAAGTGCTATAAATCCTTCAAAAGTACATGTGCTAGTCTAAACCTTTAGGTTTTATGGATTTGTAAATCCTGTTGTACAAATAGGTAATGTTGGCATATGGATCCCCACTTAATATTAAGGGGGAGTGTTAGAACTATAATATTAAGTGCATCATAATGTTTAGTTTATAGTTAAATAATATAGAATAGTTTATATTCTTATTATTTAAATATAAAATTTAGATTAGGTTTGTTAGTTATTAATTAACTAACTATTTATTAAATTGGGGTATGCCCCATCACTTAATATGGATATAACCCTTAAGGTTATTTAAATATTACTTTAGGTCATATTCAAAATCATGTGAATCTTTATTGATCACGGGTAAATACATGGAGTAGAATGAGGGAGGAGTTACTGGACTGTGATGTAAATTTTTCTCATTATAGTGGATTATTCTTCATGGTTTTTTACCCATTTACGGGTTTTCCACGTTAAAATATGTGTCACTTGTGTTCCTTCCTTTATTTTGTTTATTTATTTCATTCATAGTAATGTTGGTTATGTTGGCTAGATTTTTACACAACTAAAAAGCTAGGCAGTCATGAGATAAATCTCCCTCATTTACTGGTGAGGCTCCCGTGTAAGATGTTTATAAATATGGTAAGTATGAATCCTAATAACTATTTGTAGGGGGTTTTACTTTAATTACAAATCTCGTGAACCATATCTAAGAAATTATGCAAAGTAAGTAGTTGTTCATGAAGTATTGTCAGAAGGGGGAAATAATGGAATTATGAAAAGAAGAAAGGAAGATATGCAATTCAACCAATAGTTTACAAATTTGGTTTCATACACACGGATGAAATAAACAAGTAGATCTCACAATATTCAAAAGTAAAAGAAAAGAAAAGCTTCTAATCTAAATCTCATATAACGCAAAGTTTATCTAAAGATCCACACAGAAGTAAGAAGCAAATGCACCGTGGACAAAAAGTTCTTTAGAGATCTACCTTTATTCAATTCCTCGCTTTCACAAAAATGACATCAACAATTGTAGTAAAAGTCTAGAAATCAATAATGTTGATTAAAAATTTATGATTATCCTTCTTTAACATATAGGTTCTTCCTCTATTTATAGTGTATAGAGGGCTATTACAAATAGGAAGCTTTCAATGAACCGCCACATGTGGAAGCTATGAAAATGAGAAACAACTGTTAGTATTCTCCCTAGACGTTCTATTTGCATGGCATGCATGCCTTGCAACCTAAAATAGAAATTTCTATTATGCATGTCTACCACCTATTTCCAAGTAATTGACTTCTTCCAGTAACCTGAAGTAACGAATTTTTAAATCTAATTACCTAAGTTTTACAATTTAATTTATTACTCAATTACTTTGTCAGAGAAAATAAGAGAAAGAAAAAAAAATCTAGCTACAACACTCTTCGTTTGGTCCTTCCTCCATATTCTACATCTTGATCTAATATGCATTGTACTTCTTCTTCATCTATTTTAACAATGAATTATCTGAATGATATCTTTTCCTTGAATCGAGATAATTTTTCTCCTATATGTTGTTGAATTTTTTTCTTTGATTCTCACCGAACTAGATCCGGAAGCAACTGTCCTATGATTTTCTTGCAAGTGTTGCCTATGACTGTCTTCTCCTCTTATCCTTGAAACTTTTGTAGTTCTTCTCTAGCACGTGGAGTTTTAAAATGCTTTCCATAAACATTTTAGACAAAACCCATCACCTTTTATTTTTAATTACATATGAGCAATTTTAAATTCTGGAAAGTACTTTGAGTGAAAGCAAATACAAGTAGATTCAATGAAGGCTTCAACTAGAAGATTGGGAGCACATGCATAAGCTCCTAAAAGGAATTTTCCATGTAATGACTTCTACATGGGCTGCGTTAGAAACAAGAGAATGATTTTTTTCTGGAAGCCTTTACAATTATGAGAGATGGATCTATTTCTTCCTTTGATTTTGAAGATATATTCAATGTATCAGACATTGACTTCTACTTTCTTTACCAATATGGGCATAAATTAAGTATTCCTACAAATAATTTAGACAAGTATGCAATCCATAGCATGAATATCTAATTTCTTCACCAAGATCTGATTATAAATCCCATTGCCCTCTATTTTTAGACTTTTCTTGCATGCCAAGAAAGCTAAAAATATTATTTTATTCACTTGTGCACTCACATCAACATGCAGATAGCCAGAATAATAAAAAGGAAGCCTTTCCAACCCTAGGCGCCAAAACTGGATGCTTCCCAACAATTAAAAGAAGTCAACTTTTAGGCATTTAATAATGCAAGGATGGGTCACACTTTTTGGCTATAAGCCAAGGGAAAAACATGAGGGGCAGAAAGTAAAATTTACCCTACCTGCTAGGGTCCAATTCTCCGCTTTTCACTTAAGTTGCTTTTGAGGGAAAAACATAAGCAACAGGTAGGTAAAATTTTACCCTTCCTGCTAGGGTCTAATTCTCCACTTTTCACTTAAGTTTCTTTTGAGGGAAAAACATAAGTAGCAGTAGGTAAAATTTTACCTTGCCTACTAGGGTCTAATTCTTTGCTTTTCACTTAAGTTACTTTTTGTTAAATGCTAACCTAGCAGGTAGGTAAAAAGTGCGACTTGCTTTGGATTTGACTTCCCATATTTGGCATGGATATTCAAGTGAAGGGCAGCTTTGAAAATTATGACTAGCATGAAGATGACATTTCTTTCCATTTTTGATTTTGGTGAAGTAAACAAAAGAATAGAATAAAATTTGTCATTTTTGGAAAGGGTCTAGGAAGATATAGCAGTAAAAACTTGCAAGTGCCATAAATTTGACTCCATTGCACTATTTTAGGTTTCATTTGTTCTAAGAGTGCATATTTTCTTGAGCTCTACACATTAGTGGCAGTATTTTCTTATTTTCATAAAATCCATTATTGTGCCTTTTTAGGGACCAAGTAACCTCTTATAATCTCCTAAAGGAATCTTGAGCTCTGGTCACCTTTAGACAAATTAATTAGCAATTAAAAACACTGGAAATCTTTTCAAAACCCTAGGCCCAGGAAAAAGGTATGGCAAGAAGAATGAATAGGCTATGGGGATTGCCAGACAAAAAATGGAGAAAAACCAAAACGCAAAAGAAATAAAAATGAAAAACCCCGCCAGAAGTTGCAGACAATTGCTTTGAAAATAACTTGTCGATTAGCTGGTTAGTAAAAACTCTTCCCGATGAACACTCCATTGAGAGGAAGAAGTAATACTGGTGTGAAAATCCTCAGTAGGGTTCAACTACGTAGAATAATTGTTTTTTAAACATAACTTCATTTATTTAATAAATAAAATTCTCTTGGACAAAACCTGGCAAAGGGATAGAGTGAGTTTTAGCATGAGGTTATTTGTCAAATTTGGATTTTATGACTATTTGGGGATACCTTAGAGCAATGTAAACAACTACATGCAAAAAAAACACAAAATAACCAATTACT
Source organism: Taxus wallichiana var. yunnanensis (assembly GCA_018340775.1). NCBI lineage: Eukaryota > Viridiplantae > Streptophyta > Pinopsida > Cupressales > Taxaceae > Taxus > Taxus wallichiana. The sequence continues at coordinate 160,546,627 of CM031243.1, read as the reverse complement.
TTGAAAAGAAAAAACTTTTTTAAAAGGGGTAGTCCCAGATTTTAGGGTGAAATCTCAGGGAAACGATGTTATAATGTTTAATTAATATTCAATGTTATTACAATTTTATATCTTGGACATGAGAGAATGTAATACTCTTTTATCTCGGTCCTTTTTTATTTTGACACTCGGTCTTATTTTATAGATTGTTCCGCATTAATCTTAAGCGAGATCCATTCTCTACTATCTATTCGTTGCTCAAAGCTCAATCCCAAGAGGGATCACCAAATGAATGTGGGTGGGTGAATTAGTCGAGACTTATTTTCTAGTCAGGTTCACTTCACTCTTTGAGTGTGAAAGACTTCACATATTAAATTTTGATTAAAAAACTTTAATAATGTTGGGGCATGCCTAAGTGGCTGATCCCACTTGACATTATCACCCCAAAACTGCCCCTTAATGTTATGTGGGAGAACACCATCGACATGCCCAATTTCAAAACCTCAATCGAAACACTTATTCAGCCGAGCATTCTAACAAGGGAAATCATATCTTCCCAAACATAAATTCTTAAGATCAATGTTTTACATATTAATACTTACATCAAATTATGGAGTCTTTTATAAACTAAGGAATCCCCATAACTAAATCTGTGTTAGGATTTACAAGTAACTTCACATAGATTGAAACATTTACTTAATACAAAGTGGAGAAAGTATTGGAAGTTTACAATGTTACAACCATGTGTAACCAATCCCTAAAGGATCACTTTATTACATACAAAGTGGGTGGTCATGATCCAATCTTTAGCCATCAAGAGTTTACAATGTTACAACCATGTGTAAAAAATACCTAAAGGATCACTTTTTTATATACAAAGTGGGTGGTCATGATCCACTCTTAATCCATCAAGAGTTTACAATGTTACAACCATGTGTAACCAATCCCTAAAAGATCACTTTGTTACATAAAAATTGGGTGGTCATGATCCACTCTTAAGCCATCAAGAGTTGGAATTTCCATACACACTCCCCCTCAAGGGAAACTTTTATAGGATGAACAAGGCACAAGAATTATAAAACTTCACTTCACACCATGGCTTGAAGAAGATATTTGATGTTGAATTGGATTATTTATCAAGAGCAATCAACCTTCACTACCAGCAACCTCTTTAGCCTCGTGGCTCTTTTTCTACTCCAAGTGATGGTGTATATCCATCTTGATCACAAATCCAGCTACACATTAAAGTTTAAACACAACATCAACAAATATCAAAGTAAGCATAGTAAAAATCATAAAGATTTTCACTTTTAGCCAAGTATAAAGTTTAAACATTAGTTGTATAACAACTCAACATATCACATATGCTTAACAATTAACAAATATGTTTCAACAAACATGTATCTTTTTCCAAGCCTTTTTATAAAAAGATAAGACTTGATAGATAACTAAGTTGATCAGATAATCAAATCATTCAAGAGTAATCACAGTATTCATAGAATAAAATGACCATGTAAGCACAATTTAAGCTTAGACATGTCATATATGATCATATTTTTATGCCAAAAACATGATTTAATAGTCAAAAACATTGTCTTACTTCTCTTGAGTCTAAGAATTATATTCTTGTTACTATTAAGAGATCATGATTGTTTTGACAAGAGAATCATTAGAACAAAGATAGTTAGAGAAACCATGCTCATGAAAGCACCTGACACATGAATCCTAGTTAGAGTCAAGGATTGAAAGATCTCCCCCTCAATGTCTAGATCCATTATATTAAAAAAAAAAAAAAACTGAAAAAAACTTTGCAAAACAATTTTAGTTTTTAGGAAACTTAGAAGAGGGTAGCGAGGCATATTTACAATAAATTTTCCCAAGAATATGCACATGTTCTTTGTAACCTTATAGGTATAACTTTCATGATGTATAAATGCACTTGACATGTTCTTTGTTGACAAGAAATTTTTTCAAAGTTACAACCATCCAAATGAGCTTTAATGTTCTTAATTAGTCTTTATAGGAGTTCATGATGTTTGATTATTATCATGTAACTACTGAAATTCATTATGAATTAGCATATCTTGCATAGATTGAGATCTTATAGGTTTCTAACCATAAAATAGGCTTTTAAATGGACTTTCCAAATGCTATAATTAATTTCATTAAGAGTTGAGATTTATCTATTGAAAAAATAGGCAGAACTAGCCATTTTAGTGTTCAAACAACAAACTGAGATAGATATAGATTAAAAAAAAAAGCTCAAGCAAGCCAAACGGAGACAAAAACCTAGCTACAAATATTTTCATTTGCTATATGACAACAACCAACCCGAATTTGATCAGAATGAGCTTAAGATCATAGCACAATTCGTTAGATCTATAAAAATAGCTAGATTTGGTCTAAAAATACCTTAAATTGGTCGATTTTAGATCAAATTAACATAAAAGAGTCGGGGTTGAGTTGTAGGAGCTTGGCGAGTTATTTAGAAACTCATCTTAGGGAGCTAAAGGATGAGTTGCATGAGCTAAAAATGAGATGATTTGGGGTCTAATTTGGAATCCGTAAGACAAAGAAGCTTTGGAATCCACGGTACAAAGAAAAGTTATAAAACCCGTGAGACAAAGAAAGCTCAATGATTTATTTAGCAACTCGACGAGTTGAGCTCAAAAACGAGCTACTTTAACAAATAAATTAAGTTAAAAAATAGCTCATACAGGGGTCGACACGTGGCACAAATAAAAAATACAAAGAAATGCATGTGTTGGATTTAAAACAAATCCTCGGGTGGACACATAATTTTTATAGATTAAATTCAAATCCTTTTCGGGTCTGAAACCAATAAAAAAACCATGATAAAAGACAAAAAAACACGCGCCAATACATGTAGCTTTAAAATAAAGAAAATACATGTGTTTCCTTTTAATTAGTTTGCATTTCATGGATGCAAATAATAATACTGAGACTAACAATTAATTAAAAGATAGAGCCATATACACATGTCTTAAATTAATTGGATTGCATTTCACATTTTAACATAATGTGATAGCAAAGTCAAAGTCAAAAAATACACTAATTGAAAAAGTAATGGCTTAAAAAATTTATAAACTAAAATTGAAATAAAGTTTGGAGTGCGGAAAAAATAAGACATGTGTCACGATTTTATTAGCAGAGTCAAAGTAAAGACTAACACCCTGACACAAATAGAGTACATGTCAAAAACAATTAAATCAAATTTTGCAAGTCTCGACAAGTGCGAAAAGATGAGACAACATGTCTATTTTTAATTATATTAGACTTCATTGCTCACAGACTTTAAAAAATACATGGAATGAAGAAAAATAGAGATTCTATGGTATAAAAGAAATTTAACAAACCCACGAAACAAAGAACTTGACACCATGAAAAATACTCAAACAAGTGTCTCTTTTCTATTAGCTCGCACTCTACTAAAAGCTCGACAGATATATATACATGTCCAAATGTTATTAGATCGCACTTCGCAATGAAATATTAAAAAACTAAGTCAAACAAGATATGTGGAGCCTTTTAAATGACTCGTGTTTCATAAATCTGACAAATGCAATAAGGTGGCTAATTTTAATTGGATCACATTTCTAAAATCTAACAAATGTGATGGAAAAGATACTTGGAGAAATTTTATTGTTCTTCTCTTCGTAACTATCAGAAACAAGTTAAAGAATACTTGAAAAAGTGGAATATGGTGCCACTTGGAGCAATATTATTGGCTCAAGTTTCACAAATGTCAAAAATAGCTAATTCAATTATGACAACATAAAGACATGCGTAAAGCCCTTATTAGCTCGTGGATTTCAATTGACAATTAGATAAACAATATTCGAAACCTTAAAGAAAGATGTAGCATTTTTACTAGCTCCGGTTCATAAAGCCGACAAATGCAATGCTAGATGGAGCAATATGATTGGCTTGGGCTTTGTAGTCAAAGGAATTCAAAAAAATTGTCGGGGGCAAATTCAAGTGGCACAAAATGATTGGCCCAAGATTTGCAAAGACAGAGAGATGTTTAATAAAAACCATTTGGCACTCTAAGATTTGGTGTAGCTTTGAAAACATGAAAAGAAAAAGAAGAATAGGGAAGCTACGTGGAGTAATATTATTGGTCCAAGCTTCATAAAACCAAAAATGACTAAAAATATGAAGCCAAATGGCACCAAATGATTGGACGCGGCTTCACAAAAGTAAAAATGGAGAAAAATAATATGTTTACCATTAAAACAAACTTAAAAGCCTAAAAAAACTAGATCTAAATAGATATTTTAGATCCACATTCAAAAAATGACTGTAATGGCTATTTACAATGGGAAAACTAGAAAAATAGCTCACAGATGATGGATTCAAGTTGTAAATGACTGAAACCAGACAAAAACACAAATATCTAAGCATTCCATAGCTTAAACACAATCTAAAATACTATTTATCCCATTTTTAATCAATATTTCAAGAAATATTGAGTGGGAATTGGAATTTTAAACCTGGTTAGCTTGAACACGATTGTGAAACTTTTTGGGTCTCATAGATCCGTCAATAAACTTAAATTTTCTTCACTCTTTCAAGTCAAAACAATTCTATATCGATCCTGCACATGCACAATCACCATGCTCTAGATACCATGCTATATTTAGCGGGAAATGTAATCCATATATCACAGATCCACCATTAATGCTGCCAAAGATTATAGATTATGGCATGTAGTCCAATCTATATAAAATAACTAAAATATATAGAAAATAATAGATCTTAAATGAGTAAATAATGAGCAAGATCTGAAAGAAAACAATAGACAAGAACATAGACACATTACACCAACTTTAAGTGGAGAAACCCGAAGGAAAAAATCCATTGTAAAAGCAATTTCTTTTTATTAAGAATATAATGCAAGATTTTAATCCAACACTTCCACTTAGCTCCATACATTTTGTAGCTTGGTCCTTTTTATTTTGACACTTGATCCTATTTTATAGATTGCTCTACATTGATATTAAGCTAGATCCGGTGTACACAAAGATGGCGATCTGTACCATTTAATCGTTTCTCAAAGCTCAATCCTAAGAGGATCACCCAATGAATGTGGGTGGGTGAATCGATTAGACTACTTTTCATGTCAAACTGCTTCACTCTTTGAGTGTGAAAGACTTCACACATTAAAATTTGATTAAATAAACTTTAATAAGGTTTGGGCATTCCCAAGTGGTTGATCCCACTTGACATTATCATTCCAACATTCCACCTTTTTCCGATTTTATTTTTATCCTTTCATAGATTGGAGAAACCCATGGAACATTTAAATCTTCATTTCATGGATTACCAAATTTGTGCATCATGGTCTCCTTACAACTGAATGGTCATGCCCATATTTTAATTTTTTCAAAACTATGGGAAGGAGTGATTATGGATACTCAACAAGCTTTGGTGTTTAGTAAACATATGTAAATTTGAGTCTTTAAATGGTATTTGGAAAACTCAGTTTGGTCTAAAACTCTTCTCAAAATGATCACCAACATCGTCTCTAGCTTGGGATGGGAATCCTTTGTGGGTGCCACAAGAATAAGAAAATAACTCGATAAACAAACCATGTTCCTAATCCATTTGGTAAGGAGTCGTGAGGAAAAACACACATGGTCTGTTAAGAAGATACACAATAGGCTAGGGTTAAATTGACATCTAATGAAACTTGGTCACTGTAGGCCAGAAAAAAGAAAGGAAAAAAAAAAATTGAAATTACACACTATATAAAGGACATACCATAAGACTTGGCTTAACCCAAGAAATTCTTAAGATTCCTACCATTGACAGGAAATTCAAGCAATTTTCCCTCCAAATCTTTTAGGAAAAAGGTTTCCTCCCCAATCTGAATATCTATGGAGTAAGGGTAGATTCACGGGCATCAAATTTCCCATTTTTTCCCTTGTCTTCATGTCTATTATCCCACAATAGAACTATATATCCCACATGGAAAGTCCTTGGGGTAACTTTTTTGTCAAATATTTTCTTGAGTTTTTCCCAAAAATTGACATGTATTTGGTGGGATTCTCTTTTTATCTCATCTAATTCCATAATTTTATTGATCCTAATATCATAAGGACCAGCTATTTGCCCATTTTCTAATTGTTACATGAATTGGCAAGAAGCTAATTGTAAATGAAGGGGAAAAGAGCTTGAATCCCATAAAAACTCAAAAGGGATCTTTCTAGTGGATCTTTTGGTGGTAACTCTGTCTTCCCACAATGAAAACTTGAGTTTCTCACCCCAATTCCTTTGATTTTTTTCCAATTTTCTTCTAAGGATTTTGATCAGGTTCTTGTTACTTGATTCTTCTTGTACATTTACTTGGGGATTATAGTTTGATGCATAGGCCAAGGTTATGTCATATTCTTAGCACATTTTTACAAATGTTTTACTCTAAAACTCATGGCATTGTCGTGAAATATCTTGGTGGGGACCCCAAACGTGAAAATGATATGATTGAGGATAAATTCCATAACCACTTAATTAGTTACCTTCTTTTTAGGGATTTCCTCAACCCATTTGCTAAAATAGTTAGTGGCCACCAAAATACCTTTATGGCCAACACTTGAAGCATCGGATACCTCACCTATGAATCCAATCCTGTTGTTTGAATGGATCCTCTATTGATACATGTCGTAAGGGAAGGGATCCATAATATTTCATCCTTCTGATAAATGTTGTCACTTTCACATTTTCTAACCAAAAGGGCTACATATTTAAAAATAACATGACACCAATAGCTTACTCGTAAGATTTTGTGGGATCTAACCCTCCCGTGCAAAATGACCCCCACATAGTCCTCCATGAAACTCATCAATTATTGTAGGCACCTCTTATTCTATAATACATCTAAGCATATCTCCCTATAGGTTCTTCTAAAAAAATCCATGATTATTTAATATATACTTCCTGGGAGACCATCTTGAGTGTTCTTCTCTGATTCTTTTCTAGATGAGAAGGGAAATTTAGGTTCCTTAGGTAGTAGACTATGTCTTTGTACCGGGATGATGTACTATTTAATATTGTGTATCTCAACCACCTATAAATTTATTTCTGCCATCTGCCTTGCTAAGTTTAAACCTATAACTAGATCTATGGTCTGAATCTCCATATCATATTCTTGGAGATTATTTACCCACCTACACCTCTTTCTTGACATCTCCATTTTTGATAGAATGTCTTTTACCATTGTATGAGGCACATAAGCTATGATTTTGGAACTTAAAATGTAGGGTCTAAAAATTTTAGTAGATTTTACTAAGGAAAAGATTGTTTCTCCATAATAGAGTATTTCAACTCAGATCCTTGCAATGATTTACTAAAAATACATTGGGATTTTCATGCCCCTCTTTATCCTTCTACAATAACACAAAAGCAATTGTATTTTTAAGGAAAAAGAGAACATCTGAAACACCTTTCTATAATCATGGTTGGTTAAGACAAGGATAGTATTGAGTGCCTTCTTTATTCCTTTAAATTCTTGAACAACTCCTTCCCACTTGATGACTTGATCCTTTTTCAACATGCTTGTAATGGGAAGAGTGATCTCAAAAAAATTTGGAGATAAATATTCTTACAAAATTTATTTATCCAAAGAAGGATTAGGTACCCTTTTTAGATATGGGGATGGGAACTTTTTCAATGGCCTCTACCCTTTCAGGATCTATCATCACTCCTTGTGAGACTATATGTCCCAACATTTTTTATTTTATACCCCAAGGTGGCACTTCTTTGGGTTTAATGAAATCCCATACTCTCTACACCTAATCAATATCTTTTCAAGGTGCCCCAAATGGTCACCCCTATGTCTAGAGAAGACAACTATATCATCTTCATAAACCATAATTAATTCATTAATGAAACCGAGAAGGCCACATCCATGGATATTTGAAAAGTGGCACCAACATTCATTAAACCAAATGGCATCCTAACATAGACATATGTTCCCCATGGGGTAGTGAAAGTAGTTTTGAAATTCTCTAATTGTTTTATCACCACCTAGCTATATCCTAAGAAACCATCTAATGTAGAAAGTTGTGTGCATGTATACTTTTCTTAATGCTAAATCAAATGAAGCAATAACTACCACCTAAAATAGTTCTACAATTTAGCTAAAACAAAACATAAACACCATCATGATAAGAATTAAACAAGGGTTAGATTCTAGCATTCATCAATACAAACTTTGAAATTAACAATGCTAAATATCTAAACTCCTCTATTCTCTAACAACAAATAAATTAATAGACCTAAGTAAGCTCCATGGCTATCAAAATAGTTGTTCTTAATGTTCCAAGAACCTAGGAATGGGGATAATCAAATTTGGGCTAAAATACCCTTTTGACACCTCCCATATGACCCAAGAACTTTAAGAAAGAGGCTTAACTCTTCAAGATGATGAACTCTCAAAAGAGCAAGGTGCAAGCTCTTAGTCTCTTTGCTATATGCTTTGCATTTTCTCTCTAAGGAGTTTAGGTGTAAGTAAAAAGGTAGGTGGAGGGATCTTTATACAGCCCAAAGGATAAAGGATTCAACACATTCTCATGAATGTGGGATAAAGGTAAAACATGATTAGGAATGGATAAGGTTGTTTTATTAAAGGTAACCTTACTTTAGAAGAGTTTAATACATGTTTAGCAAGTCATGGGAGTTGGGAGGTGTTTTAATTAATCAAAGGTGATTAACTAATAGGTAGATGTAAACATAGAAGATAATTAGAAGAATATTAGTGCGATTTAGGCTATTAAAAGGGATTAAATCAATTAAATATTGATTTAATAGTTAAATGAAGGGGAAGACTAATTAATTAATAAGAATTAATTAATCTAGATAAAAGAGGCAATTTATTAATGGAAGGTCATTAATTAGGGTATCATTTGGATATACAACTTAATTAATTTTCTTAGTGTAATTAATTAATGATGATATGAGGGAAAATGAGTGCTTTTGACAATATTTCATTGATTTGCGAGAAAGGGGATAATTAGCGCAATTTAAGTATTTAAATTGCTTGGGCATAATTATAGGTGTCTACATTTTCCCCTCTTTGGGGTGGCATAAGTGATGCCACTTCAAAGATAGTAGATGGAAGAGATTTTGAAGGGATAGAAGAAAAATTAGTAGGAGGGAGAGATGCCCCCTTGAGTGTCGATGGGGTGATGAAGGAAGCCGATCGACGATCGAAAAAGATGAGAAGTAGGCAGAATAATGGGGACGAGGCAGGATGCCTCGATGAGAGGGAGAATTAGGGGTGAAAGGGAAGTGGTGCAGAAGAAATATGGATGAGGGGAGAGAAGAGCTTAACCTCTAGCTGCTTATTTGTTTGGAACAAATTTGATGTCATCATATTGCCATAGGAACTACATCATCGGTCCTTATGAAAAATATAAGCATACGACAAAGGTAGAATGACATGAAAAGTCATACTACGAAAAATTATCCATTGCTAAAAGTACCAACTCCACGCAACATACAATAATGCAATGCAATACGAGAAGGAAACAAGCTCATATAACAGGAAAACAAGTATGAACGCACATATCCAACCCAACAACGGTCAAGACAGTTGTACAAATATTTTGTTATTAGTGCTGAAGAGATCCACAAGTTTGTGATTGATGACAAGGGTTAAAAATGATGCCCCAAGCAAGGATACATGCAAGGGGAAAGTAAAATGGACACGGGGTCCATGAAAAGCGTTTGTGCGCAACGAAATAGCACCAGGCAACCAAAAGTGCCCCAGAGTACAGATGAAACAAGCAACTAGATTTTGTGAATGGTTGTGAATCTGGTGATCTATGAGTCATATTAATCAGGGAAGATGTGAGACAAACCAACAGGATATGGAGAAAATACCATGTGCAAGATATAAGTTTTAGCCGTAAGAAGCAAGTTACCATTTTGTAAGGTGTTTTACTTTTTAGGAATTTTTTGAAAAAATTTGCCTTGTTTTTGGATTTTTTAATATATTTGAATGTTTTGGTTGATTTTAAAAGTTTTATGAAACTATGTAATGGAAGATGAGGAAGCGTGGATGCCCCCAACGATATATGGGATGTATAAGGGCATAAGGCCATGTGTGTATGAGAAAGGTGAAGATGCAAAAAAAATTCCCAATGATTAGGTGGGAGTATTCAAAGGTAAACTCTTCACAGGTAGAAGTGGGACCCAAGGCCATTATGGATAGGTTCAACATGATTGTGAACGTAAACCCATGAAGTGGGAGGAAGAGGCAAGGATTCCCTATCTTAAGTTGGCCTAAAAGCACGTGATAGAAAGGAAGGAGGAGATTGTTTTTTTGGAAGGGGACAAAGGTTTCCACAAACATGGAAAATAAGTAATCTTATACACATGGATGTTCTGAAAAAGTAGAAGAATGATGTGAATGATATGAATGTAGCTTAGAAGCCTCGCGATGAAGAAGTGATTAGCCAAAGGCATAAATCGTGAGACGAGATATGGACTAGAGTAAGAGTCTGGACAAGGTCCAAAAAAGACACTTGGTAACATATTAATCCTATTTACTCATAGAGATCCTGTGTGTGCACGTGGATTTTATTACCTCTTGAAGTGAAGAGACCCTAGCCAATGTGTAGGAATTATTTATTTTGATAAGTGATTTTGTGAATGGAGGGTGAAAGGATAGCCATACATTGCTCATTTGCCCTAGGCATTCATAGCCCCGACGGAGATGTATTTAATTCTAATCACAACATTGTTGTCTTGCTCCAAATCGAGGCATCCATAGCCCTGATAGAGATTATTGGAAATACCCCAAGAGAGAGTTATATATCAATTTGTTTTTGCTTTGTAGATTTTAGATTTTGATGTTTGATTGATTTTGATTATTTTGTTGTCTGAAAAATTATTTCAGCTATCTTTTTTGACAAGGGGTTAAGAACCACTGATGGCTTGATGGAAGGAGGTGGAAGTGCTTACGATGACGACATTGGCTAGTGTCAACAAATATGTCCAAAAGTTCTTCGCAACAATTTTATTAGATGTTGAATGTGATAGGATCTCTAAGAGGTCAGTCGTTCTTTAATTTACCAAGGTGATAAAAGACCAAGGTCAAACAGATACCATAGAGATAAATGTCACAAAATGCATGCGAATAAGCTAACCAAAATATCACCGAAGGGATGAAATGGTAGGAAGACTTGCAGAAGAATGACAAGAAAGGGAAGAAAGAAATATCCATGTGTACGCAACACCTGATTACAATGTTTGATCTTTATACCTTTGATTTTATTTTTTATTTTTTTTTTTTATTTTTGTATTTTTGCATTGTTTTGTATTTTTGTATTTTATATATATATATATATATATATATATACCATTATTGAACTATTACTAACAAAGTCACTCTATGTGATAGGATCCAACAACGATGTTTGCGACTTCCTTGATAAGGGAGACTAAGCATGTTTGTTTATCAAGAGTCATGTTTTCCCCAATCTCGATGATCGTGGTGAGTTCACACTCAACAAAGGAATATGATTTATCTTGAAACATGGATTTTGTATGTGGGAGCTTGATTTCCCTATCCAGAGGTTTATGCACTTTCGCCATACTTGATGGTTATGTTGATGTGTGTTCTTGAATCGTGCTTGATTTACAACTTTGAGATTGTTCCAGTTGTTGGGGGATTTTGAGCTCTTGGAAGTTTTGACCTGAGCTTGATAATGAACTTGTTTGGGTTTCTTATAAGCTAATGCTTGAATTTTCTGACCTCGAGAAGGAGAAGAATGAAAAAATTTATGATTCATGATAGGAACAATAGAAATGGTAGTGGGCTTGCCACAACCATTGATAGAAGAAATATGTGATAGATGAAAAGGATACGGTCCAAGAATTGAAGAGGATGGGCTACCAGGAGGTGAGCCACGGATAGAAGGTGAAAGGCTACTAGGATGTGGCCCAAGAATAGAAGAAGAAGGGCTACTAGGATGTAACCCATAAATAGAAGATGAAGGGATACTAGGATGTGGCCCAAGAATAGAAGAAGAAGGGCTACTAGGATGTGACCCATAGATGTAAGATGATGGACTACTAGGATGTGGCCCAAGAATAGAAGATGATGGAATACTCGGGGGTGATTCATACATAGAAGATAAGGAGCTAGTTAGATGTGCCCCAATAATCGAAGATAGTGAAATACTCAAAAATGTCCCACAAATAGAAGAGGGAGGGCTACTAGAAGGTGATACACACCTAGATGAAGATGAATGGCTACTTGGCACTGACCCCACAAGAGATTGTGATTGAGGAATTATGATAGATGAAGAGTTATTGGGTGATGAGAAGATAGGCCATGGATCTATGCAAGACCAAGGAGTTTCATCACATAATGAAGAATGTGAAGATGGAAGAATAAGAGGAGGATCAAGTTGCATGATCTGAGGCTCTTCCTCCATTTCTTGATTAAAGGAATCAACCTTTTCCTCACAATATGCAGATGCATCAAATTCTAAAGAGAATCTCTTTTGTAATCTACTAAAGGAATATCTTCATATGCCCTATAAATGCCCTGATTGTTTCTTCATTCTAAAAGAGATCAATCGGTATGAGTTGTTGATCAATCCCTAGGGATTTATTGGAAGAAATAGGTTCACTTGATGTAGAAGGCTTAGAAGATGGTGTGGGGGATGAAGAATATGTGTAGCTAGATGTCTCAGGAGTAGAAGAAGGTGGTGTGGACCTACCTATACAATGGTATGTCATATGTAAAATAGTAGGATTAAGTCCAAAGTCTATAGATTGCAACACATGGGTCGATTTAGATGTTTGTCTCAAAGGACTTTGAGTCACACGAATCTTCACAGAAGGAAGATTCTGTGGGGGTGATTTATGAAGAAGGTCCTGTAAAGAAGGGGAGGACTGTGATTCAAGCATCACATTAGATGAATGATGACAAGGGTCCTACGAAGAAAGGGAGGACTGTGATTCAAGCATCACATTAGATGAATGATGACAAGGGTCCTGCGAAGAAAGAGAGGACCGTGATTCAAGAATTGTATTATACTTCTGATTGGAGGGATTCAGAGTCACGTGTATCTTCAAAGGAAGAAGATGTCATTGGGGCGACTGATAAAAGGGGTCCTGTGAAGAAAGGGAGGACCACGACATAAGAGTCGCATTAGATGATTGATGAAGAGGATCCTGCAAAGAAAGGGAGGACCATGACTTAGGAGTCGCATTAGATGACTTAGGAGTCGAATTAGATGAATCCGAATAGTAGTTTAGATCTGAATCCTCATAAGAGTCGAGAGAATATTTGGATTGGAATCCTCAGAAGAAGAGGAAATGTTTGGATTAGAATTAGAAGAAGAGTGGGGGGAACTCGAATAATAATTTGGATTAGACATGTCCAAATCATACCATCGACTATGAGATGAAGGTGGGGAACGAGTTACCCGTATGGGTTCTCTAGCACGAAGAACCAAACGAGGTTTAGTTATAATGGGAATATTTTGCTTTGAATTGCTAAACCTAGGTTCCATATTTTTGTAAGTATGGGGAACCACGCGATAGTCAGTCATTTTTGGCACTATTTTAAGCACAAATGTCTAGATTTAGATAGTGTGATGGAACTCCTTCAAAGGGAAGGAAGTGACATGTCAATTTGGGTAGCATAAGGACAACCAGCTAAACATTTCATAAGTATTGATGTGTGCGTGATTTTTTGAAGAAGGTATAAGGAAAATAGACATCGTGATGGTGTAATATCAATGAGATCGAGAGGGATTTTCCTAGAAAATAATTTTTCTGAATGAATAATCACAAGGAACAATCATGCAAGTGTGAAACACAAATCCAATCAACAAGAAAATACACCATATGAAAATGTGATGCAAAGATGATCAACAAGATGTTTTCACTTATGTTAAGTTCAAGGAAATGAACAAAACGTAAGTAAAAACAAGAAGTCAATGTGATCTCCTAATCAAGATATATGATGAGTGAGCTCAAACTTGATTAAGACCTATATCTCAAAAAGTGCCAATTACACAATTAGTGAATGACACAACAATATCACTAAGATATGCTAACCCACTTTGCGAAAGTGAATTATTGATATCAAGGTGTTATTAATATAACAAGCACAAATGGTAACACCTATCACTCTTTGAAATCAAGGTAATAATAGAACCGAACTAAAAATCTCAAAGTATAGTTAGGAATAGTTAAAAATGTGTGCAATGTAACCGTACAATATAGGTATTTATGTCGAGTTTACTAGAAACAAGACGTAAATATCGAAATTGTAGTGATATGATACAAACAAGCTAACTCTTCTAAGGAAGTCCACGGTGATGAACCACACCTAACTACAATAAGACCTTGACATGGGTATCAAGATCACAATGGCTACCAATGATGCGAAAATGCCTCCACACACTTTAGACGTTTAACTAACCCAGCCGTAAACATGGATGGGCGTAAATGGACATAAAAGTGAGAGAAACAGTCGATTGGTAACACAAAGGTAGTCACACCTCTTTTGATCAACAAAGTGTCAAAAGAATGTGAAGGAAGTAAATCAAAAAAAGATGAAAAATGCTAGTTTTACTTCGGTAGAGTTTCGCCTCGCCCTAAGGCAAGTAAAAACTAGGTGAAAGTACCGCATCACATGTTTCTCAATGAAAATATGGTTCACAACTCAACACTATTTTAGAATGGTCAAAGTGGGCTCCTGACCAAAGTATATTCTCCTAGGTGGTTCTCTTGCCCTAAGTGTTACAAAATTGCCACGAGCGAGCGCGATTTACCTAAAAATTCACACTGACTAGTTTGGGAGTATCTCGGCTTTACTTTACCCCCTTCAAGAACAAGAGCAACTAGTGCATCTACTTGTACTTATCACCGGGAGTCGGCACATAGATAACCTATAATGCTATCTCACAAAGGAATCACTAGTTAAGTAGGTAGTGCGGAGAACTTTCCGTTTCATCCACAAGGGTCCCTCTTGTGTGGACTACTTTGGGGTTCTTGGAACCACCCCCATTGTTGTAGCTTAAGGCGTTATGCCAAAGGGGTTATGTTCCAGTTGAGCGGAGAGGGATGTACCCTTTTCCGAAACCTGCAATACAGTGTTTTGAATATGTTGTTCTTTTTATCTTGTTTAATTAGGTGTGGTTTTCTTGAACACCTTTTGGCAACCTATATAACAACTGTATTAGTAGTTTTTTATTTTGTTTTGGTTCCTCCTTTCTTTGACAAGCGTTTTTAGGTCTTGCACTCAAGCGTTAGTAGTTCTCCAAGAAAATCACATTATTTAAAAGAGAATTAAGAGTTGCTTTTGATTCTCAAGATCATCCAAGGATGCAAGAGAAGAGCATACACAATAAATAATCCAACTAAAAAGTAAAGAAAATCTTTTCAATCAATGAACCATACAAAATTCTTGATAATTGTTCATTCCCTTAAACCAAAAGTGAAAGATGAAGTTTCCAATTTACCAAATGTTATAAAATGAAGACTAAAGTTACTTTTTATTCTCAATATCACCCTAAGGTGTAAGAGAAGAGCATACACAAACTTTATCCCAACTATATAGAAATGGAAAACTTCAAATCAAAGGACCATTGAAAAATGCTTTGTAAAAGGTTCATTCCCTTAAGCAAAAAGTGAAAGATGAAGTTTCCAATTTTAATCCCAATGTTAACAAGATAGAGATCAAAGTTGTTTTTGATTCTCAAGATCACCAAAAGGTACAAGAGAAGAGCATACACACGCTTTGGTCTAAATCGAGTAAGCATGGAAATACAACATTCATAAAAAACATTCGACATGTTAGAAAATGACCAGTTTTAAAATAATATAAAAACTTACAATTTATATAATATAAATCCCAAATTTATGTTTTCATTGCATAGTTAACTTCAATACCTTTCCAACGTAAAAAATGGAGTCATTTCGAGTTCGGGAGAAAAAGTTATGGCCTTCGGAAGATGGGTTACGCATATGCTCTTATGCTCATGGGTATGCACTTGACATGCACTCAAAAATGTCAAAACGTCCCTTAATCTACAAAATGGGTAAATTTTTCCAACCAAGATTCAATTTTGACAACAACCCATCACATTAATATATGAATAGAAGACTCAACGCTATCAAACATTAACATACATGCTCAAGAATTTAAGATTTTCAAGAAATTGACAAAACTAGCATGTAGAATGATGAAAAAGTAAGCTCTAAAAATGAAAACATGATGAAATTTTGAAATTTTCTCACCAAGATTAAATTTTTACAGCAACCCACCACATTAATATGTAAATAGAAGACTCAACACTATCAAACACTAACCTACATGCTCAAGAATTGAAAATTTTCAAGAAATTGAAAAAACCAAATGTAAAATATTGAAAAAGTAAGCTCTAAAAATAAAAACATGATGAAATCTTGAAATTTTCTCACCAAGATTAAATTTTAACAGAAACCCACCACATTAATATGTAAATAGAAGACTCAGCACTATCAAACACTAACCTACATGCTTAAGAATTTAAAACTTTCAAGAAATTGACAAAACTAGCATGTAGAATGTTTAAGAACTAAGATCTAAAAATGAAAACATGGAGAAATATTGAAATTTCCCAATAAATATCAAATTTTGACAACACTTCACCTCTTTTATACCTACAAGGAAGACTCAACATATACAAACTCAACAAAACAAGTTAAGAAAAACAAGTTAGATCAACATGTGTAAAAGAGGGTTAGTAACCAAAAATAAAACTTAACTACAAAAACTTGAAATTAAGTTCAAAGGACAATGGAGGAAGTCCCACCGGTGTGCCAAATGTGTGCATGTATACTTTGATTAATGCTAAATCAAATGAAGAAATAACTACCACCTAAAATAGTTCTACAATTTAGTTAAAACAAAGCATAAACACCATCATGATAAGAATTAAACAAGGGTTAGATGCTTTAGCCTTCATAAATAAAAACTTTGAAACTAACAATGCTAAATATATAAACTCCTCTATTCTCTAACAAAAATAAATGAATGGACCTAAGTAAGCTCCATGGCTATCAAAATAGTTGTCCTTAATGTTCCAAGAACGTAGGAATGGGGGCTAATCAAAGTTGGGCTACAAAACCCTTTTGACACCTCTCATATGACCCAAGCACTTTAAGAAATATGCTTAACTCTTCAAGATGATGAACTATCAAAAGCGAAAAGTGCAAGCTCTTATTCTCTTTGCTATATGCTTTACATTTGCTCTCTTAGAAAGTTTAGGTGTAAGTAAAAAGGTAGGTGGAGGGATCTCTTTATATAGCCCAAAGGATAAAGGATTCAACACATTGTTATGAATGTGGGATAAAGGTAAAACATGATTAGGAATGGATAAGGTTGTTTTATTAAAGGTAACCTTACTTTAGAAGAGTTTAATACATGTTTAGCAAGTCATGGGAGTTGGGGGTGTTTTAATTAATCAAAGGTGATTAACTAATAGGTAGATGTAAGCTTATAGAAGATAATTAGAGGAATATTAGTGCGATTTAGGCTATTAAAAAGGGATTAAATCAATTAAATATTGATTTACTAGTTAAATGAAGGGGAAGACTAATTAATTAATAATAATTAATTAATCTAGATAGAAGAGGTGATTTATTAACGGAAGGTCGTTAATTAGGGTATTTGTTGGATAGGCAACTTAATTAATTAGCTTAGTGTAATTAATTAATGATGACATGAGGAAAAATGAGTTCTTTTGATGATATTTCATTGATTTGCGAGAAAGGGGATAATTAGCGCAATTTAAGTATTTAAATTACTTGGGCATAATTATAGGTGTCTACAAAAGTAACTAGGATCTTGTTACCTTTTGTAGCATATTATCCACGTTAGGTAATGGGTAATTATCCTTGAGTGATTATTTGTTTAGATTTATAAAATCTACAAAAAAACTAATATCCCCATTTTTCTTTCTGACTGGTACCAAGTTTTCTACCTAGGAAGAGTACCTAGTGGGTTGGATTATCCCATAGTCTCGAGAGATTTGTCAAATCTTCTTGCATATTAGTTGTAAGGAGGGGGTTGATAGGCCTTGACATTTTCTTGAAGGGCTTGGTGTGAGGATCTAATGGTATCTCATGTTGAAAAAGGTCTTCTCTATAAGCCTTCAATTCATAATAAGACCGTGCAAGGAAATCTTGATATTTTTTAGCAACTTGGCGTAAGATTTTCTTTCTTCCTTGTTCATGATTCTTCCCAACCATACATTCCTTGGGATTTGAGAAGTTCCCAAGTTTCACTCTATAACATCTCTAGGTGCATGGATGGGTTTACTCATAACTCGGTCTGTACTATCAAAATTTGACTCAAGGTTGACAAGTCCTATAGGAATAGTATTTATCTTTAATTAAATTATATATTTTCCAAAGAGGGTCTCCTTTCCTTCACATAGCACCACCATAGGTTCTAAGTCAATGAGCTGATTTGTGAACTCATCTTTATAATTTAAGAACATTTTAATCTAAGCGTCATCTTCAAAAACTTGTCAATGTTGAATGTTGTTAAGAACTGAAGGTATGACTAGCACTTCTACTTCATAATTGGAGTAAGGGGATATTTTCTCATTATCATATTGAGATGCTAGGATAGCCAATTTTTCATCCACTACATTTTGAACTCTCTCATGATAAAGTATATTAAAATAAACAAACAATTTTATGAGATCCCAAACTCCATGCTTATATTTTCTCAAATTCTCTGGTTTTTATTTGCATATAATTTTCTAATTTTCTTTACAACTAATTCAAAATATCCTTTGACAATGATATCCTTAATCCCATGTCTCCATGAAACTCTAAAATTGAGGATAAATGCTTCATATTTGAAATGTTGTTAATACGTTCAAACCTTAATTTTAAGAATTCAAAACCACCTCGGCTCCATTTCCAATACTATAAAGCATGCTCCATCAAAATTCATGGTCCACAATACATTGACATCTTCAAGGTGTGTATTGAAATCCATATGGTGATCTTTGAAATCTACACAACCTATAAAGATACCCAAATTTGTATCAATAAATAATACCTCATAAGAGGCATTCATAGGGATTTCAATAAGATGGATCATTTTCTCTTCTATATGCAACTTAACTAACCTTCCTTCAAATGGTATCAAGGTGAAGTACATGTCCATTTAAATATTCCCCCTATATTGGCATCCCACTTTCTTGATAATAACACACCCCATTTAGCAGGGTAGTCCACTAGAACCATGTTCATGGTTAAATACTTTCTAGGATAGGCAGAAAGTTGTACCCTTAAACCTCGACATACCCACAAATAAGTACTTCCCTTAAATCCATGGTGAAGTATTTCCCAAAAGTTATTATTTTGATGTATAATTCATTCATGACCTCTAGAGGAATGATATTACATGAGGCCCCTGAATCAAACATGTAATTATGGAGAATTTGTTCATTGACAATCAGAGTGGTAAAGAAAGGATCCATGTCTAGCTGTGATTCAACCAAGGAAGTACCCAAATATACTTCTAGGGGTTCTTCGTATTTTACCGATTATTTTGTTACTTCAATTTCATCTATAGTGGGAGGAACCACCACATTACTTACACTCCTTTCTTTGATAATTGTATCCTCCTTCAACCCCAAATATTCAAATGCCCTCTTTCTATGTTTGGGAATTCTAAGTAATTCCACAATTGGGACAATGATTTTTATTTGAATCAAGATTTGGGCCATGTCACATGATGCATATTTGGGAAAGGTTGTATTAGAGGCAAGGGTGACTATTTTTTCTAATGGGATAATGTCCCTCATTTCTTGAGCATAGGTGGATGTGTTTGGTTTTGATGAAATAATAGGGCCTTTATCTAGCATGATTTTCTTAGGAGCATATTTAGGGATATTAGTTAAGAGAGGCATATTTGGCTTGGGAGTAGGGGCGGGTCCCTTAAATTTCCTATTATGGAGGTTATATTCTTTTTCTTGGGCCACAAAAACATTCATCAATAATTTCCTATCCTCTTCTGAGGGAATTCCACCATCATATTTTTTATCATTAATGCCCTTAGATATTCAAAGTCATGATTTGGGAGCTCAAATGATTTATTCATATCAACATCAACATTAACTATAGGAGGAAAGGAAAATACCTGACTGGTGCAAGCCCAGAATTCTTCCACTATTTTTCCATATAGGAGATCGGTGGAAATGGCTCCTTGTATCAAATCTTGCAGACACTCCATCATGCATATATCACCAAAATCAGCTTTATGATTATTAACATCATCTTCAGTAATTTTCTCATATGGAAAGTGTGGTAACATACATTTTTCACACCAATCAATAATATTCTCTTCCTCCACTAGTGATACTCTTTTTGTCAAAGGATATGGGACTATTTTGTTATCTCTCGAATGATTCTTTGCTTATTTATGAAACCCATAGGCCCCTTTCTCTGGTGCTCATCCCAGTGATCTCCTTTGGGATTATTCCCAAATCTATTATTTTCTTTAGGCCTGGTGCTAGGTTTGAGGGTTTGAAGCTAATCCCTTCTCAACTATAACAATCTTATATGAAATTTCCTTAACTTCTCCAGCTAATGTTTTAACCACTTCTTCACAATCTATGGATTTTATTACTTGTGATTTTTCAATATTTACCAACTTGATACCTTCCCTTTTAGGAGGATTCCCGAAGCCTTGATATTGTTCTCACTCTAGACAGCCATAGAGAAGTATTTCCTTAAAGTTCTAGGATATTTATCTCTTAAATAATAAACAACCTTTTATCAAAGGCATATGAGTATTTAATCAGGAAAGAATCATCACTAGGCCTTATGTTAGTCGGAAATCTAGTCAAAGTTTTGTTGAACCTGGTGTTAAATTCTTACACACACTCATTAGGATTTTTTTAATGTTTTCAAACTCTGATAAAAGAAACTTGGGGTCAGTCTTATCACCATATTGTAATTTGAAAGCATTCTTCATTTCATCCCATGAATCAATTGAGTTTTTGGGTAAAAAATTATACCATTCCTAATATATTCTTCTAATGTATGTATGAACATCTTAGCATAAACATCCTCATGCTCCACTTCATAATCATCCATGACATTTTGGAAGAATCTAATATGTTGATCCCCACTTATGGCATTATTCCCTTGAAACCAAGGCAACCTCGCTTCGATCTCATTTTGTACTTTATGTAGTGACTACAAATGGAGCCCTTGGTGGAGGTTGTTCCATATTATTTGGTGGAGGATTTTCAAAAGGAGGGTTAAAATGGTGGGTAAATGGAGGTATCTAGGGTAGAGAGTATGATCCACAAAATGGAAATCTTTTGGGGAATCAGTTTCACAAAATACTTTATTCTCATGAGTCAAAAAATAGGGGAGATGAGGAATACTTGTGTTATTTGCAGATGTTGAACCCTCTTGAAATAAGGAATGCAAATATTCTTGAGAAATACCTAAGCCAAAATTTTCAGATCTACTAGAGTAGTATTCTTCCAAAGGTGGATAAAATTTAGAATATTAAACAACCTTTTCTCTTGAATTTTGACCATCCACAAGTTTCCAATTTGTTTTCTTCTCAAATGGGCACTTTCTAATTCTGGGAGTAATATCTTGGTAGGATCAGATCTGAAAAATGATCTTTTTCTTACAATTTTATAATGGGAGAGTTAATCAACAAGATGAGTAGGATAAAAGTTTGTACTAGTCTAACCCATATTTTCTTCAAAAGTGGATCCACCACTAGGGTCTTGCACCCTAGATGTATAGATTAACTTAAGATATTCAGATAAAACTATATCACAACCTCAGTAAATAAAATTTTGTGCACATATTTATGGCTTCCTCTATAATTATGGTCACCAATCCTTTAGTATACTTACAAAATCTCGAGACTTTATAGAAATCCTACTAATGCTTGGAATTTTATGGATGATACTTTACATACTAGTCTATATTTGCATAATATTAACAAATATTTGTAAATTCATATATTCTTAATCTTTCCTAGAGAAAAACATTCCTAGAAATAATACCCAAAGTGTGTTGGTCCCCAATTTTACACTCTCTAGTGTCATGACAACATTTTATGGGAATGGGAATTCTTGGATAGTGATAGACTATGTGGTGCATGTCATTTGTAATCAGGGAGGGATCTAACACTTTCCTTGATATCAAGACTTGAGGTGATTGAGGTGCACATGTAGAGGGGATGGCATCATCCTGCTACTTTTGTTCCTACCTTTAAACCAAGGTGAGAGAACCTATATGGTAACTTGGATGGAGAGGAGGATATCAATTCTTTGTTCCTCTTGATTTTTCAAATGATGGATCAATCTGAGATAGTCATGGCAATAAACACAACAATCACTCTTACAATTTGTCACAAAATATGTTGTATATGCTTAATGCACTAGACACAAGTTACTATAGATAGAAAATTTCATTTGCTCTTGTTTTTTATTGATAGAACAAGTAAGGCCAGAAGGAACCTTCAGTGATAGTTAAATATAGAGAAACAAAGTAACAGATGGAAATTGGGATATTGGTATGATGGGGTAGTAATCGGTATAGTGGGTTTAAATTTTTTAAGGGGGTTTAAATGATGAAAAATTTATTGTAACAAAGATTTTAATAAGACAACATATTATTTTGGAAAGTACATGAATCTTGATTAAGTAATGACAATATCTCCAATTAAAGATCTGCATTCATTGAGATCCAATATATGTAAAGATTCAACACAATCTCTAGGATACTTGAGACAAAAAGATTGTGTAATCATTCGAATAGTGTCTCGATATTTCCACTCTCATATGCCTAAGTTACACTCAAAGGAAAACAAAATCACTCAAGAAAATGGTTATAGTAAGGATTTTAAAATCATGTCCAATATTGCAGAGTAAATGCTTACAAAAAGATATATATTTAATGACCAAAACACAACCACTAAGGAATGATCTAGTTTATTACATAGAGAAGCAATAAACAGAAAATTGTAGCATAAAAACTATAACTCATTAATCAAAATCCAACATACAGGACCCATAATATATGAATTAGACTCATAAGCAAGAATATTTCATTCAATTCTTTAATCTTTTTATAGGGGAACATAAATCAAATTCTTTCAAGTATTTTTCAATTTCTTTATAGTACAACCACATTGATGAAATAGATTGAGGACCCAATATTCATAAGTATTTCAGAAAGGAAAATATGTAGTGTTACATTCCCATATTTCAGCTTTTTTAAATAGATAAAATAACTCCCCTCCTCATTTCTATGATGATGAATCCTCATATTTATATGAAAATTGGATATGATAATCCCTTGAATTATCCCCCAAAACTTCAAAGAACCATCCCGAAGGCACCACAAATGAACTCAATTTTTATAAAATATCTTGTAACTGCAAAGATTCCTTTTTCATTCCTTAACTTGATTTTGTTTTTTGTTTCTAACACAGAGGTATGTAAGATATTTTACTTTTTTTGTTTAATATTTTTTTTTCCCATATATGTTGTCACCATCATTCATGTTACCGGTCACAAACCATTTATTCCATTACGTCATTATTCTAATTGATTTGACACTTGCCTTTTAGAGGACATATTTTGGGGAAAATATAATCATTTATATTATCTTAAATTTGATGCCTCCCTTACATAAATTTCCGAACCAGGAAAAAAACCATCTTTTAATACATATCAATCTACTTTCCTTTTTCGGATCCGTGCGAGTATCCAGAATTACTTTCTCATTCAATCCTGATATGATATTTCACACACTCCCTCTTAAGATCTATTTTTCTATAAATTTTTATTGATTTCTTATGATCTTGAATCTTATTTCATGTATTCTAAGTTAATTTAATTCTGAAATATCTCATGTTAATCCTTCTCAAGTAATGATAGATGTAGAATTATGAAATTGTCTGAAAGAGCTTTCTTCAGAAACCTTGCATGCAACATTCAACCTTTCTCGACCCAAATGAATATTTTTAAGGATATTATTCATGATTCAAGACCATACGAGATCTGCATGGCCATTAACATCTTGTATGGTTTGGATAACATTGATGTGAAATCTATTCAAGATGATTCCCTTCTACTCAGTATATCATATTATGTTTCATCACTTGTTTTGTGAAGATAACCACATCACTCGTGAGAAATTAAATAAATTTTTGCTCCACAATAGGATTGCTCTTAAAAATAACACCATCCATATATCCCCTTTATTTATCACTAAATAATTTGTGAAAAAACATATTCCAAGTGATTTCTATGTAGTTCACGATGATGAACATGGAGAGGACATATTCTCTATTTCCCAGAATAGCCTTGCAATATAGCAAATAATTACCAATATCGAGAAATCCTTAGTGAAATATTATCCTATTAGGGCCCCTCAAGTACTACTATCTCTATTAAAGAGATGCAAAATGGGTTCAATTCACCCAATAAGTGTATCTAAGCCAATTTTTGATTAAATCAATATGCACGAGTCTACCTCTGTAGTGCCGGATGATGATGTATCTGGGCCATATTCATCCTTAAAAACTTTTAATCGGTAGGGCACTTTGAGGCCTATATTAAATTTTGGTATAATATACTTGAATGGGTATCCTCTTATAGGAGAAACCTAGATTTAATCAAGATTTTAGAAGGGCCCAGAGCTAATATCAAGGAACTCATGAATAAGGGTATGTCACGTGATTTAGCGATGGGTATTAAATATGTTTATGGTGCTCAAGACCATAAAGAGTTTAGTTTTAGGATGAAGAATTTATTAGATTAGATGTGTGCCTTTATAGAGGATTTGTTATAAAAATTTGACAAATGTATCTAATTATAAAAACATCACTTTTTGTATATGCATACCAAAATTTATGTGAAATTCAAGGGTTGAGGCCCCTATATAATCCCCATGTTGTTCCTAGTATATAAATGTGTTTCTTTTTCATCTTCTTTGTTGACTCAATTACTAATTTTTGCAAATGAATTTACCTTTGGATAGCGTATCAATTGTCTCTTAATCAATATTGCATGACTTGGATACTTCATGCATGAGAGGTACTAGTAAAAATTCTCTTTTACATTTTCCACGACTTTCATTTGTGCTCCTATTTTTCTTATGGGATTTTTAGTTGTATTATATGTTCCATGGCCTTGGGTGGATTTTGAGTGTCCTGCGCATCCTTTTCTAAAATCATGGAACACTAGACTTTTGTGCTGCAAATTTTCTACGTAACCATATTCCCCATTTCCTATAAGGAGTCATCTTGCAACATATTTTATTATTTCATCTTAAAAGAATTAAATTACCAATCATTCTAGAATTATTCCTTTTTCCTGATTTGATTTTTATCCTTTCACATATTGGTGCAAACCAAAAACATTTAGTTCTTCATTATGTGGATTACCAACTTAGTGCATCATGGTCTCCTAGAATTAAATGGTCATGCCCATATTTTAATTTGTTCAAAACTATGGGAAGGAGTGATTATGGATACTTAGAAATATTTTTGTTTAGTAAACATATTTATATTTGAGTCTTTAAATGGTATTTGGAAAACTCAATTCGGTCCAAAACTTGACTCGAATGAGCAACAACATTGTCTTGGATGGTATTCCAAACCCACAAGAAGAGAACTAAGGTAGTAATTCCAAATGCATTTGATTTCATCTTGTCTAATCCAACATCCTCCCACACATCAAAGAAATCTAAAACACTTTCTCATATCATAATTGATCAATTGAGAGAAATATTTTTGATATCACCATGACTAGTGTAAATAAAAGAAAAGATGATATAACAACTACTAATTATCGAGATAACCAAAGTATATTTTGAATGAGAGTACAAAAATAGCTATAAGTGGCATTGGATGATTTATTTGGTAAATTCAAGAAGACCAAGGCTACTAAATATGAGCTGGAGGAGAGAGTGGAATAATTGACTACCTTATTATTCAAGACCACTCATCTAAATTTGATCACCACTCATACAATTTTTTTATGTATAATCTATTATAATGACTAATAAGATAAGGAAACAAGGTTGAGTTGTTAATTATTGCATCGATATAATACTTAGATATGGTAAAATTATCATTGAAGAGGTTCTTAGGGTTCATAATGTATGACGAGAAAATCCATGTTTCAATCAAGGGTGCACTCTTACTCATCCATTCAACTATGGTATTTGATGAAATGAGTAGAAGACACACTTCATCTGGTTGATATATATGGATAGACTTAAAAGGGGATATTATGAGTGTTATGGTCACATATGCAAAGGGTAATGAACCATATACTAGGTCAATCTAGGGTTTCTAAGGCCCACGATTGAGATAGAAGAAGGTACCCCACTGAGATATTAGTAGTTGGGTATGAGAAGGTATAGATCAATGATAGGGGCACACAATATGATGAAAATGGAAGTGTGGATAACTAATGAGATAATAATGGATAATATTTAAACATTTAAACATGTAAAATACTAAGGTAACATAGCACAATGAGAAAAATAAATGAATTAATCTACCCAAGATGATAAAGAAGGGTTATAAAATGCGCCCGTACTTGTAGGGTGCTCATTGTTGCATCTACATCCCATGAGAAGCATCATACAGAGAGAATCATTGTTATGTGGAGTAGGGGAAGACCATTATTGTCCTAGACTGTCTATATGATGACCCAATAGTGTAAAAAATCATCCAAGAAGAAGAGTGTCCAATCCAATCCAAGTAATATGCAAGATGAACTAAGAGCAAGGTGAGAAAATGTAAAGATAACACAAAAGAAAATGGTAGTTCATATGTCTTAGCTTCATCTTTCTTATAAATTTAAAATTAAGTAAGGTTATATATATAGGATGCCATCACCCACGAGTGATGGCTTCGGACATGGGAAAACATAACACCAAAACAATTGCCCATAGGTGATTGTGTCACCAAGATACAAAAATGAAGTGATATGTCATGAAAATTAAGATAATGTGTTATGGGTCATGAAATAGGATGGACAAGGTGAAAAATGGATGAATGGAAGCAAGAAATCATGAAAATGGTATGCATGAGACATAGGAGGAAAAGGGTAACAAATGCAAGATAAATTAAGGATGGGACCAAATAGTGAAATTCTCTCTATGTACAATCTCTAACCCATAATGGTTACATGAATAACTATTCCCCATTCCTAATAGGCACCTTAAGGCATCCACTCGGTAAAGAGTTACATCAATGACTCTTATCTACACAAGGAAATTATTAGTAACATGTAAGAAATATGAAAAGTGAAAAATTAGGTTTATGCATACGCCCCATTTTTTTATCACCACATGTTGCAATAGCGAAACATAAGGTGGTCAAACGAAAAAGACAATGCATAACACCGATACTGAAAGTAAGTATTAAAAGGAAAGTAATATCTTAAATGAAATATACCCACTAATGCATACTTTATAATTTTTCTTGTCCCACTATGTGTGGGTGCAATGTTGTAAGAACCTTGGAGAGGAAAAACCAAAAGTAAACACTAGAGGATTATCAATAACATAAGACATAAATCACCTAGCTAGGACTCATGGGATGGACGTCGTGATATCGTGATGATGAAGGAAGATAGGCATAAAATCATATATCATCAAAAGGAGGCATATAATAGGTCAAAATAAATGACATGATATTTTGGTTATAACACATTAAATGACATGTGTTATAGAGATTGAGAGTGAAAATGATAGGTATTAGAAGATTGAGGGTGATCGCAACCAAATTTAAATAGAAATTTGATTTTAATATAGTTATTTTGGATTTTTATTTGCTTATTATTATTTCTAGATTTAAGAGACGTGAGCTCGGCATTCCTAATTTTAGCAAATTTTAGACAATATGGCATGATTATGTGGTAGAGATGGAGGACAAGGAAGAGGAGCACGCGATAGTGCTCGACCATAGGTAAGTAGTTGCATTAAATTTTATTGAGTATACTAGGTGTATTTTAGTTATTCAGATTTCTCAAAGTCGTTAGAAAATAAAACTTAGTCAAAATTGTGTCATCAAGCATGTTAGGTCAAAATACAACTTTGGGTTTACAAGGTTTTTAAATTTCATTTTGTCATTTGTTTCATTTGGAAAGTAAAAATTGGGGAGGTTTTGGCCACAATTTATCCAGATGACATCAACCCCCTATAATAGCAGATCCAATGGCATCGGGATGGAAACAATTAGGTCTTAGGTGCCGGTGGTGTTTTCCATAGAATCAATAGGTGCGAGGAAACCTACCGAGGGCCAATGGAGTCATTAGCGGGTTTATGGTGCATGAAACATATAGGAAGAGGGTGAAAATTTGGATTTCGACTATTGATTTATGATACATACATCTAATACATATTTATGTGATTTTTGATGCGAGATAGAGTGCGGGGTCTTCCTATGATGGAGTGTAGATGTAACATGACTTGGTGCTATGATTTCGGGATTAACACAGAACCAATAGAAAAACTAAAGGGTTGGGGATTTGAGGGCATCATTGAGATGTTGAGGATACCATTGGACATGTATTTTCTACATATGTTTTTAGCTTTTGCATTAAGAATCTGGTCTAACACCTTTTGGTGGTGGATAGGATGAGACATGGTGGAGATGAATTTGACATTGGAGGATGTACACAAGAATTTAGGGTTACCAAATGGAGGCACCCTCATGTATTATGATATGATACATGATGTTATAGAGTGGATATCATTGACCATGTGGTTCATAATGGAAGTGTTATCCAAAATTCACCCCCCAGGGTTAATTTGATAACATGCATCAGAATTCTCAAGTCCCAGGTAGATAATTGATTCAGAGCAAACATCATGTTTCTGGGGTTCCCTCAGATTTTTTCTAACTCCCCTGACCAAAGAAGGAAAGAGCAAGCTCTGAGAAAATGTGAAAAAAGTTGCAGAAGACAGGCTCAGGCCAGAAAAAATCACGAAAAATGGCTAAGTCCTTGTCCTAGGACAATGTGGGACATTTGGGACGCCAAGGCGCGGATCGGCCGAAAAGCCTGCAGGCGGCCCAAGCAGCAAAGGGACAAGTGGGACAAGAGTGCGCGAAGGACCCGAACCGGCCGGTTGCCTAAAGCAGAACAACTATATGCCGCGGGACATCGGACCAGAGAAAGGACGCCGAAGGGCGCGAGAAGCCGATCGGCCGAAATGGAGCTTCATCCAAACAATGTGGGACAAGTGCGACAAAAAGACGCGAATCAGCCGGATCGGGCGAATCGAAGAATTTGTCCCACGAAGCACTGGGACATTTGGGAAAAATGGATGTGAACCAGCCGGTTCGGATGAAACAGAGAAATTTAAATCTTGGGACATCCGAGACGAAGGGATGCGCGGGATGCGGATCGCCGAAGGATCCGAAGGCCAATGAAACAACGCCACGTGTCATCGACCAAATGAGGGACGAGGAAGCCCATTTCGGGCGGATCGGAAGTTTTTGGCCCAAGCAGTTTGGGACATCTGGGACATAAAGATGCGAAGGGCCGAAGGAGCCGGCAGGCCACGGACCAATCAAATCATGACACGTGTCACAAGGGAAAAGGTCAAAAAGTCAAAGGGCGAGTTTTGAAGGGTCAGCCCGAACCAATGGGATAGTGCCACGTGTCCCGGCTAGGGCCCACAAGGAAATTTCAAAGGAAATCCCACGGAAAGGTGGAGGAGAGAGAATTATTCAGTGAATCAGAGCCTGCCACGTGTCGTCCAGGTGGCGAAGCGTGGGAAAATATTTCAAAATCCGTTTTGGTCTGTTCCGTGCCCTAAATCTTCAGATCGTCATATCTTTTGATCCAGAGCTCGGATTTGCACGTTCTTTATATCAACGGAAAGCTGTTGAAATTCTCTACATGATTCTGGATCAATCTTCCATTTTGGTGTAGTCTAGAGAGAGAAAGTTAAGAAACGGATCTGACGCATGGTAATGCCAGAAGTGACGCTTCAACAACCAGCTTTAATGCAGCAGACGGCTCGCTATTTTGCTAGGATCCGCCGCTTCTACCATAATGAGATGATTTAAAATGTGACCTAGAAGTGGTTGTGGTAGTTTCGAATTTCCTCTCTTCCCTCTCTCTTTCTTCCTATATATTGTACAGAGGGGCTTCTTTCAAAAGGGGGACATAACAAGTTGTTCATCTTTTCTGCTCTGCCCTCCCTTCTTTTCTTCTCTAGGGTTGAAAATGGAGTTTGAACCTCCTCCCTTGCTCTGTAATGGTGTTTTTTGCCTTTTACTATTGAAATGATGTTCTGTGCAAACTTCTGGAGCAACAAAACGTGTTTTGTGATGCATCTGTCCATCCTTGCTCATTTTTGCTTGTTCTCTTCTTGCCTCTCTTCATTGCAGGTATTTGTGCATGTTTGAATGTTCATTGTAGGTTTGGAGTTGTGTTCATGGAGTTTTGGGACATTTTCTGTGTGAAATCTATCCTTGGGCCTATGATGCATCTATCCATCCTTCCCATTGCTCACCTCTCTTTGTCCCATGGCAGTTTTGATAGATGTCCAACATTCTCCTTCTCTGGTGTATCACCGTTTTAGTGTAGGCTTTTGCTATTTTTCCCTTCTCTCTCTCTCTCTCTCTGTCTCCTTGGCATGGTTAGATTAAGATTAGATTAGATTTCCTGCACTAGAATAGCTTGTGGCAGGTAGTTTAGGAGCAGGAACCAGCCTTCTCTGGAGATTCCTTTCTCATTTTACAGGTCCCACGCCTGGAGAGAGGTTTCCATGTTGTGCAATCACACTGGATGCCTGAGTGATCAACCTAGAAGCCTGATCTGCATCCAGGGGTGCTGTGATTTTGCACTAACAGTTTTGGCACGCCGGGTGGGACTCTAGAGGTCTTCCACTTCATCTTTTGTAGGTTGATGTGTTCCTGTGAAGATTTCAGCCTTTGGAGGCACTTGCAAACACATCTGGCGACTCCATCTGGTCAACAACCCATCTCTGAAGTTGCAGACCTTCCTTTCCATTCATTTTCATTCATTTTCCATCCATTCTTCCTTCCATCTCTTCCATCATTCTTTCATTCTATGAAGTTGTGCAATCATGACTTCATTTCCATCATGGAATTCACATCAACAACAGCAGTATATTCCACCTCCAACATGTTTTACAAATCCTCCAAATCAACATTTTGAGCAGATTCAAGATCAGTATGCATACCCATATGAGCAGCAGTGCCAAAGTCAGTTTGGCTATGGAGCCTTCCAAGAGCAAGAGTATGCATACAATGAAGACCATCAGATGCAAGATGCTGGTCTGTTGGAGAAAATCCAAAAGATGGAGGTAAACATAATGCGATCCAGGGGCTTAGAGTGCGGATGAAAGCATTTGGAATTAGTTGTAGAGCACCTTGTCCATGGGTGGGACCTTTTCCAAGGCATTACAACCCTCAGGAGAAGCTTGACTTCATGATTGCAATGCTGCCTTTGCTTGCAAAGTGGATTGAAGAAATAGAGGTGTATGAGAGGAGTATTCAACAACCTTGTCAACGGGTAAGCACACCATCTCATGCCTTTCTATTTCCTCTTTCCCAATCTGTATCATTTCAGTAGTGTCAAGTTTCAAAACCTTCATCTGCTGTCCCAAATGTTGATCCCATGTCTCCATCTCTCAGTCTTCCATCCCATCTCAGTTTTTCCACCCTCTTCTCTTCCAAATCCAAACCCCCTCCACAAGAGCTAAATGAAATACCCCCTCCTCCAAAGAAACAAGAGATTTCACCTCCTCCACCTCCTCCACCACCACAAAAAATTGTAAAATCAGTTGAGTTTCAACCCATCCCTCCTCTTGCATTCCCAATTCCATGTGGGGAAGAAGAAATTGCAAAAATCAGTCATCAAGGACAGCAAGAGGAAGAGCCAGGAAAAGAAGAAATGATTAAGAGCTTAGTAAGTTTGGGTCTTAAATTTGGAATTGAGAATATCCCTTTGCTTTGGTAAAACCTACGAAGAGGCTAAGGTTGAACAAATGGTGGTGAGGACTTTGTTTTTGTTGAAGAAGAAGATCTTGTAGCCCCAACTTGTCCTCTAGAGCAGCAGATTGAAGAGTTTGACTTAAAAAACTTCATGCTGGAGGAAGAGTTATATCAAGAGAAAGATTTCCCTCGAGTAATAGAGGAGGGAGAAGATGCTCTAAAGGCAAAAGAAGAGGAGCACATCCCAGTTGTGGAGGAGAAAAGTGCAGATCCAAGAGCTCTGAGCACAAAGCAGGCTACAGGAGAACCTTCAGTTCTTCTTTCTACTTCATCTCTCTCTAGCTCCAATGTCGAAGAGGAGTTCGATCTCTCAAACTCAATATTGGAGAGTGAAGGAAACCATGGTGGTCAAGTTACAGATCAAGAGGACACCATGGAGGAAGTTGAACATAAGCAACAGGACAGCAATGAGGTAGTTTACCTGTCAGATTTGGAGGACTGTTTTGATGGAGAAGAGCCGGTTGAGTTTTCACCATTCTCTCTTTCATCATCCACATCCCAAACACCAGAGCCTGCTGTCATGGAGGAGATCTTTCATTTACAGAAGCCTGCATCTTATAGCATCTCTTTGGAACCAAGATTGGAAGATTTTAATCTTTCATGTCCTTCATTGGAGGAGGAGAAAGGGCAGAGGAATTTCACCATTTCTTCCACATCATCCATTCAAGAAGATCTACAAGAAGACTCCATTTTTGGAGTTGAAAATCAGAGCTATGGGCATATCAAATGGATCAGACCTTGCCCAATCAGGTATTTGGCTTCATTGGAGCCAAAGGAAAGCCTGACAACCATGCTCGCTTCTGAGCATGAGGGTGAGCTACAGAGTACCAAGGATCAGCTGCCATACCTCTCCAATCCAAATGCAGAGCGACTAAAAGAGGTATTGGATTTTTCAGTTGACACCTTGATGATTTGGATAGAAGACCAGCTTCTTGTTGATTTTCCATCCATCCAAACAGCCATGATCAGTGCCAAATCAATTGCATGGCTGCCAATTTTGAAGAAAGGAAGCTATTTTGCACAACCAGTTGCAGGGTTTGTTTAGCTTACCTTTGCTTCCAGTTAGAATAGAGTAGGTAGGTTTGCTTTCAGCAGAAGAAGTGCTTGTGCACACTCTGCATGTTCCATTTGGAGCATGTATGATTTTCAGTTTTGTACATAGTTTTTG
The DNA here is from genome assembly GCA_018340775.1 of Taxus wallichiana var. yunnanensis. Lineage (NCBI taxonomy): Eukaryota > Viridiplantae > Streptophyta > Pinopsida > Cupressales > Taxaceae > Taxus > Taxus wallichiana. Next base: position 160,513,397 of record CM031243.1, on the reverse strand, counting down.
TTGTGCTGGTTTTGCTCTTGCACAGTTCGTTTCAGTGGCATCTTGGTGAGAACACTCCAGGTTCAATGGGTTTCCAAGTGACTCAAAGGGGGGTTTTCAAAGTTCAGATCAGTTGCAGGTTACAACTCATGACTCCATGCCCAATGGATGCTTCAGGCAACTGGTAATTTCATCTAGCAGCAGATGACCCCGCTGAGTCACCAAATTGTTATCCAAAATTCACCCCCAGGTTAATTTGATAACATGCATCAGAATTCTCAAGTCCCAGGCAGATAATTGATTCAGAGCAAACATCATGTTCTGGGTTCCCTCGAATTTTTTCTAACTCCCCTGACCAAAGAAGGAAAGAGAAAGCTTTGAGAAAATGTGAAAAAGTTACGAGAAGACAGTGCCGGGCCGAGAAAAAATCACGAAAAATGGCTAAGTCCTTGTCCTAGGACAATGTGGGACATTTGGGATGCCAAGGCGCGGATCGGCCGAAAAGCCTGCAGGCGGCCCAAGCAGCAAAGGGACAAGTGGGACAAGAGTGCGCGAAGGACCCGAACCGCGGTTTGCTCGAAGCAGAACAACTATAGACCGGACAGTCGGACTAGAAGGACGTGAAGGGCGCGAGAAGCCGACTCGGCTGAAATGGAGAGCTTCAGTCTGAAACAATGTGGGACAAGTGGGACAAAAAGACGCGAATCGGCCGGATCGGGCGAACCGGAAGAATTTGTCCCACGAAGCACTGGGACATTTGGGACAAATGGACGCGAACCGGCCGGTTCGGCCGAAACAGAGAAAGTTCATACTGGGACATCCGGGATGAAGGGACGCGCGGGACGCGGATCGCCGAAGGAGCCGAAGGCCAATCAAACAACGCCACGTGTCATCGACCAAATGAGGGATGAGGAAGCCCATTTCGGGCGGATCGAAGTTTTTGGCCCAAGCAGTTTGGGACATCCGGGACATAAAGACGCGAAGGGCCGAAGGAGCCGGTAGGCCCACGACCAATCAAATCATGACACGTGTCACAAGGGAAAAGGTCAAAAAGTCAAAGGGCGAGTTTTGAAGGGTCAGCCCGAACCAATGGGATAGTGCCACGTGTCCCAGCTAGGGCCCACAAGGAAATTTCAAAGGAAAGCCCATGGAAAGGTGGAGGAGAGAGAATTATTCAGTGAATCAGAGCCTGCCACGTGTCGTCCAGGTGGCAAAGCGCGGGAAAATATTTCAAAATCCGTTTTGGTCTGTTCCGTGCCCTAAATCTTCAGATCGTCATATCTTTTGATCCAGAGCTTGGATTTGCACGTTCTTTATATCAACGAAAAGCTGTTGAAATTCTCTACATGATTATGGGATCAATCTTCCATTTTGGTGTATTCTAGAGAGAGAAAGTTAAGAAACAGCTCTGACGCATGGTAATGCCAGAAGTGACGCTTCAACAACCAGCTTTAATGCAGCAGACAGCCCGCCGTTTTGCCAGGATCCGCCACTTCTACCATAATGAGATGAAATGCGACCTAGAAGTGGTTGTGGTAGTTTTTGAATTTCCTCTGTTCCCTCTCTCTTTCTTCCTATATATTGTACAGAGGGGCTTCTTTCAAAAGGGGACATGACAAGTTGTTCATCTGTTCGGCTCTGCCCTCCCTTCTTTTCTTCTCTAGGGTTGAAAATGGAGTTCGAACCTCCTCCCTTGCTCTGTAATGGCGTTTTTTCCTTTTACTATTGAAATGATGTTCTGTGCAAACTTCTGGAGCAACAAAACGTGTTTTGTGATGCATCTGTCCATCCTTGCTCGTTTTGCTTGTTCTCTTCTTGCCTCTCTTCATTGCAGGTATTTGTGCATGTTTGAATGTTCATTGCAGGTTTGGAGCTGTGTTCATGGAGTTTTGGGACATTTTCTGTGTGAAATCTATCCTTGGGCCTGTGATGCATCTGTCCATCCTTCCCATTGCTCACCTCTCTTTGTCCCATGGTAGTTTTGATAGATGTCCAACATTCTCCTTCTCTGGTGTATCACCGTTTTAGTGTAGGCTTTTGTTGTTTTCCCTTCTCTCTCTCTCTCTCTCTCTCTCTTCTCTCTCTCTCTCTCTCCTTAGCATGGTTAGATTAAGATTAGATTAGCTTGCTGCACTAGAATAGCTTATGGCAGGTAGTTTAGGAGCAGGAACCAACCTTCTCTAGAGATTCCTTTCTCATTTTACAGGTCCCACGCTTGGAGAGAGGTTTCCATGTTGTGCAATCACACTGGATGCCTAAGTGATCAACCTAGAAGCCTGATCTGCATCCAGGGGTGCTGTGATTTTACATTAATAGGAAGTACATATGACGAATCTATGTTGTGCATTTGACTCAATGTAGTGTAGGTAGTAGGGATTCCAAACATCCGAGAAGGTATGGATGGGGATTGTGATAGCACACATTGTGTGTCACAAGGCCGATGGATCTATCCCATTGTTTTTAGAATTAGTATGCAAGGATGTTGTGAATAAATGTGTACTATTTAGTTAGAGCACCACCATATTGGTACAGTTGGTTCATGATTTGTCTACGTTGTGTTGTAGAGGAAAAAGGGTTATGAGACCCATCATTTTATTGATAAATTGGATATATGAGTGATTCTCAATACACATGCTTTGATAGGGATATCATAAGTATTAGCATTAGATGACACAGGAGTACTTATGTGGGCACGGGGCCAAAAATGAGGGAACTTTGGGTATACTAGCTACTAATACAAGTGGGTCCAAGTTATATGGTAGCCCTATATAGGAACATGGATCAATGTATTAATTGACCCATAATAGAGTACCTAGAGGCCATGCACGAGGTGATGAGACACTATTGTTAGGAAATAAGGGATAAAATATGTGGAAAAATCCCTCACAGAATCACAACAATAGAAACTAATATGCAGAAAATATTATAGATTTGAAATAAAGTGTAGAATAAAAATAACACAACACAAAGAGACAATATTTAACGTGGTTCACCCAATTTGGGCTACGTCCACCAAGAATCACTTGCTCGATTTTATCAAAAGCCACCTCTCTCTTAATACAATACCCAGATTTGTTTGGAGCTATGCTCTATAAACTCTACAGAATTAAAACCCAAATTCATACACATCTAAAATGTTACATTATACTTACCATATGCACAAAACCACATAAGTAGACAACTACTTAAGAAATTTTACAAAACCATGGGTATCAAAACCATGGGCCAAAACCATCCCATAAACCTATGGGTCAAAAATACCACCCATATGATAAAATCACGTTTCTCGGTATATCGGGCACATTTCAAAGCTAAATTTAGTTTTCTTGGGAGCTGTACCCTTGAATCCCTACTACCGAGGGCTGCCACCCCCTAGACCCCCGCTTGGGTCTAACCCGACCACTAACCCCGGAGAGACAATTGTGGAAATTTTACAGTACTCTTAGTGTATAGTATTCAACACTTTAACACATGAAAACAGGCTCCACAACCTAACATGTATTTGTATTAGATTGAGAGACATTTGATAAATAGATTACTAAGACAATTTGTATGACCAACACCAAAGCGGTGATACCACCACTACCACCCTATTAGCATTGTCATACTAGAGAGGCTACAAGAGAAGAGTTTTGGCTTCCAACATTATAGCCTCACATGGTACGGGCTATGAATGTACTAGGGTAGTGACATTGTAGACATAGTGGGGATGCTTAAGTCCCACCATAGATCATAGTGGATAGTAGTTTGAAGGAGATATCCAATGGAGGATCCACAGATATAGGGACATAGGATGGAGTAGGTCCTAGTACTCTAGGAGGGAGAGATTGATATCCAACACCATGGCTCACAAGATAAGATGGCCAGGGGGAGGATTTTTGACATTTTTTTTACTACATATGGCCATGTATTTTATATATATTCCCATACCACATAGGGGAGAAGACATGATATTGGTACCCTAAGACAAGTGGGAACAATATGTAGTATTCAAAAATCTTCATGATGATAAGGTGGATGAGATATTCAAGTGGCTAAGGAGATGGTGAGACCATTGTGGAGATACCTAGGTAGCCAAGTATGAGTGATAGTATGTTAGTTAGATTATTTAGATAGACATATGTGTTATTATTAGTGACATGCATAAATTTTTGGTTTTGCAAGGAAGACGATAGAGGAGTGGTACCCACGATTGAGAGTTCCCACTATGAGATGTTAGAATCTGTATTAGATGTCTAGGATACTACAGTGATGGTGGATCTAGAAGTAATCTTGTCGGGTAGGGATTTAATGTGATAATTTCATTTAGTGGGAGAGGTAACCAATATTTTATATCAATATAGATATGCGTAGGTGTAGGAAGATCTTGGTAGTATAGATGTGATGCTATTAAGTCTACTACATGTACAAGAAGCCCAGTACGGGAGTAGGATTCTCACCGTCATATGCTTAGAGATGTGACACATATTATGTTACTAGATGCATAGCTAGTGATAGCATAGGAGAGAGGCCTCCGAGTCCAATCTAAGGTGAAATATATAGCTCGCATAGCATGAGTAGATAACATGTCCCCATCGGCTTAAATTATTCATAGGTCACCCACAGAGGGTGAGGGTACTTGAGTCATTTTGTAGATGGAACAGAGCCATTTTGTATTATTTTTCAATATATAGAGCTTGATTCAATCTATATATATATATATATATATTGTAGGGTGTTAGGACATGAATAGTGATGAATCTAAGTAAAGTGAACAAACCAAGTAAGGATGTGACAAGCTATTAGAGATAATGTGATAAACCCAAGGTGGATCGAGAGTCTAAGCTAAGATACAAGATGTTTGTGTAAAACACAAGTGGGGGATGAGAGCCCAAAAAACATACGAGATCAGGCCAAGATAAGAAAGTAAGATGTAATCAAGATATTTGTAGGAAACTAGCCATGAGGGGAAACAAATTGTAAGGTATTGATGATGATATGATCAACTTGATGTAGAATGTGGTTGTGAATGTTGATCAAGAGGTCTTGAAAATGAAATAAATCTTGACAATTAATACTTGAAAAATAATATTTGACACAAATGCTTTACACGAAACAAGACGGTGCTTATGTATTTTATTAATATTAAAATTCAAGCATTACAATCAAAAGAGAGGAGAGAGCTACAATATTTATAGTTATTGGAAAAATTCTCTCTTCCACAATATATGAAACAATATCAAATAAACTAAGAAAATATATAGGAATATATTATTTCCCCTAAGCTGTCCCTACAGAATGCATCCAAGAATAATAAACTAAGAAAAGAACATCATCCTCAAAAATAGGAATGAGATAAGAGGGGTGGCAACTATTATTAACTAAGCTAACTAAAGTAATTCAAAATATTATCACTTTAATGAACATGGTGAATTAAGTGTTATTTTATTCATCCACCCCTTAATTCATCATGTTCTAAAGTGAATAGAAGATAAATACTTTGAATGCCTCAAATTTAGGACGTGCAAGAGACTTTGTGAAGATATATACATGATGATATTTTTTCAGACAATGCTAAAACTTGATGTTGTTGTTTTGGACATGTTCGCAAATGAAATGTACTTGTACCTCAAATTTTTTGGTGCATTCATAAAAATTGGATTCCGAACAAGTTTTATTACTCCTTCGTTGTCTACATGTAGGATTGTTGGATCTTTTTGTGGTATTCCCAATCCTTCAAGTATACATCGGAGCCATATCGCTTCACAGAAAACTCCACATACTACACGATATTTTGATTCTATGGAGGATCTTGAAACACAAGTTTGATTCTTACTCCCCCATGATATCGGTCCAGATCCCAAAAATAATACAAATCTTGAAGTGGATTTCCTATCATCTATGTTTCCTACATGATATGAATTTGAATATCCTATCAAGAAGAAGTTATTGTTCTTCTTGTATTCTATGCCATAGTCCATAGTTCCTCTAATGTACCCTAGTATCCACTTTGCTTCTTTCCAGTGAGAAACCCTTGGTTTTTGCATGAACCGTGAAAGATAGTTGACTATATAGTAGATATCCAACCTAGTGTAATTCAAGTAGATATGACTCTTGATCAACCTGTCGATAAAGAGTTACATTTACTTGTGGTGATGGATCTTTTTGACAATTTAAGTCTTATCTCCATAGGTGTGGCAATTGGTTTAGAATCCATCATATTGAACTTCTTTACTGTTAACTTGGTTTATTTCAATTTTGACACAAAGATATGATTTTCTCTTTGCCAAAATTCAAGTCCAAGAAAATAATGTAGAAGCTCGAGATCGGTCATGTTGAATGATCGTGTTAGATATTTCTTTATTGACTCAATCTTCCTCAGTGATCCTACAGTGATGACTAGATCATCAACATATACTAAAATGATCACTATCTAACCCCCTTCCTTTTTGAGATAGAGATTAGGATCGTATGGACTCCTGTTGAATCCATGTTGAATGAAATGTTCATCAATTTTAATATACCATGCCTTGGGAAAATTCTTTAAACCATATAGTTATTTTATGAGTTTACATACCTTTTCCTCTTTACAGTATGAAAAAACCTTCTCGGTTAAGTCATGTAAACTTTTTCCTATAAATCACCATTAAGAAAGGCACTTTTCACATCCATTTGGTGTATTTTCCAACCAAATTATGTAGCTATAGAAAATATTAACATGAACGCGTTTTTATCTTAGTTGTGGGAGAAAACATCTCCTCATAATCAATGCCTTCTTTTTGAGCATATGTTACACCCCAAAATTTTAGTCTTCTTTTTTATTAGAATAGGTCATAAATGAAGTGTGTGTCACTTGAGCTGAAGAATGATTTTTTTTTTGAATCCATATATGCATCCACACGTGCTTGTGCATAACATGTAAAGGATATGCATAATTACTTGTAGTTTCATGTGCGATCCTGCAAGCAGTGTTTTTCATTTGGTACACATGGTGTACATAGCATTTTGATGAATTCTCACTTAACTCGATGCTTGCATGTACTTATCTTGATCCAATGAATTGTTGAGTTAATAGGTGATTGTACCTTTTAATATGAATTGTTGTGTAATTATTTATATTATACAACTTAGTAGATAGTGATGATCATGTTGCACTAGTGAATTTCATGGTTTATGTACCTATTGATGTTACTTTATATTATCTCTCTTGATGTATTCAATGGGTTGAGAACTATTCGATACGATGTTCTTCCGCAGAATGAAAATATTTCTTGAGTTCTAGTATGCATTGGATACTTTACTCTCTATTGTCCATATTGATTTTTATTTTCATACTTTATTAGGTCTTTAGACCCCATACGAGTTCAATTATAATCGATAATTATGGAGGTTTATTTAATCAACCATGCAATAAAATAAAATATACTTCAAATGGTTTCTTTGGGTGATTTTCCATGAATATTAAATCATATTATAAGAGGTAAAACCAACCATGCAATATTCATAGGATGGATGATTGACACTTGATTATTTAACTTGGTAAGTCAAATTCAATTGACTTGGGCTATATATCGGTCAAATCGACCCATGCGAGTTGGAATGTGAATTTTCATGCTTACATTTTAGGCCTCACGGTTAATTCCACCACTACAAATTTGGGAGGAAATTGGTCAATAATTAAGAGTTGGCCACTACGTGGCATGGGATGCATTGAATGAAATTTATTATATCAAGAATCTTAAAGCTTCCTCAATACGCTACCCAACATGAGAGAAAGAGGAGGGTCTTTTCTTTATTGCATATGGAGAGAATCGATTAAGAAAACCTTTATGGATTGTGTTAATAGTTTTGTGTGAGTCCATTTGGCTATTTGAATATACAATCTTGTAGGCCTATGCATGTACGGGTGAACCATTAATTTAAACGAGAGAGTTGTATAAAAATTATGTAGTTTTGTGTTGATAATCTAGAAAACTATAAGTCGGGTTTTGTTTGTGAATAGGTGTTTAAGATTCGATATGATCCAAAGTGGCAAGGAGGGTTTTGATTGCTCAAAAATTGAAAGTAAGCTAACGAAGGTCTCAAGGCTATCTCGGTTGCAGACGCATGGCAATATTCTTCCCTACTTAACTCTTTCATTGTAAAGTAGGTGAATAAGTCCCTGTGTGAATAGTGATAAGTGGAAGTCATATTAATGATCTTGAACTGGGTATTTTCCTTTTGTTGAGTTTTAGAATTATTAATATTTCTTCGTTCTCTGCACTATTTAATTTTTATATATAATTATTGAATAAATCATCCTGATAATTTGACCTGGGTACTCTAATATTTTTAATGAACGTTTGAGATAAGTTATAACTCATTCTCACTATTGAACCAGGCTGGGAATAACAGTTGATAAATAATTTAAAATTTAGGAGTTGTTCTATATCTATGGGGATATTAATGGTGTACAAGAGATGATATGGGGAAGGACTTGAGACTTTAAGTAGCCATCTATTTTTATAGTAATTGTGTTCATCTCGAATCATATTTGATAAAGGGGTAGCCTAAAATAGACTACCATCTAAGCTGGATATTGTATTGCTTTTAAATAGCTTTATTGGAAATGAGTACTCCTACTCGATGACTGATATAAAAAAGTTTGGGTGAGGTTTTGTGACCCCTCAAGTAGCTCAAGATGGTTTCCCTTCCATGTGTCAACCTGAGCGATTACTTTCTTTTAAAGCTATAAACAAACCCTAAAGTTGTGAATAAATATGTTCATAAGATTACACTCTTGAACATATCTAACGTCCTGATTTGGTACTACCTTGAGTTTATCTTCCTTATGTGGGCTGAGTTTAAATTTTGAGTTCAATCTTGGCTACGAGTTATAATGTTAGGATAAGCCAATCATATACAGACCCTGTAATATGAAAACTATGGGAAGGTAATTAAGTGGCATATGGAGTTTTTGTGGAATCAGTTACTTCAGGCTTGACTTGAAATTTTTTAATTGGTTGGTAATAATTTCTATTTATATCCTTTTTATTTTCTTAAAGGATCGTTACGAACTTGAAATCTATGTAGATTAGGAAATCTCTTGTGTAATACTCTTGCTTGGTGCTATCATGTGATTATCTTTGGATTGATAATGAGATTTTTACTTTAATAGTTTGTTGAATAAGATGAAATGTTATATAATGTTAGCATCTTGGTTTTAATGCTTTTAGATTTTAAAAAAGAGAGAGAATGAATAAATTCTAGTAGGAAAGGATCTTGTCAACCATTATGTAACATTGAGCTGATTTAATGTACTTCAAAGAAAAGATAGTTTATTATCAATAATTAAGACAAATATTATTTATTTACTTTGTATTGAAAAATTTAGGCAAGTAATGATATTCCCATGCTATTTCTAGTAGAACTGATCATGTACTTTATTTGTACATTAACATTTCATTGCGGGGAGATAAGAATTCAAGATGGTTAAAGAAGGGACAACTTGCTTTACTATTTTCATAAAGTTGCATGGTTGATATGCATGTATTGAATTATGAATATTATTTAAAAACTTCCACATATATGTGAAGGCTATTGGAATTAATTTTTCTAATCCTTTGTACTTCACCTTTGATATGTAATTAAGTTATCTGTCGATTTAAAATATTTTGTGTTATCTAGTAAAACATAAAGGCATTTGATTCTATTGTATTAAGGAGTACCTTTCATGTTATCCTATGACTTGTTTGTATTTACTATTTGATACCTCAATTAAGAACTTATTATATCCTTATAATTTTTAGTTAAGTGACGTACCTTGGTTTGGCTTAGATGTGAAGAAATATCTTGTAGCGAGATCACTCATGTTTCAAAAATAAATATCTCATAGTAATTTGTAATAAGATATGGTAAGCATCAAAACAATTATGTAAAAGGGATCCATCCTCCCTCCAGGTTGAACTTTCATGTTTCACTCTACATACTTTATGTATTTTTACGCATTAATATTGAATATGAATAAAAAAGAGTAAACATGTAAAAAAAAAATAGTAATACTAAAAAGATCATAAGGAGGAAAGAAATTGGGATATTATTAAGAAGAGAAGTGAACTTAATGTCCTCGATTAGGTCGAGATATTTTTATACAACATAAAAGAAATAAATAAAAAATGTGGGGAGGTAGGTAAATGAAATAACTAATTATAATTAATCTTTTACATGTTTAATTGGACAAACAAGTTAATATAGTTAAGTCTTTTAAGTAAACCACTTCAGGTCAATAGTTGCTTACTATGGTACCAATACTTGCATTCAAGGAATTGAGTTATATTGCCATGTATGGTAATACTTCAAACTAAATCTTAAGAATATAAGAACCTTTGGTTAATCAATTGTTAATTAATTGAATATTATAGAAGCCTCGGTGAACCACTATTACAACACTATAAAGGAGATAACCACTATTGGTGATATCTCACGGTTGTTGTCTCGAACATTAGCAAAGGGAAAGTAATTAAATAAATGAGATTTTTCTTATAATGAATAAGTGCAAGGTAGGTAACACACCACAAAATTCAAATCTTATGTGTCATTCTGAACTAACTTAGGTTTTCTACAAGAAAAGAGACGAACATGTAATGATCTATATCATTACGATAGCATCTCTTCTTGTAGGGTTCCCGAAGTAGTGTTGGCATGAGTTGCACGATCCAGATGCCAAGATGCATTGACTGAATTTTTGTTGACTGAATTTATTAGTTACTAATTACTTAAAAATAACAATCTGAACTAAATATCTAAATAACTAAAATGAATCTTGATGACTATGACTAGAACAAATTGTGAGGTGAAGAAAAGACAAGTTCCCTGAGGTATATGTGCAGTCTTGGGATCCGGCTTGCTAGCACAATGCCAAATAAATATGGCCATAGTAATGCATGTAACTGGATGCATTCTCTTTTCACTTGAGTCTTTGCTACGTTTTGAGATTTGGATGATGGCTACGATAGTAGATTTACGAAGGATGTTGAAAGACATCACAAGTTCTCAACCTATAACAAGGCTTAATCAAATGATACACTGGGTGTATTGGCTCGTAAAGAGTGTTTGAGGGGGATTGAGTAGGATATGTAAACCCTTGTAGTTGCACATGGTTTTCATAGGTTATTCGATTGGATTATGAACTTAAATTAATGTTGTCATAAATCAGATGTTGCTGCAAATGATGTTTTCATTTCAACGTAAGAAACTTAAAGGGAACTATAATGTTTGAATGTTGGAATTTAAATGTTACATATTAAGTTCATTAAAGGCATAATTATAATGAATTATTTAGTAAAAAAATCTCTATTTTGATGAAGTAAAAGTGGATTTTATAACATATCCCTTAGCAACTAGTCTAGCCTTGTGTTTATCAATTTTTCTATCTACTTTGTACTTCATTTTGAAGATCCATCTATATCCAATTGGATTTTTACATAGTGGAAGAGTTGTAAGTCACCATGTATTATTTTTCATACATGACTTATATTATACATCCATAGCATATTTCCAAGGTTTAGACAATAGGGCTTCAAACTATGGGTGACTCTGTAGTTTTAACAAATTTACCCATTAAGGCCAAATTGACTTCATTTCGAGCCATACTATGAGTCCTCATTCCAGTGGTAGATGTTAGGGGAACTATCCAATTTTGCATCTCTCATCATACTTGTATACCATTTAGGCATAATTTTAGTGGTTCTTGTGGGAGGTTGAATTTCACCATCTTCCCCATCATCATTGTCGTTATCAAAGTGATTACCATCCTCTATTTTCACTGTAGGGATGATTTTTTCATCATGTGAGTGTATGGAAGGAGCATATTCTTCTTTCTTTTCAAAGAACTCAACATCCCGACTAGTGTATACCCTCCTTGTTCTTGGATCCATAAGTTTGTAGCCAAGTGCTTCATCACTATATCCCAAGAAGATAAGTTTTTCGATTTCATATCAATCTTAGTTCTTTGTTTCTTAGGAATGTGCATACTCAATTTACATCCAAAACTCTAAGGTTTAAAATAGATGGCTTATTCCCGACCATGCTTCCTATGGTGTTACTCCATCAAGAGATTCGGTGGGAACTCTGTTTATTAGATAGATTGTCATTTTACCTACTTCAGCCCAAAATGTTTTGGATAAACCTGCATCATTAATCATACATCGCACCATATCCATGATAGTATGATTTTCCTTTCAAAAAAACCATTGTTTTGTGGTGTGTGAGGAGGAGCCATTTGACAATGAATGCCATATGTTTCCAAAAAATCATTGAACTCATTTCATGTGTATTCACCCCCTCAATCTAAGAAGAGTGTTTTTATTTTCCTACTAAACTTTGTTTCAACAAAGGCTTTAAACTTATTGAAAGTTTCAAAAGCTTTGTCATTGTACAAAAATAGTATATCCAAATTTTCCTTGAAAAACAATCAACAAAGATCATGAAATATTGAAACCCATAGTGGCTAGGTCTCATTGGTCCACATATATCGGTATGCACCAAGTCAAGTTTTCCTTAGCTTGAAATGTATTATGTTTGAATAGTGCTCTATGTTATTTTCTGCCAAAAATGTCTACATTTATCTGTACCCTTTTTAGATATGGTAAAACCCTAACCATATTGTATCGACAAAGTGTTTCAAGATTTCTAAAATCACATGTCCAAGTATTTGATTTCATAGTTGAGCTGATGATGTATCCTTGGCTATAAGTGCTTGATCATTTTGTTGAAGAAAATCCAACTAAAACATTCAACCCACATTTGAATCTTTCGTAATAATTTTTGAGCCTCGTGACTTATCTCAAAAGATGCACATATTTTTACCAACTTTACAATCAAAGACAATTGTGAGATTGTGATCTAATAATTAACTCGTGAATAACAGATTTTTGGTTAAACCATGGACATAAAGAACATTTGTAATTTTGCAATTATGTTTCCCAAGAGGAAGTGAAATGGAACCAATGCCTTCAACGTTGTATGATGTATCATCACCAAAAGAGACATGATTTTTGTGGGTGTTTTACTCATTATGAAGAACCAATATTTATTTCATGTCATGTGTCGAGTTGCACTTTGATTACGCATACCAAATTTGATTTTTAGAATTGGATACTTCATTTGATCATGTAGAATATAGGAATTTGTCATCATCAAGTTGACCTTCTGATTGGCTACATTTCCTTGTTGAGTTGGTTTCTTCTTCCATTTTTATTATTTTGTCCATGTTTACTCTGTTTTTGCATGATTTTTTTGTGGCTATCAATATTTTTGTAACTTGACGATCCTTGTTGGAATGTGTTATACCAACAATTCTTTAACTCGTTTCCTTTTCAACCACAAATAGGACAATTTTGTTGGGAATTTTGGGTGTGTTGAGTGTTACCTTTATTCGGAGGTTATAATCTATACTTATCATGTTTCTCACCTTTTTTATTAGAAGCAAGTTCATGATATTTAGTTTCACTAGTTAAGTGAATAGATTCTTCTTGTTTTAGCATATTCACTAATTGTTCAAAAATTTTGTTTGACAAGTTATGTTTAACATGGTCACAAAAATCCTATAAGAAGGAGGAATATCTCTCAACACTATAGAAACGCAGTAATGTGTTAGTTACTTCTTCTTCCAAAGCTTTAAGTGATGCATGCAAAGTTTCTACTCTTCTCAAAAACATTTCAAATTTCTCAGTTGGTTGTATTTTCAAGTTTAATAGTTGACTCTAGAGATGAAGTATTGTGTTCTTATTTTTGGACTCATATATTGTTTTCAACTTTTCCCAAGATTCTTTTGTTGTGAGGCCTCATGAATATGAGGTTGTACCTCATCTAAAACACTAAACAATATTATTAACTTTTCTTTTTGATTTGCACGATCAAATGTAGCTTGTTGTGTAACATCTGTTGTAAATCTTGTTAATGTACCAGAAATAACGGACCATAGATTTTCAAAATCAAGTTGTGCGTGAATTTTTGTTTTCCATGCTAGATAATTATAAAAACGTAAAAGTTAATAATTTGGCAAAACAAATTTTGGTTCTGTAATTAAGGCCATTGTGAAGACTAATAAATAGTAGAAGAAAAAATTGAACACTTTTCCCCCTTAAAGCATGCACACCCCCAAAAAAATAATAATATTTTATTTATTTTGGGCATGCTTTTTTGGTCATTTACAATATTTGGCACTATTGGACCTGTTACAAATTTGGCTCTATGGCTGATTTGTAAAAATAAAATGGCTCTCTTGGCCGATTTGAAAAAATTAAAATTTTGGACTCTTTGGCCTCTTTTCAAGTACAAAACCTCTAATTTTTGCAATTTTTACAAGAAAAATCTTATTAAAAATTAGACCAATGTGTATATCTTGCAAAATCAAATATTTTTTAAAAAATGGCACCTCAATCCGAGGTACCAATTGAAAGTTATGACAGGTACAAATTCCAATTTCAATATCTTTCCGGACCCCTTTCCAAATATGGAAAAATATTTTCTTTACTTTCATTTTTTCCACAAAATCCAAAAATGGAAATTTAAAAAAACGTGGCTTTGATTATGGCTTACGGATTGCATGCACCTTTGTTTCTCGGTGGCTTGAGATATCCACCCCGTTCACCTTAAAAGGCATTACTGTAGGGTCGTAAAGGAATGGAGCTCAAATTCACCAATGATGGCTTTGGTTGCAGGTTGAATACGCTTGGATATATCATTATGGAGCTCATTTTTTTCTTTTATAGGTGTGAATCGGTTAGGTGAATCCATAGGTCTAGAAGGTGAATCTGCAGATATATGTATATCCCACAACTACATGCAGGTTACAGTTCGGTGGTGGATGTTCAAATTTTATTTTATTTTTATTAAAATGAAACCTACACACTAGACCCGAATAGTGGTGCCTCCAAAATGGGGGTCCACTAAATTAAATCACACTAAAGGGGATCTCTAAATTAGAGAAAAATAAAAAAAACCTTAAAAAATTGTATATAGTTTTGTTTAAATACTTCATATGTAATGAATAGTATTGAAAAACAAATTGATATAATCACTTTGTTACCAATATTGGAGGTGCATCCAGGTATGCTGGCCTATGATTATAGTTCAAGAAAAAATCACTTCCTGTGCAATTTTTTGCATTGTTGTTGTTGGTGTGTGGAGTAGGGCGGGGTCTATGAAGAGGCTAGGGAAACTTTGGCTCCTCCTAGCTCAAGCTTCTTAGTCCTCCTCCCTCAAAATTCCTACACTCCCTAGCACTCACAGGTTCAAGCTCTTCTGGCTCTGATACCAAATCTTGACAATGAAATAAATCTTGACAATTAATACTTGAAAAAGAATATTTGACATAGAATATTTACTGAGAGAAATAATATGGTGCTTTTGTAATTTATTAATATCAAAATTAAAGAATTACAATCAAAAGAGAGAGGTACAATATTTATAGATATTGGACATCTTCTATCTCTTCCACAATATATGGAACAATATCAACTAAAATAAGCAAGTATGCAGGAATAGCTTGTTTCCCCTAACTACCTCTACAGGAATGCATCCAAGAATAATAAACTAAGAAAAGAACATCATCCTCAAAAATAGGAATGAGACAAGATAGGTGACAACCCATTATTAACTAAGCTAACTAAAGTAATTAAAAATATTACTTTATTACAATATCACTTTAACTCACATGGTGAATTAAGTGTTAGTTTATTTCTAACATGAAGTTCTCAATGGTGTGTTATGTAATAACCACTTGTAGATGGACTTTAGACCATGTGGCAAAAAATGTTTCATCAATCCAATCCTCCAATCAGCCGAGAATATCATGACAGATAGTACCCATGGTGGGACAAGGATTGTAACGAGTTGGAGGTACATAGGTAGGTTTTCTAGTTGTTCTAGGGAAGGTGGTTGGTTCCAAGAGGAATCGGTTCCATGCTTCCGATTGTAGGAGGAGTTTCTAAAATGGGATGTTTACCAAACATAAATTGACAGTCAACATCTGTATACACACAATACCCATGATAAGAGAAAAATAAATTAGTTGAAGCAAAGGTTGTGTATCCTTTTTTGTTTGGTCACATTTGACCTCGGATTCAAGATTCTTAATTTGGAATCAATAATCTCTACAATAAGAAACATCATGCCCTAGAGCCTTATGCCAAGTACAATAAGGATCAATTGTAGAGGGCCGAGAAGTCATAAGGGAAAGTGGTAGGGAATGAGGTCCCGTAGGTTGTAGATGACTAGTGATAGTATTTGATGAGGGTACTAAATCATCAAGGTGTAATAAATGGGATTTTCACCCATGAGATCATCAGCTTCATAGTCAAAGTTAGCAACTCGATCATTTGTTTTTATTAAGGAAAATGGTTTAGCCAATTTTATGTCGGTAGGTAAGAGTCTTACTTGATGGAGTAATATGAGGCTTAGGAAATAAAGGGGAAGAATTTTCAACTATATTTGGTGGTTCCTCTTGTACTAAGATGACATTCACGTCATGAGTAATTATTGTGCATATGGTTTCTTGGTATCACAAGACTTATTGATCACAAATCTAGGTGTAGCCATCTAGATGGGTATTTTATAAGACATAACCATCATTTTATTCTACCATGGAATCATGAACTACAAAGGATTCTACTATGGTCTCAATTTGGACCATACGCTCCCACGGGAGCAGTGTTGTTTGTGAGATAACTACAGGAATCAAAGGCTCCTTGTTGTGAGGTTGCAATGAAGGTGGTAGTTGAGATATGACGAGTTCAAGAAGGTCGAAATATTCATACTAATTGTGAATTAATTGGGCTTCTCATTATATGATTCCAATATATTGGGAGGCATGTGCCTAACCAACTCAGGATGACCGAAATTTTTGTAAAGAGTATATATAGGGTAGTTAAAGCACTAATATTCCTAAAAGGGGTTTAATGATAATTCCTCAAGCATGGGGAGCTCTTATGTCCCCTTTTTATAGATTGTATCATAATTCCAAGGGTTAGTGTCCCCTTGACTCTTATAAATATCTTTTGGTGATTGAACTTCACACATTGACATGTAGAAGAAAATGATGATGCATATACGATGATTCTAAGGCCTCCATAGGAGAATATTATAAGATAAGGGAAAATTGAATACCATAACTTTGACATGAACATTCATAATGGGAAGGTGATGGGTAACCAAATACAACCCATCGGAGGAATTTTTTGGTGATTGTACCCTTGACAAGTAATTCATGTGGATTTTAGGTTTTCCTTGGAATAAACAAGATCCTTGATGAAATATAAGGAGGCTACACATGTTTCTTCTCCCTCATCAAGGAGAAAATTTAACTAAACTGTAACATATATGAATTGAAATAAATATGGGAAAATTGTCTACATGAAGTAAGAGCTCATCTGGGATCATAAAAGTTATGGGAAAAGCGAATGCAAGAATGAGTATGGGTGGTAAGATTAGTACAAATGGAAAATTCATAGCACCGTGCGATAGATATGTTTTACTTATTGCTTATCCTTTTCTTTTCATAGTCTGAAAATGCATGCATTTCCCTTGCATTTAAATAGGGTAAACTATCGGAGTAAAAGAAGGGGTCTAAGGAAGGAGAAAGGCCGAATCAGTAACAAGCCAATACCTTGTATTGCAAAAAAAATTATGTAGGTCGGGATGGAAAAAGATTACAAGGTGTTAAGACTTGTTATATATATATAGAGGGGATACTAGAAATATCGTTTAGATCGGGGGCTTGACATGCTCTTGTAGACATAGAGATCATCATATCACGTATGTAATCATTCAAGCATGCTCTCCTATACAAATCTTGACTAGGCAGTGAGACTCTCCCTTGACCATACCTTGCTTTCCTCGAGATATTTTCCCTATCTAAATATGGTGGCCCATGTACCTATATCTTCATATAGGGAAGAGGTATTGAAGGCATCATAATATTTTACACCACCTAGGTTATCTACCTTGTTTACCTTGGGCCTAATATTCTCAACCTAGTAGTTTAATATCTAGTCGTGGAGTTCCTAGTTCTAGGGTCTTGATTGATATATAACTTTATTGATCCTATGAGTATCTATATTTAAGGATGATAAATACAATTTTTCAAGTTTTAAATAACATACTACACTTTATAGTTAGAATATTGGGTCAAATTTAAATGATATTCGAGACATTAGAATAGCTTCCATTGAGTCTTCCAAGCCATGTAATGCATGGCTCTTCCCTATAGATGGAGGGAAATGAATTTTCATGTTAAATAACATGGTCATGAGATGCTCATGATGGTGAGGTGATGTACACATAAGTTCCAAGAAGGGAACTAAACCCTGAATTTGGGAAAGTGCTTTAAGAGGATCCCATTCATCATGAATGGATTGTACAATAGGTTGAGATTAATGGGGTTCTTAAAAAATAGAGCCGGAAGAAATAGTGACACTTAGGGACACACAGTGAAACTAATTTTTTTCTTGGCTCTTATGCCACCAGACCATGTAAATTTGATTTATACCAGTGTTGATGGTGTCTATAGATAAAGAAGAGGATCCGGACACAATAAAACCTATAGGATAATTTCCAAAATGGCCAATGGTTTCTGGAAAGGGAATGTTTTTAAATTGAGGAGCCTTATTCGAGGCACAAAATGGTATTGACCATGTGAGTCTAATCTTGGAATGTTACATAATATTCTCGTTCTACATAAACTATTACACATTTTGCATCATTAATTGTAATCATGTTTTTAGAATAATAATCCATGTCAACCACAGTAGTTGTAGCATTCTCTTGATTTTTATATATTTAAGAAACATCATGATTATGCATAGTATTAGATGATATTTTCATCTTTTCATTATCTGGTTGATAGCTTCATGAAAATATTTTGTTGAGAAGAATCAAAAGCTTTGACCACTTTTTTAAAATGCTCACGAGTGATGGAATCATATTCAAATTTGGATCCTAAGAAGAAGACAATGGCATTCATTTGGAGTGCACTATAGTTCTCATGTGAGTGATCCCAATTATTATGACACCAATAAAACTTACTCTCATCATGCCAATAAGGAACAACTCAAGAAGGATCTATAATTGTGGTAAACAACTTGGGTAAGAAACATTTCAACTCTTCCTTACTCAATGGTTGATGATAGTTATGTTAATTCTTGTTATTAGTAGGTTCTTGATTAATGTTGAAAAAGTTCTATTTGAAAAAGTGACGGAGGAAGAGTATTTGAGACTTTGTTATATGTTGAGCTATTATTCTTAGATCATTGAAGGATTTTAACTTTTATTCAAGATTTTGTTTTATAAAGATCTTTCTTGAATTCCATCATAAGATAGTCCTACCTTTTGGCTTGTTCAAAGGATTCTTCTAGGGAAGTGGGAGAAACGGAGCTCACCTTGTATTGAAGGTGAGGCTCAAAGGCTCATAAGAAAAGTTAAAATAGGATATCATTGGGCATGTTATGCTCTACCTTAGTGGATAAAGTATTTCAACGCTTGATAAAGGCTTATGTTGATTCATTCTTAGATTTTTGGAAATTTATGAAAGTGTTGACGTTATTTTTGGGTATATCATGATATTAAAAATCACTCACTAGGGTTGTCACTAAAGAATCTATCTCGACTATAGAATTATGAAGAAAGATTTGCTACCAGTCTAGAGCATCTCAAACAATGGTCTTATCTAAGAGTTCGGTGGATGTGTATAATTTAGTTCGGTCCATTCTTTGTAAATATTGGTGAAGGCCTTGATGTGAAGAGTGGGATCAGAGACTGTTGTAAGAGATAGAAGGGGTAATACCACAAATTTCCATACTAGCGATATATGGTGTAAATGGGTCATGTTGGAATACTATTAGGACTTTGTTTTTATAGAGGGTTGTGTGATGGGAACCCCATTAGGCCCATTTAACAAAAGAGGGTGTGGTGCCTTAAGATCCCATTGGATGGTGGTTGACTAATTGAGACATATTGGATTACATTTTGAGGAGTTTAACGGTAGTGGAAGATTGTTTTTAGTTCATTTTGTCAATAAGATTGAGTACGATCAAAATTGGAGGCATTTTAAAATGATCCCAATTTAAGATATTTATGTCTTTCTACTCTATGATCATTTTTTTAGAAATGAGTTCAAGAAGACCCTTGTTAAGCATCTCCTATGACTCATTTTTATATTTATGAAATTGAAACATAAACTTTTAGATATCGGAGGATGATCAAGATTTTCGTCATTCTCAATTTCTTCTTCCTCATCCTCAAGAAGGATGTTACAGTAGGTATAAGAATTATTTTTGGGTGCTCCTATGACACAACAAACTGTAAAAAGGAAACTCAGCTTCAAGATGGTAGGTTTCTAGAAATTATTATATAATAGAGTCAAAGGACCCTACAAAAATATATTCCATGATGGAGTGGTGATCTGTTAAGAAAATGTCTGAAATGAAGGCTACGAAAAAAATTGGCCCTACAAAAAAAAAAGTAAACATAGGGCCAAAGGTGTCTCATAGTAGATCTGGTTAAACAGAAAGTATCACCTATGCAAACAGTCTGCATAAGGGGCTGAAGTTGTCTAGATATGAGGAGACAGGGAAAAACTTAGCTCACCCAAGGGAGATGGTTTCTACACAAATGGGTTTTGAGATTTTGTAGGTATTTGGATACTTAGATGGAGTGAAACATGAATATGGGATGTTTTAATGAGTTTCACTTGATCAAGAGGTATGTAAGATTCACGTTAGGTTCACCAAAGATGTATAATGAGAAACAAATATGTTTCAATTAATCCTACACTCTTACTCATCTATTTAACTTGGGTATTTTAGGAAATGAGTAAAAGAAACACTTGATCGGTCGATACTGATGTATATACTTAAAAAGGTACTATTGTGAGTGCTATGGTTGCATATATAAAGGGTAGTAATCCCTTTACTAGGTCAATCCAGGGTTTTCAAGGCCCGCGATTGAGATAGAAGAAGTTACCCTACTGCGATATTGATATTTGGGTATGAGAAGGTATAGATCAACAAGGGGCACATGATATGATGAAAATAGGAGTGGGGATAGTTGAGGAGATGATAGTGGATCAAATTACTATGCTAACTAGTATTCAAATATATAAAACACTAAGCTAACATAGTACAATGAGAAAAGAAAATGAACTAATCTATGCAAGATGAAAAATATGTTAGTGTAGGATTTATTTTCCTCGCTTCATTTGTATTATCCTACTCATGATATTCCACCTCACTTGGATTTTCCCTACACTTATGGGGTATGATTTCTTAGGTGTACACTTGACTACATTATTCTAGGTGTTAGTCACCACTTGACTGCACCATTCTACTTGTTGGTTACCGTTATTCTAGATAGAGATTGCCTTGATTCTAGGATGAGATTACACATTCACCTCTTATATATACATCTCTCGCATTATTCTATTTGATTGTATTGAGTTAGAGATATTTTTGTATTATTGTAATTATCTCTCTTGCATTTTTCATATTTTTGTAGTATTATATGCTTATATTGTTTTATCTTAGAACAATTCAGTCTCACATCATTCACTTGTGCAATATTTGAACCAATAGATCTTGAGCACTTCTCAGATATGGTATCCGAGCGAGGTTGTATTGAGCTTGTTTGGTTAATATTCTGTAAATTTATTTTCATTTGATATCAATATTTGCAAGTATTTGGGTGTTATTTGGTGTTGGTTTTGCCTTTTTTGTGTATTCATAGCGTTTTGTAGGCTTCTAAGGTTTACAATCCCGCATAGTGCATATATAGTTTTGGAGATTGCTTTTTACGAGCCAATCATTATTGTATGATCCCTGGAAGATATATCTATATCTAGGCTATTTCAAACCTGTGAAGGGAATTTTCACTTGTGGTAGTGTTTTGCATGTTTGTTCAAACTTGTAAAGGGTGTTTTTCCTCATCAAGAGGCATTTTAAGACATGTAAAATGTTTTCCAACAACCCATACACGCATTGAAGATCCAGCTTGAGTCATTGTTTTTTGGAACTCATGACACTATTATTGCTACACTTATATGTGTGGAAATTTAAGATCCGTAGTGTAAGAACGTGGCTACAACCTTGTATAAATTCAAAAAATTCCATCTCGGCCTAGCGGCCTTGCCTGAATAGCCTTCAGATGTGTAAGGTGGATAATGCTATCCCCCTATGACCCTCAAAGATATTTTTCCTTCGGTCATGCCCGACGCATATGGATTAAAGGGATTAGCCTTAACTTGATGAAAAACCTCATCCTTATTTTTCTAAAATTGTATTTTAGTAAAAAGTGCATTTCAAGTTTAGTAAAAAATCATTTAAAATAGGGCTTATTTATGGGAAATAGTTATTTTAAAAACAATTATTAGTAGCTCAATATTGAGTTCCTTTTTTTTCAAAACTTTACTATTTTTTATTTTCCAAATCATTAGACCTATTTAGTTTGCAAAACACACTAATTTATAAAGTGCCAAATTGTGGGGGCTTCTTGATATAGTTTTTGGGGGTATACAGTGTGTTTCCTCTCTTGTTCAAAACTTGTTTCTTTCCACACATTTCTCTTTCTAGAGTCATGTATGTAAGTACAATTAACCCCCTTACACCATTTAAATACCATGAATGGAAATAAAAATTCTCATTGTAATTAGGACTAAAGGGTTATACCATATCACAATGGGGTTAGAACCGAAGCCCTCTGTAGCAGTAGATAAGGCTAAGTGGTATAATAAGTATGATGAAGCATTTGGTATTTTGTGTCTTTTCATGTCTCCTTAACTCCTTTTTCACATAGAGTAAGCCAAATCTCTCAACAAGGTGTGGAAAACCTTAGAAAAATTATTTTGAAAAGTTAACACTATGAGGGTTCATGAGTTATAAATAGAATGTATCAAAGCATAAGTCCTATCAAATTTGACACATTGGAAGATTTCTTTACTAATCTCAATTCCTTACAATTGCAGTTAAAATAATTTGGAATAGAAAAGAAGGATGAACAAATTGTTCTTTTAGTGCTTGCCAAATCAGGTCCTAACTACTGTCTTTGTTTCTACATTTTATGCTACCAAGAGAGCTCTTGGAGCCACATGGTCTATGCCATCCTTAGATGAATTCATTATTGATTTGACTAAGGAGCAAGACAAGTTAATTCAAATGGGTACTTTGAATTCATCCAAACCTCAAGCTTTCATTTCCAAGAATGGAAAATAGAAAACCTCATTAGAAAAAGAGTATAAATAGAGTAACAAGGATCAAGAAAGAAAGAAATATCAACATTATTCCACCTCTACACCAAACTCTGAAACTTCCTTTTCTAGTGATAAGTCTAATAAAGAAAGGATTAAATGTGGGTATTGTAAAGGAAGACATGATGAAAGAAAATGTTTGAAGAAGCAGATTGACCACCTCACAAGTATTCTTGAGAAGAACAATATAGGTGAACTGAGTCTTCCAAATAATCTTCATCAACCAATGAATCCTCCAAATAAATACCAATGGAAAAGGGAAAGAGAAATAATCAGGAAAGGAGAAAAAAGGGAGAGCCCTTGTTGCAGTTGTACCACCACCTCCTACATGGGTTATTGATTTTGGTGCTTCACATCACATGGCTTCTTCACATGTGGAGTTCACTTCATTAGATCCATGTGATGTCTACTATATGATTGGGTGACAACAGTTCTTCATAGGTTTTTAGGGGAGGGTCTATTGAAGTGGATGGAGGAACATTCAATAATGTTATTATTATTCCTTCACTATCAAATAATCTCTTATCAGACTACTATATTAATCACCTTAGTCAAGGCATGCGAGTTGAGTTCACTCTAGATTTAGTCTATGTCAGAGAGCTACACAATGACACTATCATTCTAGTGGATTTAGTCGATCATTAGACTTGGCTATATTTTTTTGAATTTGTTCCTCCTTAAGATTCTTCACCACATTCACCTATAATTGATGAGACTATTGAGATTGAGAACATTTTTGATGAGAAATTATCTTCTAGCACAAATGATGACAATAGCGATGGGGACCCACCTCCACCATATCCTTATCACCTTCCATTATTAGAGGATTTATTTCTTAATCTAGCTACTTCTAGTCCACCTCATACTTTCCAAGGAGTAAGAATCCTTATTCAGGACTCATCAGACATCAAGCGAGATTTTACTCGATTCTGAGACCCTCCACATTCTTTCTTTGCTTCTTCATCAGGTATATCATTCCATCATTGAGTAGTTGGAACTTCTACCATGTATGAGGAGCATAATTCTTTGGATAGGAACAACACCTTGGTTGGATATACATCAAACACTTGGCGATACCTTCACTTTTCTATGGTGATCCACTCTTCAATGCATCTATTTATGAGCCACGGTCACTCTAGAAGGTTGCTTTATAGGATATTGGATAGCTATAGGCAACTCGTATCTTCGAATGGTGCTTTCTAGTCCTACTTTATCTTATTTATCTCTCTTTTGGGGGAGTTTCTCTCACTGGTTTTTCTTGTTTTACTCTATGTTATGAGAGATTACATTATATGTGGGCACTTGATCGGCCTTATTGCTAGGACCCACTTTCATTTTTCACTTTCCACCTAAGTTGTGCTTAGGGGGGGTATTAGTGTAGGATTTATTTTCCTTGCTTTATTTTTATTATCCTACTTGGGATATTCCACCTCACTTTGAGTTTCCCTACACTTATGGGATATGCTTGCTTAGGTGTACACTTGACTACACTATTCTAGGTGTTAATCACCACTTGACTACACCATTCTAGTTGTTAGTTACCACTATTCTAGGTAGAGATTGCCTTGATTCTAGGAGGAGGTTACACATTCACCTCCTATATGTACATCTCTTGCATTATTCTATTTGATTGTATTGATTTGGAGCTATTTCGTGTTATTGCAATTACCTCTCTTATATTTTCATATTTTTGCAGTCTTGTATGCTTGCATTGTTTTGTCTTGGAACAATTCATGTCTCACATCATTCACCTATGCATTCTTGAAATGGTAGATCCTGAGCACTACTCCAATAAAATAAGGGTTAGAGAACTCACATGTAACTATAGATTGGTTATTGGTGCATCTATTTCCCATGAGATGAATCACACATATAGAGAATCACTATTAGGTGGAGTAGGGAAGATCATTCCTATCCTAAACTCACTATATGATGACCCAATAGTGTAAGCAATCATCCAAGAAGAAGAGTGTCTAATGCAATCCAATAAATATACAAGATGAATTAAGCGCTAGGTGAGGAAATGTGAGGATGGTGTAAAATAGAAAATAAAATGGTAGTTCAAATTTCTTAGCTTCCTTCTTCTTATGAATTTAAAATGAGGCGAGGGCATATATATGACGTTATCACTTATAAGAGATGGCGTCGGCCATGGAAAGTATAACACCAACACAATTTCCCATGGGTGACTGTGTCAGCCAATTATGTAAAAATGAAGTGATATGTCATCAAAATTAAGATTAAAGTGGTGTGGGTCATGAAAGAGGATACAAAAGGTGAAAAATTGTGGAATAAAAGCAAGAAATAATGAAAAATATATGCATGAGAATGAAGAGGAAAAGGATAACTAATGCAAGGAAAACTAAATATGGGATCAAATAGTGACACTCTCTCCATGTATTATCTCTAACCCATAATGGTTACGTGAATAACCATTCCCCATTCCTAAACGGGACCATTAAGGAACCTACTCGGAAATAGATGCAACAATGACCCTTATCTCGCACAAGGAAATTGTTAGTAACAACTATGAACTATGAAATATGAAAAGTGAAAAATTGGGTGTATAAACATAATGATATTGAGAGAAGGAGGATGAAAATTGGAAAAATAAGCGATGAATTGGAAGAAGAATGAAATAGCTAAGAACTCACTCTAGATACCTTGAATGAACTTAAAAGGGTAGATGTCAATACCTTGGTGCAAGAAAAAGTGACTAAGGAAAGTGGTAGGACCTACAAATTTTGTGAAGCCATTAAATTTAGGGTAAGGATATTGCAGGAGGATGGTGGAAAGTTGGAGAAGGAAGTATGGTAAGGAATAGATACTACCAATGAAATTGGTGATGAATTTTCAAGATTCGTTTTGAATTCTTATATCAATATATTAATATGTTACTAGCTAGTGATATATTTTTGAGCTTAAAGAATTGGTTGAAAGGGAATCAAAATTTGAGAAAAATTTGATTTGTAATCAATAGATAACCTAGTTTTATATCAAAATGTTTTAAACAATTTGGTGAAATTTCACAAGATTCTCAAGGAAAGTGATAAACGTTATCAACACATGTGATGTGCTCAACCGATATTCATGTGGAACAAATGCGAAAGAAGTGTAGGAGATGATATAGAGGTTCCATGAGTATCAAAACATGTAATTAGGTAAAAAGATAGAGAGAAAAATTTGGCTAATCTATTTTTGTTTTTTTAATATTTTTGTCTCAAACATGTAAAGTTTCAAGATTCTTGGACATCTTTCAAATTAACATGTAAATTTCCTAGTCATTTTCATAAAGAACCAGATCAATGGTATTTTAATATGTAAATTTAATATTAACTATTTTTAAATGGTAATTAGTGATGCATGAGCATCACTCCAATTACGTAAATATGTCTTGAATTATTCAAATTTTGTTTTGTTAGTGTGATAGTAGGTCTAGGGGGTCATTTGAATTCATCTAGATTTACTAGTTTTTCTTAAGTCCTTCACAAATTTGAATGGAGCATTTTTCCTCCAAATATGCAAAATTTGAATTTGAAGGGAAGTTTTGTTTTCTTAGGATTTTGATGCACTTTAAGGGTCATTTATGAATTTTCAAGCATGAATAATAACTATAGAGGTCTGAGAGTCACACTTAAGGTTTAGGAGTTAGGATCTTAGAGTTTTAGCTCAAGATCTCAATGTGTATTAAGAGCTAATAACGTGACCTTGAGGTTATAGAATATTTCATTCGGTTGGAAAATGATGGAAGTTATATAAAAGGAAAAAATGTAATTGATTTCATTCATTCCATTCGAATGAGAATCAAAGAGAGTTCCAATATTGAAGGAGGAAGCTACTTGTTTGCAAACAAATGTGATAGTTTCATTAGTTCTTGTGCTTTGTGTTTATTCTTAACTTTGTGCATGCAAATTGAGGGAGACTTTAAGGGTAAGAAATCCTTTTTATATGTATTTTTAATGATTTGAGAGATTCCATTGATTGTGTGTGTAAATACAAGCTTGAGACAACATAATAAAGCTGTAGCGAGATAGTTTGTGCAATTTGTGAGTTATACAAGTTAAGTTTATCATCTTTAGAGAGAGAGTTTTTACTGAAAGAGTGAAGCCTTGAAAATTAGAGGATAAATGATCATCTATGGGTCCATTTCAATCCATTAAAGATATTACAAAACTCGGTGATGGGAAATTATCTTGAGAAAACTGATACAAGTTAGGTAACCCGTGTTTTCTAGGGAAGAGGAGAGAGTTCTTTCATAATTTTCAAAATTTTATGATAAAATAATCCTTACTATCAAATCTAACACGTGCATGAAGGTAAGACATGTTTCTGGATAAAATTATAGGCTTTAAAATTACATTCTTATCATTTTATTTTAAAAATATCTCTTTTGGGTCTATAGGAAACCTTACTTAGGGTTTAACAAGGTTTTGCATTTTGAGGGTCTAAGAGGTTGAATCAAAATTTGAAATTATGAACATATCATTTTTGCACCTCCCTTTCACTATTTTTTGAGGTTTAATATCTTGTGATATCTCATTAATTCTATATTTCATGACAGTTGGGTTTACAATGATGACACGGTTTAAGGAGACCTAATGGGAGACTGAAAATAGTGATTTTGGAGAAAATTTTGTGAATGAAGACCTTATGAAACTTTGCAAATAGTTGTAATCCCCAAATTGGTGCTAAGAAATGTTCTTATTTTGATGAATGAGTGAATACAACAAAAGTTACATCAGGAATACACTTTATGTAGGGCTAGTAGGAGTAGAGGGGAAGTGAAGAGAGGATAACGGTGAAAATTTGATCTATCAATGGAGTTAAGACATGAAAGTTAAGTCACACCTCAAAAATCCTAATGGATAATTGAAAAATGTTTCACCTTGATGATATCCCTTACATATTGATCCATCCATGAATCCACTAAGAGCATTTGTTTGGAGAAATACTAAAGGGTAGTTTTAGTAAAGATAGGTGAGAATGAAACTATTGATTTATTTATTTTCAATTTGATGGATGATTTGGCTTGGTTAGAGGTCTAGGAACATGAATAAATGGTTGGGTAAGAATAATAATGTCATAAGCTAATAAAATTACTTGATTTTAATATTCTTATATTGAAGAAAAGAGCTAGTTGGAAGGCCAATGAGGACAATTTTGACAAAAAGAAGGTAACTTGTTGACCCTTTTTACATGGTTCCCATTTGATGATTGATTGAGCATTGGATGAGTTTTATAAATAGGCTACAAGAAGAATTCAATCCTAAGTAGGTGTTTCAAATCAGATTAGACTCAATAAGTAAGAGTTACAAGATTGGGAGAATGAGTATTTTTTCTTGTAAAGCAATTATTTTGGAGATTAGTATCAAAATAACCCTTTTGAGTTGTTACATGTGTATTATCTCTGCATCAATTAGTTAGAGAATGTAACCTCTCCTCTTTTATATCTTCTTCTCTCTAAAAATGTAACAATGCTTATATCATTGATGATATTTTAGCTTTTAGGATTTTGGAGGGACTAGCGTTGAATGTAAGAAAATACTTTTTGTATATTATGAGTAAAAATCATTTTCGGAACTTTAGAGAGAAGGATTTTTTCTTTTCTATCTACAAGATAATAAAGAGATATTTTTCAAACTTTTTGTTGATATTATTCTTGATATTAATGTTATTATTCTTATGTTTAATACATTTCTATTATGTATGATTTCATATTATTATAATACAACATTAGTCTAATTTATCAATATTCTAGTTTATTTGTGTGAGTAAACTTGGATATACATTTTCTAGTAGAAAGCAAAAGAGCTTTCTTATATCCTTCCCGCTCTATCATTCCCATTCCAACAAATCTCCTATAACTATTTTTTCCAATCTTATCATTCCATTCTTAAAAATAAATAAAAAATATATTGGGATGAGATATCATCCCACAAAGATAGAATACTGTAAATATTAGTTATATTCTTTCTTGCTACGTATATTATCAATAATCAAAGGCACATCCCCTTATTCGAGGTGGGACTTTGTCTTGCATGTTGTGGTTGAACACCATATTTTATATCTGAAAAAATATCCAACCAATAAGGTCAGGGATTCTTCATATTAATAATAACCTATACATATACTAGTAATATGAAAATATTCCCTAGGGTTTCTAGTCATTTTATTTTGTATTGTACTTACATGTATGAACTCTTTATTGATATATGATATATGATATATGATTATTTCATGGTATTTACTATCTCTTGTGTATGTTTAATTTGTTGCATTTTACTTTTTCAATGGGTTTGATCAATGTAAGATGTACATAATTATCATGGCCGTTGATATTATATGATTTGATTCATAATTATTATATGCTGATTTTTATTTGTTTTAAATATGTTTATTAGTTACTTAAATTTTATATTCCTAATTTCGAGTATTTACATTCTTAATTTTCCATCTTAAATTGTATTATAGTATTGATGAATTATCCAATAGTTTCTATAAAATATGGATCATCACATATGAATACATAACATCTATAGATCATAGATATATTTTCTTCTAATTCTTTTATTTGAATATTTTTGGATATGTTTAATATTGATGAGATAATCCAATATAAAGGTAAATAATCATATAATTGAACCCTTTTGATAATTTTATTATTTTATATTAGATAAAATTGAGTGGTGGGTGCTTCATATGAAACTACTATTATCTCTTGAGGTACGCTATAAATATTTATGGTCCAACTACATGTGGAATCTTGTATCATTATGTAATATAGACATCTTTCTCTACATTATTTATGTACTTTTATACTAGCTCTATGTGAACTTTCTCTATTACAATGGGCCTCTTACTTAGGTGTAAGACAAACTAATTTATCTTTTTGTACTTTCTCATTTATGATAGGAGTTTCTTTCTCTTCTTGTTATTCTTCGACCATAATGGAAATTATTGGATCTTTTAACATTTTCTTAGAAGATAGGAATCTCTTGCTTTGGCGCTATTTTAATTACAGAATTTTCCTCATTTGTTGGAATAATATCATCAATTTGGTATCAATTATGTCTAATTGAGACCATGTTGTCATCATATAAGAAAATAATATACTTATTATTGCTATAAACATTTAATTCTATGTTCGTTAACTGATATTGCCCCAAAATGGCATTGAAGTTGTTATTTATAGATATAACTTGAAATGTAGTATTTGTAAACTTAGGACTTATCATGAAGATTACAAGTGTTAGGAATAAATTTCACATATTATACTAAATTTTCTAAATCATGTTTATTATTTCTTAATTCATTAATTAGATACAAGTTACATATATTATGTAATATCTCCTTATTATTTACAACCTTGCTATGCATTTGGTTGTCAATAGTTATTTGTATGTATATAGGATTGATTAGTTTCTTCTTATATAATAATTTGACCAATGGTTATTCTTCTAATGGATATTATGATTTTCTCAATTCCTTTTTATTGGGTATATTATACACATGATTATATTCATGTGGTGTGTTTTTCTCTTTTAGTTTCTATTCTTCCTTTTGTACAATGTTCTTACATTTTAGACATTCGATACGATCATATAAAGTACAATACTTATTTATTCCACTCCCATTTATATGGTGATAGTTGAAAAACACTCTTCCTTTATGTCATATCAAATAAATATTTAGTCTATACCAAGTAGTTGGTAACATGACGAGCCTGTTATCAAGTAGTTTTCATAAGATAAGGGTAGACATATACGTATATCGTTGAAAAAATGTATTGCAATTAGCTTGAGGAACCCTTGAGTGGTTTCCATGAATTTTATTAGGTGAATATTGATATTCATTGTAATTTAAATGAATCATAATCGTTCACATAGAAGTAGTAGAATAATTATATAAATCATAGATCCCTTTCATTTGAGGAAACACATGAAAAAATACTTAATGGAATCAAATACAATGTATTCATCTAGATTGTGATGGACACTTGATGTAACTCTTGAAAATATATAATCTTGTCTAATTATTCAAAAATATATTCAGTTGGTTTATCAAACATTGATGTATAAAAAGGAGTTAATATACCTTTACAAAACATGAAATGTTGTTCCTCAATAATTTGATTAAACATTGAATAATGTGCTAAAGATGTGATTAAAACTCAATAATATGGGATAAATTCATTAATTTATTTTCATGTTATCTTCGGATGGTCAAAATCATCATGCGAAGTAGCGTGTGATTATAAATAAATAATGAATAGTTATTGTAACACGGGAATCTATCAATATGTATGCATGCATGCATGCATGTATGTATGTATTTATGTAGGTATGTATGTATGTATGTATGTATGATTAAGAAAACCAACAAAACATACCAAGCAAAAACTAGTGATGATGCATAGGAATGTATTTTACAAAAATGATTTTTATGCTCATATGAATCTAAAAATTTGACAAAGTGGTCAATATATTTATTGATGTAAATAAAGTACAGACCTTAGGGGAGAATGACAGGATCTTAAGGTCCTCCCCATTTTAGATTCAAGAAGATGACTCAATGCACGAGATGGGAATATATGGTCTTATATATGTTTAATGAGGGGCATTTACTAGAATATGTCATATTCCTTCTTGTGCCACTCTATGTACCTCCTTGATTAATTTACAACCAAAATACATAAATATAATATAATTAATGAGTATTCCTTAGAAGAAAACTAAAAAAGAAGATGAAGTAGAGAGAAAATATAATTATGCATAGTGTAGACACCTATTTTCAGTATAACTCCTCTCAGTAATCTTACATGCACGCAATTTCCATCCCCGCTTCTCTTTATCTTAAGTTAAATAAAATAGTATCTATTTGTTCATATTATTTGATTGATTATCAATGGGATCTGTATGGACCCATTTGATAATTCAAATTTTGAAATCACCCCTATCTCTCACAAATTATTTAATTCAAAATGCACCCATCCAACACCTTAGTTTTAAAATGAAGTCTTTATCTCACCCTCCTATTCAAATCATGTCCCCCACTTTGTCTCGATAAGTCAAAATATGGGACCCACATGATCACATCACATCCCTAACTCAGGTTACTTTACTACACCCTGGGTATCATCTAACATGTAGTTTAGTCTCATGTCTAAGATATAAATATGGGGGTTTTCCCCCATATTGAGAGGGAAACATTTTCAAGACCCTGGACTTAGACCAAAAAAGGACCTAGGACGGAAGACTTAGAAAAGGAGGATATATTTTTAAAAAGAAGAAGGAGAAATCTCTGACAATGTCTCTTATGTTGCCATCTTGATGCCTGGTTCATTTCCATAGCAGACATAAGCTAAGTACTCTTGTTATTTCAGTTGCTTGTCATTTTTTATTGTTGTTCACGATCTAATTATCTGGTCTAACATGAGGGTTGAAATCCTCCAAGGGATTTGAAAATCCTCTTAGAACCGGCACCATCCAGGAAACCCTCGCATATTGTGTTCTAATCTTATCTGGTTTAGTTTTGCAGATCTAGCTTCTTGATATCATGCATCTATTTTCTTTGCGCCCATATCATCCATCTCCATCTCCAAGGTACTCACCCTTGTATAATCGACATGGTCTCATGTTTCTTGATTACTCGTACACTCATCTAGATAGAAAGTTGGAAACACAGATCAAAATTTAGCACACTGGTGGCACCGAGATCCAAGATCTAGTCATATTTGTTTGTTTTGTCCTTTTATTCACCTCGTGCAGGTTTGGTTTTATCTTTGTCCATAGCAGAGATTTGTGTCATCTTTGAGGTAATTATTCTTCTAGTGTTTTTACTTTGGCTTGGTAATAAGTTTTACCCACATGGGAAACAAAATAAAGAAAAAATCGTATTCTCTGACTTTTCGTTTGCGGTCTTAGTTGTACCATAGATATAGATCTCATTTTTCACAATTATAAGAATCTATAGTCTTTGCAATAGTCCATATTCATTTGATTTTTAAAAAAAAATTATAGTTTTGTTCTTGTTTTACGAGTACTATAGAATTCATTTTTTATATTTAATTAAATAAATGATTAAAAAATTAAAATAAAATCAAAAATTAAAAAAATGTTATTATCCTACATCCCACACACGAGTTTGCCATCTTCTTCTCTCCTTCCCACTTCTCCCTTCCTTCCCTGCCTACGGTTGTCCTCTGCTCTCCATCCTCACCTACTTGCAAGCTTCTATCCAGCTTCCTCCACTCAAACTCCACCTTACTACCATCTCCATCTTCCTGTTGTTGCGGGCTCACAACACCACGGATGCGGATCGGGCTTCTAGGTTGATCACTCTAGCATCCAGTGTGATTGCACAACATGGAAACCTCTCTCCAAGTGTGGGACTTGTGAAACTAAGAGAGGAATCTCTAGATTAGAGGCTGGTTCCTCAAACTCCTCTGATTAGATCTAATTCTTGCACAACTATAGAGGTTCAGATCCTAATCCTACTCTAAATTGCAAGGAGACACTTGATTGCGAGTCGTTCAAGGTGCCATTGTTGATGGAGTTTTGTTCAAGAAAGATGTTAATGGAGTGCTGCTGAGATGCATTAGCACAAATCAGATTCAAAGGGTGTTGGAAGAGTTTCATGGTGGACCAGCTGGTGGCCATTTTGCACCAAGAGTGACAACTCTAAAAATCATGAAGGCTGGTTATTATTGGCCTAAAATCTTCAGTGATTGCTATGCATGGATCAAGAGGTGTAAGAATTGTGCATTCTTCACAGGAAAAGAGAAGCTTGCTGCCCTTCCATTACATCCAATCTCAGTTGACCAGCCATTCATGCAATGGGGTTTGGACTTCATCATAGTCATCAATCCCAATTCAAGCCGGGGCACAAATGGATTTTGACAGCCACAGACTATTTCACCAAATGGACAAAACAGTAGCACTCAAAGAGGCAAATGAGTCTAGCATCTTAGACTTTTATGAGGGGATAACAACCAGATTTGGTGTGCTGCTACATTAATCTCTAATAATGCATTGGCATTCATTGGATCTAAGGTGACTCGAGTGGGTTGTCAAGAATGGTATCTACCTAAGCACTTCATCAAACTATTAGCCTCAAGATAATGGCCGGTAGCCGAGTCTACAAACAAGAACTTTTTGAGGATCATTAGGAGGACTCTTGATGAGAATCGAGGTCTTGGCATACTAAATCGAAATCAGCCTTATGGGATAATAGGATAACTCCCAAAAGATCCACAGGTAACTCTCCATTCAAACTTGTCTATGGAAGAGAGGCAATCTTGCCCATGTCACTTGAGTTGCCAACATTGGAACTCATGAAGCAGCTGGAGTTGCTAGAGTTTGAGCCCATGGAGGTGAGGTATGCGAGTTCATGGAGCTGCAAGAGATAAGAAATCGAGGCATCCCAAGCAATGGAAAAGGATCAAGCTTTGATCAAGAAGACCTTTGATAAGAAGGCCAAGGATAGATCTTTTCAAGTTGGAGATCTAGTGTTGAAATGGGATGTGGATAGAGTAAAACCGGGAAGGCATTCAAAATTTGATGCCATTTGGAGTGGCCCATACATGGTCATAAAGTACAAGAACAGCAATGCTTTCCAATTGGCCTCATTGGATGGTGAAGAACTGCAGATTCCAGTCAATGGAATCTATCTCAAGCGTTGCTTCTAGAGGGAAATTCACTACCTTGTAAATATTAGATTAGATTTTCATTCCTCCAAGTGCTTGTGCACATTGTTTTGCTGTAGGTTAGTTTTGTTTTCCCTAAGTGCTTTGGCACAGCTTGCTGTCCATGGAGATGTTTTGCAGTCTTTGCTCCCATCAGGTGATATCCCATCTTCCTCCTTACACATTCTAAGTCAGTTGGGGTTCTAAACTGAATATTTGATAACTCCATGCCCAATGGACTACTTCAGGCAACTGGTATCTTCTACCTAGCAGGCAGGTAACCCCGCTGAGTCACCAAATTGTTATCCAATTTGCACCCCCAGGGTAAAATTGATAACATGCATCAGAATACTCAAGTCCCAGGAAAATAGATTGATTCAGGGAAAAAAATCATGTTTCTAGGGTCCCCTCAGATTTTTTCTAACTCTCCTGTCTAGGTTGAAAAGAGAAAGTTCTGAGAAAAGGTGAAAAAGTTGCAAAAAACAAGCTTGGGCCAAAAAAATCATGAAAATTGGCTAAGTCCTAGTCCTCACAACAGTCGGACATTTGGGACGTCGGGGCGCAAATCAGCCGAAAGGCCACCAGGAGGACCGCACAGCACTGGGACAGTTGGAACAAAAGTACGTGGTGGGCGCGGAGAATTTGAATGAGCCGAGAGCCAATCAATTTATGCCACATGTCATCACCGAAAGAGGGATAGGGAAGCCCGAATCGGGTGGATCGGAATTTTTTGTCCCAAATATTTTGGGACATCCGGACAAATGGATGCGGAGGACGTGAAAATCCGGCCGAGGCCGAGGATGAATTAGGAGACGCCACGTGTCACAAGGGAAAACGTCCAAAATTTTAAAGGGTGAGGTTTGAAGGGTCAGCCCGAGCCAATCAAAAGAGGACACATGTCCTAAGGAGAAGGGGAGTGTGGAGCTCGGGGAGGAATTAGAGAATTTGGCAAGAGTTTTGGCAAAAAACTAAAAAGTAAAGGATGACCCCATGCCCCTGTCCTCCAATCAGATCATGCCACGTGTCCCCAGTGGCGGGGACGTGGGGAAAAAGTGGAAAATGTTCCAAAATCACAAAAAGGAAAAATTTCAAGGAAAACCCATGGGACAGTGAAGGAGAGAGAATTACGCATCCAATCAGCACTTGACATGTGTCATCCAGGTGGCAGAGCGCGGGAAAAAATTTCAAAATCCATTTTTGCCTGTTTTGTGCCCTAAATCTTCAGATCGCCATATCTTTTGATCCAGAGCTCAGATTTGCATGTTCTTTATATCAACAGAAAGATTATGAAATTCTCTACATGATTTTGGGTTAATATTGAATTTTAGTGTAGTCTGGAGAGAGAAAATTCAGAAACGGCTCTGACACGTGTTCATGGCCAGAAGTGACATTTCAACGACCAAATTTAATACAGAATGGGTCGCATTCTCCTCCAATTTAGTCAAAAATGACAGGGTATGGGTTTGTAAGGTTCCCCATGCCGTTTTAATGCATTTGCAGTCAATGAGGAATGGGCTCCCATGTTTTGTACGTTTCTCTCTCCTGGGCTCGACCCATGCAATGTAAAAAAAGCCAGTTTTGGCTCATTTCTAAAGGGTGGAACATTTCTTGGCATAGCAGACTTCTTCTTTCACCTCCAGACAAGTGATTATTGTAAGAATCAGACCTCTTCAAAGATCAGAATAGTTTTTACCTCTCTGAGGTTGTAATGCAGTGTTTTTGACATTGGAAATAATAATGCAAGCTTTGTGAATGGGTTTCAGTCCTTTGTTTGTGTTATTTGCTTCATTTCAGATCCTAAATTATATCTTCTCAGCTTGTGTATGTTTTATGCTGAAATCTTTGGTTTGTGTCTATTTGCATGACAAAAATATTCACCACTCCTTTTTGGTGCATCACCATCTTTAGTTAGTTTCAATTTTTGCACTTCTACCCCTATCTCGTTGCAATTTAGAGTAGGATTAGGATCTGAACCTCTGTAGTTGTGCAAGCATTAGATCTAATCAAAGGAGTTTGAGGAACCAGCCTCTAATCTGGAGATTCCTCTCTCAGTTTCACAATTCCCACACTTGGAGAGAGGTTTCCATGTTGTGCAATCACACTGGATGCTAGAGTGATCAACCTAGAAGCTTGATCTACATCCAGGGGTGCTGTGAGCCTGCAACAACACTTCCTTCCACCGAGCCCCCAACTCCTACATGGATCTTCCCTACTCCAAGCTCCTCTCCCCTCCCCATCTTCATCGTTGTCCCTTCTCTCCACTTCACCACCACTGTCCCTTCTCTCCACTTCACCACCGACCTTGATCTCCCTTCCTCCCACACCTACGCCACACTATACTCACACACCCACCAACTTTCCTCTTCCTTCAACATTACTACCATCTCCATGTCCCTTCAACCTACTCCATCTCCCACCTATAGACCGTATATCCCTTCTCTCCTCCGGCCTAATCCTCGTAATCCACTCCACCTTCAGGTCGCTTTACCTCCCACGCAGGCCACGTTGCCTCCCTCTCCTCTCCTTCCTCCCATCTCCCCTACCTTGGCCGCGTCCTCCCAACTACCATTCCTCCCTACCACTCCCCTCGGCTTCAATTCTCCTCTCGACCTCCATCTCCTTTCCTTCCTCTCATCTCCTCTACCCCGTCTCATGTCTCTCCTCTTAAGCTCCATCCCTACTTATCCCATCTCCCTTCTCTCTCTCTTGCACCTACCACTCCTCCCACGTCCCATCTACTTCTTCCCACGAGCTCCATCCCTACTGTCCACCTATCTCCCTTCCTCTCCCCATGACTCCTCACCGAGTCCTCCACTCCACCATTCCTCCCAGCCGATCACCCATCTCCCTTCCCTGTCCCGGACTCCTTACTACCGTCTCCATCTCCCTTCCACCTACTCCATCTCCCACCTATAGACCCTGTCTCCCTTCTCTCCTCTCGAGCCCACCTTCCTCTCAAACCATTCGCCACACCCACCTCTCTCCACTCCTCGGCTTACTCCACTTCCTCTCCACCCGAGCACCACTGACCTGTGCCTCACCCATCCTCACACCTCAGCATCTCTCTCGTCGACATCCTCCCCAACTCCATTCTCTGCCCTATCCCCTTTCTAACTGACTTAGCCATCTCCACCCGAGCCACCGAACTCCTTAACTGCCTCATCACTTTTCTTGCACCCTGCACTCTTTCCACATCCCCACATCTCCCTCGATCTCCTTTGAGCTTTCCCAGACCATTGTGATCTAGGTATATGTGATAACGACCATCAACTAGTATATATATCTCATGGCTTTGAATCAGAACCTTGTCTCTCTCAATATTTTGGTAGTTTCCATGTGCGAAAGGGAATATCCTGGTAGACTCACAAGATTCTGAAGCGTGATGTTTCCGATTATTTTCATCTTAGTATCAAATTCACACAACTTCATGGGTAGTGACTATATAGGCACTGCATAGCAATAGGCTCGCAATTCTCTACAATACAGGTTTTAAATGACATAGTCATAATGATTGGCTTACAATTTTTTTAAATAAGAATCGGTTTGCTTCATTATAACCATTTCCAAATAAGTTTAAATTCACGCAAGCTTTTGGTAATGACTATACAGTCTTGTTATAATAGTTAGCTTCCAATCCTTTTGATCACATATACAATCCATCATGTATACAAAACACCCTAGTTAATTGCATATTTCCCATTTAATTTATTATTATTATTATTTTTAATTCTTTTTGTGATTCGCTTTATAAAAAGTTGTGTCCATGTGTAGTAGGACCACCTTGGGCATACCTAAAAGTGAACAAAGCTCTATCAATGAGAAATTTTGATTAGATATTGCTCCTCACTTCTTTTTCTCGTCCCATTATTGTAGATATCTTATCATTTTCATATCTTGTCGGTCGACTATTGTAGAATATAAGACATTAATAAATCATTTAATTTAGAAGTACTCTTATCGATAGTTCACTACATAAATAAATGCAACCTATATGTTCATATTACTTTGATAAACGTTGTTTATTGTATAAGGAGCCTATTTTATCCATTTACCATTTATTTGTATAAGTTTTAGGTTTGGTTTGTTAATTGCCTACTACAAGTTGTAATTTTGAATGTAGTGTTTGTCATTTGGTGTTACGATTTGCATTAAGTATTTATTTGGGAATTACGGTCGTCATTAGTTCATTATTTATTTTATTATTTATTCATAGTTATTTCATCGTTTATTTGATCTTCTAGTTGATTCATTTTCATATCTTGTATATTATAAATACATACGAACATCGAACTAATTTTTATAAAAGTAATTTTTTTGTGCATAGGGATTTCTTTTGCATAGAAAGTTTTTTTATTGTCTTTCTTGTACCTTTTTAACTAATTGTCTTATTTGATTTTGTAGGAAAAGTTTATGAACTTGCGACCCCTAAATTATGATGTCAAAGATCAATTGCTAAACCAAACCACGCCGCAAGTCTCCTTTCACAAACCCATCCACTATCGTGAATCATACAAGTTTAAGGTTATCATATGTTCTGGCCATTAACTCGGTGCTTCTAAATACATCACTATCAAATGCACTTAAATAACCAGAAAAACATTACTCCAGTCAAGCGGTGCCATTTTAGGGTACCCGGAGTTTTAGGCCACTAACTGGAACTTTTAAAATACATCACTATCAAATGCACTTAAATAACCATGATAAGCGATTCTCTAGGTATTTCTCATTTTTCTCTATTTTCTCTTTTCTACATCGAATTTTCCCTTTCCTGAGTGTTTTTCTACATCGAATATCACATTTCATTTTGGTCTAAAACGAACCTTCTGCATCCTTCCTGATCACATAGCTTAAGTAAAAGAATTTAACTCTTTGCATTTCACTTATCACACACTGCCTTAGACTACACAAACATAATTAACACATCCAAACATTCCTCTCACCTAGTTAACTATTTGGGACTTAAACACCCAACAGGAAACCATCTCAGACATCTCCCAAATCCATAATCCTGAAACCAACTTTAGATTCCTTTAGGCACCTTTATTGCTACTTTTCTTTTCTATTCACATCCTCTAAATTAATCATGATGCTACAAAAATTATGCTTGATTTATTTGTCAACAACATACATAAACATATGTTTCTTTACTTCACACCTATTTTCACTCTCTCCCAAATCGAGACAAACAAACAACCTGCTCTATCCAATAAAGTTACTTCCTCTGATAATCTCACTCAACATGATTCTAAATTCAAAACCATGCCTTCAGTCACCCAATCTCTAGTCTCCATGGTCTCACCTCATGAGAACCATGTCATACAAAATTCTCCCCACCTTGACACCAACCCTCCTATCCCCCATCAATCCAGTCTTCCTAAATCAATCATACCACCATCTCCTACTCCTATAGATACATCTAATCTCCTTCTAACTCCATATATGACTTCTTACTCCAAAAATATCCTATAATCTCTAAATCCTCCCAATATCCTCAATTGGTGGATCACATTCCACCCACATCCCTTTTTTCAATTCTATTTCATTCACCACTAGTATGCCCATCAAACAATCTTAGCGTTTGAATACCTACATCCCTACCCATCCTATGCTCCAACAGTCTCAACCCCTTAACACTCATATCCCTACCTACCGTCTACCACAACAACCCACCTAGATTCAATGAACACACCATATTCCTATTATTCAAAGTAAACCTATGCAACAATCTCAACCTATGAAACATGTTCATCCTTACCAAACAACTCCCCAAACACCCACATATCCACAAATTAATCAGTCATCTTATCAAACCATTCCACAAACATCATATCCACAAACCTATCAACCATCTTATCAAACACTTCACCCAACACCCACAAACTTATCATTTGCCTTATCAAACTACTTTTCAAACCACACAATGATCCAATCTCAACCTTGCAACACCTTAAGTGATTCAATTCACACCTTAATGAATCAGTTAGCTAGTTTAGAAACCCTTACCGTACCACCCAAGAATACCTTATCCTATGAAAAAATCTATACCGAACCAATTCATCTGTCGATTCCAATTAAACCCTATCCCCCTCATTAAAAACTTCCTACATTTAATAAGTTCAATAATAAAGAAGATCCCCAACAACATTTCCTCACATTTAAAAATGCATATTGTCTTATTGCGCATGATCATGATTTAATTCTTCACACTTTTCCCATGTCTCTGTCTAGTCTTGGGTTGGACTGGTATAACTATATCCCGCAACATTCCATATTCTCTTTCACTCAACTTGCATAGTTTTTATTAGAACAATTTTCTATCAATATCACATGCAAGACCACTATCACCGATCTATATACCATTTGACAAGATGAAAACAATCCCATCACCGACTTCGTTGCATGATGGCATGCTGTTATAAACAAACTATCTTTCACTATCCTCGTAAATCGACTTATTCTTGTGTTCATGTGCCAAACATATATCATCCAATTTACTGAGATCCAATCATTACAAACCTTTGATGAAGCTTTCATAATGGATCGTAAGCTCAAAACCCGTGCCATTGAGCATGTTCATCTTAAATTAAGTTCAACTAAATCAAAAATTGAATCCATGAAACCATTCACATATAATGGCGAGTTCAAGATCGCAGCCAACACTATGGTTAGTGAACCCTCATCCCCATCTACACCAAGCACATGGTCTCAGCAATAATCTTCTCAATCAACATCCAACTACACTTGCTTTAGGAGAATCATACGGTTATGTATTGATAAGTTTATGAGTGTAAAACCTATCCAATCGCCTCCCATACAACCCGTAGACAACTCGCAAGCCAAGCCTATTTAGTATCACGAGGCCCATTTTTGTAAATATCATCGAGTCAATGGTCATGACATTGAAAGGTGTATTTCCTTTAAAGACCATGTCTAATAACTTGTAAATCAAGGGGATATCCAAATTGACACCTCCACTGTGCAAACTAATAAACCACCAACAAATAACGTCATCCCCTTTACATCTCAACTATCAAATGCTTGTATGGTTAATACTCTTAATCAAGATCCCGTCTTATCACCAAATCCACATGTACCCATAATGGACATTATTCCCATCCCTTATTTAGAACCTATCACATCTACGTCAACTTTCACTACCTATCCTGAATCTACACCTTCTCCTATCCTTACCACGTCCACATCAAATTCAGCTATATCATCCATTCCCGCCATTTCAAACACACCCCAATCCACCACATTCAATTTCCCCTCAGTGCTTATTTCATCCCCACTCGTATCCACACATATCCCTACATCTCTCCCATCTATTTCTTCACCCATACCTGCCTCAATGAAACAACTAGTCTCTTCTACTTCTACATCTGAAAATGCTCCTACATTTGTTGCATTACCCATACCTATAAGGTCTACTCCATCGGTTATCACATCACTCACATCTCCACAGATTCCAAAAATGCCTACATCTTTATCTATCCTAGCTACCCCTATACCTATCATATCAACAAATCCACCTAGCTCTACCTTGACAACCTTGCCCATGGCCACATCACCCAGTCTACCCCAATATTCTTTACCCAATCCTCCTATCACACCAACCAAATCCTCTCAATCTGTAACCTTACCCAATATACCCCTTGAATCACCTATTAAACCAACACATCCACCTCGATCAAATAAATATGCTTTACCTTCTCCCTCTACAAAATCATCTCTTTCCATGCCAAAATTGAAACAATCTATGTCTCACATAGAT
The DNA here is from genome assembly GCA_018340775.1 of Taxus wallichiana var. yunnanensis. Lineage (NCBI taxonomy): Eukaryota > Viridiplantae > Streptophyta > Pinopsida > Cupressales > Taxaceae > Taxus > Taxus wallichiana. The sequence continues at coordinate 160,470,707 of CM031243.1, read as the reverse complement.
ATCATTAATCACATCATACAAACACCTATCTCTTCATTAACATCTTCATCTTGTTTTAGAACATTTTATCCATTAATAACCACACCACTACTATCATATCCTCTGGTTGAAATTATTGTCATCCCTACTAGAGGTAAATCTTCTCGGTTAAAGTCTAAGGCTTGGGAAAAAATCCCCAATAGTCCCCTGCGCATCCAAGGAAACATTCTGGTTTTCCCTCTTCTCAACAATCTAATGCCACAACATCCATGTCAGGATCTATTTTTCCATCAACAAAATCTTACAATAATCAATCCACATCCAAACAATATCATCCTTCAACCAAATTTGATTTGTCCTCCAAAACATGAAATTCACCCATCCAATCTACATCTACATCTTCTCCTAACACCAAGCTGAGACATCCTATCAAAACCCATAAGAGTTACCTTCCCCATGACACTTCAATGGGGTCTTATGAAAATATCTTTCGACATTTAACTCGAACATCTACCATCAAACTTCCTCCTATTAAATCCTTCAATCCATATGGTCCCAAGCCATCATGGTTCAATCCTAATTGTAGTTGGGTTTATCATCGTACCCCAAGTCACGACATCGAACATTGTAAGGCCTTTTGGTCAATCATCCACAACCTTATTGAGAAAGATGATTTCCTCATTCAGGGGAAGGTTCCTTCTTCATCCACCTTGAATCCAATCCATATCCCATCTATCGATCTCCCATGATTCTTCCATCCACAAGATCCCTTAATATCCATCCAGCCCATGTCATTCCTCCTAAGGAATTCCCTTCATTTTTCATCAATACTGCTCATCTTGCTAAACACACTTGTGGTCTCCGATCATTTACCCCATCCAAATCTATAACAATCTCATCTAATATCTTTCAACATCCTTTACCTCCTTCAAATTTAACTCATTGGGAAATAATCTTCCCTCACCCTTGAGCATCTCATCCGTACAACTCCCTTATTACTAGGGGACTTCGCTCTTTGACATTGTTTTGTCTACCTTCTTCACATCCATCCAATATAAATTAATCCAGATCCTCATCTCATTCTCGAGTCCTCCTTTGAGCTCATATTTGTTATTTTATGTTTGTGCTCCTTTTGGGAGTATCATCTTTTCATTTAAGCCCTCCTTTGAGGCCATGTTTGTCTCTCCATTGAGGAACCTTTTTCTCTAAGTCCACCTTTTGGATGTATTTGTGTCTCTTCTATGGAACCATCTATTTCAAAGCCCACCATTGTAGTTGTATTTGTGTCTCCTTCGAGACATCATTTATTTCATAAGCCCTCCTTTGAGGCCATATTTTTTCTTTTATGTTTATGCTCATTTTGAGAGTATCATCTTTTTCATTACATCCCTCCTTTGAGGCCATGTTTGTCTCTCCATTGAGGAAATTTTTTCTATATTTGTGTCTCTTCTCGGGGCACCATCTATTTCAAAGCTCACCTTTGTGGCTATATGTGTCTCTTTTGGGATACCATTTATTTCATCAATCCCTCCTTTAAGGCCATGATTGTCCTTCTATATTTATGTCTCTCTTGGGGCATCATCATTTATTTTCATCTAAATCCACCATTATGGCCATATGTTATTTTTGTTTCCTGCTTAGCTATCATCTCATCTTATTGCAACTACACTATCTTCCCTCTCATAGTGGTAAACAAAAATAGAATCTCTTAATGCATTACACTTGCGACCAATCTACTGTTAACATATCTACCAATGAGAACTTACTTACATCCTTAGATTGTTTTTCCATATTTATCCCCTTCCATTTATCACTATAATAATCTAACTTGTGCGGTCCACCTTCACTACTTTGATGTGATCCCATAACCATTACATCCATTACCTTCTCATTCTCCTATTACAGCCATGCGAAGGGTCTAGGGTGTCTCTTGTACATTCCTTATCCCCTCTTAAGTGGTTTACTTAGCTATTCCATGTTCTCCCCATGTGAAGCTCAAATTCATGTATGTAAAGGAAAAATCAAAGTTATAAAAAATAGAATGATCCTTGAAGGAAATTTTTTTCATGCGAAAAAAAAAGAAAAAAAAGTATACAAATCAAAATCCAAGCAAAATCAAAAGAAATAGACCAATCCCTTGAAGGACAACTATTACATTACTCTTGCCATCCATATTATGTATAAAGTATACCATACCCTCGAAGGATGGCTACTCTGTTATTATGGCATCTGGAGGGCTTTCCGCGTTGATCAACCTTATTTTATCAACATTTTCCAAAATCTTCCCGCATTGATCATCTTTCTGCTATTTTTATTTCCCTTTCCCAGAGTTGGGGCATAGACTTAAGGAACACCACCTTTGGAGATCCCTCTTCTCATGTACAAGTCACATCTTCGATCCCTTTGTCATGTCAACATTAGGATTATAAGCATCTTTCATCCATATTTCCCTCATGATCTTTTGGTATAACTAACAATCGTTGGTTATGTATTAACACATGCTATTGGCTACAAGTGCAATGCCTTGAGTGGTACCTTTCTTGTTTATCTCTGATCTAGTTCGAAACATAATTACAGCTATGTTCCATTCATCTCATCCAAATCATATTTTATAAACATCACATAAAATTTCACACTATGAATTTTATATCTATCCATCATCTCCATGAATGTGTTTACAAATACACTCTTCGGTTTGTGAATTCTACTTGATCACCGTTGCAGTTTGTGAATCCTACTTGAGGGTCCTTCTCAAGGCAAAGTTCGTTATCCTACAACTCCTTATCTCTCAATGTGTTCAACACCATTTTTGATCCATTGCTCCTCGCTCTCCAAGTCCATTCATCACCATTTGTCTCCACATCATCCTTCTCGCCTTTATATCCCCTTGCATGATGCCATATATATTACTCATCTTTCCTCTTGAGTTTCTCTTTTACTCTTTCGCTTTTAGTTTGACAATCTTGCTTAACCATCCATATAGCCAGAGAACCTTAGTTAAGGTATATCTTCTTCCTTGGATCCTCCCATTGTAGAAGCTTCTCCACCATTTCCTCTTTTAACAAACGACAATCACCACCACAAACATCTTTCCACTCCTCCTTTTCCGCTTAACACTCTTACATCATCACTACCACCGCGTGCATCCTAGTTAAGGATTTCCCTCACACTCTCCATCTACACTGCATATGTTCCTCCATCCATTCATGTCACACTCCTTTGTTTCCTTTTTATCACATTGTTATCACCTCCTTTCATCTCTTATTCCATTTTGGTATACACTACTCAGTCTTTTCATCATTCTTCTTCTTCTTTGGTTTGGTGATCCTACTTAACCATCTCCATCGTAGGGAAATATTACTTAAGAGTTTCTCTTAAGAATGGTTGGTCATTTGATCCTTCCATCTCCCATCATCTCTTCCTCATCTTCTGTCTCCCACCTCTCATCATACTCATCCATTCCAACCAACCCTTCCACACCTGCATCCAATACAATGTTGTCTTTCTCCTTCCATATTGTCACTACTGTTTGGTGATCTTACTTAAATCCTCCTGTGGCATGGCGATCTTACTTAAGAGTCTCTCTTAAGCATGATTTTCATCCTGCACTCCCCCACTACCCCACATTATCTCCATCTACATTTTCTTGGCATTCCCCATCATCACATCCTCTCACCTCCTCTTTCATTCTCACAAACACCACTTCCTACTAGTCCCTTGTTCATCTCCATCATCCATTCTCTGGGTAATTTTACTTAACCGTTGCTTCTCTGTTCATTTCATTCCTTTTTTATTCATTTCTCTCTCATCCATTCTCATCCACCGCATCCTCTCCTTGTCTTCATCTTCCTACACATCGTTATCCCTCCTTTCTTTACTCTTTTCACTCCATCTTCTAGAGTTCTCCCACATATCTACCCCCATACTTACACGTCATTGTCATTGATATTCTCCTAACATTATTTCATCATATCCTTCCATTTCTGCACTAGTAATTATCGTGGAATTCTCCTAAAAATCACTCATCACCATTCTCGCATATCCTCGCATCCTTTTCTTTGACCACCTCCATTCTATCTTCATTCCTTCCTTCCTTTATGTCCTCTCGATCATTATCAAAGGACTTATCCTAAAGTCCCTTCATTAGCGTTCCCCCTCCCGTTCTTCGTTTACTTTCTCTCTTGTCTTATCTTTTGTCTCATCTTTTCCTACTGATCATTATCGGTGGATTTCTCCTAACATCCATTCACTAGCATTTCCTCTCCTATCCCATCCTTTATTTTTCCTCACCACCTCTCTATATTCTATTCTTCCTTGCCAATTTCTTCACTGTCTTTATCATACACCTTCTCTTTATTTTCTCGTCATCAACATATCCTCATCTCATGCATCTCCATTTCTTTTCCAATCGATGTCACTCCTTCCCTCAAGTTTCTCTTTACGTTCCTTATGCTTCCCACTCTTTACCAAATATCTTCATTCTTGGTTCACTTCCTTCAGCATAATTTTCTTCGTTGTCTTCTCCTCCTTTCTGATCTTCATCTTATTTTACTTCCTCTTTATCATCCTCCTCATTTTACCTCACACTTCCTCCTTACTTCCCCATTGAAAACCTGACTCTTCAGCATTATCCCATTTCCTTTATCATCCCATCATCCACATGCATTTCCATGCGGTCAGTTCCATATTCTTTGCCTTGGATTTCCTCACTATGATCTATTTCCTTCAATTTTCTTTTCTCTATCATCTCTTTCATTTTCCATTACCTCTCTATTTTCCTCTACTCCAATCTTCATCACATCTTTCGTTTTAAATAACTCTCTCCCTTTTTCATGATTTCATCCTCTGCTCTGTTCTTTTCTTGTCTTCTCTTTGTTTTTCCTTTTTCATAATCCTTCTTTGTTATCTTCTTCCTCCCCTTTCACTCTTTATTTTCTCCTCTTCCATCTCCATCCCTCTATTGCATGTCCTTATCACCTTCATATTCAATCTTTCTTGCTCTTCTCATAATCAACCAATCCTCCCGTCGATTCCCTTTTTCTTTCTCGACATCCCTTACATTTGGCATTCACAAATAATGTCAATGTTTATCCATTTATGTATCACCATCTATCCCTTTCATTACTATTCTTGTTCTTCTCTTTGTAAGAACCCTATCATATCTTTTATCTTCGTCATTCCTCTCATGGGGGCATCATCATATCCATTTCTAAGAATCTCTTCACATCTTCTTTTGACATTTTTGTCTTGGAAGATACCATAACGGCCATCACCTATCTAATCTTGTTCTCTTCCTTGAATATTTTCTCTACTTTTGTTTTGTTGTAAAAGTATCTTGACTTCTTATCCTACTTATTGAACAAGTAGGAGTACTTTTATATTCTAATTTTCTAACACTTATGCATCTTTCCTATAAAACATGATTGTCATCATATTTATTATCCTTTTAGGGTATTTTATCTCACCTTTCTATCCTATTTGCTCATCTTGTCCACTTTTATGATTATTCTATCTATGTCTTATGTTGGGGCACCTTTTCATCCTTATACTTGTCAACGCATATAACTCATCTTGTGTCCTTATCATGCCCTATGTTGGGGCATCATTATCTTCATCTACGTCCCTTTTGTGGACGCATGATTTTTCATGTTTCCTCATAAACAAAGGATTACACACATCTTTCACATTTAGTTGCACATATTTTGATGTTTTCCTATGACCCAATGGTCATCTTGGTTTACATCCATACTACAATGGTCTTCACCCACTCACTGGTTTGTAGAACATTATCATCTATCTCTGTTGAGACCGCAATTGTCCTCTACCGATGTGATATTGAAGTCACCGCCATACCTTTTTTATTTATTGTGATTCTTTTTTCTTGGGAATCTTTCCTTTGGTCATGTCTTCATCCATCCTCGAGACACATCTTTCATCTAACCCTTTTTTTTTTGTCTCATGGCTTGCTATCGCAAACCACTCAACAAAAAGGGGCAAATGTAGACACCTATTTTCGGTATAACTCCTCTCAATAATATTACATGCACGCAATTTCCATCCCCGCTTCTCTTTATCTTAAATTAAATAAAATATTATCTATTTGTTCATATTATTTGATTGATTATCAATGGGCTCCGTATGGACCCATTTGATAATTCAATTTTTGGAATCATCCCCCATCTCTCACAAATTATTTAATTCAAAATGCACCCATCCGACACCTTCTTTTTAAAATGAAATCTTTATCTCACCCTCCCATTCAAATCATGTCCCCCACTTTGCCTAATAAGTCAAAATATGGGACCCACATGATCACATCACATCCCTAACTCAGGTTACTTTACTACACCCTGGGTATCATCTAACCTGTAGTTTAGTCTCATGTCTAAGCTATAAATATGGGGTTTTCCCCCATATTGAGAGGGGAGACATTTTCAAGACCCTGGACTCGGACCAAAAAAAGGACCCGGGACGGAAGACTTAGAAAAGGAGGATATATTTTTAAAAAGAAGGAGAAATCTCTGACAGTGTCTCTTATCTTGCCATCTTGATGCCCGGTTCATTTCCATAGCAGGACATGAGCTAAGTACTCTTGTTATTTCAGTTGCTTGTCATTTTTACTATTGTTCACGATCTAATTATCTTGTCTGACATGGGGTTGACATCCTCCAAGGGAGTTGAAATCCTCTTGGAACCAACACCGTCTAAGCAACCCCGCATATTGTGTTCTAATCTTATCTGGTTTAGTTTTACAGATCTAGCTTCTTGATATCATGCATCTACTTTCTTTGTGCCCATATCATCCATCTCCATCTCCAAGGTACTAAGCCCTTGTATACTCGACATGGTCTCATGTTTCTTGATTACTCATACACTCATCTGGACAGGAAGATGGAAACACATATCAACACATAGATTAAAATTCATTAAAATAAAATCATAAAAAATTAAATGTGTATGCCTAAAATAACTAGATGTATTTAGTTTAGCTTATACATAAATTGATATACCACTGATTCAAATACTTAAATGGAATTTAAACCATTACTATAGTTGATAATTTAGAAATTAAACAAACTATCTTGATTGTTAAATGCACATATGGTATAATCTATCAAGTTACAAATACTATTACATATTTATTAAAATTGCAAAGAAAAATTTAAAGGTCACAAATAAAGGCAAAAAATGATTATGATTTCAAAAGAAAATCATAAATAAAAATATAAATAAGTAAATAAAAATTGATCACTTCAACTTATAGGAATGCTAAATAACCACTTGCATTATAAATCTAGAATTCACCGCTCTTTGGAATTTGGGTGGAGGGGCATGTCACTTTATATAAAATAGGGGTCCTCATCCCACTACCTTTTCAATGTTATATTTACATAGGATTACAAAAATATTACACATAAATGGCATTTTACAAAATATCCTAACTAATTTTACTTAGGATATTACAATTGAGTACATGGTCCAACGTGCCTTTGGAATATTCCTAGTAATTATTTATTGCTCTAGTTTTAAAAATTACTCATTTTGAGTCATATATGGCTATGGGATCCCTACTTTATATTCTATAAAGGCATATCTGGAAATCTTATGATCCCCATCAAGTTTTTTGATATCAATGATGGGCTTCCCAAGAGCACAGGGAGTTTTATCCAATAGGACCTTTTGATAATCCATTATTTTTCCTAATATATTCTTAAGGGTCTATACCTTTTGAATTTTTTCCTTGGATTGATACACCAATTTTATGACATTTGAAGCATATTTTCATTTTCCTCCTCGATATTCTTGTGAAAATGGACTATGAACTATTTGAGTTGTTTCTAAGAATTAGTTCATGGTCACTATGTCTTGATTTTCTAAATATAATTTAGGTATAACAACCTATGTGAATATTTAACTACCCCTAGAAATGACATAATATAATTTTTGGGGTATCCTATCCATTTATTCATCTCAATCCTCTAGTGCATTCTTAGTATAATCAACATGTGTTTAGCATAGGTACATATCTTCTATTGTTAACATTGCGGTATCTTTGGATGCCCTTCATAATGACATTGTATATAACATTGAACATATATTAAAGGACGTGCATCATTTTAATAATATCAAAAACTTAGTATATAAATCCTATCCTTTGCTTTTAACTTTAAGTCCTTCCTTCACTATATCAAAGAGAGACCATATATCCTATTATAACTCGGTGGTAATGTCTTTAGGGACAATGGTCATACCTTGAGTTTTTAGTGATTTATTTATTGCTTAAAATCCTTAGAAAATTTGCACTACAAGTTCTATTGATGCCCATATGAAAGAGACTAGATCCTCTTGATATTCCACCACTTTGGATCCTTTTATTTTTCTATTTTTAGTAAGGGAAGACGAATCTTTTGAAGTTTAATTTTAGAGGAGGGATTGGTTTGTGGAAACTCTTTTTCTAGTTACCCTTCTCAATGTTCCCATCTTGGAATTGAATTCAATATTTATTTGGGGGTCTTCTTGAGTTTTCCAATCTATAAATTTCCTATGTGTTATAAAGGCTTGCTATATCCAGTTTTCTTCTAGTTCTTGTGAAGGTATACTTGGTAGATTTTTCTTTTCCCTCTCTCCTTTGAATACATTATACTTCCTCGGTGGATTCTTCATTTGTTTGATGTTTCCTTGGTTTATTCTTCCTCTTCTAAATAAGATACCTCATATGCCACTAGACAAAGGCCTTGGGTATATTCAAGTATTATTTATTAAATCTCGTAGTTATTTGATCGATAGGAGAAGCAATGGGATACCTTTCAAGGCATTGAAATTGTGGCTATTAATAGGTTGGTGACCCTCTTCTTGAGAATTCCTTCCGATTTCCCTTTGGTGGGATAATTTCTCATGTGGTCTACATATTCTATTGTATTAAATTTTCTTCTTCTTGGGTGATCCACACCCAATCATTCACATCAAAATCATGGCAACATGTAACATTCAAATGTCCTCTAAGAGATTCCAAATGCTTGGAAACTCTTTTCCTCGGAACATAATTTCATGAGGGATGTTCATGTATATTGAATAAGTACCTATATATGGAAAATACTTAAATATTAGGCCACATTTTAAATTACGTGTTTTCAACCATCAAAGGTAGTGAAGGATGGGTCCTCAATTTCTTCTCCTTGCACTTGTTAGAAATGTCATTATTGATTTGAAGAGTAATTTCTTACTCTGTGATTATTTCAGGCACATAATATAACAATTGTAATGGTGGAGATAAGAATCATTCAAACATGATAACTGTATATTCAAGGTAGAAGAAAACATCCCCATTTTCTAGAAAAATTTATGCCTTCTAAAAAAACTTAGGCATTGGAACTTTTATTACCAACCAGTTAAATTTTGGGTAGGAGTTATAAATATATTTTATGTGGGCCTTAACTTTATGGAAATATATGTTAGAATAGGTCTAATTCACCTCTTGAGGAATTTTGGGATCCTAAGGAGGGAAAAATCAGTACATACTAGGATCCCACATACTCCATCCATAAACTAAGAATTCATAAAGAATGACTTCTTGTTTTGTACATAAGAATCCCTTTGTGAAATCAAAATTATATATATAATATGCCCTAAGGAAGTAATTTTACTGTCATCAATGATCAAAGATAATAAAGGGACCCAGAAAACATCCAATTCAAAAGTGGAGGGATCTCCATACAAGTGATTTTCTGTCATCCAAATTCTTACTATTGGTCTAAATATCTAGATAAATATGTTACTCAAACTCTCATCATCCATATTATAGATTATGTTCTTTACCCAATTTTACAAAACTATCCCTATTTAGCATGTATCCATGTAGGATTTAATGGTAGTGGAATTGTAGACTGTATCGGATATAGGTAGCTTGTAATTAAATTTGAAATTAGAAACAAAAATCAAGGATACCCTATTTCCCTCATATCTCAAAAATTGAATTCCATATTTTTCCTTAGTGAGGTTAAATATGGTATAAATTAATTTGAGAAATGGAAATACCTCTGGTGTAGCTTCTATTCTATGTATCCTAGTTTTCTTTAATAAAAAATGTTTACAAGGATTTGAATCTGATTAGCCAATATTGTTTCTTCATCTCATGTAATTTACATAAGTTATCTCCCTATAAACCATTTAGAATATTGTAGAGTAATGGGGAAATTTGTTTTCAAATGAGGTGGGATCCAAAATGTGTCTCTTACTATCCTTTTATCCACATAAGTGTACAGAAAGTGTATATGCTTGATTTCCTAATATCTCTCACAATGTTTTCTATAACTTAGCTCTGTAATCTTTATAAATTCAAGGCACCTAAAATTTACTATTATGCAACCGACTTTGGTTAATGCTCCTTCTTTAGATTGATAAATATTTTAGTTTGAATTTGTGTACATGTATTAATACCGCATAATGTATGACTTTATGTTTTTACATCTTCGCGATTTTGATTTTTGATATCTTACCCTTTTGAATGTGGATGTAGGCACAAAATTATGCTCTTATTACTATTACATTATGCCTCTAACGTCTTTATATGCATGATTCCTAAGTGATAATATTATACATTGGCAATGCCTCTCTTAGTCCTATTGATTTAGATTAATTTTGATTGTGAAAATGTCCTAGATTTTCTAGATTTATGATTTTTGGTTGTGTCACAAGGATCCCTATCTCTTCCCATGGTCTCGTTTATTCTTCTTGTATTAGGGACAATAGCACCTAGTAAGGACAAGAGTGTCCATTACTATTTTCCCTTTTCTAGTTTCTCCTACTTCGGAGCTTAGCCCGCCATCTCGTACTCTCTGAGAGGACCATGGGTATGATCCTTTTGAACATCCATGTTTCCCTTCGTATCCTCCTATCATCCAAGATTCTCAAGACCATCTTAGAGCCACTCCTCTGCATTTCCTATTTAGTAATTTGGTCTTGTAAGATCGAGATCCTGTTCTCTTGCATGATGAAATCATCCTTGAGACCATTGATATACTTTTCCTACAAGGCCGCCTTGATGTTCCACTCCCTCATGTCCTCAACTAAATGTTTGGTCACATTTAGCAACTTCCTAATATCCACCTCCATGTTAGAAATCTTGGCATCCTTATTAGGGTATCCACCAACATCCTTTGTAACTTCCTTCCCCTTATAAGATTCACCCTTTTTCATGTCTGATATAACTTCCATAGTTACATTTGAACTGGTTGACACCTAAGGGTTCTTCTTTTTCTTACATATCCTACTGGCTAATGTTTCATTATCAAAATCTATGGGTTGAGGGATGGGAGAAAGGGTAGGTTTTCCCTTCTGAAAAATCAAAAGAATCAACTTATGGTGGAGAGGAGAATCCACTTTCTCTTCTTTGAATTCAACAATCGACACAGGACACATACCTTAAAAGGAAAAAAGGAAAACTCATCACCTGGTTTCACCTAAAAAAGTTCAGTATATACAAGTGATGAGTATATATCTTCCTGAACTTTCCCTCGAGAGTGAGATATTTCAATACCATTTTGAGACGTCATCCTATATTTCGGTAGACAAGTTCTCAAAATATCATCATCAAACAGTGAACATTCTCATTTGATCCAAAGAAAGATATTTCGTGATTCCTCCTCTTTTTTATCTTTGAAAATTCCAATCTTTCTGTCTTCATGCCCTTAGCTTCAACAATATAGTCCTTGGTGACATGAAATTCCATACCTCTAAACTTGACACGCCCATGATCCCATGCTTTAGCAAAATCCAAAGCCAAATCCGGGTCACTGCCTCTGATACGCTTTATGAAATATTTAAAACCCTCCTTCCTCATCACCTCCAAATTGTGGCATCTTGCTTAATGGCATGGTAGGAAGTAGGCTTAGTCCTAACCCTCTTGTCACCCATATTGTGCTTTCTCTACTCATAGGTTTGGCTCTACTTAATCTACGAAAAATATTCCCTCGATCTTTGGGTTAAGGCTAATAGCCACCGCCACTCTCATATCATTATTTCTCTTAACTCGCCCTATAGATCCTTTCCCAATTTGTTGAGGATATTGTGATTACTTATGTTGGCTCCTTTCATCATTAATAAGAGTGATAACGTGTCTCTATGGTACTTCACCATTCCATTCCTCCCACACATTCAAATAATTTAATTGATTTGCTAGCCCATCCACACTTGCATTAGATTCATGAAACACATGGCCCAGCCTTCCACATCATCAAAGTTCCTAATAATATTTTGGGCTTCCTTAATTATGTTTTGGATAGTCCAACCCACCTTACAATTTCCTTCAATAGATTTAATAACTAAAATTGAGTCCCCTTCAACAATGACTTTTTAGATTGAGTATTTTTTTATCCTTGTGCCTTTCATTGTTATTATTTCACCGGATTTGTGATAAAATTAATGAAACAGATAGAGGTGATAGGCCAAGGAGGAATACATGTTTGTGAGGTCGGTTAAAGGTTGATAGTAATGGTTGATCTATGAAAATGGTGATCAATCTTGCAGTAGTGCTTCTCGGAATTTTATCGTGAATGCTTATGCCTTCGATCAGTCCTAGTGTTGGCTAGGGTCATCTGGATGCTCGACTAGGATCCCATCTATGCTTGCATGTAGATCTCTCTTTTTCCAAAACTCAAAATGCCCACTTCTCAAAATTTCCACCCTCTTGAACTACAAAAAGGATCAAGATCTAGATAAGACATAAAAACCCAAGGTAACCAAAGAGTAGTTACCCCAAAACATCAAACCAGTTCGAACACTCGTAAAGAGCAGCCAAAAATAAAAAAAAAACAAACAAAAACATGGAAGGCAAAAAACGTAAGAGCAAAGCAGATCCACAATTACTTCTTGGCAGCTTTGGTGATTCTAGATTTAATAGTCTACCAAGAGGTGAACATAGCCAATGTCATCATATGAGTAGGGTCAAAATATCCAGCTATTGAATGGTCTGTTTGCTTTCCTTTTCTGTGCCCCAAAGAGTTGCTGGTATTCCACTGAGATTAGAGATGCTCATGGACATGTTGCTCAATAAATTCTTTGATTGCACTAAATATAGCCATATTATGGTCATGGCGAGTCTTGGCTTTCCCTAGATGGTTGTCCAGGGAGTTCAGTTTTTTGTAGATATCTTCAACCTGTTTATTGTCAATATCAACCTCCTCCTCCTTCCTCTTACCTTTTTGCTTAGCCAAGTTTTTAACTTCTTCTTTCAACAGCAACATGTCTGTTTCTAAGGCTTCCAACCTTTTTGTGGAGCTCTCAGTGTGTGCCTCCTATGAACCAATACTACTAATATGAAGGAGATTATGAGCAACCTCCAAGTCCTGAGGAACGTTCCCCGAAATAGGGGTATCCAGGTTCAGTCTTTTAGAAGACCTAGTTATAGGTCTGGTCAAAGTGGAGGTGAAGGGGGTGGGAGCAGGTGGGGGGGATGATAAAGGGGAGCCGAGAAGGAAGGAAAAGGGGTAGCAGTAGCGGTGATGGGGATAGAAGGAGAAGAGATGGGGGTAGTGGCAGCGGTGAGGGGAAAAGATGGAACAGAGATGGGGGAAGTTGGAATGTCGGAAACTTAAGAAGACAAAGTTTATGCAACAAGAAGATGAGACCTTGATGCAGAGGGACCACACGAGTATGCTTTTGGAACTCCAAAATGGAGCACTCAAGAGAATTAAGTAGATAATGAGGGAAACATACCGTGAAACTTCTACAGGAAGTGATTGAGGAACACAAGATGTTTTAAGGGCACTGTGACGAATCTCCCCTCCAAAGAGATGTATCGCACCATCATACGGGTGACCTCATCAAAAGGTGGAGGGATAGAGCTGACCTACAAACCCACCATGATGAAGACCAGTTTCTCATTACCCTCAACAAATTTCCTCTCCTCAGCAGCCCTGTCAATCCTTTTATTAAAAAAGTGGTACCCATCCATTCCAAGGCCTGTTGCTTTGGCTATTAACTCTTCATTGATCAAAATTTTCTATCCACCATATTCAACTTTGTGATCCTTCCAATCCTTCACAAATTACATGGAAATGCTTTGGTCGTGACCCTGTATCTTCTCAATAAAATTTGTGATGCCTCCCTGGTTGAGAAGATTCCAAAGCTCTTCATTATTCTTCCACTCCGGTCCTCGCTGGGCTCGATCTGACAAGGGGCTCCTCCCATTTTCACCATGCTTAAGTGATTGAAAGTATAATCTTCAAAATCCCTATGAGGAATTCTATAATAGATGTAGTTTCCAATCCACCTTTCTCTATTTTTTCTCACGTGATGGGAATGATGAATAGTGTAGCCATTGTTGTCATAACATTTCCCACGAATGCCTAGCGTGAATGCTGCTATGTACCTAGGAAATCCCATGCAAAACTTCAGCCCCCTTAGAAACCCACTCCAAATCATCATCATCCTTACTACGGACTTGAAAATCCATAAAAACCTGTTTAAAAGTTGTTATAGGCACAATATTTCCCACATGTGTGGCTTTAATCTTCATATAAATCCACTTTAAGTCATCATTATGCTTTCTATATCCTTGATTTCCCATCAAGATCTACTTGAGTGTTGTTTTAAACTTATCAACGCATGTGAAAGTCTTATTCTTAAAGACCCACTCCAAATGCTCATTTATCTTACCCCAAATTTGCATGCTCATAAGTATCCGCTTGTATGTTGTTTTGAATCTGCTCAGGAATGTGATCACTATTATCCCAAATAATGTGATTAACATTTATGCCATAGTTAGCCAATGCATCTGCCACCTTGTTACCCTCCCGGTAAGTATGCTTGATCCAAATATTATTGAAGGTTTGGAAAATACTTATGGATTCCAAGATGAAGTCCTTGATGTTCCAACTTGGAGGCGAACACTGATTAAGATGATTAATGATATTAAGCGAGTCTCCTTCCAGAATGAGATTTTGGATATTATGAGTCTGAGAAATTCTAAGGCCCCATAAAGTGGATAATGCTTCAGCAAAATGATTAGTTTGTATTCCCATTTTACCAGCATAAGCAACAATCAAACTACCTTTATGATCCCGGATCACTCCTCCCCACTGTAATTCCAGGTTACCCTTAGAGGCCCCATCAAAGTTCAACTTATACCAGTTGAGATCAGGAGGATGCCAATGTATCAAAGATCTATCAATATTATTACCGAATTATTTCAGATATTGTCAGCTCCAATCTGCCATTGGGACAAGATATGCTCTTCATTTTCTGGATAACTCTTGTTCTTGGGGGGTTTAAATCTAGCAATATTCTCTTTAATAGCATTAGAAATTTTCCCAATACTGAGCTTATAATTCTATTTACTATTTCTAAAGATGATATCATTTCTATCTTTCCATATCCTCCAAATAACATGAGGCATTACCAAATTCCAGAGCCTTCTCACAACACAATGTTTATAGGGTGGGCTCCATTGGGTCCAGAGCTGACTGAAGTCCTTCGGAACCACCCAGGAAGCTTTAAAATTAGAGAGGGAAAAACTCCACATTTTGGTAGCATATTCACAATGGATAAACAAATGACTGATATCCTCAGAGTCTTTTTTACACAGATGACATCTATTAGGCATTATGAAACCTTTTCTTATCAGGTTGTCAGTGGTAAGAATTCTACCCCTGAGAGCAAGCCAAAAGAAAAAGTTAATTTTAGGTGTTAGCTCATTCATCCAAATTCTACTCCATTTAAACTCAGTTTGACTATTGTCGAAGAAAGTATTATAACCAGTTTTAACAGAGTAGTCCCCATCAATAGAATTGCTCCAGACCAATTCATCCTTAACTTCCAACTTGACTTAAGGGGATAAGGTCCAACTGATCTTGCAGGGAGGAAATAGTTTGGATCAGATCATCTCTATCCACAGAAAGTTTTTTCCATTTCTTTTTGTTACCATTTCTTTCAATATAATCCTTGATTCTAGTGCCATACTTGCTTTCAAGACTATCTTTGACTACACCAAATCTGTCCATAAGGCTGCAATTAAACCAGTTATCATCCCAGAATTTTATATCACAACCATCTCCCACTTTCCATTTACTTCCTTGTTTGATGAAATTTCTGCTCTTCACTAAATTATTCCAAAAAATGGAACCATAAGGAAGATGCTCATCTTGAAGAAAAGAAAAGACTACTTGTTGATTAAGGTATTTAGCCTTAATTAATTCTATCCAGGGTTGCTTCTCAGATAGCATTCTCCAGCCCATTTTCACAATAAGAGCCTCATTCATTTTCTTGATGTCTTTTATGCCCAGGCCCCCTATAGATTTTGGAGTACAAACCTTATCCCAAGAAACTAAGTGATATTTAAACTTCTCCTCCATGCCCTACCATAAGAAGTTTTTCTGAATCCTCTCAATTCTTTCTCTGAAGGTAGAAGGGATCTTATATAGAGACATGATATAGATAGGCAGATTTTGAAGAGTGCTTTTTATGAGCAGGCACTTACCAACACTAGATAGAATGGCTCCTTTCCATCCAACCATTTTTTTGAAATCTCACCAACAGATCATTCCACACCTTGGTAGAAACTTTTTTAGTGCCAAGAGGGAGTCCTAAGTAAGTGGTCTAAAGTGCACTTATTTTACAACCCAGAATTTTTGCAATTTTAAGTTGTCTTTCCTCAGGAGTGTTGAAGAAGAAAATGGAGCTTTTATCATAATTGATCTCTTGCCCAGAAGTAGATTCGTAAAGTTGCAGAATAGCCTTGGTAGCCTTAGCTTCAAGGATGGATGCCATTAAAAGAAGGATTGTATCATCCACAAATTGCTGATGAGAAGTTGCTTGGCTGATGGAAGTGGGCTTTGAACCTTTCAGAAGACCATCAATAACTACTTTACCAATTGTTCTACTAAGACTGTCTGCCATAAGAATGAAGAGCAGGGGGGATATGGGGTCCCCTTGTCTTAGCCCTCTACTTGCTTGTGAAAAATCCCACCGGCTCACCATTAACCACCACTGAGAATCTGACCGTAGAGATGCAAGCCTTAATAATTTTTCTGAATTTAGCAGGAAAACCAAATTTAATTAAAACTTTGTCTAGAAAAACCCAAGAGACCTTGTCAAAGGCTTTATTCATATCAAGCTTAAGGACCATATTCACTTTTTTATTATTTTCCATAGAGTGTATGGTCTCATGTACCATAATCACTCCATCTTGGATAATCCTGCCTTTAATGAATCCACTCTGCTGCCTTGAGATTAAATCATTCATAATAAATTGTAGCCTGGTAGCAATGATTTTGGTAAAAATTCTATAGATAACATTCACAAGGCTGATGGGTCTGAAGTCTTTGAAGTCCTTAGCATCCATTTTTTTGGAGCAAGCACAATGTGGGTGTTATTCAGCTCTTTCAAAAGATCCCCAGTTCTATAGAATTCATTCACCACTCTGAGAAGATCATCCAACATATTTCCCAAAATTTCTGAAAAAAGTTAATAGAAAAACCATCCGGGCCTGGAGCCTTGTCACCTTCTAAAGTAAACACAACTTTTTGTAGCTCTTCAAGTGTGACAACTTTAGTGATATCTTTAAATCTCTGCTCCTCAATTTTTCCTTGGGGAATAGCCTCCAACATGAAAGAAATTGCCTCATCAACAATGATATTCCTCTCATTAAGTAGTTTTTTATAGAAATTGAGAGCTTCCTCTTTGATGTTGTTGGGATCTTTTATAACAGTGTCCATTACTTTTAGCCACTTCCATAATCCTATTACAAGCTCTGTGCTTCAAAGTGGTCATATGAAAAAACTTCATATTTCTATCTCCTCCTTTTAGCCAGATAGCCCTAGATTTTAGTCTCCATAAGGATTCTTCTCTGCTACAAATCGTATGCAGCTCTGAAAGAATATTCTTTTCCTCAGTTTGGTCTTCAAAAGATCTCCCCATTGTATTCATTTTGATTTCCAGATCTTGGAGCTTTTGTTTTAACTTTTTTTTTTTTTTTTCAAACACATTACCAAAAACTCTTTTATTCCAAATTTTAACTTGTTTTTTAACATTTTTGAGCTTCTGAATCAATCTAAATTGAGCAGTGCCTTCACCATTCCAAACCCACCACTCTTTAATTTTTCATAAATGTCATCATGCTCCATCCACATCTTTTCAAATTTGAATGAGCTTCTGATGGGCTTAGTCCAATTGAGAAGATTTAAGGCAATCGATTGTGGTCCGATCCAATTCTGGGTAGGGAAGAGAGGTGGAAGTCCTGACTGAGAATCCAACTAGCAGAAATCAGGGCTCTATCTAGTCTAACTTGGATAAGATATTTTCCCAACCTTCTATTGTTCCAGGTGTATTTATTCCCATGGAGATCCACATCCAAGAGATTAAGATCAGCAACAAAATCTACAAATTCATCCATACCTGTGGAAAAGCTGGAGATTCCTCCATATTTTTCACCTGGGTTTAGAGGAGAATTAAAGTCACCCATGATAAGCCAGTTGGCTGTAATATGTTGGTTTCTAAAGATCTTAAGATCAGTCCATAGTTTACGTCTCCCACTAACCGTATTAGGGGCATAGATATTAGAAAGGATCCATTCACCATTGTTCTCAATAGCATGAAATTTAATAGCAAGATGATTAGTGCTAGCATTAAGAATCATACCAGTATAGTGTCTTTTATCCCAAAGAGTAGCCAGACCTCCAGAGGCTCCCTGAGAGTCCACCGCAGCCATGTCAGAGTTTTCCCAAAAATTCTTTTTACTAATTTCAAGGATCTTAGCTTTCATCTTAGTTTCCTACAAAATCAAAATACTAGGACTACTAGAATCCCATAACTCCTTAATGATTCTCTGTTTGGAGTTTCCATTTAGTCCTCGGATGTTCCAAGAGATAATCTTCATTTAATAGGAGTGGGAGCTGGGATTTCCTGATGGCTCAATTGACGTTGAGTGCCATCTGCAATGTCTTTCTCTGTTCTCTTGGATCTAAGAGTCTTTTTTGAGGGCCTTCCTCTTTTAGAACTACTTCCAAAATCTACTAGTCTTCTAGCATAGAAGATCTAGTAGTTCTGGATGTTGAAGTTTCCCAGTTGTCAATTTTCTTTTTCTTTTCACTGTAGAGTGATTCTGGGATCATTTCAAATCCTTTCATTCTCTTTTTTTTTTTTAGAAATGACCTCTATGAATCCAAAAGTTAGCTCCTCATCTTCCTTAAATGGCGTTACTTCTCCCTCCTCTTTCTCTCTCTGATTACTATCAATAAAGTGTAGATCTCTGATTGATCTGTTGCTGAAGCAAGGAGGTAGATCTCTGATTTGTTGCTGAAGCAAGAGTTTCCCTTTGTGGTTGAGATTTTACTTTCACCCTTGGAGTGTTTTTCTATAATGCTTCTTCTGAACCCATGTTGTCCTTCTCCAACATTTCCTCAATGATGCACAGAGAATTATCTATCTCAGCTTCCTTAGTGTCATTTGGAAGTTCCAAAGTCTGAGCTAGATCCTTAGGAATGATATTTACCTTTACAGTTCCTTCTTGTTCGTCCACCTCCATAGTCACCTTTACTGGATTTTGCATTTCTAAGTCCTCTTTGTTTCTGATTGGTGCTCCATGCAAAGCTCACTGGGGTTTTTGGATGCCAGACTAGGTGTTTCCTTATTGGAGTTCTAAACCCCCTTTTTTTTTTTTTTTATTGTAGTTCAACTCAGCTGGTTGGTTAGGGATTTTTCTTCTCTCTGGATTTCATTGTCTAGAACCCTGCTTTCCTTTGTCATTTCTAAATCACCCTCAAGTTGTTCTTTCTTTTTGTGTTTATCCTCCTCTGTAGAGATCTCCTTATTAGGACATTTTTTGGTGAAGTGTCCTATACGATGACATTGCTTACACCTTAAATGAAAGGTTTCAAATTTGATTTTTTGGATCCACATTCCACACTTAGATTTCAAGATGATGTGCTCCGGTAACTCCTGCTCCATTTCAGAAGAAATGCAAAATCGAGCAAAAGCAAGTCTGGATCTATTTCTCGTGGGTCCATCCAGCCCGATCAGAGCACCTATGGATTTAGCAATGTTTAGCAAGATTTCATCATCCCAAAATTGCAATGGTAGCCCAGGGAGTCTACACCAGATTGGAATGGTGTTTATATTTTCAATGTTAGGGTCAAACCCTGGATACCATTTTTTCAAAAAGAGGCCCATATTACCCAGCCACCACGGTCCTCCCAGAAGCACCGATTCCAAATCAGTCTGTTGATTAAATTTTTCTAGAAAAAAACCCCGTGGCATGATGGTAATACTCAGATCCCCCTTAGGTTTCCACTTTCTAAGAGCCCATTTTCTAATAAAATCAATATTAGGTCTGGAGCCTAGAAACTTACCAACAAGGGAAAGATTCACTTTGTCCAAAGCCCTATTTACGCAGCCATCTGGAACCATTAGATAGGTAGCACCTTCATTGTCCTTTTCCCATGTGAACTACCCTCTTTCAGGAGATTGTGGACCCACTTTTCTGTTAGGGTTTTGAAGAATCTTAAGACATTTCATAACCAATACCGCAGAAACCACACCGACTGTACCTCCGCCTATCTCCATCACTCGCTATCTCCATAGTGAATCATCTCCTAATCATCTCCATCACCGCATTGTTTAACCCACGTTGTCAAGTGAGGATGTTAATTAAAGTAATTAATTCAATTAATCATGTACGTTATGGGATATGAATATGAAAGTTATGGTTAATTTAATTAATGAGGTTATAAGGGTGGTACGACCTAATTTATGTGTCTACAATCGTAACCGCCTCAACTTAATTATTGGAATTTTTACCCACTTTTCCAACATAAGCCAAAATACAATTTCCTAAGTGATCTCTTATCAAACCTCCTCCCCCTGATGTTCCATCTCTTGCTTTCACAGATCCATCAAAATTGAGTTTATACCAGTCCCTAGGAGGTGGTTTCCATTTTGAATTGGTTATGTCCTTCTTTGCCCCAATTTTAGTCCCATTTTTAGTAGGGATGATCTTGAAGGTCTGCAGGATCCTCATCTCCTCATTAGAGTATGAATCCTCCCACTTATGTTTATAAATTCAAAATTTGTCTTTTATACTTTTTTGAAAAAATACAAATTTTACACAATTAGCCACTTTGTTTCTAAATATTATGTTGTTTCATTCCTTCCAAATATTCCAAAGTATGTGCGGAGAGTACATTTCCACAATTCCTTAATAATAAGTGCTTTGTAAGGAACATTCCATTGATCCATCATATTGCTAAGACTACCCGGTAGGACCAGTTGAATGTTAAAAATATTTATCAGCTCCATCACCACCTGGGAAGTATACTTACATTCTATAAATAGATGGTACATGGACTCAACATTCTCCTTGTAAATATAGCTTCTATTAATAATTATCATACCCATTTTACTTAAATTATCCATAATATGAATAAGATATCTTCCCAAAAGAAAAAAATTCAAATATTTGTTCCATACCTTAGAGTAGACCTTGTTCTCCTCCTCATTTTCAAAATCCATACCATAACCGGATCTGACTTCATACTCCCCCGAGGTAGTCTTTCTCCAAATAATCTCATCCACTATGGGACTGCATGAATAAACATGCTCCTTAATTTGTTATTTAGATTCTCAAAAGGGCCAATCACCCATTTCAGCTCATATTTTCTAATTTCTATTTCATATTTGGGGTCAAATTTTGGTGTCTCTAAGAGTCAAAATTCAAATAAAAATCATATATTTACACA
This sequence comes from Taxus wallichiana var. yunnanensis, assembly GCA_018340775.1. Taxonomy (NCBI): domain Eukaryota; kingdom Viridiplantae; phylum Streptophyta; class Pinopsida; order Cupressales; family Taxaceae; genus Taxus; species Taxus wallichiana. The sequence continues at coordinate 160,449,000 of CM031243.1, read as the reverse complement.
ACCTACTAACCGTTATACAAAATTCACCCCCAAGGTAATTATTGATAACATGCATTAGATTATTCATCCGAGCAAGTAAGATCGATTCGAGGCCCAAAATCATGTTTCGGGGTCCCCTCGGCCTTTTTCTAACTCCCCCACCCAAGAAGAAATCCCAACAGGTTGAGAAAATGGAAGAAATGCAAAAAATAAGGTTAGCAGGACTGTGTTAAGGCATTTTGGGTCTGAAGGGTTTGGGTCGATCTGAGGTTCGTTGTACCAAGCTTGGGGCTAAAAAAATGAAGAAAATCGGCTAAGTCCTAGTCCAGAAATCCGCAGATAGTGGGATGTCGGGACGCGAAAAATCCAAATCGGCCGAAAGAGGGAAAATTGCCTAAGTCTTTGTTTCACGCAAGGGATAGTTGGGACAAAGGTATGCATGCGGGATGCGGATCGTCCAGTTTGGCGCAAGTTGGTCCATTTCGGGTGGTTCAAAGATATTTGTCCCGGGTAGTCCGAGACAGTTGGGAAAAAGGTACGTGCGGAACGCAGATCGGCCGATTTGGTGCAAGTCGGTCCATTTCGGGTGGTTCGGAGATATTTGTCCTAGGCAGTCTGGGAAAGTTGGGACAAAGGTACACGCGGGACGCGGATCGGCCGGTTTGCCGCAAGAAGGTCCATTTCGAAATGCGTTTTGAGGTTTTCATCCGGATAGCTAGGAAAAGAGTATGCACGGATGCAAAAAGGTGAAATGGCCAAAAAGAGACAAGGAGGCCCACGAAAAATCAAAACGTGCCATATGTCAGAAGGTTGAAAAGTTGCTAAGTGTTTGGCGCAAGGTAAAAATGCGCCCCTTAGGCCCGAACCAATAAAATAGTACCATGTGTCTAAGTTTAAGGGCCCGAAAGGAATTTTTGTGAGGATGAACCTACGGATGAATCAGAGCAGCGACACATATCATTCAAGTAGTGGAGCGCAGAAAAATCAAATATTTTCCTACCGATCCGTTTTGGCCTCGTTTTTGCCCTAAATCTTCGAGACGCCATAACTTTCGATCCAGAGCTTGGACTTTCACGCTTCTTTATATCAATAAAAGTCGTGGTGAAATTATCTACACAATTCCAAGGTAAATCTTGAATTTTGGTTCAGTTTGGAGAGAGAAAATCAAAAAATGCCTCTGGCACGTGATAATGGCCATAAATGACATTTCAACAACCAGCTTAAATGCAAAATATAATTCACCACTTTTGCTAGGGTTCCCACCTACCACCATAATGAGATGAATTAAATGAAACCTAGAAGTGGTTGGAGTAGATTTAGATTTCCTCTCTCTTCCCTCTCTCATTCTTCCTATAAATTGTAAGGAGGGGCTTCTTTCTACAAAGTTGGACATTCTTGTTTTGCCCCTCCCTTCTTCACTTTGGCAGTGAATTTGTGGAGTTCAAACCTACCATTTAAAAATGTAATGCAATTTTGCCTCTTGGCATTTTGTAGTGTATTATATCAATCTTTGGAGCAAGTAATGTATGTCTGTGGAAGATTCTCAACCCTCTTTGTGTTCATTTACATCCTCTTGATCTTTCACTACAAATTTTGTTATCTCATGCATGATCTTGCATCACATTTTAATGGTTTGTGTTTATTGACAAGATAGGTGTTCTTCATTCCTCGGTGTATCACCTCTGTTAGTTTAGGTTTATTTTTATGCATCTTCTTACCCTGTCTCCTTGGCAAGTTAGATTAGGTTTTGAGTAAACCCTCTACATTTTTCATGTGCATCTGAACAGAGGAATAGGAACCAGCCTTCTCTGGAGATTCCTTTCTCATTTTTGCAAGTCCCACACTTGGAGAAAGGATTCAATGTTGTGCAATCACACTGGATGCTAGTATGATCAACCTAGAAATCTGATCAACATCCAGGGGTGTTGTGATTCTTCCTAACAGTTTTGCTTAAATGACTGGTGGGACATTAGAGGTCTCATTTTCATTGCAGCAGAAAGTTAATGTGCATCTCGCTACAATTTTCTTTCTTAAAAGAGCTATAAATCTGCACATCCGCGACTCCAAAGGGAAGAATTAGCTGGTTTTAGCAAAGTCCAGGCCTCGAAAACTCATGAGAAGAATCACTACAAGGTCAAGAGCTGGAGAAGAAGAGGTGTTGTTTGAATATCTGTAGTTATCTCCAAGAAGAAGGCAAAGAGGAAGAAGGATTCAAAGGTCTCCATCTCCACCAAATAGAACCTTGTCAACACCTCCACCTAGTAGGCCTTTCATCTAATCAACAAGGGTTCTCAAGCCAATCAGAATGGCGCAACCACTAAATCCGTACGTCAATTTCACTGGCAGCAGCCCACTTTCTCTCAATGCACAACATCCAATCCCAGTTGCAGCATTGAAGAACATTCCATACTTCACTGGAGAGAACCAGACTACTCCTGGTGATCATGTTAAAGACATTGCCAACCTTTGTGTAATTCATGAAATCAATGAGATGCAAGTTGCTGTCAAATTGCTGGCATCCTCATTCAAAGGGAAAGCTTTGCAATGGTTTAGAAGCCTTGCCTCAGGTTCTATTCAAAACTAGAACCAGCTATGCATTGCTCTCCATGAGCAGTTTGGGGAGAAAGGAGACAACTTGTCCCTTTTGGAGCAGCTGACAACTATCAAAAGAGCTCCCAATGAGCAGCTGACTGATTTTAACTTCAGATTTCAAATGACTTGGGAAAGAATTCCAGTGGCAGTCAGGCCAATAGCAGAAGGTGCTTTTCTTTATTATCTCAAAGCTCTAAATTCTGATATTTCTATGTTGATTCAGTCCATGGGAGGCATAACTATCCCTATGGCTTATAGCATTGCCATTAGGGCTGAAAATTGTTTGATCCAAGCTGGAAAACTAGCCCCTAGACCTCCCATGCCATTGTTTCCAAGTTTAGAGAGCCCAAGTACTAGTCAAGCACCTGTCTTAGCTCCTATTCCCACTCCTAGAAATCAGAGTTCAAATGAAGCTTCTACTTCATCTTCTAGTGCCTCAAACGAACTTCAAGAAGTCATGAAGCAATTGCAAAATCTAGGCAATGAGCTAGTTACACTCAAGAGGTAGCAAGCCCAAAGTTTTAGACCTTCTTATCAACCTTGAGCTCAGCCTAACAGATAGCCATATCAGCCTCAAAGACCACCCAATCTAGCTGCAAATCAGAATCAAGCAAGGCCTCCTGCCAACAGACCATTTCAGCCCGATAACCCCAATGTTGCATCCACATCCAGAGCTTTGGTACCGGTGCAAAATAACATGGCCCAAGAATATGATTGGTGTTTCCCATGTGGTCAGCCACATAACCAATCAATGTGCTTTAACGGTGCATTAAATCAGGCTCTTATGGTGCAAACCATTGGTGGGTCGCAAGAATCTAGCCACGAAGAAGATCAGCAGCAAGAAGCACCTCAGCAAGGAACATCTCCGAACGAAACTACTCTTGTCAATTGGCAGGCTGAAGATTTCTGTGGTATGAATCAAATACCCTCTCAAAGTGTTGCAGCCAACACAAGGTCAAAAAGGAGAAATTTGGGTGAAGGACAACCATTGGCTCCAAGTAATCCAGTAACCTTCTACCACTCCACAAGCTTTTGGCAAACAAAATGTAGTTCCAAACATGCAAGGAGCACCCAAACCAGCTCCTAAACCAACTCACATGCCAGCTGCTGCTGCCCATGTGCAAGGGATGAATATGCAAACCAAGGGACAACAAAGAGATCCTTCATCACCATTTAGTATCATTGATCAGATGAAGAAGACAAATGTAAATATATCAATGTGGGAATCCCTATCTATCCCAGGCCAGAGAGATTTGCTACAAGCTGCCATGAAAGACTGGCCAGCTTCGAATCAGCAAGTCCAAATGCAAGAGAAGGTGCTCACAAATGCTGCCCAACCTGAAGGGAATCATGGAGGACAGCAAGGTAAAATGTTGAAGCCCCCTCCTTTTATGTCTCACTAATCATTGAAACCAATTGGTGCACAATTGCATGATTGATTCCGAGGCAAGTAGCTCGATGATGCCCAAGAAAATAGCTGATCAGCTTAGGAATTCAATATGAAACCATATCCAAAGGGGTAGTGCAGCTTGGATGGGACAGCAAGAATAACATGTCAGCTTGGGGTGATTAGAAACTTGAGTCTTACCTTGCATGCATGTCCAAATGTTGTTGTTTTACAAGATTTATCGCTTATAGACCTTCCACCACTCTTTGCCCTATGTTTGTCAAGAGATTTTATAGCCAAGATTGGAGGATATTTGTCTGCTGATTGGTCACACATGCTATTCAGAACGAGGTATGGAACCAAAGCTACAATCAGGTATGAACCTATTGCAAACTTCCACATTGAGCCCTACACTCCAAGTCAGATCAATTCCAATTGTTTGGCATTTGATCAAGAAGATCACCCAAGCACTGATGAAGTTGACACCAAGGTTGGAAGCATCCCGGATCTAACTCTTGATGAATGGGCAAATAAGGTGCATGCTTTTGATCCTTATCAAGAAGTAGAAGAATCTGAGCTAGGAGTCTATTGCATACATGAAGAAGATCATCCCATTCCTAGCATCACCAAGCCAGACCACAAGGATGACAATGAGGTATGGCAGCTATTTTTTGATGGATCAAGGAGTAGACAAGGTGCCGAAGGGGGAGCCATGCTGGTTTCACCTCAAGGAGTAAAGTACTATTCAGATTTTAGATTTCAGTTCACATGCTCCAATAACACTGCTGAATATGAAGCCTTGGTACAAGGGATGCATTGGGAAATAAAGAGAGGAATAAAGAACTTGCAAGTCTTTGGTGACAGTGAATTGATTGTAAATCAGGTCAAAGGGCAACATGCTGCCAAGAATGATCTACTCAAGTGCTACAAGAATAGGGTGTGGGACCTCATTGAAGATTTTGAGGGATTTGGCATCAAATCAGTCCCTAGGAGAAAGAAAACCAAGCTGTCGCATAAGCTTGCAGCAGTTGGGGCAGCCTTTGACGTTGTGGAGAGCATTCAAAAAGACAAGGTACACCCAACATCCATGTGATTGTGAGGCCTTCAGTGCCGGATAACAATGTAAGTTGGCAAGTGTTTGAGAATGACCAAGAAATCATCCATTTCTTATAAGAAGAAGCTGAGTTCTCAAAATAAAAATCGAGAAAATTGGAATAGCAGAAGATGGTGACCAAGTGGTACAGCTGAGAACTAACAAGCTGCCTAAGGGACTTATCACTTTGGAGTCCATTTTCAATCCCAATGACCAGTTTAGGAAAGAGAAAGAAAACATTCAGGTCAAGAGAGAAGATTCAGTATCCATCTTGGTGGAAGAGAACAAACCATTTCAAATTGGAAAGATGACAACTAAACAAGAAAAGTATGAGTTTATACAGCTGTGTCCAGAGTTCCCTGATGTGTTTTCTTGGAGCTACGAAGAATTGAAAGGTTTCAATCCTAAGTTAGCTCAACACACCATTGAGTTGGATCCAAATGCTAAGCCCATCAGTGCAAAAACAAAGCGCCATCAATCCACACATGGAACCTCTCATGAGGAAGGAATTGAACAAGTTGATTGGGTCAAGAATCATATTCCCAATCAAGCATTCTAGTTGGGTTTCCAACTTAGTTCCAGTCAGAAAGAAGAGTGGAGAGATCAGATTGTGTGTTGACTTCAGGACTTAAATAGAGCATCTCTCAAGGACCATTACCCACTCCCTTCCATGGAGAAAATTCTGTAAATTTTTGGCTGGCTCTCGAGAGGTTTTCAGTACTTGATGGCTATTCAGGGTATAATCAAATTATGGTGAAGGAAGAAGATCAGTTCAAGACAGCCTTCACAACCAAATGGGAACTTATGCATACAAGAAAATGCCATTTGGGTTGTCCAACGCTAGAGCTACCTTCCAAAGAGCAATGGACATGGCATTCAAAGGTTTGATTAACAACATGGTGCTGATATACCTTGATGATATCACTATTTTTTCAAAGAATGCAGTAGACCACCTCTCTTATTTGAGACAAGTCTTCCAAAGGTGTAGGAGATTTGGAGTGTCTTTGAATCCTAAGAAGTGTATCTTCCTAGCACATGAAGGAAAGATCCTTGGCCATATTGTCTCCAAAGAAGGATTAGCAATTGATCCAGAGAGAGTTGAAGCCATAAGAGCACTACCATTGCCAAGCCACAAGAAGGCACTTCAGAGTTTCTTGGGGAGAATAAATTTTGTTCGGAGGTTTGTCCTAGATTTTTAGCCCTTGTCAAACCTATGTGTTTGAATGAAGCGGAATGAAAGAAGCCATCTCCTGACACGCCCATCTCCTAACTCTAAGTGACCAGGATTTCTCGAGGATTTCATCCTCTCTATGCATTTGGAGAGTAATGATACTATTACCTGCCATTTTTGGTGTAGCAAAACAAGGATAATGATAGGCATCCAGTTACTTTCTTGACTTCAGCCAAATCCTAGAGGACTATGAGGTAGAGATATTCCTTTGTGAGGAAGCATGTGCTTGCATTAATCGGAAGCTTGAAGGGGGTCAGGCATCTGAGTCTCAAGACAAGTTCAGTTGTTGGTCTCTCACGGGAGTAAAAGATTCCTCCTCGAAGCCGAGTTTGAATGAGAAAGGGGTAGGTTGGATCCTGCATTGTCATGGAGTGTGACATTTGTAAGGATTAAGGTCACCAAGGTGGTAAGAGGAAAGGATTGTGTAGGCAGCTAGTGCAGAAGGCGACGAAAGGGAGTAGCTCTCTACAGTAGAAAAGGAGTGTGTTTGT